>JBANSL010000014.1:22079010-23449844 GCA_037127255.1 Persicaria tinctoria
TCTGGTTTCGAATCTGTCTGCTAGGTTTTTCGTCAACCGATCAAGGTATTTCCTCATTTCTCTTCATTCCTCCTTCGATCTGGCTTCGAATCTGGCTGCTACGACCCCTTTTTGGTTTATGTTTATTCGGCATCAGTGGTGTATTTTCCTTGATCAAATCCGATTAATTCTCCAGTGAAGATTTTTTTTATTTGTTTGTTTTTGCATCCCGTCGGCATTGATTACAGTTAGGGCTATGGATTTTGCATCAGCTATGGATTTCTTCTATAAACTTCAATAGCTTTTGGATAATGAGGTTTTCAATTGAATTTGATTTGGTACGTTTATAATTCATTTGAGTCTGATGTCGGCATTGATTACAGTTGAAGTTTATACCAAAATCAGCATCTGAATGCTGATTTTGTAGCATCAAAATACTTGCAGCTGCTCTGCTGAATAGCACTAGAAGTATGGTATTAGCGGTGCACCGGTGCTCTCTCCCCCTCTCGTCTAGTCGTCTCCAGTGCACCGGTGCTCTCTCCGCCTCTCGTCTAGTCGTCTCCGGTGGATTTTGTGGATCTCCGGTGGCGCTTCGGTTGGTCGACGCAATGGGAATGAAGAAGGTCCGTTGTGCTGTGATGGGGCGGTTGATGGAGGGGCTTCCTCTTCCTCTTTCCCAATCGACGGCGATCGATTGAAGATTTAGTTCCGAAAATTGATGTCGGAGTGGTGCCTACCACTTGTGGCAATGGATTCATTGGCTCGTGGCTCGTCCTCCTCCTCCCCCGCAGCTACACCGTCCACACCACCATCGGAGTCAACTCTTTTGGATGCCAAGCTACCGTCCGATTGTCGGGATGGTTGATTATGCTCAATTTGATGGAGGATTACATTTGAGCAGTAGGTACTATGGAACTGCTGATTATTAATTTGTTATCCACCTTTAGTTTTGCAATGTTCTGTTGAGTTAATTTATGTGATTTGGTAATGTTAAGCTCTCATTGAATATGAGCTTGTATGTATGTATATGAAAATGTGAAGCAATTGCAATGGGTTTTTGCAATATGATAGGTGGAAGTGGAAGCACTGGTACTGAATATGAGCTTGTATGTATGTATATGAAAATGTGAAGCAATTTCCCTTTTTGTCTTATCCCACTGTTGAATTTCTCACTAACTTCATTAATTTCTTCAAACAGTAGCTAGTTACATTTCAATTTCAATGTAATTAAAACGGATTTCATCATGCAAGTAGATATTTAATTAATTTATTTTGGTTAAGTTTAGCCCCTTTATGGTTAGTTATTGGGTTTTCCTTTGGTGATAGGATTTATGTCACTGTTTTCATTTTGATTACAGTGTCTATGCCTCTATTTTATTTTGGTTACATCCCTTTTATCCATTCATATATTAGATGAGAACTGTCAATACATGTATTTTGACTTCTCATTAATCCTTTAAGGTTTTTCTTTAGTGACAGTATTTATGTCACCGTTTTCATTTTGATGACAGTGTTTATGAACCTATTTTTATAGTGGTGACAGTGTCTAAGACCATGTTCTTATTTTGGTTACAACGTCTATAGGGTTTTTCTTTGATTACAATGGCTATGACCCCTTTTTTAATAGTGGTGATGGTGTCTATGACTCTGTTTTAACAGTGGTGACAACGTCTATAACTCTCTTACTCATTCATATATTGGAAGGATTTTCATTTGGTTACAGTGTCTATTACTCTTCTTTTATAGTTGTGAAAGTGTTTATGACCTTGTTTTTATAGTGGTGACAATGTCTTTGACCCTTGTGGTGACAGTGATAAGGGTGGTGATAGTCCGTGTGATTACAGTGTCTATGACCCTATTTTTATAGTGGTGACAGTGTCTATAGCCTTATTTTTATAGTGATGAATGTATTTTGGGTTCTCATTAGCCCCTAATTTCACCACTATAAAAAATTTCATGTTACCACACATGTGTCACCACTGATAAGTGTGGTGACAGTGATCCCGTAAAAAGAAAAAAAAAATCATGTTACCACACATATATTTTGGCTTCTCATTAGCCCCTATAGGGTTTGTGCTTCCCTTGTCAAAGGTTTTCCTTTGGTTACAATGTCTATGACCTTGTTTTTATAAGGGTGACAGTGGCTATAACCCTATTTTTATTTTGGTTACAACGTCTATAGGGTTTTCCTTTGGTTACAGTGTATATGAACTTGTTTTTATAGTGGTGACAGTGTCTATGACCATGTTTTCATAGTGGTGACAGTATCTATGACTCTCTTACCCATTCATATATTGAAGGAGAATTGTCCACCTAATGTATTTTGGCTTCTTATTAGCCCCTTTATGGTTTGTGCTTACCTTGTCCTAGGGTTTTCCATTTGGTGACAACAATCATCTCTTAACGACGTACTGTACTTAACATTTTAGGGTTTAGGGTTTAGGATTTAGGGATTAAGGCCTTGGCTCTAAACCCTAAAGACTTAACCCTAAACCCTAAACCATAATGTACATCACATGTTCTTATCGCTTCTCATTAGCCCTTTTAGGGTTTTTGCTTCCTTTTTCCTATGGTTTTCCTTTGATTACAGTGTCTATGAACCCTTTTTCATAGTGGTGACAGTTTCTATAAAGCTGTTTTTATTTTGGTTATAGCGTCTATAAGGGTTTCATTTTGATTACAGTGTCTATGACTTTGTTTTTATAGTGGTGACAGTGGCTATCACACTGTTTTTATTTTGATTAGTGTCTATGACCCTCTTACTCATTCATGTAATAGAGGAGAACTGTCACCGCATTTATTTTGACTTCTCATTAGCCCCTATAGGGTTTGTGCTTCACTTATCCTAGGGTTTTCCATTTGGTGAAAACAATCATTTCTTAACAACGTACTGCACTTAACATTCCTAAACCCTAAATCCTAAACCCTAAACCCTAAACCATACTGTACATCACATGTTCTTTTGGCTTCTAATTAGCCCCTTTAGGGTTTATGCTTCCCTTTTCCTAGGAATTTCCTTTGATTACAGTGTCTATGAAACTTTTTTCATAGTGGTGATAGTGTCTATAAAAATGTTTTTATTTTTGTTACAGCGTCTATAGGGTTTTCCTTTTGATTAAAGTGTCCATGGCTTTGTTTTTATAGTGGTGACAGTGGCTATGACACTGTTTTTATTTTGATTACAGTGTCTATGACGCTCTTACTCATTCATGTATTAGAGGAGAACTGTCACCACATTTATTTTGGCTTCTCATTAGCCCCTATAGGGTTTGTGTTTCTCTTATCATATAATTTCCTTTTGATTACAGTGTCTATGACCATGTTTTTATAGTGGTGACAATATATATTACTTTATTTTTATAGTGGTTACAACAGTAGTTACATTTTTAATTTTTTTTTATTGTGGTGACACTACTTTAAAAAAATCTAGAAAACTAGAAATTAGAAATTAGAGAAGAGCTGTCACCACATCTATTTTGGCATCTCATTAGCCCCTATAGGGTTGTGTTTCTCTTGTCCTAGGATTGTCCTTTGGTTACAGTGTCTATGACCCTATTTTTATTTTGGTTACAATGTCTATGACCTTGATTTTATTTTGATTACAACGTCTATGGCTCTCTTACCCATTCATATATTAGAGGAGAAATGTCACCACATGAATATCGACTTCTCATTATCCCCTATAGGGTTTGTGCTTCCCTTTTCCTAGGGTTTTCCTTTGATTACAGTGTCTTTGAACCTTTTTTCTTAGTGATGACAGTGTCTATAAAGCAGTTTTTATTTTGGTTACAACGCTTATATGGTTTTCCTTTTGATTACAACGTCTATGACTTTGTTTTTATAGTGGTGACAGTGGCTATGACACTGTTTTTATTTTGATTACAGTGTCTATGGCGCTCTTACTCATTCATGTATTAGAGGAGAACTGTCACCACATTTATTTTGGCTTCTCATTAACCCCTATTAGGCGTGGCCACGGGTCAGACCCGGCGGGTCGACGGGTTCGACCCGCCGGGTCGAGGGTCGGGGAAGGGCGACCCGAACCCTAACCCGGGAATTCCACGAGTTGGCGGGTTTGGGTCGACCCGTTGACCCGGCGGATTCCCAAATTTAAAAAAAACATTTATTTATTTTTAATATTTTTGACTAAAAATTTTTTTAAAAAAATGATAGGTAAAGACTTTTTCTACATATCACTTTTTATATCTATTTCATTTTAATATGAAGTGAAAAAAAACATGAGAAATTTTATATTTTTATAACACTTCCTTTATCCACTACAATATAAATCTAAGGATATAAAACTTCTCAAACTTTACTTCATTTCAATATAAGAAATAGAGCTTAAAGCAAAAAGTGAGGGTTAAGAGAGGATGGAGTACACATATATATATACATCCATCCCTTCTCATTCTAACTCTCAACTTTCAATGTGGGACAAAAGTCTTGTCCCACATTGAAAGTTGAGAGAATAGGAGATGCCTTCCAAATCTATAAAAAGGGAAGGGTGATAGTACTTTTGACCCACATTGCACATTGCAAACTAGTATATGTTTATATATTATGAATTATTCTAAGAATAATATACATAATAATTATTATAAACATAAAAAAAATATTTTTTTTCAAAAAACAAAATTGGGATGGCGGGTTAACCCGCCGGGTCATCGGGTTCAAAACCCCTGACCCTAACCCTAACCCGCAACCCACCCCCACTCGTTGACCCGAACCCGCCGGGTCATTGACCCGTACGACTCGTAACCCGTGGCCACCCCTAACCCCTATAAGGTTTATGTTTCCCTTATCATATGATTTCTTTTTTATTACAGTGTCTATGACCATGTGTTTATAGTGGTGACAGTATCTATGACTTTATTTTTATAGTGGTGACAACAGTAGTTACATTTTTTTTTTATTGTGGTGACACTCATCACATGTATTTTGGCTTCTCATTAGCCCATATAGGGTTTGTGGCTTCTCATTAGCCCCAATAGAGTGTTTGTGCTTCCTTTTCCCTAAGGTTTCTATTGGTTACAGTGTCTATAACCCTATTTTTATTTTGATTACAGTGTCTATGACCATGTTTTTATATTTGTGACAGTGTCTATGATCCTGTTTTTATTTTTATTACAGCGTATATGACGTTCTTATCCATTCATATATATGAGTAGAATTGTCACCACATGTATTTTGGCTTCTCATTAGCCCCTATAGAGCTTGTGCTTCTCATTTTAATTTTGGTTACAAGGTCAATCTTACAAATTATTTCCCGTTAAAAAAGGGCTTGTAATAAAATAAAAATCATAAAAGTATAGTATCACGTGAGCCTACAAAATTTAGATCTCCAATCTCTTGAATTGTTTATCATTTAAATTGAATCTGGGTGATTTGGGATGGGTTGGGGCCATTCTTTAAGCCGGCCTTCTTAGTAGCAGAAGGGTTTGGGCATGTGCCTATTATACGAATACCACCGTATGCGTTCGAAGTGAGGTCTGTATACATCTCCAATCTCTTATTTGCTCATACATACTGTCATGGGGGCTTGGCCGCTTAGTTCTCCTTCCTCCATGCTTGATTTTTGCTAGACAAATTGAAAGGAAAATCCTCTGCCATCGTTGTATTATCTAGTTTTATTCTCTTTTTTTTTTGTTTGGTTTCATACCTTCAATTTTTTGGTCAAAGATTTCATAACTCCATTTCACAAATACAGTACAATGACAAGCACAAAAAGAGATTGTTTATGGTTTTAGGAGATGTTAGAAATCACTGGCATCAATGAAAACGAAAATTGAACATCGACGGGAAGATGTTTGAAGAAGGGGCTAAATCATCGGCGACTATGCAGATCTGGCAGATGCTCGTGCGGCGGCTGGTGACGGCGCGACCTTGTGGCAGTCGCTCCTCCCTGTTGCCATGTCTCAACCCTCAGATTTTGTCCTTATAGTGGGGATTTTGGGAGGAAGCCATGGAAGCTCGGAGGGGAGGTCGAAGGAAGCGTGGGAGAGATCGAAATCGGCCAGAAGACGGAGATCGGCGACGTTTCGTCATGGCAGTCGGCGGACTCCCGGAGGCGGAAGCAACGGTGGCCATGGCGGTGGAGGCTCGAGCAAAGACGGTGAAATCGGCCAGAAGAGGAGTAATTTCCCCCAATGACCTCAACGCAGATACAGATCTGAGCGGAACGACGGTGAAATCCCAGATCTGAGGAGCCTTCGATGGCAGCAAATCCGAGGAAGGGCGAACAGGGCAGGAGCTCGAGGAGGCAACGAGGCAGCCATGGAGGGGAGCTCGGAGGTAGCGATGGAAGCTCGGAGTGGGAGGCAGCCATGGAAGCTCGGAGGAGAGCTTGAAGGAGTCTTCAATGGCGGAAACAGATGACTGATCTGCTAATGGGGACGGAAGGGCGTGAAATTGGGGGAAATAGGTGATCTGTAAAATTGAAAAAAATGGACACTCACCTAATATTTCAACCTTTTTCTCCTATGGCTTAAAATTTTGGCACCAAAACATTTTTTTCGGAGAAGGAATAAAGTGTAGTTGGTACATTGGGTCGCTGCAAACATTACCCAAACTGAAAAACCCGACTCCAACGTTTGATAATTTTTTTGGGTTTGGCCCGTTGTTGTAGACCCAAAATCCGAAAACGATCCCAACTCGAATGACCTAGGAATTTTAGGGTCGAGACTAATGACGGAGTCAGAGGATTTTGGGTAGGGGTGCTAAAAAAATTTCGTGTTTTTTTTTTGTATACTTAATAAGAAGATTTTATAAAAAAAATACTAAAAAAACACTAAAATTGTTATTTTTAATGATTTTTTTGGTATTTAAATAGTTGAGAGTAACAAAAAAAAATAGAAGAGAAACAAAAAAATATAGATATAATTTAAACATAAATATTGGAAAAAAATTTTAATATATAATTTAAACATAAATATGAAATTTTTTTTAATAAACTGGTTGATAGAAACAAAAAAATATAAAGAGAAATTTAAGAATTAATGATAGAGTAAAACAAATAAAAAATTAAAGAGGTGGGATTTGAACTCAACACCTCTTGACACTTGAGCTAGATAGCACTTTTGTTTCAAATATCATTTAAATGTGTTATATTACCTTAAAAAAATACTAAATATATGCAAAAAAAATTTATTTTTTTTTGTATTTTTTTTTCGAGCACCCCCCAGCTCCGCTACTGGTCGAGACTCGATGACTCATTGGTCGAAATTGCCCAGTGAGTCAACACCATGTAGAGCTACACATGCACCACATAGATCTCGCACGGATTCGTCATGCAATTATGTTCGTTAATGTCACTGATAAATTAAATGACATATATATTGTATAATTATAGTATGTTTAGAACACTTATTGTTATAAATATGATTTATTTTAAGCTTATAATATTTATATAATAATAGTTATTATTATAAATTTAATTACAATATTATTATTTAGTTTAATTAGACATTGATATTATAATTTAATTTTGATAATATTTTAATATTCTTACAAAGTGTTTAAAAAGTTCGACTTTTTTGTACCCGTTGTGGCCGGTCGACTCGAAACTGGGACAAACCTAGTTTGGCTCGACCCGGAATGAACCGTTACATGGTTGATCTGAAACCCTATCTATTCGGCCGGTACTTGAATGACTAGAACCTGAACCTAACCAGAATGTCCCGATTAACAAGTCTTGGTACATGCATATGTGTAATTGAAGGGCAAATTAAAGTTTAACTAGCTAGTTAAGTTTTAATTTAAGAAGAAATATTATGGCTGAGGAAACAATAACTAAATTGATTTTTTGTTTCTCTTATTTTAAAGAGAAAATGGGTTAACTAACCCATTTTAAAGAGAAAATAGTTAGCTCCTTAACCCATTAAAGCAGGTAAAAAAAATCGAAAAAAAGGGAAAAGAAAGAGAAAAAGTAAGTGCAGTAAATGCAAGTCAAATCGAATGTGAAAATGGAAAATACTCCAAATAGATCAATATAGCAAATACTCCAAGGGTCTCTCCTCTCTATGGGAGAAACCCTACCCATCCCCCCGCCGCTATTGGCCAAAACCCATCAGACCTGAACTCTACTCCTTCAATCTTTCATCTTTCTTTGATGATTTTGCTTAGTTTTAATCATCTTTAACTATCAAAACAACGGATTGTGGAGAAAAAAGCCCAAAAACCCAACCTTAAAACCTTCTGTCCTTCAAAAGCCGCCGCGGGCCGTATCCCTAGCAGCTGCCACCACCATGTGTGACGCTGCTCATCTCCAGCTTGCTTCTCGGTTGGCCTCGACCCACACCCCCAACTCCTCCACCACCACCTCTCAACACAACCAAGTTATTCCAAACCTTTTTTTTTTCAAATGGCCGCCTCCGCAGTCGACCACTCGCCCCTGCCGCCGAGCATCCTCCTTCGATCTTCCTTGGCGGGCTCTATGGTGATCTAGACCCCCACCCTCTTTGGCGGCTCTCGATCTAGCCATCTGGGTTCGCGGATCCTTGGGGTGGTCCTCTCTCGATCGGCCTCCTGGTTGTCGACTCCCCCTGTGTCTTAGCTATCCTCCTCCTCTCCAACCACAATGTCTGCAGTCGTCTCCCCTCCTCAAACCCCTCTCCGGTGCGCTTCTGGCCACCGACCGTCGGATCTGGTACATGCAAATGCAGTAACATCCTTGGATTCCCTCCCTCCAGGTGGCTCTCCATGTGTTGTTTTAATCTCCTATCCCTTCGGCCTCCCCTCCCCAATGCAACCCTAGATTTGCTACTCAAACTTGTTACAACCAAACCCAACCGAAAAAACCCAACTAAAAAAAAAACCCAACCCCTCCAATGCTTCCAACTATGCAAGCGTCAACTTTTCCTCGACCGGGATGCAACCAGTGATCAATAATTTTGATGTTTTCTTTTAAATTTAAATTTATTTTATTGTAATTTTAGGTTTAAGCAAATTTTTTTTACTGGCGACCCTCTGCGTAGGGTTCATCAAGCCATCTTTTGATGGCTTCAAGATCGCTTAGTCGATCTACTTCTTGACTACTGTAAAAAAAAATCTGATGTGAAAATGGGGGAGCAAGGGAGTGGTTTAAAAAAAAAAGGAAAAGACAAATGTCTTAAATGCTAGTCACATATAAAAAATTTAAAACATTTCCCACAAAATTTAAAAAAATCCTACAAAAAAAATCAATTATAAATAATACAATCCTGAAGACTTGTATAGAGTTTTACATTTTTAATCATGTCATGTCACTTGAAGGATTTTGTGTATCACATGCTACTTTTTTCTTGTCACTCCGTTTAGATTTTCTTGTCACTTCTTCAAATATTAGTTTTCTTCCTATCACATATATTACGATTTTAATAGTCTATGTAGGATTCGAACTTACATCTATGTGTGTTAACACATTTCTCTACCTTGTGCGAATAGACTTTAAATGGTTAATAATATAGCAATATAATCCATTGCATAAAATAACAAACCAACTTCTAGATTTGGGAGTTTCTCATTGTCAAAAACCTATGCGTGTCACTCCTTCACCCATGTGTGTCACCCTTTAACCAATGAACGTCACCCTGAAAATCCTGTGATTCGGTCACAAAAACCTTCTTTTTACCCACAATTTCACAATTTGTTTTTCATTCACATTACTCCCCACACACAAACGCGAACACCAGATCCCAAATTTCTCAGCTGCTTTACGTGATGTATTTGTAATCTTGCATATATTGTTTGGTTTTTTTTTTTTTTTTGCTTTTCACCTATTTCGGTGCAAACAAACAAATGTGGCACACGAATCATTCATGTAACATTGGTATACAAACATGTCGGTGACATGGATGATTTACACGAACACCAAATCTAAAACGCACATCTCCTAAAAATGGATGATATCTGAAAAAGACAAAAAAACACTCTCAAATAAAAAAAAAATCAAACCCGAGAAGATGAAACCCCTAGATTTACCAAGAAGAGGAAAGAAACTCTCGGATATGAGAAGAATATGGGGGGGAATTTATAGACATATAAGTTTCTTATTGTCAAAAACCCATGCGTGTCACCCCTTAACCCATGCATTTTGCCTATTAATCCATGCGTGTCATTGATAATGCATATTTCATATAGGCATTATAGGTGTTTCTTATTGCATTTAGATAGGAGTTTTGCATATGTTTTGGTCTAGTTTCATATCTTTCTTGTGAAGTATTCAAGTTCGGAATATACGCGTTTTTAGTGTTTATTTAGCAGTTTTACATTCTGACCGTGGATGGGATCTTGGAGGAGCTTAAAAGACATGTTTTGGAGCATATAAAAGCTGAGGAAAGAGCTACAAAAGAGAAAGGAAGCACAACGTTGAAGCAAAACAGAGGAATTGGTCACTGTTGGGGCCGACGCCCGCCACTATCCCGTGTTCAACAGTGTCGATTTAAGTTCGAAGATACTATTATTATATTATATTATTATTATTATTATATTTTCTAGGGTTTGCACGACTATATTTAGGTTTTATTCTTTCATCTTCAGTCATAAGACATATTATGGTTAGGGAATCAACACAATTAAAGATGAGAGAGATTTGTGGCCTATAAGTTGCTAAACTCATAGTTTTGCGTGTGATTCGCATACGTGGTTGAACGAATTGTGAGGATTTGATTTCAATTAGTTATTTATGAGTATATTCATCATCTTGTTCTTATTGATTATCTTTGTGTTTCTTTCTATGATTGATCACCATGTTATGAATTGCATCTAAGCTATGAATGCATTGTTGTTTTCTAGATAGCAAACAAAGCCATTGAATTAGTGTTGTGAGGAGGAAATCAAGTATGAAATAAAGTGAAATAATTCAAACCAGATTCGTGCCCCAGCAAATAAATACAAGACTCCTTCAATGCAGTAAGAGAAAGTCAGGATCGAATCCACGAGGAAGCGTGTCAGCGGATCCTAGGTAGCTGTAAATCTCACAGAAAAGCAACAGAAAACAGAAACAAAGGAACAAAGAAAGAAAGACAGAAATAATAAACGAAAGCAAAGAATCAAAACAAAGACAACAACTTACTCGATCTCGACAAGGTGCAACTCGAGATCGACAAGGGACAGTAAAGACAGAAACTGAAAATCGACGACAAAAACTCGACTCAGACAACACAGTACTCGATCTCGACAAGAGGCTACTCGAGATCGACTAGAAATAGTAAAAACAGAAATTGCAGAATCGAAAACAGAAACAGAAACTCAACTCGACGTAGACAAGAGCCAACTCGAGATCGACTAAGGTCCTACTCGATCTCGACAAGCCCCTCCTCTGTATCGACTAGACTCTAGTCTGTATCGACTAGACTCTACTCTGTCTCGACTAAAACACAGAAAGTTGTAAATTTGCAGATTCGAACACAGAACTCAGAAATTCGACAGAAATAAACTCAATATAATAAAGAACTTCCAAAGCCAGGGTATCAACGCCACAACGGTAACCATGCAAAGTAACACATAAAGGCACAAAAGATCATGCTTTCCATCAAAATAACTTTCGTTACTAACAAATAGGCATATAGAGGCTTTCGCATAAACCCTAATTGTTACTAACCCTTTTCACATAATTAACTCAAGTTGCATTAAGATTACTTTCGCTTCAATAATACAAACAAGGATCACCTTCAACTCTCGCAAAAGAATCATGCTCATAGGGATAGAAGACGAATTGCATAACAAGATCTGACCTTTACCGCATCACCTTACATGGCCACCGTCGGGCTCACCCCAGCCCCAGAAGTGGGTGGACTACTCGTTCTTCATCATCAAGAAAAACATCAAATAACAAAAGAAACTAACTTGCATTAAACTATATTCAAAGTCTTTACAATCCCGGCACTCAACTTTCGCTGAATGCCAAAACCCTAAAACCTTTGAACTCCTAAAACTTCTTTGTGGAACTACTTGTCTCTGACTGAAATTGAATGAATGAAAAACCAGCCCCTAGGGCTTTATTTATAGCCTTCTATTCCTTGCTAATCAAGGATAGAAATATCTATCTTTATTTAAAACTTTAAAAGATAAATAAAATCAATTTAGGAATTAAATCTAAAAGGGAAAGATAAATCTAAAATAGGTAAGATGTCTTCTTGTTGATAGATCTTGACTCTCATGGATAGAACTTGATAGATGTAGGATAGATCTCGGCCATCTCGATCTCCTTCGGCCCCAAGGACTCCCAACTCGTCACGGACAGCTCAAGGCGCGTACGCGGTTTCAGGACGCGGCTCGTCGATCTCGAGTAGGGCTCCTCGAGATCGAGTACGGTGGTCGTCGACCATGGGGACTTGGTCGGGTTGCTCTGCTCGACATGGCTCGGATCTTGGCTCTTGGCTCCTCGATCTCGACCAAGCCTCCTCGAGATCGAGTAGAGGTGGTGCTCGGCTTCTCCGTTTTCGGCTTCTCGACTTGGCACAGCTCGTCGACTCCGAACATGGCGTCGAAGTGTGGTCGATCTCGACAAGACCTCCTCGAGATCGAGTAGGGTTTCGGGAGTCGGGTTGTCTTTGGCTCAGTGTCCTCGATCAGCTCTGCTCGACCAAGTGTGCTCGGACAGCCCTCGTCGAGATCGAGTAGATGTACTCGAGATCGAGTAGAGTTCTCTCAGCTTTCTTCTCTGTGCTTGAAACGCACTTTCCCGAGTCCTCGTTCGTCGGATTGACGCATATGACCATGCGTTGGAAAGCTCTTTCCGAGGGCTACAACTCTCATGAAGGCATCAAAGCTTGATTCAGAATGAAGAATGGTGAAAAATGGCTTTTTCTCCAGCTGCACCATTCTTAGCCTCTCCATGAGTTTCATTTAAGCTCCAAAGTGCGCCCGATTTCTGCGAAATATAACCAAAACTTGTGTAGACCTCCATATATTGCAAATAAGTGTAAACTAAACAGATTCTGTATTATTCTAACCCAAATGCATGCAATGTATGCAGAAATCGATATAAAAGTAAGTATAGAACATGGCAGATTCAGCTCACAACAATTAGTGATATTTCTATTTCTTTGTAGTGGATGATTTTGATTGATCTATTTTAATAGATGTTTGTTAGGGCTGAATAGGGTTGCGCCAATGGGTTCTAATTGCGTTGAATCGATATGCCAGTTGGTCTTAGAATTTGAGTGTTTAATGCGATTCTTTAGTGGTATTGAATAAGAAGATTGTATTTTTGCGGATCTATCAACTTTAGTCAAATAGACATATGATTAAAAATATCTATTGAATCAATTCTAAGATCTTGAACCTCAACCATTGTTGAGAATTGGAAGTAAAATATCTTCTCTATCTTATTATCAATACTTTGCAATTATCGATCTCTTTACTTTACTTTGTTATCAATTTGCTACAAATCATTGCTTTTGTCATACGAATCATAGTTAGAAACATTGCAGAGCAGCCGGTCTCTCTGTAGGTTCGACTCCGGACTTCATCGTTATACTAGTTTGTTGGTTTATCAATCTATTGGTTTGAGCTTTGAGTTAGGATATTATTGATATTTGGCAAAGGACGAAAAAACCAACAACATTCGTCCCGAACCAGTCATCCTGATAAAAAAAATCTCAAATTTGAAAAGAATTGGAAATGGAAAAATTCTCAGATTCTCATATTTGACAAGAAAGGGGAAACAAACTATTATAATTGACAATAATATTGGAAAAATCAACGAAAAAATCGCAAAAATCAAACCTTATTCTTCCCCAGCCCTTTGCCACTTTGCCTTCTTTTCTCATGGGCTCCAATTCTAAAAAAAAAAAAACTCATATTTGAGAAGGAAAAATTCTCAGATTCTCATATTTGACAAGAAGGGGGAACAAACTATGAGATCTTAGAAGAATATGGGGAAAAAATCAAAGAAAGAATTGTAGAAATCAAGCATTTGTTCTTCTTCTTTGTCACTTTGTCTTCTCGGTTGGGGGTGGTCAATCTCGGTTGATCACCACCAAATATTTGCTTTGTACTAAAAAAAATTATGAAGTTAATCAAAATATATCATTATTTTTAATCAATTGTTAATTATTTTCTTAACATACTCTTTATTTTCTAATCAACATATCTATACACTACTCTAAATGAGAATAATTTTTAATGATATTATGATTTTAATAAAGATTGCTAAGATACATTAATGAAAAAAAATTCTCAAAGTTTTATTTTATCAACTCTACTTTTCTGATTTTATGCTAACTTTTTCCAAATTTTTATTTAAATTTATAATATTATTTTATTAAATTATTAGAATTTCATTTTAAAAATTGTTGACATGGTGGGAGTGGCACTAGTTTATATTCTAAAAATATAACTTTTAAAAAAAAATTAGAATTTTTTATTAAAAACAAATTGAAAACTAAATTGACCAAAATTTATTTTAAACTTAACATAATTAACATTGAAAAAATGTTTCTAAATTAAAGCTCTAAATCGATTAGAAAAATCAACCAGAAACAAGATGATCCCACCCCACAATCGAAAGGCATACAAAATTGCTTTCTCCAACCATTGTGGATCCCAACCCTAACAGATGGAATCTTTAACCCCAAGATCAGCTTCAAGCAAACAAACGAACAATCACATAATAGTAGATTAGTAGTAACCTCTTTCAGCCTCAATATCTTCAACTAATGTACTAATGCCTGAAATTGTTTCATTTGAAGTGTAACTAGCTATTTCCACCTTAAACAAATACAAAATTCATAAACCTCGTATTGAATTTCGATTAATTCCCAAATCCTGCCTAGCTAAATAGGGTTGTCATCGAGCTTACAAACTTTTATTTAACTTTCTAAAGAGAAAAGGCCCTTAGACTAAGCACGATTGAAGGAAGCAGATGTTCACGGTGAAAAGTGGCTTCTACCTCTTGATTTTAGTTCATGAAGGTTATTTCATGCCTGATTTCATGGGATTAAAAAATAACAAAAATGGGGTATAAATCATATCTTAACATTAATATGTAACTCTTTAACTTCGTCAAATTTCTTCGCATAAACTTGCTTGGAGGAAGGCAAGCTGAGGTGTCGGGACACATCAGCTGCTAATTAAGAGTCAAGAGGCCCAGCTCGAAGTCAACAAGTGATCAAGATTACTCAGGATCAAAGTGATGTCGTCCCAAGCGTGTTCTGATGCTTAATTGAGTGTATAAATAGAGCTCAATTGTTCAGTGTTAACTAACTTTTGGCACTTTACTCATTTTGCTGCAATACAATGAAGAGAAAACCCCTTTGGGGATCTCAGTTAACATTTCTGTTCATCTTCTTGTTCGCTAAGATTTTTTATTCTCCATTGTTTAAAACATGAGTTTGCTCAAGTTTTACATGGTACCAGAGCTATTGGCATTCGGTTAGAGCGTTCGTCTTTTTTTGTTGTTAACTTTCCGCATTTGTTTTTATCCTTCCACCATGAATCCGAAATTTGCTCGTGTTCTTGGTGATGATCGCAGAACAGGGATCGTCGATGTTGGAGATCCTCTATATCTTCATGCTTTTGAAAATCCAGGTGTTATACTGGTTTAAAAAACGTTCAATGGCAAATGTTTCCGCTCTTGGAAGAGAGCTATGCAGATTGCAATCTCAACGGAAAAATAAGATCGGTTTTCTTGATGGCTCGTGCGAGCATTCTATTGATGATGAACTTAGAGCCAAGGCATGGGGTCGTTGCAACGATATGGTGATCTTTTGGCTATTAAATGCTGTTGAGAAGAACATTGGCAAAAATGTTTTGTACTTCTCGTCGGTGAAGGATATTTGGGATGATCTTTAAGAACGATTTGATCAAGAAGGAGATTGCTTCAATTAGTCAAGGTACATATTTTTTTTTTATTACTTTACTCGAATCAAGTGATTCTGGGATGAATTGTCTTGTTTGCGCAAGCTTCCTATCTGCACTTGTGGTGCACAAAAGGATACTCTGAAACAGGAACAAGAGGAGAAGTTAATGCAATTACCGACGGGTCTCAATGAGTCTTATACATCCGTGAGGGGGATGATTTTGCTAATGAATCCCGTACCTTTAGTCAGTCAGGCTTATTCGCCTCTTGATCATGAAGAAACTCACTTCTTGATCCTGAGAAATCGCTTCTTGATCATCAGATAATGAGGAATCGCTTCTTGATCATGAGGAAACCTAGAGAGAGGAATCGCTTCTTGATCATGAGGAAACCTAGAGAGAGGAATCGCTTCTTGATCATGAGGAATCCCTTACATAGGAGCTTTTATGATAATTCAAAGCAATTAGATAATTTTTCTAGGCAATTCACTCCATCTCAGTCTACTGTGATTTGTGATCATTGCAAGAAGCAAGGACACCTGAAGGAGAGATGTTGTCGGATAATTTGATTCCCTCCTAACTTCAAGAACAACAAAGGGAGAAAGGTTGCTGGCAATGCTGAGGTTGATGTCAGTTCAAGCTCCATTGTTACTGGTTCTTCGATTCTTTTTTATGATTAGATCCATCAGATCATGGCTGTGTTGCATGGCCTTAATTCTCAATCCTCTTCTATGAGGTTGATGATGTTGTTATGAGTTTTGTTGGTATTACTATTTTACTCACTCATTGTTTACATTATGAGCATGGAAATGTCAGTATTGATAACAGTAAATGGATTATTGATTTGGATGCAAGTGAACATATGACTTTTGACAAGTCCTTGCAAGTAAATAGCAGATATATGTCTCATCCTTGTTTATTATCTTTGCCAAATGATCATAAGGTTGAAGTTCGTTTGTGTGGTGACATATTGTTCAGTTCAGATATTCATCTCAGAAATGTATTGCTTTTGCCTACATTTCATTAAAATTTATTGTATGTTCATAGGTTATGTGCTTGTTCTACTCACAGACATTGCATTGTGCATGCCCTTTCTCTGAAGAGGTCACTGGGACATCTAGTTGCCTCTAAGCTGCTTCAAATTTCTGGTTTTTTAGATGTAAATAAGGCTTCTAGCATTTCCACACTTGACCCATGTGTGATATGTCATAAAGTTAGATAACATAGACTTCATTTTCCTATTTCTAGTAGACATTCTAGCTCTTTGTTTGAGCTTATTATTATTGATGTATGGGGTCCCTAGGCTACTCCTACTCATGCTGGTAAAAAGTACTTCATTACCGTTGTATACGATTACAACAAGGCCACTTGGACCCATCTAATGAAATCTAAATATTCTACTTTTGAGTTGATCAAATCTTTTGTGGCTATGTTTGAGAGACCATTTTTTTTGTTCGTTAAGAAAATCAATATTGATAATGCTTATAAGCTTGGCTCTAGCAATGAAGAAAAGTCATTTTTAATGCAAAGGAAATTATTCATCAATCATCTTGTCCACGTACTCCTCAACAAAATGGAGCAGTGGAAAGAAAGCACAAACACTTATTGGAAACTTGTAGAGCATTGTTGTTTCACTCCTATTTCCCTACGGAGTTTTGGGGCGATTATTTACTTACAACTACATATCTAATCAACAAGTTTTCTTCTTCAATTCTAAGTGGGAAATCCCTTTATGACATGTTTTTTAAGCCTCCACATTATGCTCACTTAAAGGTATTTGGTTGTTTGTGCTACAAAACTATTATTGGTAATGCCAGAGACAAGTTAAAGCCAAGAAGTATGTCCTGTGTTTTGGGTTACTCTTTTGGTAAAAAAAAAAGCTTACAAATTGTATGATCTTGAAAGTAAATCTTTCATTATTTCCAAAGTGTTGTTTTCTATGAGCACATTATATCTTTTAATTCATCCAGATTTTCTGTGCCTATTTCTGTATTCCCTTTGCTTGTTGCTGATATTCCAGTGAATGATCTTGACACTGATATATTTGATCCTCCTGATGGATATGTTCCTCCTATCATTCATCCTCCATTTGTTGACATACCAGTTGATGCTCATTTTATCAGTTTCAGAAGGTCTTATAGGATTTCTAATTCACCTTCTCATCTTAGAGATTTTATGTGTTCTTCTGCTATAACTGATGAGAGATGTTCTGTATGAATTGATATTACCCCACCTCATCATTTATCTATCTCGACTTTTTCATGTCTCAGTCAGTAGTTTGCTCTTCCTGCTGAGAAGCACTAGGAGCCTTCCTCGTTCTATGACGTTGTGAAGCATAGTGAATGAATGGATGCTATTGAGTTTGCTGCACTTGAAGCCAATCACACTTGGGATATGGTTCCCTTACCCGCAGGAAAGAAACCCATCTAAAGAAAATGGGTTTATAAGATCAAGTACAAAGAAGATGGTGGTATTGAGAAATTTAAAGCCATACTTGTTATCAAAGGCAATACATAGAAAGTTGGAGTGGACTATACTATAACCCTCTCACCTGTTGTCAAAATGACAACAATTCGAAGCCTGATTCCTATTGTTGCTAAGAAAGGTTGGACAATAAGCCAACTTGATGTGAATAATGCCTTTTTACATGGGGATTTATTTGAAGATTTTTATATGAAGATTCCCCAAGGTTATTCTCCTTCTTCTTTCTCTCAAGGAGTTGTATGCAAACTAAAAAAAGTCTTTATATGGCTGGAAGTGTTATATGAGCCTTCCTCTAAGGAAGATTATCCTTTATCTTCTAAAAGATGCCAATATCACTTCTTTTAGGTATGTACAAGCTCCTTTGAAACTGAATATGAAACTTCTTCCTGAACAAGGTGCTTTATTTAATGATCATTTATGGTACATATGAATGGTTGAGAAATTGAGTATCCTAACAAATATTAGGCCTGAATTGTCCTTTGCAGTCCATGTCTTGAGCCAATTCATGAAGTGTCCTCGTGTCCCTCACTATGAGGCACTCTTGCATACCCTCAAGTACCTCTCCAATAATCTGCTCATGGGCTTGTTTTCTCTAGGCATGTTGATTTCTCTCTCAAGGTTTATTGTGATTCAGACATGGGTTCTTATCCTTCAAAAAGGAGGTCTGTTAGTGGATACTTTGTGCTTTTTTGGAGGTATTCCTATGAGCTGAAAGTCTAAGAAGCCACATACTGTGTCCCTCTCATCCAAAGAGGCTGAATATAGATCAGTGAGGAGGCTTGTTGATGAACTCACATGGTTATCAAGGCTCATACAGAAATCGATAGTTCCTTATGTCGTTCCAATTCCTCTTCATTGCGATAACCAAGCGGCCATTTAGATTGCTAAGAACATTGTTTATCACGAGAGAACAAAGCACATTGAGCCCGACTGCCATTTTGTAAGGGAAAAGCTCAATGATGGTCATATTTCATTGTAGTTCACTTCAGCTGCAACTCAATTGGCTAACATTTTAACAAAGCCGCTCACTGTTATTCTTCATATATAATTCCTCTCCAAGTTGGGTTTGTGTTCACACCCTCTAACTTGTGGAGGATGTTGGAGGAAGGCAAGTTGAGGTGTCAAGACAGCAACCTCTAAGAGTCAAGAGGCCAGCTCGAAGTCAACAAGTGATCAAGATTACTTAGGATCAAAGTGATATCGTTTCAAGCATGTTCTGTAGTTTTTTCTCTCGGATGCTTTAGTGTATAAATAGAGCTCAATTGTTCAGTTGTAACTAACTTTTGGCACTTTACTCATTTTGCTACAATACAATGAAGAGAAAACTCCTTTAGGGCACTCATTTACATTTTTGTTCATTTTCTAGTTCGATCAGATTTTCGATTCTCCATTGATGAAAACTTGAGTTTGCTCAAGTTTTACAAAACTAAACAATAAAATACAAGCAAATTTTTTTTATGAGGTAATAATTCGATGGTCAGACAGACCTGACTCATCGAGAGGCCGACAGAGTCGGCAAACGATGAACCGTCAAACATACAATCATAATAATAAAAAGGTGCAACACAGAGATGGTAAACAAACAGTCAGTAAGAAGAACAGACGATCCTAATCCATAAAAGATGATGACAGCGAAGACAGAACGGAGCCAAGCGACATCAAGAGATAACACCGCTGACCAACAATACATAAGAAGTCCCTCATGTGGGGGATGAAGAAGAACCGCCAAGGAAATTTCTGGAATATAGAGTCGCCATGATGCACACCGCCACGACCCCAACCATACCCGACACCAGAAGCACGAGCCCCAACTCAGATCAGAACCACCAAGAACAACCAGAACAACTACCGTGAACCACCCTCGTAGAGAGCGCACATGCAAGCCATTGCGGGAATTTCTCAAGACCCTTCAGGGATTTTATCTTACCTTTTTGGATTTAGTCTACCCTTTTGGGTGGGTTTACACGATATTCCCTATACGGGATTTGACATATAATTAATAATTGTATGAATAACATTCCCTTTTTTTTTAATAAAATCATTGGGCTGCCTCAGGCCCAAGGCAGTTAGCGGGCCACTTCGGGCCCAACGAATTGCCTTGGGCCTGAAGCACTAATCTTCGCAGGAGGGGAGGCCAACTCCGGCAAAATGCCGGAGATGACAATTCCTGACAGCAGAGCACACCGACCGAGAGCCAAAGTTCAAGCGATTGGCGAGGAGGAACCACCCAGGCCGGAACAGGCAACAGGAACCCCCTAAACGCCAAGTTTCACCCAGATCTGGACACAAAAACAGAAAGAAGCCCCCAACGAAGCAAACAAGCGGTCAAACGCAGAACAACGGAGAAGGAAGGGTACACGAGGAAGTGAGGACAGGATCCGGCGATGAGGGAGGCCGGAGGAGGAGACAAAGAGGAGGAAACAAGGGAAAGAGAGGAGGGAGACGGCAGCAGAGCCACCCGACATCGCACCACCACCTCGCACAGGAAAGTCGATGGAGGAAAAACTCACTCAATTACCCTAAAAACAACCAAAATCGCCAAAATCGCTGGAGAAATGCACCAAGAAAAGGGAGGAAGAGAAAAGCCCCACAACAATTTCAATAGATTTCGCTTCAAGATTGTTATGAGAAGGACTAGGAAGAGACAAAGCCCCAATCTTCCCCATGAGTTTGCACAAACTTGCTGAAATTGCAATTCTCCAAGCCAAATCCGGAAGAGGATAGACCAGATCGAACATAGAGATGGGGAGAGACGAAGGACTGGACATAGAAATCGGAGACATATAAAGGGGGACTGAAACCGAAGATTTTACACAATCAAAGGGTACTCAAACGAGAGTTTCTCTCTTCTCCCGACCTCTGCAATTCGACCCAAAATACAAGCAAATTCCCAATTCAAAGTTCATCAATAAGAGAAGAAAAAGGTAACATCAAAGAGGGAAAGAAATCATACATAACTTCATGGCTTTCGCTTGCCTACAGCAACGAATATCACAAAAAGGAGAATTTGAACAATTTCACCGTTAAAGATCAATCATATACTCAATCACACTGCCTCTAATGCCTCGTTCCACACACACACACACACACACACACACACACAGAGAGAGAGAGAGAGAGAGAGATGGTTGATGCACTCGCAACAGTAAGAAGATGAAATCAAAATCGGGAGTGCAAAAGAAGTCAGTTTCCGTTTCATGGGAATTCTAATGTAAATATTGAACATTCATGCCAAAGCAACCTTTTTTTTTAGTTTTAAGTGGCTATTTTTAGTGAATAAGAGCGATAAATGTGGCTTTTTTTATATATAACTTTCTCTTAAAAATCCAGTCAAACATATTTTGTCATTTCTTTTAAATTATCTTTTATGAAAATTGACCGAGCTCTTAATTCTCATGTTGAACCAAACCTAGGTTCCGGAAAAAATAACAATAATCGTGAATTCAAAAAGAAGAAAGGGAGAAAACCTCAACAAGGTTTCTATAAATTGAATTTTGATGGCTCATCACCGTCTAACAATGATAATAGCATTGGATTCATTGTTCGGGACTGCGACGAATCACCACTGACACTCGAATTTGCAATTCTTGTTTCGCAAACACCCTTGGTAGAGGAAGCTCTTGCTCTTCGTTTGGGTGTTCTCGCGGCGAAGGAACTAGGTTTGGAGAAGTTTATCATTAAAGGAGACTCTCTAATCATCATAAATTACCTAAGAGTAGGAATACCTTGCCCATGAGAAATCGAGATCATTATGTCGGAAATTTGTATACTATTGGGTTCAACGAAGTTGTTTTCTATCATATACTTCGTGATGGTAATTGAGTGGCCGACAAGGTTCGCACATCTTGGCCGTTTTACGAGTAACCCTAATCTGCTCGACCTCATACGAAAGGATGCTTTCGGTTAGTGTCGCCTGATCTAGCGAAATTCTTACCTAATAAAAAAATAGTCTTCGTTAAATCAATAAAAGAACATTTTTAGTTTTAAAAAAAGGTTGAGTAGGTTAAACTATACATAGTAATCGATTTCTCCAAATCATTTGTTACCACATCTATCATATTCTGTCAGTCAGACTCGCACATCATTATTGTGTCGTGCTGCATTAATCCACACACAACCCAGATAGAGTGGAATAATTCAAGTGCATTTTCATCCTTTGGTAGATATTGGCCGAATCGATCTATATGTGACTTGGATATTAATTCACAAAAGTAGTACATAAACTTTTTTTTTTTGATAAGGAAACAATTCGGGTGGGCTAGCCCTACCCGGCGGCATCCTGGCGGATGAGGTCAAGAAGACCAGGATCATTTGTAACATCGACTCCTCGGGCAGAGTGGCTAAGGTGTGCAACCTTATCCGCCACTCTATTGCCCATACGAGGAACATGGAAGAAAACTACTTCTTCCACAGTCGATAACAGAACTTGTGTATCCGAAAATATTAGTTCGATCTCCCATGGGCACTTTGATAGATCATGTTTAGTATTGCATTATAGGTTACATTTAGCATAGTTTAGTTGTGAATAGTGCATATTTTAGTTACAATTACATGTTTACCGGTGATGTTGGAAGAGTCGGAATCTATGCAATTTTATGGTTAATTTCAGGTAAATGTGGATCCGACGAGGAAGGAGGAGACTCTTGGATGAAGGAAGATTCAAGTTGAGGAAGAAAAGTGAAGAGCACGGGAGCGGAGTCGAATTTCGAGAACCTAAGTGAAAAACAAGTCAGCAGAAGTTGTCGCCAGACAAGCTGAACTTGTTTCGCACTTTCTGGAGGTGTCGGTGGTTCGATTGACTATTATAACCATGCGTTGGAAAGCTCTCTTCGAGATCTACAACTTTCGTGTTGACATCGAGACCAAATTCGAAACAGAAAAATCGCTGTGAACAGTAAAAGCCGCTCCGCGGCCAACTAGCCGCCCCGCGGCCCAAACCTCTGACGAGCGACTTCGCTGATCGCTGGCCGCCCCGTGGCCTGTGGTGGCTGCCCCGCGGCCCTCGCAGAAGCGCGCCATTCAATGCTGGACTTTAATTAGGGTTTTAGTTTATTTATTTGGCCGACTTTCTAAATACTATAGAAGGTTTTTCTAGTTTATTCTACCATTCACCTTATGCACTTTATTCCATTGTTGAGAGCGTCGTTGAGCATGAGCAACTAAACTCTCAAGGTTTCGCCTACAGTTTGGATCTTTGATTGTTGAATTGTGAGTTTCTTAATCTAGTTTTTATTCCTATTCCAATGTTTTGACTTCTTTGTGCTTAATTCCTTGAATGCGTTTTATTCTCTGGCCTGATCAACTAGTTAGAGTAGATTCATTTAATTGCTAGGGTTTTGCAGATTCCTCGTAGCGAACCTTAACCCAAGTGGCCATCATATCCCTTTAGGACTCGTACGACTAATTGGATGTGTAGGAAGTTGAATACACGTTGAATATCGACTCGTAGCTTGATATTATATGTACCTTGGTTAATTCATACTCTTAATGCTATCTCTAGGTTGAATCTTAACCGTGTTAGGGTTATTTAGCGATAAAGGTTGCTAGGACTCGTAGGACTAGTAATATACCTAAGATCTGGACAAGGACATTGATAAGAAAAGACAAGAACTAGAGGCTGAAACAAGGATCGAATTCATCAATCGAAGTGATAAATTGTAGGTGAACCTATTTCTCTCCACTGCATTCTACAATCAATTTACTTTGTTTGCTTGCTTCCGCTTTGATAAAAGGCGGATTTTTTTCACACCAAAAACCCCCATATTCTTACTAGCGATTAGAATTGACATTCGAATTGAATAGATTTCCCTATGGATCGATCTCTTGCTTACACACTATACTAGTTGTGAGTTTGAGTATTCTTTGGCAAGAACAACGACATGTTTTCCTCTTGTCAAATTTGGCGCCGTTGCTGGGGAAATCTTATTAAATTCCTGTATTGTTTAATCTCTAACCTTAGTGTGGACCACATACATGGTCTGCACTTTTGCTACTAACATATGTTGAAGGTGAGATTATTGCAGTTACATGGAGAGTGTTTTCATTAATACTTCATCAGACTGCAGGAGTACATTAACGATCTTTGTTCATGGGATTATCAAGATAGTACAAGGGAAGTGCTTCTATTCATCTTTGATGGTATGACTGCTGAGACACGGAGCCTTGCTGAGCACATGAGTGATGGGGGTTTATTAGATATGGGACTCTTGGAGATGTAGGATTTTTTCTGCTACATGAATTATCAATGTGCGCAGAATGAGTCACTTCCTCCTGTATCTCAAATTATTGAGACCTTTGTTGCACCTCTTGAGGTCATTGTGGAAAATCACACTGAGAAGATAGAAAACACTCCATCTGAAGAGATCATCCCTAGTCGTCTATGGATGAATTAGGTCCAAAGCCTATTGCCGAGGCTACAGAGCAAGGAAAGGTTACCTTCTGCACTAAAAAGAATATTGGTGGATACGTTGATCCATTTGACTGCTACTTCAACAAACCATCAGCGGAACTGTGTTGGTGGTCCTACATACCCTCGAGGGAGCATCAAGCTCAAATGAATGGTAAGTTGGTAATGGTTCTCATTGCTATATTTTTAATTACAAATTGTTTCATCTTCAGTGTGCATTCAAATATCGGTTGGGCACGAGAGTTTGATTTGCATTTGAGGGCGCTGACGATGTCTGTTTGATTCTTGAATGAGTGGATGAATAAACTGTCGAGCCAATGACAGTAAACAAAGGCGCTACTTGGGAGGCAACCCAAGGTAAGTTTTCTGTTTTCCTCTGTGTCTTTTGTTTTATCAGACTAGTTTTGGTTCTGTTCGGTTGTAGGAAGCTAACACAGTAGGGAGAAAAGGTCTTGAAGAGCTAAATTTCGTAGGCCGCCCCGCGGCTAGGTTGTGTCGTGGCCTCTGACAGGACTGCAATGTTCCCTTTCCTCACTTTCCACCACCGTAGTGAACAAGTTAGTCTTTTATGTCATTGAGGACAATGCCTAATTTAAGTGGAGGGGGGGGGGGGGGGGGGGGAAGAATCGCATGGTATAATAGGATTGCATGTATATTTTTAGTTTGCACTTTTATTTTTGTTTTTAGTTTATATTGCATATCACCATGTTAGTCTTAAAAAAAAAATCCCCCCCCCCCCTCAAAAAAATTAGTTATTTATATATTGCATTGTTAGGATTAGGTCTTATTTTCTCATATGGATGCCGTTTGTCCTCTATTCTATCTATTGAGATTTATGCCACATGATGTGCTTGGATTGTTGAAGCCTTTGATATATGTTTTCTATACTATTTGGTGAGCATGATTGATTAATGATTGAGCACATAAGATCTTGGAATTTTGGGTGATCTTGAAGTTCTATACATGACAGGGTGAGCTTATTTTGGCCTATTCAGGACTACACTTGATTTAGTCCTCTTGCTTGTTGAGTGTACTCTCTTCAATTGCTTCCTCTTTGGCTTGCATTTAGATATCTTTTTCAAGGTTGCATATTATGATGTTTGCACATGACTTAAACATGATTAAGGCACCTTTATTATCCCTATTTGACTCTATTCCCACCTTATATATAGTCCTCTGCTTGAAGCCAATTTGAGCCTATTGCCTATTCTTTTGTAGCTCCACAAAAATTTTCCATAGCCAATGATAGCCTGATCCCATCCGGGAATTTAGGAATAGTTGGTGAATATCTATATTGTGGATGATGGTTTTTAGTGGTGGATGCATGTTTGAGGTGCATTTATGAGATGTTTGATTCTTGCTAGTACATTCATTACTTGGGACCTAAGGAGAATAAAATTCACTTAGGGGCAAAAATCAAGGAAAATCATTTGATATAGCATGAATGAAAAAAAAAGAAAAAAAAAAGAAAAAAGGAATAAGTTGAGTATGGTTTGTAAAGTTTTATGCTCGAGATTGGTGTTGTATGACATTATAGAGATATGGTATGAGGAGTTTATGAGTGGTTTTATGATTTGGTTGCTTCCTTAATTAGTTCCCGGATTATGAGCACCACATGGTCTAAATTCTTCAATACCTTATACTTTCTACCTTTGCCCCATTACAACCCAATTGAAAGACCTCATTATTTTTGTTGTGTGTAGAGTCACCAGCGGTGGAGAGCTAGAACACTGGTGCAAGACTATTTTAGCTAAGCTTTTGAAGATTGAGTTTTGAGCGTAAACATTTAACCCTAAACACTTGAGCGAGACTGAAACACATAATCCATGTGAGGTCTAGAATGGATACGGTTGCCTGATTTCATTGATTATTGCAATTATGTGCTATGATGCTGTTAATCTATTGTGTTTGCTAGTTTTTCATGCACTTGAAGATTATTGAGGTAGATACATGAATTGATATTCTGTGGGGGCTGCAGGGTTGAGTTTTCTATTGCTTGAGGACAAGCAAAGGTTCAAGTGTGGGGGAATTTGATAGAGCATGTTTAGTATTGCATTATAGGTTACATTTAACATAGTTTAGTTGTGAATAGTGCATATTTTAGTTACAATTACATGTTTACCGGTGATGTTGGAAGAGTCGGAATCTATGCAATTTTATGGTTAATTTCAAGTAAATGTGGATCCGACGAGGAAGGAGGAGACTCTTGGATGAAGGAAGATTCAAGTTGAGGAAGAAAAGTGAAGAGCACGGGAGCGAAGTCGAATTTCGAGAACCTAAGTGAAAAACAAGTCAACAGAAGTTGTCGCCAGATAAGCTGAACTTGTTTCGCACTTTCTAAAGGATTCGGTGGTCCGATTGACTATTATAACCATGCGTTGGAAAGCTCTCTTCGAGATCTACAACTTTCGTGTTGACATCGAGACCAAATTCGAAACAGAAAAATCGTTGTGAACAGTAAAAGCCGCTCTCCGCGGCCAAGCTAGCCGCCCCGCGGCCCGAACCTCTGACGAGCGACTTCGCTAATCGCTGGCCGCCCCGCGGCCTGGGGTGGCTGCCCCACGGCCCTCGCAGAAGCGCGCCGTTCAATGTTGGGCTTTCATTAGGGTTTTAGTTTATTTATTTGGCCGACTTTCTAAATACTATAGAAGGTTTTTCTAGTTTATTCTACCATTCACCTTATGCACTTTATTCCATTGTTGAGAGCGTCGTTGAGCATGAGCAACTAAACTCTCAAGGTTTCTCCTACAGTTTGGATCTTTGATTGTTGAATTGTGAGTTTCTTAATCTAGTTCTTATTTCTATTTCAATGTTTTGACTTCTTTGTGCTTAATTCCTTGAATGTGTTTTATTCTCTCTGGCCTGATCAACTAGTTAGAGTAGATTTATTCAATTGATAGGGTTTTGCAGATTCCTTGTAGAGAACCTTAACCCAAGTGGCAATCATATCCCTTTAGGACTCGTAGGACGAATTGGATGTGTAGGAAGTTGAATACATCTTGAATATCGACTCATAGCTTGATATTATATGTACCTTGGTTAATTCATACTCTTAATGCTATTTCTAGGTTGAATCTTAACCGTGTTAGGGTTATTTAGAGATAAGGGTTGTTAGGACTCGTAGCACTAGTAATATACCTAAGATCTGGACAAGGACATTGATAGGAAAAGACAAGAACTAGAGGCTGAAACAAGGATCGAATTCATCAATCAAAGTAATAAATTGTAGGTGAACCTATTTCTCTCCACTGCATTCTACAATCAATTTACTTTGTTTGCTTGCATCTGCTTTGATAAAAGACGGATCTTTTTCATACCAAAAACCCCCATATTCTTACTAGCGATTAGAATTGACATTCGAATTAAATAGATTTCCCTATGGATCGATCTCTTGCTTATACACTATACTAGTTGTGAGTTTGAGTATTCTTTGGCAAGAATAACGACAGGTTTTCCTCTTGTCACACTTCGATTTCCTATTTAAATGGTCAATGATTATCTTGCTATCACCTTCTATATGGATCTTTTTAATATTGAGTTTCCGAACATGTTGTATCCCTAATTGAAGGGCTAGGGCCTCCGTTGTTAGTGGTTTTTGTTTGCCCAGTAGAAGGTGTTGAACAGAAATTGGGTGGCCGACCCAGTCCGTAATGACAACACTCGCAGTGCTTTCGCCATTAGGGAGAGTAGACCCATCGAAATTCAGTTTGAACGTGCCCCAGGGAGGCTTGCGCCAAGCGATGGTTTTTTGTTTTCTGTTCTTTGGATGAGTGCACCGCCGAATAGGGCGAAAGTCATCCTCAAACTCGGACTCAACAACAACTGTTTTACTCCAGTTATCAATATGAGATTGGATCAGTCGTAAGGCTCTATCCTTGTGTGGTATTGCAGTTTGCTAAAATAGGTTTTGGTTCCTGATATACCACGTTGTCCACCAAGAAAAGGCGAGTTTGGTTAGATCAGTAGATTGTAGGTTCTTCCCTAGAGCAGATAGAATGGGCTTAATATCTCGGGATTATGCAATCAGACAGACAATGTTTGATTGGATTTGGTACGGGAGTTGGTGGATTGCTTGGATGAAAGGGCATTCCAAAAACAAATGAACCTCATCCTCAGGCGCCATATTACACAATGAGCAGGTGGAAGGGACAGACGCCCCCTACTAGACAACCTAGTGGATGTGGGGAGGCCATTCTTAGCTATTTTCCAAAGAAAGTTTTTTACTTTCGAGGGGAGATTAATCTTCCATATTTAGGCATTACAATCCAAGTGTGCTGCTGATTGAGTTGTTAATAATTTATATGCACTGGCAGTAGAAAACCAGTCTTCCCTATCTGGCCACCAGTATAGGCGATCTTGCATAGTTAAGACAGGTAGAGGGATGTCAAGGATCTCTCACACTAATTCCATAGGAAGAGAAACCTTGAGTTTTTCTTCCCACCATTTGCCCCCAATATATAGTCACTTAATTGATTGCCCATTACCTATAGACCAAATAAGGCTTTTTTTGAATTTATCGATTAACGTGGATAGCTTAGACCATTGCCAAGAGCAAGACCCCAAGGTCTTGTAGTCAGAGATGCTGGCAGAACACATGTATTTATGTCTGATTAATGTCACCCATACATTACTCGGCTCGGCCAGAATTTTCCAAAGTAACTTCATCTGGAGGGCCACATTCATGTCGCTGGATTTCCGAATCCCCAGCCCCCCCGACCATTTTAGTTTGCAGATCCGGTCCCAGCTTATCAACGGCCTGTACTAAAGATCCGTATTCCAAAAGACAGAGCAGTTTATCTGGTCGAGTTCTTTATGCAGAGAAGCAGGGAGCATAAAATTCTGCATAACATATAGTGGCTTAGTGGAAAGGTTGGAGTTGATTAGGGTAGCACAGCCTTGTTATGAGAGGGCATTAGTCCTCCATTTTGTCAATTGTTGTTTAGATTTACAGATGATATCTTCAAAAGTGGTTTTGGTAACTTTTTCATTGATAATGGGACGTCCTAAATACCGCTCTAAAGAATTCTCATTAGAAATATTGAGGCGGGTACTTAATTCAAGGATCCTATGGTTCGGAATCCCTTTCGTAGCTTGGAAACTTGATTTGTTGTAGTTGACCTTTTGACCTGATACTTTGCAGTATGAATCTACAATCGTCTTCACTTTACGACCTGCGTCCAGGCTTCCTTTGGAGAAGATAATGATATCATCTATGAAGGAAAGGAACGGAATCCGATAACCGTTTTGTCCAATCGGGAACCTAATGTGTGTTTTGTCTAGGCTAGCTTCAGTAGCTAGTTTCCGTGCCAGAATCTCTGCCCCTAAGATAAACAGAAAAGAGGATAGTGGGTCTTCCTGCCAGAGACCCCGAGTGGGATAAATCAGACCCGTTTGACCATTGTTGACTAATACCGAAAAGGAAACTGTCGTGATACACTCCATTATCCAAGAGATAAACGTATCGTGGCAAAACTTTAAAGCATCTTTTTTATAAAATTCCAATCGACTCTGTCATATGCTTTTTCCATATCTAGTTTAATTGTCAGCCATCCTTCTCGTCCCCTCTTATGTTTGTATGAGTGGAAAATTTCGTGAGCTATCAGGACATTGTCTTGAATAGCCCTATCTGATAAAAAGGCACCCTGAAGAGGATGTATGAGTTTACCGACAATATTTTTCATTCTGTCAGTCAAGATTTTGGATATGACTTTTTAGACATTTGAGCATAAGCTGATTGGGCGGTACTGATTGGTGGTTGTTGGGTCATCTCTTTTAGAAAGGGGAGATTTGAAGGTATGGTTTATCTGTTTAAGCATTTTCCCGGAGTGGAAGAATCCTTTGACCGCACAGATTACAGAATTATCATAGTACATTAACATGCATCCACCATCTACTGCATTGAATTAGTAAAAAAAAAAGGAAAAGGAAAAAGTATTAATTTAATAGAAACCAAAATTTCCGAATTGAATTGTTTTTTGGAAATTAAGGTACGACTAATGCAGTTTTGGGTGGGAGATGGTATCCTCTTTCGCCACTGGCTTGCCTAGGGGTTAACACGTCTCTGCAATTTCGAAGTGCTTGATGGTATTGATCCCTCTTTGGGGAGCGCCTCTGGCTTGACTAGGGGTTGACGTGTCCTCCATCCTTTTAAGAGTGGGTTGGGTTTTAACCAAGGTGCTCCTCTTCACTCATATCTCTCCCTCTCTTACAATCTCTTGTATACTGATCTCCTCTAACAAGGTCTTGTGTCGTCTTTGTGGCATGGAACAAACTGAGTGTCTCCCTCCCAAACCCATTCCCAAAAGAGTCTGTCAAACCCGGTTGAAAAATCAATTCCTGAGGGAGATCCTTCTCCCAAGGATGGAAACAAAACAACCTCCCGAAAAGGCGCAGGGTCTTCTTCGAAGCCCTCTGTGAAAAAACGAAAATCCCTAATGGGAGGTGTCCCGGAGATTGTGTTTCATCCAATTTACTTATTTACTCCTATTGTCCTCATCTTATTATCATCAGGAATCTCAAATGCAATCGTGTTCCTTGTACGAGAAATTGTCATAACTATAGCATAAACCAATTTATATTGATTATACACTACAAAAAATAATTAAATTTGCTACCCTTGCTAGCTTCGGCAGACGTGTGCCGTAGCAATTGATAACCTTTTGTCACGGCATTAGCTATGACATGCGTTAAATTTGGAAAAAAAACCCAAGACAGTAGCTTCGGAAAAGTTGCCGTATCTACACTATAAGAAAAAAAATCAAATTTGCGATGCCATGAAAGTAGTTGCGACGGGAGGGCCTCGCCGTGGCAAAAAAATTAAAATAGATACACTAAATTTGCAACGGAACCATAGCAAATCAAAACCCAACTTAATCCAAAAAAAAAAGGAAAAATAAAATAAAACTTAATCAATGTACACTACATACATTCAACTTCAAAAACTGAAAATCCCCAAATCCCTCATTCCCCGTTTCAATTTCAGTACTCCCTCCCTCTTCTCCCGCTTGTTCTTCGCCTCTCCCATCTTCTCCCGCCCTGTACTCGCCGAAGCTTTTACTCGCCTGCGGGATTCTCCCATCTTCTCCTCCTTCCCTCTCCCATCTTTCACCATCGTTACCTGTGCTCCCGCCTGTGCTCCCTCTCGCTTGTGCTCCCGCCCGCCTATGCTCTCGCCGATGCTCAGCCAAGTTAATCGATTCTCATCCCTACCAAGCCTCCATTATCAGGTAATTTCTTGAAACCATGTTTGGTTAGGGTTTAATTTGGGAAAGCGGGGTTTGATTTTACTGAAAAGGGTATTCTAGGGTTTGCTCGAATTTGGGGAAAGTGGGTTTACCATAGGAGAGTGGTTATAGGAGGCAAATTTCCTGGGGTATTCTAGTCGGATTTGAGGAAAGTGGGTTTGATATTACTATTTTTTTTTATAAACAAACTCGATTAATTTGTGAATTCACAGGGTTCAATGTCTGTATTAAACTCTCCCGCCCCACTGCTCCAACGCTCAGTCGTTGCCCCTCCACGACCCATGCCCTCTTCCAGCCCCTACAACTCGGCTTCAGTTCAAACTTCAAAGGTGAGCAAATTTCTGATTTTTTTTGAGCTCATAGGTTCAATTTGATATTCAATTAACGTGTTTTTAATAGAACAAGTGTGCTATTTTTTGTGGAATGTGCTATTTTTTAATATTCAATTTCTTAATTTGTTTAGATTATTACCTAATCGGCCTTTGTATATCTTGGTTTCTGAATTTTAAAAATATGTCCAACCTTTGCTTAATTTCTTCCTAGACATTATGCATGCTTTTCTTGAAGAAATTGTTTCCTGTATTTCTAGAATCTGCTGGCTACTTGGAAGATGATGTTCTTCTTCAAAAATCAAAGGTTGGGGTAAGTTATTGATTTTCATTTTATTCCTTTCTTTTGGCCCTTCTCTATTAATGATTGGTAATGCTTAATCGGGTAAAGAGATATTTGCATCTGAGATGTTTTAAATATGATATTTCAACAAGTCTCTTGGCCCATTTGCTATGCTCTAAGGGACCTAGTAAAACAAAACAAAAAACACTGATTATGCCTTTTTTCTTCTGTTGATTTGACAACATTTGCATCTTTTGAAGCTAAATTTTACAATTTAAAGTGTTCATGCCTCTAAATGCTTCCTTTTGCTGATTCGGGGCACCCATTGTATCAAAGATACGCTTACTATAGCTACTGGTGCAGTTTTTATGTGTTGCAGGTGGAAATAAACGGACAGGTCAGTATTTCTAGCCTAAGTCTTCATGCTTGTTTATCCTGAAAATCTGAAATTTGCTTGCTAGTTGTGGTAAAATTTGTGAATTTATTTTGCTGAGTCAGATTTCAGAGTGTCACTTGTAGCATACATAGAGGAAATTTCTAAGCAATGTGCCAGTTCTCACAACACACATGTCAAAGCCAGTAATCAATTGCAATTCATAACCTGTGCAGCGCATTATGGCCCTTCAGTACACTAGGATGGCCAGAAGTTTCAGCTGAGGATTTCAAACAGTTCTACCCAACAAAAATGCTTGAAACAGGGTACGGCACTCTAATTGGACTTGTATATTAGTTTGTTCCTTTTCCACAGTTTCTATATTAGTTATAATTCATTTTTAAAGGAGTTTAATCCCATTCTACATCATCAATACTTGAAACCGAGGATCCTTAAATAGCTGGAGAGTTTTAATGTTCCCAATGTGGGATTCTTATTAGTAGCAAGAGTTCTCTAGGAGAAAAACAAAGGGCCTTAGTATAATTCTGTAGCCAGTGAACTAGTTGGAGCATCATATAAAACATGACTTTACTAGTTAGCATGTCAACACAAAAAATGCGCAAGGGTCTGTTTGGTATGTCATGTTGATTTGGTACATTTTTCCAATAAATAACTGACAATGTATAACCATGGAAACATGTTGATACGGTGGCTAAAAGCCATGCAAATCAGACCCTAATTTTTTTTAGCAGTTTCAGTTCTCGTTTGAAGAGAACATAATTACATAAATATGTTGGGGATAATGCCTAAAAACTAAGTGGGAATGGGAAACTAAATTAACTAACTAAATTATACGAAAACGTGAAGATATTAATTAAAGCTTAATAAAATTATAATGGGGTTGGTATCAAAAGTTGACATCATTGAGCATACTTTACCATGTTGTACGTTTGAAATATACTTATAGCTCTGATCCAAATTTTTAGCAACAAGTCAGGACTTACACCTGTTCTTTGTTTGAACAGGCATGACATATTGTTGTTCTGGGTGGCAAGGATGGTCATGATGGGGATTGAGTTCACTGGAGAAGTTCCTTTTAAGTATGTTTACCTCCATGGACTTATTCGGGATTCCCAAGTGAGTAGTTACTTCATCTGTGTAGAATATTTGTCCCATATTCACTTCAAATTGATTTATCTAGCTCTAAGACTACACATTTTCTTATATTATCATCTTTTCAGTGAGCCTCAAATACTTGTGTTTCCTTTCCTCAGCTTATGAGATTATTCTGCAAGGAGAAGTGGTTGTTTAGTGGTATGGTTTACATTTGCTCCAAGTAAAGATCTTGCTAATCAGTGTGGAAATGACGTTCTAGATCGATCACTAAATCTATCTTAAATTATGCAATTGGCAATGATGTAAGATAGCTTGTTACATAGTGGGCTAATAATGTGAACTGTTCTATCTTGATTGATTTCACATTAATATTCACAAAACCTGTTCTAAATTGTATGCTTATGATGGCATGGTTGCTTTACATAATTTTTTAGTTTGGCTGCTGTTCTCTGTGAACAGCAGAGGAGTTAGGTTCTTGAAGCTCATGCAAAACATCATTTGCACAATTTAAAGTATAATTTCAGTCTCAGTTTTTGATTTTGACATTTCCATTTGTCTTTTCGTTAGTGTTGTTGCGATTCAGGGAAATCATCTTTTTTTGTTGCTTGAATGGGTAATGCAAGTGTCCATGCGAAAACTAGAGTTGCACCTACATTCCAAGGGAAAGGGTATTCTTCTTTTCTCTATCTTTAAGGTTTTCTCTTGGAAACCTGATTAATTCCTCTCTATTATGGTTCTTACACTGCTACAACTTGCTCTATCTTAATGAAATTGCACGTTTCTCTTGTAAATTAAGGCTGCAATAATCTGATTGTGAGTGTGAAAACTGTCTGTTGCACCTATCATCTCTGTAATACAGGCATTTGTTAGCCCTTGTATGCATTTGTTCTACTTTATTTTTAGTTGTCTTACCTTCGTATTCACTTGACTATTACATCTTTGTAACACAGGCATTTGAATCTCCTCGTACACACAGCAACTGTTTTCACATGAGGCAGTATGGAGTGGAATCTTTTCGCTGACCAACTGTTTTTTTTGGTTAAAATATAGTTTTGGACATTTATATGTAAATTTTATAATTATGTATATTTATTGTATATATATTATGTAGGTTAACATTTTATTATGTATGTAAATTTTGTATAATTAATTAAATTTTATTTTTTTTTATAAAAATATTAGACTTTTTAACCCGGGTCTGAAAAATCCAAGCTAAAAGGCATTTTTTTTTAATTTTCCACCCACATTTTAGCTACGGCAGTTTGCCGTAGCAAATGTATCATCAGGGGTTGCTTGCCGTAGCGAAGCCGTAGCAAATAACTTTGCTACGGCTACTTGCTGAAGCTACCAACTTTTGCGACCCCAAACTTCGCAACCCCCCCCCATTTCCCGTAGCAATGCCAAAGCTAATGACCTTTTGCCACGCCTGGACAACCTTTTGCTACGGTTTTTTGCCGAAGCTAAATTAATTATTTTTTGTAGTGATAGTTCATAGAAACGAGATTAATTTCAATAGAAATATTTCTTTTCCCTTGAGACTAGTGTGGAGTAACTTACAAAAATATAAGTCCATCTGTATCTAATTACTGTAAGGCGCTCACCTTAAGCCGTTTATATCTTATGTGATTAACATGATGGCTATGTGTATGGTTGTTAGTATCACCTTGTTCTACTCTAATGAAGTCTTTATTGGTGTGTATGATTATGCCGACATTGTGCTAGACTTGTTTAGAAGACTCAATTGCTCTCCTTTAGGCAACTTCGGTGTGAATTCTAATATGGAAAATCTTCTTCTAACCTACCCTTTTCCTACTACATCGTACTGGAATCAAATCGGTCTTAGTATACGATTTTATGAGGATCATACATGTCTCTTCAAATGTTCTTTTGTCATTCCATGTTGGTGTTCAACAGCCGGACTTTGCACCCTATTTAGTGGCGTGATCTGCTCAACATTTACATTTGAATGGATTCAAATTCAATTTGGCGTAATGATAGGTAAACGAAGCTTTCATTTAGTCAATCGAGGGAATTCCGTCACTGCATAGGTGGCACCCTCTGCCATTTGCACGGCGCCCACCGTGGGCCGGTTTCCAGCGATTGCAATTTTGGATCCAAAGACGACCTTATTTTCTATTATTTTATTACTATTTCCATTAGGATTTTGCCGACTCCTTATGAGTCTATATTAGGTTTTATTCAGATTATTCAATGTGTGAGACTATCAACACCATTAGAAAGAGAGAATTGACCTATGAGTTGCTAAACTTATAGTTTCGCATGTGATTCGAAGAAATGATTGTTTGGATTGTGAGGATTTGATTCTATTTAGTTATTCATCATGTTCATAGTTATCATCTTGTGCTTATTGATTATATTTGTGTTCCTTTCCATGATTGATCACCATGTTAGGAATTGCATCTTAGCTATGAATTCGTTATTGTGTTCTTGATAGCAAACGAAGGTATTGAAGTATTGATATTTCTTTGTGTTTGTAGAGGATGATTTTAATTGATCTATGTTGTGGATATGTTGATTAGGGTTGTTCCAGTTTGTCTTAATTTCATTGAATCAATATGTCAATTGGTCTGATTACTTGAGTCCTTAATGCTATTCTCACTACTAAAAAAACAGGAAATAGCTACAGATGGTTAGCCACGGATTATAGGCGACCCTGTATTCGTGGCCATTAGCGATGACATTGGCCACGAATGTTCCTAACCGTGGCTATATTCGTGGCAAATACTCATCCTGGTCTGACATTCCAAAACATTCGTGGCTATTAACAACGACCCAGATGTTCGTAGCTGATTTCATGGCTCGATATGTGTTAGTGTTAGTAAATAGCCACAAACGTAGCCATGAATAAGATTGTCATGGCTGTTTTCGACGCCGATATGGCCACAACACAATATCCGTCGCTAAATCTGTGGCTATTAATCATCGGAAATCAAATGAACATATGTGGTGAGTGCGCCTTGGGTCACTAAATGTAGGCGGGCCGGATATATTCATTGATGGGCTATCCGATTGCACTCGATCTGTGGCTGAATCCGGGTACAAACTCTCCCAAAATTTATGGGCCCGGCCCATTAGAAAATAGTGAAATCCCAATTATCTTATCTCAGCCCATTGAATAAAGTGGTGATTTAGCGACGATTGAATCCGTGGCTAAATCCGTGGCTAAATCAGCCCAAATATGACTATGTTTTCCCCGATTGGCCCATTAACGGGCCCAAATGCGCCTATGAATTTTTTTTATATAAATTAACAAGTGTTAAAAATATATATATATTAACTAATTAAAAAATTCTTATGAGAATATTATACGAATATATTTTGAGGAAACGTCATATAAGTAGCTAATAAAACGTTATACAAATAACAAATTCTTATTATAATACTATAAGGTTATGTTTTGAGGAAAACTCATATAAGTAGCTAATAAAACCATGTACTAAGTAATAAATTCTTATTATAATACTCTAAGGTTATGTTTTGAGGAAGACTCATACAACTAACTAATAAAACCTTATACTAAATAATAAATTCTTATTATAATACTATAAGGTTATGTTTTGAGTAAAACTATTACAAGTAGCTAATAAAACCTTATACTAAGTAATAAATTCTTATTATAATACTATAAGGTTATGTTTTGAGGAAAACTCATATAAGTAACTAATAAAACCTTATAGTAAAGTAATAAATTCTTATTATAATAATATAAGGTTATATTTTGAGGAATACTCATATAAGTAACTAATAAAACTTTATACTACGTAATAAATTCTTATTATAATACTTTAAGGTTATGTTTTGAGAAAAACTCATATAAGTAACTAATAAAACCTTATACTAAGTAATAAATTCTTATTAGAATACTATAAGGTTATGTTTTGAGGAAAACTCATATAAGTAACTAATAAAACATTCTACTAAGTAATAAATTCTTATTATAATATTATAAGGTTATGTTTTGAGGAAAAATCATTTAAGAAACTAATAAAACCTTATACTAAGTAATAAATTCTTATTATAATAATATAAGGTTATGTTTTGAGGAAAACTCATATAAGTAACTAATAAAACTTTATACTAAGTAATAAATTCTTATTATAATACTATAAGGTTATGTTTTGAGGAAAACTCATATAAGTAACTAATAAAACCTTATACTAAGTAATAAATTCTTATTTTAATATAATAAGGTTATGTTTTCAGGAAAACTCATATAACTAACTAATAAAACTTTAGACTAAGTAATAAATTCTTAATATAATACTATAAGGTTATGCTTTCAGGAAAACTCATATAAGTAACTAATAAAACGTTATACTATAAGTAATAAATTCTTCTTATAATACTATAAGGTTATGTTTTGAGGTAAACTATTACTAGTGGATAATAAAACCTTATACTAAGTAGTAAATTCTTATTATAATACTATAAGGTTATGTTTTGAGGAAAACTCATATAAATAACTAATAAAACCTTCTACTAAGTAATAAATTCTTATTATAATATTATAAGGTTATTTTTTGAGGAAAAATCATATAAGAAACTAATAAAACCTTATACTAAGTAATAAATTCTTATTATAATACTATAAGGTTATTTTTTGAGAAAAAATCATATAAGAAACTAATAAAACCTTATACTAAGTAATAAATTCTTATTATAATACTATAAGGTTATGTTTTGAGGAAAACTCATATAAGTAACTAATAAAACTTTATACTAAGTAATAAATTCTTATTATAATACTATAAGGTTATGTTTTGAGGAAAACTCATATAAGTAACTAATAAAACCTTATACTAAGTAATAAATTCTTATTTTAATATCATAAGGTTATGTTTTCAGGAAAACTCATATAACTAACTAATAAAACTTTAGACTAAGTAATAAATTCTTAATATAATACTATAAGGTTATGCTTTCTGGAAAACTTATATAAGTAACTAATAAAACGTTATACTATAAGTAATAAATTCTTCTTATAATACTATAAGGTTATGTTTTGAGGTAAACTATTACAAGTGGCTAATAAAACTTTATACTAAGTAATAAATTCTTATTAGAATACTATAAGGTTATGTTTTGAGGAAAACTCATATAAGTAACTTATAAAACCTTCTACTAAGTAATAAATTCTTATTATAATATTATAAGGTTATGTTTTGAGGAAAAATCATATAAGAAACTAATAAAACCTTATACTAAGTAATAAATTCTTATTATAATACTATAAGGTTATGTTTTGAGGAAAACTCATATAAGTAACTAATAAAACTTTATACTAAGTAATAAATTCTTAATATAATACTATAAGGTTATGCTTTCAGGAAAACTCATATAAGTAACTAATAAAACGTTATACTATAAGTAATAAATTCTTCTTATAATACTATAAGGTTATGTTTTGAGGTAAACTATTACAAGTGGCTAATAAAACCTTATACTAAGTAGTAAATTCTTATTATAATACTATAAGGTTATGTTTTGAGGAAAACTCATATAAGTAACTAATAAAACCTTCTACTAAGTAATAAATTCTTATTATAATATTATAAGGTTATTTTTTGAGGAAAAATCATATAAGAAACTAATAAAACCTTATACTAAGTAATAAATTCTTATTATAATACTATAAGGTTATTTTTTGAGAAAAAATCATATAAGAAACTAATAAAACCTTATACTAAGTAATAAATTCTTATTATAATACTATAAGGTTATGTTTTGAGGAAAACTCATATAAGTAACTAATAAAACTTTATACTAAGTAATAAATTCTTATTATAATACTATAAGGTTATGTTTTGAGGAAAACTCATATAAGTAACTAATAAAACCTTATACTAAGTAATAAATTCTTATTTTAATATCATAAGGTTATGTTTTCAGGAAAACTCATATAACTAACTAATAAAACTTTAGACTAAGTAATAAATTCTTAATATAATACTATAAGGTTATGCTTTCTGGAAAACTCATATAAGTAACTAATAAAACGTTATACTATAAGTAATAAATTCTCCTTATAATACTATAAGGTTATGTTTTGAGGTAAACTGTTACAAGTGGCTAATAAAACCTTATACTAAGTAGTAAATTCTTATTATAATACTATGAGGTTATGTTTTGAGGAAAACTCATATAAGTAACTAAGAAAACGTTATACTATAAGTAATAAATTCTTGTTATAATACTATAAGGTTATGTTTTGAGGAAAAATCATATAAGTAACTAATAAAACCTTATAATGAGTAATAAATTCTTATTATAATACTATAAGGTTATGTTTTGAGGAAAACTCATATAAGTAACTAATAAAACCTTATACTAAGTAATAAATTCTTATAATAATACTATAAGGTTATGTTTTGAGGAAAACTCATATAAGTAACTAATAAAACTTTATACTAAGTAATAAATTCTTATTATAATACTATAAGGTTATGTTTTGATGAAAACTCATATAAGTAACTAATAAAACCTTATACTAAGTAATAAATTCTTATTTTAATATCATAAGGTTATGTTTTCAGGAAAACTCATATAACTAACTAATAAAACTTTAGACTAAGTAATAAATTCTTAATATAATAATATAAGGTTATGCTTTCAGGAAAACTCATATAAGTAACTAATAAAACGTTATACTTTAAGTAATAAATTCTTCTTGTAATACTATAAGGTTATGTTTTGAGGTAAACTATTACAAGTGGCTAATAAAACCTTATACTAAGTAGTAAATTCTTATTATAATACTATAAGGTTATGTTTTGAGGAAAACTCATATAAGTAACTAATAAAACCTTATACTAAGTAATAAATTCTTATTTTAATATCATAAGGTTATGTTTTCAGGAAAACTCATATAACTAACTAATAAAACTTTAGACTAAGTAATAAATTCTTAATATAATACTATAAGGTTATGCTTTCTGGAAAACTCATATAAGTAACTAATAAAACGTTATACTATAAGTAATAAATTCTTCTTGTAATACTATAAGGTTATGTTTTGAGGTAAACTATTACAAGTGGCTAATAAAACCTTATACTAAGTAGTAAATTCTTATTATAATACTATGAGGTTATGTTTTGAGGAAAACTCATATAAGTAACTAATAAAACCTTCTACTAAGTAATAAATTCTTATTATAATATTATAAGGTTATTTTTTGAGGAAAAATCATATAAGAAACTAATAAAACCTTATACTAAGTAATAAATTCTTATTATAATACTATAAGGTTATTTTTTGAGAAAAAATCATATAAGAAACTAATAAAACCTTATACTAAGTAATAAATTCTTATTATAATACTATAAGGTTATGTTTTGAGGAAAACTCATATAAGTAACTAATAAAACTTTATACTAAGTAATAAATTCTTATTATAATACTATAAGGTTATGTTTTGAGGAAAACTCATATAAGTAACTAATAAAACCTTATACTAAGTAGTAAATTCTTATTATAATACTATGAGGTTATGTTTTGAGGAAAACTCATATAAGTAACTAATAAAACGTTATACTATAAGTAATAAATTCTTATTATAATACTATAAGGTTATGTTTTGAGGAAAAATCATATAAGTAACTAATAAAACCTTATAATGAGTAATAAATTCTTATTATAATACTATAAGGTTATGTTTTGAGGAAAACTCATATAAGTAACTAATAAAACTTTATACTAAGTAATAAATTCTTATTATAATAATATAAGGTTATATTTTGAGGAATACTCATATAAGTAACTAATAAAACCTTATACTACGTAATAAATTCTTATTATAATACTATAAGGTTATGTTTTGAGGAAAACTCATATAAGTAACTAATAAAACCTTATACTAAGTAATAAATTCTTATTATAATAATATAAGGTTATATTCTGAGGAATACTCATATAAGTAACTAATAAAACCTTATACTACGTAATAAGTTCTTATTATAACACTTTAAGGTTATGTTTTGAGGAAAACTCATATAAGTAACTAATAAAACCTTATACTAAGTAATAAATTCTTATTAGAATACTATAAGGTTATGTTTTGAGGAAAACTCATATAAGTAACTAATAAAACCTTCTACTAAGTAATAAATTCTTATTATAATATTATAAGGTTATGTTTTGAGGAAAAATCATATAAGAAACTAATAAAACCTTATACTAAGTAATAAATTCTTATAATAATACTATAAGGTTATGTTTTGAGGAAAACTCATATAAGTAACTAATAAAACTTTATACTAAGTAATAAATTCTTATTATAATACTATAAGGTTATGTTTTGAGGAAAACTCATATAAGTAACTAATAAAACCTTATACTAAGTAATAAATTCTTATTTTAATATCATAAGGTTATGTTTTCAGGAAAACTCATATAACTAACTAATAAAACTTTAGACTAAGTAATAAATTCTTAATATAATAATATAAGGTTATGCTTTCAGGAAAACTCATATAAGTAACTAATAAAACGTTATACTATAAGTAATAAATTCTTCTTATAATACTATAAGGTTATGTTTTGAGGTAAACTATTACAAGTGGATAATAAAACCTTATACTAAGTAGTAAATTCTTATTATAATACTATAAGGTTATGTTTTGAGGAAAACTCATATAAGTAACTAATAAAACCTTCTACTAAGTAATAAATTCTTATTATAATATTATAAGGTTATTTTTTGAGGAAAAATCATATAAGAAACTAATAAAACCTTATACTAAGTAATAGATTCTTATTATAATACTATAAGGTTATGTTTTGAGAAAAACACATATAAGTAACTAATAAAACTTTATACTAAGTAATAAATTCTTATTAGAATACTATAAGGTTATGTTTTGAGGAAAACTCATATAAGTAACTTATAAAACCTTATACTAAGTAGTAAATTCTTATTATAATATTATAAGGTTATGTTTTGAGGAAAAATCATATAAGAAACTAATAAAACCTTATACTAAGTAATAAATTCTTATTATAATACTATAAGGTTATGTTTTGAGGAAAACTCATATAAGTAACTAATAAAACTTTATACTAAGTAATAAATTCTTATTATAATAATATAAGGTTATATTTTGAGGAATACTCATATAAGTAACTAATAAAACCTTATACTACGTAATAAATTCTTATTATAATACTTTAAGGTTTTGTTTTGAGGAAAACTCATATAAGTAACTAATAAAACCTTCTACTAAGTAATAAATTCTTATTATAATACTATAAGGTTATGTTTTGAGGAAAACTCATATAAGTAACTAATAAAACTTTATACTAAGTAATAAATTCTTATTTTAATATCATAAGGTTATGTTTTCAGGAAAACTCATTTAACTAACTAATAAAACTTTAGACTAAGTAATAAATTCTTAATATAATACTATAAGGTTATGCTTTCTGGAAAACTCATATAAGTAACTAATAAAACGTTATACTATAAGTAATAAATTCTTCTTGTAATACTATAAGGTTATGTTTTGAGGTAAACTATTACAAGTGGCTAATAAAACCTTATACTAAGTAGTAAATTCTTATTATAATACTATGAGTTTATGTTTTGAGGAAAACTCATATAAGTAACTAATAAAACGTTATACTATAAGTAATAAATTCTTATTATAATACTATAAGGTTATGTTTTGAGGAAAAATCATATAAGTAACTAATAAAACCTTATAATGAGTAATAAATTCTTATTATAATACTATAAGGTTATGTTTTGAGGAAAGCTCATATAAGTAACTAATAAAACTTTATACTAAGTAATAAATTCTTATTATAATAATATAAGGTTATATTTTGAGGAATACTCATATAAGTAACTAATAAAACCTTATACTAAGTAATAAATTCTTATTATAATAATATAAGGTTATATTCTGAGGAATACTCATATAAGTAACTAATAAAACCTTATACTACGTAATAAGTTCTTATTATAATACTTTAAGGTTATGTTTTGAGGAAAACTCATATAAGTAACTAATAAAACCTTATACTAAGTAATAAATTCTTATTCGAATACTATAAGGTTATGTTTTGAGGAAAACTCATATAAGTAACTAATAAAACCTTCTACTAAGTAATAAATTCTTATTATAATATTATAAGGTTATGTTTTGAGGAAAAATCATATAAGAAACTAATAAAACCTTATACTAAGTAATAAATTCTTATAATAATACTATAAGGTTATGTTTTGAGGAAAACTCATATAAGTAACTAATAAAACTTTATACTAAGTAATAAATTCTAATTATAATACTATAAGGTTATGTTTTGAGGAAAACTCATATAAGTAACTAATAAAACCTTATACTAAGTAATAAATTCTTATTTTAATATCATAAGGTTATGTTTTCAGGAAAACTCATATAACTAACTAATAAAACTTTAGACTAAGTAATAAATTCTTAATATAATACTATAAGGTTATGCTTTCAGGAAAACTCATATAAGTAACTAATAAAACGTTATACTAAGTAATAAATTCTTATTTTAATATCATAAGGTTATGTTTTCAGGAAAACTCATATAACTAACTAATAAAACTTTAGACTAAGTAATAAATTCTTCTTATAATACTATAAGGTTATGTTTTGAGGTAAACTATTACAAGTGGATAATAAAACCTTATACTAAGTAGTAAATTCTTATTATAATACTATAAGGTTATGTTTTGAGGAAAACTCATATAAGTAACTAATAAAACTTTATACTAAGTAATAAATTCTTATTTTAATATCATAAGGTTATGTTTTCAGGAAAACTCATTTAACTAACTAATAAAACTTTAGACTAAGTAATAAATTCTTAATATAATACTATAAGGTTATGCTTTCTGGAAAACTCATATAAGTAACTAATAAAACGTTATACTATAAGTAATAAATTCTTCTTATAATACTATAAGGTTATGTTTTGAGGTAAACTATTACAAGTGGATAATAAAACCTTATACTAAGTAGTAAATTCTTATTATAATACTATAAGGTTATGTTTTGAGGAAAACTCATATAAGTAACTAATAAAACCTTCTACTAAGTAATAAATTCTTATTATAATATTATAAGGTTATTTTTTGAGGAAAAATCATATAAGAAACTAATAAAACCTTATACTAAGTAATAAATTCTTATTATAATACTATAAGGTTATGTTTTGAGAAAAACACATATAAGTAACTAATAAAACTTTATACTAAGTAATAAATTCTTATTAGAATACTATAAGGTTATGTTTTGAGGAAAACTCATATAAGTAACTTATAAAACCTTCTACTAAGTAATAAATTCTTATTATAATATTATAAGGTTATGTTTTGAGGAAAAATCATATAAGAAACTAATAAAACCTTATACTAAGTAATAAATTCTTATTATAATACTATAAGGTTATGTTTTGAGGAAAACTCATATAAGTAACTAATAAAACTTTATACTAAGTAATAAATTCTTATTATAATAATATAAGGTTATATTTTGAGGAATACTCATATAAGTAACTAATAAAACCTTATACTACGTAATAAATTCTTATTATAATACTTTAAGGTTTTGTTTTGAGGAAAACTCATATAAGTAACTAATAAAACCTTCTACTAAGTAATAAATTCTTATTATAATACTATAAGGTTATGTTTTGAGGAAAACTCATATAAGTAACTAATAAAACTTTATACTAAGTAATAAATTCTTATTTTAATATCATAAGGTTATGTTTTCAGGAAAACTCATTTAACTAACTAATAAAACTTTAGACTAAGTAATAAATTCTTAATATAATACTATAAGGTTATGCTTTCTGGAAAACTCATATAAGTAACTAATAAAACGTTATACTATAAGTAATAAATTCTTCTTGTAATACTATAAGGTTATGTTTTGAGGTAAACTATTACAAGTGGCTAATAAAACCTTATACTAAGTAGTAAATTCTTATTATAATACTATGAGTTTATGTTTTGAGGAAAACTCATATAAGTAACTAATAAAACGTTATACTATAAGTAATAAATTCTTATTATAATACTATAAGGTTATGTTTTGAGGAAAAATCATATAAGTAACTAATAAAACCTTATAATGAGTAATAAATTCTTATTATAATACTATAAGGTTATGTTTTGAGGAAAGCTCATATAAGTAACTAATAAAACTTTATACTAAGTAATAAATTCTTATTATAATAATATAAGGTTATATTTTGAGGAATACTCATATAAGTAACTAATAAAACCTTATACTAAGTAATAAATTCTTATTATAATAATATAAGGTTATATTCTGAGGAATACTCATATAAGTAACTAATAAAACCTTATACTACGTAATAAGTTCTTATTATAATACTTTAAGGTTATGTTTTGAGGAAAACTCATATAAGTAACTAATAAAACCTTATACTAAGTAATAAATTCTTATTCGAATACTATAAGGTTATGTTTTGAGGAAAACTCATATAAGTAACTAATAAAACCTTCTACTAAGTAATAAATTCTTATTATAATATTATAAGGTTATGTTTTGAGGAAAAATCATATAAGAAACTAATAAAACCTTATACTAAGTAATAAATTCTTATAATAATACTATAAGGTTATGTTTTGAGGAAAACTCATATAAGTAACTAATAAAACTTTATACTAAGTAATAAATTCTTATTATAATACTATAAGGTTATGTTTTGAGGAAAACTCATATAATTAACTAATAAAACCTTATACTAAGTAATAAATTCTTATTTTAATATCATAAGGTTATGTTTTCAGGAAAACTCATATAACTAACTAATAAAACTTTAGACTAAGTAATAAATTCTTAATATAATACTATAAGGTTATGCTTTGAGGAAAACTCATATAAGTAACTAATAAAACGTTATACTATAAGTAATAAATTCTTCTTATAATACTATAAGGTTATGTTTTGAGGTAAACTATTACAAGTGGCTAATAAAACCTTATACTAAGTAGTAAATTCTTATTATAATAGTATAAGGTTATGTTTTGAGGAAAACTCATATAAGTAACTAATAAAACCTTCTACTAAGTAATAAATTCTTATTATAATATTATAAGGTTATTTTTTGAGGAAAAATCATATAAGAAACTAATAAAACCTTATACTAAGTAATAAATTCTTATTATAATACTATAAGGTTATTTTTTGAGATAAACTCATATAAGTAACTAATAAAACTTTATACTAAGTAATAAATTCTTATTATAATACTATAAGGTTATGTTTTGAGAAAAACTCGTATAAGTAACTAATAAAACTTTATACTAAGTAATAAATTCTTATTAGAATACTATAAGGTTATGTTTTGAGGAAAACTCATATAAGTAACTTATAAAACCTTCTACTAAGTAATAAATTCTTATTATAATATTATAAGGTTATGTTTTGAGGAAAAATCATATAAGAAACTAATAAAACCTTATACTAAGTAATAAATTCTTATTATAATACTATAAGGTTATGTTTTGAGGAAAACTCATATAAGTAACTAATAAAACTTTATACTAAGTAATAAATTCTTATTATAATACTATAAGGTTATGTTTTGAGGAAAACTCATATAAGTAACTAATAAAACCTTATACTAAGTAATAAATTCTTATTTTAATATCATAAGGTTATGTTTTCGGGAAAACTCATATAACTAACTAATAAAACTTTAGACTAAGTAATAAATTCTTAATATAATACTATAAGGTTATGCTTTCTGGAAAACTTATATAAGTAACTAATAAAACGTTATACTATAAGTAATAAATTCTTCTTATAATACTATAAGGTTATGTTTTGAGGTAAACTATTACAAGTGGCTAATAAAACCTTATACTAAGTAGTAAATTCTTATTATAATACTATGAGGTTATGTTTTGAGGAAAACTCATATAAGTAACTAATAAAACGTTATACTATAAGTAATAAATTCTTATTATAATACTATAAGGTTATGTTTTGAGGAAAAATCATATAAGTAACTAATAAAACCTTATAATGAGTAATAAATTCTTATTATAATACTATAAGGTTATGTTTTGAGGAAAACTCATATAAGTAACTAATAAAACTTTATACTAAGTAATAAATTCTTATTATAATAATATAAGGTTATATTTTGAGGAATACTCATATAAGTAACTAATAAAACCTTATACTACGTAATAAATTCTTATTATAATACTTTAAGGTTTTGTTTTGAGGAAAACTCATATAAGTAACTAATAAAACCTTCTACTAAGTAAATAAATTCTTATTATAATATTATAAGGTTATGTTTTGAGGAAAAATCATATAAGAAACTAATAAAACCTTATACTAAGTAATAAATTCTTATTATAATATTATAAGGTTATGTTTTGAGGAAAACTCATATAAGTAACTAATAAAACTTTATACTAAGTAATAAATTCTTATTATAATACTATAAGGTTATGTTTTGAGGAAAACTCATATAATTAACTAATAAAACCTTATACTAAGTAATAAATTCTTATTTTAATATCATAAGGTTATGTTTTCAGGAAAACTCATATAACTAACTAATAAAACTTTAGACTAAGTAATAAATTCTTAATATAATACTATAAGGTTATGCTTTGAGGAAAACTCATATAAGTAACTAATAAAACGTTATACTATAAGTAATAAATTCTTCTTATAATACTATAAGGTTATGTTTTGAGGTAAACTATTACAAGTGGCTAATAAAACCTTATACTAAGTAGTAAATTCTTATTATAATACTATAAGGTTATGTTTTGAGGAAAACTCATATAAGTAACTAATAAAACCTTCTACTAAGTAATAAATTCTTATTATAATATTATAAGGTTATTTTTTGAGGAAAAATCATATAAGAAACTAATAAAACCTTATACTAAGTAATAAATTCTTATTATAATACTATAAGGTTATTTTTTGAGAAAAACTCATATAAGTAACTAATAAAACTTTATACTAAGTAATAAATTCTTATTATAATACAATAAGGTTATGTTTTGAGAAAAACTCATATAAGTAACTAATAAAACTTTATACTAAGTAATAAATTCTTATTAGAATACTATAAGGTTATGTTTTGAGGAAAACTCATATAAGTAACTTATAAAACCTTCTACTAAGTAATAAATTCTTATTATAATATTATAAGGTTATGTTTTGAGGAAAAATCATATAAGAAACTAATAAAACCTTATACTTAGTAATAAATTGTTATTATAATACTATAAGGTTATGTTTTGAGGAAAACTCACATAAGTAACTAATAAACCCTTATACTAAGTAATAAATTCTTATTATAATACTATAAGGTTATGTTTTGAGGAAAACTCATATAAGTAACTAATAAAACTTTATACTAAGTAATAAATTCTTATTATAATACTATAAGGTTATGTTTTGAGGAAAACTCATATAAGTAACTAATAAAACCTTATACTAAGTAATAAATTCTTATTTTAATATCATAAGGTTATGTTTTCAGGAAAACTCATATAACTAACTAATAAAACTTTAGACTAAGTAATAAATTCTTAATATAATACTATAAGGTTATGCTTTCTGGAAAACTCATATAAGTAACTAATAAAACGTTATACTATAAGTAATAAATTCTTCTTATAATACTATAAGGTTATGTTTTGAGGTAAACTATTACAAGTGGCTAATAAAACCTTATACTAAGTAGTAAATTCTTATTATAAAACTATGAGGTTATGTTTTGAGGAAAACTCATATAAGTAACTAATAAAACGTTATACTATAAGTAATAAATTCTTATTATAATACTATAAGGTTATGTTTTGAGGAAAAATCATATAAGTAACTAATAAAACCTTATAATGAGTAATAAATTCTTATTATAATACTATAAGGTTATGTTTTGAGGAAAACTCATATAAGTAACTAATAAAACTTTATACTAAGTAATAAATTCTTATTATAATAATATAAGGTTATATTTTGAGGAATACTCATATAAGTAACTAATAAAACCTTATACTACGTAATAAATTCTTATTATAATACTTTAAGGTTTTGTTTTGAGGAAAACTCATATAAGTAACTAATAAAACCTTCTACTAAGTAATAAATTCTTATTATAATATTATAAGGTTATGTTTTGAGGAAAAATCATATAAGAAACTAATAAAACCTTATACTAAGTAATAAATTCTTATTATAATATTATAAGGTTATGTTTTGAGGAAAACTCATATAAGTAACTAATAAAACTTTATACTAATTAATAAATTCTTATTATAATACTATAAGGTTATGTTTTGAGGAAAACTCATATAATTAACTAATAAAACCTTATACTAAGTAATAAATTCTTATTTTAATATCATAAGGTTATGTTTTCAGGAAAACTCATATAACTAACTAATAAAACTTTAGACTAAGTAATAAATTCTTAATATAATACTATAAGGTTATGCTTTGAGGAAAACTCATATAAGTAACTAATAAAACGTTATACTATAAGTAATAAATTCTTCTTATAATACTATAAGGTTATGTTTTGAGGTAAACTATTACAAGTGGCTAATAAAACCTTATACTAAGTAGTAAATTCTTATTATAATACTATAAGGTTATGTTTTGAGGAAAACTCATATAAGTAACTAATAAAACCTTCTACTAAGTAATAAATTCTTATTATAATATTATAAGGTTATTTTTTGAGGAAAAATCATATAAGAAACTAATAAAACCTTATACTAAGTAATAAATTCTTATTATAATACTATAAGGTTATTTTTTGAGAAAAACTCATATAAGTAACTAATAAAACTTTATACTAAGTAATAAATTCTTATTATAATACAATAAGGTTATGTTTTGAGAAAAACTCATATAAGTAACTAATAAAACTTTATACTAAGTAATAAATTCTTATTAGAATACTATAAGGTTATGTTTTGAGGAAAACTCATATAAGTAACTTATAAAACCTTCTACTAAGTAATAAATTCTTATTATAATATTATAAGGTTATGTTTTGAGGAAAAATCATATAAGAAACTAATAAAACCTTATACTTAGTAATAAATTGTTATTATAATACTATAAGGTTATGTTTTGAGGAAAACTCACATAAGTAACTAATAAACCCTTATACTAAGTAATAAATTCTTATTATAATACTATAAGGTTATGTTTTGAGGAAAACTCATATAAGTAACTAATAAAACTTTATACTAAGTAATAAATTCTTATTATAATACTATAAGGTTATGTTTTGAGGAAAACTCATATAAGTAACTAATAAAACCTTATACTAAGTAATAAATTCTTATTTTAATATCATAAGGTTATGTTTTCAGGAAAACTCATATAACTAACTAATAAAACTTTAGACTAAGTAATAAATTCTTAATATAATACTATAAGGTTATGCTTTCTGGAAAACTCATATAAGTAACTAATAAAACGTTATACTATAAGTAATAAATTCTTCTTATAATACTATAAGGTTATGTTTTGAGGTAAACTATTACAAGTGGCTAATAAAACCTTATACTAAGTAGAAAATTCTTATTATAATACTATGAGGTTATGTTTTGAGGAAAACTCATATAAGTAACTAATAAAACGTTATACTATAAGTAATAAATTCTTATTATAATACTATAAGGTTATGTTTTGAGGAAAAATCATATAAGTAACTAATAAAACCTTATAATGAGTAATAAATTCTTATTATAATACTATAAGGTTATGTTTTGAGGAAAACTCATATAAGTAACTAATAAAACTTTATACTAAGTAATAAATTCTTATTATAATAATATAAGGTTATATTTTGAGGAATACTCATATAAGTAACTAATAAAACCTTATACTACGTAATAAATTCTTATTATAATACTTTAAGGTTATGTTTTGAGGAAAACTCATATAAGTAACTAATAAAACCTTCTACTAAGTAATAAATTCTTATTATAATATTATAAGGTTATGCTTTGAGGAAAAATCATATAAGAAACTAATAAAACCTTATACTAATTAATAAATTCTTATTATAATACTATAAGGTTATGTTTTGAGGAAAACTCATATAAGAAACTAATAAAACTTTATACTAAGTAATAAATTCTTATTATAATACTATAAGGTTATGTTTTGAGGAAAACTCATATAATTAACTAATAAAACCTTATACTAAGTAATAAATTCTTATTTTAATATCATAAGGTTATGTTTTCAGGAAAACTCATATAACTAACTAATAAAACTTTAGACTAAGTAATAAATTCTTAATATAATACTATAAGGTTATGCTTTGAGAAAAACTCATATAAGTAACTAATAAAACGTTATACTATAAGTAATAAATTCTTCTTATAATACTATAAGGTTATGTTTTGAGGTAAACTATTACAAGTGGCTAATAAAACCTTATACTAAGTAGTAAATTCTTATTATAATACTATAAGGTTATGTTTTGAGGAAAACTCATATAAGTAACTAATAAAACCTTCTACTAAGTAATAAATTCTTATTATAATATTATAAGGTTATTTTTTGAGGAAAAATCATATAAGAAACTAATAAAACCTTATACTAAGTAATAAATTCTTATTATAATACTATAAGGTTATTTTTTGAGAAAAACTCATATAAGTAACTAATAAAACTTTATACTAAGTAATAAATTCTTATTATAATACAATAAGGTTATGTTTTGAGAAAAACTCATATAAGTAACTAATAAAACTTTATACTAAGTAATAAATTCTTATTAGAATACTATAAGGTTATGTTTTGAGGAAAACTCATATAAGTAACTTATAAAACCTTCTACTAAGTAATAAATTCTTATTATAATATTATAAGGTTATGTTTTGAGGAAAAATCATATAAGAAACTAATAAAACCTTATACTTAGTAATAAATTGTTATTATAATACTATAAGGTTATGTTTTGAGGAAAACTCACATAAGTAACTAATAAACCCTTATACTAAGTAATAAATTCTTATTATAATACTATAAGGTTATGTTTTGAGGAAAACTCATATAAGTAACTAATAAAACTTTATACTAAGTAATAAATTCTTATTATAATACTATAAGGTTATGTTTTGAGGAAAACTCATATAAGTAACTAATAAAACCTTATACTAAGTAATAAATTCTTATTTTAATATCATAAGGTTATGTTTTCAGGAAAACTCATATAACTAACTAATAAAACTTTAGACTAAGTAATAAATTCTTAATATAATACTATAAGGTTATGCTTTCTGGAAAACTCATATAAGTAACTAATAAAACGTTATACTATAAGTAATAAATTCTTCTTATAATACTATAAGGTTATGTTTTGAGGTAAACTATTACAAGTGGCTAATAAAACCTTATACTAAGTAGTAAATTCTTATTATAATACTATGAGGTTATGTTTTGAGGAAAACTCATATAAGTAACTAATAAAACGTTATACTATAAGTAATAAATTCTTATTATAATACTATAAGGTTATGTTTTGAGGAAAAATCATATAAGTAACTAATAAAACCTTATAATGAGTAATAAATTCTTATTATAATACTATAAGGTTATGTTTTGAGGAAAACTCATATAAGTAACTAATAAAACTTTATACTAAGTAATAAATTCTTATTATAATAATATAAGGTTATATTTTGAGGAAAACTCATATAAGTAACTTATAAAACCTTCTACTAAGTAATAAATTCTTATTATAATATTATAAGGTTATGTTTTGAGGAAAAATCATATAAGAAACTAATAAAACCTTATACTTAGTAATAAATTGTTATTATAATACTATAAGGTTATGTTTTGAGGAAAACTCACATAAGTAACTAATAAACCCTTATACTAAGTAATAAATTCTTATTATAATACTATAAGGTTATGTTTTGAGGAAAACTCATATAAGTAACTAATAAAACTTTATACTAAGTAATAAATTCTTATTATAATACTATAAGGTTATGTTTTGAGGAAAACTCATATAAGTAACTAATAAAACCTTATACTAAGTAATAAATTCTTATTTTAATATCATAAGGTTATGTTTTCAGGAAAACTCATATAACTAACTAATAAAACTTTAGACTAAGTAATAAATTCTTAATATAATACTATAAGGTTATGCTTTCTGGAAAACTCATATAAGTAACTAATAAAACGTTATACTATAAGTAATAAATTCTTCTTATAATACTATAAGGTTATGTTTTGAGGTAAACTATTACAAGTGGCTAATAAAACCTTATACTAAGTAGAAAATTCTTATTATAATACTATGAGGTTATGTTTTGAGGAAAACTCATATAAGTAACTAATAAAACGTTATACTATAAGTAATAAATTCTTATTATAATACTATAAGGTTATGTTTTGAGGAAAAATCATATAAGTAACTAATAAAACCTTATAATGAGTAATAAATTCTTATTATAATACTATAAGGTTATGTTTTGAGGAAAACTCATATAAGTAACTAATAAAACTTTATACTAAGTAATAAATTCTTATTATAATAATATAAGGTTATATTTTGAGGAATACTCATATAAGTAACTAATAAAACCTTATACTACGTAATAAATTCTTATTATAATACTTTAAGGTTATGTTTTGAGGAAAACTCATATAAGTAACTAATAAAACCTTCTACTAAGTAATAAATTCTTATTATAATATTATAAGGTTATGCTTTGAGGAAAAATCATATAAGAAACTAATAAAACCTTATACTAATTAATAAATTCTTATTATAATACTATAAGGTTATGTTTTGAGGAAAACTCATATAAGAAACTAATAAAACTTTATACTAAGTAATAAATTCTTATTATAATACTATAAGGTTATGTTTTGAGGAAAACTCATATAATTAACTAATAAAACCTTATACTAAGTAATAAATTCTTATTTTAATATCATAAGGTTATGTTTTCAGGAAAACTCATATAACTAACTAATAAAACTTTAGACTAAGTAATAAATTCTTAATATAATACTATAAGGTTATGCTTTGAGAAAAACTCATATAAGTAACTAATAAAACGTTATACTATAAGTAATAAATTCTTCTTATAATACTATAAGGTTATGTTTTGAGGTAAACTATTACAAGTGGCTAATAAAACCTTATACTAAGTAGTAAATTCTTATTATAATACTATAAGGTTATGTTTTGAGGAAAACTCATATAAGTAACTAATAAAACCTTCTACTAAGTAATAAATTCTTATTATAATATTATAAGGTTATTTTTTGAGGAAAAATCATATAAGAAACTAATAAAACCTTATACTAAGTAATAAATTCTTATTATAATACTATAAGGTTATTTTTTGAGAAAAACTCATATAAGTAACTAATAAAACTTTATACTAAGTAATAAATTCTTATTATAATACAATAAGGTTATGTTTTGAGAAAAACTCATATAAGTAACTAATAAAACTTTATACTAAGTAATAAATTCTTATTAGAATACTATAAGGTTATGTTTTGAGGAAAACTCATATAAGTAACTTATAAAACCTTCTACTAAGTAATAAATTCTTATTATAATATTATAAGGTTATGTTTTGAGGAAAAATCATATAAGAAACTAATAAAACCTTATACTTAGTAATAAATTGTTATTATAATACTATAAGGTTATGTTTTGAGGAAAACTCACATAAGTAACTAATAAACCCTTATACTAAGTAATAAATTCTTATTATAATACTATAAGGTTATGTTTTGAGGAAAACTCATATAAGTAACTAATAAAACTTTATACTAAGTAATAAATTCTTATTATAATACTATAAGGTTATGTTTTGAGGAAAACTCATATAAGTAACTAATAAAACCTTATACTAAGTAATAAATTCTTATTTTAATATCATAAGGTTATGTTTTCAGGAAAACTCATATAACTAACTAATAAAACTTTAGACTAAGTAATAAATTCTTAATATAATACTATAAGGTTATGCTTTCTGGAAAACTCATATAAGTAACTAATAAAACGTTATACTATAAGTAATAAATTCTTCTTATAATACTATAAGGTTATGTTTTGAGGTAAACTATTACAAGTGGCTAATAAAACCTTATACTAAGTAGTAAATTCTTATTATAATACTATGAGGTTATGTTTTGAGGAAAACTCATATAAGTAACTAATAAAACGTTATACTATAAGTAATAAATTCTTATTATAATACTATAAGGTTATGTTTTGAGGAAAAATCATATAAGTAACTAATAAAACCTTATAATGAGTAATAAATTCTTATTATAATACTATAAGGTTATGTTTTGAGGAAAACTCATATAAGTAACTAATAAAACTTTATACTAAGTAATAAATTCTTATTATAATAATATAAGGTTATATTTTGAGGAAAACTCATATAAGTAACTTATAAAACCTTCTACTAAGTAATAAATTCTTATTATAATATTATAAGGTTATGTTTTGAGGAAAAATCATATAAGAAACTAATAAAACCTTATACTTAGTAATAAATTGTTATTATAATACTATAAGGTTATGTTTTGAGGAAAACTCACATAAGTAACTAATAAACCCTTATACTAAGTAATAAATTCTTATTATAATACTATAAGGTTATGTTTTGAGGAAAACTCATATAAGTAACTAATAAAACTTTATACTAAGTAATAAATTCTTATTATAATACTATAAGGTTATGTTTTGAGGAAAACTCATATAAGTAACTAATAAAACCTTATACTAAGTAATAAATTCTTATTTTAATATCATAAGGTTATGTTTTCAGGAAAACTCATATAACTAACTAATAAAACTTTAGACTAAGTAATAAATTCTTAATATAATACTATAAGGTTATGCTTTCTGGAAAACTCATATAAGTAACTAATAAAACGTTATACTATAAGTAATAAATTCTTCTTATAATACTATAAGGTTATGTTTTGAGGTAAACTATTACAAGTGGCTAATAAAACCTTATACTAAGTAGAAAATTCTTATTATAATACTATGAGGTTATGTTTTGAGGAAAACTCATATAAGTAACTAATAAAACGTTATACTATAAGTAATAAATTCTTATTATAATACTATAAGGTTATGTTTTGAGGAAAAATCATATAAGTAACTAATAAAACCTTATAATGAGTAATAAATTCTTATTATAATACTATAAGGTTATGTTTTGAGGAAAACTCATATAAGTAACTAATAAAACTTTATACTAAGTAATAAATTCTTATTATAATAATATAAGGTTATATTTTGAGGAAAACTCATATAAGTAACTTATAAAACCTTCTACTAAGTAATAAATTCTTATTATAATATTATAAGGTTATGTTTTGAGGAAAAATCATATAAGAAACTAATAAAACCTTATACTTAGTAATAAATTGTTATTATAATACTATAAGGTTATGTTTTGAGGAAAACTCACATAAGTAACTAATAAACCCTTATACTAAGTAATAAATTCTTATTATAATACTATAAGGTTATGTTTTGAGGAAAACTCATATAAGTAACTAATAAAACTTTATACTAAGTAATAAATTCTTATTATAATACTATAAGGTTATGTTTTGAGGAAAACTCATATAAGTAACTAATAAAACCTTATACTAAGTAATAAATTCTTATTTTAATATCATAAGGTTATGTTTTCAGGAAAACTCATATAACTAACTAATAAAACTTTAGACTAAGTAATAAATTCTTAATATAATACTATAAGGTTATGCTTTCTGGAAAACTCATATAAGTAACTAATAAAACGTTATACTATAAGTAATAAATTCTTCTTATAATACTATAAGGTTATGTTTTGAGGTAAACTATTACAAGTGGCTAATAAAACCTTATACTAAGTAGAAAATTCTTATTATAATACTATGAGGTTATGTTTTGAGGAAAACTCATATAAGTAACTAATAAAACGTTATACTATAAGTAATAAATTCTTATTATAATACTATAAGGTTATGTTTTGAGGAAAAATCATATAAGTAACTAATAAAACCTTATAATGAGTAATAAATTCTTATTATAATACTATAAGGTTATGTTTTGAGGAAAACTCATATAAGTAACTAATAAAACTTTATACTAAGTAATAAATTCTTATTATAATAATATAAGGTTATATTTTGAGGAATACTCATATAAGTAACTAATAAAACCTTATACTACGTAATAAATTCTTATTATAATACTTTAAGGTTATGTTTTGAGGAAAACTCATATAAGTAACTAATAAAACCTTCTACTAAGTAATAAATTCTTATTATAATATTATAAGGTTATGCTTTGAGGAAAAATCATATAAGAAACTAATAAAACCTTATACTAATTAATAAATTCTTATTATAATACTATAAGGTTATGTTTTGAGGAAAACTCATATAAGAAACTAATAAAACTTTATACTAAGTAATAAATTCTTATTATAATACTATAAGGTTATGTTTTGAGGAAAACTCATATAATTAACTAATAAAACCTTATACTAAGTAATAAATTCTTATTTTAATATCATAAGGTTATGTTTTCAGGAAAACTCATATAACTAACTAATAAAACTTTAGACTAAGTAATAAATTCTTAATATAATACTATAAGGTTATGCTTTGAGAAAAACTCATATAAGTAACTAATAAAACGTTATACTATAAGTAATAAATTCTTCTTATAATACTATAAGGTTATGTTTTGAGGTAAACTATTACAAGTGGCTAATAAAACCTTATACTAAGTAGTAAATTCTTATTATAATACTATAAGGTTATGTTTTGAGGAAAACTCATATAAGTAACTAATAAAACCTTCTACTAAGTAATAAATTCTTATTATAATATTATAAGGTTATTTTTTGAGGAAAAATCATATAAGAAACTAATAAAACCTTATACTAAGTAATAAATTCTTATTATAATACTATAAGGTTATTTTTTGAGAAAAACTCATATAAGTAACTAATAAAACTTTATACTAAGTAATAAATTCTTATTATAATACAATAAGGTTATGTTTTGAGAAAAACTCATATAAGTAACTAATAAAACTTTATACTAAGTAATAAATTCTTATTAGAATACTATAAGGTTATGTTTTGAGGAAAACTCATATAAGTAACTTATAAAACCTTCTACTAAGTAATAAATTCTTATTATAATATTATAAGGTTATGTTTTGAGGAAAAATCATATAAGAAACTAATAAAACCTTATACTTAGTAATAAATTGTTATTATAATACTATAAGGTTATGTTTTGAGGAAAACTCACATAAGTAACTAATAAACCCTTATACTAAGTAATAAATTCTTATTATAATACTATAAGGTTATGTTTTGAGGAAAACTCATATAAGTAACTAATAAAACTTTATACTAAGTAATAAATTCTTATTATAATACTATAAGGTTATGTTTTGAGGAAAACTCATATAAGTAACTAATAAAACCTTATACTAAGTAATAAATTCTTATTTTAATATCATAAGGTTATGTTTTCAGGAAAACTCATATAACTAACTAATAAAACTTTAGACTAAGTAATAAATTCTTAATATAATACTATAAGGTTATGCTTTCTGGAAAACTCATATAAGTAACTAATAAAACGTTATACTATAAGTAATAAATTCTTCTTATAATACTATAAGGTTATGTTTTGAGGTAAACTATTACAAGTGGCTAATAAAACCTTATACTAAGTAGTAAATTCTTATTATAATACTATGAGGTTATGTTTTGAGGAAAACTCATATAAGTAACTAATAAAACGTTATACTATAAGTAATAAATTCTTATTATAATACTATAAGGTTATGTTTTGAGGAAAAATCATATAAGTAACTAATAAAACCTTATAATGAGTAATAAATTCTTATTATAATACTATAAGGTTATGTTTTGAGGAAAACTCATATAAGTAACTAATAAAACTTTATACTAAGTAATAAATTCTTATTATAATAATATAAGGTTATATTTTGAGGAAAACTCATATAAGTAACTTATAAAACCTTCTACTAAGTAATAAATTCTTATTATAATATTATAAGGTTATGTTTTGAGGAAAAATCATATAAGAAACTAATAAAACCTTATACTTAGTAATAAATTGTTATTATAATACTATAAGGTTATGTTTTGAGGAAAACTCACATAAGTAACTAATAAACCCTTATACTAAGTAATAAATTCTTATTATAATACTATAAGGTTATGTTTTGAGGAAAACTCATATAAGTAACTAATAAAACTTTATACTAAGTAATAAATTCTTATTATAATACTATAAGGTTATGTTTTGAGGAAAACTCATATAAGTAACTAATAAAACCTTATACTAAGTAATAAATTCTTATTTTAATATCATAAGGTTATGTTTTCAGGAAAACTCATATAACTAACTAATAAAACTTTAGACTAAGTAATAAATTCTTAATATAATACTATAAGGTTATGCTTTCTGGAAAACTCATATAAGTAACTAATAAAACGTTATACTATAAGTAATAAATTCTTCTTATAATACTATAAGGTTATGTTTTGAGGTAAACTATTACAAGTGGCTAATAAAACCTTATACTAAGTAGAAAATTCTTATTATAATACTATGAGGTTATGTTTTGAGGAAAACTCATATAAGTAACTAATAAAACGTTATACTATAAGTAATAAATTCTTATTATAATACTATAAGGTTATGTTTTGAGGAAAAATCATATAAGTAACTAATAAAACCTTATAATGAGTAATAAATTCTTATTATAATACTATAAGGTTATGTTTTGAGGAAAACTCATATAAGTAACTAATAAAACTTTATACTAAGTAATAAATTCTTATTATAATAATATAAGGTTATATTTTGAGGAATACTCATATAAGTAACTAATAAAACCTTATACTACGTAATAAATTCTTATTATAATACTTTAAGGTTATGTTTTGAGGAAAACTCATATAAGTAACTAATAAAACCTTCTACTAAGTAATAAATTCTTATTATAATATTATAAGGTTATGCTTTGAGGAAAAATCATATAAGAAACTAATAAAACCTTATACTAATTAATAAATTCTTATTATAATACTATAAGGTTATGTTTTGAGGAAAACTCATATAAGAAACTAATAAAACTTTATACTAAGTAATAAATTCTTATTATAATACTATAAGGTTATGTTTTGAGGAAAACTCATATAATTAACTAATAAAACCTTATACTAAGTAATAAATTCTTATTTTAATATCATAAGGTTATGTTTTCAGGAAAACTCATATAACTAACTAATAAAACTTTAGACTAAGTAATAAATTCTTAATATAATACTATAAGGTTATGCTTTGAGAAAAACTCATATAAGTAACTAATAAAACGTTATACTATAAGTAATAAATTCTTCTTATAATACTATAAGGTTATGTTTTGAGGTAAACTATTACAAGTGGCTAATAAAACCTTATACTAAGTAGTAAATTCTTATTATAATACTATAAGGTTATGTTTTGAGGAAAACTCATATAAGTAACTAATAAAACCTTCTACTAAGTAATAAATTCTTATTATAATATTATAAGGTTATTTTTTGAGGAAAAATCATATAAGAAACTAATAAAACCTTATACTAAGTAATAAATTCTTATTATAATACTATAAGGTTATTTTTTGAGAAAAACTCATATAAGTAACTAATAAAACTTTATACTAAGTAATAAATTCTTATTATAATACAATAAGGTTATGTTTTGAGAAAAACTCATATAAGTAACTAATAAAACTTTATACTAAGTAATAAATTCTTATTAGAATACTATAAGGTTATGTTTTGAGGAAAACTCATATAAGTAACTTATAAAACCTTCTACTAAGTAATAAATTCTTATTATAATATTATAAGGTTATGATTTGAGGAAAAATCATATAAGAAACTAATAAAACCTTATACTTAGTAATAAATTGTTATTATAATACTATAAGGTTATGTTTTGAGGAAAACTCACATAAGTAACTAATAAACCCTTATACTAAGTAATAAATTCTTATTATAATACTATAAGGTTATGTTTTGAGGAAAACTCATATAAGTAACTAATAAAACTTTATACTAAGTAATAAATTCTTATTATAATACTATAAGGTTATGTTTTGAGGAAAACTCATATAAGTAACTAATAAAACCTTATACTAAGTAATAAATTCTTATTTTAATATCATAAGGTTATGTTTTCAGGAAAACTCATATAACTAACTAATAAAACTTTAGACTAAGTAATAAATTCTTAATATAATACTATAAGGTTATGCTTTCTGGAAAACTCATATAAGTAACTAATAAAACGTTATACTATAAGTAATAAATTCTTCTTATAATACTATAAGGTTATGTTTTGAGGTAAACTATTACAAGTGGCTAATAAAACCTTATACTAAGTAGTAAATTCTTATTATAATACTATGAGGTTATGTTTTGAGGAAAACTCATATAAGTAACTAATAAAACGTTATACTATAAGTAATAAATTCTTATTATAATACTATAAGGTTATGTTTTGAGGAAAAATCATATAAGTAACTAATAAAACCTTATAATGAGTAATAAATTCTTATTATAATACTATAAGGTTATGTTTTGAGGAAAACTCATATAAGTAACTAATAAAACTTTATACTAAGTAATAAATTCTTATTATAATAATATAAGGTTATATTTTGAGGAATACTCATATAAGTAACTAATAAAACCTTATACTACGTAATAAATTCTTATTATAATACTTTAAGGTTATGTTTTGAGGAAAACTCATATAAGTAACTAATAAAACCTTCTACTAAGTAATAAATTCTTATTATAATATTATAAGGTTATGCTTTGAGGAAAAATCATATAAGAAACTAATAAAACCTTATACTAATTAATAAATTCTTATTATAATACTATAAGGTTATGTTTTGAGGAAAACTCATATAAGAAACTAATAAAACTTTATACTAAGTAATAAATTCTTATTATAATACTATAAGGTTATGTTTTGAGGAAAACTCATATAATTAACTAATAAAACCTTATACTAAGTAATAAATTCTTATTTTAATATCATAAGGTTATGTTTTCAGGAAAACTCATATAACTAACTAATAAAACTTTAGACTAAGTAATAAATTCTTAATATAATACTATAAGGTTATGCTTTCAGGAAAACTCATATAAGTAACTAATAAAACGTTATACTATAAGTAATAAATTCTTCTTATAATACTATAAGGTTATGTTTTGAGGTAAACTATTACAAGTGGCTAATAAAACCTTATACTAAGTAGTAAATTCTTATTATAATACTATAAGGTTATGTTTTGAGGAAAACTCGTATAAGTAACTAATAAAACCTTCTACTAAGTAATAAATTCTTATTATAATATTATAAGGTTATTTTTTGGGGAAAAATCATATAAGAAACTAATAAAACCTTATACTAAGTAATAAATTCTTATTATAATACTATAAGGTTATTTTTTGAGAAAAACTCATATAAGTAACTAATAAAACTTTATACTAAGTAATAAATTCTTATTATAATACTATAAGGTTATGTTTTGAGAAAAACTCATATAAGTAACTTTTTTTTTTTTTTGAAAACAAACACTGCCATTCATTAACTTAAATCGTTCAAAATCAAATTGTTCAAATCAGCAGGTTGCCAATCATTAAAACAAGAGACCAAAGCCGTCTGCGGTCTCATTCCTGCCAACCTATGAGCCACCTTATTTGCTTGGCGCCTTACATAGCTCCATTCGACCGCCTCCAAACCCCTGGCTAATGTAGTGATTCGATCGATGATCATACCGACGCCCCCTCGGACCTTGCTGCCCTTCCGGAGCTTGTTGATGATGGTCTCGCAGTCCGATTCAAAGCTTACATGCGTTAACTCTTGATCAAGACTGATTTCCACAGCCCACATAATCGCTTCTGCCTCGACTAGCTCAGCTTCGGATGCCCCTTGCACCGCCTTTGCCACTATGAAACAGACGTCTCCATTTGAGTCTCGAGCCACCACCCCCACCCCACACCCTCTTAAGTCATCAACTGCAGCATCGCAGTTCACCTTAATAAACCCCTCTGTCGGTTTGGACCACTTTAAGCCCTCCCCCGTCCTTGCTGTGGGGCGTTCCTTATGCTCAGTCGTCACTGCTCTCAAGAACTCATCATGTTGAATGGCCGCCTCTTCAACCAGCCGCTTCGGAACCATCTCTAACCCTTCAAACACGAACCCATTTCTCGCCCTCCACACTTCGCTTGCGATCGTTGCCCACTGTTCTAGAGCCCCTGATGTGTTGATTGCAAACACCCTTTCAAGGAAACCCAACATGTCCCTTACACCCTTTCCACACCTATACAAATTGGGTATTAATTTCCACACCGGCTTAACCCATTTGCATTGAAACAGCGCATGGAGACCATCTTCGGGACGCCCACATCGAGCACACTCCTGCCCCACCTCCACTCTTCTACGATTCAAGTTCACATTGCAAGGAAGGATATTTCGACAGGCCCTCCACACAAACGACTTGACCCTCGGGTGCACCTTCATTTGCCAAACCCTCTTCCACAATTTGTTGAGGCTCGTATCATCCGCTTGACCAGCATCACTCTCGACCCCTTTAGAGCTAATCAGTAGCTTATACCCCGACCTCACTGAATACTCCCCACTCTTTTCAAAGTACCACATCAGCTCATCCTTTACACCAGGGTCTACTAGTCGCATCTGCAGGATCAGTTCGGCATCCATCGGCAGCAGAGCTTCGTTAACCACATGCTCCTTCCATCTGCGAGCCTCCCAATCAATTAAGTCTATCACTCTGAGTTCACTCGATAGACCTTGAGGGTTGCCGAGAACCTTAAACCCACGAGGTCTTGGGATCCACCTATCCTTCCAGACATAAACATCACTACCATTTCCGATGTGCCAAAACGAACCAGCTTCTAGGACCTCCCTTCCTTTCAGTAAACTACGCCAGACATAGCTCGGAGAGAACCCCACTTCTGCCTCTAGAAAAGAAGTCCGCCTGAAGTACCTAGCTTTTAGCATTCGGGCAAGCAAAGAATCCGGATTTTGCAATATATTCCACCCCTGCTTCGCCAGTATAGCTAGGTTGAACAACTCCAGATCCCGGAAGCCCATTCCCCCGCGTTCCTTTGGAACACACATTTTCTTCCAGCTCATCCAATGCACCTTCCTCTTCACCTCGCTATCCCCCCACCAAAAATTGCACATCAGTTGCTCAATCTCACGGCACACACCAATCGGGATATGAAAACACGACATGGTGTAAACCGGTATTGCTTGAGCAATTGATTTCAACAGAATCTCCTTTCCGCTTCTCGAAAGGGTCTTTTCCTTCCACCCTTTTAGTTTTTTCCATACTCTCTCCTTCAGGTGGTTGAAAATAACTCTCTTTGATCTTCCGAGCATAGTCGGAAGTCCAAGATACTTCTCATGTTTCTCCACCTCCCTAATATTAAGAATCTGTTGCACCTCCGCTCTTCTTGCCTCACCCACATTTTTGCTAAATGACAACTCCGATTTTGCAAAGTTCACTTGTTGTCCCGACGCCGCTCCATAGGTATGGAGGATATTGACAATTTCATTGCTCTGTTGACAAGTCGCCTTTGCAAACAAAACACTATCATCCGCAAAAAATAAGTGTGAGACTCTCGGGGCACCACGTGCAATCGCTATGCCTTGCAATCTACCCTCCGCCTCGCTCTTCCTTAACAAACCTGATAATCCTTCAGCGCAAATCAGAAATAAATACGGAGAGAGCGGGTCACCTTGACGTAGCCCCCGTGCCGGTACAAAGGATGTGGTTGGATATCCCGCCATGAGGACTGAAAAGGACACACTCGTGACACACTTCATAACTAGTTGTCTCCATCTCTCATCGAATCCCATTTGGAGCATACATTGATCAAGGAAACCCCACTCCACCCTATCATAAGCTTTGGCCATGTCTAGTTTCAGCGCCATGTATCCCGCTTTACCTGTCGTCCTTGTCTTCATGTAGTGGAATATCTCAAAGGCTGCAAGAACATTGTCCGTGATAAGACGGCCTGGGACAAACGCACTCTGAGTCGGCGCCACCACCTTATGCAAACATCCTTTCAAGCGGTTTGCCAGCACCTTTGAAACTATCTTATAGACAACATTACATAGACTAATGGGACGCAAATCCTTCATCCTGCAAGGGTCACTCACTTTCGGGATAAGCGTAATAAAGGTATGATTCAAATCATTCGGGATAGGCGCACCTTCTAAAATATTCAAAACAAATTTTGTAACATCCTCCCCGACAAAATGCCAGAACTTTTGATAAAAAAGTGCTGACATCCCATCGGGGCCAGGAGCTTTTGTGGGATGCATAGAAAATAGGGCTACCTTAACCTCGTCGCTAGTGAAGGGTCGCAACAGCTCGGAGTTATCCTCAGCCAACACTAAAGGCTCGATCCCTTGACAAGCCGATTCTGGTGGGGCATTCGTTTCGGATTTAAACAGGTTTCGAAAATAGTCAATCGCCACCTTCGACTTCCCCTCATGGCTTCTCCATACCAACCCTTCATCATCCACCAATTTCCTCACTGTATTCCTCCTCCTCCGCCCCGAAGCCTTGTTGTGAAAGTACTTTGTATTACGATCCCCCCATCTATGCTCGTTTGCCCTTGCTCTTTGAAACCAATACATCTCCTCCCTCCTTAACAACTCCCTTTCCCGCTCCTGTAATTCCCTCCTCCTAGCTACCCACTCCCCTGTCATTCCCTTTTCATGCAACATTTTTAATTATCTTTTAACCTCCCTCAATTCTTTGCCTAAATTGCCAAATTCCTTTCTGTTCCATTCATGCAAATCACCTGCACACCTCTTAATCTTTCCACCTATCCCTTCGTCCACCCACCTGCTCCCTGGATTTTTCCACCCATTTTCAATAACATTGCAACAATGTTCGTCATTAAGCCACATCGGCTCAAATCTAAATGGTCGTGGTCCCTTCGGTCGCCCTTCCACCCCTTCTGTCGGTTGAAACCGCACACTAATGGGGACATGATCGGACATCTCTCTGGGGAGATGATGAACCATTAGGTGTGGGAATCTATCCAACATACTTTCATTTGCAAAAGCTCTATCTAACCTTTCCTGTATGAAGCCCGCACCACTCCTAGCGTTGTCCCACGTAAACCTCGGACCACAAAACCTGATATCTCTCAGCTCGCATGCTTCGATTGCCCCTCTGAAGCCCTCCATCAACATGAAGCTAGGATCGCGACCCCCTTCTTTATCATCCGAGCTTGTCAACAAGTTAAAATCTCCGACACATAGCCAGTCTCCGTGAGGGTCCTCGTTTAATCTCTTCAAGAGCTCCCAAGTATGATGTTTTGCTCCCCCTTCTGCCCACCCATACATTCCAGTAAGCCGCCAGGAGGTTGCACCCTCGCCCAGCCGTACATTAGCATCGATGTGGTGTGCAGTGTACGACTGCACCGAGACATCCACTCCTTCTTCCCATAACATACATAATCCCCCCGACCTCCCAATACAATCTACTGTGAAGCAACCATAATACCCAGTCGCCTTCCTAACCTTTTCCATTTTACGTTTATCGCATTTTGTTTCCATAAGAAACACCACCTTCGGGGCCTCCCGCCTCACCAAGTCGATGAGGCTCCGCACCGCCTGGGCCTTCCCCAATCCCAGGCAGTTGTAGCTTAGGATATTCATGGCTCTCGGCAAGAGAGGGGATCCCCCTCCCTCGCCGATATCACTATATCCTCATTTCCTGTCCTCCTGCGTTTTTCTGAATCTATGCTCTCCACCTCCATATCATCCTCCTCTCTACTCTCCCCTGATTTCCTTTTATTACTTATATTCACCACTCTATTTTTTCCTTCATCACCCACATTTTTATTCTTCCTGTCTACCCTTTTCCACTTATGCCCGTTAGTTCCTCCAGCTCCCTTAACACCCCCCTTGTTTTGGTCCCCATCTCCTTCTTCACTCACCTTCCCAGCCTCACTCTCTTTTGATGATTTAACCTTTTCCCCCACCTCCCTCTTGTCTTTTTCCTCCTTTGACTCCCTCTCGTGGTCCCCTTCCCCATTAATAGAAATCCTTCCTATTTGCTCTTCCACTAATCCATGTCCCTCTATCCTATTGCTCTCTGCATTTTCATTCTCCAACTCTCCCCCATTCACCCTCTCTAACTCATCTAATAGAGTTCTTCTTCTACCTGAAGCTACCCCTTTCACTCCTTCCTCATCTGAGTCGTCCGACTCCACCACCTCCCTTCTCATTTTCATCATTATGTTCCTCTCAACCTCCCTTTCTGCAGCATTCCTTCCCATTGCTTGCTTTACCGGCGACGCGCGGAGCCAATCGCCATACTCATTCAGGTACTCTTTAGCCTCCTCGTCCACACAATCCGTTTCAACATGACCAAGGCGCCCACCAACATAGCAAAAATTTGGTAGCCTCTCGTACTTTACCTCAATCCACATCTTCTTACCCCCTATAATGGACATAACCCCTCGTCTCAGCGGTTTCAACAGATCCACAACTACTCTCACTCTCACGAAACGGCCTTTTACCATAGTTGTAGAATCATCCACCGTCACCACTTCCCCTACCTTCTCTGCAATCTTTTTTGCCATATTTGTATTCATTGATCCGATCGGCAAATCATATAACCTAATCCAAAAAGCCGCTTTGTCAAATTTCATTTGCGAAGGTTGTTCATCTCCTGGCTCTTTGAGAACTAGTAACGCTTTGTCAAACGCCCATGGACCACCCTGCAAAACCCTATTTTTCTCTCCCTCATCAACAAATTGAAAGGAGAACCTGTTGCCCGACCATTCCCTTGATATGCAGCCTTTTTGAACTCGCCATACTGACTTCATTGTACTCTGCAGAGCCTGAGCATTGAACGCCCGAGTTGTGTATAGAGCCCCCATCAAAATATTCTTGCTACTTCCATCACCGCCCTCCGCCGTGGGCTACGCCACCACCACTTCCGACACCGCATCTTCCGTCAGATGAAAGCGCTTCCCTTTCCCCTCCATGTCTGCCCTGCTCTTTCGATCGTTGACTACCCCGAAACCTGTTCGATCTGATTCCGAAAACACCACCAGAAACCGGTGAATCTCGCACAGTGACGGCGAGGAATACCTAGCCCCCACGGCCCTAGACCGGAGAGGAAGATTGACGATTGATGACCACCAGAAGCGGTTACCGGAGATCGCCAAGTAACTAATAAAACTTTATACTAAGTAATAAATTCTTATTAGAATACTATAAGGTTATGTTTTGAGGAAAACTCATATAAGTAACTTATAAAACCTTCTACTAAGTAATAAATTCTTATTATAATATTATAAGGTTATGTTTTGAGGAAAAATCATATAATAAACTAATAAAACCATATACTAAGTAATAAATTGTTATTATAATACTATAAGGTTATGTTTTGAGGAAAACTCACATAAGTAACTAATAAACCCTTATACTAAGTAATAAATTCTTATTATAATACTATAAGGTTATGTTTTGAGGAAAACTCATATAAGTAACTAATAAAACTTTATACTAAGTAATAAATTCTTATTATAATACTATAAGGTTATGTTTTGAGGAAAACTCATATAAGTAACTAATAAAACCTTATACTAAGTAATAAATTCTTATTTTAATATCATAAGGTTATGTTTTCAGGAAAACTCATATAACTAACTAATAAAACTTTAGACTAAGTAATAAATTCTTAATATAATACTATAAGGTTATGCTTTCTGGAAAACTCATATAAGTAACTAATAAAACGTTATACTATAAGTAATAAATTCTTCTTATAATACTATAAGGTTATGTTTTGAGGTAAACTATTACAAGTGGCTAATAAAACCTTATACTAAGTAGTAAATTCTTATTATAATACTATGAGGTTATGTTTTGAGGAAAACTCATATAAGTAACTAATAAAACGTTATACTATAAGTAATAAATTCTTATTATAATACTATAAGATTATGTTTTGAGGAAAAATCATATAAGTAACTAATAAAACCTTATAATGAGTAATAAATTCTTATTATAATACTATAAGGTTATGTTTTGAGGAAAACTCATATAAGTAACTAATAAAACTTTATACTAAGTAATAAATTCTTATTATAATAATATAAGGTTATATTTTGAGGAATACTCATATAAGTAACTAATAAAACCTTATACTACGTAATAAATTCTTATTATAATACTTTACGGTTATGTTTTGAGGAAAACTCATATAAGTAACTAATAAAACCTTCTACTTAGTAATAAATTCTTATTATAATATTATAAGGTTATGTTTTGAGGAAAAATCATATAAGAAACTAATAAAACCTTATACTAAGTAATAAATTCTTATTATAATACTATAAGGTTATGTTTTGAGGAAAACTCATATAAGTAACTAATAAAACTTTATACTAAGTAAGAAATTCTTATTATAATACTATAAGGTTATGTTTTGAGGAAAACTCATAAAAGTAACTAATAAAACCTTATACTAAGTAATAAATTCTTATTTTAATATCATAAGGTCATGTTTTCAGGAAAACTTATATAACTAACTAATAAAACTTTAGACTAAGTAATAAATTCTTAATATAATACTATAAGGTTATGCTTTCAGGAAAACTCATATAAGTAACTAATAAAATGTTATACTATAAGTAATAAATTCTTCTTATAATACTATAAGGTTATGTTTTGAGGTAAACTATTACAAGCGGCTAATAAAACCTTATACTAAGTAGTAAATTCTTATTATAATACTATAAGGTTATGTTTTGAGGAAAACTCATATAAGTAACTAATAAAACCTTCTACAAAGTAATAAATTCTTATTATAATATTATAAGGTTATGTTTTGAGGAAAAATCATATAAGAAACTAATAAAACCTTATACTAAGTAATAAATTGTTATTATAATACTATAAGGTTATGTTTTGAGGAAAACTCACATAAGTAACTAATAAACCCTTATACTAAGTAATAAATTCTTATTATAATACTATAAGGTTATGTTTTGAGGAAAACTCATATAAGTAACTAATAAAACTTTATACTAAGTAATAAATTCTTATTATAATACTATAAGGTTATGTTTTGAGGAAAACTCATATAAGTAACTAATAAAACCTTATACTAAGTAATAAATTCTTATTTTAATATCATAAGGTTATGTTTTCAGGAAAACTCATATAACTAACTAATAAAACTTTAGACTAAGTAATAAATTCTTAATATAATACTATAAGGTTATGCTTTCTGGAAAACTCATATAAGTAACTAATAAAACGTTATACTATAAGTAATAAATTCTTCTTATAATACTATAAGGTTATGTTTTGAGGTAAACTGTTACAAGTGGCTAATAAAACCTTATACGAAGTAGTAAATTCTTATTATAATACTATGAGGTTATGTTTTGAGGAAAACTCATATAAGTAACTAATAAAACGTTATACTATAAGTAATAAATTCTTGTTATAATACTATAAGGTTATGTTTTGAGGAAAAATCATATAAGTAACTAATAAAACCTTATAATGAGTAATAAATTCTTATTATAATACTATAAGGTTATGTTTTGAGGAAAACTCATATAAGTAACTAATAAAACTTTATACTGAGTAATAAATTCTTATTATAATACTATAAGGTTATGTTTTTAGGAAAACTCATATAAGTAACTAATAAAACCTTATTCTAAGTAATAAATTCTTATTATAATACTATCAGGTTATGTTTGGAGGAAAACTCATATAAGTAACTAATAAAACCTTATACTAAGTAATAAATTCTTATTAGCATACTATAAGGTTATGTTTTGAGAAAAACTCATATAAGTAACTAATAAAACCTTATACTACGTAATAAATTCTTATTATAATACTTTAAGGTTATGTTTTGAGGAAAAACTGATATAAGTAACTAATAAAGCCTTATACTAAGTAAAAAATTCTTATTAGAATAGTATAAGGTTATGTTTTGAGGAAAACTCATATAAGTAACTAATAAAACCTTATACTAAGTAATAAATTGTTATTATAATACTATAAGGTTATGTTTTGAGGAAAACTCACATAAGTAACTAATAAACCCTTATACTAAGTAATAAATTCTTATTATAATACTATAAGGTTATGTTTTGAGGAAAAATCATATAAGTAACTAATAAAACCTTATACTAAGTAATAAGTTCTTATTAGAATACTATAAGGTTATGTTTTGAGGAAAACTCATATGAGTAACTAATAAAACCTTATACTAAGTAATAAATTTTTATTATAATACTATAAGGTTATGTTTTGAGGAAAACTCATTCAAGTAACTAATAAAAAACCTTATACTAAGTAATAAATTCTTATTATAATACTATAAGGTTATGTTTTGAGGAAAACTCATATAAGTAACTAATAAAACGTTATACTATAAGTAATAAATTCTTATTATAATACTATAAGGTTATGTTTTGAGGAAAACTCATATAAGTAACTAATAAAACCTTATACTAGATAGTAAATTCTTATTATAATACTATAAGGTTATGTTTTGAGGAAAACTCATATAAGTAACTAATAAAACTTTATACTAAGTAATAAATTCTTATTATAATACTATAAGGTTATGTTTAGAGGAAAACTCATATAAGTAACTAATAAAACCTTATACTAAGTAATAAATTCTTATTATAATATTATAAGGTTATGATTTGAGGAAAACTCATATAACTAACTAATAAGAGTTGAATAAATCCTTATATTAAGTAATAACTTCATATTGGAATACTATAAAGCTATGTTTTGAGGAAAACTCATATAAGTAACTAAGAAAAGTTTAATATGATCTTATATTAACTAATAAATTCTTACGAAAAATACTATAATTAAGAGTATGTTTTGAGGAAAAATCAAATAATTAACAAATTAATATTTAATTAAATCTTATTTCAAATGATAAATTCTTATTAGAATACCATAATAGTATTATGGTAACTAAGAAAAGGTTATGTTTTGAGGAAAACTCATATGAGTAATGATTAAATGTTTAATAAAACCTTATATTGACTAATAAATTCTTATTAGAATAAAATCTTATATATGAATTTTTAAAAACTACGTATGTTATGAGAAAAAAAATAATGCTAGTCTAAGATTTGAGAAAAACTTATTTTAAGAAATAAAATTTTTTATGAATACTATGCAATTACAAACTTTTTTATATGAATTTATTTTATACCAAACCTATAAATATTGAAATTGATATTTAAAAAATTCGCATAAGATACGGATACTGAACTAGTTTAATGATGGTGGGTAAAATCTTATAAAAATATATAGATAACTAATTAAATTTGAGTAAAACTTATTGGAAATATATATATTTAAAATAAATAGTTGTATTGATAGGTTTATTTTCTAAATGTAAATTATGAAGAAAAAAAGCAATTCAGATTGTCAAAATTATTGTTAGCGCCCAATGTATTTTCCAGCGGGAAATTCCTCCCCCCCCCCCCCCCCCCCCAAAAAAAATTTAGGCCAAAATTCAAAGCGGTGAAAATTGAGACTTTTAACCCTAAAACGCCGCTTCTCACTAGCCAAATCCAGTTTTCTTTTCCTCTCTCCCTCTTCACTGATTTTCTTCTGCTTCTCAGAATCCCTGGCCGCCTCTTCTCCGTGCTCGGCCTTCCCCTTCCATGGCTGCCACCATTCCTCGGCTCCTCCCTCTCGCTCACCCTCAGTCCTCCCTGTCGCCCTTCATTCAAGATCTCTCTCTCCCCAAAATTTCAGATCTTGGCCCAAATTTAGATCGCCGCCGCTCCTTCATTCACCTGCACTCGGCGTCGGTGGTCAGATCGGAGGAGGCGGCACCATGGAGAACGAGGATGGAGGGATTGACGCCTTCCGCTCCCTCCTTGCTTCGAATCTGTAAGGTAGACTCGATTCCCCCTCACTGTTTTTTCAAAACCGACACCATCCCCTTTCCTCTTCTTCCCCATCTCTCCTCCCTATAAACAAAGCGACAGAAATTTCGATTAGTAGGCGACCGGTACTCACTCCATCTCTCTCGGGTTTGTGGTTTTTCGGTACCGGAAATGTCCAACCAGCTTCCGTCTGATAGGTCGATGGCGAGCGACAGAAATTTCGATTAGAAGTCGGGTTTGTGGTTTTCCGGTGTTGAATACTCCAAGGTTGTCCCTTTCCTTTGCTTCTTTTCGATTTTTCAATTTCCTAGTTTTTTTTGGGTCTGAAACTGGGGATTGACCTTGGTTATTAATTAAGGTAATGGAGGATGAAGCCCTCGGAACAAAGTCCATAAGATTACAAAGAAAACTAGCTGTAGAGGTAAATTCAGTAAAAGGGGAGATGGATGAAAGGGCTGAATTTCCTAGTCTTTAATATACCTGATTTCGATATCGTTTTTCTATTTCACAAAAATTTCGTTTAAATTTCGTTTTACAAATTTCGTTTCCAGGGGGTATAAACTTAGATTGTCTAGATTTTTTAATACCTAATTTTTTTTTGTTTACTTTCTTGCTTCAATCCTATTAAACGACATCTCAAAATACTTTATTTATTTTAAATAAGTTGGGGATTAATATTTTATTTCATCTTAAAATATTATATTTCATCTTGCAGGCTTCTTCAGTTATTGGGGTGTCAATTGGTTCAAGGAATGCTATAAACATGAGTTTGTGTCAACAAGAAATTGGATGTTTTGATTTGTTCATTTGTAGTTTGGGTTTTTTTCTAGCTGAATATATTTTTTATTTTTGTACCCTATTTATGTATATTTAGATTTGTTATTGCTTTGGATGTATTCATAAAAGTTTTGTACATTTGTAAGTATATAAAACATTCCTAATGAAATGAGCAACAACAATAGCAATGACAAATACTGGCGTTACTAACAACTCTAGCAACAACCTTAGCAACAAATTTACCAATAAAACGAGCAACAACAATAGAAACAATCATAGCAACGGCTCAACCACGGAATTAGCAACGCCCATGATCTATTTGTAGAAACGAATCTAGCTACGAACATAGCCATGAATTCAGCAATGGCCTAATTCCGAAGCTGAATTCGTTGCCTCAGCCACGAGATTCAAATGTCCATCACTAGCCACGGGCTTAGCCACGACCTGACAATTCGTTACTAAATCCATTGGTAAATAGCCATCGCTATTAGTCACGAGGCATGTGGCTATGGAAGGCCCACCCGTGGCTAAACCGGTTAGCCCCGGCCATTCGTGGCCAATTCCGCTGCTATTTTCCGTAGCTATTTCCTGCGTTTTTAGTAGTGTCAGTGATATTGAATAAGGTGATTGTATCCCTGTGGATCTCTCAACTTTAGTCAAGTAGACATGTGTTTATGAATAATTGATAGATCAATCATATGACCATGAATTCCAACCATTGTCAGAGAATTACAGGTGAAAAATTATTTCTACTTTGTTATCAATCTACTTTGCAATCATAAAGTTGGTTACTTTTACATCTCGATTATTTGCTACAAATCATTGATTTTTCATAAGAGTCTTGTTAAGAGTTATTGAATAGGAAATCGCTTCTCTATGTGGGTTCGACTCCGGACTTAATTGTTATACTAGTAGTTCTTTACTTTATCAAGTGATTGATTGACTAATATATTGATTTGGTATTGAGTTTGGATTATATTACTATTTAGCAAAGGGCGAAAGTGCCAACGACGTTCACTAATTGCCCGCCGAGTGGGTGTTTGTCTTGACGATCTGCATCCTCTCGATGGAGAAAAGGTCGACAATCTTACCAGCCTGAAGTGGTGGGGCATGACTGAGTATGCCCAGCGTCCGGATGGAACATGGTGTTTCTAATGGATGTCGGGAGAGACTGAGGAGCATCACAACTATCTACATGCGGAACTACCATATGTCGTAAGGATGTCTGATAATGCATATTTCATATAGGCATTATAGGTGTTTCTTATTGCTTTTAGGTATTGGTTTTGTTGTGTTTTGAGTCTAGTTCCGTTTATTACTTGTGGAGTATTCGAGTTCGGAATCTATATGTTTTTAGTGTTTATTCTACAAATTTACATTCCGATCATAGATGGACTTTGGGAAGAGCTTAAGAAGCATGTTTTGGAGCAAATGGAGGCTAAGAAAGAGCTAAGGAGGAGCAAGGAGACACGATATTGGAATTCATCGAAGGATTTTGAGGAACGTCGAGCATTGCAGAGACGGCGCCCGCCGTTGGCCCAGAACCTGGAAACGCGGTTTGGGATCCGAAGACTATTATTTGTATTATGTCTCAATAATTCTTCTAGGGTTTTGCCGACCCTTGTGAGACCTTTTAAGGTTTTTTTCAGTTTATTTCACGTGTTGTGTGGTTTTTGTGTGAGATAATGAACACCATTAGAGAGATAGAGAGAGAGAGAGAGAGAGAGAGAGAGAGAATTGGCCTATGAGTTGCTAAACTCATAGTTTCGCCTATGATTCGAAGGTATGGTTGTTTGGATTGTGAGGATTTGATTCTATTTGATTATTCATTTTCTTAGTTATCATCTTGTGCTTAATTTATATTTGTGTTCCTTTCTATGCATGATCAACATATCAGGAATTGCATCTCTAGCTATGAATTCGTTGTTGTTTTCTCGATAGCTAACAAAGGTATTGATGATAGTGATGTCTCTTTGTCTTTGTAGTGGACGATTTCAATTGATCTATGTTGAGTATATGCGATTAGGATTGAGTTCGGTATGTGCATATCTGTCTTGATTGTGTAGAGTCAATGTGCCAATTGGTCTTGATTACTTGAGTTCTTAATGCTATTATTTAGTGGCATTGAATAAGATGAGTGAGTCTATGCGAATCTCTCAACTTTAGTCAAGTAGACCTAGGAATATGAATAATCAATAGATCAATCCGAGGATCATGAATTCCAACCATTGTCAGAGAATTACAGGTGAAATGTTCTTTCTATTTTGATATCAATTTGCTTTGTGATTTGCAATCTGGTTACTTTTACATATTTGTTATTTGTCCAAGATCATTGCTTTTCTTTAAGAGTGCTTGTTTAGAGTTATTGAATAGGAAATCGCTTCTCTCTGTGGGTTCGACATCGGACATCATCGCTATACTAGTAGTTATTTGGTTTATCAAGTGATTGATTGGCTAACCTATTGGTTGTGTGTTTATGTTTGGATATTATTACTATTTGACAAAGGGCGAAAGTGCCAACGACGTTCGTCGCGCGTCAATGTCAGATTTTAATCTCTGTCACAACAGATTTCCCCCGCGTCAATGTCAGATTTTAATCTCTGTCACAACAGATTTCCCATGGATCCGAATGAGTATAGATGATGGTCTGATTTTGCTGATGAGGCCACTAAGGATGAGCCTGCTGAGATTACAGATTAAGAGGTAGTAGTGAGAGAGGAAGTTATTGTAGATGACGCTGGTCCTATATGTGTTACTTTGGATGATATTGAGCGTCGATTTGCTGATTTTATGGCGAGCATTGCTGACAAGCTCGCTAGTCTTTCGGATAAGCTCTCTGGTCTTCAAAACGCATTATTGACTGCCCTACAGGACATCAATCAACGGTCTAGACCCCAGACCCCGCCATCACAGTATTTGGTTAGTCATTTGCTTCATTCAAACCCTTTATTTTATTTTTCGGAAATTTTGCGAGGTACCCCTGAGGTATTGCAATTTTCGCGAGGTATACAACTCTTTTGCATATTTCGCGTGGTACCCCTGACGTTTTGAATGATTTCGCCTCGCGCCCTCAAAGGTTAAATTTAACGGAAAGGTTGTTAGTCTTGAATTTTAATAAAAAAAAAAGGAAAAAGAAAGAAAGTGGACAAGAGATAAAATTTTAATAAAAAAAGGAAAGAGAAAGAAAGTGGACAAGAATGAAAGAAAGCGTACAGTCCCACGACTCCCCCCATGACTCACCCTTCTTCCACACAAATCCGGCGAGGCTCTGAGCCACCGTCCACCCACCACACCCAGAGCCGCCGGCCACCCACCACACCCCTCTTGCTCTCCCACCGTCCCGCCGTCCCTCCACCACCACAAAAAGAATATCAAAATCGAAAATCCAAAAATTCCAAAAAAAAATCTGGTGTATTCAGTCTCAGATCCACCGCCGACGGCTGCGTATATGGCCAACCCGCCGCTGCTCCTAGCCTCTCCATCACTTAAGCATCAAGATTCACTGGGGTATACGCCAGATCCGTGCCCCCAATGGCCGGATCTGTGTTCGTGTCTTCGAAATGGTCACTATTCATCACCCCCTTCCTCCACCTCCCGACGCCGGTATGCTAGTGATTCCGGCTCCAATAGTCTCACAGCCTCCATGGCTGTCAGATCCTTCCTTTTATAGCATCCTGTTCATTGTCCTTCAGATTATTCATGGCCCCGTTTTCCCACACGTATTTGCCCAATTGCCCTCGCCGTCCTGCAAATCGACCTTCCAGAGGCCTTCGTAGACGTCGCCGTTCGCGTAGAGCTTCTCGTCATTGCCATGGTTCTTCTCGAGCTTCCAAAGCCCCATGTATGTGTCGCCGTCGGCGCCGGCGAAGGTCCCGAATCGGTGCATCCTCCCGTCGTGGTCTCTCTCTTCGCAATCTCTTTGCATCTTTCTTTCTTTCCTTTTTTTTTATTTCAAAATTAACGCCGTTATGGGTGAACTGTTAAGTTTAACTGGGAAGGGCGCGAGGCGAAATGACTCAAAACCTCAGGGGTACCACGCGAAATATGTAAAAGAGTTGTATACCTCGCGAAAATTGCAATACTTCAGGGGTACCTCGCGAAATTTCCGTTTATTTTTTATTGTTCCTTTTTGTGTTTCTATGCATTTAGAACAATGCAACATATAAGTGGGGGGGGGGGGGGGGTTGAAGTGAATTAGTTAGCTTAGGTTATTTCATGTCTGAATTTTTGTTCTATGTTTTGATTTTTAGTCTTCTTATTTATGTTATTTCTTTTATCTTATATAAAATGTCAAAAATGAAAAAAATATTGAGAAAATGTCGGAAAAATTAAAGAAAAAAATGTGAGTCTTGTTTTCATGCATTGCATATTGTATTATTAAAGATTTCCATCTAATTTGAGTTTGCCCTATTTGACTTTATACGGGCATGATCTTATAAATCACATGAAATTCTGGAATGATTTTACCTTGTCTTAAAAAACCGGTTTATGTGAAATATGATTAGGCAAAGGTAATTGAGCATGTATGATCTAACTTTGCGAGCATGCTTGATATTCAACAAAAAATTGTCCTTGTGAGATATTTTTCGCCTTATAAGGGATACATCTATATTCATTTTTCTTTTCTTGTGTGATTTACTCTTCCTATGCGTTTATCATTGAGTATTGTCATGGTTATCTATTTTCAAGACCAATTATATACATGTTCATTGCTTGATAAGTTCAAATGATAGAGACAACTTTGTAGCCACATATTTATCCATGTCTACCTTATGTTATATCTTTCTTTGAAGTCAATTTGAACCTTTAGCCTATTTTATTGATCGCTCCACAAAATTATATTATTCCTAGCCTATGATAGCCTTACCCTTATTCCGAGGGAATTGAGATTTTGAGTGGGTTATGGAATCTATTTTGGAGATTGAGGAGAATGAACTAAAGTGTGATGTTATGGTTTATGGTTTTGAGAAGATGTAATGTTCTATGCTTAGTTATGGGGATGGAAGAGGTGGAGATTGTTTTTAAAGGATTATATAAGTTGGAGATTATTGTATAGGTTATGGGGATGGAAGAGGTGGAGATTGTTTAAAAAAAAATAACTCTGACATAACATCGTGTAATGTTTAGAAGGTAGAAGGTTATTTTTATGGATTGTGATTTAAAAGACAAAAATGCCCCCAACTTTTACAGTGTAATTTACAACTCTCCCATTGGCATTGACCTTTCACTCTTCCCACGTACAATACAACCATAAACCATGCTCTTCCTATCTCTCTCATGCCTCATCCTCACTTTCACTCATGAGGGATGAAACAAACAATTAGCAAAGTTTACACTCCAAAAATTAATTAAGATACACAACCAAAAAATAAAAAGCGTCAAAGGAGGCAGAGGAGGCAAAATCGCAGCTAACTGAATTCGCAGCCAAAACGTTGTAGATCCATGGAGGAATAGGGAGAAGGAAATAGGGATTGATAGGGCTAATCCGAAGATCCCAATGTCATCGAACAATAACAGGAAAAAAAAGACGAGGGAGGGCGCCAAAATGGCCATTGATGGAGGTGAAAGGTGAAGTTCAGGCCGGGGAAAAAGAGAGAAATAAGGGGGTTATTTTTAACCTTACAATCTCCACCTTGGGGCAACGAGGTTGAATTATCGCTAGTTTTCCACCCCCAATAACCCCCACCACCTCCATCTCCAACACCTTTAATGAAACTGGCAAACAGGTGCAGTGGGATTATATTTTTTTTTAAACCCCCAATAACCCCGATAACACCCTGCCGAACGAGCCCTTGGTATCGATGTATTTCGGCTAATAGTTAAAAAATCCCAAAAAAAAGAAAAAGAAATAAAAGAAATAAAACAGCCATGTTATTTTATTTTTGCATAATGAGGAAGAATTGGATTTATCTTGGTTAGAAGTCACATTGGTTGGGTGTTGGAGATTTCATAATATGTGATGATGATGATATGATAAGATGAGTATGAGTTAATTGAATAATTTTTGGAGTTTTTATGATGATATTATATTTGTGAGCTTGAATATTATTGAGTTGGTTTGTGTTATGTTGGGAGTTGTTGGAATCTTATTTTCAGGAATTTATAGCACCACATGACCAAATACAATTCCTTACCCCATTACACCTCCGCCGAATGGAATCTTCTATGAAGGTTTCCATTGAGCGAAAGTCCACTTGATGTCCTTATTTTTGCATTGACGTATCCGGTGGAGATTTTGTGATATAAATGTCAATATTTGAGTTGATGCTTGTAAATGGAATTGAGGTGAGTGTATGCTTAAAGTCTATACAAATGAGAGTGAGAATACACATTTTATCCTCGGTAAGGTTGGACTTTTGAGCATGCAAGTAACTTGATCCCATATATACATGTTATTACGTTTTTATACGTTGATTATATTTGGACTATTGATGATGTTGCTTGTGATGAGTAAAGTTATGAAAGAATTTCCCGTGGGATGCGTAGCTGATGTTTTTGTCTTATGGTTGCTTGATGACAAGCAAGAGTTAAGTGTGGAGGAGGGGGGTTTGATGATGCATTTTTCATATAGGCATTATAGGTATTTCTTATTGTGTTTAGGTAGTGTTTTTGCTTATGTTTGACTCTAGTTTCGTATATTGCTTGTGAAGTATTCGAGTTCGGAATTTATGCCTTTTTAGTGTTTATTCTGCAGAATTACATTCCAACCTTGAAGGGACTTTGAAAGAGCTTAAGATACATGTTTTAGAGCATTCGGAGGCTAAGGAAGAAGCTAGAGAGGAGCAAGAAGACACACCATTGGAGATTATTGAAATCAATCGAGGGAATTTTGTCATTGCATAGGCGGCGCCTGCTGCCATTTGCACAACACCCATCGTGGCCCGGTTTCCAGCGATTGCGATTTTGGATCCAAATATCTTATTTTCTATTATTTTATTACTATTTCCAGTAGGGTTTTTCCGACTACTTATGAGTCTATATTAGGTTTAATTTAGATTATTCGTCGTGTGTGGCTGTTGTGTGAGACTATGAAAACCATAGATAGAGAGAGAGAGAGAGAGAGAGAGAGAGAGAGAGAGAGAGAGAGAGAGAGAGAGAATTGGCCTATGAGTTGCTAAACTCATAGTTTCGCATGTGATTCGAAGACATGGTTGTTTGGATTGTAAGGATATGATTCTATTTAGCTATTCTTATTCATAGTTATCAGTGCTTATTGATTATATTTGTGTTCCTTTCTATGATTGATCACCATGTTAGGAATTGCATCTTAGCTATGAATTCGTTATCGTGTTCTTGATAGCAAACGGAGGTATTGAAGTAGTGATATTTCTTTGTCTCTGTAGTGGATGATTTCGATTGATCTATGTTGTGGATACGTCGATTAGGGCTGATTAGGGTTGTTCCAGTTGGTCTTAATTTCATTGAATAAATATTCCAATTAGTCTTGAAGATTCGATAATGTAAAACAAAGTAATATAGAAATACTCTAGAAGGGGGGTTGAATAGAGTATGCCGGTTTTTCGCAGATAATCTCAAAACTTTTGAAGCCTTTGCAAAACCCTTTGAGATTAGACGTAATTCTTTCTTCTGGCAAACCTGAATCACAACAGAGTTATACAGTTCGAAACAAGTGTGGAAATATGGTAAAGCAGTAAGTAAAGGACGCAACGAATTGTTAACGAGGTTCGACACGAACTTGGCCTACGTCCCCGCCTAGGGTTCTTCCACAACCCTAGGATTCAACCGGCTTTTATTGATTCACAAGACTTAGGATCCTAATAGCTCACTGAGAAGCCTCTCTCCTATACAATTGCAATCTAGTCAACTCACATTCCCTTGGAGTCCTAGACCAATCTAGAAGAGCCCCACCTCTCTCAGCTATCTAGTACAATCCTCTTACACTTCGTGAATCAATCGCCTAGTGTTCACTTCCTGAGTTATAAACTCTCGAGTATAACACTCTATTTGAATATATCCTATAAGCTCACTGTGTAACTCTCAAATGCTTTGAAACAAAATATAAGATTCTTAAGAACAAGCAGAGAGAACACGCTAAAGAGAGATCGTCAACTTGAGGGCTGTTTGTGCAATGATATTCGTGAATGTACGTCGGTCCTCTCTTTCTTCTTCATCTCCTTTATATAGTGAAGATCATCGGCGCCACTTGAGGCAGGAATCTTTTCCAACGGCTAACTTGGATTATGGCTTGCAGGTGGATCTTTGAGATCTTCTAAACTGGAAAACTCTGAAGCCACAATCTGTCCGATTTTATTCTCCACGTTATTCAGCCCAAGGAAGGAGATATTATTCCAAAACTTGCTGCATATGTTAGTGTATAAAATATATAATAATATCTGGAAATAGCATATAATAATATTCGGACATAATATAACATAAAGTACAGGTTTTGTGTTTCATCAACACAGTTGTAGCTTCAAGATCTTTGACACAAACTGTGTGTCAAAGCCTTTGAAACTATTTCCGATTTTCATCAAGGGAGTGGAGTTATCAATCTCCCCCTTGATGAAAGACAAAACCTGTGCATCTCTACAACTTAGTCAAGCAGATATATCATAAGCAAAATCGGACTAAGTACTTGCATGGGTTAGACAAATGTTGGATCATAAGTTTTCAAAGTCATCGAGAAACATCCAACAAGGTGATAGCGTGCATTTAAAGAGTTATAATAGGTTGCGTTTAACTTAGTTATGATGCATATCATGCATGGTTTAAGTATAATTTTCATATTTGTTCTCTGTGTGGTTGGAGTCAGAATCTACATGCTTTTATTGATTATTTCCGGTAATCGTGGATCCGAGGAGGAGACATGGGTTGATAACGCATTAGATGAGAATGTCTAGTTGATCGAAGAAGCTTACATTAAGATCTCAAGAGGTCCTGAGAAGAAGAAGCGAACCTAAACGAAGAACAAGTCTGCAGAAGTTGTCATCAGACATGCTGAACCTGTTTTGTACTTTCTGGAGGCCTCGGTTGTCCGATTGACTATTATGACCATGCGTTGGAAAGATCTTTCAAAGAGCTACAACTTTCATGTTTACAAGAAGAGCAAATTCGAGACGGATATTTCGTAAAAGACCAATGCAGCGGCCGCAGCACGTGTTGCCAGCGCGACGCCGTTTTAATTAAAAACCCTAGTTTTGTGTTTTCCTATTGTGTGGCTGCCTAGACTTTTATAAGGCCGATTTTTATGTTATTTTCACAACTTCTATTCTATTCATTCATTAGATTAGGATTCAAGACGATTTTAGTTGGAGATTGAGAGCGATGTTCGCCCTAGGCGGCTAAACTCTTTTCGTTCTACTTGCAATTTGAAGCTTTATTTGGTTTGATTGTGAGTTTCTGAATCTTGTCTCTTGTTTCCTATATTTGAATGCTTCAACTTCTTTGTACTTGATTGTTTATTATTTTGTTCTATCTTGTCTGGCCAACTTGTTAGATCAATTCAATTCCTAGGGTTTTGTAGATTCCTGATTGCGAACCTTAACCCAAGTAGCAAACTTATCCCTTTAGGGCTGATTGAACTAATTGGATGGGTAGGAAGTTGGATGTGTTGTTAAATCCCTCTTTAGGGACTGCAAATACCTTGGTTAATCTCTGAACTTAAAGCTATCAATTGGGTTAAATCCTTCTTTAGGGACTGTTCGATTGATAAGGGTTTCTAGGACTGATTGAACTAGTAACTATATTAAGTCGGGAAAAGGGCATTCATAGGATGACTAAAAGGACAAGATGAAGTTACAATATCAATTCAAACAAATAAAGTGGATAGTTGTAGGTAGAGCGATCTTCTCTAAATTGTTTTGCATCAACTTGTTTATAGTTTAGTTTATTTTCTTTCTTATTTCAGTCACCCAAAACCCCCCTTTCTACTAATTGATAAATACACATTGCTGATAAATACTTGATTCTTTGTGGGATCGACCTCTTACTTATTTGTTATACTAGTTTGTTGATTTGAGTTTTATTTTGATACGGTTTACGCGACTAAAAATCGTTCATCAAATTGGCGCCGTTGCCGGGTAATCAAGTTTATTTCTTTGTCTTATGTGTTTATTGATTTTTGTGCATATATCAAACCCGTTGTGAGCCTATCTTACGGTTCACGACACCCTTTCTACTAACCTTTCAAGATGTTGGGATTAGCACAGTTTGAAGGCGAGAGCTTTCACCAATATTTCATTAGATTGCATGAGTATGTTGACGACCTTGGTTCATGGGGTTATCAATTCAGCATCCGAGATATGATTATTTGCATAATTGATGGGATGACTGTTGAGACGTGAGCGCTTGCTCAGTACATGAGTAACAGAGGCCTGAAACGGTTAGGAGGATTGTCGGGGTTGTGGGATTTTTTCTGTTATATGGATTACCATGTTGCACAAGAGGAATTGCTCACCACGTCTCCTCCGCCAATGGAGAACTCTGTCACACACCTGGACGATCCATTGCACACTCTTACTCAAGTGGTGCAGCAGTTAGAGGAAGGAAAAATGAGCCGAATCGGAAAATTGGAGGAACAACTGAGACGTTGTAAAAAATTGGAGAATCAGATGAGCCAACTCATTCAAATTCTAAGTGCAAAAGGTGAGAAAGAAAGGAGCTTCGAAGAAGAAGAGAAGGAATTGGTTGCAGACAACGATAGTGTCTTCGACGATGGAGGAGAGGGTCTAGTGCTTCCTGACTTGGAATCTCATGAGTCGACGCATGAGGTTACATGTGATGTGTCTCCTACTCCATCTGGGACATCCATTCTGAGATCGCCCATTGATGAACCAGGTCTAGAGCCATCAGCTGAGGCTCAAGAGGTAATAAAGGTAAACTTTTGCAATTTTGAAGGTAATGGTGATTATGTTGATCCTTTTGATTGCTATTTTGAAAAGCCACCAGCGGAACTGTGCTGGTGGTATCATATTCCTTCTGCAGAGAGTCATGCTAGACTCTTTGATAGATTGAAAGAGTTCTTGAGTTCCACATTTTATGCTTTCAATTTATTGTGCTATGATGTGCCCTGTAAGATTTGTGCACAGGAATATGATAGGCTACTGAGGGCCTTGACGATGTCTGAGAGATAAGCTCTTGAGATTGAGAATAAGTCAAGCCAATGACATTAAAAAAAGGCGCTTCTCGGGAGGCAACCCGAGGTAAGTTTTAGAATTTAGTTATTTCAATTCCTAGTTAGCTACTTTTCTTTTCAATAAATTGGGTTTCCCATTAGGTATTAGATAGTTGTTTTTGGTTTGGGATAGACTAAGCTTTCAGGAAAGGCCACCAAAATCCTCAAATTCGACCTATAGAGACCCATCCACCACATTGTGAGTATTTCATTCATCTCTTTCTCTATGTTTTTATTTTTTGTTCTCTTTTATGTTTCATTGAGGACAATGAAAGGTTTAAGTGTGGGGGAGGGATTGCATTGCATATAGATAGAATTTGCATATCATGTTCACTTATGTTATCATGTTTATTTATGTTTTCATATTTATTTTTACTCATATATCACATTTAAAAAAAATCACAAAAATATCATGCATTGCATTTAGGTGTTATTAAAGATACCCATCTTGGTTTAGTTTGCCCTCTAATTTATTTTTATGATCTTAATTGGATAAATCCCATGATTTGATTGAATTGCTTGAAAATGATTTTGGAGCATGATTTGAGAATATAATTGAGCAAGTATGGTTCATAGTTGAGGTTTAATTGAAATCTAGCAAAAACATAACCCTTTGTGAGTTTGTTTTGGCCTTATAGGGACTTTACATATTATTCCCTTTTTGCTTTTATTGTGTGATTATACTCTCCATATGCTTCTTATTTCAATACCGTATTGCACATGTTTGTTCCTTGTGAATTTCAAATGATTGAGGCATGTTTTCTTTAGTCGTATTATATCTTATCTACCATTTGCATTATCCTTTGCTTGAAGCCCATCTGAGTCTTAAAGCCTATTCTTTTTGATAGCTCCACAAAAATATATCATACCCAATGATTAGCCTGACCCTATCCGGTAATTAGGAGGAGAATTGGTGAAAAATCTTTATGTTGGAGTTGCTTTGAGTGGAGATGATATATGTATGGTTGTGCATTGCGAGAGGCATAGCCAAAATAAGGTAACCCTTCTTGCATAATAGAGATGACTTGTTACTAGGGGCCTAAGGAGGATAAAATTCACTTAGGAGTAAAAGTCTAGTAAGCTTGGACCTAGGGAGGATAAAATTCACCTAGGGGAAAAAGTAAGCATAAAAGAAAAGAAACGAAGTCATCATAATGAAAAAAAATGCATGAGTTATATGGCTATTGAAATCGAAGAGTTTATTGTTATGCAATGAGTTTATGTTATTGGAATGGTTTGCGAAGTATGGAAGTTTTGGTGTTGCTCTGGTTGGTTGTTGTTCCCTTTTCCCGGATTTTTAGCACCACAAGCCTAAATATTTCTCATGTCTTATGTTCCTACCAAAGCCCCATTACAACCTAATAAAAGCCCTCACCATGTTGTTTTCAAGTGATAACTTTCACGGTGTACAGAGCACTTTGGATTGAGTTGAGAGTTGGACTTTAAAGCCTAAACACTTGAGAGTTTGAGTGAAACACGTTATCCCGGTGAGGTTGGATTAAATTTTCCTTTACTATTGGATTGCTCATATACTTGCTAAGATATTTGTTCTCTTATTCATGTCTCCTATTGCTTGATGTTGCTTTTCTAAAACTATAGCATGAAGATCTTATTTGTGGGATGATCAATTCTATATTTGTTTTTTATTGCTTGAGGACAAGCAAAATCTTAAGTGTGGGGGAGTTTGATAGCATGCATTTAGAGAGTTATAATAGGTTGCATTTAACTTAGTTATGATGCATATCATGCATGGTTTAAGTATAATTTGCATATTCGTTCTCTTTGTGGTTGGAGTCAGAATCTACATGCTTTTATTGATTATTTCAGGTAATCGTGGATCCAAGGAGAAGACATGGGTTGATAACGCATTAGATGAGAATGTCTAGTTGATCGAAGAAGCTTACATTAAGATCTCAAGAGGTCCTGAGAAGAAGAAGCGAACCTAAACGAAGAACAAGTCTGCAGAAGTTGCCGTCAGACATGCTAAACTTGTTTTGGACTTTCTGGAGGCCTCGGTTATTCTATTGACTATTATGACCATGCGTTGGAAAGCTATTTCAAAGAGCTACAACTTTTCTGTTGACAAGAAGAGCAAACTCGAGACGGATTTTTCGTAAAAGATCAATGCAGCGGCCGCAGCATGTGTGCTGCGGCCGCCGCCAGTGAGGATGTTGCGGCCGCAGCATCTATGCCGCGGCCGTAGCACGTGTTGCCAGCACGACGCCGTTTTAATTAAAAACCCTAGTTTTGTGTTTTCCTTTTGTGTGGCCGCCTAGACTTTTATAAGGCCGATTTTTATGTTATTTTCACAACTTCTATTCTATTCATTCTTTAGATTAGGATTCAAGACGATTTTAGTTGGAGATTGAGAGCGATGTTCGCCATGGGCGGCTAAACTCTCTTCGTTCTACTTGCAATTTGAAGCTTTATTTGGTTTGATTGTGATTTTCTGAATCTTGTCTCTTGTTTCCTATATTTGAATGCTTCAACTTCTTTGTACTTGATTGTTTATTGTTTTGTTCTATCTTGTTTGGCCAACTTGTTAGATGAATTCAATTGCTAGGGTTTTGTAGATTCCTGATTGCGAACCTTAACCCAAGTAGCAAACTTATCCCTTTAAGGCTGATTGAACTAATTGGATGGGTAGGAAGTTGGATGTGTTGTTAAATCCCTCTTTAGGGACTGTAAATACCTTGGTTAATCTCTAAACTTAAAGCTATCAATTGGGTTAAATCCTTCTTTAGGGACTGTTCGATTGATAAGGGTTTCTAGGACTGATTGGACTAGTAACTATATTAGGTCGGGACAAGGGCATTCATAGGAAGACTAAAAGGACAAGAGGAAGTTACAATATCAATTCAAACAAATAAAGTGGATAGTTGTAGGTAGAGCGATCTTCTCTAAATTGTTTTGCATCAACTTGTTTATAGTTTAGTTTGTTTTCTTTCTTATTTCAATCACCCAAAACCCCCCTTTCTACTAATTGATAAATACACATTGCTGAGAAATACTTGATTCTTTGTCGGATCGACCTCTTACTTACTTGCTATACTAGTTTGTAGGTTTGAGTTTTTTTTATACGGTTTACGCGATTAAAATCGTTCATCACATGGTAAAACATAGCAAGGTCTTCCAAGACCCTTGGTTCACAGCAGTTTTAAAGTCTAAACCATCATCAAATCATCTCCCTCTTTTTGTCTTTCAACAAAGGGAGGAGGGTAAACCAGTAACCAAAAGTTCAAATTTTGAAAAGATCCTTTCAATTTTTAAAGGCAAGAAAAGATTTATTCGATTTTAAAATAATTTCCACAAATAAACTATACTCGGATAAAATAAAATGATTTTTCCGAAAATAAAATATGTAACATATAAAGAAGGTTTAAAATCCATTAAAATCATATTTGATCAAATATCTAATAAGATATCAACCAAATATCTGATCCGTTATATGTACTCTATTGTTCAGTTCACAACCTTTGAAATGAGGTTCAATGATCTTGACACACCGAGTAGAATTTATCTTTCGTAAAGGGAAAGCTCTCCCTACGAAAGTGCATCCCTGTTAAGCATTCCGATCTCACGTCTAATGAAGGTGAACCTGTCCTCTGCCAAAGGCTTAGTAAAAATGTCAGCCCATTGATAATCAGTTGAAATAAAAGATATGGACACATCACCTTTTTTGACATGATCTCTAATGAAATGATGTCTTACATCAATATACTTGGTCCTTGAATGCTGAACATGATTCTTTGTGATTGATATGGCACTTGTATTGTCACACTTAATGGGAATACCTTTGAGGTTGATGCCAAGATCTCTCATTTTTTGAGCTATCCAAAGGATTTGGGAGTAGGATGCTCCAGCTGCTATGTATTCGGCTTCAGCAGTGGATAGAGCAACTGAGTTTTGTTTCTTTGAGTGCCAACTGATCAAGGATGCTCCTAAGAATTGGCAACATCATGACGTGCTCTTTCAATCCACCTTATGGCCTGCAAAATCTGCCTCAGAATACCCGATTAATGTAAAATCTTTTTGCTTTGGGTACCACAAGCCAAGCTCCTTAGTGCCATTGAGATATCGAAAGATCCTCTTCACAACTACGAGGTGAGATTCTTTAGGATCAGCTTGAAACCTAGCACACATGCAAACACTAAACATGATGTCAGGTCTACTAGCTGTAAGATATAGTAAAGATCCAACCATTCCTCGATATTCCTTTTGATTGACACTTTTCCCAGTCTTGTCTTGATCTAGAGATAATGTTGAGCTCATGGGTGTCTTGGCTGCTTTGGATTAATCCATCTTGAACTTCTTCAAGAGATCCTTAATGTACTTGCTTTGGTTGACAAAGATCCCTTTCTTGGATTGATGAACTTGTAATCCCAAAAAGAAGTTGAATTCACCCATCAAGCTCATCTCAATTTCACTGCACATGATGTCAGAAAATTCCTTGCACAAAGATGTGTTAGTAGCACCAAACAATATATCATCAACATATATTTGAATAAGCAAAATGTCATTTCCTTTGGTCTTGATAAAAAGAGTCTTATCGATCAACCCCCTTTTAAAATCATTTTCTAAAAGATATTTTGACAAGCGCTCATACCAAGCTCTTGGGGCTTGTTTCAAACCATAAAGCGTTTTGTCTAGTTTGTAAACATGATTAGGAAATTCTGAACTTTCAAAACCTGGGGGTTGAGCCACATAAACTTCTTCCTCTAAGAAACCATTAAGAAAAGCACACTTGACATCTATTAGATATAACTTTATGCTCATAAAAGATGCAAATGCTAATAAAATGCGAATGACTTCAAGCCTGGCTACGGGAGCAAAGGTCTCCTCGTAGTCAATACCTTCCTCTTGATTGTAGCCTTGAGAAACAAGCCTTGCTTTGTTCCTCACGATCTTACCATTCTCATCTAACTTCACTACTACAAAAATGACTTATGGCAACATTTGATTGTAGCATTTGAGCTATTGCAACAATTAATGAAACAGTTGTGCTATGTAATAGTCAAGTGAAACATATTTATCTATTGTAACATGAGCTTGCAACATTTTTTTCCTAAGGTAACACTTACTGCAATAGTTGGGAAACATGTTTATCTATTATAACAGGTGTTTGCAACATTTTTTTCTAAGGTAACACCTATTGCAACAGTTGATATGAATGCAATACTTTTTTTAAGCTATGGTAACATTTTCGATAAATTACATTTAAAATGAACAAAAGAAAAAAGAAAAAAATAAGTCAAGTGGTTATAAATTTCTAATTTTCATCAGGTGCTCTAGTCTGTTGACTTTTTTTTTTTCCAAATCTCTTTAACGCCATGGTCTAAATTTTTAAATCTTAATAAAAAAAATATTCAATAGACTTTGTTTATCTATTCATTTTTATCAAAATTTAAATTTAATTAAAAAAAATTTAAGTTTATTTTAAAGAGTTTTTTTTGCATATTTTTTTTTATAAATATATACTTACAATTATTTAAAGTATAAATATAATTTTTGAATTTTTTTATTATAAATTTATAGCATATATCGAAATGTATATTTTCCCTCACTTTTCCTAGATTAATTTTCACTTTGACTAGATTTTTCTTAACTTGGATTAATTTTCTCGGGTCCTTGAATTTTCACAATGAAAGGAGCGAGCTTTAGAAATTTCATCTGAGCGGGATGGCCCTAAAATTTCACATGAAGCGGGCCTTTACAAAATTTCACCCTTTGCTCTCTTTCATCAGGAATCGCCCAACAGGTAAAAAAAAAACCCTAAAACTCACTTTCTCGCTTCTCCTCTCTCAGCACCTCCAATGCCGACACTGCTCCTCATCCCTCTCCTCTTCTACGCACTTCCCATGGAGTTTTCTTAAACAGTCCTGGATCGAACTCTGCCGGTGAGTTGTTGTTTGAAGTCTTCCGTTCATGAGCATGCTCCTGCACCTGCCTGATTTGTTGCTTGATCTCTTATTCCCTTTCTTTGGTTGAGGTCGATTCTCTCAGCCATTTCGCTTGTACTGTTGTGTTTGCTCCTGTCTCTCAAGTAAGCAAACTCGTCTCTTATTGTTTTGTTTTCTTGCTCTCTTGAACTTACTATCAATTACTTGTAGAAGCTTGTTAGATGTAAAAAAAATTCGGATGTGTTCTAGGGTTATTTTATAAATTACAAAGCATTGTTCTAGTGTTTACGACGGGTTTGGTGAGGGCGAAATTGATGTGTTGTTCTCGTTTTCATCGATTGCTGTTGTTGTTAAAGCTTTGTAGATAAGCTGAATTTGTTAAAGCTTTGCAGTAAATTGATTTCAAGTTCTCTCTTTTCTAACATTGGGAAATGTTGAATTTGTTGTGTGATTCCCCATTTAAATTTGAGACAAGATGAGGAAATTGGGAAATTGAGAAAATTTCAGGAAAGTTTCAATAGGAAATTGAGACAACAATATTTGAAAGGTATGTAAATTAAATTTCAGAAAAGCTTCCTGCATTTTAAACTGCATACATTTTATGGAATTTAGCTTGCAAGTTGAAGTAGTTAAAGTTCATCTTGTAATTTAGCTTGATGTTTGTGATTTCAATTCTGCAGTTCAATTATATAGCTTCTTAGTTTAAATTAAGCTTGTTGACAATTCATCATGCAATTTCATGGTCATTTTTTTTTATTCTCTTTGCTTAAATGTGTATATATATATATTTTTTAATCATTATCTTAGGAGCAATTTGATCACCTAGTTGTTCACTGCTCAATTTCCTTATTCACAATGGAATGGTAAATTTGACCACCTAGGTGGATGAATATATGTGACTGGACAGGTATATATGTATTCTAAAAGCATTAACATGGTTTGTTAAGGAGTTTGGGGTATATTTTGTTAATGGAATTAAGAGCTATTTTATGGTTGCCTTGGATTAGGTTTTCTATGAGTTATTTGCATATTTTTGTTAATTCCATAGGATGAATTGGTTTGAGTTAGTTGTAGCTATGTTGGTTTCTAATTCTTATTACTCCGTATTACTTCTCTATTTGAATTGGTTAAGTGAAGCCGTTAGTTTTGAGTTAGCTTTGCTTGATTGCTTTCCACCACTTTTATGTCATTCTCACTTATGAACCTATTGCTTGATTGCTTGATTGGATACCGGCCCTATTGCATTTATAAATCATTCTCAAGTTGAAGTTTTTCACTTGTGCTTGGGTAATTAGGGAAATTAGAAATGTTATTACCTTCTTAATAAACTTTAGTTGAAGGCTCCGAATCAAATTTACTTGAAGGCCACTAGACTAATTCAACTTGAAATACAAGTGTTTGCATTTAGCACTTCTATATGTTTTTGTGTTGGTCAATATTATTACTAGTTTATTCTTCCTACATTATCTACTTTTTTAATTTCAGGTTTGAGGAAACTTAAAGAAACTAATCATCGCTGAAGAAGGTTAGCTTTATATCTCTTATTTTTGTTTGGAAAATAATGTTGTCCTATTTATCTTGTTAGAGCAACCCCAACATCTATGGTAGAAATTCTCTAAAATAGAGATGAAAATGTCAAAATCTCTAAAAAAATTTAACTCAAACTCCAACAACTTCTCTATTTTACTGATTTTTACATTTATTATATACTATAATAAATACATAAATTTACAATATACTAAATGCATTGATCCACCACACCAAATGTTTCATACTCTCAATGATTATCTTATGGGCTATGGGGGGAAGGATGTTGCTTTCAGATTTTCTCGCAAGCTACAACAGATTAGGAAAGCTCGACTAGTCGATTGATATTCAGTAAGCAAACGATTTTCATGATACTGCTGAGCAACCACTGAAATTTGGATGCATTTTGAAATTTATAGCAATGAAACTTGTAATTGTGAGTTTTGTTGGGGATTTTCTTCAATTATAGAGCATGTTGCTGCATTAAACCAAAAAATAAAAAGCATGTTGCTACAATCCATCAAGATCCACTCACATTTTATCTCCAAAAAAATTGATTATGAGCCACACTTGAGAGAGGAAATAGAAAGAGGGCAAGGGAAAGTTTTGTTGGGGTTTATTATTAGGTTTTCAGAACATGAATGTTACCCAACTCTCTCCATGTTTTTATCATGATCTGTTCAGGCAATGTTCACAAATTCGGTCTTGGCAATACATGAAGCTTGGAAGCTGACTTAGTTAATGAATTTTTTATACTTTTATACCGTTGAAGAGTAATAGCTCGCAAAAGCAATTCGAACAGAAAGTGGTTGGGCAGAACATATAATTAGCTATGGAAACAACAAATCAACACAGAGCTTGCTGCGTGTGGCCGATGGTCTACGTGTGGTTACAACAACACAACAACAACAGATCGGCCAACAATCGACAAACAACAGCAAATCAACAAGAGATCGACTCAAGCAATGGAACAACAATTCAACAATCGAATAACAATTCAACAAGAAATCTACACAGTGTGGCAAACAATTGAAGGAGAAATCGACAACGGTAATCGATTGTTTCAACAAAAAGAAATTGAACTCAAAATCGAACAAAAACAGAAGGGTATTTGCAGCGAACAATACTCAAACCAACCCTCAGAACTTGTTTTTGTCGAACAGTAGCAATTTGAAGGGTACTTGCAGTATTAAATTTTTATATAGGGAGAGGTGAAATATTAAATTATATAGATCATCTCTCTTGCTCTAAATTTACAAATTTTCTCCCTCTCTCTATCCATTTCTCTATTTTACATAAGAGTTTAGAGAAGCTGTTGGGGAGGAAAACTGACCTTTTTCTCTAAAATCTTCCATTTTTTCTATTTTAGCAAAGTTGTTGGGCTTGCTCTTAGTGTACTAGTGACTCTTAAACTTAGATAAATTTTTACTATTTTTTTTATTGATGCTCATCATAAAGGATCTATACATGGAGAAGAAAATCTATATATGCATTTGTTGAGATGATAAATTATCTTGAACTATAATAAAATTTTACTTATTTTTTTTTATTGATGCTCATCATAAAGGATCTATATCTTGATATGCATTTGTTGATATGATAAATTATCTTGCATTCTTGTCTTTCTTCAAGAATGGTATATATATAGATATATATCTTTTATTTCTTATTATTTAGTTATTTCAATGACACCTAGATGTTGTATTGGCACATAAATTGTTATATGGATACATATGATTTGTTTATGCGAAAAATAATCATCTATTGAATCTACATAATAATTGCTACATAAATAATCTAACATAAGGTTGACATTTATGTTTATATAAAAATTGAATACTAGAAGTTGAAATTTGTTTGTAAGTTGAAAGTTTGTGTGTTTCATATTTGCATGATCATGAAGGCATGGAATTCTTTGAGTTAGATTGAGTTTTAGCAAACAAAGACTAGGAGGTGCAGTTCATAAACCATATCACGATCTTTCTTATGTATATTTACATTTATTTTAGAGACTCGATGAGAGACGATCATCCATGTACTGTCAATATTAGTTTATATGAGCAATGCTACAACAATTTAGAAGATTGTTGCAATAGCTTGAATTAAAATTGTTGCAATAGGTGTGAATTTGTGATGCATTATCTAAAAAAAGTGCTATTTATGAACTGTTACATTACATACCTATTGTAACTGTTTTTTTAATATAATGTAACATGTTATATTTTTCATGCATTGATGTTACATTAGTTTGAGATAATTGTTACATTTGGTCTAATGCAACGTGAGCGGAAGTAGCATTTACAAAATAGCTACAATAGACCTATTGTATCATTTTTTGAGGTTTATGTAATATTTTTGACATGTTGCAATATGCTTATTATGTAGTAGTGCTTGTTTCGAAATACCCATCGTGTGCCAATGACTGATTGATGCTTTGGCCTAGGCTTCAAGGTCCAGACTTTGCTCTTTTCCAATTCGTTAAGCTCACTTTGCATGGCAATGATCCAGTCTGGCTCTTGAAGGGCCTCGTCTACCTTTTTTGGTTCTATAAGAGAAACAAACTCGTGAAAAGCACAAAGATCTTTAAGTTTAGAACGAGTTTGAACACTAGATGTAGGGTCAGAAATGATATCCTTTAATGAGTATGATGAGGAGTATTTAAATTTTCTTTTGCTAGTCTCAGCTCCTTGATTCGTCATACTAGCAAGATTGATTTGTGATACATCTGACTCCATGGATATGTTAGGTTCAGTTACATCAGTTTCTGACGTTTCAACACTGTTGGATTGGACACCAAGGGCTTTGGACGAATCTTCAACACCTTGGGCCAATTCTTCAGTGTTGAGAATCTGTTCCTGCATGTTCCTCTTCTCTGTGTTCTTGGTAGCAGCATCATCACCATCCTCGTTCTCTGTATGGTTGTTAAGATCTAGATCTGCAACACTTTCACTCAAAGAACCATCATTGCATTCATCAAATATAACATGAAGCATGTACTTTTTACCATTGGAAGATTTGACTTGCATAGGACCACATAGATCCATATGTAAAAGTTCGAGGGGTCTAGAAGTACTTACAACCTTTTTGGCTTTGAAAGAGCTACGTGTTTGTTTACCTCGTGTGCATGCTTTGCACATCTCAATACCTTTGAAGTCCATCTCATGTAGTCCTCTTACAAGCCCTTTGGACACAAGCTTTTGTAGTGTATGTGGGCTTACATGACCGAGTTTCCTGTGCCAGAGATTTGGATCGTCTGTCAAAGCCTTTAGACAAGTTAAGCTTCCTTGTGCCACTTGCTCAACATTCACAGCATAGATGTTGTTATAACGATAGACAATTAGAACTATTTCACCTGTATCTTCTCTGCGCACTAAACATCTTTTCTTGTTAAATCAAACATCATTACCATTATTACATAGTTGAGAAACACTAAGCAAATTATACTTCAAGCCATTAACAAGATAAACATTTTAAATGCTATGGTTAGGATCACTCCCAACACTACCAATACCAGCGATCTCACACTTTCCTTTGTCACCAAGAGTGATTATTCCAGTGGATTGCTTCTTTAGATCATGAAAGAGAGAACTCTTCCCACTCATATGTCTCGAGCATCCACTATCAATAATCCATTTTTGCTCCTTCACCTTGGTGATCTCCTGCAAAACAAACATCAACCTTTGTGGCTAGACCAGTGAGCAAATTTAGATCTTTTCTCAAGTGAACAGAAAATGTATTGCGAATAATATGAGGATCCTTTCTTCTATAGGGGCAGGTCTCTCTTACATGTCTCTTTCTCGCACAGTGGTGACATATAGGAGAGGTTCTGCTTCCTTTTGCCTTCACAAAAGTGGTAATGTGTTGTTTCTTTAAAAACATCGGGTTGTAACCAATACCACTTCTGTTTAGAGAACTTTGTTGCTCACCCAACATCCTATCAAGAGTGCCCTTGGACTTGGTAAAACTTATGAGAGCTGTCTGTTGGTCTTGAATCTTATTATTCAGGGAGATCTTCTCGTTCTCTAAGTCACGATGTTCACTTCTCAGAGATGAGAGATCTTGCTTGAGTTCAGATTTCTCTGAGTTAAGAGTCTTGACTTTAATCTCAAGACCTGAATAAGAAGTTTCAAGACTTTTGACCCGCCTAGACAGTTCTTCAATAGTTCTTTCCTGGTCCACGGTTTTCTTGATAAGAGTGTTAGTTTGGGCAGTAAGTTTCTCTTCGTTGGTAATCATATTGGAAAGGAATTCTGATAGTACCTCTTTTGGACTTGCCATGAACTCTCTTACAGTTACCTCGAGTTGCTCATCATGGGATTCATCCCTTGTGGTCATGAGACAAAGGTTGGCCTTTTCATCATCGGAATTTGAGTCACCTGATTCGGAATCACTCCAAGCTGCCACCATGGCTTTCTTTTTTCATCTATCACCTTTCTTGAACTGGCTCTTCGTCTTTTGAGGGCAATCTTTCACTAGATGGTCTGTTTCACCACATTCAAAACAAGACAAAGGTTTAGTCTTCTTGTCATATTTGTTGTATTGAGACTTACCTCGAAATTTAGAAGCTAGACTCTGATCCATCTTTGTTGTTGAATTGCTTCTTCATCTTGAGAATTCTAGAAAGACCCCTTGCAATGAGATCAAAGGGATCATCCTCATCATCATCATCATCTTCAGAATAAGACACATCTTTGGGCTCATCCTTCTTAGTGCTTGCTGAGAGTTCTCCATCGTCTTCATTGAGAATCATCTCATGTGTGATCAGCTTCCCAAGCAAGTCATCAAGGGGCAGAGTGGTGAGATCTTGGGCTTCCTCTATGGCTGTTACTTTAGGGCCCCATTTGTCTTTTGGGAGACACCTCAATATCTTCCTCACTTTTTCAACGTTCTTAAAGCTCTTGTCGAGAGACTCATTAGGCTTCATTTTGAAAAGTTCATACTTTCGAAGGAAGATGCTGATCTTGGTGTCCTTCACTTGGCTAGTTCCTTCGTAGGTGACAACCAACTTGTTCCAAAACTCTTTAGATGACCTACAAGATGAAATACGGTTAAACTCATCAGTGTTAAGACCACAATATAGTAAGTTAATAGCCCTGTAGTTTTTGGAGACGAGTTCAAGATCCACTTGGATGAATTCAGCCTCGGTCTTCGCGACTTTGGTTCCATTTGGTCCGTCTTTCACTGGAATCTTCGGACCATTCTCTATAATGTTCCAAAGTTCCAGATCTTGATCTATAATGAACATTTTCATCAAGGACCTCTAGTGGACGAAGTTGATTTCTATAAAGAGTGGTGGTCTAATGGTAGACCTACCTTGTGCAAATCCTCCGCTTACTTCACCAAACATGATAAAAAACTCACAAGATTGTTATATCAAAAGCAGTGAGTAAAGCTCTGATACCAATTGAAGATTCGATAATGTAAAACAAAGTAATATAGAAATACTATAGAAAGGGGGTTGAATCACAACAGTTCGAAACAAGTGCGGAAATACAGTTCGAAACAAGTGCGGAAATATAGTTCGAAACAAGTAAACCTCTGATACCAATTGAGATTAGACGTAATTCTTTCTTCTGGCAAACTTGAATCACAACAGAGTTATACAGTTCGAAACAAGTGCGGAAATATGGTAAAGCAGTAAGTAAAGGACGCAACGAATTATTAACGAGGTTAGGCACGAACTTGGCCTATGTCCCCGCCTAGGGTTCTTCTACAACCCTATGATTCAACCGTCTTTTATTGATTCACAAGACTTAGGATCCTAATAGCTCACCAAGAAGCCTCTCTCCTATACAATTGCAATCTAATCAACTCACGTTCCCTTGGAGTCCTAGACCAATCTAGAAGAGCACCACCTCTCTCAGCTATCTAGTACAATCCTCTTACACTTCGTGAATCAATCGCCTAGTGTTCACTTCCTGAGTTATAAACTCTCGAGTATAACACTCTCTCTGAATATATCCTATAAGCTTACTGTGTAACTCTCAAATGCTTTGAAACAAAATATAAGACTCTTAAGAACAAGCAGAGAGAACACTCTGAAGAGAGATCGTAAACTTGAGGGCTGTTTGTGCAATGATATTCGTGAATGTACGTCGGTCCTCTCTCTCTTCTTCATCTCCTTTATATAGTGAAGATCATCGGCACCACTTGAGGAAGGAATCTTCTCCAACGGCTAACTTGGATTATGGCTTGCGGGTGGATCTTTGAGATCTTCTAAACTGGGAAACTTTGAAGCCACAATCTTTCCGATTTTATTCTCCACGTTTTTCAGCCCAAGGAAGGGAATATTATTCAAAAACTTGCTGCATATGTTAGTGTATAAACTATATAATAATATCTGGAAATAACATATAATAATATTCGAACATACTATATCATAAAGTACAGGTTTTGTGTTTCATCAACACAGGTGTAGCTTCAAGACCTTTGACACAAACTGTGTGTCAAAGCCTTTGAAACTATTTCCGATTTTCATCAAGGGAGTGGAGTTATGAGGTCTGATTACTTGGGTCGACCTTAATGCTATTCTATAGTGATATTGAATAACGCGATTGTATCCCTGTGGATCTCTCAACTTTAGTGAAGTAGACATGTGTTTATGAATAATTGATAGATCAATCCTAGGACCTTGAATTCCAACCATTGTCAGAGAATTACAGGTGAAATATTCTTTCTACTTTGTTATCAATCTACTTTGCAATCAGAAAGTCTTGTTAAGAGTTATTGAATAGGAAACCGCTTCTCCTTGTGGGTTCGACTCCGGACATAATTGGTATACTAGTAGTTCTTTAGTTTATCAAGTGATTGATTGACTAATCTATTGGTTTTGTGTTTGAGTTTGGATTATGTTACTATTTGGAAAAGGGCGAAAGTGTCAACGAAGTTTGCCCCGCACAAGTATTAATATCGATGGAATGGTCCACCCTTATGCACCAAATCTTATCATGAACCTGCGTTTCTTTGCTAATTTCTCTATATTAAGGTCTAATGTTGACCTCTTCATCGATGTGGAAAGGAGCATCTCCTTTTATTATGAAAAAAATCTCTCTAGTGTTGTACTATGTTAAGATTCAACTTTGTTTTGCTCGGTCTAGCAACACTATTAGTATAAGTGCTCTTAAAGATATGGTGGTTGCAGCTATATGGGAAAATTTTCTCATCTCCATCCCTTGCACTAGTCTTGCGTTGAATTGTTCATCGTATGGGCAAAACCACTCAAGTATAAACATCTATCGAGTTGGTCATCCTGGTATATTAGTTCTCATTTCGAGCTTCTTCTTTGATAAACGTTCTCTACTACTCATAAATGATTTCATTTACTTGGTTACGGTTTGGACCAATGACATTAATTTTGTCAAAATATTATCCATGTTTATCACCTCTAAGTCTAAAGATTGGTTTCGGTTGATTCCGTAGGGCTATTGCCCAACATCTTGTTCATCAAATCTGTGAGATGATGAGATTGATTGTAAAATCCTCCTTGAGGGTTTCATTCATTGATTAAACATATATATAGGTTACAATGGATTTGAGCATTTTGGCCCACTATACAATATAAAGCCCATGCGGCAAGGGAGGGTGGCCGAGAGGTGAGAGGTGGCCGGCGGCTAGGGCGGGGAGAGCGAGGAGGCCGGCTGCTAGGGTTTGAAAAAGAAATTAGGGTTTAGGGATCTTATGATGTGATACCATGTGAGATCATGAGATTAATTGTAAAGTCCTCCTTGAGGGTTTCATTCATTGATTAAACATATATGTATATAGGTTACAATGGATTTGGGTCTTTTGGCCCAATATACAATATAAAGCCCATGTAATCTATCAAATTCTAAAAGCCATCTCCATGGCCGATACATTTGTGAATTTGAACACGGTAAGATCTGAGGATTACCGGGTGACTCTATACTCGCTTTTCACTTTAATTCAAGGTCATCAAATCTCTATCTTAATTCAGTTCAGAGGAATAGGTTTGTAGTTTGAACTATGCCTATGGAAATCGATATCATTATGCAAGTGTTCTGATTCCGTAAGTTATTATCTTAAAATCTCTCTAATGCCACCTCCTTCAAGACTAAAAGTTGGGTCTGGCCAACCTTGGATTGATCTATCAAATGGGTCATTCTGGTCGGGTTCGGGTTGGGTCACTTCGGGTTCCGTGTAATACGCGTTTCGGATATTTTCGGGTTGAATCGAACCCGAAATTGATCGGGTTTCAGGTCGATTTCGGGTTGGTCAATTTTTTCTTTTTTAAATTAAAAATATCATGATTTAATAATTTTGTGATAAAATTAAAATTCTAAAATTAAAGAAGTTGCTCATAAGTTTTACTGCTTCTAATTATATACTATATCTGATCTAAAATATTTGATTTTTATTATTTCCCATAATTTTTTATAAAATGTAATAATATATAAAATATCAAATTTTTAAATAATTTCTTTAAAAATAATTTTATGCAAATTAATCATATATAATTAAAAATCAATCGGGTCAAAATTACCGGGTCAATCGAGTAAATCGGGTCAAAATTATCGGGTCACCGGGTCAAAACCCAGATTACCCAGAAAACTTCCGAGTTTTCGGGTTCGAGTCAAAAAAAAATTCCAGGTCAAAATTTCCCGATTCAGGTCAGAAATGTCCCGGGCATTCGGGTCAGGTTGTGTTTTGACATGTCTACAGGGAGTTGTTAAATGAGTGTAGCTTATTGGAACTGTTAGGGTATCGCTAAGAAAACATTCTCGACCAATGTCTCCACTTGGTGTAGGAATGAATAAATTCAAATCTTAGCTTTAGCAGAAACCAAAACAGAAAAAATACTAGAGGAAGAAACTTGGAAAAGTGTAGGATTTGATAACGCTATTTGGTCCCCTGCGACGGGTCGCTCGGGGGAATTGGAGTTTTGTGGAAAACTCACTCTTTAATATAGGTGGACCTTTATGTGGAAGTTCGTCTTCCCGGAATTATTGCTCTCAAATATGAAAATTTTAATGACAACTTTACTATGATTATCTTCTTTGACTATCCTCCTCCAGACTATAGGGGAAAATATGTTTTTTAGGCTACTCTCTCAAGTCTTATTCAATCTAGTCAGTATCCATATGAGGTCATGGGTGATTTAAACGAAATTGTGTGTATTACGAATAAATTAGGAGGTGCACAAACAAATCTTAATAGGTTTTCAAGACTTTCTAAATTCGAAAATGACTGCTTAATTTGTGATAGATATTCCATCATTTGGTAACCGATTCACGTGGAGAAAGAAAACGACAGGGCCAAATAATATCCTTGAAAAATTAGACTGTGTAATTGTTCAGCAAGGAACAATTCAACACATTCCTGAGTTGAGCACAAAGAATGGAGCATTCGAAAATGACTGACCGTTGCCCTATTACAATTTATTTGAACAGGTCAATAGTTCTCAAAGCGCCTCCTTTTAGATTCGAAAATGTTTGGACTAACCAGAAAGATTTTCGGCACATTGTACATCAATCCTGGCGTACTTCATGTAACGGTTCCGCTTTAGTAGCATATTTAGGCAGCTATCGAAGTTTGCAGAAGAGCTTATCAACATACAAACTCAAATGTACAATACCCCAAACGAAAGAATGATTAAGAAAGAGAAAAATCTTTTAAGAAAAAAGGATAGTCTCCTACTATTCCAGAAACAATTTTGGTCACAAAGGGCTAAGTCTAAATATTTAAAGCTCTCTGATTCGAATTCGACATATTATCATAGAGTCGCCTCTGGTAGGAGGAGTAGAAAGATCATTCGATCAACAATCACAGGTGAAGGAACCTATTTTGTAGGTGAAGAAAACGTTAAGAAGGAAATTAAAAATGACTTTCAAAAACGCTTTAAAAAAGAACCTATTCACGAGAACTTACTCAATAATTATTTAGATCTTATTGGACCATCTATTTCAGCTATCGATAACCAAAATCTCATCAAAATTCCGTCTAATGGAGAAATCAAACAAGTTGTATTCAATCTAGGTAATAATAAGTCTCCCGGGCCAGATGGGATGACAGTGGAATTCTACAGAAAATACTGGGATATAGTGGGCACTGATGTTATCAAAGCAGCCAAGAGTTTTTTCCTATCAGGTAAACTCCTTCATCAAATAAATCATACATTCATATTTCTTTTTCCCAAGTGTGATAACCCAACAGTGACTTCACATTATAGGCCAATCAGCCTTTGTTTCACAATATATAAAATTATCTAAAAAATACTTATAGAACGTGTCGTAGGGCCACTGATTCACCCTCTCCAAGGAGCCTTTATTTCTAATAGGGCAATTCAGGATAATGTACTAATTGCTCATGAATTTTTTTCACTCCTTCAAAACCAGATTAGGGGCTGAAGGATGGGTGGCGATGAAATTGGATATTGAAAAGGCTTACGATAGAGTAGAATAGTATTTTACATTAAGGGTAATAGAGAAATTTGGCTTCCATCCTATTTTTGTGAAATGGATAAAAGAGTGTATAAGTATTGTCTCCTTCTCAATACTGGTTAATAACGGTCCTACAGACATCTTTACGCCAACTCGTGGACTTCGTCAAGGAGATCCTCTGTCTCCATTTCTATTTATCCTTGGAGTAGAGATTTTATAGCTAGAAAACTTTCATTGGAATCAATGATATCTAGTGGTGCAATCGGGTTTAGGTTTGTTCGTGAAGGCCCTTATATTCTTTGCTTGTCCGTTGTTGATGATATAATCATTTTCTCAAAGGGATCAAGGGCGGCTTGTCAACAGGTTAAAAACATACTCGATGAATACTATAAAATCTCAGGGCAAAAAGTAATTTTTCTTAAATCTGTAGTCCAAACAACAAAAGGAATTACGCAAACTCGCATACAAGCTTTAGAAAGTTATCTTGGTATTTCGAATGAGAGGAATCTGGAAAAATACCTTGGTTGCCCCATAATAAATGGTCGTGTAAATAAACACACATTTGAAAATCTTATTTGTAAATCCCGACATCAATTGAGTAAATGGAGGGCGAGTACATTATCCCTTCAGGGAAGATCAGTGCTTATCAAATCGAATCTTGCGGCGAAACCACTCTATACCATGCAAAGTTTTATGTTACCTACTATTGTAGGAGGAAATCGAGTTTAAAATATAATATATAAATCAAACCAGATTCTGCCCACGCAAATAATTACAAGACCTCCTCCTGATGTAGCAGCGGGAAGTCAGGATCGATCCACGAGGAAGCACGTCAGCGGATCTCAGGTAGCTGTAAATCTCACAGACAGAAGAGCAAACAAAAAGACGGAAATAACAAATAAAAGCGGAAAATAAAGCAAAGCAACATAACTACTCGATATCGACTAAAGCTTATCGACACCAGAAACAGAAATCGACGAACAGAAACAAAGACCAGCAAAGAGCAATGTCGAGTAAAACTCTCCTCGATATCGAGCAAATTAACTCGATATCGACAAGAACCTGCTCGAAGTCGACAAAAGAAAGAAACCTTAAAATGCAACCTTTAGAACACAGAACGTAGATTTTGATGAATTAAATTAATAAACTAAAAGACTTCCAAGGCTAGGGTATCAACACCACAACGATAACCATGCAAAATAACACATAAAGGCATAAAGGGTCATGCTTTTCATCAAATAACTTTCGTTATTAACAAATAGGAAGATAGAGGCTTTCACATAAACCCTAATTGTTACTAACCCTTTTCACATAATTAATCCAAGTTGTATTAAGATCACTTTCGCTTCAATAACACAAACAAGGATCACCATCAACTTTCGCAAAAGAATCATGCTTGTAAGGATAGAAGACGAATTGCATAAAAGATCAAACATTTACCGCATCACCTTACATGGCTACCGTCGGGCTCACCCCAACCCTAGAAGTGGGTGGACTACTCGCTCTTCATTATCAAGAAAGACATTAATAATAAAAGGGAATAACTTTGCATTAAATAAACTAAAGAAAGCTTACAACCAATCGAAGCCAAATCCGCTTTCGCCTTTCCAACTTCTCTCGCCACAAGCTCTCTCCTCTACTCTCTCTATGTAACTAATTGTGTGTGAGATTGAATTAATAAACTCCAGCTCCTAAGGCTTTATTTATAGGCTTCCAATCCTTGCTAATCAAGGTAAGAAAGTCTATCTATATCTATTTCTATTTATCTACTTACTTAAAGATGGAATAAAAGAAATAAATCAACTAGGACTATATCTAATGTAGATAAAATATCTTCTCCCTTGACTTGATAGCTCTTGATAGATGTGGATAGAATTTGGTCTCGAAAATATCACCATCGGCTTCGGGATAGAAACTTAACAAGATATACGGATAGTTCGGAATCCGCCACTGAGACGTCCTCGATATCGAGTAGGAGTCCTCGATATCGACTAGCGTTTTCTCTGTCTTGTGCTCAGCAACTCCATATCGGCTAACAGGACACATGTCGACTTCGGTCGTCCTCGATATCGAGTAAAGTTACTCGACATCGACTAACTTCTGCTCGGTTTCAGCTCAGCTTCGTCGATCTTGGCTCAGACATGGAAATCGACTAGGTGTTTCCTCCATATCGACCAGATATTGTCGATATCGACTAACCTGCTCCAGCTCCCTGCTTCACTCTTCGATGTATGGTGTCTCTGACTCGATATGTGGCCAACTCGATGTAGACTAAAGGAAGTCGATATCGACTAACGCTTCTCAGCTTTCCTTGGTCGATTCTGGGCAGCTTGCTGGAAATCGACTTAGTGGTGCTCGATATCGACAAGGTGTAGTCGATATCGACTTGATGTTATCAAGTCGATTTTTCCTTGCTTCCAGCTTGATTTGTCCTGGTTCCGCTGCTTCTTGACCGTGGACTTCTGTAGTTGACTTTTGAGTTTTTCTTCCTTTTTCAGAACTGCTGTAAATTACCTTGAATTCGTCGAATTTAAACAGAAACTAGTGTAGATTCCGTAATTTGGCAAATAAACATAAACTACATAGAATATGTACTATCTTAGCCCAAAAGCATGAAATGTATGCAGAAAACGATATAAAAGTTACTATAAAACATGGCAGATTCAGCTCACAACAAACACCACATACTTAAGCTTCCTTGTCCTCAAGAAATAAAAACTCTCAACATCTTATATTCATTCTCATATGTCCTTGCAGTCAATTACCATCATCGAAAAGGTACTAGTATCACAAATCCCTACATGTCCAAATTTTAAAAGCAACATCTACTCACAAAAGGAGGGTAATGCAAAATCAAATTTATGTGACAAAGCATTAATAATCAAGAGGACTTTAATTTAAGTTCAATAAGGAGTAGATTTGGTAAAAGGCTTAAGGTGGGCAATTTTTGGCAATGTGGTGCTAATGATCCGGGGAAATGGAGTATTTTCCAAATTTCATACCACATTCCTTCTTCCTTTGATTTCTCACCTTTCATAATGCTTTTTCTCAATCATAACGTTTTTACCTCTCTAACCTCAGCACTGCCTTCTCGCGAGTTGCAAACATGGGTGTCATGAATAGCCCCGGATACTTAATGCTTTGGACTCCTCACCTGTGTGTCCCATCTCACTGAACTATTATCTCAGCGAGCAGTGTCGATCTACCTTTATCTCCCGAGGTGATCGGATTTTTTCTCACTCATTAAATTTTCCATATATTTCAAACAATTCCTGCCAAACTCCAAATATGATAACAACAACCATATAACACTACCATAATGTAACATCATTCTCAACATAATCCCCGGATAGGAAATAAGGTAAAGAATGGCAAATATTTAGATCATGTGGAACAATGTTTGAAATAAGGCATAATATGGCTTTGTGTAATGCATAAGCATAGGTAAGGCTAGGAATATAAACAATGAGCATTATATGGAAATATAAAGTCCTCCATCTTATCATGCAACATGTCAAAAGCAATTTCAAATTTTACCTCCTTTCATAGTTTTCAAGAAAATATGCACTTCATTGTGACTTCCCTTTACTAGGCAATTTCATGCTATATCTCTAATGAATCCAATTTTGCATCGTCGAGTTCAATTTCAAACTTCCATGACATTTATCAAAATTTTCAATGGGGGTCATTTTTCTAAATTTTGGAAATCATGCATATGAGCACATAAATTAATAATGAATTCCAAAATAGCCATGTATAAGCAATTCGAGAAATAAACTTTAAACATGCACACCAAAATGTCAAATATGCAAAAAGTAAGCCCTTCCCCCACCCCATACTTAAACATTACAGTGTCCTCACTATATAAAAACAAGGGTAAAGAAAGAAATTCACTAGACAGATGTGCAGGGCTTCATAATATCGAGTGAACATGCCTGGGCCGAGTCCGATTTAGCTTGCTTCTATCCCCATGGACCTGAAAAATATAGAAGACATATACACACAATAGAAAAACTAAAAGGTTCAAAACCAAAAACAAACAAAAGCAACAATGTCCAAAAGTCCCCAAAAAATAAATGTCTATTTACAAGCTCTAGATTTTATAGTCGCTAGTCCGACTTTCTCCATTAAGCTCAAGGTGGCATTTTCAGGGCCCATGTAGCTTGGGCTTCAAATAGGACTCCATTTTTGTCCATCAGCTATAGTCCTCCAGAATGGATCTTGTTCACCACGAAGAGTCCCATCTTCTTCTTGTTGAATTTGTTGGGAAACCAATGATCCTTTGATTTGGAAACATAGAGCTTGTCTCCAACTTCATACTCCTTAGGCTCATCATTGCAAATCCTGCATAATCGCACATACCAAGGCAAACCTCTCCCATGTATAGATAGATCTTTAATGAAAATAGGAGAAGAAAGATCCATACCTTGGCTTACCTTCGCAGAATCGGATTCAGGGATCTCAGAGTCTACTCGACATCGACTAGAAGTACTCGATATCGAGGAACTTCCTGCTTCTAGTGGCCTGCTGCTCGAGGATGCTGGAGTCGAGGAAGGTGGTGCTTGGTCGATATCGAAGAGTTTTTCTCTGCTTCCAGTAGCCTACTGCTTGAGGGAGGCGAAGTCGAGGAAGCAAGATATTAGTCGATATCGACCAATTTCGTCGATATCGAGAAGTTTTCGATTTCCAGTGGATTGCTCGTCAGGGAAGGTGAAATCGAGGACGTCGGTCTTTGGTCGATATCGACCAATTTGGTCGATGTCGAGGAACTCTCTGCTTCGGATTTGCCGCTCGACGAAGCTGCTGCTGGTGGAGGGTTCTGCTTTTGGTCGATGTCGACCAAATTCCTCGATGTTGAGGAATTCTGGTCGACTCCGACCCCATACTTGCATCATGTCAAGGCATCCAAAAAATAGTTAGTCGACGTCGACTTACCTTGGTCGATGTCGAGCAGATCCTCTGTGTCGTCGTTTAGGATGGCCATGATCTTCTCAACCTGGGCTTCCATATCCCTCTTTTCCAGCTCTTCAGGAGTCATATTTCTTACCGTAGGCTCCCCGCAAGTGATGTAACCAGTTGATATAGCTTTTACCTCTTCCATGGGACCTGTGTGCCTTTCATATTTATTAAAAGAATACTCAATTACCTCATCGCTGATGTTGAAAGTGAGTACTCCCTTCCTTACGCTTATGTTGGCATCCACCGTCGCCAAGAAGGGTCTTCCTAGAATAATTGGACAAGCAGGGTCCTCCGCCATATCAATAACTAGAAAATCAGCAGGGACAAAGTACTTACCTACTTGCACTGGAACATTATCCACCATGCCTGTTGGGATGACCACCGTGTTGTTTGCCATATAAAGCTTAGCATCCAAAGGCTCTAGGGCACCTATCTTAATCTTGGACCATATTTTTAAAGGCATTATACTTACACAGCTCCAAGATCACATAATGCATTAAATTTGTATTGACCAAATCCAATTGTTATAGCAAACTTACCTGGATCTGGACTTTTCTCAAGTATGTTCATATGTATGCACTCCTCTGTAATCTCAGCCATTGACCCCTTCTTGCTTAGAATCTCCTTGAGGACCTTGACGTAGAATGACATTTCATTGAGAGCTTCTGTGAAAGGCATTGTGACGTTGAGCCTTTGAAGCATCTTGATGAAGCGCTCAAACTTCTTCTCTGCTGGATCCTTTGGAGATTTTGTTGGGAAAGTCGGCTTCTTCTTCTCGTTCGGAGCCAGAACAGATGTCGGAGTTGCTGCAGACGGGTCAATATCGACTGGACTCTCCTCGATATCGACTGGTTTGTCCTCGATATCGACTATTATAGTCGATTTCGAGTTGCTGTGATGTGCAGACGAATGGTGGTCCAGTTCTTCCTCGACATCGAGTTGGCCTTCCTCGATATCGACTTGCCTCTCCTCGACATCGACCAAGGTCTGGTCAATATCAAATTGATGTTAAGCTCTTTCGTCCTGCTATTTTCCGACCTCTGGCCCGCGTAGTTGGTGGCCGCTCCTGAGTTTCACAACAGCGATGTGTTCGGTCTTCCCCTTAGGATTTGGTTCTGAAGATCTAGGGAGCGTACCTGACTGTCTGGGGACACCTGCTGCTAGCTGGCCAATCTGTGTATCAATTGATTTCCTCCAGACATCAATTTCTCCAAGTTTTGTATTGATGTTCTGGAACTGATTGTTGATGGTGCCCTGATTCCGGCGCATTTCGTCAAGGATAAGTTGTAGGTCATCCTTCCGCTGGTCCTTTTTTGGGTGTCCTGGAGCTCTATAGGGCGGGGGGTTCCTAGGGGCACCTTGGTTCCATTGTGGTTGATAGAACCTTTGGTCCCCCATATAGCGATTGGGACCCCCTGCGTAAGCTACCTCTTCATGGTGTTCTGCCAGCCTGAATTGCTCCGTGTGTGGGCACTTAGTAGTGTTGTGCCGCTATGATCCGCATTCGATAGAGGGCTGGTTGACAAAAAGATACTTTACTTGCTTGAGGAGCTTCCTATTTTAATCTCTGTAGTACTGCTCCTTGACATCTGGGTCAATTTCCTTAGCGGGTTCATAGAGGGGCATGGATGGGGCTGGCCTGGCATAGGCATTCTCCTCATAGTTGATTGGAGGCCCATACTTGTTGTCATAGTTGGTCAGCTTGTCGAGGGCAGCCCATGCGACAGCTGGCGGCATCGTCAAACCAGATTCTTTCCACGCAAATAATTACAAGACCTCCTCCTGATGTAGCAGCGAGAAGTCAGGATCGATCCACAAGGAAGCACATCAGCGGATCTCAGGTAGCTGTAAACCTCACAGACAGAAGAGCAAAAAAAAGACGGAAATAATAAATAAAAGCGGAAAATAAAGCAAAGCAACATAACTACTCGATATCGACTAAAAGACCTCGATATCGACTAAAGCTAATCGACACCAGAAACCGAAATCGACGAACAGAAACAAAGACCAGCAAAGACCAATGTCGAGTAAAACTCTCCTCGATATCGACAAGAACCTGCTCGAAGTCGACAAAAGACAGAAACCTTAAAATGCAACCTTTCGAACACAGAACGTAGATTTTGATGAATTAAATTAATAAACTAAAAGACTTTCAAGGCTAGGGTATCAACACCACAACGATAACCATGCAAAATAACACATAAAGGCATAAAGGATTATGCTTTTCATCAAATAACTTTCGTTATTAACAAATAGGAAGATAGAGGCTTTCGCATAAACCCTAATTGTTACTAACCCTTTTCACATAATTAATCTAAGTTGTATTAAGATCACTTTCGCTTCAATAACACAAACAAGGATCACCTTCAACTTTCGCAAAAGAATCATGCTCGTAGGGATAGAAGACGAATTGCATAAAAAGATCAAACCTTTACCGCATCACCTTACATGGCTACCGTCGGGCTCACCCCGACCCTAGAAGTGGGTGGACTACTCGCTCTTCATTATCAAGAAAGACATCAATAATAAAAGGGAATAACTTTGCATTAAATAAACTAAAGAAAGCTTACAACCAATCGAAGCCAAATCCGCTTTCGCCTTTCCAAGTTCTCTCTCCACAAGCTCTCTCCTCTACTCTCTCTATGTAACTAATTGTGTGTGAGATTGAATTAATAAAATCCAGCCCCTAAGGCTTTATTTATAGGCTTCCAATCCTTGCTAATCAAGGTAAGAAAGTCTATCTATATCTATTTCTATTTATCTACTTACTTAAAGATGGAATAAAAGAAATAAATCAACTAGGACTATATATAATGTAGATAAAATATCCTCTCCCTTGACTTGATAGCTCTTGATAGATGTGGATAGAATTTGGTCTCGAAAATATCACCATCGGCTTCGGGATAGAAACTTAACAAGATATACGGATAGTTCGGAATCCGCCACTAAGACGTCCTCGATATCAAGTAGGAGTCCTCGATATCGACTAGTGTTTTCTCCGTCTTGTGCTCAGCAACTCCATATCGGCTAACAGGACACATGTCGACTTGGGTCGTCCTCGATATCGAGTAAAGTTACTCGACATTGACTAACTTCTGCTCGGTTTCAGCTCAGCTTCGTCGATCTTGGTTCAAACATGGAAATCGACTAGGTGTTTCCTCGATATCGACCAGATGTTGTCAATAGCGACTAACCTGCTCCAGCTCCATGCTTCACTTGTCGATGTCTGGTGTCTCTGACTCGATATGTGGCCAACTCGATGTCGACTAAAGGAAGTCGATATCGACTAACGCTTCTCAGCTTTCCTTGGTCGATTATGGGCAGCTTGCTGGAAATCGACTTAGTGATACTCGATATCGACAAGGTGTAGTCAATATCGACTTGATGTTGTCGAGTCGATTTTTCCTTGCTTCCAGCTTGATTTGTCCTGGTTCCGCTGCTTCTTGACCATGGACTTCTGTAGTTGACTTTCGAGCTTTTCTTCCTTTCTCAGAACTGCTGTAAATTGCCTCGAATTCTGCGAATTTAAACAGAAACTAGTGTAGATTCCATATTTTTGCAAATAAACCTAAAGTACATAGATTCTGTACTATCTTAGCCCAAATGCATGAAATGTATGCAGAAAACGATATAAAAGTTACTATAAAACATGGCAGATTCGGCTCACAACACCTACCTCAGTGCATAGTGAATTAGATCAGATTAATAGAAGTTTCTTCTGGAACAAATATTTACAAAGTAGGCCTCTCAATTGTTGGGATAAGGTGTGCAAACCTAGGCGTTTTGGGGGTATGGGTATTAGAAAATCGCGTGAAACGAACGAAGCTCTTTGGATGAAGCTTCTATGGAAAATCCTTGCAGAACCTCATAATTTATGGGGACAAATTGTTAATTATAAATATCTCAAAGGAACAAACATTTTAGAATATAAAAAGACATGAGGTTTTTCCTCCTAGCAATGGTCAAAACTCTACTTACTCATTGACAAGTTCAAAGCCAGCCTTATTTGGTCTATTGGTAATGGCAAGACTATAAAGTTTTGGTCAGACAATTGGCTTTCTACCGTCCCCATTAGTAACCTGGAGGGTTGTCCAATAGTGGTAAATAAGGATGAAACGGTAGGCGAGTACATTTTGTGGGGGGGGGGGGGGGGGGGGAATGGTGGATGGAAAAATTACTTGCCATCCTCCCGCTAGCCTGGTGGAATATATCATTAAAATCCCACTGCCAATTCATGAATTTGAAGATAGGCTTTATTGGTGGCCGGAACGCAATGGTCGGTTTACCATGGCTAGTGCATATAAATTATTGACAAATGTTGCTAATCAGGAGAAAGACGCTAATTATTGGACTTGGACAGTTAATGCTCCCCCGAAAGTGAAGAGTTTCTTATGGAAACTAGGTCATAAGGGTTTGCCTACAACAGTTAGATTAGCCCAAAGAGGCACCCCATTCCCCACTACGTGCATATTCTATAATCATGCAGAAGAGGATGATATTCATATCTTTCTTGAATGTAATTATAGTAATGGTAAGAAAGGTTTACCGACTAAATATCAAAATGACATACAAAATATTATAAATAATTCAAGAGATATTAGGCCTATCTTGGCTCTACTAGGACAAAAAATGACAAACAACGAAAAAGAGGAATTGGCCTTCACATGGTGGATAACATGGTATTTGAGAAATCAAGTAACGTTCAATAATGTCCCGCCTCCTTCCCCTTCTTCGTTCGAACATATGACTAGGAATCATAGAGAGAGCTGGAAAAGAGAAAGCATGTTTGAGGAAGATGTCACTCTTGAAAATAAAGCTTTAGATTCTAGGAATTATATTCGAAAACATCATTGTAAAACAAAAACCACTAAATGCAAAAAAAACCCTAAAGGCTTGTACAAACTTAATTTTGATGGATCTGCAATTCCAGGCAAAGACAGCTTTATAGGCTATATTATCCGAGACTGGGAAGGCCTTCCTATAAGGATGGGGAATAAATCAATCGGCAATTCCAGGCAAAGACAGCTTTGGAGGCTTTGGCATTACAACTTGGGATAACCGAAGCTATTAAATTACAGAGTTCTAGAACTACTATAGAAGGGGATTCTTTATTTATTATCAATTATCTCAACAATAAGAGTAAATGCCCATGGGAAATAGAATTAATAATGTCAGATACCAAAATGCAAATGGTGTGCATGAGCGAAGTCTCTTTCTCCCGTATTCTCCGAATTGGCAATAGAGTGACAGATGAGGTTGCACACTTTTGTTACTATGCCAGGGGATCTGACATATACAACAATATTGGTCTTCGCGACCTCATCCGTCAGGATGCCCTCGGGTAATTCTTATTATTTGAGTTCTTACCTAATAAAAATAAAATAAAATTGAATTGTAATTTTAATTTAACACAAAGTAATACATATTTGCTAATAGGTCCAAAATTCAATCCCTATTTACTATTGGCAGTGACGACGTCTTCTTTTGTTAAAAGCCATCACACCTACAACATCCTTCCCATTTCCTAAATAATTGTTTGCATGAGCCTCAGAAGTGCATCAGTTTTGGGAGCATTAATTGTATGCGGATACAGGGAATTGCAGCCTCACATTTGTCAATTTCTCTAAGGATGCACAATGGGAAAGTAGAAGGAGAAACTGATGCTCATTGTTTGTTGAGGGTGACGAGGAGACGCATGGTTAGGTGAAACAACAAACATTCAATTTCGATAAAAACAGAGAATAACTCGGCCTGGAAACATTTATTTGAGTTCGAAGATGGGAGCAACAGGCCTAGAAATTAGCTTGAAGATGAAGAAAAGCCAATTCAATTTTCTTTAGGTGGGAGGAAAGAGAGTTCAATGATTTTGTGAGGATTTTCTGTATATTGGATAAACAACAATGCCCACCATGGTGGTGTTACATAGGGGTCGAGTGGGTGTCAGAACAACCACTTTCACATCTAATTTCGAGAAGAAAAAAAGAAGTCAGAAAAGTAAAGCAACATTCGGCTAGAACAATCCATTTCACAAAACAAACATGGGCTGAGGGCCAAAGTCCAAAACACTACGACAAGTAGTCCAAAGTTTAAGAGGAGGTAACCAACAACTATTTCCTACACCAATTATCCCTTCCTCACAACATCCTTCTCCCCAAGTATGTATGAAATTCAAGCTTCGATGTGGGAGTATTTACTAATGAAGTCTAGATAAAACTCCCAGTGGCATTTCTCAGCAAGTTCACCTCACCATTTGTTCAATGATCGCCACCTTGGTGATGGTAAAGTTATTTCTGCGAATCACTTTGTGCTCGAGGATGGTGTTTGGCTCCTTATCCTAGCACAGATCAAGCAAGAATTGAGGGAAATCTTGAGTGTGAGCGACACCTAGGTCGGGCACTTCTTGAGTTGACTCACATGGAAGACATTGTGAATTGCAGTGTAGGCTGAAAAGGCGAGTTTGTAGGGCCCCATACCTACTTTGTCCTTGATGCGAAAAGGGCAATAATAGTAGGGAATGGGGAGGTATGGGGAATTGACGGTGGTGGCCCATACCCGGAGGGAACCATCGAACTACGGGGAATGTGAGGGTGGAAGCCCTTCAAAGAATGTTCCCTATAGAGTTGAAGCTTCAGATACACCCATTCTCCAAAAGCTAACTCCCTCTCACTCCTCCTAGCATTAACATACTGCTTCATGCAGTTTTGGGTTAGAAGGATGTGGAATTTAAGCATGTTTATGATGTATTCTCGCTTTTATAGGCTTCGATCGACCATTGCTGGTTTACTTCCCTCTAGCAAATACGGAAGAAGGATAAGGGGCTTGCCCATAAATGACCTCAAAAGGGGAGGTATTGATTAGAGAGTGATAGAGCATGATTAGATATAGATTACTTTGGTGGTGAATATTGCATATTTTAGTTACAATTACGTATTTACCTATGGTTTTGGAAGAGTTGGAATCTACACAATTTTATGGTTGATTTCAACTAAGGTAGATCCAAGGTGAGGTAAAGGTGTATATGAGCTCAGAAGAGAGGAAATAGAAGTGTATAAGAAGTCCTGAGGTGATTCTGAAATGAAGGATCAGATGTCAGGAGAATAGTTGAAGAATATGTTGCACCGCGGTTACCACTAGCCGCCCCGCGGTTTGAAGCCGAGACAGAGAAAGTTTGTGAATTGCAGGCCGCCCCGCAACCCTTTGTCGAACCTGCCGAATTTGAAGATAAACATTATCTTTTAATTAGAGTTATTTGGTATTATTTTTTGGCCGACTCTCTTAGCCTATTTAAAGACGTTTTTGGGTTATGTTTTAGTCATCTTATATACTTTTAGAGAGTATTGAGATAGCATCGTTAAGCATAAGCAACTGAACTCTCGATATTATTGTGAGTTTCTTAATGTAGTTCTTATTCCTATTTGAATGTTTTACTGATAGAAATTGTCCGTTTCATTGATATAAATCCCAAAAAAACAACATTTAAATATATAAATCCCCAAAACTCATAGGGTCATAAATCCCCAAACTGTAAATCTCATAGCTAATTAAAAAGGAAGTTGAAACCAAATACATATCACAAAAGTAGATACCTTTTGATCGATAAAACCAACAAAAAAAATCCCATTTCGAAGATTCTCACATGATAATCCCCCAATTATTCCAAATCACAAAACATAAATCCCTAAATTGTATATCCAAAAATTGAATTTGAGAATAGAGACTTACCTCAAGAGCAATTGTTGGCGTCGACCGCCTCCTTTGTACTACCGTGTGGCAATCTCTCCTAGGTCTGATGAAACTTCTTGCCTAGCCTCTTTCTACCAACGGGTGAGTATTTTCTTTCTTTCTTATTTCGCCTTTAATAAATTAACATCGCTATATTTTTTTAAACCGATTCAAGGAGAGGCATAAGGCAAAAATTTACAAAACTTCAGGGTATTTGACAAAATATACTAAAGTTTTGTATACTTTGCGAATTAAACGTTACGATATGACACCAGGCAAAAATTCCTTAATTTTTTTTTATCTTTCAACCTATATTTTATATAAAAAGACATGAATAAATTACATGTCATCCTCTTTGTTTCAATACATGGATAAACAATTTTCCTAAGAAATCTGGCGCCTTCACCGCATTACACGAGGATCCTCTAGTCACCAAATCATGGTCCTTTTTAAAGTATGCATTCTTTTATTGGTTCAAAACAATTTAAAAACTACCCCATTTATTTAAAAAAATAATAAACTAATTCAACATATCCAATCAAGCGATAAAGACTATATAATGGACCATAATTGCGAATTAGGTGATCTCAACCTCGAATTACACTAGGGAGTAGTTTTGATACGGGGTAAGCCGTAGGATGACCCGATTTTCGACAATCAAGACTCAAACTCAAGAAACAAACAAGAACTAAAAGAGATTCGACAAGAAAAAGCAAAGAACGCAGCAAGACTCAAGAACTTCACTCGACTTCGACTAAAGACGCAAGAACTCGACCAAGAACGATCAAGATCTTTCAAGACTCGACGTCGACTATGAACAAGAACAAAGACTCGATCAACTAGAATGATAAAGACTCGAAATTGACAATGTAAAGACCGATAGTGGACTGAGTCGATCTATTTAGAACAAGATGAAGACCACAGGCCTCCGTAGAGGGTAGGAACCAACACCAATGACTATATAACCCGCCTCTACAACCCTACGCAACCAAGCGGGAAACTTGGAGGCAAAAGGAGGGGGCTCGTGGATACCAGGGATTACCAAATCCTTGCGAGATTGACAAACTCAAGGCAAACCAAGCTGAGATCTATACCAATGGTGCAATCGATGAGCAACGCTTCGAATCGATTGACTTCCGAACTCAATGTGTTTCGCACAAAAGAGAAAGCTTTGCATAGCAATAATGACGTGAATGTTTACAATGAAGGTTCCGGCTTTATATAACCTAAAAGGCTGAATTCTAATAAAAATAACAATTAAAAGGAATAAATAAAATAACTCCTAAAGTTTCCTAAAATAACTTAAGTAATGAAGTTACTAAAAAATGGAAATAAATGGGTGTTCCACACTTAGTAAAATAGGCAATAGAATAGGCTAAGGGGGTTCGGCTATGTGTTTCCCTATGCACATATATGTCTTCAATGGCGCCTCTTGAAGTTGTACAATGCTCGAGAATAGAACATGACTCACAAACATGAAAGAGTCTCGCTGAAGCTTCTTAGCACGAGCTTGAGTCATCGGTCCATCCCCAAGGATCATAGGCGTGTCCGGAGGTGTAGAAGAGGGTCCCGCATCAACCTCCCCTTCTTGGAAAGGATTCGACCACGAATCCAAAGTCTCATCCACAACAAGGTAGTGAATGAGATCCGCGACATTGAATGTAGCACTGACACCATAGTCTCGAGGAAGCTCCAGCTTGTAAGCATTCTCACAAACTCGTTGAAGAACCTTGAATGTTCCATCTCTTCACGGCGCTAGCTTGCTTTTCCGTTGCTCTGGGAACTTCTCCTGGTTGGAAGACCATAAGCCGCCGACCCTTGTTGGCTTTGTTGGAGTTGTATTCGGCCTTCTGCACAAGCTTTTGACGTGCTCGTTCATGCAGCTCCTTAACGAACTCGACATGCTTACCTACTTCAAATGACCCTTTCTCCCTCATAGGATATGGGGTAAGATCAAATGGGGTTAGAGGATTAACACCATAAACACATTCAAATGGAGATATTTTGGTTGAGGAATGCATAGTCCTATTATAAGCAAACTCCACATAAGGTAAGGCTTCTTCCCATAGTTTTAAAATTTTCCTAATAATGACTCTAAGGACAGTGGTTAATGTTCTATTGGTCACCTCAGTTTGGCCATCAGTTTGGGGGTGGTTAGAAGTAGAAAACAACAATCTAGTTCCCAATTTACTCCAAAAAGTTTGCCAAAAATGACTTAAGAAGTTAACATCTCTATCACTAACTATTGTTTTAGGCACACCATGCAACCTAACTACTTCTCAAAAGGACAAGTTTGCAACATTAGTAGCATCATCGGTTTTATGACATGCAATGAAATGAGTCATCTTAGAGAATCAATCCACTACCACAAATATAGAATCCCTTCCCTTCTTATTTCTAAGCAACCCAACTATAAAATCCATTGAAATGGCTTCCCAAGGGGCTGAGGGGGTAGGTAGTGGCGTGTAGAGTCCATGAGGCATAAACTTAGATTTGGCCTTTAAACAATCAATACATCTCTTAAGGCAATGTTCTACATCCCTAAGCATATGTGGCCAATAAAAATGTGTCCTAAGTGTGTGGTGAGTCTTATCTCTACCAAAATGACCCATTAAACCTCCACTATGGGCTTCATTCACAAGCAATAATCGAAGAGAACACCTAGGAATGCACACTCGATCAATCCTAAACAAGAATCCATCAAAGATATAAAAGTTGTCGGTAGGACCCTTATCTAGGCAATTTCGAAATATTTTACCAAAATCCTCATCATCTTTGTACAATTCCTTAATGTAGACAAAGCCTAGGACTCTATAATTGAAAGTGGTCAATAAAACATGTCTCCTAGATAAAGCATCAGCAACCACATTATATTTGCCTTTCTTATACTTGAATACATAAGGAAATGTTTTTATAAATTCCATCCATGTACCATGCCTCCTATCTAGTTTATCCTGACTTTTCAAAAACCTCAACGATTCATGATCAGTCCTAAGAATAAACTCTCTAGGCCATAGGTAGTGGGACCATGTCTTAAGAACTCTAAACAATGCATATAATTCCTTATCATACGTAGAGTAGTTAAGACACGCGCCTTTCAAATTCTCGGAGAAAAATGCAATAGGCTTACCTTCTTACATAAGAACTTCTCCAATATCAACTCCGCTAGCATCGCACTCCACCTCGAATGGTCGAGTGAAGTCAGGCAACACAAGCAATGGAGCCTACATCAGCTTCTCCTTGAGGGTGCAGAACGCCTCCTTCTGAGTTGCACCCCACTTGAACTCGCTCCTCTTCTTTGTGATTTCCTTGAAAGGGGCTGCGATGGATCTGAAGTCGCGCACAAAGAGCTTGTAGAAGCTCGCCAAGCCGTGGAAACTACGCAGATGGCTGATGGAGGTCGGTGTAGGCCACTTTTGAATCGCCTTGATCTTCGCCTCATCAACACGTAGTCCATTTGAGCTCACTACAAAACCAAGGAAAGACACTTGATTATTACACAGTTCACATTTCTTAAGATTTGCATACAAGTGCTCTAATTGAAGTGTAGAGAGTGCTTCCCTGAGATGTGCTTCAAGTTCCTTAGAGGACTTGCTATAAATAAGAATATCATCGAAATAAACAACAATAAATTTTCCTATGAAATATTCTAAGCAAATGATTCATTAAGCGCATAAAAGTACTAGGAGCTTTAGTTAAACGAAAAGGCATAACTAACCATTCATACAAGCCAAATTTAGTCTTAAACGTTGTTTTCCATTCATCGCCTTCCTTCATTCTAATCTGATGATAACCGCTTTTTAGATCAATTTTCGAGAAAATAAAGAACCGTGCAATTCATCTAACATATCGTATGAGCGGGGAATAGGATGACGATATTTTACAGTGATATTGTTAATAGCCCTACAATCTACACACATTCTCAATGAACCATCTTTCTTATGGATTAATAACACAGGAAAAGCACAAGGACTCAAACTTTCCCTAATGTATCCCTTATCCAACAACTCTTGGACTTGGGATTGAACCTCTTACGTTTCAGTGGGATTCATGCAATAAGCACGCCTATTAGGCAATGCAACCCCCGGAATGAGATCAATTTGATGCTCAATGCCACGAATAGGGGGTAGGTCTGGTGGTATGTCATCGGGAAATACATCCTTATACTCTTCAAGAAGAGATAGGATGTGAGGAGGGAGGGTAGCTCGAAGCTCCTCACTCAACATATTCAACCCTTTGCATAAGAGCATGAAGGTTGTTTCCCCGTCTACAAATGCGCTCTTGGAATCCAAAAACACATCCTTAGGCCGAGTAGGGGTAGACATTTGGCTCGACTGAGCCTCCTTATCTAGCTTACCTTCACTTACCTTCCACTTCTCAGTCTCATCAGCCACCTGTGTTTGTGCCATAGGCTTGAGGACAATGTTCTTTCCCTGAAAAGTAAAGGAATAGCGGTTAGTGAAGCCATCATGTAAGACCTTACGATCAAATTGCCAAGGACGACCTAAAAGTATATGACAAGCTTGCATAGGCACAATATCACATAGAACAACATCTTCATAATGTCATAGTTTAATTTGAACTTTAGCTTGCTTGTTAACATTCAAATTCCCACAATCATTCATCCAATGCAATTTATAAGGTCTAGGGTGTTGGACTGTTGGAAGTTGTATTTTATCAATCATCTCTTGAGTAGCTAAATTACAACAACTTCCACCATCAACGATCACATTGCAAACCTTACCCTTAACTAAGCATCTAGTATGAAACACGTTTTCTCTTTGATTGTCATCATAAGGTGCAAGTTGAACACTTAAAACTCTCCTAACAATCAAGGAATCACCATGCTCATATTCAATGAAATCATCATCATCATAAGTAAGAATGTTAAGGTTTTGATCATTATCAACAAGCTCTTCATTTTCATCACAAGAATTTTCATATTCATATTCTCCTAAGTGATTAATCATGATAGTTTTCTTATTTGGGCCATCCTTAATAACATGACGTCTAACTTGGTATTTAAAACAAACAACGTCCCTAGATCTAGTAGTAGAGGGGTTAGGATTACTCCCTTTAGGGCTAGTAGATGCCCCAGACGAATTTCTGCCGAACATAGGTGTCTTGCCCTTGTCGATGGGCTCTTGAGGTGTTCGGCCATCACTTATCCCTTGGGGTTGGTTCGCTCTCTCCCTTAAACCGCCATCACTCCTTCCTTGGGACTGCTGAGGCCGGTTCTGACGCCACCCTTGAGGCTACCCACTCGACATTCTTCCTCCTTGGCTTCTGTATCTAGCATTCCTTTCTACTTTCGTAGCTAAATGTAAATGTTCAATAGGCGTAGAATAAGGAAAGTAATAAATTTCATGAGCTAAGGCGGGATGCAATATTCTAAGAAACCTAGCATTAGTATCTTCATCATTTTCAACTACATTAGCTATAGTCATGGTTTCTTGCATTGCATTAAAAGTTTCCTTAACACTTTTGTTACCCTATCTAAGATTCTCTAATCTTTGCCTAATTTCACAAGAGTAGTGTTGGGGAACAAACCTTCTCCTAATAAGCGCCTTCATTTGATCCCATGAAGCAATAGGCGCATCTAAAGCTCTTCTTCTCTCCTTAACAAGGTTATCCCACCAAATTAAAGCAAAACCTTGAAATTCAAGAGAAGCAAGTTGTACCTTTTTAGCGTCGGAGAAGTTATGGCAATTCCAGATTTGATCCATCTTTGTCTCCCAGTCGATGTAGGTGTCTTGATTAGTCTTGCCATCGAATTAAGGAATCTTCATCTTCACCTTGCCTATGCCATCTTGCTCAGGCTCTCTAGGTGCTCTGTAGTGGTGTCGAACTCCTCTATCATTCCGCCTAAGACATTGGTCCCAATGATCTTCTTCTTGAAAGTCATAGTCGTCCTCTAATGGGTAGTACTCTTCCTGTTGTCTACGACCTCGTCGTCCCTGCGCATTAGCAAACCCATCACGCAATGGATTGCCTTGCCCAGCTATGGTATTAGACCCGGATGGCCGAGCCTCTACTACTGCCAACCTCTCTACTAGCCTCGTCAAGTTCTCGTTCATGGTGTTGAACAGGTTGAACAACTCAAGAGAAAGCGTCGAGGTATTGGTAGAGTTGTTTCCATTGTTGTCGTTGTTCTCCTAATTAGACATCGCAAAGCAACAAACAAAGAACTACGTAAAGGTTAGTAGAAAATATAAACAAACTCACTAGTGTTTCGCTCACACTCCCTCTCTAATTGGTATGTTACGCTTCGTGTTTCAATCCGCCTTGGGCAAATCAATACACAACGACATGTAGATGAGAGATCAAAGAGAGCGAATGACATAAGGCTGCACCCAACAACTGTCAAGAACAACTCGACACAAGGCAAAAAGTACTCGACGTAGGGTATGAGCACTCGACAATTGCAACAGGAGCACTCGAAAAGCACAAAAATCAACACTTGATAATGCAAAGAGTACTCGACAATAGACAAGAGCACTCGACTATGGGCAATGAGTACTTGACACTACAAAAATAACAAAACAAAGACTAATTTTGGGGAAAAGGAAAAGAAATAAAAGAAACTACTTGGAGATTTACCTCTTTTTTATTTGAACCCTTAGTAAGGATGTTGTAGTTGCAAGGTAGGGTTTTCAAGATTGTGTTTGTGGGAGGTAATAGTGTATGAATGTCCACTAGGGCTTGTGAGATTCACCAATTTGGTCCCTTTGAAGCTTTCTTGCACTACATCAACAATTCTTTTTTTTTTTTTACTTACTTTTTTCCCTGGTGAATTTTATCCTCTTAGGTCCAAGCCTTTGAATGTCTTTTTTTTTTTTTTGATATTTTTGGACTGTTTTTTTTATACCTAATGCAAGAAATAACAACAAAAAGAAAGGGACACTCGAAAATAATGCAATGTAGGTGAATAAAATAAAATATAGCCCTTAAGAAATATATATGTAGGTGAGGTTTGGCTAACTTGGTGGGTAACTAGGGTTCTATCAATGCCTTTATAATCTAAGATAGATAAAATTGCTTATATCTACCAAAATTTGGAATTAAATAAGGCAAATAGATAGATAGAAAAACTAAGGAAAGATAGACAAACTAGGGTTTCTTGTGTATTGCAAAGGGCGGCCGATTGACTTGGGTATGGAGGAACGGACGTCGACTACTCCAAGGGTAGATTGGCCACACTCTTGTGAGGGTCACGGCTGGCTCTTGTGTTTAGGGCTAGATCGCAACCACAACAATCACAAACAACAAGGTTAGTAACAATCAAATTCAAGAACAAGAAGTAAAGACCAAAATAATAAAGACTATTTCTTGTGGGATTTTGTGTTTTTATGATGAACAAAAAGAAAAGACACAACTTTGATGTCGGAAACCAAAGCTCTGATGCCAATTTGATACGGGGTAAGCCGTAGGATGGCCCGATCTTTGACAATCAAGACTCAAACTCAAGAAACAAACAAGAACTAAACAAGATTCGACAAGAACAAGCAAAGAATGCAGCAAGACTCAAGAACTTGACTCGACTTCGACTAATAAAGACGCAAGAACTCGACCAAGACTCGACGTCGACTATGAACAAGAACAAAGACTCGATCAACTAGAAAGATAAGGACTCGAAATTGACAATGTAAAGACCGATAGTGGACTATGTTGATCTATATAGAACAAGATGAAGACATCAGGCCTCCGTAGAGGGTAGGAACCAACACCAATGACTATATAATCTGCCTCTACAACCCTACACAACCAAGCGGACAACTTGGAGGCACAAAGAGGGGGCTCGTGGATACCAGGGATTACCAAACCCTTGCGAGATTAACAAACGCAAGGCAAACCAAGTTGAGATCTATATCAATGGCGCAATTGATGAGCAACGCTTCGAATCGATTGACTTCCGCACTCAATGTCTTTCACACAAAAGAGAAAGTTTTGCATAGCAAGAATGATGTGAATGTTTACAATGAAGGTGTCGGCCACCTAAAAGGCTGAATTCTAATAAAAATAACAATTAAAAAGAATAAATAAAATAACTCCTAAAGTTTCCTAAAATAACTTAAGTAAAGAAGTTACTAAAAATGGCAATAAAAGGGGTGTTCCACACTTAGTAAAATCGGCAATGTGTTGCCCTATGCACATATATGTCTTCAATGCCGCCTCTTGAAGTTGTACAGCGCTCGAGAATAGAACATGACTCACGAACATGAAAGAGTCTGGCTGAAGCTTCTTAGCACGAGCTCGAGTCATCGGTCCATCCCCAAGGATGATAGGCATGTCCGGAGGTGTAGAAGATGGTCCCGCATCAAGTTTATGGAGTACTACTAAGAACAACCGCAACGGAGAGCTACGGGAATCAAATAGCATGTCGGTTCAGCCGCAAATTTGAGTTAGAGGAGAGAGGCAGTTTTGATTCACCTTCAAAAAAGAAGGGGGACGCCAAGAGAAGCGGCGAATTAAACCCGGAACAGGCAACTTCATTTTTTTTTTCCTGGGATAGTAATGACACGACGTCGTTTTTGCCTATTGAAGCCCAAAACGCTACGTTTTGCATCAGATGTAAGGAGGGTTTTAATTAAATGTTTTGCATCAGATGTGAGGAGGGTTTTAATTAAATTAAAACCCCTTTTCACACAAAAAAAATCAAAAAATAAAAAAATATTTTTGAATAGGATTTGTTTTTATCTATCGAATGACATCCATTTTGTATATGTTTGGGAGGAAAAAAAATCACTAAGGTGTAATATATACTCCTTATTAAGGATTTAGACTTATATAAACACTAGTGTTAAGTTGGAGTTTCAGTTGATGTGTTATCTTCGGTGTAATGTCATTTTAATTAATCAATGAAGTTCGACTTTTTTTTATGAAAAAAAGTATTGGGTTACATATATTTAGCTTTTTTTTTCGTGTTTTTCCAGTTGATCAATTTAATAAAATATTTCTAAATTTTATTGTGTGTATTTTTTATTTTAATTATATGTATTAATATTAATAATATCATTAAAAAAATTTAAATAAAATAAATTAATATTTATCTTAATAGATAAAAAAAAAAGTAAAGTGATATAAGAGTCGCGCAACTCTCTATTATGAATGAAAAAAAGTAAAAAATTAGTGTAAAGCTAACGTGACATGAATAGTTGTTGACTTGACTGAAATGAGTTAAGAGTAATACTATTTGTTGCAAATGGTCTAATCATACTTGTAGCCGTTGTCAGTGTTCTAAATATCGGATATATCGGCCGATATATCGGGGATATTTAGAATCCGCTACGATATCGGTATATCGGTTGAAAAATATTGGTCAACGTCATATATCGGGTCAACGCCGATATATCGGGTCAATATCGGCGATATATCGGGTCAACGCCGATATATCGGGCCAATATCGGCGATATATCGGGGATATTTAGAACTGACAACTTTGATAAGTTAACTTTAGCCTTTATGGATGAAGTTGTTTTTATTTTATCAAGTTTATTTGATAATTTTGCAATTTAAATATTGTTTTTTCATGTATATTTTTACATTTTGAAGTATAAATATAGTACTTATAGTTAAAAATTAGTGAAACCGATAAATCTGATATATCTCGATATATCCTCGATATATCATTTTTACTCCTAACCGATATGACCCCGATACCCGATATTTAGAACCTTGGCCCTTGTAAAGCATTGGCGGGACCCACACGTAGAGCACCCCACTACGGCACTCCCCCACTACCACTGGTACTTAGGACAATTACAGCCACAAAGCAAGATTAAGCTTCCCCAATTTGGTTTTAATTAAGTGATTAAAATAATGAACAAGATTGCTTCGCCTATTTTTTTTTTTATTAGGGAAAGATTCGGGTGGGCAAGCCCTACCCGGCAGATTGCTTCGCTTATGTTAGAACACAGGTTCTTTGCCCATTCTTTTTTCCTTATTTGACAAACTTCTAGGTTGGCACTTTAAGATATATTTTATTACCGTACCCCGTACCCCGTACCCCATAAGCATTGGGAAATTAAACCCTAAAAATAATTAGTAAATTTTTTAAAAATGGTTAAATTTTTTTTTGTTCCAATTTGGTCTATAAGACATAGGATAGAAATAATTATTATTTTATTTTTAGGATTGCTAATTGAAAACGTATTATACTACTATATGTAGAATCAAAATATTGACCCAACTATAATATTCCGCATGTAAGTAAAGGTAGGATAGTACTATATGCATCAGAGAGCGCTATATACATTCCAACAATCTGACCAAAAAATATATATTTCAACAGACGGATCTAGAATTTGTTGCATCTAAAACATGATATCGGGCCAATAATTATTACCCTTTTTTTATAAAATATACTCCGTCCGTTGTAAAAAAATAAATAAATTTTTTAAATAGAACGGATCTAAAAGGCAAATAAAAAATATAAGAAAAAGACAAAAGAAGAGAATAAAAGCAAAATAAATTAAAAAATAAAAAATGTAACAAGGGCGGATCATAGTGTAAAAAAAAGCTGCAACTCTATGCTCTCCCTGTTTTCTTTTCTTTTCTTTTCTTTTTTTTTGTAATTTACGTAGGACGGATCTAGGATCCGTCCTGTATAATATTTTTAATTTTTTGGAAAGGACGGACTCTAGATCTGTTTGTGTATTTCTTTTAAATTTTATAACAGACGGATCATAGGTCTGTTTTAAAGAGTGCATATAGCCACCCCGTAAATATATCAATGTTAGATTGAGTCAAATAGAAATTAAATATCTTAGGTCGTAGTTTGTTTTTAATTGAATGATTATAAATTATGAGAATGTTTTATTATTTACGCAGGTGGGAGTTAAATTTTTTTTTTTTTTTTTTTGATTAGGTAAAAATTCGGATTCGCCAAAGCGCTATCTGATAGCATCCTTTCGGATGAGGTCGCAAAGTCCTGGATCAGTGAGAGTAAATGGGTTTTTGGTAAAACGGGCCAAACGTGCAATATAGTCGGCCACCTGGTTACCATTGCGACGTATGTGAAAAAATCTCACTTTGCTAAACCCACGCAGTAAGCAAGAAATTTCTGACATTATCATTTCAATTTCCCATGGGCATTTCGTCCCATGTTTGAGATAATTTATAATTATTTGTGAATCACCCTCAATTATGAGTTTGTCGGAGCCCACTCAATTGCCTTTTTTATGCCTAGTTGTAGTGCCCGGGCTTCTGAAGACAAAGCCGTCTGAATGCCAATTATCTCTGCCCCTGCAGATATTAAGGCACCTTCCCAGTCTCGAATGGCAAAGCCACCGGAGCTGTTTCCTTTGTTCGGTGCTTAGCCATCAAAATTAAGTTTTCGAAAACCTGGAGGGGGTTTTCTCCACTTCTGTTTTGCTCTTTTTGGTTTCGCTTTCTTTGTTTGTTTATCCTAATCATACTTGTGGGCCTTTCCTATAATAAATTCTCTTGTGGCCTTACTCTAGTTAGTTGGATGTGTTTTTACAGTGTGGTTGTAGCTTTCGATCGTTATCTGTTGTTTTTGTCTAAACACCACCTGGTTCCTTGTTATCCAGGACACCCACCAACTCACGACCATTTCTTGTTTTTTGTTTCCCATTTAAATGTGCCGCCAGTATATTCATAATAGGTTTAATATCTCGTGAGATTTGTAATGTATATGTTACTAGTTTTTGAATGTTCTTGTCAACTTTCTTAAAGAAAGTACTGTATTTACATTCCAAGAATATATGGGACGCGTCTTCCTTATGGTGATTACAGATCATACAGTAAGCGGGTATGGCAACACCTCGTTTGGACAGAAGTGCCGCCGTTGGTAATCCTTGTTGAGCAACTTTCCATAAAAAATTCTTCACTTTTGGGGGAACATCTGTTTTCCAGATCCAATTACTATCATCTAGTTGCTGCTCAATATTGTCAGTAACTAATTTGTATGCACTGGAAGTTGAGAACCACCCTTTCTTATTTGGCCACCAATACAGTCGGTTTTCCAATGGTATAGATGGCACATGAGTCTGTGTTATTTGTTCTACCATACTGTTTGGAAGGACATTTCGTAACTTTTGGGTATCCCAGTTTCCATTTCTCAAGTACTTATCCACCGTTTCATTCGTATTTGTTTTGTCTGGTTGAGTACAATAGTGTATTAAGGGAGGAAGATTATTCCATCTGTTACACCAAAACTTAATGGTTTTTCCATTTCCTAATGTCCACATTAGTCCCGACTTAAATATAGGAAGCAGCTTGCGTAACTGTGACCATTGCCAAGAGGCATTACCTCTTTCCTCGTAATTTAGGATCTGAGTTGTTCTCAAATATTTATGTTGTATGATTCTGACCCAACTATTCCTTGGTTCCTCCAAGATTTTCCATAATAGTTTTAACTGTAACGCTTCATTCATATTGTGTGTTTTTCGGATCCCTAGTCCTCCCGCTACCTTTGGTCTACACACTCGATCCCAACTAATGAGTGGTTTATGCTTTCTGTCTTTATTCCAAAAGAAAGACCTATTAATTTGGTCCAGTTGTTTATGGATTTGTGATGGTAGTATAAAACTTTGCATCGCATAAAGAGGTTTAGATGATAAATTTGTGTTTGTCAGTGTTGCTCTACCCTGCTGTGATAGGGAATTTGCTCGCCATTTGGAAAGCTGACTGGTTGTTTTGGTTATTATTTCTTCAAACGTTGTTTTGTTAACTCGCCCATTAACAATCGAGCAACCCATGTATTTATCTAGTTGTGTCTGCTTTGATATGCCTAGCTAGACACCCTTCAATCTCCTGGATACGGGACCTCGGGATGCCGCTTGTGACTTGGAAAGCCGATTTATGATAGTTGATTTTTTGTCCCGATATTTGACAGTATTCATCAATAATCTTTTTTACATGAGCACATGCAGTTAGATTTCCTTTTGAGAAAATGATTATGTCATCTGCGAATGCCAAAAATGGGATTTTTGGGCCATTTCTTCCGAAAGCAAATCCAACACCATTATCTGATTGACTTGCCTCTAATGCTAGTTTTCTAGCCAATATTTTTGAACCTAGCAGAAATAAAAAAGGTGATAAGGGATCACCTTGTCGCAACCCCCGAGACGGAGTAAATAACTCTGTTGGGGCATTGTTGATTAGAACCGAGAAGGAGACCGTAGTGACACATTCCATTATTAATTCCGTAAATTTTTTATGAAAACCAAATTTCTTAAGGACTTGCTTTGTAAAACTCCAGTCTACTCTATCATAAGCCTTTTCCATGTCTAATTTTATTGCCAACCACCCATCAACGCCTTTTCTACTTTTGAAAGAGTGAAAAATCTCATGGGCAATCAACACATTATCCTGAATAGCTCTGTCAGACACAAATGCTCTTTGAAGTGGGTGAATAAGTTTACTCATTACCTTCTTTAACCTATCATTTAATAATTTTGAGATAACCTTATAGATTGTGGCACATAGACTAATAGGGCGGTAATCTGTTGTTTTCGTTGGGTTATCACATTTAGGTAATAGTGAGATAAATGTGTGGTTGATTTTTCTTAAGATTTTACCCGTATGAAAAAATGCATTAACGGCCTGAGTAATATCCGAACCAACTATCTCCCAATAAGTTCTGTAGAATTCGGCCATAATGTCGTCAGGTCCCGGAGATTTCTTATATCCTAGGTTAAACACCGCATTCGATTATCCTCATATGTCACTGGCCTTGGTAGTAATTGAATATAGTCTAGAAGCAGATTTTGATTAATTGGCGTTCTATCAAAACGTTTTCCAAAATCCTTTCTTATCTCCTCCCTTACGTTCTCTTCACCCATTATGACGGTTCCTTCGGCGGAGGTGATGCTTCTAATGAATTTTCTATTTCTCCTACCGGATGCTACCCTATGGAAATAAGCTGTATTTGTATCGGCTAGACTGAGATGCTTAGATTTTGCCCGTTGACTCCAGTATTCCTTCTGGAACATCAACAATTTCTCCTTTTTTTGAATTGGATTATTTTCTTTTGAAATTTTATCCTGACTCTGCCTATCATTTACGTTTGCTTGTAACCTAATTAGTTCTTGTTCTACGTCCGCTAATTGTCTAAAAATATTTCCAAAAGTATTCTTATTCCAAATTTTAGCTTTCTATTTCAAGATTTTTGTTTTATGCATTATTCTGAACATAGTTGACCCAGGGCAATTTGCTCTCCATGACTGTTTCACTATGTTTTTAAAGTCTGGTATGTGGAACCAAATGTTCTCCATCTTGAATGGGGGGGGGGGGGGGGTTTAAATGTGGTTTTGTCCATAATCTGGACGAAAATCGGACAATGATCTGATGTTGAGAAAGCACCATTTAGAGTGCTTATGTTTGGAAAGACATCAAGGAATTGTTGGTGAACCAATACTCTGTCTAGTTTTTCTAAGATATTTTCCTCTCCAGATTTCTTCTTTCTCCATGTAAACTTATTCCCTGACCATGGAATCTCTATTAGTGAGCATTTGTCCTTAAATTGGTTTAGTCTATTGAATCTCGCAAGAGATGGGACTCCGCCCCCCTCCTTTTCGCAACTCTTACTGATTTCATTTAGGTCTCCGATTACTAAACACGAAAGGTGTTCTTTCGTTATTAGCTCAGTGAGATTGACCCAGAACGGGTTTTTATCTCTTTCTTGAGGGGGTCCATATATGGAAAAAATCATTCCTTTGAAGTTAATCTCATGATTTATATATTCTATCCCAATTATGCGAGGCAAATGAATTTTAACTGAAAATTGTTCGTTTGGGGTGAGATGATCATTCCATAAAACCCCAAGACCTCCAGATCATCCAACTCCCGGAGACCAGATTGTATTAGTGAAACTGCTACCTTTCCAAGTCGATTCCTCTGGGACAGTTTCGATCTTAGGTTCTGCTATGGTTAGGAGGTTTAAGTGATTGTTGATCCTCATCACATTAATATATGTCCAGAAAGTTCTCTTTCTGATCCCACATACATTCCAAAAACTAATTTTCATTAATAACCTTCTCTGTCTGAATGGGGCAGAAGTACCCTAACCCATTCAGAAAAGAGTTTTTCGTTAGTGCTCTTTTACGTAGTTGTCCTATAGAGGACAAGAGGCGCTTTAAGCGGTATTCCTTCCCCGACACGGGACCCGAGACTAAGATTCGTATATTCTTGATCTGAACTTGATTCTTAAGGCAGAGGTTCGTTTGAACGATGCAGTCTTCCAATGATGAAGGACAAATACATCGACAAAGCCTCGAAAACCCAGGTTGGGTTGGGCTGTGACTTGAGGTGTAGCTGTGTGTGCTATCTTTGAGCTGAAAAGATTCATCACATAGGATCTTATACGTAAGAGTTGCGTCGACACATTTGGGATTGAGCCTTTCAGTTGCCCATTTTTCGCAATTGTGTTTAACCTGCAATCTAGCCAACCATTTACAATCCATAGCCCTTTTACACCAAAATGATGCAATCCGAAACCCTTCTGTGAGCAAGATTAATTTTTTTTTGGAATTTGTACCCCTAGGTTGCCTCACAAATCTACTAATTGGACTTACCCCTAGGTTACACTTATATTGAATGTTATTGTGAATATATTGTAACTTGGGAATATTTTCAAAATTGTAGTCTTTGAGTTTCTTTTCACTTCTAAGGTCAAGCTTTACCTGTGTGCTTATACCGATTTCGCCCAAGCTATACCCCTGTTTAAGATCAGTCATCAATTCCATAAAAATTTCCCAGTTCAGATTTTCAATAAAAGAAGCATTCTCATTCATAAATACCCATTTCTATTTATGAAAGACAACCGATATAATACAAGCAAAGGTCACCCATTGTCTCTTACATTGCTCATACTGATAATAATAAAGCTTAGATACTACCACCTGATCAAGACTAATATGACTAAGGTCTGGACTGCATGAACAAAAACTATCCGAGTGAGCTCTCCCAGACATGATCAAAATAAAACCACCATATGTACTTACATAATCAGATTAGATTTGCAAATAGATAGAGATGGTTTCAAAGTTATCATGGCTTGAGGTAGCTCACAACCACCAATGAGAACCTCCAACCTCCAATACTTCGGCTTGCTACACATGCTTCCCCTTCTTCTTGCTGCTACCCATCAGAGTCACGGTAGAGCAAACATAGTCGCCTTCCTCAATCTTTACTTTGTGCTTAGCTGACTCAGATAGGGACCCATCCGACAACTCCATCTATTCAACATCACGAATCACCGAGGGAGAGGCATTTGGAGTAACAAAGTGCTCTTGTAGTGACTCAGCAAGTCTGGCGGGGTTGCTCAAATCAGGCAGAACAAATTCCACCAAAGGTGGAACGTTAGAAAGGATTGCATCAAGATCAACCTGAGAGAAACCAGGATCAGCCAAGCCATCCTCCACCAGTATCTCCTCCATGAATTCGTCTTCATCGAAGTCCAGAATCTCTTCATCGTCAGCAACCCAAAAGTAAAGATTCGGTTGCGCTTCTGCTTTCGGAGGAAGGAGCTCATCACTTGGGATCATGGCAGCAAGAGGCAGGGGAGCATCAATAGCAAGTGTTGGAGAGGAGACAAGAACAATTGGCTCCACTAGAACCATAGCACCAGGGTTGTTCTCCAAGCCCCCAGAAGATCCAATTGGGGACTTAGATAAGAAAGAGTCAGAGGAGAGGGTAACATTCTTACCAAAGCATGACAAAATATCAGTTTTAGGATGACTAAAAGACGGAGGGGGGATCACCACAGGCCTCCTGCCCGCGATAGTTGACCAAGCCCCATGGCCATCGTCTCAAGGTGCCTCACCTGCCGGCACCTCAACCTCCACAGGGATCTCAGCAGGATTAGCAACATTAGCATTGCAAAGGTGCCTCAGAGGGCATGCTTCAAACACATGGTCGTCTGAGCCGCAGCTTCCGCAACCTTGAGGAAAATCCTCAAAACAGATTGGATAAGTTTCCACCATCCCTTCCTCATTGATCACACAGACAGACATGCATTCAATCATTGTGACATCCACCGAGACACACACTCGGGGGTAACGAAAACGAGCACCCTTAGCATTAAAAGCAGCAATACGAATAATCTGACCCAATCCATTTTCCTGGATGATATCTCGGAGGATGTCATCATGAACATACTTGGATGGAAAACTCGGAAACCGGACCCAAAAATCAAGCTTGGTAACCGATTCCAACCATGGGTCGAAATCAAGGCACTAGGGCCTCAGCAGAATAAATTAACCAGAAACCCGGTAAGGGCGATTGTCCCAAACCAAATTTCGATCAGAGGCAATATCGAATTGCAACTCAAACCAATTGTTGGCAATTGGAATGAGTTGAAATCCCCCAGTAAGAAATTTCCACACATACCTGACCCTTTTCCTGACTTCGTTTGCTTCAAGAGGGTCCCCGATGATAGTGGCAAAGAGGGAGGAGTGATTTAGGGCCAAGATGTTCTCTTGAACACGCCCCTGCAGCGCTTGAAGCCTTTCCCTATTGATCATTCTTCTCTTGAATTTCTTTTCCAGCTTTGTCTTTCTACTAGATTCGCCCACCTCTTTCCTTTGAGGGATCTGCTCTTTGAGATTATCGCCCTCCGGCGTTTTGGTTTTCTCCATTACTGGGGTAGGATCATCTACCACCAGAGGGCGGTTACCCTTGTCGAATTCAGTTGAAGCCATGCTCAGAACACACACAAAGAAGAAGTAATTAGATTGTTGAGAAAAGAGAAAAGAAAGAAGGAAAGAAGAGATAGGATGAGGTGTAAGAAAACACCCCGTCGCCCACCGTATATATAGAGGGAGTGATCAGTCCCCTTTCGGAAGGGGATCACACAAGCCAAGACCATCCAATCGAGCACCTCCTATACCCCCATCCCCAATATCTTGTGAACATGAACAATCTGCTCCAAGTTGCAGGCGCTGGAGCCAATCCGAAACAGACAGAACAACACACCCTTTGGAATCATACACCTCCGATTAGGCCAGGGGGCTCGATTAGACCAAACCCCATCAGAAACCCAATTTTTTAGCCAAAATCCATACCAACAACGGACGAATTTGAGGGGATTAGGGTTTAGAACACCCACATACGCAAACTGAGAATTGGGGATAACAAAATGCGCCAATAGCACGAAGCCAGCGCAAGGATAATGATGAGAAAGAGTTATGCAGAGTAGGTTTAGGATAGGATTATTATCCGAAATCAGTGGTAAAAATGGGAGATCTGCAATTGATTTGTACGGAATTGTAGGCTCGAAGGAGAAGCGACATAGATTTTTAAGCAAAGATCTCTTTCTTTAGGGAGATGGAAGGTTTTCACAATTAGCGCTTGAGGCGCGTTCTATTGGAGAGATTTTGCTGGTGGGAGTTAATTGTTTCTCACAAAAACTATTTGACTATAAGTTGCATTTAAAAATAAATAAATAAATAGAATTAGTTAAACAAGGGCATTTTGGTTGTAGACAAAAAAATATCAACGGAACATTGAACCATGTAATTTAAAAATAGAGATTGGTGCTTCGGTTGAATGAATTATATTAGGTAATAAAGTGTCTTTGTTTTAAAAAAAATAAAAGGTGTTTTGTTAAAAAAAAATACTACTCTCCTCGTTAATTAAAATATGTTATTTTATAAAGTAAATTTAATTAAGAAAAACATGTCATTTTAGGTATTTTTCTATCCACTTTACAAAATTGTCCTAATAATGATTAAATATATCTTAGTTGTAGTTTTCGAGAAAGTAAAAATAAAATAATAATTAGGGATATAAGTGTATTTTTATTTTTTTTCTTAAAAAGTGTGTTGATCTCTACAATGAGATGTTTTAACTAACAGATGGAGTATTATACAGGATGTTATTTGGGGAGAAAACAAAAGAAATAAAATGTTAATTATGTGACAGAGGTGTCGTTTCGTTAGTTTGACTGGTTTATTTCCTGATGAGGTTGTAGTACTGACATCCTGTTTGATCGAGTAGATCAAGAAAGTGTTTCTTAGTTTATGAAGATCCCTCATTTATCTGAAGAGAAAATCGTTGATCCGCACTTCCCCAAGGGTTGTCCTTTCCGATGGTGGGTTACTGCTATCCGTCTCCCCGATGTCGAGACGCCATGTGATGTCTTTGCACTCTTAATTTCTATGTTCTCGGTATGTATTCCTAATCTTACAAGGGTTTTCCACGACTTCCACACCGACGATTGTTTTGTATTTCGATGAGCTCTGAGTTATTTGTCTAGCTTGTTTAATTTTAGTTGTTTTGGTGTTGTATCATGACGAGTAGTCCATTTACCGATACGTTATTAATCAATAGGTTGATATCTTAAATCTTGAATCTTTTCCTATGTTATAAAAAAGGGATAGGAATTTTGGAATCATATTTTAGAAAGCTTTGAATATGTACTCCAGTAGAGGTGACAATCGGGCGGTTCGGTTCAAATCGGATAAGTTTTGGGGTTGGGTAAGTTCGGGTTAAATGGATTTTGAGTTGGGTTGGGTTCGGGTTTGGTCAAGTCGGGTCACAACTAGATTTACTATAAAATAATTATTATTTTTATTTATCTTAGTTATTGATTATTAAACTTCTTTTATTTAGTTATATATATTAGTTCTCATTATATGTAATTCATGTTATGTAAGTGTTGTAAAAAAAAGTAATTATAAGGATAAATCATGTCTTGTTTGAGTCGGGTTTTGGTTTGTCTATGTTTGTGTCCATTCGACCATTCGGGTATTGAATATTCGAATCAAAATGGGTATGACTCATGTTCAGGTTCGAGTTCTGAGTGTGCATGATACTATATTTTCAAATTTCGATCGGGCCTAGATTCAGGTATTTAAGGTGATTCATGGTTTGCGGGTCAAATCATATTTTGGCAGCTCTATACTCTAGAAAGACCGAAAAAATATATACAAATCTCTTTAACTCGAAGATTTTAGGTAGATTATTGGCCAAAGGCCAATGCAAGGCCCAAATGAGAAAGTTATACTGCTGATTTTTGTGTAGGTAGGGCGAGCCCATTTGGGTTGGCGCATTGTTGTAAACTAGACCTATCAAAATGTGATCCTATTTAAAGGCTCGACTCAATCCGACTCATAAAATGTGGGTTTTGGCGTAAATATTAACCCAAAATCCGAAGCAATCTGAACCCGTTTAATTCGCAAAATTTTGGATCGGGTTGGGTCAACCAGTAGGTCAACCCGTTGGTCAACCCGTGGGTCACCCGTTGGGTCAAGCTCTAAGATAATAAAAACATAAATAAATTACAATTTTAACCTAATATTGAAATTTATTACTAATAATAATTAGGATTGAATATTATCTTTTTATAATCAACGTTACTTTATAATTTAACATTGCAAATTGTTATGTATATAAATATACATATTACTATTGTAGCAACAATAATTACTTTTTTTCAATAATATAACTGTTATTAGGGTAATATAACAATTTTAGATTTAGGAACTATGTAAGTAGTCATTATAAATCACTAGTACAAAATGTTGGTTTTATTACATAACCCTAATATCACGGGTCTTATATATCCGTAATATTAGGACCTTTTCGCTTGAAAGAAAAAAAAATTAATGGGTAAAAGGCTAATATCACGGATCTAAATCATAAAAACCGGAATATTAGGGGTGGGTAGCATAAGTGTGATAAAAGCTAATATTCCGGACTTGAAAATCGGAGACACGTCCGGAATATTAGGGTTATTATCACGTTAGAATATCCCGGATTCAATAAAGGGGGATATTAGACTTTTTTAACCTAGCAACCCGTTCCCCCTTTCTCTCCAACTCTGTCTCGCTCGCATAATCGCATTTGCCTCGCTCCGCCTTCTCGGATCCTCAAATCGCAGAACCCTAAACCCTCAACGCTGATTCTGTTCACTGCGTCTCAGATCCTCAAATTGCTCCGGCTTCTCGTTGAATCTGTTCACTGCGTCTTGGATCCTCAAATCGCTCCAACGTTGCAACAATTGCAGGTATTGCTTTCTCGGGAAATCGCTGAATCTGTTCACTGCGCCACGGGGAAACTGAGTGGAACGCTCTTGGGAAATTGCAGGTATTGCTTCCTCCCATTCATATTCACCTTCACTTCGTTTAATTCATGTCTACTTCCTTTGTTGCACCGTGCGGTTTAGTTCTGTTTGAATGAATTTTTCAGTTTGATGATGTGAAATTTACAATAGAAAAACAGACGATGTAAAATAGGAAGAGGAGAAATAATATGGAATTTCAAAGAGCAAGAGAGTGAATCGTGATTCATTTGTTCGGTGTTTAACAGTTGATGATTTCTGTGTTTAAATTTGCTAGAGGGCCAGTTAGATGTCGATTTGAATGAGATATGATGATTTCTCTGTGTTTAAATTTGCTATAGGGCCAGTTAGATGTCGATTTGAATGAGATAGGAAGACAACAAGCTGCTGCAGTGAGTTACCTCTGTCTTTTGCCATTTACAAGTCGATTTGGTGTTGTATTTTTGCTCAAATCTTATGGTAATCTCATGTCATTTAGGTGGCTGATCGATTGTAATGGAAGGTTAACATTTCCGCTATCTATTCATCTGATCTGAAGAGGGCTTTTGAGACTGCAAGCACAATAGCAAGTAAATCTACTGGCCTTCAGGTTAGCAGTGCGTATATGTGTGGTTTTTTATTTCAAATCTTTGTTGTTCGTTCGATTGTTGCTGTTCTTGTTCCTTTTCGATTGGTGTTGTTCGTGTTTTTTCGATTGCTGATCGATTCTTGCTTTTAGATTCTTGTTCGATGGCTACTATTCGATTCTTGTTCCCTTGCTTTTAGTGTTGCAAAGTATACAATAATAAGAATATATAGAGTTTGGAGTTTTTCTATCTATTTTTTCAGCCTTATATATGATTGTAAATGAAGCTATATATTTTTCCTGCTAGCAATGATGACTGTGACAGAAGTAAAAAATTCAATAAATTGAATGGCAGAAGTAAACATTAAATCTGATTTTCTGTCATTAGGAGTAAATGTATGATGAGTCATTGTCTTCCACACCCTCCTTGGGCGGTTCTTGTTTATAGTTTGCTTTGCCTATGTTATGAGATACACTTATTTTATTTTGATGATTGACACTATATATAATCATGCAACTGGTAGAGTAGTACCCTAATATATGCATGTACTTTTTTCCCCCATATTCATAGGTTTAAGTTGTTAGGAAGTATGAACAAGTCTTGGATGTTAGCAAATCGTATGTCTAGTGGGGTAGATTTGGTAATCTTGATGTAAGCTAGTTTCTTTGATTGAGAAAAATCATCTTGGTTTATGCTGTTGAATTTCTGGTGTATTTTGTTATTATAGTGCATAGTGCTATTAGTACATGTTCTTGACACTTTAGTTGTATATGAAGATAGAAAGATGAGGAGATGATGAAGATGCATAGTGTGTTTCTGGTCTTTTGTGGTTGAGAAAAAGGAGTATTGATGAACATGTTTGATATATGGACACTTTTCGGTACGAGGATGCCCATGTAACATGTCAAATTTATATGAATATATTTTGCATTATGATTAATTAAAAATTACAAAAAAAAAATGAATGGAGTTATTCTCTATTAACTATATGAAAGTTTTGTAAATTCTAAGTTGGAATAAGCAGGCATAGATCTGCCATGAAGGTGTCAGGTCATCAAGCCTGGTAACGACCTACTTTGAAGATTTACTAGTGCGTGGACATTTATATCCCAACTTTTTGCATATTTACCTTGCAAGTATGCAACGTGCCTCTACATTTAGAATAGCTTTATTCTTTCCACTACCCTTATTTCTTGTATATAATGAGTATTATTATGTTTTCTGATCTATTATGCTTCTCAGAATCAGGAATCTCCTACAAAAACCATGGTGACATTGGCTCAAACAGACGAGAATTTATCTGCGTCACTGACAAACATTACTACTCCGGAACAATCATTGTCTGCTACGGCCTGCATGTGAGAAGTTCATCTTTATGCAAAAGCTTCGTGACTTTGTTTCTATTATCTGTGACTTTTTACTTACAGGTATGCGCGCATTTATTGATTCTGCAGCACACATTTATGCATACATCTATTTGTAATTGTATATTTAACTCGATCTTACACAAGATTGTTCATTTATATATTCTTCCAAGCTCTTGCATCCCTCCCTTTTGCCATGTAAAATGATGCTGATTCACTTCTTCAGGAATTGGGATTGGAAGTTTGAGTTGCTCTAGTAATGCGATGAATGAAAAAAGAAAAAAATTTCAGAAAAATGGATTATACTATCTATAGGTCCTTGTTTGCTCTTCCATGTTGAGTTATGCTTCTTGATAACCTAAGTTAGACCCATCCCTTGTATTTTCTTTTTAAGCCTCGTATAGTCATATGTGTTAAAGATACTTGGAACTGCACCCACGTACCCGTGAAGCTTGAATTTTGATTCTCTTTAACAATGGATGACTCAAACAAAGATTCTCCAGGAGAGCATCTCAAAGTTGCTGTTGAGTGTTGGCCACCATTGTTTTAGAATTTTCCTTTGCTTTAATTCATGCCCTCTATGTGCATCACCATAATCCGATCCTAGTAGTTGTTTATCTCAATTAATTATTCAACCCGTATAGAAAGGATAATCTGTGGTGCAAGTTGTTACATTTCATAGTTAGTATGAGAAATTAATAGAGGGAGCTACATTAGGATAACATTATTGCTTTGCACCTGTGCTCTTTGGGTAAGATTACGGATCAAAAAACATATTAGCATGGTAGTTATATGTGATGCCCCATCATACCAATTCAAATTGTGCACGAGTTATGCACTTCACGCCTACTACTCAAATGATCCGAATTAATGCACTATGGATATTGACAATGTTTTCAATATAAAAAGCCTCTGATAGAGATATTGGAGCTTGGATTACAGAAGATGACACGAGGGCTGAGCGGAGAGGGTCTGTTAGGCAACGTAGGAAAGCTCGATCAGATAGTAAGAGGATGCCATCTATTGCAAATGGCAGTTCCTATCAAAGAATTGATGGTGAATCAAGTAAGCACCGATGAGAGCGACAGTGAGAATGCTGCCTATATATAAAGTCACACCGTGATTTGTTGCTTCAAATAGCTGATCAAGTTTCCAGTGATGCTACTGAGGAATACTCTCAACTTTCTACTGTCCAAGAAAATTTTCATGAATATGTCGATTTCAGTGAAATGAAATGGTACGCAATTGCAAAATTAATTCATCGTCTGTCCAGATATAATCTATCGGAGCTTTTCTCTGTACTACTTGTTATTAATGTCTAAAATACTATTTTGAAAGTTCAATTTTATCTTCTTACTTTAGCCTTGCAATTGCACCATCTTGAAAAAAAAAGCAGTTAGCCTGATTATTAGAAATTTCTAACTTTTTGCAAGTCCAGAAATTCACTAGGAGAGGGAGTAACAGGGAGTATGCATATATGTTAGCAAATCTTGTGAATCTTATCACTATCAATCTATAATCTTATCTATAATTTTGTGTAACTTTATCACATACAAAGTTGTATACTTTATCTTTGATCTAGACTGTTAACGAAATGTTAGAAAATTGAGAATAATCCTTAGCTTTACCTTGTTTCAGACTTAGCTTTGGTGAGCAATCTTCATTTTGCAGACATTGCAACAACTGGAGTGCAAAAGGGTCGATGTGAGTAGCAGAAAGTAGTTGAAGAAGCTATTGTATTTTTTACGTTTTAAGGATATTTAGTATGTTGGGAGCATTCCAAATCTGTAGAATATTAGCAACTATGATTTCTGATAGTAGATTAGACTTTGGTTTACCGAAGGACACAATTTAGATTGTAATGAACTATTTTTCGATTTAATCTGGAAGTTGTTGTCAGTTTTGTGGACAAACTTTGTACCTGTGTGTTTGAACTTTGAAGTTTGTCCAAACTCTATGTACAAGTAGTATTGCAAAAATAAAATAAAATATTTTAAAAGCCGGTTATAAATATATAGCCCGGACCTACCAAACCGTGATATATGTTCAATATATGAAAATGGATTACACCAAATATCACGGACGTCCCCAGAGGATACCGTGATATTAGGCTAATATTAAAATTACACAAAACTCTAATATCTCGGTTGTACATCTTTAATAATCTGTGATATTATAGTGTAATATGAGAAATAAAAGACCCTAATTATATCCCGGGCGTATCCCTTTAATGATCCGTGATATTAGGGTATTATATGAAAAATCTCCCAGTCTAATATCACGGGCGTGCCTCTTTAATGATCCGTGATATTAGGTTGCCTCCCCTAATAGCCCACCGAGGAGTAGCCCGGGCGTGCCTCACACAATATCCGTGATATTAGCTCTCAAATATCCGTGATATTTGACCTAATTTGTACTAGTGAATACTCCATCTGTTTAATTTTAAATGTCGTTTGCTATTCATTTATGATTTTAAGGATGATAAAAATTATATAAAATATCAATTTATATATATTATATAATTTCATACTTCAAATTAAAAAGAATGAAATTATAACAAATAATATAAAAAATTGATATTTTACATATTTTTATCATTCTTAAATAACGTATATGTATAGTAAATGACATTGAAAAAATTGTAGATGAGTAACGTTCTTGATCCGTTAGGTCGAACCGAACCCAGTAAATATGGGTCTGGGTTGATCATTTCATAACCCATAACCTGAAATGACTTAACCGGTAATGGATTCGAACTCGAGATGACACGACTTAAACCCGATCCGCCCGACCTGTTTGACAGGTCTATTGCAAACAATTTTAAGTTACCGTCGGCGTGTGAGGATACTCATTTCACATTGGATTATACTGCTGAAGTGCCGAGAGAGGTCTTTCATTTCATACTTGGCAATGAGGGAGTGTTTTGTAAACCCTCCATCATATTGTCCGAATATAGTGAGGGAGTAATATTTATTTTGAAGAAAAATTCTTCCATTAAAGAGCAAATTAATGTAAAAAAAAAAAAAAAAAGAGTAAAAGGTACGGTTAATAAATGTGGAGCGAAGAGAAATACTCCGTAGTGCAGTAGCAGGGAATTGACAAAGAAGAAGGAGCACAGCCACATAACCACGAACGCTCTCTTTCAAATAGACAAGAATCTGACACATACACTGTGCAAAAGGACAAATGCTCAACTGTAGACCCCACTCACACACAAACAGGTTTTCTTTCTCAAACAAGCTATAGGGATTAGGGATCGAGTACATAATTACTTTAATTAATCATAGTATGTGATTAATTAAGGCATATTGCTAACCCTAATTAGTTGCCTTAAATCAACTACGGAGTACTACGGGAGTACACTACACACGGAGTTTGATTTGAAGCTGTTGGAAGAGTACAAAGCAGCCCAAACACTTGTCCGGTTGTCCCTATTCCCAATTAGTCATACCCCCCAAACCCCTTTCCTTGTCATTATAATGATTTATATGGAACACGGGGGAAACGTATATGACCTTTAAGTCATTAGCAGATACACGTCCGTTACGACTTACGGAGGGGATAATAATTAGGGACTGACCGGTTTTCAGGCTGTGGGAGAGGAAGAACATGGCCCTGTCGGTTGTTTTTAACAAGGACATCCAATGAGGCACCACCACTGTTAATTTATAACTACTGTATACTAGTACTTCTATATTATTAAAATTGATATAAGCATCCATTAGTATCTTCTGATATAAATTATGAGCCAAAAAAAAAACTTCTCAGAACAAAAAACTAATTTATACAAATTCATCCCAAACCACAATAAATAAATAAATAATATATATATATATATATATATATATATATATATATTCTATTTAATAGATTTTAAAAAAATAATTACCAAATTAAATAAGCTTTTTTCTTATCTTTTATTTAAGGAAATTTGTAAATTAAATTTTTAAATCCTATTACTCTAATTAATGGAGATTAATTTTTTCAAAAAAATTATCCTTCTTCTAGAGTTAAATAATTTTTTTAATAGTAATAAATTTTAAAATCATCTATACTCCGTAATAAAGAGTATTTGTAATAAGAAATTGCTAGATTTTCTACATAGCAAAAAAACGTAAATAAGATTAAAATCAATTAACTGAACGTCGTTATAATTAATTAACATTAAAGTTTTTTAGGCAACTCTATTATAACCATGTTTTTAACTAAGATACTATTATTCAAATAAAAAAATAGTTACATAAAAAAAGACAAAATAAAAACTTAAAAGAGGAAGGGTATTCATTAATATATAAAAAAAATATTATGGTCCGGTTTGTTAAAAAATTTAAAAAAAAAAAACGTTTACATAAATGAAAATTGAATAATTTGTACTTTGTCAATAAAAATAATAATAATTGTATTTATAACAACTTTAAAAAAAACTATGTAAACATTTGATTGTTAATTAGTATAATTCTCGCATTGTAGGATATATTTAATGTGTTTATTGATATATTTTTAATATTTTTTTAATAGATAACTAACTTAGAGCTCGTTTAAAAACCCAGGAAGTAGAACTTTTCAGGAAGTAGGAGAAATTCATGTGTTTGGTTAGTATTTTTGAAAAAAAAACGCAGGAATTCAACTTCCCCCATTTTTAACTTAGAAATTTTCATTTTCTTCATTTAATCTCCTAGGATAAAAAATCAACCAAACATATTTTTAGAATTCCCGTCAATTGGATTTCCCGAGAATTCAATTCTCATGAAGTAACTTCCTAGGAATTTCAATTCCCACATTGAACCAAACGAACCCTTAATCTTAGAATATTGTGTTAATATTTATTCCTTGCATGAGACGTTATTTAGGGTGTGTTTGACAAAAGCTTTTGGAGATTTTTGGGAAAAAAAAAAGCTGGAGGGGGTTGTGTGTGGTGGTGTGTTATGCGGAAGCTTTTGAAGCTTCTCCAGGAGATTTTGAAGCGTTTCTCGGGGATTATCAAATTCGTTGCCATCCATGCCCTCGTCCATTTATCAACATACCTATTTGCTCAGATATTGGCCGACGTCATCGAGTTCAATCCTCACACAAGTGTTGCCATCTGGTGCAATTAGCTGGCTGCCGCTGTTGCCAGGTAACGCTCCAAGCACCAAACTTCGAAGGAACAGAGGGAGATTAGAAGCCTAAGGACCTAGTCACGACAGAGGGAGTCGATCGGGGGAAGAAGGATGTTGAACAGAAGTGTTTGAGTGAAGAGCATTTTCGACAAGGGAGAGGAGGGTAAGAGGGACAGAGGGAGATTAGAACACCATCCAACTTTTTTGCTAGTTTTTTTAAAAAAAAAATCTCAAAGTCCAAAATCTCTACAATCTGCCAAAAAAAAGAGTGTATATTATTGGCATGGTTGCATCTCGCCAAAGGCATGGCGAGAGCATCGACTTTCGTGGTTAATATAAGTCTGATCGACACCAACATCTGAAGCCGGTAAAAATGGTTTAGACTCTCCATTATAGTTGATCTCAGATGCACAACTACTGGCCTCCAAAGTCGAACAGTAGTTCACCGACACCTTTTATATATATATATATATATATATATATATATATATATATATATATATATATATATATATATATATATATATATATATATATATCGAAGAGGGTACGGTAACAGGTTTGTATCCATGACAACTTTCATAGGCACACTATAGGCTGTGGGAATGATTGTAGAAAGTTGCCGACAATGAGAGTCGGTGACGGTGGCGGGATTATCAACCTCGAAAACCAGTGTCGATATGTTCTCTATTATCTCCGAAACTCAATAACGATACCGTGTGATTGGCGAGAACTGGACCGTACAAAAAACAAGCCGAAAACAAACTGGTGAAACAAACAGTCTAACAGTGTAAGTCATAAGCTCTTCATTATTTTTTTTCCTTTTTTTTTTGTTTATTTAAAATATAAAAGAGAGCCTATTGTGTTTTGATGGGTGGTAGGAAACACAACTATCTTTATTTATTAAACCCATCCCCCTCTCTCTATATCTCTATCTCTATTTTTATGTGAAGTTCCTATCCACACCCACACACACCTCACCTTCATATCATTGAATCAGGGAGAGATCTAATTTCAGCCTCTTTTGAACCAGTTTTGGAGTTAATGAATTAGCTCCTCAGAGTTGGTCTAATTTCCCCTTTAATTTGAAGTTAGGGTTTGTGAGAAAAACAAAATAAATGGGTTGGTGAGGTTACCACTCAAACGTCCAAATCACTTCTTTTAAGATCACCCATTTGGATTTGCTGGTCTATAAAGCTCTACAGTTCCCTCCTCTTCGCCTTAAACCCCCTCCTTTTTTAATCTTAATTTAGGGATTAGGGCTCCTAAGACTTTGGTTTTTAATTTCCCCTCTTTTTTAATTAGAAAGGGACCAATTAAAGATCTCACCTTTGGGGTATTCTCTTTTTTTGGGATGGAGTTCAGGAACCAAGACATATCTATGGGGATTCCAAGCTCCTTCAGGGGTGACCGCCACCCAAATCAGGATCCGGAGACCAAACGGAGCTCCATGGAAGAGGATCCGAGGAGAGGGATCCACGGGGACGACGCCGTTTCGAGTCCATCCCCGGATCGCAGCCACATCCACAGCTACAGGCAACAACAGCAATACACAACAATCAGCCGATCTAGGAGAGATCCAGATCCGAACCAGATGACATCTCAACCGGAGCCCGCAAGTGCAATCACACCGATGACGACGACGGTGGCAGTAATCAGATACCGTGAGTGCCAAAAGAACCACGCCGCCCACATGGGCAGCCACGTCGTCGACGGCTGCGGGGAGTTCATGCCCAGCGGCGATCAAGGCACGCCGGAGTCCATGAGGTGCGCCGCATGCGACTGCCACCGCAACTTCCACCGCAAAGAAAGCAGCGGCAGCGGCGCCGGAGGATCCGCCAGCCGCTATCACACAGGTACTCCACCAGCAATCTTCCAACCGGTCCCGTTTCAACAAGCGCCGGCGATTCACGGCCACGGGATCTCCCGGCATCCGTCCGGAACGATGATGATGGCCTTCGGAGGTGGGGGTGGGGTCCACGCGGAGTCGTCCAGCGAGGATCTGAACTTGCAGGGGTCCCACTCGAGTAGGAAGAGGTTCAGGACCAAGTTCACACAGGAGCAGAAGGAGAAGATGATGTGTCTGGCGGAGAAGATTGGGTGGAGGATACAGAAGCAAGATGAGGATGAGGTACAGCGGTTCTGTGCGGAATCCGGGGTTAAAAGGCAGGTCTTCAAGGTTTGGATGCACAACAACAGACAAGCAATCAAGAGGAAACACTCCAACTAGTTTCTGGGATCTTGAAATCAATTCAAACTTCTCCCCCACCCACCTACCCACCCATTAATTAAATTAGAGATCAACTCCAGTTTTCATTTTTTTTTTTTTTTTCAGGCAATCGAGAGTTGGATTTGTAGACTGTTAATTAGATTCATAGAAACATTTATTTATAGTTATATAAAACAAATTAATTAAGTTAGGTAGGGATTTTATTTTAAATTAAACCTCACAAGCCTGAAATCTGAATCAATGATTTTGTTTTTTGTGGCACTGATTCATGAATTTAATTTCTTCCTTATTCTGCAGTTAGAACCTTGTTAGTCAATGGTGGATTTGCTACATTTTCCGAATTAAGGAAGAGGAAAGAATTAAACCCCCCACGAAAGAAAAAATACTCGATCAATACTGGGGTTTGCTAGATAGGATTCCAATTCAAGGTGACTAGGTGAGTCCAGTTTTTCGGCATATATGAATTTTATATATAAATATATATATTTTTGTCTTTTTTCACATTTTTTAGTTGATCAGACTATTGAAGACTGATCGTTGATTTTTTTTAATTAACAATTCCACGCATCAGACATACCCAGTGAGTCGATAGGCACAAAAAAAGGCGACGGGCAAACCGTCATTCAAGCTAAAGGCAACAAACAACTAAGTAGAATAACCAATTACAAGGGTTCAATTACAGACGCATGCTAGCGTAAACGAAGAACGAGCAGCAAAAGTGTGTGATATATCTTCTGTCGGTTGGAAGAGGCAACACATGGAATCCTTGTTGAACTAAGTAGAAACCTCATATTTGGACTCCGTTGTCAACGAAACGAGCCTTCAAGTTTCGAACACGTCCACTATCTCTCTCACATCGGCAAAGGAGAAGAACGTACACAACTCATAGCCACTAGACCCCAATGCGATACAACCACACCACCAAGCAACTCGGAACTCGGCACCCTGCAAAATATACAAATCCAACCCTTCCATATATATATAAGTAAAGTATACATATTGAAAATATTTTACTCGGGGCAGCTTTGGTACAAGCCAAAGACTTGGGTTGAAAGAACATAAATTGGGTTCGGTCCCACTCCCACCAATATTGGGCCACCAAACGGGCCCAAGGAACACCCAAGGCCAGAGGAGCTGGCAACGAGCAAGTAGGGTGAAGGATGGCCAGAGGAGCTGACGGCGAGAAAGCCCCGCTGATAATGCATATTTCATATAGGCATTATAGGTGTTTCTTATTGCAATTAGGCAGTGGTTTTGCTATTCTTTGAGTCTAGTTCCGTATATTGCTTGTGAAGTATTCGAGTTTGGAATCTACGCGTTTTTAGTGTTTATTCTGCAGAATTACATTCCGACCTTGGATGGACTTTGGGAAGAGCTTAAGAAGCATGTTTTGGAGCATTTGGAAGCTAAGGAGGAGCTAGAGAGGAGAAATGAAGCACAACATTGGAATTTATTGAAGAAAATTGAGGAACGTCGAACACTGCAGAGCCGGCGCCCACCGCCATTTGCACGGCGCCCGTCGTGGGCCTGTTTTCCGGATGCACGGTTTTGGATCCGAAGACATTATTTCCTATTAGTTTATTCTATTTTCGACATGGGTTTTGCCGACTTGTTTGAGGCATTATCAAGTTATTTTCAGTTCTATTGAGAGAGAGAGAGAGGAGGATTATTGTGAGACTATGAACACAATGAGAGAGAGAGAGAGAGAGAATTGGCCTATGAGTTGCTAAACTCATAGTTTCGCCTGTGATTCGAAGACATGATTGTTTGGATTGTGAGGATTTGATTTTATTTGGTTATTCATATTCTTAGTTTTCATCTTGTGCTTAATTATTATATTTGTGTGCCTTTCTATGCCTGATCAACATGTTAGGAATTGCATCTTAGCTATGAATTCGTTGTTGTTTTCTCGATAGCAAACAAAGGTATTGATGATAGTGATGTCTCTTTGTCTTTGTAGTGGATGATTTCAATTGATCTATGTTGAGGATATTCGATTAAGGTTGAGTTTGGTACGTGCCTATTAGTCTTAATTGCGTTGAGTCAATGTGCCAATTGATCTTGATTACTTGAGTCCTTAATGCTATTATTTAGTGATATTGAATAAGATGAGTGAATCTTTGCAGATCTTTCAACTTTAGTCAAGTAGACCTATGAATATGAATAATTAATAGATCAATCTGAGGACCATGAATTCCAACCATTGTCAGAGAATTGCAGGTGAAATGTTCTTTCTACTTTGATATCAATCTATTTGGAATGATAAATCTGGTTACTTTTACATCTTTGTTACTTGTTACGAATCATTGCTTTGTCATAAGAGTCTTTGCTTAGAGTTATTGAATAGGAAATCGCTTCTCCATGTGGGTTCGACAGTGGACTTCATCGCTATACTTGTAGTTATTTGGTTTATCAAGTGATTGATTGCCTAATCTATTGGTTTGTGTTTAAGTTTGGATATTATTACTACTTTGGTAAAGGGCGAAAGTGCCAACAACGTTCGTCCCGCACCAAGTTCTTTGCGCCGTTTCCGGGGAGAAGAAAGGAGTTTGCTTTTCTTTATCTCTTTCAATTAATCTTTACTTTGAGTCTTTTGTGTCCTTATATAGTTCAAACTAGATCTTCTAATTCATTGCCTTTGTCTTTTAATTCTGAGATTGAAAGATCTCTTAGGCTGAAAATGAAGCTTAAGTTTGAGACAAACGAGGAGATGGCAGAAGACGGTGTTGTTGATCCGCCAAGAAGGACCCTGAGAAACCTAAAGGAACCTAATTTGAGTGCTCAACCACTTGCGATAAGTCAACTTGTTCTTCTATTTTGCCCTACTTTCATGGATTGCTTGGGGAGAGGAACCAAACAAGCACCTTGCTACCGTTGTGAGTGTGTGTGATAGACTGAGATCCCAAGGCCTGAATGACGACCAATTGATGTTGAGAGTGTGTGTGATAGACTGAGATCCCAAGGCCTAAATGAGCCATCAGTTGCAAATGGGTTTATAAGATCAAAAGGAAGTCTGATGACACAGTGGAGCGGTTCAAAGCCAGACTTGTTGTGAGGGGATTTACGCAAAAAGAAGGTGTTGAATATACGGAGACCTTCTCTCTTGTTGTCAAGATGACCACCTTGAGAGATTTGATTTCAGTTGAGCTGCAGAAGAACTAGCATATGTTTCAGTTAGATGTAAACAACGCCTTCTTACATGGCTATTTAGACGAGGGAGTATACATGAAGCCTCCTCCCGGTTTGGTACTCAGTGATCCCTCATTGGTTTATCGCCTCCATAAGTCTCTTTATGGCTTGAAACAAGCCTCCCGTCAGTGGTATTTAAAACTTTCCATTGCTCTTAAGTCCAAAGGCTATGTTCAGTCTCCTAACGATCACTCTTAATTCGCCAAGAAATCTCCCGGCTCCACAGTGTTTGTTGCTGTGTATGTGGATGATATTCTCCTTACTCGAGACGATTTGGCTAAGATGGATTCCCTCAAGAAATTTCTAGATGCTCAGTTTCGCATTAAAGATCTCGGGGTGTTGCATTATATTTTAGGCATTGAGTTTATATTGTTGTAGGGGAGGAAATTGAGTTCAAAATATAATGAAATAGATAAAACCAGATTCGTGCCCACGCAAATGATTACAAGACTTCCTCCCGATGCAACAGTGGGAAGTCAGGATCGATCCTCGAGGAAGCGTGTCAGCGGATCTCAGGTGGTGGAGGAATCTCACAGGCAGAAAATCAAACAGACAGACAGAAATAACAGAGAAAATCATAAAAGAAAGCAAAGCAGTAATTTTTGGTCGATATCGACTACCAGTACTCGATATCGAGTAAGGAAATCGACTAACAGTGCTCAATATCGAGTAAGGAAATCGACTAACCCTTTTCACATAATTAACCCAAGTTGCATTAAGATCACTTTCACTTCAATAATACAAACAAGGATCACCTTCAACTTTCGCAAAAGAATCATGCTTGCAGGGATAGAAGACGAATTGCATAAAAAGCTTGTACCTTTTCTGCATCACCTTACATGGCTACCGTCGGGCACACCCCGACCCTAGAAGTGGGTGGACTACTCGCCTTTCATCATGAATAAACTCATCAAATATTTTAGGAAAATAAATTGCATTAAAAATAACCAAAACTTACAACCGATCGAAGCCAAAACCGCTTTCGCAAACACCAACTCTTCTCGGCTATAAGATCTCTCTCTCTCTACTTACTACCTCTTCTCCTTCTCTAGAATTGAATTGTATGATGGAATCAGCCCCTAAGGCTTTATTTATAGCCTTCATTCCCTCTCTAATTAGGAAAGAAAACTATATCTAAATCTCTATCTATCTATCTTTTATCTAAAGATTAAAACATGGAAATAAATAAATAAATCTAAAAAGGAAATATATCTAAAGTAGGTAAATATCTCTTCCTCTTGATAGCACTTGATAGATCTTGATGGAATTTGCTCTCGAAAATATCTCCATCGGATTCGGGATAGAAACTTAACAAGACTCGGACTACTCGATTTCGGCTTCTGTGGTCCAACTCGATATCGAGTTGAGTTACTTGATATCGACTTGCATGTTCCAGCTCATCTTGCTTTATCGATTCCTGGTGCTCGGCTTGATTTTTGGATGACTCGATATCGACTTAGTGAAGCCGATATCGACCAACTTTCTCCAGCCTTCTCGATTCTAGGCAGCTTTGGTGAATATCGAGTGACTTACTCGATATCGACTAACTTTGCTCGATATCAACCAAGCTGTCTTGACTCGATTTTTTCTGCTTCTGGCTCGATTTGTCCTGGTTCCACTGCTCCTTGACCTCGGACTTCTGTAGTTGACTTCGAGCTTTTCTTCCTTTCTCGGAACTGCTGTAAATTGCTTCGATTTCTGTGAAATTAAACAGAAACTGGTGTAGATTCCATAATTTGGCAAATAAGCATAAACTACATAGATTATGTACTATTCTAGCCCAAATGTATGAAATGCATGTAGAAAACGATATAAAAGTAACTATAAAACATGGCGAATTAGGCTCACATGGTGGCCCTGCGGCTAGTCTGTTGCCTCTAGATCTTCGTCTAGCTACGGACAAGGGGATTGAGCATCCCGACCCCTTGCTCTACCGTCGTCTCATTGTCAAGCTCAATTTCTTGGTAAATACTCGCCCCGACATTGCTTATTCCGTGCATTTGCTTAATCAATACTTGCAGAGACCTAGATATCCACACTTGGAAGCAGCCTATCATGCTCTTAAATATTTGAAGGGGACTCAATAACCGAGGTTGCTACTCAGCTCTGCATCCTCACTCACATTGCAAGCTTATTGTGATGCCAACTGGGCTACTTGCCCGCATACCCGACGTTCGATTAGTGGGTTTGTCATTCTCCTTTGTCCAAATCTGATTTCTTGTAAGTCCAAGAAACAACAGAGTGTCTCTCTCTCGTCCGCCAAAGCTGAATATAGATCCCTTCGAAGGGTGTGTTCTAAACTAGCTTCGAAGGGTGTGTTGGCAGACATTGCTCTTCCACATATCACACCTATCCCTGTGAAGTGCGACAACCAAGCTGCAATATATATTGCCCGCAATCCAGTTTTTCACGAGTGAACGAAGCACATTGAGCACGATTGTCACTTTGCTCGTGAAAAGTTGTTAGAAGGCTTGATCAGTCTATCACACGTACCTACAGATGGTCAGCTTGCTGATTGTTTGACAAAGTCTCTCCCTGGTGTTCGCTTATGAGCTATTTCGCCCAAGATGGGGTTAGCATCGGCACCACCACCAGCTTGCAAGGGGGTATTAGGCGATATATAGTTATAAAGATACATAATATATATATATAAGGTGGATTGTAGGCTTTTGCTTTGGGCTTTCTTTTTATTTGTGTGGGCCGAGAGAATTTGGAGTAACTGTACTTTATTTTTCATCAAATGAATGAAATTTACACAACTTGTGCAAAACACGGATATCTTTAACCTCTCCTCTCTCCGCTCGAGATTCTCGATTTGATACACTTTACATAGATAGAATTTTTACCTTTAAATAAATCTATCTTATATTTGGAGCCCAAAGATATTATTTTTATATATTGTATTGGTTGATACGTCACATAACTACACTACACTTGAATACAACTTTTATTCTCAAGTTTGGCTCTTAGATTTGCCCTAGTTTACAATATTTATATATTAAAAAAAAACATAACAACTTCCTAACGCGAGAGGGCGCGCGCCTCCATTACAAGTAAACAAGTAAATAAGTAATTAAGTAGATTATATTCAGCAGAAATTAAGGAATAGGTTGGAGTTGAAAGAATATAATATGAGCACAAATTGAGGGATTGCGAATAAGTGGCGAGACTCATTCTAATTTGTGGGAAGTTCATCACCACCGGCAGCACCGGCAGAAGATGCCCTCTTCCTTTTGGAAGCATCAGTCACATCCAGATCTTCGGACGCACTTGAAGCTGCATCCGAAAACATCACTGCTTCACTCCCATTTTTATCCTCCTTCACCTCCTCCACCTCCTCCACCTCCTCCTCTGTCGTTGACGACGATTTACCACGACGATGGCCTTTCTTACCCGCTGCTTTCGGCTTCTCAGATTCTGACGACGGATGATCATGATGCATGTCTTTGGCTGCTGCCGCTACCGACATGTCGTATTCTGCATCCTCCGTCGATATCTTTTCCGTCGTCTTCGGTTCCCCCGCATTTTCTTTTTTTGGCTCCGCCGTTTCTGATTCACCGCGTTTACCTCTTAGTTTGCCTATCAATCTGATTACCGATCAGGAACATAATTTCAGCTCGCTCAGCTAAGATAAAAACCGTCCCTGAATTTAATAATTAAAAAAGAAATATGTATATAAAAAAAAATGAATAGGGCGGGCTGACCCTTTCAAACCAGGGACGGAGGGATTTTTGAAGAGACTGTGCTCGGCATTATCGTTGGCAATGGGGCTGCCTTGGCCTTTGGTACCCAAGTCTTGTGCCATGGTAGACACCACTGCGAGCGCTACTGCCACCAACGCCAGCCCCATCCATACTCGCCCAACCCTCATCGTCGTCGTTGTTGTCATGAAAATGTTAATTGTTTCTTTTTGTGAAAATAAGAACAAGATCAAGGGAAATTAAAAAGATGAATGTTTGGGGTTTCGTTGGAGTGAAGGCAAGGAACGAAACATGGCTACATTTTGTAACAGTGGATTGCCACGTGTACGTCCTCGTTAAGTGTTAAATTGAGCCATAGCAAAACCACTACCTGTTCGGGCCTCCACCGGCTCCTGAGGGACAGGAGAGTTGATCGCCCACACCACAAATTCAGAGGCAAAGATGATCGTTTGAATTGGTCATTCCCTCCTAAATTAAATTACTTGCCCTCCTCTCCAAACTTATCCCGCAGCTCCCGATTTGAAAACTGCCACTACTTGGTCTCGATCCGAGACCGAATAAACCAAGACAATCATAATATTATTACAAACTAGTGATTAGAATAATCCTGTTTAGTGGAAAAAAAAATTAATGAAACAAAAAATATATAAAAAAAAAAGAAAAGAGATTTGCTTTGTAAAGAACTAGTCCTATACCCGTGGCATGCACGGGTTCAACAGTTATCCTAATATATGAAAAAATAACTTCCTTGACAAAACTTCTTTTGGACAAAATAAAACTCAATAGGTTCGAAAACATAGTTATTAAAACAAAAATAGTTCAATATCCATTCAATAGATTTTATTTTTTATTTTGTTGTCATAAAGTGTGTGACCATTTAATTTAAGTAGTGAAATAATATGTTTTGCTAAAAATATTATATCATTAAAAATAAAAAAAATCATTTATAAAAATCACTAAAGTTATAAAAACAACACTTACTTATTAATCTTTAAAACTTCATTTTCAAATTATTGTAAGAGAACTTCATTGAGAAATAAAGGTGAAAAAATATCTTTTAATATTCTATTTTTTCTCATGAATGTAAAACAGTATGATTAAACACTTAAAAACACATTATTACTTTGAAAATTTATCCAAATAAAATACTATAATCACTTAAATAAATTTATTAAAGTAGCATAAGTTGTTACTAAAAAATCACCCGTTTTTGCATTTATAACAAAGTTTGAAAGACAGAGACCTTACACTGTTTATCGTTGACTCAAAATATTCAATAAATTAATACTAATTCATATCACAAATGAGTTTTTTTCCATATAAGTTTTAGTAAATATTTTATTACATATAAATATAATAATATATAATATCTTAATTATATATATATGACATAATTTTATTTTTCGAGGCCCCACGTGATAAAAGAGCCCTAGGCGACTGCCCCTTGGGCGTACCCCAAGGGCCGACCCTATCATTGAGCCCATTTGAATAGCTCTCACAATCGTCATCACCAATGAACACTTAACTCTCTTTATCTGAAACAATAAATTTAGTAACATGCCCATCGTGGCATCACAATTGAATTTTATGAATCTTTTCATATGAGTTTATGCCATTTCATCACTTTCACCCGGCATTCAATGAGAATGTATGATATGTGATCTCTTTTGGATGATTAATTTTTTTACATAGTTCTTAAGCACTGTGCTTGCATGGCCCATTATGGATCGTGGTTAATTCACCCCCTTCAAAGAGACAATAGCTGCGAACCCACCAAAACCATATACCAAGTTGTCCAAACATGTTGCAACTTAATAACAATATAATGTATCCAATTGTCTGAAAATCTCGACTCAATATCCCAAATCGTCCAAGATTTCAAATTGTCTTAGCCAAAAAACATTTTAATTAAACCTCTATTTTAGTTTGATATTTTCAAGATTAAAAATGATAAGCGGTTCTTATACAAACAAATCCACTAAAATACTCATTTCAAGATTAAAATCGAATTAATATATTCTAGATTGTTTCACTACTCTATATATAAAATATTAGAACAATAAAACTTCTAATGTTGATGGTATATTTATTCACAAATTTAGTAAATTAAATCAAATAAAGCATCAAAATATTTTTCAAATAATTTGCAATGAACTAAAATGATTAAAATATTGTCAATTAAAACAAATATCTATTTGAAAGATATTTTATATTAAAATTTTGATTAAAACATAACATTAAATTTGATTGAGCCTACTTAGACGTTCTTGATTTGTAAAAGAAATTAGTATGCTATATACGAAACAATTAGCATTAATTAGATAAAATTTTTAGGTAATATAATACTACAATATAATGCTACGTGTGTGTGTGTGTGTATATATATATATATATATATATATATATATATATATATATATATAAAGAGAGAGAGAGAGAGAGAGAGAGAGAGAGTGTGTGTATGTAATCTTTATGTAATATAATAGGTAAGTGTATATATATACATGCCATATGGATTGCAAATTTGCAATGATTTGAAATCCAAGTGAATAAGTATTATACACATTGTCATAAATAATAAAATATAATAAATTAATTACGAAAATAAATAAAGAAAAAATAAAGAATGAAAATATTTATTAAAGATGATTAAAATGTTATTACACATCTATTCACATGTACATCAAACTGGACTAAATAAAGAATGGAAATATTTAGAAAATAATATAAAACGAATTAAAGATGATTAAAATGTTATAAAATAAAAAAGTCTTGATTTGAAACTTATTTTTATATTTAAAAGTTGATCAAAAACATAAAATTTAATTCGATTAAGCCTTTGATTTGCAAGACAAAAAAAAGAGTTAACAAATATAGTCATATTATGATATAATTCTTTTTTTTTTTCTAATTGTGGGATACAATGAATCTTGTCAAAATCAAACAAAAAAAATAACAATAATAATTAATTATCTATTTTAAATTATATAAATACAAAATTAATTGATTTGTACCCAAAAAACAGATCGTTCTATTTTTAAACTCTTTAGTAATAAAATATTTTAAAAATAATAAATAAGTGGTTACATATGACATGTGACAATATCAATTATAATCTTAGTATATAATACAAAGTAGTACAAATACATATAACCCATCATTAACATATTTCAAATAAATAAGTAATTATATGGATTGATCTGATATTTGCCTATGTAATGGGCAAAACAAATGCAAAATGATCGGTGGTCCAAATTTTTTTAAGGTAAAAATGATTTTCCTATCAAATATGGCTGTGATTGTTTGATCTGGCAAAAACAAAGGCAAAAAAATACATGCAGTGTAAACCGTAAATTTATAAAAAGATATCATATTAGATACAAAAAAATAAAATAATATATATATAAAAAATCACATCCAATTGAAAAGAGTAATCTGAATAAAAAAGAGACCATAATTACGTAGCATATTTAGATACCCGCATGTCTATAATAGGATACAAATAATATCATTTCCATGGATAACAAAATAATTATTAAAATAAATAAATGAAAAATAGAAGGTAAAAAAATAACACATGCCGCATTAATAGTCGTCAAAAAAAGGGCGGGAAAATATTAAAGCAGAAGCTGACACGTGGCAGTGCAGCTTCTGCTTTAGTATTGTACTAGTTTATAACCCGTGCAATGCATGGGATAAGTTAAAAGATTGGAATTAACAATTCAGTAAAGTAAAATGTGGAACCATAAAATATAAACAAAATGAACCGTTAATATTACAATGGACTAAAAGGGAAAATAAATAAAGTCATAAAGTTACATTGTTATGTAAAATTCAGAATAAAAAAACTGTAAAAGAATTAAACTTGTAGAATGAGTCTTGAATGCAATGATATGAGTCCACTCATGAAAAAATCCAACAATGAAAAACCCTGCTAAAAAAACAACAATAACAGATTAGATATAACAAAAAAATAACAATTAATAATATAGAAAGATGAGGATAAATGAAGAAAAGAACTACCAGCTTAGTGTAAATTATGAAAAACTTCTTTGTAGACAACATTAGTTGTTGTGTTCATGGATTGCCCATCTTTGTCACAAATTAAAATCTTCGACCCCTTTCTTGATGTCACTCTAGATATTGCAACATAGAGTTGACCATGAGTAAAAACAGGGCGCGGAAGATATAATCCGACATACGAAAGTGATTGCCCTTGGCTCTTGTTGATTGTCATGGCAAAGCACACAAGAACCGGAAATTGCCTTCTTTTAAGCTTGAAAGGCAAATGAGTGTTTGAAAAGAGTAAGTACCATGCGAGGAATAAAAACCAATCGACCAATACTGCTACCTGAAATGATCTTGGCCTGAATAATGTGCTTTCCGAGCCGGGTGGTTATAAACCTAGTACCATTACACAAACCAACCGAGTGATCAATATTTCTAAGCAACATGATGGAAACACCGACTTTAAGCTTCAAACTGTGATTTGGGAGACTAGAACATTTGATACTCCCTCCGTCCAAAAATACATGGACTTTTACTATTCATGCACGTTTTTTTAGGAGCTAAAAATTATATAAAATATTAACTTTTTTATTAAATTTTTTTAATAGTTACAAACTTATTATCAGTAAGTTTGTAATTATTAAAAAAAATTAATAAAAAAGTTAATATTTTATATAGTTTTTACCTTCTTAAAAAAGTGTGCGTGAATAGTAAAAGCAATATATTTTTGGACGGAGGTAGTACTATTTAAGTAATCGGGGGGATAACCATCGCCATGTAGACTTGCATCAGATTTGCAAATAGAATCTGAGCTAAGATACTACTTTTGATCACCCAGCATGATAGATAACAAATAGTCATTCACCTGGTCAACAATATCATGAGTGAGGGCAAGAATAACACATTCTTGGAAGTATTCATCACTCGACAAATTCAGCATGAGTGAAAGGTAAGTAGATTCCACAATCGATATAATAGGATCAGTGACATTTGATATAAGCAGATCAGGTGGAATTTCAATTGATACTTGTCCGTCATTAGGAATACCTGCGGTACCATCTCCAACGCTCAATATCCATTCTGCAAAGGTCCTTAGTTGCTCCTAAGCAATAGATGAACTACCATGATGAAGTCTCATGTTTTTGGTCAAGGTCAAGACTTTGCAAGAATTCCACAAATAAGAAGAACTTATGGATGAATAGACAATATCTTCTCTGCTCCCTCCAGTAATCACTGGCAAAATTTGGCGGAAATTACCACCAAATACAACTACCTTTCCCCCAAATGGTTGGTCCAGACTTTGACCGTTATGGAATCTGTGAATATCTAGGAGGGTGTTATCAAGTGCTTCAAAGCAATATTTACTAACTATTGGTGCTTCATCCCAAATTATAAGCTTCGCTTGTGCAATAAGTTCAGCCAATTGACTACCTGTAAAGAGAGAAATACATTTGTTAGTATGTCCTATTATTAAAATGATAGGATAATATCAAAAAGATACAATAGGTAGAAAAAATGTTAGTAATATAGAAATGAGCACAAGAATGAAACATAAACACATGGATATAGAAAGTTGGGTAACGATACATGTTTGATGAAAAAAAATTCAGTGACAATCTGGTAGAGGAAACACATTTAATAATATAAGTAAATGCACCCAAAAAAATAATATAAGTAAATTTATACATGCATTGGTTATTGGATTACGACATCTAAGTAAGAAAAATAGCAATATATAATTATCTTAGTAGTCACCTTGTTTTATTGCATATGTTGAAGTCTCATCGATAATTCTTGGTATTGCAAATCGAGAATGTGTTGTCCTGCCACCGGGTAGTAAAAGTGAAGCGATACCGCTCTAAGCAACTGCAAGAACAATTTCACCTTTAGAACGTAGTGCAACACATAGCGATCTCCATATGAACGTGTTTCCAGTGCCCCCATATCCATAAACAAAGAATACACCTCTTGCATCGCTATCAACTGCATGCATAATTTTGTTATAAACAGATCTTTGTTCTTCCGTGAAACTTGAGATGAGCCTAATATGCTCATCATGTTGCAATGATCTGTTATAACGAAGTTCCTCCTGGATTAGTTTGTTATTCCCGTCTAATATGGAAATTTCATCTGGTAAAAGCATGTCAGGATAACGTCTAAGAGTACTTCTATTACGCTGCAACAACTTTTCAATCTCCGCTGGTGCATAATCCTTGATTTGACCATCACTTAGATGCAAATCTGGTTAATGAAGTCTAGTTAGATATGTAGTTTTACAATATGTTATATGTAATTACACCATCACTAAACAAATGAACATGAAAATATCACAATTGTGTAGACATATAGAATGTAAAGGAAAGAATATAAATATGTGAAAAGATAATTTAAAGAGAAAAATAGTAAAATACATCATCACTAAACGAATGAACATGAAAATATCATAATTTTTTAGACATATAGCTAGAATGTAAAGTAGCGAATGTAAAGGCGTTAAAAGCTAATTTAAAGGGAAAAAACATTTAAAAAAATACCATTAAGTTGAAGCAAAAATGATTAACCTTGAAACAACACTCCCTTGACGTGATTTGATTTGGTAAGTTATTATCAACTACTTATGTAAGAAAGAATCAAAGACATAAAATAAAATAAAAACTTACTGTAAATGAAGTTTAGAAAATATATTTGTACTTCCTAACGACTATATATTGTATTCACGGATATTATAAAATATGTGCTTTAATTTGAATTGTTGGAATATAATAACAAAATTCTAAAAAAACAAATATTAAATGAAAGTGATGATACAAAATATTTATAAAATAGGAAAGTGTAGAAAAGACATTTTTTAGCTTAAGAAATATCCGTCCAAATCTTCTTTTGTCCTAAATTAACAATGAGTTGATACAATATATATAGTTTTGTTTTATAATAACAATAAAAATTTAGAAAAAAGATGTGGCATGATAATTAACACATGGTAGAAAATAAGTGGATAAATTTTTGGCGGGAAAAAACTTCACCAAAATTTGACACGTGGCAGTTACTTCACCAAAATTTGACACGTGGCAGAAACAGGTTCTGCTTTAGTATTGTTTAGGATAGGATGTATTTATATAAATATATTGGAAAAATATTAAATCTATATCTAATATCTAATATAATACTAAAACACATGTTGAAGATGTCACATGTCGCACAATCCTTAAAATTAGGCTTATGTGGAAGATTTCTATCAATTATGGGCCCACCTTCCTATTTAATTGACTTTTACTAATTAACTTATTTAATTACTCACCAAAAAGATTTGATTTCAAGTAGACCTTTTTTTAATTTGTTTAACCTACTTTTATTGTAAAAAATAAATAAACCGGGCTTGCTAAGCGGGATTTTGATTCAAGGGTTGGATCTAAACCAATTAAAATCATCCTCGCTCATTTTAAATCATGCTTGCTCATTTCATTTGTTTTTTAAAAATCATGCCCCACTTTTCATTAATTGATAAGTCAATTATTTCTTCTCCCTAATTGTTAAATATTGTTATTGGTTGAAAGTTATTTATGTGTTCATTTAAATTAATCAATTATCGATATTAATTAAATATTAAAAAATTAAAAAATTTCTTTTCATTCTAATACGGAGTATTTGTTAAATTTTGCCAATCTTCCCTAAGAAGTTTTTCATCCAAATAGGTATTCTTACTTTTTTTTTTATCAAATGATTTTTTTTGTGAGTGTATTTGACAAAAAAAAAAATTGAAGTTACGTGATTGATATCACTTACTTATAAGAGTAATATTGGTGCCTTAATTATTTTTTATGTTGCTAAAATATCATTTGAATATAAACATATTTTGAATATATATCAAGATATTTATTAATAAATTGCATATAAAATATACTTTCATTAGAAAATATATTTTGTTGAATCTTCAAATATAATAAAGGGTCTGATATAAAAAAATAAAAGGAAGGAGATTTTACATTTGTATCTTTAACAAAAATTTAATATACACTAAATAAATCAAATATTAAAATGAATCATGTATAGAAGTATAGGTAGATCTTTAACTGTCCTTCGTAACTTTAAGTTATTAATTTCTCGCTTTTCAACTCTTTTTTCTTCCATATATTTTTAAAAATTATTTTACAGGTTTAATCTTGATTCTTTAACGCATGTTATTGTTTTCTCTCGAATTTTTTCCAATTACGAATCTTTTTTTTATTGTGACACCATTTAGATTTGGTAAATCACACTAAAAAAATGATGGGGGTATATGTGAAGCTTTAACTCTTTTTTTTTTTAATGTGGGAGGTTCCAAATTTAAAATTTATATATATAAAAAAAAGTGGATCGGGTTAGCAGTGCAAGCTTTTTGGGAAAAGTGTGTTAGTTTAGCAAATTGCCCAATTATTTAATCTCATATAATATTTTTCTGAATTCAAAATTTATATAAAAAAAATGTCACAAGATCACAAGTTAGAAAAACCAATTATAACATATGCATATTGATTACAATGTGTTCATATACTCCCGTGCCTCGGGCACGGGTACTGTACTAGCACTACGCCAGATGGCCTTTCGGGCGACGGACCGAAGTCGTCGCCTGAAAGGTGTTTTTCGCCCTCTGACGACTCAGGCGACGAACTTCCGTCGCCTGAGTTGTTGTCGGGTGACTTTCATCCTTCCACCATTCAGTCAACGACCATCTGTATGTTCGTCGGCGGAGTTAACTCAGGCGACGGAAAAAGTGTTCGTCGACTGATGATGTTGTCAGAGGCCAAGGGCCATCCAGGCCCACCCATTAAGACTCAGGCGACGAGTTTAGTGTCATAAGTTCGTCGCCTGAGTCGGTCCATAGGGCTATGAAAGCATTCAGGCGACAGACTCTTTTCTTTATGTGTCGTCGCCTAGATAGTTTCAGGAGACGGAAATGGAATTATTTTGTCTCCTGAGTCGGTCCATAGGGCTATGAAAGCATTCAGGCGACAGACTTTTTTCTTTATGTGTCGTCGCCTAGATAGTTTCAGGAGACGGAAATTGAATTATTTTGTCTCCTGAGTCGGTCCATAGGGCTATGAAATAATTCAGGCGACGGACTTTTTTCTTTATGTGTCGTCGCCTAGATAGTTTCAGGAGACGGAAATTGAATTATTTTGTCTCCTGAGTGTAGTCTAAGGATGCATTCTCAGTTGTATGTCCGTAGTTGGAGTGTTCAGGAGACGAAATTTTATATAAGTATGTCGCCTGAATAGGTTTAATTTTTTTTTTTTTAGTATAAGTTCGTCGCCTGAATTGTTTTGATTTAAAAAAAATAAAATTTAATAGGGCAGGTGCCCCCTGTTCGAATGTACCTTATAGCACATGTTGTGCTCCTGTCCTAAACTCTATAAACAACAACACACACAACACAAACAACATACTCAACAACATACAAGCACAAGCAATTCATTCCATCACATTAAAAACCTTGTAATCCACCCTAAACCTTGTCCAACATACCAAAAGTATGTGACAAATATCCATCTTGAGCAACTTAACAAAAAACTTCACAAAAGTATACACAAATACTGCAAATTCCATCCAACACAAGTTCTCTAAATGTTTCTCCAGAAAACCAAAGCCAAGTTTTAGTTAGAGGGATATAAGGAGGGCGTCCTTACCTAGCTATTTCGGCTGGGGGGAGGGCTGACTGTCTGTTGGATGACCAGCGGAGTTGGTGGAGGGCTGAGGAGAAGCTGTGGCTGAAGGGACAGCCTGAGGACACACTACGGAGGTGACGGATGGTTGTGAGTTGGCCTGACCACTTAGCATGCCCATCATGAGCCTCTCGATGCTCGCCATACGCTCCTCCAGCTGCTCATTCTTGGTCTCGGTTAGGGTGGTTTTCTCACGCAACCTTTCAATTTCAGCCTTCGCCTCCTCCAACTCCTTGTCCCTCTTTGTAGCCCTTGCTGCCCATGGACCCCCTCTTTTCTTTGCAGGCCGCTCTCCAGCTGCACCCATTCCTTTTAAAAAAAGATTGAAAACATAATAAGTAAAATCAGTGGGATTGAACACATAATAAGAGTTGTAAGTAGAAAAAGATTGAAAACATAAGTAAAATATTGTTATGAACTATAAGTAAAATCAGTAATGGAAATTGTAAGTAAGAATGAGCAGCTGGAGAATAAGAAAGTCATAAATAAAATCTTGTTATGAAAACAAGATTGAAATCTTGATATGAATTATAACAAGATTGAAATTGTAAGTAAAATCAGTAATGGAAATTGTAAGTAAGGATTGAACACATAAATAAAATCTTGTTATGAAAACAAGATTGAAAACGTAAGTAAAATCTTGTACTGGAAATTGTAAAATCAGAAATTCAAACATAAGTAAAATCTTGATATGAATTATAACAAGTAAAATATTTTTATGAACTTCTGAAAATTGTAAAACAATAATAAAATAAGTGGGATTGAACTATACCTCGAACTTCTGTTCCTTTTCTTTCCCCAAAGCAATCCAAGATGATCTGTGTTTGTTCTTCGACAGAGAGGGGTGGTATTTGGCTTGGGTCTTCTCCTCCTTCTCCAACAGTGCAGACTTCATCAAGACGACGTTTCAATTTGGCCTACAAACACAGAAATTTATAAGTAAAATGAATATATATATATATATATATATATATATATATATATATAAGTAAAACACAGAAAGGAATGCATATATTGATTTCAAACCAGTAAAAGGAATACATAAGTAAAAGGAATATATACAAGTAAAACAAGTAAAACACAGAAAGAAATGCATTTTTGAACAGGATTTATAAGAAATGCAATAATATATAAGTAAAACCTAAGTACTTAGGAAACAGCCAAGCAAGCAAACTAAAAAAATCTAATAGTAGATAAGCAAGCAAAAATAAGCATCAGTCAAGCAAGCAAACAAATCTCATAGTAGATAAGCAAGAAAAAAAAATTCATAGCAAATAGATGAAAAGCAACAATAGATAAGTATTTTTTAAGCAACATAATAGATGTGAAGATAGGCAACAACCAAGCAAGCAAACAAAAAAAAAAAGATAGGCAACAACCACACATGACAGAAGATAGGCAACAGCCAAGCAAGCAAACAAAAAAAAATCAGTGCATAATAGATGTGAAGCACAAAACCAAATTAAGCAACATAATAGATGTGAAGCACAAAAAAAAAATTAGTGCAGTAAAAAAAATAAGATACCAGTCCATCTTGCGCACCCGGACACCCCTCGTAGGCTTCTATGGTTGTCTTAAGCCATGCCGCCGGATGGTTTTCCTTAAAATGAGCTCTTCTGCTCGGAAGCTCAGGGGCTTGGACCCATTGTGATGATTAAGGGGGTTTGGGTTCTTGGTCCTGTTTTGCTTGTTTCGCTCACACAGGGTCTGTAAAAAGATAGTCAATCAGAAATCACAAGTGATAAACAATAAGATAAACGGCGAATAAAAAAACAAGTTAGGGAATTAATGAGAAATTACCTTTCTCGCTTCGTCTGTGAAGTCACTCACCAAGAACCGCCACTGCTCAGGGCGAGCGACAAACTCAAGTGGTATGTCCTCGCCCCCCCACTCCAGGAAGTGTTGATGACAGTCATACTTCCAGGCCCCATATGCTTTTCCGCTCTTCTTCTCCACGTATGAGTCAACTGCAGGGTCAATCTCATAGTACATCTACACATCCATATCAGAAAAAAAATAAGCATCAGATAAGCATTTTGTGAAGGAAAATGCAACTATAAAGAAACATAAGTAATAAGAAACTATAAAGAAATAGATGTGAAGCAAAAATAAGCATCAGATAATCATTTTGTGAAGGAAAAAATAGATGTGAAGCACAAATCAAGAAAGCATAAGTAATAAGAAACTGTAAAGAAACATAAGTAATAAGCAACATAATAGATGTGAAGAAACTATAAAGAAACTATAAGTAATAAGCAACATAATAGATGTGAAGCACAAAACCAAAGAAACATAAGAAACTATAAAGAAACATAAGTAATAAATGTGAAGCATAATTATAAAGAAACATAGGTAAACACAGATCACACTATACAGAGATCACACTATACACAGATCACACTATACAGAGACTATACACAGATCACACTATAGTTGCTTTAGGATACACAGAAACTATACGCAGAAACTATAAAGCTGTGAAGCATAATTATAAAGCAACTATAAAAAAAATTCATAGCAAATAGATGAAAAGCAACTATAAAGAAACATAAGTAATAAGAAACTATAAAGAAATACATGTGAAGCAAAAATAAGCATCATATAAGCATTTTGTGAAGGAAAAAGCAACTATAAAGAAACATAAGTAATAAGAAACTATAAAGAAATAGATGTGAAGCAAAAATAAGCATCAAATAAGCATTTTGTGAAGGAAAAAATAGATGTGAAGCACAAATCAAGAAAGCATAAGTAATAAGAAACTATAAAGAAACATAAGTAATAAGCAACATAATAGATGTGAAGAAACTATAAAGAAACTATAAGTAATAAGCAACATAATAGATGTGAAGCACAAAACCAAAGAAACATAAGAAACTATAAACTACCTCCAAGTAATCTCTTACGGGGGACTGTTGCTCATCTGTTAGTTTGCTCCATGTTGATGCAAGCATCGGCACTTTGTCCCTGATAGCACACCCAATGTCTCGGACAAAGGTGTCATGCAATTGCTTGAGGCTAGGCCCCTTGTGGAAGCAGGACCACTGAATCTTCAGCTTCTTCCCTGCTGCGGCCTTGAGGAGTGCTGTTTTGTGACTCTTGATGGTTCGATATTTACCTAAAAATCATAAGAACATATCAGATAACAGTTGAGATAAGTAACATTAATAAGCAACAAAAAAAAAACACAATCATCATCAACATAAGTAACATTAATAAGCAAAAAAAAAAAAAAAGCAACATGTAGTGATATGGCTATGGTGAAGGTTAGATAATGTAACAGATTGTTGAGGAAGGAGTAACAGAATGCTTGTGTGTATATTCAACATAAGTAACATTTACAAAGCAAGCAACATTTAGGAAGTAACATTTAGTAACATTTAGGAAGTAACATTTAGAAAGCAACTACACTGCAGTCAAGACTTTTCTAAGGCAGAGAAAAAGAAAGCAAAGTTTCTGGATAAACTCAGCCAGCAAGACTCTAAATTAAAGAGAAGTACTGGCAAAATAAGGCCAATCAAACAAGTAAGTCCACAAATATCAAGCCAAAGGAAAAAGAAAGCAAAGTCTCATTCGAAGGCTAAGTCCACAAATATCAAGCCAAAGGAAAAAAAAAATGAATCACTACAGCCAGTTAAAACAAAAAGACATTGAACATACTTCCTGTTCAATTTCACACAAATCAAATTGAAACCCTAAATCCTAAATCAGATTGAAACCCTAAATCCTAAATCAGATTAAAACCCTAAATCCTTATACAAATTGAAACCCTAAATCCTAAATCCTATGAGATTGAAACCCTAAATCCTAAATCAGATTAAAACCCTAAATCCTTATACAAATTGAAACCCTAAATCCTAAATCCTATGAGATTGAAACCCTAAATCCTAAATCAGTATACAAATTGAAACCCTAAATCCTTATACAATTTTAAAGAATCTGACAGAGGGAGAGAGAGAGATGCTAACCACGACATCGGATGGAGCGAGGGGCCTCGCCTGATGACGTAGCTACTGGGTTGGCGCCGACAATGGCTGTGGATGGCGCAGGGTTGCCATTGGTGAGAGATAGGAGAGGAGGTGGCATCGGGGTTGTTGCAGAGGGAGTAGGAGTCCCTGAGGCAGGAAGAGGAGTCGGGGCCGGGTTTGGAGAGGGAGTGGGAGTGGGAGTGAGAGTCGAGGCCGGGTTTGGAGAGGAAGTGGGAGTGGGAGTCGGGGCCGGATTTGGAGAGGGAGTGGGAGTGGGAGTCGGGGCCGGATTTGGAGAGGGAGCCGAAGGCGCTGAAGCGGTTGAGTTCGATGGCGAGGTTTGCAAGATCAATGGCGGAGGAATCGGGGCCGGAGTGGAGGAGGTTTGCTTCTTTTTCCCCTTCACAGGGCGGCTTTTAGGGGGCATGGCGGAGGAGAGGTCGGAGGAGAGGTGGAGGAGGGACGAGAGGAGCGGCGGAGGAGAGGCGGAGGAGGGACGAGAGGAGCGGCGGAGGAGAGGCGGAGGAGGGACAGAGGCAAGTTGGAGAGGGAGGAGGCGGAGGAGAGAGAGAGAGAGAGAGAGAGAGAGAGAGAGAGAGAGAGAGAGAGAGATGAGTGAAACAGATTTGGGGCTAGGGTTAGGGGAGGAGTCCGAGTTTGTAAAATCTTACATGTTCAGGCGACGGACATATAAAAAAATATTGTCGCCTGAAAATTTGGCGGAAATTCAAATTTTCGTGAAAATATAGGGGGGAAATTCACTTTTGCATTGGGGAGACATACTAATACTAAGTTCGTCTCCTGAATCATTTCAGGCGACGAAAAATAAAAGAGTCCGTCGACTGACCATTTGGCGGAAATTCAAATTTTGGTGAAAATAATGGTGGGAAATGAAATTTTATTCGAGCAAAATGGGGCAAAAATTCACTTTTCCATTGGGGAGACGTACTAGTAATAAGTTCGTCTCCTGAATCAATTCAGGCGACGAACAGTAAACAATTCCGTCGACTAATCATTTGGCGGAAATTCAAATTTTGGTGAAAATAAAGGTGGGAAATGAAATTTTATTCGAGCCAAAATGGTGTGAAATTCACTTTTCCATTGGGGAGACGTACTTTCAATAAGTTCGTCTGCTGAATACTCTCAGGCGACGGGAATTTAATTGTTTCGTCGCCTGAAAAAATACAGATTTTTTAAAAAAGAGCACTTGGCATGTGTTATTGCCCTGTTTACCATAACTTAATGACAAATTGCACCAAAAAAAATAGTCTTAGAAGCCATGATACTAACCATGTCATACAAATACGAAAATAACCGCCATGTCTCACAAAAACAACGATTACAATATATGATTTATGGAATCCGAAGACATTATCAACCTTCGTCATCGTCATTTTCCTCTTCGTCATCCTCTTGTTCATCTTCATCTTCATCGTCGTCTTCATCTTCATCTTCATCTTCATCTTCATCTTCATCTTCATCTTCATCTTCATCATGTTCATCTTCATCTTCATCTTCATCTTCATCATCATCGTCTTCTTCTTCTTCTTCCTCCATTTCAAGATCAATGGCGAGGTTCAAATTTTCGAAATAGATCACCGGGCCAATCTCCTGATAAGCTTCTTCTACCTCATTGGTAAGATCATCTCCGCGAGTTGCTAGAGTTTGAGGATCATACACGTTCCTATGGGACATCACATTAACTACTTTCCAAGCATCACCCGCCTTTGGATCATCCACGTAAAACACTTGCCTCGCCGAGCGTGCAAGACAAAACGGGGAATCCTCATACCAACTGTTGTTTGTGTCCACAGAGAGCAAACTCATATCTACCTTGGTGCTTCCACTATTTTTAGGGTCGGTGTCAAACCACTTGCATTTAAACAACACAACTGGCATACAAGTAGCGTATATCAGCTCTACCACTTGTTCAAGTACCCCATAGTACTTAGCATCCGAAGTTTCCACCATCACCCCTGAATTTTGTGTTCTCAAATCTTTGTCTTTGTCCCATGCCACAAACTTCACCCCATTGACAGAGCAGGCCCAATACAGTTTGCATTGTAGTGGCCCCTTTGCCAAGTTCAGAACCTCCGGTTTTAGGTAGTTGTCTCCATCTCTGTGCAACTTAGAAACCTATACAACATAACATGTTAGAGTTCTGTTTTGGGAAAACAAACATGCAATTTGTTCAATGAAACATCACGTTCGTTCTTACCCATGGGTAGAAATAACTGAGAAAATCTTTTCTACGGTCCCATTCTTCATACTCCGGGTAAGCGTCACTATACAAGTTCTCATGCGATGTCAAGTAGAACTCAACTTCCTTGCAGTTGGTTAAAACTTGCCAATGAGCCTCTGCAATCATAGGTTCTCCTAACCTTTCTCTCATGATTTCACCGTGAGGACGCACGAGGCTTGAAACGACAGAAATATCATAGCTCAACTCCTCCATAGCATTCGTACCTGCACGGCTCTCATCTCGACCCCCGAGATACAAGTTGCAGTATGTTGTTGCCTCGTTTAAAACGTAACGCTCTGAAATACTCCCCTCCGGGTAACAGTAGTTCTTCACTTGAGCCTTATATTTGCCAAGTTGCCTATAAAACAAAGGAAGAAGTTTTAGAGGGGTAAGATGGACGTGAAATTGTGAGATGAATTTAATCGATGAGTAGCATACCTTTCTATTGGGTACATCCAGGTGTAATATACTGGTCCAGTTTCTAACACTTGTTGCGGTAGGTGAACTAGAAGGTGTACCATGATTGTGAAAAAGTGTGGGGGATAAATCATCTCCAGTCTGCAAAGAATCTAAACTATCTCATCCTCCATCTGGCGAACATCCTCCTTCCTCACCTCCCTAGCATACAATTTCTGAAACCATTTCGCTAGCGCAACCAAAGTCTTGGCAACACCCAACGACAAGTATGCACGGACGACAATGGGAAGAAGACGCTGAAACATAACATGAATGTCATGGGTCTTTAGGCTGTGGAACTTTCTCTCTGCAATTTTGACCTTGTTGTGCAAAGATCCAGCGTACCCATGGGGGTACTTCACTGCACCGAACCATTCGAATATATCTGGTATGTCCTCCCGTTTCACCAGGAATGGCGCATGAGGGAGTGTTCCATCTCTCTTATGTGCCTGGCTTCTCCGCACCCCTCTCTGCTGCAATGCGGCTCGAGCTTTGGGACCATCCTTTGTCTTCCCTTCTATGTTAAGCGTAGTGCCGATGATGTTGTCGAAGACGTTCTTCTCGATGTGCATAACATCGAGTGCATGTCTGACTCTAATGTGACGCCAGTAAGGCAATCTCCATAACTCGGACTTGTTGGTCCAACACATTCTGTTAGTCACACTGTATGGGGCCTTGAAAGCAGGGTGCGAGCTGAGGACGGGGAAGTTGATCCTGTTGAGAAAGATGGAAACATAATGAGAAAGATATCGGACAAACGTATGAAAAGGGAAAAGAGAGTGAAAAGAGAGGTAGTTCTCGTACCTATCGATCTGTGAAAGAATTTGCTCCCCGTTCCAAGCATAAGGGCGTGTTCTGTGTTCTTCGCTTCCATTGAATGCCATACCATCGGTTCGCCACGGGTGGTTTAGTGGAAGCCATCTACGGTGCCCATCGTAAACCATTCTCCCTTGTTCATGCGTTGCAGAAGTACCGTCCAAGCAAATAGGGCAGGCTTTATACCCCTTTGTCGCAGCTCCAGCCAACATCCCCAAGCCAGGAAAGTCGCTTATAGTCCACAACACTGCTGCTTTCATCGTGAAAGTGGACCTTGAGTATCGATCAACAGTATATACTTCAGTCCCCCATAAGTGGCGAAGCTCATCGATCAACGGCTGCATGAACACACTAAGACACTTTCCTGGAGACTTTGGTCCCGGAATCAACAACGATAACATGTTGAATTCCTTCTTCATGCACAACGATGGAGGCAAGTTGTATGGCATCACTATGACAGGCCATGTGCTATGGAGGGTTGACTGATTCCCAAATGGATTGAATCCATCAGTTGCAAGTGCAAGTCTCACATTCCTCACGTCTTCAGAGAAATGCGGGTAGGTTTTGTTGAATTCTTTCCATGCCTCACCATCTGATGGATGTTTCAACCATTCTGCATCTCTCACCCGCTCACCATGCCATCGCATAGCCTTTGCAATGTTCGGCTCCATGAACAATCTCTTCAGTCTAGGGGTTAAGGGAAAGTACCGGAGAACCTTCCTGGGAACCTTGCCTCTCGTACCCTCCCTAGTACACCACCTAGGTGTGTTGCACTTGGGGCACGCTTCGAGATCTGCATATTGTTTGCGAAATAGCACACAATTATACTCACAAGCGTCGATCAGCTCGTACCCAAATGCAAGGTCCCTAATCACACTCTTCATCTTCGCTCCATCCGTAGGATGTTTATGTCCTTTCGGCAACATGCGAGCAATGTGTGCGCACATGGCGTCCATGCTCCTATCTGTCCAACCAAACTCTGACTTCATCTGCATTGCATCCAGACAGGCATCCAGAACAGTCATATCGCTGTTCTCACACAATGGCATGTTTGCTGCCTCTACAAGCCTATTATATTTCTCGTAATCATCGTCAACAACATATTGGAACGGAGGATCGTCGGGGACAGAGTGCGCCTCATATCCGGCATGAAACGGAAAAGCATCGTGCAGAATGTTCATAGCAGGACCATCAACGGAGGAAGATGCCCCTTCCTCCAGGATCTGCGTTCGTCGTTGCTCATTTGTCCTATCAACTGGGGCTTCGCCATGCTTGTCCCAAACAATATAACTAGGCCACATTCCCATGTGGGCCAAATGACTGTGTATTTCATCTATTGGGTGCCATTCATTGTTGCGGCATCTCCGACTCTGACATAGGAAATGAGTCATTCCATTCGCATTATCTCTAAGATTCTGCATAAAGAGAAATATTCCATTTTGATACTCCCCATGAGCGTGAGGGAGTAGCATCCAACTTTTGTCGCCCATTATCGTCCTATCATTATCAATCCATTCATATGAATTCATCACATTCTAAAATGAAATTGCACATAAACAATCCATTCTCATCATCTATGTCATTCTACACCACATTCTAAAATAAAATTGAACATAAACAATCCAGTCACATACACAATCCATTCATACCTCAAACTCAATTTAAAATCAATTTTCAATCATAACGTTCTAAATTCCATTTTCATCAAAAACTCAAATAAAAATTCCATTCTCATCATCTATGTCATTCTACACCACATTCTAAAATAAAATTGAACATAAACAATCTATTCACATAAACAATCAATTCATAACACAAACTCAATTTAACCTCCATTTAACCTCAATTTCAACTCCATATATACATACACAACTCTTTCCACTCATAAACTCCATTCAAACAACTTTTTTACCATCCAAACTCCATAAACAATCTATTCATATAAACAATCAATTCATAACACAAACTCAATTTAACCTCCATTTAACCTCAATTTCAACTCCATATATACATACACAACTCTTTCCCCTCATAAACTCCATTCAAACAACTTTTTTACCATCCAAACTCCATTAAAAAAGACAAGCTCATCATCAAATATCCAAACAAACAATGTATATGCATATATTCAACAAAAAAAACAAAAAAAATTAAAATTTATACATACCTTCAATGGAGGTGTGAAATGGGGGAAGAGTTTTCGAGCCCTCTAGGGTTATTTTGGGAGAAAGGATGAAGATGAGAATGATTTATTGTACAGTACAACCGATTTTAATTGTTTGTTACGGAAAACACATTCAGGCGACGGATATATATATAACTCCGTCTCCTGAGTGAATAGTAATAAATATGGGGTCAACTACCCCACTTTTCAGGCGACGGACATATTTAAATATTCGTCTCCTGAATAAACAGTATTTAATATCCCCAACCAACCGGACTTTATTACTCTACTTTTGAAAAAGTCCAACGTTCAGGCGACGAACCACGAGAACTTCCGTCGCTACAAAGGCCCGAACAACGCTCAGGCGACGAACCACTAATATTTCCGTCGCTACAAAGGCCCATTTTGACAGCCGTCATTCGGATACCTATTTGGGCGACCGATCTTGAGCAAAGGTCGTCGCCTGAATTTGTTCCGCCGCCTGAGTACAGTTCAGCCGACGAACATTGAGATTTTCTGGTCGGCTGAACATGGGTTGGAGGTGGTTTGGGCCTCCCATTGTTCAGGCGATGGGCCTTAGTAAGTTCGTCGCCCGAACCTGATTCAGGCGACGAACCTTTTGAGTTCCGTCGAGCGAGACGCAATCTGGCGTAGTGTAGTACATATACTAAAACTGATGCATAGCGTCCTATAGACGATGTAACCAAAATAAAAACAGCTTTATAAACACTGTCACCACTGTGAAAAAAGATTCATAGACACTGTAATCAAAGGAAAACCATACGACTAGAGAGGTATAAACCTTAAAAGGGCTAATGAGAAGCCAAAATACATGTGGTGACAATTCTCCTCTAATATATATTCGGGTAGGATGATCATAGACGCTGTAATCAAAATAAAAACAGGGTCATAGACACTGTAACCACTATTAAAATAGGATCATAAACACTGTCACCACTAGTAAAATAGGATCATCAACACTGTTACCACAAATAAAATAGGGCCGGCCATGAATTACCATAAATTCCACATATGCCACCTAAGCAAAATGGCCCCCAATATCTATTACACACGGCAAAAGGTCCCAGGTCAACAAAATAACCCAAGCCAAATTAAAAGCTGCAAGATGCAACAGCTTTTAAAAGCAAAGGTAAAAGCAAAGGAATCACGTGTACTTTGCGACCGAGTAAAGATCGTCTGCGACTCAATATGAGACTCTATGTACACCCTTTATTTAATTGGTCCACCTGTCTATATGAGTAAAACTGTATTCTTAAAAAGATTTACTCCGTGAAAAAAAAAAGAGAAGCATTTGCCCTCTTTTCTTTTCTTTTTTTTTTTGGGTAAAGTTTGCCCTCTTTCCTTTTTCCTTTTTTATTCTTTATTTTGTTTGGTAAAGTTTGCCCTCTTTTCTAGTAGATACTGTTCGGAGCTTCAAGAGAGGCAATGATTCTTCTTCCTCCTCAATGGTTCTTCTTCCCTGTTGCTGCAATTGTTATTCGACAATTGAGCAATTTGATCTTTGTTGTCGCTATCCTGGTTCGACAATGGTTCTTCTTCCCTCTTTTCTTTGTTTTTGTTGCCGTTATCCTTGCGGCAAAGCCACCGCCTACGAAGCCGGGAGACGAACCACCACCGCCAAATCTGGGAGGCAAGTCGAGGAGGATGAAGAGGTTTTGGTTCTCTGAGATTATTTTGCTTCTTTGGATTTCAAAGTTTCCCGGTAATCTAGTTTATTGAATTTGCTGAAATTAGTCTGCGTTGTTGATTTAGGTTATCAAATTAGGGTTCTTTAATTTAAATTTCAGAATTTTATTTTATATTATTCAAAATCAAATCGAAATCGATGTCAGAGTCCAATTTCTCTGAAATTTATCGAATTTGCAGCTCTATTGATTATCAAATTTATTAGTGTGGATTGGGAATTAGGATTAGTGTAACCCTTTGTCAAACAAGGTTCTAGATCGATTTCTACTAACCTATACTTATTAAGACTTGTTGAAGTCTGCTGTCATGTTATTGGTTGGGTTACTTTTCAATTACAGAAAACAATCTGATGTCTTTCAATGTTAGCTGATAGGGAGTTAACTTGTTGAATTTTGCTTGCACTTATAGAAAACACCTGATCTTTGTCATCTAATTAGCTAATACTTATTATGATCATTACAACCCCCAATCTCTGCCATGTATTTTGTTTTCTGAAATATTGATCTCTGCTATTCTATTGGTGATATACTGATATTGTTTCTCCACAATGTTTCAAGTTTAGTGGCCAAATCTTGATATATGCTATCCTTTTGATTTACTGTCATGTTATAACTTAGCTTGGTTATTCTTGTTTTATTGGTGAACTTTCAGAGTTCAAATTGATTGTTTTAGTTTATCTAAGAGTATTTATTAGAGTGCTGTCATGATATCACTAATAAAGCTTGGCTTATTAGCTCAATCGGTAGAGTATTATGCTTCGGCACAAAGATGTGGGTTCGAATCCCATATAAGCCTATATAACCATCTATATAGATTAAGAGTAGTTGTGATTGTAGAAGGAAAATGCCCGAATACATGAAAGGTTGCCAACAACCATGTCAGTTTAAAACATATCCAAACCTTATACAATTACAAGTTTCCCTTCCATGGGCAAAAACACAAAATAAACATCAATGCCTATACTATCAACAAAAGTTTCCCATCCAAAGCAAAATACAGTGGGAGAAAGGCAATTTCAAGGGCAAAAACACAAAGTAATCTTCAATGCCTGTACTATCAACAAAAGTTTCCCATCCAAAGCAAAATACAGTGGGAAAAAGGCAATTTGATCTTCAAGGTATATACATCGTCCCAAATAAGGCTCCTTCTAAGCTATATTCTGGAATGGGCCGGGCATGAGAAAGCTTCACCTAGGTTGAACCTGCCATTATCATAATTCTGGTAAATGCTTTGAGCTAGATAGTACTATAAAAAAAACACATATCTAGGAGCATAATTATGATCTCCATTCATGTTTACCTGAGGCACTCCAATGCTAGTCAATAATGCTGTGTGACTAGGCTGACCAACTAGTGAGCTAATATACATGTTCCCTTGTGTGTAATCTAAAGATGTGGAATAGGTGTCCATAGATGGATCCCATGGCTGGATGAAACAAGTTGATCCCATAGTTGAATGGCTCCCCTGTAAATGGAAGAAATGAATAACTAAAGTGTAATAAGGAAAAAAAAAGTACTATAAAAGCAGTATGTCAGTAACTTCAATTGAAAGTACCAAATTATCATGAACTTATATTATACATGTTCAAGAGCAACCTGTAAATGGAAGAAGTGAGTGCTTAAAGTGTAATAAGGCAAATAATAATAAAAAAGAAGTAAAAAAGCAGTAAGCCAGTAAATTTAATAGAAAGTACCAAATTATCATGAACTTATATTATACCTATTCAAGAGCAACCTATAAATGGAAGAAGTGAGTACTTAAAGTGTAATAAGGCAAATAATAAAAAAAGTACTAAAAATGCAGTAAGCCAGTAACTTCAATTGAAAGTATCAAATTATCATGAACTTATATTATACCTGTTCAAGAGCAACCAAATCACTATGACATAAGTCTCTGTTTTGCTTATGCCTTTTGCTTTTGTTTGTTGCTTTTTCAAGAGCACTTATTGGCCTCTTACTTGATTGAGTTCCAGATTTAGGCTTCGGTTTCACACCTCTAACTGTCTGTATCTTGCCATTCGCACTAACATCCATATCATGATTTTCCTCATTTCTTCCCAAGTGATTTTGCAAGCTGGATTGCAATGGTTTTTCATTGTTCCTTGCATCAATTTCTCTCATCAAATTAAGAATGGTCTCTTTCACAAGGGTGTACCCATCTTCAATTTCTGCAGCTCTTGCAAATAAGCGAGTGGATCGACGACATAAGTCTCTGTAGCGCATTCTCGTTGCTGTTTTAGGATCTTCCTGATCAACATTTGAATTCTCACAAGTAGCTTTAGTGCTTCCTCTTTTAGCATCTTTTGTCCACCTTTTCAAAATGTACTTGCTAGGAATTTTAGGAATTTCTCTATGAGAGAAAACCTTGAGTATGTGACTACACAACAAACCAGCAAATTCAAATTTCCTACAAGTACAGCAAACGGTTCCTTCTCTATCATCATAGAAGGAGACAATGAAACTGCAATGCTTACCAGGAGGTGTGACCACATATTTCAAAGGTTTTTCTGCATCACAACAAACCTCAAGATGATAATCATAGGCTATACATACTTGTTCCTGGAATAGCACAAACACTTCCGGGGTATAAACACTCGCAGCATGCTTCAGAATTGCTATTGGAAACCATAACGCTGCTTTACTTTGGCTTGCCTTAAAATCTGCAGACATCTCACCATAGCGTCGATCATCAAATAGTCGTTGAAAGTTTTCAAAAAATTTTCTCAAATCATGCTTATAACTTATATAGCCCTTGATGAGTTTGTTCATGCTTTCACTTCGTTGAGTAGTGACCATGTCTGCACAAAATGTATCTCGCCCATAAACCAATGCCCACTTTTCTTTTATACTGAACATTCTCTTCAGCCAGTTATTATCTTGTAGCTGATACTTTTCTAGCATTTTACTCCAAGCATCCAAAAACTCTTCCTCGTACTCATAATTGTAAATACAATTACTAAAATCTCTAGAAAACTCAGGATTGTACCTTGAGAAAACAGCACTCAGATGAATCGCAGCATTCTGAAAGATGTGCCAAACACAAAGACGATGACGAGTCTCTGGCCATTGGAGATGAAGGGCTGTTGACATTGCGATATCTTGATCTGTTAGCATTGTCTTGGGCAATTTGCCTCCCATAGCCCTAGAAAAAGTGTCAAATAACCATACAAATGTCTCAGATTTCTCATCATATAATAATGCAGCCCCAAAGACAGTAGTTTGCTTATGATGATTCACCCCGACGAATAAAGCAATTGGTCGACCATCCTTATGCTTGCGATATGTTGTATCAAAGCAAACGACGTCGCCAAAATCCTCATAGTCATCCATCATTTTCGCATCAGCCCAAAAGATATTAGTTATCAAATCATCTTCATCCACTTGAATAGTGTAAAAGAAATTAGGATCTTGTACTTTCATTCTTTGCAAGTACTCAAGAACACCACCTGTATCCCCTGATTTTATTTGCAAGCTGCGCTTACTACGCAAATAGTTCTTATAATCCACATGAGAAAATCCAAGATTTTCATAACCTCCTGCTTGTCTTGCCATGAACTCAAAGGCCTGTTTTGGAGCAATTCCAGAAATTTCAGCCAAGTCAACTTCTGATGCTTGAGATGTCGACATTCTTCGATGCGATATAAATAAATGACTCTTACTTGGGCTTGCCAATGCATGATTATGATCAGCAATAAAGTTGACAATACGATATTTTCCCGTTTGCCGACAACTTATTCTTAACATGGCCAAACAACCGAATCTTGTCTCCGCACGATGGGGTCTATAAACATCATCTCGTTTGTCGCGTCTTCGTTTACCTTGGCACGAACAAACAAAAATTCTGTCCAACACCGCCCCTTTGTGTTTGTGAGTTGTACTTCTTCGAACAGAAAAGCCAGCCACCAAAGCATAAGCATTGTAGAACTCATAAGCTTCATCTTCGCTTTTAAACTCCATACCAACTCTTGGAATAATCTCCTCAGATAACTTTGAATGGATCTGTTGCACCATTTCATCTTCACGATAAGAAAGTGGCAAATCTCCATCTTGCTCGAATTCAAGACGACGACGTGGCTGCGTTTCTTGTAATCCATCTCTATAGCCTTTAAACAAATTAAATTAATCAATGAAAATGAGTCCAAAACAAACATTCCTAATAAAATCAGTGACAGAAATGAATTGGTTAGCATTTATAATTACAAGTTCACAGCAATGATACTAAGATTGAACATGAATATATGATTTTAGAACTTTGCCTATTATGACAGTAATCACCCAATTCCTGTTTTCTTTATAAGTGCAAGTTTATTCCATTTTCATACAAATATAATCCAAGACAAAGGTTAGGTGGATAAATTATAACCCAAGGCACTCATAATCTATAAGATTCATGAGGTGCAACTGCCTACCTATCCTATTTAATCCATCAAAACAGAGTATGGAAAAAGGAAAAGTAAGTGAGACTTATAATGGGTTACCCAGATGATTGCCTCATAAGCTGATAAGCAGTTATACTATTATACTATTGAATTTCAGGATGGCAGGAGAATCAATATGTGAGGTTTATTCTCTGAAATAAAAGAGTAAACGAGTCATAAGTGAATGTATGAAAGGGAATGTTCTTAGAGGGAGGGAGTAAATTGGGAGGGAAAAGTACAAATGAGGACAAAAAGAGAGGGAAAAGAGGGCAAACGCTTCTTTTTTTAAAATCTTTTCTTCTGCAATTTTGTTAAATCGAAAGTTTTACCATGTAGACAGGTGGACCAATTAAATGAAGGGTGTACATAGAGTCTCATATTGGGTCGCAGACGATCTTTACTCTTTGCGACCAGCTCCGGCAATGATACGGCGGGGTGGTACTTCCGAGCCAACTGCTTGTACGCCTGCTTGGTCTCTGGCAAAGTCCTGGTCTCCGGCACACCCAAAAGCTCGTAGAACGTCATACCGGATCTGACCGATCCATTGCTAACCGCTCTTATGCAACCGAATCAGTGCGATTGGGGACGTTCCAAAGGAGACACAGGAGGATGGGCGGCGCCACCTCCTCCGCCTCCGGAAGCACCGCCTCCGCCTTCGGGGATCTCTAGTGTGGACGTTCCAAAGGAGACACGAGATGGATCCCGGCTCGCCGCCCCAAACAGCTGAGCTTTCGTGGAGGGGAAAGTGATTCATTGCTACACTTGCGGGAACGGAGATGCCGGCGACCATGGTGGTGGAGAACGGCGGCCATGGCGGGAAGACAGATCTGAAGGGGAATCGACAGGCCATGGCTAAAGAAGGGAAGAGATGAGTAAATCGGCGGGGCCAAGGGCAAAATGATGAAGAGGGGAGGAGTGAGAATGGAGGAGCAACCATGGATGAGCTCAGATCTGAATACGAGGAGGGATGAAGCGGGTGGGGAATAATTAAAACTAGGGTAGTCTAGGTATTATGAAAATATTTTGGCCCTTTATTAGCAAAAAAAAAAAAACCTTAGCCTTTAGGACATTTAGTAATTGATCCAAAGGCCGCTTCATTAGACAATAGGATAGGTAATTGTATTTTATAAAGCTCTCAATATCAAATTATTTGAATATTTATAATTAATTTTTAAATGAAATTACAGTATACCTTATATAACATCTTCTATTTAACATTATATAGTCAAAATTTAATACGTAAAAACAATCAACCAATTTCACACCCGAAAAAATTCCAACATAATATACATACACCGTAAATCCCGTACTTGGGACGGGTCTTACACTAGTTTTATAAGATTACGCTTAATTGTATTATGTTGATTGAGTAGATCAGCAGAGGCTATCTTATTATAAATACAAGTACAAGATTATTCTAGGAGATCGCATACAGATCGATATTAACATAATCATATCCTCTAACCTACAATAGAAATATATACTCAAATATTTTACAAACACTACGCCAAATAGACACTGAGGCGACGAACAGATCAAATGTCGTCGCTCCAATGCGTTTCTAGCGACGGATTACAATATCTCGTCGCCTGAGTGTGGTCAAACCACATGGTCGTCGGGAGATATCTATGAAGCGACGGAAGAGGGATGTGTCCGTCGCTTGAAGGATATTCTGGCGACGAACTATAAATCTTCCGTCGCCTGAGTCATGTGTACCGTCGCCTGAATGGTTTTGAGGGGCTTCATTTATGGGACTGGTTGAGGCGACGGGTAAATGACTATGTTTGTCGCTTGAGTTTTTTTTTAATTTCCTGAATTAAATATGTAATTTTATTCTTATAAGATATATTTATAAATTTCAAACCATAATTTATAATGTTATTAATTTTAAATTAATTAGGTAATATTTTTATAATGTTAAAACTATACACTTAAAATAATTCATGTACATTTTTATACAACCATATTCATTAGGTAATAACTCATACGTTATATATTATATTCATATATGTTATGAATATAATATGAGTTATTGGTAATAACTCATAGGTTATAAATATGCCAATATATAATGTTATAATCAATAAATTTGTAACGTGTTATAGTCATATTGTTATAAAATCATAACTTATAATGTCATAAATTATAAATTAAATATGTAATATTTTATAAAGTTAAAACCATAGTATAACATTAGTTAGTTAATGTTCTTTTTATAAAACCGTACGAACTAGTGCTATATTTGTAAAAAAAGCATATATGTTGTGTTTATAAATTATAATGTTGCGAACTCATAATTTAGAATGTTATATAGTTATATGTGTGATTTTTTATTTATAAAACATACTATTGCTATATTTGTATAAAATTGTATTTTATATTTACATATTTTATGACTATCCAATTTTCTTTTGAGATCAAGATGAAGATTGAGATCGAGATCAAGAATTTATGTGTGTCTATATATATATATATATATATATAGAGAGAGAGAGAGATTTTCTGATAGATGCTACATATAAATTTCTAATTTTTGTTTGAGTTTGAGATTGAGTTTGATATTGAGATTATAGTTGTTAAATATAGATTTTGTGATTATATGAATATCCAATTTTTATTTGAGAATGAGATTGAGATCGAGATGTACTTACATTGGGATTGAGATTGAGATCGAAATCGATATTGATATTGATGTTGGGATTTTGATTGATAATATAGATTTTGTGATAATTGTTATATATGAATTTCTAATTTCCGTTAGAGTTTGAAATTGAGACTAAGAATGAGATTTTGATTGTTAATATAGATGAAGATCGAGATTTGAAATTGAGACCAATATGGATATTTGATCTATGAGATTTGAGATTGAGATTAATGAAGATAAAAATTTGATATTGAGATCGATATTTGAGATTTGAGATTTGTGATTGAGACTGAGATTGAGATCAAGATCAAGTGAATTTTTAAATTTATATATGAATTTCTCAAATGAATTTCTCAAATGAATTTTTAAATTTATTCTTTAATTAAAAAATAATAAATTAAAAAAAATACAAAAATTAAAAAAAAATATATTCATGTGATGTTAATACTTAATACTAGTTAATTGTAATTTGGTGCAAGCGAAAAAAAATTCTTTAGGCGGTATAACTCCCGCTCGTTAATTTTGTTTGGGGTGCATTGCAAAAATTGAACGGCATTATTCCCGCTTGTTAATTTTGTCAGGGGCATTCCTCTAACCCTAGATCCATCGCCTATTCGCCTCTCTTCCTGTCTCTCTCTTCCTCTCAAACCCAGATGGCTAGATCTCCTTCCCTCAACTCGCTCTCTCGAACCCAGATCCGGAGCACCCTTTTCGATTCTCTCCTCCGAGCAGCCTCCAGTCTGGCCGGCCGCGCTGCTCCTCCTCCTCAGGCGTCCGTCTGAAGCCACTGTAGCCGCCTCTCCTCTCAAAGTCGCTGAAGCTGCCTCTCCTTCTCGGGCGTCCGTCCGCCTGAAGCCGCCTCTGTAGCCGCCTCTCCTCTCGAAGTCGCTGAATCCGTCTGCCTCCTGCTCAGCAGTTCGTCTGCGAGTCGCAATTCATCCACTCGCCATCCATATGTCTCTCTCGTCGTCCTCCATTTCGTACTTCAATTTTGATTTTCGCTATTTTAATTTCTCTGCTACAAAACCCTAATTTCTTCTATCTTTGATATGTTTAGGTTTTTTTTGGGACAAGTTCTATGCCTACAACCCAAAAACGGAAAAACCTAATACTATTGACACTTCAGCGCTGATATTAAAAAACTCGAAGACTTGAGAAGGTAACGCTCATTCTAATAATCTTCTTTGTTGTCTAAAACTAGCTATTTTTTTGGTTTCATCTTGGTATTTTTTTATCTCTTTTCTTCGTTTGTGTACCATTGAATCTCTTTTCTTCGTTTGTGCACCGTTGATTCAAGATCAACATCTTGAGGGAACAACCTTTTCAGGAAGAAATCAAAGGAAAATGTTGACAGATGTTGAATTGGCTTAAACAGGGTTGAAAAATCATGATGGATAGGCTCTTGTTGCACTGATTTCTTAGTACCGATTTTTATGTTTGTGTTTGTCTGTTTTTATGACATTTCTAATAGGTAGCTATTATCACAAGGTATATTAAATTCAGAACTTATGTTTATGCTTTTTATACCTTCAATCTTATGATTAGCAAGTAGAAACATTCAGCATCTGACATAATTTTAATAAGTTACTTGTGTAATTGGGTTAGAATGGTTTGCACTTACTCATTGTTTTTTCATATGTATATAATCATTGTAATCGACCAAAAAAAAAACAACTTCTAGTTTGATTTTCATGAATCAGTAACGCTTGCACTTTCTTTGGCTCATTGTCTTTATACCTTTAACTTGGAGCTGAGCTTGCACTTACTCATTGTCTTTATACCTTTGATCTTATGTTAGGTTTCTTGCATTTGTTAGCGTGTTAGAGCTTTTTTCATATGTTAGGTTTCTTGAACTTACTCATTGTCTTTATATCTGATGCTTTTATTTTTGATTTATGATAGCAACTAGCTAATGCCTTCTTTTATCCAGCTTGTCGATCTCCATCAAGTTCAAGCATTTCAGTGCCCTTCACTCAAATGTGACCTTAAAGCTAGGTATATACTCTTTCTAATTGAAGTTTCACCCTGATTCTAAAATTTTTATGTGGTTATATTTTTATAACTATATGGTTCTATACATTTCAATAAATATATAAGGTTAGTTCTGATGAATACTTATATTTGCATGAATACTTAGATTAGTTAGATAAATGTGTTTGCTTCCGTCTTTTTTTTTGTTTTTCACTTATCCGATTTCTGTAGATAACTATAAAATTTTAAATATCTATCAAAATTTAAGTGTAATTGGTGACTTGGACTAGTTATATTAAAAATATTACTTGTAATACCTCTAAGTTTTGAAAATTTGTTCAAGACTTCAAGTTATGATCATTTCACTTAAATTAAAAATATTACATGAACAACTTCTCTATGTTCTGATAATTATCACATTCTTCTCTCTTCTGTTTCCTCTCCTCTCTCTGTTAGTGTGTTCTTTCTCTTCTGTTTCATGTCTTCAAATATCCCGGTATGCTCAACTTTTTTCAGATAAGATTTAGCTTATAAAGATGTCACATGGCCTTTTTTTTATAGATAATATAGCTTACCAATTATGTTCTACAGAATGGGGTATATATGAGTGTGATTGTCTATTTATTTGGATGTTCTACCTACCTCGTGAGGTTCTTATGGTTACTTTTATTCTCTCTGGCTATCTTTTTGTTAATTGTGTCATCTTTAAATTTGAATGGCAGGATAGTCTAAAAACTTAGAGATTGAAGACATATAGACAAATGTGGAGTCTAAAGATGCTCAAGCGGAGCATGTATATGTGGTAGTGCAATGTGAGATCGTGAGCAAGTGCTTTGGAGAATGGAGAGGCACCGAAGTACGAGGTAACATCTATGTCCTCTACTCCATTTTATTGAAGAATCTCTACCCGTTTAGAAACTTGTAAAACTAAAATTCCATAAAGCATTTAAAACATAGAATCAGTTTAAGTTTCATTCATTCTTGTAAATTGTATAACTTGTATGTATTATAAATTAGACTTGTAATTTAACTTGTTTTGTAAATTGAATAACTTGTATTATAAATCTGAAAACTTGTCTTATAAAATAACTAGTATAAATAGGTTTAGAGAACTAAGTTTTATAAAACTTACAAGTCTATAAAAATTGAAAGTTAAAGATCTCTACAAGTTTAGAAACTTATAAAACTAAAAATCAGTTTGAAGTTTCAGTTTAGAAAACACTTATAAATCTCTGTAAGTTTAGAAACTTATAAAACTAACATTCCATAAAGCCCTTAAAACTTAGAATAAGTCAAGTTCCATTCAGACTTGTAAATTGTATAACTTGTATAGACTATAACTTAGACTTGTAATTTAACTTGTATGGTAAATAGTATTACTTGTATTATAAACCTCAAAACTTGGAACTTGTATAACTTAGAATCAATTTAAGTTTCATTTAGACTTTTAAATTGTATAACTTAGACTATAACTTAGATTAGAATCAATTTATGTTTTTGTTTTTTTCTCCTTTTTGATTGATTGGCTGTTTTTTTTCCTACCTTTTGTTTCTGATGGACCGTTTCTATTTATTTTGGGCAGGGATGGGAGGAGCGGTGAGAAGTCCCAAGAAAAAGGGGGGTTGTAACATTGGAGCATGTAGGGTTCATAAAAAAAAGGCAAGTGCTTGAGGAGAGAGCCCATAAGACTGAGGGGAGTGCTAAGAAGGTGGATGAGAACGCTCAGCACGCCATCGAACACTGCGATGAGATGAAGCGTATGGAGGCGTTGCAGTTGCTTGTGCTTGGATATCCCCTCTGAGGTAGTTACCTCTTAAACTCATCATTAGCATGTAAGTTTTTCGAACATGATAGGTAGTTACCAGCTTTTTGGGAACATTTGCATTGAACATGGTAGATTTTTGGGTAAAAAACAGCCCTTGTGAATTGTGTTGCAAGTGCTTGGGTATCCCCTTTGTCAAGCCTTAAAGGTATGCATTTTTTGGGTAAAAAACATATGAAACTTTGTAAAGACTTTTAAATGTATGCAGGTTTTTGTGCAACTAGTGCAAAGTGCAGGTTTTCGTAATGTGATAGTCTTGTGCATTTTGTGTTTGTGTGTTCTGGAGGTTGTGAATGTAAAGTGCAACTTCTGTGTTTTGACAAGTTGTATGTTGTGAATGTATATAATGGTATCAAATTTGAGTTGTGTTATGTAATATAATGGTTATACAGCTTGTGTTGTGTGAGTGAGTAGGGTGTGTAAAGGTGAAAATAACAGATTTCATTTTAGTCTTTAAAAAAAAATTATTCAAGGGACGGACAAAGGTATTCGTCGCGTCAGTACAAACTAAAATTTACTAAGCACGTTCAAGAGACGAACCAACAGTTCGTCACTTGATGATATACTGAAGCGACGGATCAGGTTGTCGCTTGGACATGAGAAAGAACCTTCCAAAAGTTCATGGTTATGCTCAAGAGACGACAATAGTTCGTCGCTTCAATGAAACTGAAGCGACGAAATTAGTCATTCCGTCGCCATTTAACTGAAGTGACGGTGTCCATGCGACAACCCTTCAGGTGACGGACGTCCCTCGCTTCAATGTTCTAGCGACGGTTTTTGTTCTCAGGCGACGACTTTTGTCCGTCTCTTGAGTGTTTGTTTGGCGTAGTGAAAAGATGTTATTTTTATTACCTCCTTGCAAGCTCACGGAGGAGGTATGAGCTAGGTGGCTAAGAGCAAGACATCGGCAATCTGATAATGAGCACTGATATGGTGAACGATAAGCTCATTAACCTCAACTTTTTCCGTGACATAGTGAAAGTCGATATGAATGTGTCTGGAACGATGGTTGAGGACAATGTTACAAATCATGAAAGTGGAACTGAAGTTGTTGCAGATAATGCTAGGGCGACAATGAAGAGTCTGACCATCAAGGAGAAGTTCTTGAATCCAAGTAAGGTTGGCAACTGTAGTAGTAATGGCATGGTACTCTGCTTTTGTGCTAGAGAGAGCAAATACCTTTTCCTTATGAGGCATCTAATTAACTGATCATGGTTTGACAAAAATAAATGGCAACCCCATACTATGATCGACAATAATCAACATCAAATTCCCAACCAGCATCAATGAACGTTGTCAAGGAGAGAGATTGGTCGGATGCATAAGTTGTGAGATATAGTGCCCTTCATATAACGAATAATGTGTTTGAGCCAATGATCACCAGCCGGGCAATGCATGTACTGACATACAATGTTAACAACATAATTAAGCAATCTCAGGGCGGTTGATAGTATCATATATACTAACGGGCGCTTATGTGCACTCAATTTGCCATGTTTTGCATTTACTTTTATTACTTTTTCTGTTCATATTTTATACTTCTGGGTTAGGAAGGCATGACATTTGTGTAGTTTATATTTATTTGTAATATATAGAGGTCTACACGAGTTCTTGTTTAATTTCACATAAATCGGAAGCATTTTGGAGCAATTTGAAGAAGAAGGCAAATCTACTGATCCACTCGACGTCTACTGAATGACTCGACGTCTAGTAAATACATTCCACACTCGAAGCCAGAAGAAAAGAGTCACTTGACATCCACAATTCCACTCGATTTCGAGTGAAATGCACTCGAGATCGACCAAAGGACTCGACACCACAATCAGGACCCGATGTCGAGTGAAGCCCCACTCGAGATGAACAACATGACACGATATCGAGAGTTATCCTAGAGGTTTTGTTCAGGATGTCTTAGTCATGGTTGATAAATTGATTTTTCCTACTGATTTATTTGTGTTGGAAATGGAAAACCTGGTGTTGTGGAGGCACCTATTCTTTTAGGCATACCATTTTTTAGAACAGGGAAAACTAAGATTGATTGTTAGGAAGGTAAGCTCACCATGGAATTTGATGGTGAGAAGGTTCAGTATTGCATTATGGATGCTATGAGACATCCTGTTGATGAGCATTCTTTATTCTCTATTGATGTTATTGAGCCTATTGTTGATGATATGTTCGAGATGAATAAGGAAGATGAGTTGCAAGTTGCTTTGGTTGCGCGCTCCTCTGGATGAGCTTCCCCTAGATTACCCTTTGAAACCATACTTGCACGAGATTCTAGGAGCCTTAAATGCCAACCATTCACATCTGAAGAGTGAGAACTTAGCTCTAACCCTTCTTGAAGAGAATCTTTTACCCTCTATAATTAAACCGCATGAGATTGAGCTTAAGCCATTACCCGATCACCTTAAGTATGCCTTCTTAGGTGAGAATGACACCATTCCCGTCATCATTTCCAACAAGATCAACCTTGATCAAGAGGGTAGCTTAGTTGAGGTGCTTGAGGAATACAAGACAACCCTATGATGGACCATTGTAGACATCAAAGGGATAAGCCCAGCTACATGTATGCACCGAATTTTGCTAGAGGAAGGAGCTAAGCCGTCTAGACAGCCCAGAGACGTCTGAATCCGCCTATGATGGAGGTAGTGAAGAAGGAGGTTATGAAATTGCTTCAAGCTGGTATGATTTACCCCATCTCTGGCAGCAAATGGGTTAGTCCGATGCAAGTGGTTCCTAAGAAAAGGGGTATTACTGTTGTTGAGAACAAAGAAGGAGAGTTAGTGACTACGTGAGTACAATCTGGTTAGAGAGTTTGTATTGATTACAGGAAGTTGAATGCTGAGACTCGCAAGGATCACTTTCCTCTCCCATTCATTGATTACATGCTTGAGAGGCTTGCTGGGAGAGCCTATTATTGCTTTTTGGATGGATACTTAGGCTATTTTTGAATTGCCATTGCACTAGAGGATCAGGAGAAAACTACATTTACATGTTCTTTCGGCACCTTTGCATATCGCAAAATGCCTTTTGGGTTGTGTCATTCACCAGGAACATTCCAAAGGTATATGGTGAGCATCTTTTCTAAGTATATTGAGAACTTCATTGAGTTATTTATGGATGATTTCACAGTGCATGGAGATGGTTTTGGCTCATGTTTGGCTCATTTGGCACTTGTGTTGAAAAGGTGTGTTGACACCAACTTGGTTCTGAATTCTGAAAAGTGCCACTTCATGGTTGATCAAGGTATTGTTTTAGGTCACATCGTGTCTAAGAAGGGAATTGAGATTGATAAGGCTAAAATTGAGATCATTCAGTCCTTGCCCTATCCTACCATTGCGAGAGAGATACGATCTTTTCTTGGCCATGCTGGATTCTATCACCGATTCAGCAAGGATCTTTCGAAAGTCACTGCGCTGTTATGTGAGCTTTTCAAGAAGGATGTTGCTTTTGAGTTTGATGAGAAGTGCAAGGAAGCCTTCCATACATTGAGAGATCGACTTGTGTCTGCACTGATCATCTAAGCTTCTATTTGGACACTTTCTTTTGAGTTGACATGTGATGCGAGTGACTATGCCGTTGGAGTTGGGCTTGGCCAAAAGATTGACAAGGCTTCCCATGTGATTTAATATGCCTCCATGATGTTGAATGGAGCGCAACAAAACTACACCACTACGGAGAAGGAGCTTCTAGCGGTTGTGTTTGCATTGGACAAGTTTCGCTCATATATTTTGGGAGCTAAGGTCATCATCTATACTGATCATGTCGCTTTGAGATACCTACTGAAGAAGAAAGAGGTGAAGCCACGCCTTATCTGATGGATTCTACTCTTGAGGGAGTTTGATATTGAGATTAAGGATAAGAAGAGCGTTGAGAACTGTGTAGCTGAACATCTCAGTCGATTGATGCATCTGGATAGTGTGGGGGAGAACTCTAGGACATTGGGATTCTTTCTTGATGAGACTCTACATGCCATCTCACCCATCACTACAGACACACCCTTTTCCTTGAATGTTTTGAACACACCTAGGCCATGGTTTGATGATACGTTTGGAATCCTCGATCCTTCGCATGTGGGCTCAGAATCAAGAACCACGCCGTATATTTGCCTGATCTTGCAATGCTCTTTGATATCTACTGATTTTGGAACAATTTAAATCAATGAGTAATATTCTAAAATCGTGACAGTTTATACTTAATTAAATTCAGCAGCTTGGAAACAGCTATTAGCGACATAAATTAAAGCAAGGGAACAAGAGCGAGCAGCGAGGGCGAGTGCGCGGAAGTGTCCAAGTCAAGCCGAGCGCCTGAGCACGCGAGTACCGAGGCAAGCGCTCGCTGGGCGCGAAGCCAGGTGCGTTGTCACCCAGCGCCGAGCCTTCTGCAACGGTTCTGCCTTCACTGATGCGACGATTTTTGGGTTGTGTTTGTGTTTCGGATGGTGATGGATCTTGTGATGGCCGAGTGTTGTAAGAACATAGAGGATATGAGAGCCTTTGGATTGGGGAATTGGGGAAACCTTCAATCCTATAAAGGATCCTCAATATTAATTCCAATCTAAATAATTCAAAGCATACAATGTTGTTTAAATATAAAACCTTAACCAATTCTTCCTTGCAAAGCATAGAGGTTTGGTTAGGTAAAGATAAATAAAATATCTAAAGATAGATAATTCTTTCCTAAGATAACTTCATCCTAATAAATATAGATAAATAACAATTTGGTGGTTAAGGAATCTATCTAGATGAGATAGAATTCCTCCCAAACATTATTTTTTTAAATTCATAAAATAAATATAACTTAAATAAAATAACAAAACCGGCCCACCAACAAGGGACACTCGGCATGGCCCATGGGCACTTCGAAACCGACCCTCCTTCATTCGGTATGGGGGTATGTCAAGTGGGACATGCTTGTGTCGAGTGGTGTCTTGTCAAGGCAGGTGTTGTTGAGTCTTCATGAGCTCCGCTTGTGAACGCAAGCTCAACTCTTGTGTTGGTGGTCTAGTCTTGAGCATAGTCATCCAGGGTGGCCTGAACCATTGCTTCATCGTTCCTTGGTAACGGGTGAGATGTGCTCTAGTGGCATCTTCTTGGCCCTTGCAAGAGTGATAGGACCGTCAAATGGCACCTTCATGTTGTCCTCAATGTCACCAGAAGTCATCACCATTTGTACTGCATCATTTGCTAATATGGTTAACTTCTTTGTGACGAGTGAGTTTCCTTTGAAATTCGCCAAATCTCATAAGGACATGATTCCCCAAGATTCCAAGTTCTATGTTTGCGACGATCCATTCTTATGGAATAACGCTGACCAGGTAATTCGATGATGTGTTTTTGACAATGAGGTAATGACTGTCCTTAGTTTTGGTCATGCTTATGCTTGTGGAGGTCACTTTGGACAGAATAAAACTGCTAGGAAAGTTCTTGAATCAAGATTTTATTGGCAAACTATCTTTCGTGATGCGAATGCATTTTGTAAGTCATGTGATAGATGTCAAAGAACAGGGGACATTGCACCTAGGAATGAAATGTCACAGGCTAGAATGATTTTTTTGTGAAATCTTTGATGTGTGGGGTATTTATTTTATGGGTCCATTTTCTAATTCCTTTGGTAACTATTATATTTTGTTGGTGTTGGACTATGTCTCCAAGTGGGTGGAGGCAAAAGCCACCATGATTGATGATTCTAAGACTATTTGTGGCTTTCTTAAGGAGTTGTTTGCTACATTTGGCATTCCTCGCGTTTTGATTTGCGATAGAGGTACTTATTTATGCAATAAGACGATGGCTGCACTTCTTAAGAAGTATCATGTCACTCATCTTATATTCACCGCTTATCACCCCCAAACCAACAGGCAAGCTGAGGTCTCTAATAGAGAGGTGAAAAAGGATTCTAGAAAAGATTGTGAACCCGAATCGCAAGGATTGGATTCAGCGCTTGGATGATGCTCTTTGGGAATATCGCATGACCTATAAGACACCTATTGATATGTTACCATATCAATTGGCTTTTGGTAAGACGTGTCATCTTTCGGTGGAGCTCCAACAGAAGGGTTATTGGGTGGTGAAGGAGTGCAATATGAGGATTGATGAAGTTCATGAATTTCGTAAGCTCCAAGTTAAAAGAATTGGATGAGATTAGATGGGATGCTTATGGTAATGCTATCAACTACAAGGAAAAGACTAAGGCATGGTATGATAAGCATATCTTGAGGAAGAACTTCAAAGTTGGTGTCAAAGTCCTCCTCTATCAATCACGCTTCACTCTCTTTACGGGAAAGATTCGCTCAAGGTGGAAAGGTCCTTACACAATAGTTCATATCTATCCACATGGAGTGGTGGAGATTAAGGATGAAAAGATCACTCAAGTGTTTAAGGTAAATGGTCATAGACTAAAGCGGTACTTTGATGGATTTTCGGATGAGATTATGGAGGAAATGACTCTACATGAGCCTATTATTACTTGAGCTTTGAGGACGTCAAACCTAGGATGGAAAACAAAGGCTCTTCTTGGGAGTCAACCCAAGGTTAGTTTTCTTTAATTTTTCTTTTGAACTCTTAGTTTGTTATTTCATATTTCATTCTTATTTGAATGAGTGTCGAATTTCCTTTCATTAGGATAGTAGGTTAGGTATTCTAATGTTTTTGTGAGTTTCGTTGACCATCATTTTGAGTTCGGTGGAGAATGGATGGAAAAAGGAACAACTAGGCTCGCCCAAGGATTTCGCCGCCGCGAGAACCATCTGTCGTGGCCGTAGTAGCCAAATATCGACTCGGTATTTGGAAGTACCGAGTGGGAGGTTTTTCACTCAAGTCGCGGCCGCGACCCACAAAGACTTTCTCTTGTAAGTTCTTTGACCAAGCCCCGACGATTGCCCTCATCTCGCGGCCATGACCTCTACTTTTCACCGCCGCGACGGGTTCAGTTCCAATAATAAAATAAAAAAGGTTCCAGTGGGCCCCACGCCCAATACATGTTACTCGTTATATGTTGTTCTTCTTCCCCATATCATCCCCTACCTCCATCAAAACCCCAAACCACAAAACTCATACAAACCATAACCGCCCTAAGCTTTCTCAACACCCACATCTCTCTACCCATCACCATCCCTCTCCGAATCCAATATCCGAGCATATATTCGAACTCTCGACGTCCCGATCTACAAATCCAAACTAAAATTTCAACATTTTACCCACATCCAATCCATCTTCTATCTTCCACATCCACCTAAACCCACTTTCTTTTACCACCAACCATAGATCTGCGATTTTGGGTTGGGTTTTGGTGAAGAAAACTTGTGAATCTTTTATCGGGAGAAACAAAGAAGGAAAATGAGGGAGTTGGAGCCGATTCCGATCACCACAACGAGATTACATCTTCACTGATGTTCGCCATTGCCTCCGCGACCCACCATTTCGCCACCGCGATCTGTGCCCAGCGAGAGCTCCAACGAGTCCTGTTTTTTCACTGTCACGACCACCCCACTCGCCACCGCGACTAACTGCAGAAAGCTCTGATTTGGTATTTTCTATACTTTCTCTTTGAATTTCAGGGATCATGTCGATATGGAGATGCCGAATGGACTTAGGAGTGATGCTAGAGATAAATGGAATAGGCTAGAGGGTCGAAAATATGCTTGCACTAAGTTTTTGGATCTTCTGACTTTCCGATCTTTGGGTTTAGAGGACAATGTTCGAGTGTATACGGATAAGGGCGGTGTTGCTGGTTTAGTTGAAAAGTGTGTGCCGACTTACCCTGATTTGGTTCGAGAGTTTTTGGCCACATATAAGAAGGGAAGTAGGTCTTACAAGTTTCGATTGGGTGGATATAGTCGGAGGTTGTCTTTTGAGACTATGAGAAAAGTGTTTGGTATTTCTAGAGAGCTGACGCCGAACTGGGCTGTTCAGGCTTCAAACTGGCCAGAGCAACAATGGCATAGATTGACAGGGTTAATGATGAACCCATGGCACGATCTGAACACCAGCATAGTTCATTCGACGGTGAGGCTATGTCATAAGGTTTTGAACAACACTTTCTTTGGTCAAGCTGAGGGCAATAAGATCATGAGATCTACTTGTAGCTGTTTTATCTGTTTGTTGCATGAACCTGACGCGATTCTTGATTGGTTGGAGCTATTCTTCATGGCTTGATCACATTGCTTACTATTGAGTTGGGGATTGTTTTGGATGAGTATGATGCGCCGAGAGAAGACCACCAGATTGATATCAACCTTCTTAAGCATAGGAGGCTGATGACTGTAGTTGGTAATGGTTATCATTGGTTCGGTGAGAGAAGGCCACCCCGCTCATTTGCTACTTCCCAATGAGCATCGAGGAGCTTAGTTGCCTATTGTTCAACATCAGCCACTGCATCAAGAGAGGCCTTAGCAGGAGGATTTGGCACTGAGTTTCCTTCTCATGCTTACTTTAAGGGTTTCTTCCGTCCTATTCAGGACGAGCAACATATGATTTTCGACAACCTGTGCGGTATATTTGCAACTACATGCATATGGATGAGTCCAACGATCAGTTGTTCGTTGTTGTTGATCAGAGGTTCACGTCTGTCGATCAAAGCTTTGGTACTATCGCTCAGAGATTCGATTCTCTTGACAACCAACTGGCTGTCCTGCGCGATTCTCAGGCTGAGATTAGAGCTGCTCAAGAGGCCCAGAGGACAAGTTTTGGTGATCTTTGCTCTATACTATGTAGATTGCAGTTTCCAGGCTATCCACCCGGCCACCTCATCAGTGAGCATGTTAGTTTCCTCTTCCCTCGCCTCGAGTTTTATTTATTTATTTTTGTTGTCTTTTTTATTTCATTGAGGACAATGAAAGATTTAAGTGTGGGGGAAGAATTTAGTACATCTAGTTAGGTCATGTTTTAATTTCTTGCATGCATTTCATGTTTCAATTTCAGTATGTCTTTATTTTTAGTTATGCATTTGAAAATAAAAGAAAAAAAATTAGAAAATGTCAAAAAAAACTCCAAAAATATCATGCATTGCCTATATGTTGTTATTCAAACACCCACCTTGGTTAGTGAAACTCTACATCTTCTTATGGCATGAACTTGTAAATCCTACGATTAATTTGTTTGAATTGCTTAGCCTTATCATTCTAAAATGTTTTCTTATGGAGCATGATTGGTGATGTAATTAAGCATGTATGATTAAGCTAAATTAGGATTGAAATCCTAAAAAACACGACCCTTGTGAGATTATTTTAGCCTTATTGGATTCATTTATAAACCTTTTGCTTGATTGTGTGATTTACTCTCCCAATGTTTCTACCTCTTGATATTGACATCATTAGCTATTGTCAAAGCCGACTCACATATTTGTTGCTTGCGAAGTTTATGCTTTCATGTTTAATATTTGGCTTTAGTTGCTTGTCAGATTTGAGTGAAATAAGGTGGCAATGGTTAATGCACTTAGTAACCGGGTCTACGCATGATACCTATGGGTATGATTCACGCAAAACGGTGTTGAAAACTATCCACTAAGAAAGGAAGCTTGATCATTGAGTAGTCGGGTTCATTCATGACACCCATGTTTGGAACTCGCGTCAAAAGATGTTCAAGTGGACTTCATTCAAGTAAGTTGAGGTTTTGATAGACAGAGGCCATTCATGACATCCATGTTTGTGACTCGCGTAAGGAATACACCAAAGTTGAAAAAAGCATAGCGAGAAAAGAAAAAAAAATAAAAAATGGAAAAACCAAAAAAGATAAAGAAAAGAGGAAAAAACAAAAAGAATAAAAAAAGAGTGAAATTTCAGAGCCAAATTGCTTATTTTTATTGCTCTTCCGCAAGTGATGGCATTTCAGTAGAGATTTGATTATATTGTTGTCAATGTCAATGAGCTTAGTGCATTTTGGATTGAGTTAAGAGTTAAACTTAAATGCCTAAACACATGAGAGCATGAGTGAAACACATATTCCTTGTGAGGTTGGATGATTTCTACTTCTATGCTTTGATCGCTAAATACAGGATATGATGTTTATGCACTTGATCGTGTGCTTTATTTAAATTGATATTGCTTTTGTTTAAGGCTATTGCATGAATGATGAACTCGTAGAGTCGTAGGTATAGGTTGCTTTTTACTATTCGCTCGAGGACTAGCGAAGCTTAAGTGTGGGGGAGTTTGATAATGCATATTTCAATAGGCATTATAGAGTAGTTTTAGTTGCATTTCTTGGTTGTTTGGTTATGTTTTAGAGTTAATTTCACATTATGTCATTTGGGTTGGAAAGTTCGAAAACTATGCTATTTTGATTGTTTTATATAGGTTCGTATTTCTGGCTTGTGGTTAGCATGGAAAGGTACTTAATGGAGCAAGGAAGAGGAAGAAAAGAAGAGAACAAAGAGCAAGGAAAGCAAATGTCGGAAGCAAAGCACAAGAACACACAGTTCTGTCATGTGTCGCGGCCGCGGGTCTTCAATCGCGCCCACGAGTCCCATTGTTTTTCCGCGGAAATATATCCGCGAGAGGGTCAGCTGAACATCTTGAGTCGCGGCCGCGAGGGACCTGTCGCGGCAGCGAGTTCGTGCAGAGAAGTTGATTTTCGAAGCCAAATTCTATCTTTTCAGAGGAAGATTCGATCCATTCTTTTGAGGACTTATTCCTTAGGGTTTAAGGAAGACATTTTGAGACTTATTTATTATTATTTTCAGTTTTAATATTTTTAGAATATTTTATATTATTTTAGGATTATTTCCGCATTATCTTTAAGGAAAGTATCTAGGTTTTCGGAGTCTCTTCTTTCCTATCAAGGGGAGGCACGAAATGGACATTGGAGAACAACTATTCTCATACCTTCAATTATAATTTACAGCAGTTTATTCATCCTTTCAAGTTTGCTTATTTTTTCATCAATTCGAAGGAGTTTAGGTAAGCCATTAGTGGCTAAGTTCGTTATTTATTTCACCTGTGTTTGGAGATATGGTTAGTGGTTTGTGAGGCTTAAATTCAATTGTTTCCTACTGTTCTTTTGATTTCCCTTGTGATTATTGATGATATTATTGTGATTCGCGACTATAATAGTATCTTGCTAGGTTTTTGTTATTTTGTCATTGAATGAATTCCGTAGTAACATGCTTAGGATTGTGAGAACCTTTGTTTGATCATGACTAAATATGGATTTCGACATATGTCTTAAACATCGGTCACCTTGCATACTTGGTGTTATTCATATGCCTAGATTCTTAGGAACTTGTGCTATCTTTATATTAAATCTTTGTCCGTGCTTAGGTTGCATAATGGTGTAAGGGATTAATTGTGTTTTTTGTGCTTTAATCTATTCAAACTAAGATGGGAAGAATGTAAGTTAAAGGAATCATACAACTTGAGTTTATATCTAGGACAAATTAAGCCAACCAATGTCGATGAAAGCGCAGGTGGAACTATTTTCTCCATTGATTTGTTATCAAAACCATCATCTTTATGCTTTGTTATTTCAATTGCAATCTTAGTTGTTAATTCTATTTCCCAAACCATCATCTTTATGCTTTGTTATTTCAATTGCAATCTTAGTTGTTAATTCTATTTCCCATATTTACTTGCTTATTTCCCACTTTTTTGGTAAAGTAGCTTTTAGATTGAATCTTAGATTTCCATGTGGGTTCGACCCTGCACTTATCGCTATACTTAGTTATTTGTGCGGTTACACACGACGGTTTACCTCCTGCCATCATGCCCATTGGAATTACTGATGATGTCCCCGTAAAAAAAAAAAAGGCAAGTTCTTTGTACATATTGATTTTATTGTGCTGCGTATATGGCGGAAGATCCTTGGTGCGGGACGAACGTCATTGGCACTTTTGCCCTTTGCCAAATAGTAATATAATCCAAATTCAAACACAAAACCAATAGATTAGTCAATCAATCATGGTTGGAATTCATGGTCCTAAGAATATGTCCGGAGTCAAACCCACAAGGAGAAGCGATTTCCTATTCAATAACTTTATAATTGCCAAGTATATTGATAACAAAGTAGAAAGAATATTTCACCTGTAATTCTTTGACAATGGTTGGAATTCATGGTCCTAAGATTGATCTATCAACTATTCATAAACACATATCTACTTGACTAAAGTTGAGAGATTCGCAGGTATACAATCACCTTATTCAATATGACTAAAGAATAGCATTAAGTACTCAAGTAATTAGACCAATTGACTTATTGATTTAATGCAATTATGACAAACCGGAACAACCCTAATCAGCCATAATCGACATATCACCAACATAGATCAATTGAAATCATCCACTACAAAGACAAAGAAATATCACTACTTCAATACTTTATTTGCTATCAAGAACACTATAACGAATTCATAGCTAAGATGCAATTCCTCACACGGTGATCAATCATTGAAAGGAACACAAATATAATCAATAAGCACAATATGATAACTATGAATATGAATAACTAAATAGAATCAAATCCTCACAATCCAAACAACCATGTCTTCAAATCACATGCGAAACTATGAGTTTAGCAACTCATAGGCCAATTTTCTCTAATGGTGTTCATAGTCTCACAATAGTCTCTTATCTACTCCCTCTAACGAACTGAATAAACCTAATAAAGACTCTCAAAGAGTCGGCAAAACCCTAATAGAAATAATAATAAAATAATAGGAAATATGGTCTTCGGATCCAAAATTGCAATCGCTGGAAACCGGCCCACGGCATGTGTCGTGTAAATGGTGGCGGTTACCGCCCTTATAGTGATGGATTTCCCTAGATTGACTTCAATAATCTCCAATGTCGTGTCTCCTTCCTCCTCTCTAGCTTCTTTATCAGCCTCCATATGCTCTAAAACATGTCTCTTAAGCTCTTTCAAAGTCCCTTCAAGGTTGGAATGTAATTGTGCAGAATCAACACTAAAATGGCGTAGATTCCAAACTCAAATACTTTACAAGCAATATACGAAACTAGACTCAAACATAAGCAAAAGCACTACCTAAACACAATAAGAAATACCTATAATGCCTATATGAAATATGCATTAGAAATCCTACTTGTCGTATATTCCTAGGTAGGCCATTCTTAGCAACCGTCGACGTAATTAGACATCAACTTAAGAAAGTGGATGCTCACATTCACAATCACCGATGAGGTAATCGAGTACTCCTTCAACAACGCTATGGAGAAGCTCGACAGTCCTATGGAGGTCAAGTCTATCAATGGAAGCTACATCCCTTGTGGAGAACTGAAGGTAAGAACTTTGACTGCGGAAGAGCTAGAGAAGAGGGCTTTGGAAGCCCAATCGGAGGAGATTGTGGCAATCTGTAACGAACACACTGCAAATCCAATCGACATTGACTCACAAGACTCGACATCGACTGAACCTGTGCCAGAGCCTAAGTATGAGGTCGACATCGGATCACTTCACTCGACATCGACCAGTCTTCTACATCACCTCCATCGACCAACACTCCAGGAGCAGCAAGCCACTCGATATAGAGTCACCCCAGTCGACTCTTCTACACCTTCCATCGACTCATCGCCATCAGGAGCCAAAACTGAGTCGATATCGAGTGATCATACTCGAAATCAACTGACATCTCAGAAGCAGGACAAAGCATCAAAGGTAAGCCAAGGTACGGATCTCCCTTCCTATATTTCCATACATGATTTATCTATACATAGAAGAGGTTTGCCTTGGTATGTGAGATTATGTCGGGTTTCCAATGATGATATGAAAGAATACGAAGTAGAAGATAAGGTGTATATCTTCAAATCTAAGAGTCATTGGTTCCCGAACAAGATTAAAGAGAAGAAAGTGGGTCCATTCGAGGTACACAAGATCCACTCTAGCGAAATGCAGTTGAAGGACAAGAACGGAGTCCTATTTGAGGCCCAAGCCATGTGGGCCCCGTAGATGCCACCTTGACGATCTTAAGAAGAAGTCAGTTTAGCGACTCTAAAATCTAGAGCTTGCATTAGACATATAGTTTTTAGGGTTTTGAATATTTTGGATTTGATTTTGAACTTTGTTTTGTTTTTTTCTTTTTTCTTTTTATTTTTCTAACGAAATTTCAGGTGCGAAGAAGCCGCAAAGGCCACTCAATATCGAGTCAAGGACTCGACATCGACTGAGCATATCAAGTGGTGAAGTTGTGATCGAATGTTAAATCACCTTGAGCTTGGACATCGCCGGAAATTGAGTGAACCCAATCGATATCAATTGGTTTACTAGATATCAATCGACACTACAACTACTTACTACACCTATTTTCGAGTTTCAGCACACCTGTCTAGTAAGTCTCTTCTTTTACTCTTGTTTTTATACAGTGAGGACACTGTAATCTTTAAGTATGGGGTGGGGAAAGGCTTGTTTCTATTACATTCATGATTATTTCTCTAATTGCTGTTTACATGGTACTTTGGATATGTTCATTCATCTATATGTTTCATGTTTTTATCCAAAGTTTATTTTTATTACCCCCATTGAAATTTTTTTATTAGTGGCATAGAAGGTTTAATTAAACTCGACAATGCAAAAATTGGATTCATTAGAGATATAGTATGAAATTGCCTAGTAAAGGGAAGTCACAATAAAGTGCATTATTTCTTGAAAATCATGAAATGAGGTAAATTTGAAGTTGTTTTTGATACATGCATGATAAGAGGACGAAGGACTTTATTTTCCATGTATTCTTACCTTATTCATAGTCTTACCTATGCATATATACATCACAAGCCATATTGAGCCTTATTTCATATTTTGCTTCACATGTTCTAAAAATTACCTATTTCTTTACCTTATTACCCATCCGGGAGTATGTTGAGAAATTGACGTCATATTATGGAGATTATTATATGGTGTTGTGTTGTTATCACTATTTGGAGTTTGGAAGGAGAGTGATCATTTTATGGAAAATTTAATGAGAGAAAGAAAATCCGGTCACCTCAGAAGATAACGGTAGATTGACCCTCTGCTCGTTAAGATGTTAGTTCGGCGAGATGAGACACCAATGCGAGGAGTCCGAAGCACTAAGTATCCGGGGCCATTCATGACACCCATGTTTGCGACTCGCGAGAAGGCAATGTTGAGATTAGAGAGGTAAAAACATCATAGTGAAAAAAGAAAAGAGTGAATTATAAGAGGATGAGGGATGTGGAAATATCATATGAATGGAGAAAGCAAAGTAAAGTTTGAAGAAGTTCTCCCGGATTTAGCATCACATTGCCTAAATATAGCCCACCACTATACCTTTTACCTTTTCTTCACCATGTGCATAAAAGTTCTCTTGATTATTAATGTTATGTTCCATATGAAATTGTTTGTGCATAACCGTCCTTTTTGTGTGCGATATTGATTTTTATTCACATGCATGGATTTGGTGACATTAGCACCTTTGCGAGGATGGTAATTGATTGCAGGGTTATATAAGAATGAATCTTTTATGTTGAGAGTTTAATTTCTTCCCCTGTATGACCATTAAAAGTGTTGCCTGAGGACAAGCTGTTAGGAGGGAAATCAAGTATGAAATAAATATAAAATATAAATCTCAAACAGAATCTCTGAACCACGCAAATAAAATACAATAAACCCGCCTGTTGTAGTGGAAGAGGTCATGATCTAATCCACAAGGAAGCGTGTCAGCACTCGCTAATTCAGTTCCAAAGCAGCTCTTGATGTCGACTAGAAGTTGGTTCGACATTGACCAGAATGACTCGACGTCGACTCAGGCTGACGATGTCCTGTAAAACCTGCAAAACATAAGACAACCAACTTGACATCGAGTGATGGCACTCGATTTCGACTTCAGTGGGACTCGATGTCGAGTGATCTTGTGTAGAACAACATAACCGTGCATAAAATAAAGCCGGAAAAGATGTCCGAAGAAATAAAGGATGGATGAGGAAAATACATGAACAAAAAGATCACAAATTGGTTGTTTTGATTCAATAAAATAAGATCTTCAAAAGTTGGGGATTCATGCCACAACAATAACCATATAAAACTTATGCCAAAGTTATGAAAGATTATGCCTTTTCATCAAATAACCTTTCAAATAGGTGGATAGAGGCTCTCGCTTAAACTCTAATTGTTACTACCTTTTTTTATAATTAATCCAAATTCATATTAAGATCACTTTTACTTCAATAATACAAATAATGATTTACCTACTACTTTCGTAGAAGAATCATGCAAATAGGGATAGAAGATGAAATCGCATTAAAGGTCATACCTTTGAGCATAGACTTACATGGCTATCATCGGGCTCCCCCCGACCCTAGAAGTAGGGTGACTACTCGTGCCTCATCATAATAGCAAACATAATATTCATAATAAAAATAACTTTAATTAAACTAAAAAGAGTACTTACAACCGAACAAGCCAAAATTGCTTTCGCTCTTCACAACTCACTCAGCCAACTCTCTCTCTCTATCTCTACTCTATAAGTGCACAATTGTTTGTGGAATGGAATGAATAAAAACTCAACCCCTAGGGCTTAATATATAGGCTTCAGCCCTGGCTATTCTAGGAAGGAACAATTGTATCTATATCTAAGTCTATCTAAAAGATAAGACATTGCTTAATTAATAAACTAAATGGGAAGAAATAAAATATTCTAGGTAAATATGAAATTCACCAAGAAGGATAGATGTCCAACTCCTTGTAGATAGAAGATCCTTTGCTTAAGGTAGAAGCAAGCCAACTCGGATTCGGACTCGATCTAGGCATGTTGGATCACTTCAGTAACCCACTCGACATCGAGTCAAGGACTCGACGTCGAGTCATCTTTAATGTCTCGATCTGCCTTGTACTCGACCTCGGGTCTTTAGGGATGTATGTCGAGTTGTCTTCACTCGATGTTGAATTGTGGACTCGACGTCGACTCCTCATGTTGAGTGGTATGCTTCTTCTCTTCACGGCTCGATGTGTGGCTCCAGCTTCAACTCGACGTCGAGTCACAAAGTCAATGTCGAGTGACTCTTCAGTAGACGTCGAGTGGTTTTCCATCTTGAATTCCACTTCTCTGAATTACTCCAAAAAATGTCTCGATTTTTGTGAAATTAAACAAGAACTAGTGTAGATCTCCATAATTGACAAATAAGTATAAACTACATAATTCCTCCACTATTCTAACCCAGAAATATAAAATATGGACAGAAATTGAAATAGATGTAAGCGAAAAACATGGTAAATTGAGCGCACATCACAAGGAAGCTTAAGTATGGGGTGTTGATGTGCACTCAATTTGCCATGTTTTGCACTAACTTTTATTCCGTTTTCTGTTCATATTTTATACTTCTGGATTAGGAAGGCATGATATCTATGTAGTTTATATTTATTTGCAATATATAGAGGTCTACACAAGTTCTTGTTTAATTTCGCAGAAATAGGAAGCATTTTGGAGCAATTTGGAGAAGAAGGCAAATCTACTGATCCACTCGATGTCTACTAAATGACTCAACATCTAGTAAAGCCATGCCACACTCGGAGCTAGAATAAAAGAGTCACTCGACATCCATAATTCCACTCGATGCCGAGTGAAAGGCACTCGAGATCAACCAAAGGACTCGACACCACATTGAGGACCCGATGTCGAGTGAAGCCCCACTCGAGATGAAAAACATGACTTGATATCGAGTCTATCACTCGATATCAAGTGAAGATACAGAAGATACGATGCGTTTGAGAGATCCTAATCCGAAGAGAATTGCTTACATATTAAGTCAAGGATCTTTTATCTCTTTGAAGACTTCTATCCTCTTTGGTTAAATCCTATTTTACCTAGGGAATTTCTATTTCTTTTATTTATTTTTATTAGGAAAGTTTTATCTTTAGATAGTTGATTGATGGACGGTTTTTAGTCGTCTAAACCGTATCAAAATAAATTCGAACCTACCTAACTAATGTAGTGTGGTAAGCACGAGTCGATCCCATAGAGAATCAAGTTATTCCTAAGTTAAGTTTATTTATCAATTAGTATGAAACGGGGGTTTTTGTTGATTGGAATAAGAAAGAAAATAAAATAAACTATAAACAAGTTAATGGAGATAACGATTAATAAAATAGTTTCACCTACAATTATCCACTCTAGTTGGTTGAAGTGATATTGTAACTTCCTCTTGTCCTTTTAGGTTTCATATGAATGCCATTGTCCCAACCTAATATAGTTACTAGGTCAACCAGTCCTAGAAACCCTTATCAATCGAACAATCCCTAAAGAAGGATTTAACCCAATTGATAGCTTTAAGTTCAGAGATTAACCAAGGTATTTGCAATCCCTAAAGAGGGATTTAACAACACATCCAACTTCCTACTCATTCAATTAGTTCAACCGGCCCTAAAGGAATAAGTTTGCCACTTGGGTTAAGGTTCGCAACCAGGAATCTACAAAACCATAACAATTGAATTAACTCTAACTAGTTGCGCGGGCTAGATAGAATAAAACAATAGACAATCAAGCACAAATAAGTCGAAACATTCAATATAGGAAATAAGGAACAAGAATCAGAAACTCACAATCAATCCAAACAAAACTTCAAATTGTAGACGAAACGGGAGAGTTTAGGTCTCCATAAAAATAAAACAAAACAATTAGGTTTAAGAGTGGTCACGGTTAGTCACCCCTCTTTGCCGTACGAATGTATCTATATATACTACTATATAACCTACATCTATATAGTCAATCTAATACGGAGTATATCTAATTTATATAATAAATATTACGGAGTACTATATTAATTCTATCTATCTAATTGAATCTTATTTCTAATGAAATAAAGCAAGTAATACTAGCAGCACATGTAAGCCGTATGTGGGCTCCTTCCATATGATTCCATCCGGCCCATATTAGGTTGATTAATAATTTGAGTACGCATGCAACTCGCTCCGATCTAGTTTAATTTGTCCAATGCCAACTATTTCAAATTTCCTCCAAAATACCTGAAATGTATAAAAACACTAGTGTAGATTCCGAAAATCAAATAATACAAACTAAGCTATAAAATATATAAAAATGCTCTAAATTAGTATGTAAATCTATACTTAAAACACGACTAAAATAGACCCTATCAAACTACCCCATGCTTAGACTTTTGCTTGTCCCCAAGCAAACGATCACAAAACAAAGACACCTTGTAATTAAACTGTGCATGATATGCATCATAACTAAGCTAAATGCAACCTATTATGACCATCTAAATGCATGCTATCAAACTCCCCCACACTTAAGTTTTTGCTTGTCCTCAAGCAATGAAAAACAAATATAAAATTAATCATCCCACAAATAAGATCTTCATGCTTTAATTTTATAAAAGCAACATTAAGCAATAGGAGTCATGAATAAGAGAACAACCATCCTAGCAAGTATATGAGCGATCCAATAGTACAGGCATATTTTAATCCAACCTCACCGGGATAATGTGTTCCACTCAAACTCTCATGTGTTTAGGCTTTAAAATCCAACTCTCAACTCAATCCAAAATGCTCTATCCACCGTGAAAGTTATCACTTGCAAACAACATCATGAGGACTTTTATAGGGTTGTAATGGGGCTTTGGTAGGAACACAAGGCATGAGAAATATTTTGGCTTGTGGTGCTAAAAATCCGAGAAAAAGGAACAACAACTAATCAGAACAACACCAAAACTTTCATACTTCGCAAACCATTCCGATAACATAAACTCCAATACACATCAATAAGCTCTTCGATTCCAATAGCCATACAACTTATTCATTTTTTTTTATTATGATGACTTCTTTTCTTTTATGCTTACTTTTGCCCCTAGGTGAATTTTATCCTCCCTAGGTCCAAGCTTACTAGACTTTTACTCCTAAGTGCATTTTATCCTCCTTAGGCCCCTAGTAATAACTCATCTCTATTATGCAAGAAGGGTTGCCTTATTTTGGCTATACCTCTCGCAATGTACAACCATACATACATCATATCCACTCAAAGCAATTCCAACATAAAGATTTTTCACCAATTCTCCTCCTAATTCCCGGATAGGGTCAGGCTAATCATTGGCTATGATATATTTTTGTGGAGCTGTCAACAAGAATAGGCTTTAAGGTTCAGATTGGCTTCAAGCAAAGGATAATATGTAAGGTAAATAGCGTATAATATGGCTAAAGAAAACATGCCTCAATCATTTGAAATTCACAAGCAACAAACATTTGCAATACGGTCATGAAAAACAAGCATATGAAGAGTATAATCACACAATAAAAGCAAAAGGGAAATAATTATGAATAGTCTCTATAAGGCCAAAATCTCACAAAGGGTTATATTTTTTCTAGATTTCAATTAAACCTCTACTATGAACCATACTTGCTCAATTATATTCACAAATCATGCTCCAAAATTCATTTTCAAGCAATTCAATCAAATCATGGGATTTATGCAATTAAGATCATAAAAATGAATTAGAGGACAAACTAAACCAAGATGGGTATCGTTAATAACACCTAAATGCAATGAAATGCATAACAAAAATTGAAAAAAAAAAAAGAAAATGAATGAAAGAGGTAGATGAAACTCATGCTTAAAATCTTACTTTGTCCTCAAAGTAAAGAAAATGAATGAAAGAGGTAGATGAAACTCACAATGAAATCAGGCTTATCAGTACAATTCATTCCGCTCAAGAGGAGGTCGTGGTGTGGCCCCTGAATAGACCATAAAATTCAGCACTTCTCATACTTATCGGACCCGTCCATTACCAAAGATAGCAGCAAAAACAAGCCAACATCCCTAGATGTTCCAGCAGCAACTTGAATGAAATTGGCATTTGTGACCCGGCATGGAGTTCGATAAATATAGACATATCCCCTTTGCAATAATGTCTGGCCAAGACACAAAACAAAGACAGCACAACAAGCAAATGCAATCCAACTATCAAGCATAATAATATCATCCAAGAATAAAGAAGAACAAATACCAGCCAAACCAAATCAGTCCCTGCAAGTCATGCTCATCCATATTTCGGAACTAAAATCATTAAAAAATTGATGGATATAGAGAGCATGAGACAAGCACGAAAAGAACAAGCATGAGCACAATTCAATCTAGTATCCAACACTTCCACTAAATAGGTGTAATAAAAGACTAAATTTCGAAACTAAAGTGATCAATTTCAGTAACAAAATCAGTCAAATTCCACTACTAAATTCAATCCAAAGTCTCCCGAAGCATGAGACACAAAAAATAACTCAGCTGATTTCACATACAACAACAGAATAACGATCAGCAACAGATAGTCCGTGTCTATCAAAGTCTCGTAATCTTAACTACAACTAGATTGAGCACTCCATGAATCAAAATCTAATAAGCACAAACCAACAGAAGCAACTGTATGCACAGAAGCACACCAACAGTTCAATCTTATGGAATCAAAATCATCCTACCACTTGATGTACAATTCCCAACTTTTGCTCATAAATTTCCCAAATTGCAGCAATTTAGCGAAATCCAAGTTACCTGCCCTTACCATCGAAGTCGATGCTGGGTGTCGGCGCCGGAGATCAGTTCCGACAGCAAGAGGCTGCGTGAACAGAGAGAGGAGACAGCAGCGAAGGAGAAGGAGGTATTGGAATGGTGATTGTTGGTGGCTGCTGGCGATCGAGGTGAACAGAAAAGGAGAAGAGGAGAGGCGGCGACTGGGAGAGTCCCGACGAGGAGGACGGCGGAATCTGGGAGGCGGCGAACGATGCGGCCAGGAGGAGGAGGATGAGAGGCGATGGGTGGTGCGGTGAGGGTTTCTGGTGGCCCAGCGGTGCGGCCAGGAGGAGGACAATGCGGCCAGGAGGACTGCTGCTAATGCGGGTGGCTGCTGGTGGATGACGGAATCGGAGACGATGGATGGACGGAGGGCGGCGCTCAAGCAGGTTTGAGAAGGGTAGAGAGAAAAGAAAGAACGAGGGAGACAACTTTTTTTTTTATACGAAATAAAAAAAATGTATATAAAAATTAATCCTAACTTAAAATAAAAGAAATAAATAAAAAAAACATACCTTGGTTTCTTCTAAGATCGATTCAGACATTGTTAAAGCCCTCAATAACTTGTCAAACTCTTGGGCACATATTCCACATAAACGAGCATGGCTTTCTGCAGAGGATATGTAATACCACCAATTCAGTTCCATTGATGGCTTCTCAAAATATTCGCTCCTCTTTTTCCATCTCTTAGCTCTTTGTCCGTTTGCACCCTCATGAAATTCAAACAACAGAATCCTCTTTGTCAAATTTTCCTCATCTTGCTCATCTATCCAATCTCCTAAGATCTCCTCGTCAAGAGAGATGATAGCGGAGTCGTCACTAACCACCACCTCCATCTGCCTAGGAAAAATCTTTGAAATAATTGGAATTGTAATTTGTTGAGCCACTTGGATCCGCCTCATCTCATTATTGAAATCAGTTTGGATCATTATAAGTTGGGACTCCATTGCAGCAAAGTACTCTTCCATACAGGGCAACATGGACGATTCTTGTGATGATTGTGGAGCCAGACATCGAGGCTTTAGTTGTCCGATTTGGAGCTCTAATTGTGTAATCTCATGTATGATATCCATCTCACGAGAAAGTTGAGTTTTGCACAAATGATGTACTTCCATAACCTTTTCAATCGGAACCCTAAACACCGGACAATCTTTAAATATATGATTAGAAACTCCGCAAAAATCACAAAATAAACCCTGAGTCATCTTTAGAGGGAACCACCTAGACACAAACACCAATAGTTAGTAGCACGGGTGTTATGAACCGTAAGATAGGCTCACAACAAAGTTAATTATATACAATAATTGCCAAACACACAAACAAAGAAATAAACTTTGATTCCCCGGCAACGGCGCCAAAGAAGTCTACATAAAGTTCTTGTCTCGATAACTCAAACGCGGGAGACGGCGGGCGATTTGCTCTTTCCTTGGGTAGCAAGGATTGAGGCCTATAAATAAAGCCCTAGGGGACTGGTTTTTCATTCATTCCACAAACCAAGCAAACAAGCACTTGTGTAAACACTAATTAGGCAATTAAGAGTAAAGAGAAGGAGAGAAGGTCGGGTGAGTTGGAGATAGAGCGAGAGCGGTTTGTAGCTTGTTCGGTTGTAATCCTTCGTCGTTATTTCAATTGAAGGTTTATTTCTTTCAATGTCTATGATAATGTCCATGATGATGAGGCGCGAGTAGTCCCCTTACTTTTAGGGTCGGGGTGAGCCCGATGATAGCCATGTAAGTACGCCTAAAGGTATGATTTTTATGTGAATTTCATCTTCTATCCTATTTGCATAATTCTTCTACGAGAGTAGTAGGTGTTCCTTATTTATGATATTGAAGTGAAATGGATCTTATTACGAATTTCGATTAATTATGAAAAATGGATAGTAACACTTAGGGTTTATGCGAGAGCATCTATATTCCTAATTGTTAATAACGAAAGTTATTTGATGAAAAGCATATACCTTTCATGAATTTGGCATATTAATTACATGGTTATCGTTGATGTAAATTCCCCGGCTTTGGAAGTTCTTTAAGTTTATTGATACCAACAACAATCTGCATTATTTCTTTTCACACTCTTCTTTATCCATCCTTTTATTCTTCGGACGTTCTTTTTTTACACAATCTCATACGTTTCAATTTTCTGTAAGAAGACTCGACATCGACCCATTTGAGTTGATATCGAGTGATCACTGAGTCAACATCGAGTCAATCAACTCGACGTCAAGTGTTTGTGTGTTATTTTGCAGGTTTTTCACTAGGAATCGACTGCTTGACTCGACATCGACTGATCTAATCGATATCGAGTGGCTTTTGATCGACATCAGGAGCTATTTTTATGAGACTATCTAGGCGAGCACTGACACACTTCCTTGTGGATCGATCCTGACCTCTTCCACTACAACGAGAGGAAGTCTTATATTTATTTGCACGGGACTAGGGATTCAGTTTCGATTTATATTCTATATATTTATTTAGACTTGATTTCCTCCGTTAACAAGCGCCAACAATGCAACAAAACACAAGGGGGTTAGAAAAAGAATCTCCAATATAAATGAGTCGAGAACGTGGTTCTGCCGAACTAGAAATAGGTTTTGCTAGCTGCATCCTGTTGTTGCAGGATGATGTGTCAAGTATGAAATATAAATTAAATATAAAGCAAACTGACTCCCTGTCTCAACAAATAAATACAAGACTTCATCCCCTTGTAGTAGAACGCATTCAGGATAGATCCACAAAGAAGAGTGTCAGCGCCTGCCTTTTCAGTCCCAAAACTCGGCACGATTTCGACCAGAAGAGTCCTCGACGTCGAGACGTCGACTAGTGTCCTCGACGTCGACCACACTGTCGAGCAAAACAGAAAGCAAAAAGCAACAGAAACGAAAACGAAAGCAAAAATCTGGTCGATCCCGACTTACCCTACTCGATGTCGACCAAACTCCTTGACGTTGCGACATCGACCAAGAGTACTTGAAATCGAGTAAAACAGAACCGAAGATCGAAACTTTAAATTGCATAAAAACGAAAGTAAACACGAAATTTGTGAATAAAATCAATAAACTAAAATACTTCCAAGATCGGGGCATCAACACCACAACGATAACCAGGTAAAATAACACATAAAAGCATAAAAGATCATGCTTTTCATCAAATAACTTTCGTTATTAACAAATAGGAAAATAGAGGCTTTCGTATAAGCCCTAATTGTTAGTAACCATTTTTCACATAATTAATCCAATTTGTATTAAGATCACTTTCGCTTCAATAACACAAACAAGGATCACCTTCAACTTTCGCAAAAGAATCATGCTGATAGGGATAGAAGACAAAATCGCATCAAAAGATTGTACCTTTATCGCATAACCTTACATGGCTACCGTCGGGCTCACCCCGACCCTAGAAGTTGGGTGACTACTCGCTCTTCATCATCAAGAAACACATCAATAACAAAAAGGAACTAAATTGCATTAAATAAAATCAAAGAAAGCTTACAACCGATCGAAGCCAATTCCGCTCTCGCTTCACAAACTCCACTCGGCTCTCTCTCTCTCTCTCTCTCTTTATGTGTGTGTTCTCTTGTGGCTTGGCTTGGATGATACTAAAATCCAACCCCTAAAGCCTTATTTATAATGTTCTATGTAGCTATTCTAGGAAGGAACAATTATATACAAATCTAAAACTTTCTATCTAATAACATTAAGATAAAACTTGGAAATAAAATAATTAAATCTAAAAGGAAACTAGGACTAATGTGGGTAGATCCCTTCTTGACTTGATAGATCTTGATATGGATGGATATAATTCCACATATCTTCTCTTGCAAGCAATTCTAGCTTCTCGTATCCTACTCGATGTCGGACTCGACTGGATTGTCCTCGACGTCGACCAAACTCCTCGACATCGAGTAAGATTTTTCTCCCGGGTTGCACTCAAGCTCGGGCAGGATTCGAACTCGACGGGTGTACTCGACGTCGACTAAGCTTCGGGTCCTCGAGTGGCTCTGCTCGATTTCGGGTAGTTATGGGCTTAGAAGTTACTAGATATCGACCAAGTCTAGTCGATACCGACCAGACTTATTGAGTTGCTTCTTCCTTGTTCTTTGCTCGATTTGTCCTAGTTCTGCTTCTTCTTGACCTTGGACTTTCTGTAGTTGACTTCGAGTTTTCCGTCCTCTCTCTTAATTTCCATTAAATGCCTCGATTTCTGTGAAATTAAACAGAAATTAGTGTAGACTACAAAATTTGGCAAATAAGCATAAACTACATAGAATATGTTTTATTCTAACCCAAATGTATGAAATGCATGCAGAAATCGATATAAAAGTAAGTAGAAAACATGGCAAATTAGGCTCACAACAAACACCCCATACTTAAGCTTGCTTGTCCTCAAGCAATACTTTTAATTGTCATACAGGGGAATAATTCAAATTCTCAACATCTTAGATTCATTTTCATATGTCCCTGCAATAAATTACCATCCTTGAAAAAATACTAATGTCACAAATCCATGCATGTGCAATTAATAGCAACATCTACTCACAAAAGGAGGGTTACGAAAATATTCATTTGTGACAAAGCATTAATAATCAAGAGGACTTTAATTTAAGCTCATGGTGAAGAAAAGGTAAAAAGGTAAAGCGGTGGGCTATTTTTGGGCAATGAGGTGCTAAATCCGGAGAGAACTCTTTCAACTTGATGTCTTACTTTGATGCACTTTCTCCTTCATAATTTCCACATCACTCATCCTTCCATAAATCATTCTTTGCTTTTTTTCACTTTTATGTTTTTACCTCTCTACCCTCAGCACTGCCTTCTCGCGAGTCGCAAACATGGGTGTCATGAATGACCCCGGATACTTAGTGCTTCAGACTCCTCATCTTGGTGTCCCATCCTGCGGAACTATTATCTCAACGCAGGCAGGGTCGATCTACCTTAATCTCCTGAGGTGACCGGATTTTTTTTCACTCATTAAATTTTCCATATATTTTGTAACTTTCCTGAAAAAACTTCAATAATGATAATAACAACACAACAACCATATAGTAATCTCCATAATGTGACATCATTCTTAACATAATCCCCGGATAGGAAATAAGGTAAAGAATGGGCAATATTTAGATCATGTGGAGCATAGTGTAAGGCATAATATGACTTTTGTGATGCATAAGCATAGGTAAGGCTAATATACAAACAATATGAGCATTATATGGAATAATAAAGTCCTCCATCCTCTTATCATGCAGCATGTCAAAAGCAACTTCAAATTTTACCTCCTTTCACTAAAAAAAAAACAAATTAGCAACGGCTATTTACCGTGGCTAAAGGACCATTTGCAGTGGCGAAAGGGTAGTAGCCACGACTATAGCCACGGCAAACAAGCCGTGGGGAAACCTTTGGTGGTAAAAGAGTGTAGCTACGGCTACAACCGTGGCTAACGGCTAGCCACGGCAAGCTGCCGTTGCTAAAGTATTCCTGGTTGATAAAAAAAAACACTGCTTTTTAGCCCGGATTCTTCAAACCCGGGCTAAAAAGTCTCATATTTAAAAAAAAAATATAATACCTAGATAATTTAGGCACAAGCTATAAAAATCCAATTTGAACCTTTCGAAAATCAAATATACAAATTTACATCAATATAATTATACAAAGTATCCACCAAAACTACATAATTTACATAAAACTCCAAATTTACAGTGCTAGAAAAAAAAACACCGCCATGGCTTGTCCTTGAGGATTTATGCTACCTGCACAATTGTGGGTTCGAAGATCCACTAGATCACATGCTCACACTACAACTCTAGTAGAACCATGAGAAGTGGCAATGATTCCAATGGATTCGAACTAGGCTAAGAAAATTAATGACATTCTTATACAAAAATAAACAAACACAATCCAGCTACCTATTTCATTCTCTAAGTTATTTATTTTCTTTCTAAATGTTAAAGAAAATACGAAGAATTATTTTTAATTGGTCACTATCCTAACATTTAAGGACTGGAGCAAAACAGATAAACCCATTTCAATTCCAGCCTCAAAAGTTTAATGGTTGAAATTAAACAAAACAGTCAAAATCCAGCATCTAAAATTAAAGAGGAAATCACTAAAAACAAAATCAAAGGTTATGCCACACAAATTCAAAGGTTTGCTCCCGATATTTTTTCACAAATTCAAAGTAAACCATTTCAGGTAAAAATAAAACAACAAAGTCTCTGTAATTCCTGATTCCTTTTAGAGTAAACCATCTAAACTACATGTATATTTAGAAAACACAAATATGGATAAAATAAGGAAGTAATAAATAAGATCTACTAGCAATCATATTACAAGACATGCAACTACGCTGACCAGGCTGCATTCAAATAGGATGTTCTTCGGGTGAGCTTTTCAATCTTAACCAATAAGTGTAAGCTTCTAGAACGTCGACAAGGAAAGTGGGCAAAGAAAAGATAAAAAAGTTATTTTAAACATAAAAGCAGCACACCAGCAACAAATAAAGTAGAGTGAAAAAAAGGTTCAGATTAGCAATTAGGGGCCTACATTTGAATCTATAATAGATAGTCGAGAAAAGTAAAGGAATGATGTTGCAATAATAAATGAATATAAATGGCATGAGTGCTGGATAAACCAAGCAAACCACAAGGATTGTAGCGCTAGCTGTAACAAGCAATGGACCTGTTTCAAAAATGAAAAGAAAAAAAGTAGTTAAAGGTCAGTAGTTTACAAAGAAAAGCCATCGCTTTTCTTGAGAAGACAGCTCAATAAACCCAAGAAGATACACACCTCGGGAACTCTATACCAACAAGGCTTATCTCGCCGGGTTTCAGAGCTGTCCATCATGTCATCATGAACAAGAAAAAATGCATGCAGCTGCAAAAAGCAAGGAAGAAACATTTAAGCAAACAAGTAGCTTGAATGCACATAACATAAGCAGATTGTAGAAGCTAATGATACTCATTCAATGCACCAGCCGAGTGCACTGGCTTGAAAGAATTCATCATCTGTCAGCTCACTTCCTTTAAGCAGCTTGTAGCTATTAACAACTGAAATCCCTCTATTCAGCTTCCCTGGCAACCAAATTCATCAGCCATTATCATCAACAAACAAAACACTCCCAAGTGATAAAAATCAAACATATTGGGAATAAAAACGAACAAAAATCGGGAGTCATCTTTTAAGGTCAAACATATTTGAAAGTTGCAACTTCCAAGTCCGGGTCCGTGGAGACCGAGACGAGGAGTCATCTTTTAAGGTCATTCATTAAGCCTAAATTACAAAAGTCGCCCTTCAATTACCATGTCAATTGCAGCTTTCAAATCAGTTTGCCTACTGTCTAATGTCTTCAATCCCCTCTGAAATTTACAACTAACCTAAATGAATCAGTGGCAGCAACTCATTTGCATGATAAGCAAGATAGGTTTCTATTCCTCTGATATCTATCTTTCTTTTGGTTTGATCAATTTCAATTAGAGCCATAGTGCCATACAATTTTTCAATGGAGATGTTATGGTCGATCTTTGCAAGGAAAATCTGTTCAGTAACCTATTTGAGTTTGAAGTTATTGTGTAAGAGAGGAAAATGATTAAATGGTCAAAACTCTATCAATTTCTATGAATAAAAGCTGAATTGAAATTTGATAAAATGATGGTATTAAAATCAAACAGGTACCCTTCTAATCAACACAAACCTACACTTTCATCCTAAAATTACATTCCTGCCAACTTTTTTTTGAGAAATTAAATACCTAAACCAGATAAAAAACATCTCGAATTTAGATTACGAGTCCCAATAGTAATCAAGAGAGGTACCTCGGGAGCTTTCTCGACAAGCTTCTGGATGTAGTTCTCGCTGAAAGATCGGTGGCCGACATCATAGACCTGGCAGATGAAAGAAACGGGCTTGGTCTTATTGACGGCGATGATCCTCACATGGTCAGGGCGGCGGCCGGAGCGCTTGCCGATTAGAGCGGCTCGTTGAAGCACCGAACGGAGAGAGGAGGTGGCTTCGGCGGCGGAGGAATCATCGAAAGGCGACTCGAATCTTGAATCCTTCGAATGATTTATCCCCTAGGGTTAGGGTTTGGGAGATGTCGAGATCGTTGATTTGAATCTCTAGCGATTGGAACTGAGAGAAGTTGTGTGTGAGAGTATTGGAGGAAGAGACGATGTTTAGTTCACTTTGACAGTTGGTGAGTTTTATTTCCACTCTCGTTAGGTTGGGGCGAGGGTTAAGGATGAGGAAGGAGCAAGGGCGGCCATGGATCTGAGATCTGAGAGGAAGATGGACGAACAGTGCGAGGAGCGAGGGTCAAGGGTTTTCAGATCTGAATTGTGAGAGGAGGAAGATACGAAGCGTTCTACACAAGTGTTAGGGTTTTTTTCCCCTTAAAACAAAAAAAATACACGCTTTTGTTTGCCACGGTATCACCTTGCCGTGACAAATTTCAACAACGGCTGACGATTTGTAGCTATGTATTAGTAGAAATCGGTTCAATGGCCACGGCAAATTTTGCCGTTGCTACTATCGGTAGCTAATATGTTTTTTTTCACCCAATGGCCACGACAAGTCTTTTGCCGTTGCTACCAAGAGTAGCGAATATGTTTTTTTTTGTAGTGTTTTATGGTTTTCAATAAAAATATACACTTCATTGTGACTTTCCTTTACTAAGCAATTTCATGATATATCTCTAATGAATCTACTTTTGCATCGTCGAGTTCAATTAAAGCTTCCATGACACTTATCAAAATTTTCAATGGGGGTGATTTTCTATAAACTTTGGAAAACATGCATATAAGCACATAAATCAAATATGAAATCCAAAGTAGCCATAAATAAGCAATTCAAGAAATAATGCACAAATAATGGTCAAATATGCACAAAGTAAGCTCTTCCCCCACCCCATACTTAAACATTACAGTGTCCTCACTGTATAAAAAAAAGGGTAAAGAAAGAAACTCACTAGACAGGTGTGCTGATCGTCGGAAATCGAGTGCAATGTTGCTGCAGAGGTAGTCGACATCAAGGAAGTTGGTCGACCTCGAGAAGGTTGGTCGACGTCGACCAGTACTACTCGATATCGAGTAAAGTGGAACCCTAGGGTGGCTTTTCTCCTCGACCATAGGCTCTTTGTTCGTCGATGGGTGGTCGACGTCGAGTACCTTACTCGACGTCGAGTAAGTCTGCAGCTTCTTTTTCCTACAAGACTCGTTAGACGAAAAATATCAACAATAGAAAAACTTAAAAAGAATGTCCAAAAACCAAAAACAATAATGTCCAAAAATCCCAAAAACTAATTGTCTATTTACAAGCTCTAGACTTTATAGTCGCTAGGCCGACTTTCTTCGTTAAGATCAAGGTGGCATTTGCAGGGCCCATGTAGCTTGGGCTTCAAACATGACTCCATTTTTGTCCATCAGCTGCAATCCTCCTGAATGGATTTTGTTCACCGTAAAGGGCCCCATCTTTTTCTTGTTGAATTTGTTGGGAAACCAATGACCCCTTGATTTGGCAACATAGACTTTGTCACCAACTTCATATTCCTTAGGCTCATCATTGGAAACCCTGCACAATCGCACATACCAAGGCAAACCTCTCCCATATATAGATAAATATTTAATGGAACTAGGAGAAGAGGTGTCCGTACCTTGGCTTACCTTCGTAGATTCGGATTTCGGGACCTCGGGGTCTGGTCGACATCGAGTACAAGTACTCGACATTAGACTTACCTTCGTTTGGCAGACTGCTGGTCGAGGAAGGTGGAGTCGAGGAAGGATGGGACTGGTCAACGTTGACCAAGTTACTCGACGTCGTGTAGAGCTCGGCTTCGGGTACGTTGCTCGATGAGGGTCCAGTCGGTGAGGGGCTCTGAGTCTGGTCAACGTCGACTAGAGTACTCGACGTCGAGTAACTCTGGTCGACTTCGACCCCATACTTGAATCCTAGCAAGGCATCCGAAAAATAATTAGTCGGCATCGACTTACCTTAGTCAATGTCGAGTAGGTCCTCTGTATCGTCGTTCAGGATGGTCATGATCTCCTCCACATGGGCTTCTATATCCCTCTTTTCCAGCTCCTCGGGAGTCATATTTCTTACCTTAGACTCCCCGCAAGTGATGTACCTGGCGGATATAGACTTGACCTCTTCCGTGGGACCTGTGCGCCTTTCAAATTTATTAAAGGAATACTCAATTGCCTTATTGCTGATATTGAAAGTGAGCACTCCCTTCCTTATGCTTATGTTGGCATCCACCGTCGCCAAGAAGGGCTTTCCTAGAATGATTGGACAAGCAGGGTCCTCTGCCATATCAATAACTAAGAAATCAGCATGGACGAAGAACTTACCTACTTGCACTGGTACATTGTCCACCATGCCTGTTGGGATGACCATAGTGTTGTTCGCCATGTATAATTTTGCATCCACATGCTCAAGATCACCTATCTTAATCTTGGACCAGATTGATAGAGGCATTATACTCACACTGGCTCCCAAGTCACATAAAGCATTGAATTTATATTGACCAAATCCAATGGTTATAGCAAACTTACCTAGATCTGGCATTTTCTCTAGAACGTCCATTTGGCTGCACTCCTCAGCCATTTCAGCCATTGACCGCTTTTTGCTTAAAATCTCTTTGAGGAACTTGACGTAGGATGGCATCTCATTAAGAGCTTATGTGAAGGGTATTGTGAGGTTAATCCTTTGAAGCATCTTTATGAAACACTGGAACTTCTTCTCTACTAGATCCTTTGGAGATTTTGTTGGGAAAGACAGCTTCTTCTTCGTCGGGGATGCTGAATGGTGGTCGACATCGACTAGGGTCTCCTCGACGTCGAGTACAGTGGTCGACTTTGCGGCAGGCCTTGCATTTTGCTCGATGTTGAGTAAGGGCTCCTCGACGTCGACTAGCAACTGGTCGACGTCGACTGGACTGGTCGATGTCGAGGAGTCCTCTGCAGCTTTCTCCTCCGTGCTTTGCTCGGTCGTTTGCATCTGTCGCCCACTCCTTAGATTCATAGCAGCCACCTGTCCTGTAGATTTACCCTTAGGGTTAGGTCCAGAGGATCCAGGGAGCGTACCTGATTGTTTGGGGACGGATGTAGCCAGTTGACCAATCTGGGTTTCACTTGATTTCCGCCATATATCGATTCCCCCAAGCCTAGAGTTGACACCATGCAGCTGAGTGTGGATGGAATTGATAGATTGTTTGGTGTCTGAATTATTCCTCCGCATCTCCTCATGAATGGTCTGCATGTCATCTTTCTTACCTTCTCTGTCAGGGTGACTAGGAGCTCTGTAGGGCGGGGGATTATGATGCTGGGGTTGGCAATAATAGCCCTAGTTTTGGTTCTACTGTGGCCTTGAGTAGTGTCCCCTTGCATACCTTACCTCTTTGTGGGTTTTCGCTTGATGTAGTTGATCAACGTGTGGGCGCGCAGTGGTGTTGTGCCTCACAGACCCACATTCCAAACAAGGCTGATTTTTAGACAAGAATTTGACTTGTTTGGTAAGACGGCGTACCTGGTCATTTTGGAATTCCTCCCTGACGTCCGGATCAACCTCTTTTGGTGGCATATATAATGGCATAGATGGGGCAGGCCTTTCATACCTTTTGTCAGAAGAGGACGCAGAAGTCTCATATGTGTTGTCGTAGTTGGCCAGCGCCTCAAAGACTTCCCAAGCACGGCGTGGAGTATACTCGAGATACCCATAGGTGGTGTAGTTGTTGATTCGATCCTTAGTAGGTGCATCCAGGCAGTTGAAGATGATCTCCTGGATGACGTAGGGTGGCTGGCTGTGCGTAGGACAGGATTTCAGAAGCCTCTTATAGCGCTCCCAGAACTGTGCTAATGTCTCCCCTGGCTTTTGTCTGAAAGTCGTGATCTCTTGTCTAAGAGCAGCTATCTTTGCATGAGGAAATAACTTGTTAAGGAACAAGTCCTACAGTTCGTTCCACGTGCGAATTGATCGTGCAGGCAATCCTTTTAGCCACTGTTGCACTATTCCCGTAAAGGACTAACCAAAAGCCTTTAGTTTCAGATATTCTAAATTAGCACCATCCGCAATAGCTTCACATAAATCTATAAAAGTGGTGACATGCTCTAAAGTACATTCATTTATTCTTCCCCTAAATTGGCTCCTCCTAATTTCAGTAAAAAAAGAAGGACGAATTTCAAAATTAATAGAGGGAAGAACGATAGGCGATTCTGGAACTTCAAGAGTGGGATGCAGATACTCCTTTGCATTGGCTGGGACATGCCCTATCTGCTCCTCAAGTTCCCTCCTTACGTTGACCTCGCGATCTACCCTTGTCTCCCACCGCTGTTGGTTTTGTGTATATTTCGTCTCTCGTCGAGCGTGTTTTGCTTCTTTGGTGGTGAGTTCCCCAATGCGTAGGCGGAGTTGCTCAAGCTCCTGTGCTGGTGTGAGCGGGACTGCATTCTTGTCGTTGGATGTCGACATGAGTCTCCTCCTAAGCCTTTGCTGTAAGTGGAAGAAACGTAATGGCTCAAGAATAGGGTAAATAGGTGTGTGATCAGTTCTTTGCATGCACCTGAAAAACAAAAACAAAAACAAAAAGAAACAAGTAAAAAGAAACTAAAAAGCAATGAAGAGTAAAAGAACTAAAAATGACGCGATTGATTGCTTCCCCGGCAACGGCGCCAATTTGTTGTTGCAGAAGGATGTGTCAAGTATGAAATATAAATTAAATATAAATCAAACTGACTCCCTGACTCAGCAAATAAATACAAGACTTCCTCCCGTTGTAGTAGAAGGCAGTCAGGATCGATCCACGAGGAAGCGTGTCAGCGCCCGCCTTTTCAGTTCCAAAACTCAGCACAAATTCGATCAGAAGAGTCCTCGACGTCGACCAGTGTCCTCGACGTCGACCACACTGTCAAGCAAAACAGATAGCAGAAAGCAATAGAAAGAAATAGTCGAGATCGACCACACTGGTCGATCTCGACTTACCCTACTCGACGTCGACCAACAATGCTCGAAATCGAGTAAAACATAACCAAAGATCGAAACTTTAAATTGCATAAAAATGAAAGTAAACACGAAATTTGTGATAAATCAATAAACTAAAATACTTGCAAGATCAGGGCATCAACACCACAACGATAACCAGGTAAAATAACAGATAAAGGCATAAAAGATCATGCTTTTCATCAAATAACTTTCGTTATTAACAAATAGGAAAATATAGGTTTTGGCATAAACCCTAATTGTTACTAACCCTTTTTCACATAATTAATCCAATTTTTATTAAGATCACTTTTGCTTCTATAACACAAACAAGGATCACCTTCAACTTTCGCAAACGAATCATGCTCATAGGGATAGAAGACAAAATCGCATCAAAAGATTGTACCTTTACCGCATCACCTTACATGGCTACCGTTGGGGTCACTCCGACCTTAGAAGTTGGGTGAATACTCGCTCTTCGTCATCAAGAAACACATCAATAACAAAAAGGAACTAAATTGCATTAAATAAAATCAAAGAAAGCTTACAACTGATTGAAGCCAATTCCGCTCTCGCTTCACAAACTCCACTCGGCTCTCTCTCTATGTGTTCTCTTGTGGCTTGGCTTGGATGACACTAAAATCCAACCCCTAAAGCCTTATTTTTAGTTTTCCATGTAGCAATTCTAGGAAGGAACAATTATATCTAAATCTAAACCTTTCTATATAATAACATTAAGATAAAACATGGAAATAAAATAATTAAATCTAAAAGAAAACTAGGACTAATGTGGATAGATCCCTTCTTGACTTGATAGATCTTGATGTGGATGGATAGAATTCCACATATCTTCTCTTGCAAACAATTCTATCTTCTCATATCCTACTCGATCTCAGACTCGGGCTCGACTGGATTGTCCTCGACGTCGACAAAACTCCTCGAAATCGAGTAGGATTTTTCTCCCGGGTTGCACTCGAGCTCGGACAGGATTCGGACTTGTCCGGTGTACTCGACATGGAGTAGTTTACTCGACGTCGACTAAGCTTCGGGTCCTCGAGTGGCTCTGCTCGATTTCGTGTAGTTCTGAGCTTGGAAGTTACTCGATATCGACCAAGTCTAGTCGATATCGACCAGACTTGTCGTGTTGCTTCTTCCTTGTTCTTGGCTCGATTTGTCCTGGTTATGCTGCTTCCTGACCTTGGACTTTCTGTAGTTGACTTCGAGTTTTCCGTCCTCTCTCTGAATTGTCGTTAAATGCCTCGATTTCTGCGAAATTAAACAAGAACTAGTGTAGACTCCATAATTTGGCAAATAAGCATAAACTACATAGAATCTGTGTTATTCTAACCCAAATGTATAAAATGCATGCAGAAATCGATATAAAAGTAAGTAGAAAACATGGAAAATTAGGCTCACAACACATCCATCTTAGCTTGGTTGAGAAGATGGATCATATATGTATTTGTGCTGAAATAGATGTATCGTTTTTAACCAAATGTGAGCTCAATGCCAATAAAATAGTAGAGGCGACCTAAATATTTATGTGAGAAGGAATCATTCAATTTCTAAATGAAGATAGAGATTGTAGTTGGAGAGCTTAGCTACATTTCATTCATTCTCTTTTACCCCAAAATAACATAACTGTAGGGTATCTATATCCCTCTTACAAAGTGGCCCACATTTGGCCTTATTTGGTACAGAAATAAAATGATAATAAAGATAATAAAATGTTATCAGCACTTGGTGCATTTAGCTAGCTACAACAAGGCTTGACTAACTAATTGCTTATAAAACATATTTCTCAATACCCCCTTCATCAAGTTGGACTTAGAGAGAACTCCGCAAGGCCCAACTTGCAGAAGAAGCTTTTGCATTGCTCCTCGCTTAATGAATTTGGCATTATATTAGCAATCTGAATACCAGTCCGTATGTGAGGGGTGCAAATGAAACCTTCTAACACATTTTAAGACCCTGGGTCTTAAGGGGCACCAGCCCATGTCACCTAGCCCTTTCAGGTTCGGTGTTCTCAGGGCTTGAATAACTTATAAATCACTCCATACATCTTTATAATATCCGATGTGGGATGGGGGTGTTACATAACTTTTCACGAATGAAATGAAAGTCCACCCTATGTGTTTCGTTCTCTCATGAAACACATGATTAACAGCTATGTAGATCACTGTTTTGCTATCACAATGTAGGGGGAATTGGCAATGTGGGAGACATAGAGAGATCATGAATTAAACCTGCCACCCACATCAAGAATTCATCTACAAGCAAGAGCGATCTCTACTGCACTCAATCGTCGTCCTGCTGATCAACTGTTTTCTTTCTCTCTAATTGTATTTGCTTTACTTTTTATTGAGAAGGGGAAACACAAGAATGATGTAGGGTAAGTAAATCCCTATTATACTCAGAGTACACAAGAACGATGTAGGATAAGTCAATCCCTTTTATACTATTGTTTCATTGAGTTGTGAGTTGACTAGATTGTAGTGGGTTAGGCTACAAGTTGTTTGAAGAGAGGAAGTTCTTCTAGCTAGGTTGTATCTAGGACTCTAAAGAGTAAAATAATAGTGGTTTAAATCCAACGGGTCGGATAACCCTAAGCAGAGATGAGGCTGGTTTAGAGCCGAACTTCATAAACATATCGTGTGTTCTTTATGTTAATTTTCGCATTTTACACTTACTTTTTAATTACTTTCGTACAGGTGAACGAGTTTATGAGATTGGTCAAGACCTTGAGTTACATTACAAGACCTTGAGATCCGGATCAAGACCTTGAGATTCATTTCAAGGCTTTGAAGTCTCATCTGCGATAAGTTTGTGAAAAATTTCCATACTCTATTCATCTAGAGTATTTGTATTATATCTCCTACTGTGTTCTTTATGATTACAATTTTTTTTTTTTTTTTTTAACGTGATATCTATATACCTTTTTCAAAAGGTAGATATAAGTTATCAAATATTAATCTCATACCCAAATCTTGATATCTATATGTCATATCCATATCTTATATTAGCTACGATTTGTTTCAAAATTCCCTATATTATTTTTTGTCCAGTCAAAATGTATCGACGTCGGGCAGAATGACTCGACGTCGACGCAAACTGTCGATGCCCTATAAAACCGGCAAAACAGAAGACAACCAACTCGACATCGAGTGATTTCACTCGATGTCGACTTTAGTGGGACCCGATGTCGAGTGGTCTTGTGTAGAAAAATGTAACCGTGCAGAAAATAAAGCCGGAAAAGTTGTCCGAAGAAATAAGGATGGATGAGGAAAATATATGAACAGAAAGATCGCAAATTGGTTGTTTTGATTCAATAAACTAAGATCTTCCACAGTCGGGGATTCATGCCACAACAATAACCATATAAGACTTATGCCAAAGTTATGAAAGATTATGTCTTTTTATCAAATAACCTTTCAAATAGGTGGATAGAAGCTCTCGCTTAAACTCTAATTGTTACTACTCTTTTTTGTAATTAATCCAAATTCGTATTAAGATCACTTTTGCTTCAATAATACAAATAAGGATTTATCGACTACTTTCGTAGAAGAATCATGCAAATAGGGACAGAAGATGAAATCGCATTAAAGGTCATACCTTTGAGCATAGACTTACATGGCTATCATCGGGCTCACCCCGACCCTAGAAGTAGAGTGACTACTCGCGCCTCATCACAATAGCAGACATCATATTCATAATAAAAATAACTTTAATTAAACTAAAAAGAGTGCTTACAAAAGAACAAGCCAAAATTGCTTTCGCTCTTCACAACTCACTCAGCCAACTCTCTCTCTCTATCTCTACTCTATGGGTGCATAATTGCTTGTAGAATGGAATGAATAAAAACTCAACCCCTAGGGCTTTATTTATAGGCTCCAACCTTAGCTATTCTAGGAAGGAACAACTGGATCTATATCTAAGTCTATCCAAAAGATAAGACATTGCTTAGTTAATAAATTAAATGGAAAGAAAAAAAATATCCTAGGTAAATATGAAATTCACCTAGAAGAATAGATGTCCAACTCCTTGTAGATAAAAGATCATTTGCTTAAGGTAGAAGCAAGCCAACTCGGATTCGGACTCGGTCTAGGCGTTTCGGATCACTTCTGTAACCCACTCGACATCGAGTCAAGGACTCAACGTCGAGTCATCTTTAATGTCTCGATCTGCCTTGTACTCGACCTAGGGTCTTTAGGGATATATGTCAAGTTGTCTTCACTCGACGTTGAGTTGTGGACTCGACGTCGACTCCTCGTGTTGAGTGGTATGCTTCTTCTCTTCAAGGCTCGATGTGTGGATCCAGTTTCCACTCGAGATGAAAAACATGACTCGATATAAAGTCTATCACTCGATATCAAGTGAAGATACAGAAGCTACAATGCGTTTGAGAGATCTTAATCCGAAGAGAATTGCTTACATATTAAGTCAAGTATCTTTTATCTCTTTGAAGACTTCCATCCTCTTAGGTTAAATCCTATTTTACCTAGGGAATTTTTATTTCTTTTACTTTTTTTTATTAGGAAAGTTTTATCTTTAGATAGTTGATCGATTTGCTCTTTCCTTGGGTAGCAAGGACTGAGGCTTATAAATAAAACCCTAGGGGACTGGTTTTTCATTCATTCCACAAACCAAGCACACAAGCAATTGTGTAAACACTAATTAGGCAATTCAAAGTAAAGAGAAGGAGAGAAGACCGAGTGAGTTGGAGATAGAGCGAGAGCGATTTGTAGATTGTTCGGTTGTAATCCTTCGTCATTATTTGAATTCAAGGTTTATTTCTTTCAATGTCTATGATAATGTCCATGATGATGAGGCACGAGTAGTCCCCTTACTTATAGGGTCTGGGTGAACCCGATGATAGCCATGTAAGTACGCCTAAAGGTATGATTTTTATGTGAATTTCATCGTATATCCTATTTTCATAATTCTTCTACGAGAGTAGTAGGTGATCCTTATTTATGATATTGAAGGAAAATGGATCTTATTATGAATTTGGATTAATTATGAAAAAGGGATAGTAACACCTAGGGTTTATGCGAGAGTCTCTATATTCCTAATTGTTAATAACGAAAGTTATTTGATGAAAAGAATATATCTTTCATGAACTTGACATATTAATTACATGGTTATCGTTGAGGTAAATTTTCCGGCTTTGGAAGTTCTTTAAGTTTATTGATATCAACAACAATCTGCGTTATTTCTGTTCACACTCTTCTTTATCTATCCTTTTATTCTCCGGACGTTCTTTTCTGACACAATCTGTTACGTTTCTGTTTTCTGCAAGAAGACCCGACATCGACCCATCTGAGTCGATATCGAGTGATCACTAAGCCGACATCGAGTCCATCAACTCGACGTCGAGTGTTTGTGTGTTATTTTGCAGGTTTTTCACTAGGAATTGACTAAGTGACTCGACATCGACTGATCAAATCGATATCGAGTGGATTTTGGTCAACATCAGGGGCTATTTTTAAGAGACTATCTAGGCAAGCGTTGACATGATTTCTTGTGGATCGATCCTGACCTCTTCCACTACAACGAAAGGAAGTCTTGTACTCCCTCCGTATCGCAATACTTGTTGTTTTACCTCTATGCACGCTTATTAAAACAACCTATATTTACTTTACTTTTATAGGTTAAAACACCTAAAAGCAACAGTTATTACCTATATAAAAAGAGCAATCATTACCTATAAAGATACGTAATAATTATAGCTAAAACAACAAGTTTGTTAATACACCTTTACTAATCTAAAACAACAAGTATTGCGATACGGAGGGAGTATTTAGTTGCACAAGACTAGGGATTCAATTTCGATTTATATTCTATATATTTATTTAGACTTGATTTCCTCCGTGAACAGGCGCCAACAATGCTCCAAAACACATGGGAAAAGGATTTCCAATAGCAATGAGTCGAGAACGTGGTTCTGCTAGACTAGAAATAAGTTTTGCTAGCTGCATCCATCTTAGCTTGGTTGAGAAGGTGGATCATATATGTATTTGTGCTTAAATAGATGTATCATTTTTTAACCAAATGTGACCTCAATGCCAATAAAATAGTAGAGGCGGCCTAAATATTTCAGTGAGAAGGAATCATTCAATTTCTAAATGAAGATAGAGATTATAGTTGGAGAGCTTAGCTGCATTTCATTCATTCTCTTTTACCCCAAAATAACATAACTGTAGGGTATATATATCCCCCTTACAGAGTGGCCCACATTTGGCCTTATTTAGTACAGAAATAAAAGGATAATAAAGATAATAAAAGGTTATTAGCACTTAGTGCATTTAGCTAGCTAAAACAAGGCTTGGCTAACTAATTGCTTATAAAAATATCTCTCAATACCCCCTTCATCAAGTTGGACTTAGAGAGAAATCCACAAGGCCCAACTTGCAGAAGAACCTTTTGCATTGCTCCTCGCTTAATGAATTTGCCATCATATTAGCAATCTAAATACCAGTCTGTATGTGAGGGGTGCAAATGAAACCTTCCAACACCTTGTAAGACCCGGAGTCTTAAGAGGCGCCAGTCCATGTCACCTAGCCCTTTCAGGTTCATTGTTCTCACTTGGAGCCTGAAAAGGAAGAGCTCTTGTGATATAGGCAGGGCTTCAATAAATTATAAATCACTCGCAACATCCTTATAATATCCGATGTGGGATGGGGGTGTTACATACCTTTTCACGAATGAAATGACAGTCCACCCTACGTGTTTCGTTCTCTCATTAAACACATGAATAACAGTTATGTAGATCACTGTTTTGCTATCACAATGTAGGGGGAATTGGAAATGTGGGGGAGATAGAGAGATCATGAATTAAACCTTCCACCCACACCAAGAACTCATCTACAAGCAAGAGCGATCTCTACTGCACTCAATCGTCGTCCTGCTGATCAACTGTTTGATCAATTGTTTTCTTTCTCTCTCATTTTATTTGCTTTACTTTTTATTGAGAAAGGGAAACACAAGAACGATGTAGGATAAGTCAATCCACGTTATACTAAGAGTACCCATATACTCAAACGTATCTACACTTTGGTGTAAAGGGACTTTTGTTTCATTGAGGTGTGAGTTGACTAGATTGTAGTGGGTTAGGCTACAAGTTGCTTGAAGAGAGGAAGTTCTTCTAGCTATGTTGTATGCAGGACTCTAAAGAGTAAAATAATAGTGGTTTAAATCCTACGGGTTGGATAACTCTAGGTAGAGACAAGGCTAGTTTAGAGCCGAACTTCATAAGCATATCGTGTGTTCTTTATGTTAATTTCCTCATTTTACACTTACATTTTAATTACTTTCGTATAGGTGAACGAGTTTATGAGATTGGTCAAGACCTTGAGTTACATTTCAAGACCTTGAGATCCGGATCAAGACCTTGAGATTCATTTCAAGGCTTTGAAGTCTCATCTGCGATAAGTTTAATTTGTGAAAAAATTCCATACTCTATTCATCTAGAGTATTTTTATTATATCTCCTGCTGTGCTTTTTATGATTACAATTTCTTCTTTTTTTTTAACATGATATCTATATGCCTTTTTCAAAAGGTAGATATAAGTCGTCAAATATTAATCTCATACCCAAATCTTGATATCTATATGTCATATCCATGTCTTATATTAGCAACGGTTTGTTTCAAAATTCCCTATCTTACTTTTTGGCTTGTCAAAATGTATCGAGGTTTGATCAATTAACCCCTTACAAAATCTGTCAAAAAGTCAAGTATTTTCATCCGATCCCTTTTGCAGTTTGGTTCCACTTTGAAGGTTCAAAATGTAAAACAATGTAATATAGAAATACTCTAGAAGGGGGGGGGGGGGTTGAATAGAGTATGCCCGTTTTTCGCAGAAAGTCTCAAGACTTTTGGAGCTCGTATCAAAACCTTTGAGATTAAACCTGAATCACAAAGTTAGACAATCGAACCAAGTGCGAAAATAAGAGGATTGTTTACGAGGTTCGGCACAAACTTGGCCTACGTCCCCGCCTAGGGTTCTTCCACAACCCTAGGATTCAAAAGACTTTATTGATTCGCTTAGCTTAGGATCCTAATAGCTCACCGAGAAGCCTCTCTCCTATACAATTGCAATCTAGTCAACTCACGTTCCCTTGGAGTCCTAGACCAATCTATAAGAGCCCCACCTCTCTCAGCTATCTAGTACAATCCTCTTACTCTCACAAATCAATAGCCTAGTGAAACTTCCCGAGTTACCAACTCTCGAGTAACACTATAAATGAATATATCCTATAAGCTCACAGTGACTCTCAAAGGCTTTGAAATAAACAACAAACTCTTGAGCACTAGCAGAGAGTACACTTGGAAGACAGATCTCGCTTGAATGAATGAAAGCTTGTGTAGCACTTGTGTGTTCTGTCTTCTTCTTCCTTTCTTTTATAGAAGTAACATGGAGCATGAGGGTCTTCAACACCAGATCTTCAACAATGGCTAGTTTGGATCATGGCGCGCCCGGATCTTCTATTTTTGGATACTTCGAAGACATGATCTTTCTTGAAATGGATCTCCTCAATATGCACCATAAGGAAAGATATAATTTCGAAAATACTTCCTGAAAGATTAGTTACATATATATATAATATAAAGGAAGTATATAATAATATTAAATAATATTCGGACTTATAAAACAGGTTTTGGATTTCATCAACTGTTAAAGCTCCAAGACCTTTGACACAAACATCCTGTCAAGGCCTTTGAAACATTATTCCGATTTTCAACAAGGGAGGGAGTTATCAATCTCCCCCTTGATGAAAGACAAAACCTGTGCATCCCTGTAACTTAGTCAAGCATAAATAATATAAGAGAAATCGGACTAAGTACCTGCAAGGGTTAGACAAATGTTGGATCAAAATTTTAAAGCATGCAAAAGCCATCCAACCGAAAACCAAAAATCAAAAACCAAGGTCTTCCAAGACCTTCAAGTAGAAAAGGTTTTCAAATTCTAAACAACCACAGATCTTCTCCCCCTTTTTGTCTTTCAACAAAGGGAGGAGGTAAAACAGTCACCAAATGTTTTGAAAATGTTTCCAAAAACCAGCAATGTATCAGGGATAGAGATAGGGTAGGGTTTAGGCTTCATCGTCCGGAGCATCATCAGTGAGCCTCGTCCACAGTCCTTGCAGCATCTTGGATATCCCGCTCATCTCCGTCATAAACTCCTTTTGCAGCTCCTTGATATCCACGCGAACTTCCTCCAAGCCCAACTCTAGGTTGTCCATGCGTTCATCGAAAGATGAAGCAGTGGGAAGGGCTTTTGAAGGAGTGGCAAGACCCAAGGTCCCCTGGGGAGACCGAGTGATGCCAATCTTTTCAAGGCCCTTAGAGTCGAACTTACCCATATGACGCTACTGTTCTTCATTTTTGACATCAATTCCAGAAGTTTTGAAGAGAGGGGTCAAAAGGGTAGCAAAGGGGAGAGGAGAGCCTTTTCTAGATTTTCTAGCATGAGCCATGGTTCCAAGGATAATATTGGCCAGATCAAGGTCAGTAAGGAGTGAGCCAGAGTTCAGACGGGGTAAGAGGCATCGAACAATGATGTTAAAAATTATTTTTGCCTTAAGGGTTAGGGATGAGTGGGTGAGTTGCTTTGAGGTACTGTTGGATGCTTCGGGTAGGAGGTACTTGGCTCGGGCAAGAATGATGCAATTCTCTTTTGAGGGGTGTATTTCAGATGGTGGAACGGGGCTAGGTAAGCCAAGGAAATATGCAAAGTCATTGGAGTTGAGAGAGATTCTAACCCCTTTGACAACAAACTCCAAAGACCAACCATTGGTGTCGTGTTTAGCTTTTAGGTTAATGTAGAACAGACGGGTAAGCTGGGGGTAGTAAACGGTTTCAAGATTGAGAAGGGTCCAGGCTGGGGGTTTTTTGAGAAGATCAATGCAGGGTAACTTCAAAGCTTCGAAGAACTCAAAATCTAAAAAATCATAACAGCAAATCCTACGAGTTCCAAACTCATCTACCCACTTACCAGTAGTCTCAGCATCTTCAAACCAAGAGGAGGGCAAGGATTGATTTACCTGGATATATGCAGGTGGGTCGGCATTCTTCCTGCGAGCAATTGTCGGAGCAACTCTCTTGACAGGCGCTTCAAGACTCCTGAGGGTGCCCTTCCTGGTGCGCTTGGGAGATGGAGGCTTGACAACAACATGGGCTTTCCGCTTCTTTGGAGACGGGGGAAGTGGAGAAGGAGAGGGAGATTCTACCTCCTCTTCCTCAGACCCCGAGTCCTCACCGGACCCCGCTTCATCTCCTTCAGCTTCCTCGTCGTCTCCAGATTCCTCTTGCTCTTCTTCTTCTTCCTCAGGCTCCTCCTCGGATGGAACCTCCTCGGCTTCGGCTTCCTTCCGAATCCTCTCAGCTTCCTCCTCTGCTAGATTCCTTACAAGCTCGGCCTCCTCATCGGCCTTTTTCTTCTTCAAGGCTTCCTCCTCGGCTTCCTTGGCAACATCTCTTTCCAGGATGGCATCGAGGTCATCTTCCTCTTCTTCCTCGTCCACTTCCTCAGCCAAAATCTTCCTCTTCCCTTTCTGTTTGGCACTAAGAGGCTTCTTAGCAAAGCGCTTTTGAGTGCCCTTGGTAACAGTGGTCGTGCTCTAGACAACAGTTGGGACAATGGCTTGAGGAGTGGGTTCAGGTGTGGGAGAGGTGGCAATGGCCTGACGTCCCTTAGGGGTGGCGCCAAGTCTTTTGGGTGTGATAGTTTTCTTTGTTTTGGGTGCCATGGAGGAAATCGGCTAGGGTTTCTTTAGAAAAGGTTGAGAGGTTGAAGAAGGAGAAAGCGAAAGGGTTTGGATAATTTGAGAGTGTGATGGAATCGGGTACAGTCTTGGGTATAAGTAGAGAGAAATGATGGAGTGATGGGACGGTTTTAGAGTTCCAAGGGAGAGTAATGATATCATTGCAAGATTTGAAGAGTTTCCAATTCAAAATTGAAATGTTTCCATTAAAATCGGACTGAAAAAATGAAGGATTTAGTTCCAAAAATAAAAAATATGGGTTAAGAATATAACATAAATAGGCAATTTTGAAATCCGATAAAAATATAATTGATTAAATATCTAAAAAGATATTAACCAAAAATATGTGATCCGATATATGTAATCCACCATTTAGTTCACACACCTTGACATAGTTCTCAAGGGTCTTGACACTAAGTAGATCTCCTCCTACGAAAGTGCATCCTTGTTAAGCATCCCAATCTCTCGTCTTATGAAGGTCATGTCCTCTGCCAAAGGCTTAGTAAAAATGTCAGCCCATTGATAATCAGTTGAAATAAACGAAATGGACACATCAATATGTTGCCTTACATCAATATGTTTGGTCCTTGAATGATGCCTTACATCAATATGTTTGGTCCTTGAATGCTGAACATGATTCTTAGTGATGGAGATGGCACTTGTATTGTCACACTTAATTGGAATACCTTTGAGGTTGATGCCAAGATCTCGCATTTGTTGAGCTATCCAAAGGATTTGGGAGCAACAGGCTCCAGCTGCAATGTATTCGGCTTCTGCAGTGGATAGAGCAACTGAGTTTTGTTTCTTTGAGTGCCAACTGATTAAAGATGCTCCTAAGAATTGGCAGCATCCTGATGTGCTCTTCCTATCCACCTTATAGCCTGCAAAATCTGCAAAAGAATATCCAATTAATGTGAAATCCTTTTGCTTTGGGTACCATAGTCCAAGCTCCTTAGTGCCATTGAGATATCGAAAGATCCTCTTCACAACCACGAGGTGAGATTCTTTAGGATCATCTTGAAACCTAGCACACATGCAAACACTAAACATGATGTCAGGTCTACTAGCCGTGAGATATAATAAAGATCCAATCATTCCTCGATACTCCTTTTGATTGACACTTATTCCAGTCTTGTCTTGATCTAGAGACAATGTTGAGCTCATGGGAGTCTTGGCTGCTTTGGATTGATCCATCTTGAACTTCTTCAAGAGATCCTTAGTGTACTTGCTTTGGTTGACAAAGATCCCTTTCTTGGATTGATGAACTTGTAATCCCAAAAAGAAGTTGAGTTCACCCATCAAGCTCATTTCAAATTCGCTGCACATGATGTCAGAAAATTCCTTGCACAAAGATGTGTTAGTAGCACCAAATAATATATCATCAACATAAATTTGAATAACCAAAATGTTCTTTCCTTTGGTTTTGATAAAAAGAGTATTGTCGATCAACTCCCTTTTAAAATCGTTTTCTAGAAGATATTTTGACAAGCACTCATACCAAGCTCTTGGGGCTTGTTTCAAACCATAAAGCGCTTTGCCAAGTTTATAAACATTATTGGAAAATTCTGAACTTTCAAAACCTGGGGGTTGAGCCACATATACTTCTTCCTCTAAGAAACCATTAAGAAAACCACACTTGACATCCATTTGATATAACTTTATGCTCATAAAAGATGCAAATGCCAATAGAATGTGAATAGCTTCAAGCCTGGCTACGGGAGCAAAGGTCTCCTCGTAGTCAATACCTTCCTCTTGATTGTAGCCTTGAGAAACAAGCCTTGCCTTTTTCCTCACGATCTTACCATTCTCATCTAGCTTATTTCGAAAGACCCATCGTGTGCCAATGACTGATTGATGCTTTGGCCTAGGCTTCAAGGTCCAGACTTTATTTCTTTCAAATTCGTTGAGCTCACTTTGCATAGCAATGATCCAGTCTGGCTCCTTAAGTGCCTCATCTACCTTCTTTGGCTCAATAAGAGAAACAAACGCGTGAAAAGCACAAAGATCTTTAAGTTTAGAACGACTTTGAACACTAGAAGTAGGGTCAGAAATGATATCCTTTAATGAGTGTGATGAGGAGTATTTGAATTTCCTTTTACTAGTCTCAGCTCCTTGATTCGTCACACTGGTAGGATTGACTTGTGGTACATCTGACTCCGTGGTCCAGTTAGGTTCAGTTACAGCAGCTTTCGACGTCTCAACACTGTTGGATTGGACACCAAGGGCTTTGGACGCATCTTCAACACCTTGGGCCAATTCTTCAGTGTTAAGAATATGTTCCTGCATGTTCCTCTTTTCTGTGTTCCTAGTAGCAGCATCATCAACTTCCTCGTTCTCTTCATGGATGTTAAGATCTATATCTCCAACACTTTCACTCAAAGCACCGTCATTGCATTCATAAAAAATAACATGTATACTTTCTTCAACTAACTGGGTCCTTTTATTGAAGATTCTATAAGCTTTGCTACTTGTGGAGTAGCCAAGAAATATACGCGCATCAAATTTCCCAAGGTTATCTTTTCCATTGTTATGAACAAAACAAGTACAGCCAAAGGGTTTAAAATAAGATATAAGTGGTTTGCGGCCTTTGAAAAGTTCATAAGAAGTTTTCTTTAAGATGGAACGAATAAGACAACGATTCAAAATATATTTAGCTGTGTTAACAGCTTCAGCCCAATAGATTTTAGGTAATGCATTTGATATAACTTTATGCTCATAAAAGATGCAAATGCCAATAGAATGTGAATAGCTTCAAGCCTGGCTACGGGAGCAAAGGTCTCCTCGTAGTCAATACCTTCCTCTTGATTGTAGCCTTGAGAAACAAGCCTTGCCTTGTTCCTCACGATCTTACCATTCTCATCTAGCTTGTTTCGAAAGACCCATCGTGTGCCAATGACTGATTGATGCTTTGGCCTAGGCTTCAAGGTCCAGACTTTATTTCTTTCAAATTCGTTGAGCTCACTTTGCATAGCAATGATCCAGTCTGGCTCCTTAAGTGCCTCATCTACCTTCTTTGGCTCAATAAGAGAAACAAACGCGTGAAAAGCACAAAGATCTTTAAGTTTAGAACGAGTTTGAACACTAGAAGTAGGGTCAGAAATGATATCATTTAATGAGTGTGATGAGGAGTATTTGAATTTCCTTTTACTAGTCTCAGCTCCTTGATTCGTCACACTGGTAGGATTGACTTGTGGTACATCTGACTCCGTGGTTCAGTTAGGTTCAGTTACAGCAGCTTTCGACGTCTCAACACTGTTGGATTGGACACCAAGGGCTTTGGACGCATCTTCAACACCTTGGGCCAATTCTTCAGTGTTAAGAATATGTTCCTGCATGTTCCTCTTTTCTGTGTTCCTAGTAGCAGCATCATCAACTTCCTCGTTCTCTTCATGGATGTTAAGATCTATATCTCCAACACTTTCACTCAAAGCACCGTCATTGCATTCATAAAAAATAACATGTATACTTTCTTCAACTAACTGGGTCCTTTTATTGAAGATTCTATAAGCTTTGCTACTTGTGGAGTAGCCAAGAAATATACGCGCATCAAATTTCCCAAGGTTATCTTTTCCATTGTTATGAACAAAACAAGTACAGCCAAAGGGTTTAAAATAAGATATAAGTGGTTTGCGGCCTTTGAAAAGTTCATAAGAAGTTTTCTTTAAGATGGAACGAATAAGACAACGATTCAAAATATATTTAGCTGTGTTAACAGCTTCAGCCCAATAGATTTTAGGTAATGCATTTGATATAACTTTATGCTCATAAAAGATGCAAATGCCAATAGAATGTGAATAGCTTCAAGCCTGGCTACGGGAGCAAAGGTTTCCTCGTAGTCAATACCTTCCTCTTGATTGTAGCCTTGAGAAACAAGCCTTGCCTTGTTCCTCACGATCTTACCATTCTCATCTAGCTTGTTTCGAAAGACCCATCGTGTGCCAATGACTGATTGATGCTTTGGCCTAGGCTTCAAGGTCCAGACTTTATTTCTTTCAAATTCGTTGAGCTCACTTTGCATAGCAATGATCCAGTCTGGCTCCTTAAGTGCCTCATCTACCTTCTTTGGCTCAATAAGAGAAACAAACGCGTGAAAAGCACAAAGATCTTTAAGTTTAGAACGAGTTTGAACACTAGAAGTAGGGTCAAAAATGATATCATTTAATGAGTGTGATGAGGAGTATTTGAATTTCCTTTTACTAGTCTCAGCTCCTTGATTCGTCACACTGGTAGGATTGACTTGTGGTACATCTGACTCCGTGGTCCAGTTAGGTTCAGTTACAGCAGCTTTCGACGTCTCAACACTGTTGGATTGGACACCAAGGGCTTTGGACGCATCTTCAACACCTTGGGCCAATTCTTCAGTGTTAAGAATATGTTCCTGCATATTCCTCTTTTCTGTGTTCCTAGTAGCAGCATCATCAACTTCCTCGTTCTCTTCATGGATGTTAAGATCTATATCTCCAACACTTTCACTCAAAGCACCGTCATTGCATTCATAAAAAATAACATGTATACTTTCTTCAACTAACTGGGTCCTTTTATTGAAGATTCTATAAGCTTTGCTACTTGTGGAGTAGCCAAGAAATATACGCGCATCAAATTTCCCAAGGTTATCTTTTCCATTGTTATGAACAAAACAAGTACAGCCAAAGGGTTTAAAATAAGATATAAGTGGTTTGCGGCCTTTGAAAAGTTCATAAGAAGTTTTCTTTAAGATGGAACGAATAAGACAACGATTCAAAATATATTTAGCTGTGTTAACAGCTTCAGCCCAATAGATTTTAGGTAATGCATTTGATATAACTTTATGCTCATAAAAGATGCAAATGCCAATAGAATGTGAATAGCTTCAAGCCTGGCTACGGGAGCAAAGGTCTCCTCGTAGTCAATACCTTCCTCTTGATTGTAGCCTTGAGAAACAAGCCTTGCCTTGTTCCTCACGATCTTACCATTCTCATCTAGCTTGTTTCGAAAGACCCATCGTGTGCCAATGACTGATTGATGCTTTGGCCTAGGCTTCAAGGTCCAGACTTTATTTCTTTCAAATTCGTTGAGCTCACTTTGCATAGCAATGATCCAGTCTGGCTCCTTAAGTGCCTCATCTACCTTCTTTGGCTCAATAAGAGAAACAAACGCGTAAAAAGCACAAAGATCTTTAAGTTTAGAACGAGTTTGAACACTAGAAGTAGGGTCAAAAATGATATCATTTAATGAGTGTGATGAGGAGTATTTGAATTTCCTTTTACTAGTCTCAGCTCCTTGATTCGTCACACTGGTAGGATTGACTTGTGGTACATCTGACTCCGTGGTTCAGTTAGGTTCAGTTACAGCAGCTTTCGACGTCTCAACACTGTTGGATTGGACACCAAGGGCTTTGGACGCATCTTCAACACCTTGGGCCAATTCTTCAGTGTTAAGAATATGTTCCTGCATGTTCCTCTTTTCTGTGTTCCTAGTAGCAGCATCATCAACTTCCTCGTTCTCTTCATGGATGTTAAGATCTATATCTCCAACACTTTCACTCAAAGCACCGTCATTGCATTCATAAAAAATAACATGTATACTTTCTTCAACTAACTGGGTCCTTTTATTGAAGATTCTATAAGCTTTGCTACTTGTGGAGTAGCCAAGAAATATACGCGCATCAAATTTCCCAAGGTTATCTTTTCCATTGTTATGAACAAAACAAGTACAGCCAAAGGGTTTAAAATAAGATATAAGTGGTTTGCGGCCTTTGAAAAGTTCATAAGAAGTTTTCTTTAAGATGGAACGAATAAGACAACGATTCAAAATATATTTAGCTGTGTTAACAGCTTCAGCCCAATAGATTTTAGGTAATGCATTTGATATAACTTTATGCTCATAAAAGATGCAAATGCCAATAGAATGTGAATAGCTTCAAGCCTGGCTACGGGAGCAAAGGTTTCCTCGTAGTCAATACCTTCCTCTTGATTGTAGCCTTGAGAAACAAGCCTTGCCTTGTTCCTCACGATCTTACCATTCTCATCTAGCTTGTTTCGAAAGACCCATCGTGTGCCAATGACTGATTGATGCTTTGGCCTAGGCTTCAAGGTCCAGACTTTATTTCTTTCAAATTCGTTGAGCTCACTTTGCATAGCAATGATCCAGTCTGGCTCCTTAAGTGCCTCATCTACCTTCTTTGGCTCAATAAGAGAAACAAACGCGTGAAAAGCACAAAGATCTTTAAGTTTAGAACGAGTTTGAACACTAGAAGTAGGGTCAAAAATGATATCATTTAATGAGTGTGATGAGGAGTATTTGAATTTCCTTTTACTAGTCTCAGCTCCTTGATTCGTCACACTGGTAGGATTGACTTGTGGTACATCTGACTCCGTGGTCCAGTTAGGTTCAGTTACAGCAGCTTTCGACGTCTCAACACTGTTGGATTGGACACCAAGGGCTTTGGACGCATCTTCAACACCTTGGGCCAATTCTTCAGTGTTAAGAATATGTTCCTGCATATTCCTCTTTTCTGTGTTCCTAGTAGCAGCATCATCAACTTCCTCGTTCTCTTCATGGATGTTAAGATCTATATCTCCAACACTTTCACTCAAAGCACCGTCATTGCATTCATAAAAAATAACATGTATACTTTCTTCAACTAACTGGGTCCTTTTATTGAAGATTCTATAAGCTTTGCTACTTGTGGAGTAGCCAAGAAATATACGCGCATCAAATTTCCCAAGGTTATCTTTTCCATTGTTATGAACAAAACAAGTACAGCCAAAGGGTTTAAAATAAGATATAAGTGGTTTGCGGCCTTTGAAAAGTTCATAAGAAGTTTTCTTTAAGATGGAACGAATAAGACAACGATTCAAAATATATTTAGCTGTGTTAACAGCTTCAGCCCAATAGATTTTAGGTAATGCATTTGATATAACTTTATGCTCATAAAAGATGCAAATGCCAATAGAATGTGAATAGCTTCAAGCCTGGCTACGGGAGCAAAGGTCTCCTCGTAGTCAATACCTTCTTCTTGATTGTAGCCTTGAGAAACAAGCCTTGCCTTGTTCCTCACGATCTTACCATTCTCATCTAGCTTGTTTCGAAAGACCCATCGTGTGCCAATGACTGATTGATGCTTTGGCCTAGGCTTCAAGGTCCAGACTTTATTTCTTTCAAATTCGTTGAGCTCACTTTGCATAGCAATGATCCAGTCTGGCTCCTTAAGTGCCTCATCTACCTTCTTTGGCTCAATAAGAGAAACAAACGCGTGAAAAGCACAAAGATCTTTAAGTTTAGAACGAGTTTGAACACTAGAAGTAGGGTCAAAAATGATATCATTTAATGAGTGTGATGAGGAGTATTTGAATTTCCTTTTACTAGTCTCAGCTCCTTGATTCGTCACACTGGTAGGATTGACTTGTGGTACATCTGACTCCGTGGTCCAGTTAGGTTCAGTTACAGCAGCTTTCGACGTCTCAACACTGTTGGATTGGACACCAAGGGCTTTGGACGCATCTTCAACACCTTGGGCCAATTCTTCAGTGTTAAGAATATGTTCCTGCATGTTCCTCTTTTCTGTGTTCCTAGTAGCAGCATCATCAACTTCCTCGTTCTCTTCATGGATGTTAAGATCTATATCTCCAACACTTTCACTCAAAGCACCGTCATTGCATTCATAAAAAATAACATGTATACTTTCTTCAACTAACTGGGTCCTTTTATTGAAGATTCTATAAGCTTTGCTACTTGTGAAGTAGCCAAGAAATATACGCGCATCAAATTTCCCAAGGTTATCTTTTCCATTGTTATGAACAAAACAAGTACAGCCAAAGGGTTTAAAATAAGATATAAGTGGTTTGCGGCCTTTGAAAAGTTCATAAGAAGTTTTCTTTAAGATGGAAAGAATAAGACAACGATTCAAAATATATTTAGCTGTGTTAACAGCTTCAGCCCAATAGATTTTAGGTAATGCATTTTCTAAAAGCATAGTCCTGGCCATATCCTCTAAGGTGCGGTTCTTGCGTTCCACAACCCCGTTTTGTTGAGGTGTCCTAGGAGCAGAAAAGTTATGGGAGATGCCATATTTAGCACAAAACAAATCAAACTGAAGTTGATCAAACTCCCTACCATGATCACTCCGAATTGACACTATGGGCTCGTTTCTTAAAGTTTGCAACTCCTTACAAAGTTTTGAAAACTCAAATAAGGCCTCTGATTTTTCTTTTAAAAATGCAACCCAAGTATATCTAGAAAAATCATCAACAACAACTAGCATGTACTTTTTACCATTGGGAAATTTGACTCACATAGGACCACATAAATCCATATGTAAAAGTTCAAGGGGTCTAGAAGAACTTACAACCTTTTTGGGTTTGAAAGAGCTACGTGTTTGTTTACCTCGTGTGCATGCATTGCACATATCAATACCTTTGAAGTCCATCTCAGGTAGCCCTCTTACAAGCCCTTTGGTCACAAGCTTCTGTAGTGTATGTTGACTCACATGACCGAGTCTCCTGTGCCAAAGCTTTGGATCGTCCGTCAAAGCCTTTAGACAGGTTAAGCTTCCTTGTGCCACTTGATCGGCATTTACAACGTATATATTGTTGTAACGATATGCAGTCAATATAACTTCACTTGTATCTTCTCTGCACACTATACATCTTTTCTTGTTAAATCTGACATTGTTACCACTATCACATAATTGAGAAACACTAAGCAGATTATACTTCAAACCATTAACAAGATAGACATCTTTAATACTATGGCTGGAATCGCTTCCAACACTACCAATACCAACGATGTCATATTTTCCTTTGTCACCAAGAGTGATTGTTCCTGTGGATTGCTCCTTTAGATCATGAAATAGAGAACTCTTCCCACTCATATGCCTCGAGCATCCACTATCAATAATCCATTTGTGTTCTTTCACCTTGGTGATCTCCTGCAAGACAAACATCAACCTTTGTGGCTAGACCAATAAGCAAATTTGGATCTATTGTTGGGATAAACCATATTTGGTAAAATAGTGCCTTTTGGAACCCAAACTTGTGTTATCCGTTCTTTTCTCAAATGAACAGGAAATGTATTGCGAATAATATATGGATCCTTTCTTCTATAGGGGCAGGTCTCTTTTACATGTCCCTTTCTAGCACAATGGTGACATATAGGAGAGGTTCTACTTCCTTTTGCCTTTACAAAAGTGGTAATGTGTTGCTTCTTTAAAAACCTTGGATTGTAACCAATACCACTTTTGTTTAGAGAGCTTTGTGTTCAGATTTCTCCGAGTCAAGCATCTTGACTTTAATGTCAAGACCTGAATAAGAAGCTTCAAGACTTTTAACCCTCATAGACAGATCCTCAATAGTTCTTTCCTGGTCCACAGTTCTCTTAATAAGAGTGTTAGTTTGGGCAATAAGCTTCTCTTCATTGGCAATCATATTGGAAAGGAATTCCGATAATACCTCTTTTGGACTTTCCATAAGTTCTCTTACAGTAGCTTCAAGCTTTTCATCGTGGGATCCATCTTTTGAGGGCATAAGACAAATATTGGCCTTCTCATCATCGGAGTCAGAGTCGGAATCACTCCAAGTTGCCACCATGGCTTTCTTCTTCCATTTGTCATTTTTTTTGGACTGGCTTTTTGTCTTTAAAGGGCAATCCTTCACAAGATGATCTGTTTCACCACATTCAAAAAAGACAACGGTTTAGTCTTCTTTTCATACTTGTTGTATTGAGGCTTACCTCGAAAATTTGAAGACTCTGATCTATCCTTGTTGTTGAATTGCTTCTTCATTTTGAGAATTCGAGCAAGGCCTCTTGTGATAAGAGCAAAAGGATCATCCTCATCGTCATCCTCATCTTCGGAATCAGATCCATCTTTAGGCTCATCCTTTTTAGACTTGAGTGCCAAGTTCTTAGTGCTAGCTGGAAGTTCTCCATCGTCTTCATTAAGGATCATCTCATGCGTGATCAGCTTCCCAAGAAGGTCATCAAGGGGTAGAGTGGTGAGGTCCTGGGCTTCCTCTATAGCTGTTACTTTTGGACCCCATTTCTCTTTTGGAAGGCACCTCAGTATCTTCCTCACTTTCTCAACGTTGGTAAAGCTCTTGCCGAGAGAGTCAAGGTTGTTGGTGATCTCTGTGAATTGTGTAAACATGGCCTTGATTGTCTTATCAGGCTTCATCTTGAAGAGCTCGTACTTTCGAAGGAAGATGCTGATCTTGGTGTCTTTTACTTGGCTCGTTCCTTCATAGGTGACGACCAGTTTGTCCCAAATCTCTTTAGCTGACCTACAAGATGAAATACGATTAAACTCATCAGTGTTAAGACCACAGTAAAGTAGGTTAATAGCCCTGTAGTTTTTGGAGACAAGTTCAAGATCTGCTTCGTTGTATTCGGACTCCTTCTTTGCAACTTTGGTATCGTTTCGTCCATCTTTCTCTGGAATCTTCGGACCATTCTCTATAATGTTCCAAAGCTCCAGATCTTGGTCTATGATGAACATTTTCATCAAGGATCTTCAGTGGACAAAGTTGTTTCCTACAAAGAGTGGCGGTCTGCTTGTGGACCTTCCCTGTGCAAATCCTCCGCTTGCTTCACCAGACATGATCGAAAACTCACAAGATTGTTAGATCAAAAACAGTGAGTAAAGCTCTGATACCAATTGAATGTTCAAAATGTAAAACAATGTAATATAGAAATACTCTAGAAGGGGGGTTGAATAGAGTATGCCCGTTTTTCGCAGAAAGTCTCAAGACTTTTGGAGCTCGTATCAAACCCTTTGAGATTAAACCTGAATCACAAAGTTAGACAATCGAACCAAGTGCGGAAATAAGGTAAAGCAATAGATAAAGGACACGAGTAATTGTTTACGAGGTTTGGCACGAACTTGGCCTACGTCCCCGCCTAGGGTTCTTCCACAACCCTAGGATTCAAAAGGCTTTATTGATTCGCTTAGCTTAGGATCCTAATAGCTCACCGAGAAGCCTCTCTCCTATACAATTGCAATCTAGTCAACTCACGTTCCCTTGGAGTCCTAGACCAATCTAGAAGAGCCCCACCTCTCTCAGCTATCTAGTACAATCCTCTTACTCTCACAAATCAATAGCCTAGTGCAACTTCCCGAGTTACCAACTCTCGAGTAACACTATAAATGAATATATCCTATAAGCTCACAGTGACTCTCAAAGGCTTTGAAATAAACAACAAACTCTTGAGCACTAGCAGAGAGTACACTTGGAAGACAGATCTCGCTTGAATGAATGAAAGCTTGTGTAGCACTTGTGTGTTCTGTCTTCTTCTTCCTTTCCTTTATAGAAGTAACATGGAGCATGAGGGTCTTCAACACCAGATCTTCAACAACGGCTAGTTTGGATCATGGCGCGCCCGGATCTTCTATTTTTTTATACTTCGAAGACATGATCTTTCTTGAAATGGATCTCCTCAATATGCACCATAAGGAAAGATATAATTTCGAAAATACTTCCTGAAAGATTAGTTACACATATATATAATATAAAGGAAGTATATAATAATATTAAATAATATTCGAACTTATAAAACAGGTTTTGGATTTCATCAACTGTTAAAGCTCCAAGACCTTTGACACAAACATCCTAGTCTTTGAAACATTGTTCCGATTTTCATCAAGGGAGGGAGTTATCACACTTGAATCTGACGATGTGGATTACCGCCTTCCCACTTCTTCCAGGCTATTTAAGGCAACCTCAAGCAATCAGCTGCTTTAACCCCAATTTGATTACTTATCTTACTTCTATACAATCGTTTCTTCTGTGACGCCGAATCTTTCATTAACTAGGGCCATTGCCTTGGTAATGGTATCGCTCCATCCCCTATCTTGCTTCTTTATTTGTTGAATGTTGATTTCGTAGTTATTTTTGCAATAAATTTCGGTGTTGAATGAAGATCGATCGATCAAGGGTTTCAGGCACCCGGAGAGCTGATTTCATATAAATACCATACCTTAAAAATAGTCAAATTTAAGGATACATTACAAGATTCTCAACATTCCCATTGATACTTGCATTGATAAATTGAAAAAAACAACAATAATAATATCATAGAAATTAATAATACAGTAATATGAGAAAACTCTGAAGAGAAGTCCCCTTTGGAATCATATATATGACACCTACAGAGTGCAGTTCCTCATTTCGCTGATCAACCGCATTGAGAGGCATACTTAATAGTCAATTTCTGCATGAGAATACCTGCCACATTTAAAAAAAAAAAAACAGTGATGTCAAGTACATGGTGATTTGTTAGGAATCATATAGCACTTGATTATTCAGGTGAGATATAGCTGATGTTTGTTTTTTTGCCAACTGTTATTGCTCGATTCGCTGTACACTTGGTGTCTTGAATGGCTGAACAATAAACATGATGTAAATAAAAATGAAGGCTTTGATCCTTTCTTGTTGATTAAAACCTTTACACAGCAGGTGATGGAACTCATCATGGAACCTGTTTTGTTCTTACTAGAGTTAGTTGGACCATTAGAAGGTATGTTATTTGGCTTCTTTATTGTTTTAGCTTAGTGACATGACGACGGCTTCTGGAATGTGGGCCCACATGAACAAACTCATGTCGAAACCGGGGCTAAAACATCTATTCCTGCTTATAAGCTGAGAAAAAAGGTGCAGCATATGAGCTCATATTTATCAAGGTGATCAGTGCTTAATACCTTGTACTGTTGATTCATGCTTCAACTAGTTGTCGTCTGACCTGTACGGGTACGCAATTCCTCCAGATTCAATTTGCTCGACATCCTCTACGAGTATCTGATAATGCCTCTTCACTTCCTCTACTGATTTTCCCACAACTCTGGCAATCTTTTGCCAGCGCTCGGGGGTGTCCTTGGTGTATAAAGCTAAGGCCTTTTCAAACAATTTGTTTTGGTGTGTTGTCCAATTGGAGCTGGAACTACGTGAAGAAGATGCCATAAATGATATTGAGTAGCTAATTATCGATATAGGTGATCGATAAGAAGAGTAGCGAATACAATATATATGTAAAGACTAGTAAACTTGCATTGAAGTCGAGAAATGTTGCACATGGGAAGTAGTCAAGTGAGGTCTTTATAAACCAGAGAATATGGATCGGATGATGCATGGTGGGGTTCATATACAGTTGTAGAATATTTCTTTTAAGAGCCATTGGATTGGAGTGACTCGTCAGCTCTTTCAGCCACAAACACTAACAAGGATATATATAAAGGAACAAGTGATCCAATGTGAGACTTAAACAAGTGTTAGTACTTGCTTACTAAATTTGTTGTTTCTAGAGAAAGTTTGTAGCTATTCTTGTGCTTAGGTCTTGGATTCCCAAGAGTTACACCTTTTAACACTCGAGTAATATGTTGCACGGTCACTCCAAAATGGTCGCTAATGGACACTTACCCCAACTGTCCTTCATTTAGTCTTCCCTATTCTCTTCATCGAGAACTTACTGTATTGCTTCCTGTTTTTAATATAAAAGTTCATTAAGTCCGACACTTGAAGTTTGATGTGTCTGCATACTGTATCCGTGCAGCATAGGATACAGATGAGGCGGATGTAAAAGATCTTATATATATAGCTAGGATTAGGTTGATCTATCATATCTATATATAGAGGATTAGAACAGATTGTTAAAAACACTAGCCATATTAATATTATTCTTCAAAAGTTGAGGCAATAGGAAATGTATATTGAAGGTATGGCAATGTTGGTCAATGGTGATACCTTTTATATACCAAAATGTAAGGACATCCTTATGTTTGATAGTAGTTTTCGTGGACGATGGAATGCCAGAAAAAAGTATGCTCTCATCCTTGAATTGGTACGGAGAAACAACTTTCTTCATATGTGTCGTTTAATGCAAAGAAAGAATAGTACCATGCTGATGGAAACTATTATTCTTCAACTGGACCGCTTTAGATTTTGGAAGATCTTAACTTTAACATAAAGTGGGAGGGATCCTGATTCCTCCACTTGCTATTAGTTGTTCAATATATCATATATGGAGACCTTTCAAGCAAGATGAATTTATCTGCTTAGAGAATGTGTAGGCATATGCTCCAATCAATCTCGATCATCACATCTTTATTTTCACCAAAATTCAGACACTTTAATTGCTTCCTGTATCTCATCTTTCAGTTCCACATTCATATTAGCTAGTTTAATTTTGACTGGAATTTGAATGCTCTCTCTCAAAAGGATTGGTAGTAAGTTGTGCACATGTCTCAGCTGGTTTTATAAGCTATTGATGCTTTATGGCCTTAAAATGCATGACAGTAGATGCTCAAGCAGGCTATGTAGAGTATACACTAGACAGAGGCATCATTAACTCAAGGATTAACCTGTTGAACATACATTAAGAGTAATGCCTTTGCATCTTTTAGTTTGAGACTGACATGCTACAACTGTGAATGGGAATCCAGTCACAGTGGTCCTTAATTATGATAGCTTTGCCGATAATCAGAATCTTTATCATCTCATATGTCCTATCCGTTATCAAGGACAAACTTTTGTGGTCGGACATCTTTTTGCTCATCTACAGATTCTGTATGCATACACACATTTTAATTTGGAGATGCAACAGCCACACGCCCTAAAACATTCCATCATCTCTTTAGCACTTAAGAAATGTAATTCATAGATTTATATATGTGCCTAATGAAAAAAATCAAAGGCAGGCGTATACTTTATTAGAAGTTGATGCATACAGTTGCGAATCCTTGATGCTGAGAAAAGCGTCGGTGAATTGCCAAATACGTACGTAGTGGATTGGTAGAAGGGCTTCTGCTAATCATAGACAAAAATGGTGTTTTTTTTAGTAAGTTTTTATGTGCACTTGCAAGAACCCAGAGTTGTCATTTGTCAGATTCAGTATCAAAAGTTTTGAGACCAACTCCTCATTTCGGAACAAAAGCAGCCAAACTAGTGATAGATGCGGAGACCACTTGATGAAGAATATAATTACTAGGACCTCAAGACTCAGATGAAGGATTAGCTGCTCCAGCTGTGTGCCTGTCACTACCAAAAACACAGTAAATAGCCACGGTCAAATAGCCACGAATTGGCCACGAATTTCCGTGGCTAAACGGTTTAGCCACGGGCATAGCCATGAATTTGACGTTCGTCGCCATTCGAGGCTATATGCCTCGACGCTAACAGCCACCAACACAATATCCGTGGCTAATAGCCACGATCTGACAGTTCCGTGGCTATGTCCGTGGCCGGTTCGGAAATGGGCCATCCGTGGCTGGAGCCACGAATACAGCAACGAATAGTGTCGTGGATAAAGTCATGGCCACCCAGGGGACATCTCTTGGTAGGTCGTTGCTAGTGTCGTAGCTAATGTCGAGGCTACGTGTGTGTCCATGTGGCGTAAGTTCCGTGGCTATGCCCGTGGCTATGGACGTGGCCATGTGGCATATTAGTCGTGGCTATGCCCGTGGCTATGGACGCTGCCATGTGGCATATTAGTCGTGGCTATATCGTGTCTACATTCGTGTATCCATATTATTAATTGTATTGTGAGCTCGATAATAAATATAATTTAATTATTTATTATAGCCGAGCACAAACACATACAAAACACATACCACTGCCAGAATTTGTTCATCCAAAACACATACAAAGACATGCACAACCATCCAAAACATATCCAACTGATATTTAACCAAGGACACCCAATAAAAGCATGTATTCAATTCAGAATGGATAACAACAATATATGTACTAACATTAATTTATGTGGACATCTATTCCACATAAACTGTAGGCATCTCACCGTTGTTACGTCCCTTCCCGCCAAGACGTGGACAATGTATCACACGAACTGATGATCTCTTGAAAATTCTACGGGTCACTTAGTCATTTGTACCCAATAGGCCTTCCTACATACCACATATAAACAGAAAAAAAAAAAATTCAAGTTTTAAAACACTAGAATGGATTTTAATACAAATCTTAAGTAGTGTAAAATAAGAAATTTGATAAACTCTAATGAGCATCTTTAGATACTGAACTTATAAATCACAAAATTGACAACATATAAATAACATAAACTAAAGAGAACAAATTAAGTCTTTGTTCACAAACATCAAAAACACAATTATTTGATATAGAGAGAGCTTTGCTTAAAACACAACATTTGCCGATAATGTCATGTTAACTTTATTTGATATAGAACTCCTGATATCTGTTCATAAATTCCACAATCCCAATTCAATTCACTGACATCACAAATTCATTCACAATTTCCGACTCACAATCTCAAAGCATTAAAAAATTAGAGCGATTACTGATTACGAATTCAAGCTTACCTTCCCGAATGAAGAACTATTCTAGCAAAGCCAACAAGGGGCACAATATCCTCCAAAATCTGGTCGTCCCAATCAACCCACTCCCTCTCCCCTCCACTCTTTCTGTAACGGCCCGGGATTATGATTCCCGAGTTACGTTTCGAGGGATGAAACCCCTCGTTGGGATCTTGCGCCCCGAGTACAGGTTGAAGGTTTTAAATCGAAGATGTGTAGTTTAAAGTGGGATTTCACACCCAAATCTGGAAGGGTCCGTTGGAGACCACGGGGTAAACCCCTGTACCTGTCCTAAGTCTACAACGCGGGAAATCCTTTATAATGCAAAGGGCATGAGTTCTGAAAGTGATACAACCAGTGCCACGGCAGAGCCGGGTCAAAACAGAGTACAATTAGGGAGAAATCCCAAAAGCATGAATCTGGTGAAGTCGAGTTTCAAACACTCACTCTCCGCCATAAGAATAGACCCCGTCATAACAGCACAAAATCAAGCAGTGTATCGGGTACCTGAAACTATACCACCAAGTCAGGCCAAGAGTCCGCCCGCGGGTCCTCTGACAGCGCTGAGGACATATAATACGCCTATACCTAGAATAAAGGATGCCTTCATGCAGTACTGAAATCTTAACCACACTATCATGCTCATAATTCATATATGTAGAATATTAAGTAAGACCTTAACAAAGAATACCAAGTGGTATATCCATCTTCTACCACCACCCCCCTTACAGATATGGTGGAGACTGGCCAGTTCGATACTATAGCATATCAAATCTCATCATCATATCATATCTCATCATCATATCATATCTCATCATCATATCATATCTCATGCCCATCTCGTATCTCGTGATATATATAAATGACTCGAGGAGGACAACACCCGATGAAGCTGGGCTGCCCTATGACCCTAGCAAGGACTCTAGGACTCACAGATAACGGTCGTTCTGTATTCAAACGCATACAGAATAAGGATGCTCATTCGTAAATGCAATTCCTAAGCATGCTACTACATGACATGCTCTTATGCATATGCAACACCTACATACTATATGACACATCAGGCAGGAGGTACTGGTTACTGAGTAAGCCCCGGAGGTACTTACCTGGCTAGCAGACCGGCAACAGAACAATCCATCACACAGTATTCACAATCACAGAGTATCACCTAGTACATAATGAAATATATAAGTCTACATTCAACTATTAAGCACTCAAGCACACCTCAATCAATAGAACAAGTAACATATTATGAAAGTCATTTCATCGCATCATCCACTCTTTAAGACCACGTCGTTCTCCATAAATCATTCAACCAATTCTTCATGTTCATATACGTCATTTCCACATATACCTCAACGGTTCATCAAAATCATAAGACATAATTTGTGTGATATAAAATCCTACTAGATTGCCATAATTATCCAACATTTAATCTCATATAATAATTCACCACAAGTCATGTTATTAGTCATATATATCATACTGTTAGTCAAACGATCATATTATCATGCTAGTTAGTCATCGAATTAGTCTTATTCCCAGGTTAGTTTCAAAACCGTTTCAAATCCCAGTTAAATAGTTAAGTATTCCGACCCTTAAAATACTCGCCGAATTCCCTTTTTAATTTATTTATTAGATTACTTTCCAACCTTGAAATTCTTTTTCAAATTCTTTATAAATCTTTAAGTCCCAATAATATATTTTAAATCTCAAATAGTATTACATGATATTTTAAATGCCATTTATTTAACACTTTTATAAATGATTTCCAAATCCTCTAAAATTCCGACCATTTTTATTTAATAAATCAACCCTTATAATTTTCCCAAAATAATATTTTATCTCTTAAAACCTCCAATAATATTGTATATATAATATATTTTAATTACCGTTAAATAGTTAAATAAATTAACGAATGAACCCGAACCGAACCCATAATAATCCCAACCCGGTTAAATGCTAAACACAATTCTGAAGTAGGACCAGGGCCCACCAGTTCCACGCTGGCCTCCCTCCTCCTCCGGATTCAAACGAAGACCCGCGTTGGCTGGCTCGCCCGTTGCTCGGCGGCTCCTCGCACCCGCGCCCGCCTGGAAGCCCGCTTCCACTGGTCAGGTCGCTCGCTGATGGCTGTTCGACCCGCACCCGCTGGCTTGACCTTGCTCCCGCCCTCGCTACGGCTTGCTACCCCCACCTCTGCTCGGCCTCGCTACTCTCGTCTCGCCTCGCACATGACTACGCCGGAGTTCTCGCCGGGGTTCTCGAACTCATCCGAATCCTCGCACTCACCTCACACACACTCATACTCACACTCGCCCACAGCTCGACCCCGGTTAGAATCGAATTGAAATAGAGGAAGGAAAAGGCGGGAGCTTACCGAGGGATTTCGCGACTTCGGAGCTCTCGATCGGAGTTTTGGGCATCGTCGGAGGCCCTCGATGGCTCGTCGGACCTGCGTCGGACAAGAGTGAGCGTGATGGTAGGGCTCGAGAGTGGTTTGGATCGGAAAAGAGAGAGAATGGCTTACCGGAAGGTTGGTTCACGAACAAATGGACGAGGGATATTCGGAGGCTCGTCGATGACGCCGAGAGCTCCGGGGATGGCTACGATTGCTCTACGATGAAAGAGGAGGTGACGAGGATGACAACGACGAAGAGGGATCACCGAGGCATGGAGTGTGGCGATGGCGACGAGAGGAGGAAGTGGATGTGTTGCTCGGGTGAAAGAGGGGAGGAAGGCTTCGGCTTGACCGAAGGAGCAGAGGAGGAGGACCGCCTGGTGGAGGAGGTGGTGCCGGTTCTGGGCTCGGAAAAACAAAACAGAGGCGTGGGGGGGAGGTGACGGTTTCAGTGGTGATGTCGGTGATGAATTGATTGAAGGGAGCAGGTGAGGGTGATGAATGAATGAATGACGGGGGGTGAGGGGTGACCTTTAAAGTGGTATGGTGAGGTAGTGTGCGGAAGTGGTTAAACCAATACCCGGAAATAAATTCCGAATACGCGAATTTTGAATCCCGCAATTAGTTATCAAATGTTAGTTTCTCCGACTCTCGTTCTCTCGATCAATTAGATTTTTTTATAATCGACAAGGATATCGTCATCTGATAATTATTTTCAATTTTCGAGGTAAAAGGATGAAATCGTTCGTCAAATTTTTTTATTACGGTCGGAATCCGCTAAACGAGCTTTTAATTCGATTTAAATTCATTTTTAATTCCCTTTTTCCGAAAAATTAGGATTTGAAAATCTGAGCCTTTACACTTTCTCCCCTCGCCTTCTACTTCCTCTCCATCCTCTCCCTCGGAAACGACACCGTACTCCTTCTCGGATTCCCCATCCGCTCCGACGGGCAAAGCGAAGAAAACCGGCTTCTGCAGCAAGTCAAAGTCGAAAGAACATTAAGTTGAGAAATAAGGGAGAGGGAGTACCATTAGCCGCCGCCATAAAAGAAAAAAAGAACAATCAGAATAGAGAAATGAGGGAGATGGAGTAAAAAAAGAACAATCGGAAGAGATAAAGGAGGGAGAGGGAGTACGTACCAGTAGCCTCCACCAACAGATCCAAGCCGGAAGAAACTTAGTCTCGAACTAGCGATTTCGATCTAGAGATCTTCAAAGGAGAGGGAAAGAGGGCCAGCGGGGTGAAGAAGAAGGCGATGGGAAGACTGTTGGGGTGATTAAGGTAGAGGGCTATCGCCGGCAAGAGGTGGTGCGAGGATAAGAGGGCCAATGGGATGAAGAAGAAGGTCGGCGATGGTGGTTTGGCCCGACGACGGTGATGCGTGCACGAATTGGGAAGAGACGGTAGAAGGCGGCGCTTCCTCCGGTGTTGTTCTGGCGGCGTCGATCTCCGGTGGAGGAGGACAAGAGTGGATGTGAGATGGGGAGGATGAGGATCTGAAATTTTTGGAAGAGAGAGTTATGGAAGGAAGATGGAGCGGCCACATTGGGGGAAGATAATGGAGGAATGAGGCGGTGCCAAATTAGGGTTGCTTAAAAATGCTCCAAATTTTAGGGTGCGGGAAAATTACAGCTCAAAACCTATTTGGGCGGTAAAAAAAATTTCGGACACTAACTCACTAAGACATGAATTGCTTTTTTTTTTTTAATTTAAAATCTACATCTAGAAAAAAAAAACCATCAATACAAATAAAAATATAATATATTTTAAACATCAAAATAATGGTAAAAATAATAATAGTATAATATAATAGTTAAATTTATTATTAAAAAAAAAATTAAAAATTATATATTAAATAATAAAATAATAATAACAATTTAGTATTCTAATAAGAATTTAGTAGTTACTTACTTATATCAGTTTTCCTCAAAACATACTCTTATAGTATTCTAATAAGAATTTAGTAGTTAAAATAAGGTTTTATTAAACATTCGTTAGTTACTTCTATGAGATTTCCTAAAAACATACTCTTATAGTATTCTAATAACAATTTATTAGTTAATCTAATGTTATATTAATAATTTATTCATGACTTAAATGAGTTTTCCTCAAATCATACTCTTATGGTATTCTAATAAGAATTTAGTAGTTAAAATAAGGTTTTATTAAACATTTGTTACTTACTTATATGAGTTTACCTCAAAACATACTCTTATAGTATTCTAATAAGAATTTAGTAGTTAAAATAAGGTTTTATTAAACATTCGTTAGTTACTTCTATGAGTTTTCCTCAAAATATACTCTTATAGTATTCTAACAAGAATTTAGTAGTTAAAATAAGGTTTTATTAAACATTTGTTACTTACTTATATGATTTTTCCTCAAAACATACTCTTATAGTATTCTAATAAGAATTTAGTAGTTAAAATAAGGTTTATTAAACATTCGTTAGTTACTTCTATGAGTTTTCCTCAAAACATACTCTTATAGTATTCTAATAAGAATTTAGTAGTTAAAATAAGGTTTTATTAAACATTTGTTAGTTACTTCTATGAGATTTCCTCAAAACATACTCTTATAGTATTCTAATGAGAATTTAGTAGTTAAAATAAGGTTTAATTAAACATTTGATACTTACTCATATGAGTTTTCCTCAAAACACTCTTATAGTATTCTAATAAGAATTTAGTAGTTAAAATAAGGTTTTATTAAACATTCGTTAGTTACTTCTATGAGATTTCCTAAAAACATACTCTTATAATATTCTAATAAGAATTTATTAGTTAATATAATGTTATATTAATAATTTATTCATGACTTAAATGAGTTTTCCTCAAATCATACTCTTATGGTATTCTAATAAGAATTTTGTAGTCAATATAAGGTTTTAGTAAACATTTATTCGTAACTTATATGATTTTTCCTCAAAACATACTCTTATAGTATTCTTATAAGAATTTAATAGTTAAAATAAGGTTTTATTAAACATTTGTTAGTTACTTATATGAGTTTTCCCCAAAACATACTCTTATAGTATTCTAATAAGAATTTAGTAGTTCAAATAAGGTTTTATTAAACATTTGTTAGTTACTTCTATGAGATTTCCTCAAAACTATTATAGTATTCTAATAAGACTTTAGTAGTTAAAATAAGGTTTTATTAAACATTTGTTACTTATTTATATGAGTTTTCCTCAAAACATACTCTTATAGTATTCTAATAAGAATTTAGTAGTTAAAATAAGGTTTTATTAAACATTCGTTAGTTACTTCGATGAGTTTTCCTCAAAACATACTCTTAGAGTATTCGTATAAGAATTTAATAGTTAAAATAAGGTTTTATTAAACATTTGTTAATTACTTATTTCAGTTTTCCACAAAACATACTCTTATAGTATTCTAACAAGAATTTATTCGTTAAAATAAGGTTTTATTAAACATCCGTTAGTTACATCGATGAGTTTTCCTCAAAACATACTCTTATAGTATTCTAATAAGAATTTAGTAGTTAAAATAAGGTTTATTAAACATTCGTTAGTTACTTCTATGAGTTTTCCTCAAAACATACTCTTATAGTATTCTAATAAGAATTTAGTAGTTAAAATAAGGTTTTATTAAACATTTGTTAGTTACTTCTATGAGATTTCCTCAAAACATACTCTTATAGTATTCTAATAAGAATTTAGTAGTTAAAATAAGGTTGTATTAAACATTCTTTAGTTACTTCTATGAGATATCCTAAAAACATACTCTTATAGTATTCTAATAAGAATTTATTAGTTAATATAATGTTATATTAATAATTTATTCATGGCTTAAATGAGTTTTCCTCAAATCATACTCTTATGGTATTCTAATAAGAATTTAGTAGTTAAAATAAGGTTTTATTAAACATTTGTTACTTACTTATATGAGTTTTCCTCAAAACATACTCTTATAGTATTCTAATAAGAATTTAGTAGTTAAAATAAGGTTTTATTAAACATTCGTTAGTGACTTCTTTGAGTTTTCCTCAAAATATACTCTTATAGTATTCTAATAAGAATTTAGTAGCTAAAATAAGGTTTATTAAACATTCGTTAGTTACTTCTATGAGTTTTCCTCAAAACATACTCTTATAGTATTCAAACAAGAATTTAATAGTTAAAATAAGGTTTTATTACACATTTGTTAGTTACTTATATGAGTTTTCCTCAAAACATACTCTTATAGTATTCTAACAAGAATTTAGTAGTTAAAATAAGGTTTAATTAAACATTCGTTATTTACTTCGATGAGTTTTCCTCAAAACATACTCTTATAGTATTCGAATAAGAAATTAATAATTAAAATAAGGTTTTATTAAACATTTGTTAATTACTTATATGAGTTTTCCTCAAAACATACTCTTATAGTATTCTAATAAGAATTTATTCATTAAAATAAGGTTTTATTAAACATCCGTTAGTTACATCGATGAGTTTTCCTCAAAACATACTCTTATAGTATTCTAATAAGAATTTAGTAGTTAAAATAAGGTTTATTAAACATTCGTTAGTTACTTCTATGAGTTTTCCTCAAAACATACTCTTATAGTATTCTAATAAGAATTTAGTAGTTAAAATAAGGTTTTATTAAACATTCGTTAGTTACTTCTATGAGTTTTCCTCAAAATATACTCTTATAGTATTCTAACAAGAATTTAGTAGTTAAAATAAGGTTTTATTAAACATTTGTTACTTACTTATATGAGTTTTCCTCAAAACATACTCTTATAGTATTCTAATAATAATTTAGTAGTTAAAATAAGGTTTATTAAACATTCGTTAGTTACTTCTATGAGTTTTCCTCAAAACATACTCTTATAGTATTCTAATAATAATTTAGTAGTTAAAATAAGGTTTTATTAAACATTTGTTAGTTACTTCTATGAGATTTCCTCAAAACATACTCTTATAGTATTCTAATAAGAATTTAATAGTTAAAATAAGGTTTAATTAAACATTTGTTACTTACTTATATGAGTTTTCCTCAAAACACTCTTATAGTATTCTAATAAGAATTTAGTAGTTAAAATAAGGTTTTATTAAACATTCGTTAGTTACTTCTATGGTTTTCCTAAAAACATACTCGTATAATATTCTAATAAGAATTTATTAGTTAATATAATGTTATATTAATAATATATTCATGACTTAAATGAGTTTTCCTCAAATCATACTCTTATGGTATTCTAATAAGAATTTTGTAGTCAATATAAGGTTTTAGTAAAAATTTATTCGTAACTTAAATGATTTTTCCTTAAAACATAATCTTATAGTATTCTTATAAGAATTTAATACTTAAAATAAGGTTTTATTAAACATTTGTTAGTTACTTATATGAGTTTTCCTCAAAACATACTCTTATAGTATTCTAATAAGAATTTAGTAGTTAAAATAAGGTTTTATTGAACATTTGTTAGGTACTTCTATGAGATTTCCTCAAAACTCTTATAGTATTCTAATAAGACTTTAGTAGTTAAAATAAGGTTTTATTAAACATTTGTTACTTACTTATATGAGTTTTCCTCAAAACATACTCTTATAGTATTCTAATAAGAATTTAGTAGTTAAAATAAGGTTTTATTAAACAGTCGTTAGTTACTTCGATGAGTTTTCCTCAAAACATACTCTTATAGTATTCGAATAAGAATTTAATAGTTAAAATAAGGTTTTATTAAACATTTGTTAATTACTTATTTGAGTTTTCTTCAAAACATACTCTTATAGTATTCTAATAAGAATTTATTCATTAAAATAAGGTTTTATTAAACATCCGTTAGTTACATCGATGAGTTTTCCTCAAAATATACTCTTATAGTATTCTAATAAGAATTTAGTAGTTAAAATAAGGTTTATTAAACATTCGTTAGTTACTTCTATGAGTTTTCCTCAAAACATACTCTTATAGTATTCTAATAAGAATTTAGTAGTTAAAATAAAGTTTTATTAAACATTTGTTAGTTACTTCTATGAGATTTCCTCAAAACATACTCTTATAGTATTCTAATAAGAATTTATTAGTAAATATAATATTATATTAATAATTTATTCATGACTTAAATGAGTTTTCCTCAAATCATACTCTTATGGTATTCTAATAAGAATTTTTTAGTCAATATAAGGTTTTATTAAACATTTATTCGTAACTTATATGATTTTTCCTCAAAACATACTCTTATAGTATTCTAATAAGAATTTAATAGTTAAAATAAGGTTTTATTAAACATTTGTTAGTTACTTATATGAGTTTTCCTCAAAATATACTCTTATAGTATTCTAATAAGAATTTAGTAGTTAAAATAAGGTTTTATTAAACATTTGTTAGTTACTTCTATGAGATTTCTTCAAAACTCTTATACTATTCTAATAAGACTTTAGTAGTTAAAATAAGGTTTTATTAAACATTTGTTACTTACTTATATGAGTTTTCCTCAAAACATACTCTTATAATATTCTAATAAGAATTTAGTAGTTAAAATAAGGTTTATTAAACATTCGTTAGTTACTTCTATGAGTTTTCCTAAAAACATACTCTTATAGTATTCTAATAACAATTTATTAGTTAATCTAATGTTATATTAATAATTTATTCATGACTTAAATGAGTTTTCCTCAAATCATACTCTTATGGTATTCTAATAAGAATTTAGTAGTTAAAATAAGGTTTTATTAAACATTTGTTACTTACTTATATGAGTTTACCTCAAAACATACTCTTATAGTATTCTAATAAGAATTTAGTAGTTAAAATAAGGTTTTATTAAACATTCGTTAGTTACTTCTATGAGATTTCCTAAAAACATACTCTTATAGTATTCTAATAACAATTTATTAGTTAATCTAATGTTATATTAATAATTTATTCATGACTTAAATGAGTTTTCCTCAAATCATACTCTTATGGTATTCTAATAAGAATTTAGTAGTTAAAATAAGGTTTTATTAAACATTTGTTACTTACTTATATGAGTTTACCTCAAAACATACTCTTATAGTATTCTAATAAGAATTTAGTAGTTAAAATAAGGTTTTATTAAACATTCGTTAGTTACTTCTATGAGTTTTCCTCAAAATATACTCTTATAGTATTCTAACAAGAATTTAGTAGTTAAAATAAGGTTTTATTAAACATTTGTTACTTACTTATATGATTTTTCCTCAAAACATACTCTTATAGTATTCTAATAAGAATTTAGTAGTTAAAATAAGGTTTATTAAACATTCGTTAGTTACTTCTATGAGTTTTCCTCAAAACATACTCTTATAGTATTCTAATAAGAATTTAGTAGTTAAAATAAGGTTTTATTAAACTTTTGTTAGTTACTTCTATGAGATTTCCTCAAAACATACTCTTATAGTATTCTAATGAGAATTTAGTAGTTAAAATAAGGTTTAATTAAACATTTGATACTTACTCATATGAGTTTTCCTCAAAACACTCTTATAGTATTCTAATAAGAATTTAGTAGTTAAAATAAGGTTTTATTAAACATTCGTTAGTTACTTCTATGAGATTTCCTAAAAACATACTCTTATAATATTCTAATAAGAATTTATTAGTTAATATAATGTTATATTAATAATTTATTAATGACTTAAATGAGTTTTCCTCAAATCATACTCTTATGGTATTCTAATAAGAATTTTGTAGTCAATATAAGGTTTTAGTAAACATTTATTCGTAACTTATATGATTTTTCCTCAAAACATACTCTTATAGTATTCTTATAAGAATTTAATAGTTAAAATAAGGTTTTATTAAACATTTGTTAGTTACTTATATGAGTTTTCCCCAAAACATACTCTTATAGTATTCTAATAAGAATTTAGTAGTTCAAATAAGGTTTTATTAAACATTTGTTAGTTACTTCTATGAGATTTCCTCAAAACTATTATAGTATTCTAATAAGACTTTAGTAGTTAAAATAAGGTTTTATTAAACATTTGTTACTTATTTATATGAGTTTTCCTCAAAACATACTCTTATAGTATTCTAATAAGAATTTAGTAGTTAAAATAAGGTTTTATTAAACATTCGTTAGTTACTTCGATGAGTTTTCCTCAAAACATACTCTTAGAGTATTCGTATAAGAATTTAATAGTTAAAATAAGGTTTTATTAAACATTTGTTAATTACTTATTTGAGTTTTCCACAAAACATACTCTTATAGTATTCTAACAAGAATTTATTCGTTAAAATAAGGTTTTATTAAACATCCGTTAGTTACATCGATGAGTTTTCCTCAAAACATACTCTTATAGTATTCTAATAAGAATTTAGTAGTTAAAATAAGGTTTATTAAACATTCGTTAGTTACTTCTATGAGTTTTCCTCAAAACATACTCTTATAGTATTCTAATAAGAATTTAGTAGTTAAAATAAGGTTTTATTAAACATTTGTTAGTTACTTCTATGAGATTTCCTCAAAACATACTCTTATAGTATTCTAATAAGAATTTAGTAGTTAAAATAAGGTTGTATTAAACATTCGTTAGTTACTTCTATGAGATATCCTAAAAACATACTCTTATAGTATTCTAATAAGAATTTATTAGTTAATATAATGTTATATTAATAATTTATTCATGGCTTAAATGAGTTTTCCTCAAATCATACTCTTATGGTATTCTAATAAGAATTTAGTAGTTAAAATAAGGTTTTATTAAACATTTGTTACTTACTTATATGAGTTTTCCTCAAAACATACTCTTATAGTATTCTAATAAGAATTTAGTAGTTAAAATAAGGTTTTATTAAACATTCGTTAGTTACTTCTATGAGATTTCTTCGAAACTCTTATACTATTCTAATAAGACTTTAGTAGTTAAAATAAGGTTTTATTAAACATTTGTTACTTACTTATATGAGTTTTTCCTCAAAACATACTCTTATAATATTCTAATAAGAATTTAGTAGTTAAAATAAGGTTTATTAAACATTCGTTAGTTACTTCTATGAGTTTTCCTAAAAACATACTCTTATAGTATTCTAATAACAATTTATTAGTTAATCTAATGTTATATTAATAATTTATTCATGACTTAAATGAGTTTTCCTCAAATCATACTCTTATGGTATTCTAATAAGAATTTAGTAGTTAAAATAAGGTTTTATTAAACATTTGTTACTTACTTATATGAGTTTACCTCAAAACATACTCTTATAGTATTCTAATAAGAATTTAGTAGTTAAAATAAGGTTTTATTAAACATTCGTTAGTTACTTCTATGAGATTTCCTAAAAACATACTCTTATAGTATTCTAATAACAATTTATTAGTTAATCTAATGTTATATTAATAATTTATTCATGACTTAAATGAGTTTTCCTCAAATCATACTCTTATGGTATTCTAATAAGAATTTAGTAGTTAAAATAAGGTTTTATTAAACATTTGTTACTTACTTATATGAGTTTACCTCAAAACATACTCTTATAGTATTCTAATAAGAATTTAGTAGTTAAAATAAGGTTTTATTAAACATTCGTTAGTTACTTCTATGAGTTTTCCTCAAAATATACTCTTATAGTATTCTAACAAGAATTTAGTAGTTAAAATAAGGTTTTATTAAACATTTGTTACTTACTTATATGATTTTTCCTCAAAACATACTCTTATAGTATTCTAATAAGAATTTAGTAGTTAAAATAAGGTTTATTAAACATTCGTTAGTTACTTCTATGAGTTTTCCTCAAAACATACTCTTATAGTATTCTAATAAGAATTTAGTAGTTAAAATAAGGTTTTATTAAACATTTGTTAGTTACTTCTATGAGATTTCCTCAAAACATACTCTTATAGTATTCTAATGAGAATTTAGTAGTTAAAATAAGGTTTAATTAAACATTTGATACTTACTCATATGAGTTTTCCTCAAAACACTCTTATAGTATTCTAATAAGAATTTAGTAGTTAAAATAAGGTTTTATTAAACATTCGTTAGTTACTTCTATGAGATTTCCTAAAAACATACTCTTATAATATTCTAATAAGAATTTATTAGTTAATATAATGTTATATTAATAATTTATTCATCACTTAAATGAGTTTTCCTCAAATCATACTCTTATGGTATTCTAATAAGAATTTTGTAGTCAATATAAGGTTTTAGTAAACATTTATTCGTAACTTATATGATTTTTCCTCAAAACATACTCTTATAGTATTCTTATAAGAATTTAATAGTTAAAATAAGGTTTTATTAAACATTTGTTAGTTACTTATATGAGTTTTCACCAAAACATACTCTTATAGTATTCTAATAAGAATTTAGTAGTTCAAATAAGGTTTTATTAAACATTTGTTAGTTACTTCTATGAGATTTCCTCAAAACTATTATAGTATTCTAATAAGACTTTAGTAGTTAAAATAAGGTTTTATTAAACATTTGTTACTTATTTATATGAGTTTTCCTCAAAACATACTCTTATAGTATTCTAATAAGAATTTAGTAGTTAAAATAAGGTTTTATTAAACATTCGTTAGTTACTTCGATGAGTTTTCCTCAAAACATACTCTTAGAGTATTCGTATAAGAATTTAATAGTTAAAATAAGGTTTTATTAAACATTTGTTAATTACTTATTTGAGTTTTCCACAAAACATACTCTTATAGTATTCTAACAAGAATTTATTCGTTAAAATAAGGTTTTATTAAACATCCGTTAGTTACATCGATGAGTTTTCCTCAAAACATACTCTTATAGTATTCTAATAAGAATTTAGTAGTTAAAATAAGGTTTATTAAACATTCGTTAGTTACTTCTATGAGATTTCCTCAAAACATACTCTTATAGTATTCTAATAAGAATTTAGTAGTTAAAATAAGGTTGTATTAAACATTCTTTAGTTACTTCTATGAGATATCCTAAAAACATACTCTTATAGTATTCTAATAAGAATTTATTAGTTAATATAATGTTATATTAATAATTTATTCATGGCTTAAATGAGTTTTCCTCAAATCATACTCTTATGGTATTCTAATAAGAATTTAGTAGTTAAAATAAGGTTTTATTAAACATTTGTTACTTACTTATATGAGTTTACCTCAAAACATACTCTTATAGTATTCTAATAAGAATTTAGTAGTTAAAATAAGGTTTTATTAAACATTCGTTAGTTACTTCTATGAGTTTTCCTCAAAATATACTCTTATAGTATTCTAACAAGAATTTAGTAGTTAAAATAAGGTTTTATTAAACATTTGTTACTTACTTATATGATTTTTCCTCAAAACATACTCTTATAGTATTCTAATAAGAATTTAGTAGTTAAAATAAGGTTTATTAAACATTCGTTAGTTACTTCTATGAGTTTTCCTCAAAACATACTCTTATAGTATTCTAATAAGAATTTAGTAGTTAAAATAAGGTTTATTAAACATTCGTTAGTTACTTCTATGAGTTTTCCTCAAAACATACTCTTATAGTATTCTAATAAGAATTTAGTAGTTAAAATAAGGTTTTATTAAACATTTGTTAGTTACTTCTATGAGATTTCCTCAAAACATACTCTTATAGTATTCTAATAAGAATTTAGTAGTTAAAATAAGGTTGTATTAAACATTCGTTAGTTACTTCTATGAGATATCCTAAAAACATACTCTTATAGTATTCTAATAAGAATTTATTAGTTAATATAATGTTATATTAATAATTTATTCATGGCTTAAATGAGTTTTCCTCAAATCATACTCTTATGGTATTCTAATAAGAATTTAGTAGTTAAAATAAGGTTTTATTAAACATTTGTTACTTACTTATATGAGTTTTCCTCAAAACATACTCTTATAGTATTCTAATAAGAATTTAGTAGTTAAAATAAGGTTTTATTAAACATTCGTTAGTGACTTCTTTGAGTTTTCCTCAAAATATACTCTTATAGTATTCTAATAAGAATTTAGTAGCTAAAATAAGGTTTATTAAACATTCGTTAGTTACTTCTATGAGTTTTCCTCAAAACATACTCTTATAGTATTCAAACAAGAATTTAATAGTTAAAATAAGGTTTTATTACACATTTGTTAGTTACTTATATGAGTTTTCCTCAAAACATACTCTTATAGTATTCTAACAAGAATTTAGTAGTTAAAATAAGGTTTAATTAAACATTCGTTATTTACTTCGATGAGTTTTCCTCAAAACATACTCTTATAGTATTCGAATAAGAAATTAATAATTAAAATAAGGTTTTATTAAACATTTGTTAATTACTTATATGAGTTTTCCTCAAAACATACTCTTATAGTATTCTAATAAGAATTTATTCATTAAAATAAGGTTTTATTAAACATTCGTTAGTTACATCGATGAGTTTTCCTCAAAACATACTCTTATAGTATTCTAATAAGAATTTAGTAGTTAAAATAAGGTTTATTAAACATTCGTTAGTTACTTCTATGAGTTTTCCTCAAAACATACTCTTATAGTATTCTAATAAGAATTTAGTAGTTAAAATAAGGTTTTATTAAACATTCGTTAGTTACTTCTATGAGTTTTCCTCAAAATATACTCTTATAGTATTCTAACAAGAATTTAGTAGTTAAAATAAGGTTTTATTAAACATTTGTTACTTACTTATATGAGTTTTCCTCAAAACATACTCTTATAGTATTCTAATAATAATTTAGTAGTTAAAATAAGGTTTATTAAACATTCGTTAGTTACTTCTATGAGTTTTCCTCAAAACATACTCTTATAGTATTCTAATAATAATTTAGTAGTTAAAATAAGGTTTTATTAAACATTTGTTAGTTACTTCTATGAGATTTCCTCAAAACATACTCTTATAGTATTCTAATAAGAATTTAATAGTTAAAATAAGGTTTAATTAAACATTTGTTACTTACTTATATGAGTTTTCCTAAAAACACTCTTATAGTATTCTAATAAGAATTTAGTTGTTAAAATAAGGTTTTATTAAACATTCGTTAGTTACTTCTATGGTTTTCCTAAAAACATACTCTTATAATATTCTAATAAGAATTTATTAGTTAATATAATGTTATATTAATAATATATTCATGACTTAAATGAGTTTTCCTCAAATCATACTCTTATGGTATTCTAATAAGAATTTTGTAGTCAATATAAGGTTTTAGTAAAAATTTATTCGTAACTTAAATGATTTTTCCTTAAAACATAATCTTATAGTATTCTTATAAGAATTTAATACTTAAAATAAGGTTTTATTAAACATTTGTTAGTTACTTATATGAGTTTTCCTCAAAACATACTCTTATAGTATTCTAATAAGAATTTAGTAGTTAAAATAAGGTTTTATTGAACATTTGTTAGGTACTTCTATGAGATTTCCTCAAAACTCTTATAGTATTCTAATAAGACTTTAGTAGTTAAAATAAGGTTTTATTAAACATTTGTTACTTACTTATATGAGTTTTCCTCAAAACATACTCTTATAGTATTCTAATAAGAATTTAGTAGTTAAAATAAGGTTTTATTAAACAGTCGTTAGTTACTTCGATGAGTTTTCCTCAAAACATACTCTTATAGTATTCGAATAAGAATTTTGTAACGACCCGAAATTTAAGTACCCGAATTAACCTCCATAAACCTACTTAGAAGGTAAATAAGGTTCGGAATACTAGATTATCGGGGAACGTTATAGAAGAAGTTTGATCTTCTTCCGTGAGCTTTGGATCTTACGACCGAGTACGAGTTATTATTAGGTTCATTTAAGCGGAAGATTTAGTTGTCAAAAGATGGGGATTGCGAACCCCGAAAAGATCGTAAGCCCGTTGGAGGCTTCACCTGTCCTAGACTATCGCAAAACGTTTCGAACAGAGATAAAAGCGGAAATCATAAATACAACAAAATGCCACGGCCACGCCGGGTCAAAACGATAAAACGTATGAGCAAAAGAGTGCGAATGTCAAGCGCCTCCCTCACTCTAATCGTCCAAAAGGTCTGTCCCGACAACCATCCACATCAGTAAGTCATATCGGGTAAGGGGTACCTGAATCTAAAAACAAGAAATATATCGGGGTCAATCATCGGAAATATGCACACTCCGTGCCATATAAAGAGGCATACTTAAACTACATGAATGTTAAAATGCAACACATAAGCAAGTGTATAGATATATATAAATGCGAAATAAACACACAAGGGCCCGTATCATCATCATAATCATCATCATAATCACCATAATATCTTCTCAAACGTACTCATCCTTCTCAAACGTACTCATCCTTCTCAAACATACTCATCCTTCTCAAACATACTCATTCTTTCTCATCATAAGCCTTTCATCATTTCATTCGTGTTCCATCGAGTATAAGTCATTTATTTAGATTTTGACGGCCGTCCTACCATAGACACATAGCATACATATGAATTATTGGATTTACTAAGTTCATCCTACGTCATATTACCAGTTTATATTCCTAAACATGTTACTAGGTCGCGTGATGCATGAAGACTCTCGATAAGACAAAGAGTATCACATAAATCCATCATGAGTAAGTCCAGGGGACTTACCTGGAGTCCGGAGAATAAGCAAGCAATAAAGTGCACAACCAAGGATCCAATCAACAAGAGCCTATTAATTTCATTAAGCTTTCATTAGGTGGTATTCTAATGCATGGTACCCAACCTAATAATCAACATACATCCACATGAGGTTCACGATTCTATAGATTACACAATTTGGTTAAGTGATCCGGACTTAACCAGTTATAATCTATATCGTATTATCACATAATCGATTTTCTTCTTATCGGATCATAAGTCAAGTTATGGGTATACTTCATTTTTGTATTTTATATGCTCTAAGTTTCGGTTATGCCATCATATATTGAACCATATTCTTAGCATTCCCTTAACCAAGTTTTTTAACCGAGTCATTATAAACACTGGTTACTAAAATCATAATAACTCTTGATCCAACCGTTGGATTGCCATAATTTTTAAAGGGAAGTTAGATAACATTTCCATGAACATCATATTAAGATTTCAGCCGAATCAGACCGTTGGATTGGAATTAAAGTCCAAATTACAGAGGCACATATATCCATTTTGTCTCTTGATGTTTGCTACAAAACGCAACCAAAAACACATAGAGGCTCCACTTCCTAAGCCCTTTCCAAGCACACAAGATCTATTCCTAGAGAGAGGGAAGGCGGATGAGGGATTACCTTCGAAGAATCCCACACAAACGACTCAAGAACACCCTCGGGAGTCCTTCGGAACACGTTTCAAACACCTTGCCATTTTGTCACCAAAAATCCCAAAACATGATTTAGATTCTTACTCAAAGTTGAAGAAAAGGAGTTATAAAACATGTTGGAACTCAGTTTTGGAAGAAAGGAAGGGTTCTTACCAAGAAATCAAGTCAAACTCTCAAGACCCTTCAAAAACAGTTTTCTGCAGCTTCAAAGATGGACGATTTTGGCTGGGAAAAAGACCTTGGATTTTTGTGTTTGAGATATGTATGGAAAGCTGGGTTCAAGACGGATCCATGGCCACCGAGTTTGCTCAATTTGGATGAGTATGGAGGGAGTTATGCTATTTCTTGTGAAGGCTGTCCAAAATGGACCTAAAATGGAGCAAGGCTCTCCTTCTCTCTCTCTCTCTCCTCTCAAGTGACGGTGGGGCTTCTTTGGATGAGCTCCTCATGAGTCTTGGGGTCAGGCTTATAGAGGAGAGGGGTGGTTGGCTTCATGAGTCAAAGCATGGGTGGTGATGGGATGAAGAGATGGGAGTGGTTGAATGTCTACATTCACAAGCAAGCCACAAGTCAAGGGTTTGGTGGATCAATGTTGGGCAATTTGGGTGGATGACCTCTTTAACATAATGTAAAACCCGAGCTCGTGAAGCGTTAAAATCCGTTACGTTTATAAGATACGAGAAAAGTGGCTTGGGCATATTTTTTTCCGTCATTAAATCCATGTAAGGCTAGACATAAAATTTTTAAATTTTCCGGGTTTTCATAATCATAAGGGAGGATAATATTCGGATTATCCTACGGATATTTTATAAATATTAATTAAATTCCGGTCTTTACAATCATCCACCTCTAAAAACAAGTCTCGTCCCCGAGACAAAGAGGTTTAAACCGGCGGAGAAGGTTTTAAAACTTGAGTCCTTGAATCGTAACAAAAGGCACACGATCATCTTGGATGCGTCGTCCAAGAATCTCACGCCACCTTTGTCACGGCCGTAATAATCTCGAAGGTTTCATCAAGCATGTGATGGGCGCCCCCATCACATCTCGCCTCAACCTTGAAAGTATCACAACTCGAGAGGATAATCACACTACCGCTCGGTCTTAGCGTAAATTCCACGAGTGCCCCCGTGGAAAGCTCGTATCCACTTCGCGAAGTATAATAGGTTTACCCGAACATTGGAACCTTAAATTGCTCATTTCCGAACTAAATCTCAAAATCAAGGTGTTTGGCGTCCCAACTCGACATTAGACCTAGACACTTCTAGTCTCGACTCATCTCCTTCTCGGGAGGTGGTTATCCACCTCTAAGGATCAAACACACGATCTCACTACGACTCAATCAAAACAGAGGGTGGATTAACATCCACCTCTAAGGCTAAGCCTTATTCGTTTTCCTAGGTTCAATATTCCGACATACCATCATTTATCGACCATACTCACAACAATCACATAATCATAACGATATCATATCAGTCATATATCATAAAGTATCACACATCAATGATAATCACATCATGTAGGACCGCTCATGGGCCCCACCACGCATATCAATCACAGAAAATGCGCACTCAATCACAGAGGTAAACACCCAATCACACATAGTACGGCTAAGGGTCCCTCTCCCAGGTACTCACCGGCCACTCACGCAGTCAAAGCTATATCTGCACGTGGCTGTACATACGACGCTAGCAACTCATCTAATACATCTCCATAGCTCGCCCGTATACTCTCCTCTGTCTCCCAAGTGGCCTCCTCGGGGCTTCTCCTAGCCCACTGTTTAAGTACCAACGGTACCTCTCTGCGCCTCAGCTTCTTGACCCGTCGGTCAAGAACAGCAATCGGATGCTCCACGAAGGTATGGTCAGGTGCTATCTCTAATCCGGAGTAGTCCAATCTATGACTCGGATCTGGCTCGTACTTCCTCAGCTGTGACACGTGGAAGACATCGTGTATACCAGCCAAACGGGGCGGTAAAACAACTCTGTAAGCAACCTCTCCTACTCGCTCGAGGATCTCAAAGGGGCCCACATATCTAGGGCTCAATTTGCCCTTCATCCCGAATCGTCGGATCCCTCTCGTCGGTGACACTCGCAACCAGACATGATCTCCAACCTCAAAGGCCAACTCAATCCTGCGCCTATCAGCATACTTCTTCTGTCGGTCGTGCGCAACCCTCAGATGCTCTCGGATCCATCTGACCTGATCTGTCGCCTCCTGCACGTACTGTGGTAGTGTCCCCACTCGGTCTGCAGGCTCATCCCAGCAGATAGGCGACTTGCATCGCCTCCTGTACAACGCCTCAAAAGGAGCCATCCTGATCGATGAATGATAGTTGTTGTTGTACGAGAACTCTACTAGGGGAAGATGTCGAACCCAAAGGTTCCCCCACTCCAAACACAAGCCCTCAGCATATCCTCCAGCGTCTGAATCGTCCTATCGCTCTGCCCGTCCGTCTGCGGGTGATAGGCCGTGCTGAAATGCAACTTGCTCCCCAGAGCCTCATGCACCTGCCTCCAGAATCTCGAAGTGAAGCGGCCATCTCTATCAGATACTATCCTCTCGGGAACCCCATGCAACCTCACTATATGCTGTATAAAAGCTCGGACTAAATCAGACACAGGCCATGTCTCCTGAATCGGAATGAAATGGGCGGTCTTGGTCAACCTGTCGACCACCACCCAAATCGCATCAAAGCCTCGTACATCTCTCCTCAATCCTGTCACGAAGTCCATCGTGATATCCGTCCACTTCCACACAGGGTCAGGAAGTGACCGTGTCATCCCTCCGGGCTTCTGGTGCTCTATCCGCACCTGCGGGCAGACCTGACATCGCGCTACAAACAATGCAACGTCAGTCTTCATCTTGCGCCACTAGAACGTCCTCCTCATGTCCTGATACATCTTATTCGATCCCGGATGGACCGAATAAGGAGTGGAATGTGCCTCTATCATGATCTTCTGCTTCAGGTTGTGCACATCAGGCACAGCAACTCGTCCCTGCAACATCAGCATCCCATCATCTCGGACGGTAAAAGACCTACATTGGCCCTGGGCCATGCGCTGTCGGATATCGGCAATCCGCGGACACTCTGTCTGCGCTCGTCGGATCTCATCCATCAACTCTGACTGAACCTCTAGGAAACTCAGCTGTCCACTCTCTCGCTGTGACCAGACCTCCATCCCACAACTGATCAGATCCCGCTGTAACTCAGGTCGAGCCGTCAATCTGGACAAAACAATCTCCTGACGAGTCTTCCGACTCAAGGCGTCGGCCACCACATTGGCCTTCCCCGGGTGATACTCAATCTCCAACTCGTAGTCCTTGATCAACTCCAGCCACCTCCTCTGACGCATGTTCAGCTCTTTCTGCGTGAAAATGTACTTCAGATTTTTGTGATCGGTCATGATCCTCACTGACGTGCCATACAGATAGTGCCTCCAGATCTTGAGCGCATGTACAACTGCGGCTAGCTCAAGATCGTGCGTGGGGTATGACTCCTCCCCTGGCTTCAGCTGGCGTGAAGCGTAAGCGATGACCCGATCCCTCTGCTGTAGCACACAACCTAAACCTGAACTCGAAGCATCCGTGTAGACTACGAAGTCCTCCGTCCCCTCTGGTAGTGCTAACACTGGTGCGGATGTCAACTTCTGCTTCAGCAAATCAAAACTGGCCTGGCACGCCGGGCTCCACTCGAAGGTTACTCCCTTCTTCGTCAGCTGCGTCATCGGCCTAGCTATGCTGGAGAAGCCCTCGACGAACCGTCGGTAATAGCTAGCCAAACCTAGAAAAGACTTGATGTCTCTGACGTTCTTGGGGATCTCCCAAGCAACGATAGCATCAACCTTCGATGCATCTACTGATATCCCTGCTGCGGATATAACATGACCAAGAAACATCACCTCGGAGAGCCAGAACTCACACTTGCTAAACTTCCCGAACAGTTTATGCTTCTGCAGAATCCTCAGCACAATCCTCAGGTGCTCAGCATGCTCCTCTCTGCTCCTCGAGTAGATCAAGATGTCATCGATAAATACCACCACAAATCTGTCAAGAAAATCGATGAACACCCTGTTCATCAACTCCATGAAGGCGGCTGGCGCGTTGGTTAGCCCGAACGGCATAACCACAAACTCGTAGTGTCCGTATCTAGTCCTGAAGGCCGTCTTCGGGATGTCCTCTGACTTCACCCTCAGCTGGTGATAACCCGAACGCAAATCTATCTTCGAGAAGACGACAGCTCCCTGCAGCTGATCCATCAAATCGTCTATTCTCGGCAACGGGTAACGGTTCTTCACCGTAGCCCGGTTCAACTCTCTGTAATCTATGCATAGCCTCAACGACCCATCCTTCTTCTTCACGAACAAAACTGGTGCTCCCCACGGCGAAGCACTCGGCCTAATGTAGCCCTTCCCGTCTAGCTCCTCCAACTGTGCCTTCAGCTCGGCCATCTCTGTCGGCGCCATCCTGTACGGGACCCTTGAAATCGGCTTGGTGCCCGGCTCCAACTGTATAGAGAAATCAACATCTCGCTGTGGCGGAAGTCCTGGTAGCTCGTCTGGGAAAACGTCAGCAAACTCACTAACAACGGGGACATCTGTCAGGCTGGGTCGCTCGCGATCCACCTCTAAAGCGTAACACCAGTAGCTCGTGCATCCCTGGTCTAGAAGTCTCGTCGCTCGAACGGCGCTGATCTGGGCTCCGCGGGTCGTGGCCTCTTTCCGCCAGATGAAGTGCGAAAAGCTGAAGACGTGGCAGCTGTCAAACGTAGTTGCTGATCATAGCGGAGGATCATCTCTAGAAATCTGTCATATGTCATTTCCTCCATGCTGGTAGATATCAGAAGAACGTCTGGCGAAGCCTCATAGAAAGCATGCAGATGCGCATCTCGTCAGTGTTACATACCCCTCCACAATAAACGAGCTCCTTCTTGAACTGGCAGACGATCTTGGAGATAGATAGCCGTGGGTCATAGCGGGTGCTGAAGAACGCAACCTCTCGTGCTGCTTGTGTCCCAGATGGACAGTACTCTCTCAGCATCAACTTCTTGAACTCCTCGTAGGTCCATGCAGTACGATCATCACAGTAGACAAGCCATCTATCATAAGCATCTCCTTTAAGCTGCCCAGCCGCAAGCCTCTGTCTCTCCTCATCGGGTACTCCAATCAAGCTGAAAACTCCCTCGAGTCCTCTGAAGAACTGCTCGATATCCTCTTCGGGTCCGGCCTCGAAGATAGGCGGGCTACTCTGTGATAGTCTCTTCACCCAGTCGGTGACGCCAGCCGATCTCTCTCGCTCTAGCAACGCGAGTAATGCCCTCTCTATCGCTGATCCCTGCTGCTGCCTATCAGCCTCTCCCTCGTGCTGTCCGGGGATCTCGACCTCAACATCGGTCTCAGTCTCAGTCTCTGTCTCGGGAATGCGGCCACGACCTCGGCCACGTGGTCTCCCGCGTCCTCTAATAATCTGGGTGTCGACCATGCTGACAACTGGACATTTAACTGTACTCAATATACAATTAAATAAAACGTCTTCTTCAAGGAAGACGGCCCTCAGGCACATTCATCTCACATAATTACATCCCTTCAAGGGGGTGGCCCGCAGGCACAGTTTTATATCGCACGGAAGCTAACTAGATAGCTATCCTTCGAGGGATAGCTTGGCGAGCCCGCCCCTAAATCCTATCCTGCTCCAACCACCTTGGTTGCTCCCTTGGAGTCTTCCAGGCCCGTCTGTAAGGAAAAGCTAGGCAGTCTACCCGGACCCTTCTACATCTCTAATGATGCCTATCGCCTTGTCTCTACCCGTCGATCCTATCTCTCGTCTATAAAGATCCTAACCATTTTCATTTTCCAAAGGGTTTTCATCTTTGCCCTTTAAACACTTCGAAATCCTTGAAAATTTCCAAAACGGTGGGCGGGTTTTGAAAATTAATTTTTTAACTCGTGCGTACTCAGGTCGAACAACCTTGGCTCTGATACCAACTTTGTAACGACCCGAAATTTAAGTACCCGAATTAACCTCCATAAACCTACTTAGAAGGTAAATAAGGTTCGGAATACTAGATTATCGGGGAACGTTATAGAAGAAGTTTGATCTTCTTCCGTGAGCTTTGGATCTTACGACCGAGTACGAGTTATTATTAGGTTCATTTAAGCGGAAGATTTAGTTGTCAAAAGATGGGGATTGCGAACCCCGAAAAGATCGTAAGCCCGTTGGAGGCTTCACCTGTCCTAGACTATCGCAAAACGTTTCGAACAGAGATAAAAGCGGAAATCATAAATACAACAAAATGCCACGGCCACGCCGGGTCAAAACGATAAAACGTATGAGCAAAAGAGTGCGAATGTCAAGCGCCTCCCTCACTCTAATCGTCCAAAAGGTCTGTCCCGACAACCATCCACATCAGTAAGTCATATCGGGTAAGGGGTACCTGAATCTAAAAACAAGAAATATATCGGGGTCAATCATCGGAAATATGCACACTCCGTGCCATATAAAGAGGCATACTTAAACTACATGAATGTTAAAATGCAACACATAAGCAAGTGTATAGATATATATAAATGCGAAATAAACACACAAGGGCCCGTATCATCATCATAATCATCATCATAATCACCATAATATCTTCTCAAACGTACTCATCCTTCTCAAACGTACTCATCCTTCTCAAACATACTCATCCTTCTCAAACATACTCATTCTTTCTCATCATAAGCCTTTCATCATTTCATTCGTGTTCCATCGAGTATAAGTCATTTATTTAGATTTTGACGGCCGTCCTACCATAGACACATAGCATACATATGAATTATTGGATTTACTAAGTTCATCCTACGTCATATTACCAGTTTATATTCCTAAACATGTTACTAGGTCGCGTGATGCATGAAGACTCTCGATAAGACAAAGAGTATCACATAAATCCATCATGAGTAAGTCCAGGGGACTTACCTGGAGTCCGGAGAATAAGCAAGCAATAAAGTGCACAACCAAGGATCCAATCAACAAGAGCCTATTAATTTCATTAAGCTTTCATTAGGTGGTATTCTAATGCATGGTACCCAACCTAATAATCAACATACATCCACATGAGGTTCACGATTCTATAGATTACACAATTTGGTTAAGTGATCCGGACTTAACCAGTTATAATCTATATCGTATTATCACATAATCGATTTTCTTCTTATCGGATCATAAGTCAAGTTATGGGTATACTTCATTTTTGTATTTTATATGCTCTAAGTTTCGGTTATGCCATCATATATTGAACCATATTCTTAGCATTCCCTTAACCAAGTTTTTTAACCGAGTCATTATAAACACTGGTTACTAAAATCATAATAACTCCTGATCCAACCGTTGGATTGCCATAATTTTTAAAGGGAAGTTAGATAACATTTCCATGAACATCATATTAAGATTTCAGCCGAATCAGACCGTTGGATTGGAATTAAAGTCCAAATTACAGAGGCACATATATCCATTTTGTCTCTTGATGTTTGCTACAAAACGCAACCAAAAACACATAGAGGCTCCACTTCCTAAGCCCTTTCCAAGCACACAAGATCTATTCCTAGAGAGAGGGAAGGCGGATGAGGGATTACCTTCGAAGAATCCCACACAAACGACTCAAGAACACCCTCGGGAGTCCTTCGGAACACGTTTCAAACACCTTGCCATTTTGTCACCAAAAATCCCAAAACATGATTTAGATTCTTACTCAAAGTTGAAGAAAAGGAGTTATAAAACATGTTGGAACTCAGTTTTGGAAGAAAGGAAGGGTTCTTACCAAGAAATCAAGTCAAACTCTCAAGACCCTTCAAAAACAGTTTTCTGCAGCTTCAAAGATGGACGATTTTGGCTGGGAAAAAGACCTTGGATTTTTGTGTTTGAGATATGTATGGAAAGCTGGGTTCAAGACGGATCCATGGCCACCGAGTTTGCTCAATTTGGATGAGTATGGAGGGAGTTATGCTATTTCTTGTGAAGGCTGTCCAAAATGGACCTAAAATGGAGCAAGGCTCTCCTTCTCTCTCTCTCTCTCCTCTCAAGTGACGGTGGGGCTTCTTTGGATGAGCTCCTCATGAGTCTTGGGGTCAGGCTTATAGAGGAGAGGGGTGGTTGGCTTCATGAGTCAAAGCATGGGTGGTGATGGGATGAAGAGATGGGAGTGGTTGAATGTCTACATTCACAAGCAAGCCACAAGTCAAGGGTTTGGTGGATCAATGTTGGGCAATTTGGGTGGATGACCTCTTTAACATAATGTAAAACCCGAGCTCGTGAAGCGTTAAAATCCGTTACGTTTATAAGATACGAGAAAAGTGGCTTGGGCATATTTTTTTCCGTCATTAAATCCATGTAAGGCTAGACATAAAATTTTTAAATTTTCCGGGTTTTCATAATCATAAGGGAGGATAATATTCGGATTATCCTACGGATATTTTATAAATATTAATTAAATTCCGGTCTTTACAAATTTAATAGTTAAAATAAGGTTTTATTAAACATTTGTTAATTACTTATTTGAGTTTTCTTCAAAACATACTCTTATAGTATTCTAATAAGAATTTATTCATTAAAATAAGGTTTTATTAAACATCCGTTAGTTACATCGATGAGTTTTCCTCAAAACATACTCTTATAGTATTCTAATAAGAATTTAGTAGTTAAAATAAGGTTTATTAAACATTCGTTAGTTACTTCTATGAGTTTTCCTCAAAACATACTCTTATAGTATTCTAATAAGAATTTAGTAGTTAAAATAAAGTTTTATTAAACATTTGTTAGTTACTTCTATGAGATTTCCTCAAAACATACTCTTATAGTATTCTAATAAGAATTTATTAGTTAATATAATATTATATTAATAATTTATTCATGACTTAAATGAGTTTTCCTCAAATCATACTCTTATGGTATTCTAATAAGAATTTTGTAGTCAATATAAGGTTTTATTAAACATTTATTCGTAACTTATATGATTTTTCCTCAAAACATACTCTTATAGTATTCTAATAAGAATTTAATAGTTAAAATAAGGTTTTATTAAACATTTGTTAGTTACTTATATGAGTTTTCCTCAAAATATACTCTTATAGTATTCTAATAAGAATTTAGTAGTTAAAATAAGGTTTTATTAAACATTTGTTAGTTACTTCTATGAGATTTCTTCAAAACTCTTATACTATTCTAATAAGACTTTAGTAGTTAAAATAAGGTTTTAATAAACATTTGTTACTTACTTATATGAGTTTTCCTCAAAACATACTCTTATAATATTCTAATAAGAATTTAGTAGTTAAAATAAGGTTTATTAAACATTCGTTAGTTACTTCTATGAGTTTTCCTCAAAAAATACTCTTATAGTATTCTAATAAGAATTTAGTAGTTAAAATAAGGTTTTATTAAACATTTGTTAGTTACTTCTATGAGATTTCCTCAAAACATACTCTTATAGTATTCTAATAAGAATTTAGTAGTTAAAATAAGGTTTTATTAAACATTTGTTACTTACTTATATGAGTTTTCCTCAAAACATACTCTTATAGTATTCTAATAAGAATTTAGTATTTAAAATAAGGTTTTATTGAACATTCGTTAGTTACTTCTATGAGATTTACTAAAAACATACTCTTATAGTATTCTAATAAGAATTTATTAGTTAATATAATGTTATATTAATAATTTATTCATGACTTAAATGAGTTTTCCTCAAATCATACTCTTATGGTATTCTAATAAGAATTTTGTAGTCAATATAAGGTTTTATTAAACATTTATTCGTAACTTATATGATTTTTCCTCAAAACATACTCTTATAGTATTCTAATAAGAATTTAGTAGTTAAAATAAGGTTTTATTAAACAGTCGTTAGTTACTTCGATGAGTTTTCCTCAAAACATACTCTTATAGTATTCGAATAAGAATTTAATAGTTAAAATAAGGTTTTATTAAACATTTGTTAATTACTTATTTGAGTTTTCTTCAAAACATACTCTTATAGTATTCTAATAAGAATTTATTCATTAAAATAAGGTTTTATTAAACATCCGTTAGTTACATCGATGAGTTTTCCTCAAAACATACTCTTATAGTATTCTAATAAGAATTTAGTAGTTAAAATAAGGTTTATTAAACATTCGTTAGTTACTTCTATGAGTTTTCCTCAAAACATACTCTTATAGTATTCTAATAAGAATTTAGTAGTTAAAATAAAGTTTTATTAAACATTTGTTAGTTACTTCTATGAGATTTCCTCAAAACATACTCTTATAGTATTCTAATAAGAATTTATTAGTTAATATAATATTATATTAATAATTTATTCATGACTTAAATGAGTTTTCCTCAAATCATACTCTTATGGTATTCTAATAAGAATTTTGTAGTCAATATAAGGTTTTATTAAACATTTATTCGTAACTTATATGATTTTTCCTCAAAACATACTCTTATAGTATTCTAATAAGAATTTAATAGTTAAAATAAGGTTTTATTAAACATTTGTTAGTTACTTATATGAGTTTTCCTCAAAATATACTCTTATAGTATTCTAATAAGAATTTAGTAGTTAAAATAAGGTTTTATTAAACATTTGTTAGTTACTTCTATGAGATTTCTTCAAAACTCTTATACTATTCTAATAAGACTTTAGTAGTTAAAATAAGGTTTTAATAAACATTTGTTACTTACTTATATGAGTTTTCCTCAAAACATACTCTTATAATATTCTAATAAGAATTTAGTAGTTAAAATAAGGTTTATTAAACATTCGTTAGTTACTTCTATGAGTTTTCCTCAAAAAATACTCTTATAGTATTCTAATAAGAATTTAGTAGTTAAAATAAGGTTTTATTAAACATTTGTTAGTTACTTCTATGAGATTTCCTCAAAACATACTCTTATAGTATTCTAATAAGAATTTAGTAGTTAAAATAAGGTTTTATTAAACATTTGTTACTTACTTATATGAGTTTTCCTCAAAACATACTCTTATAGTATTCTAATAAGAATTTAGTATTTAAAATAAGGTTTTATTGAACATTCGTTAGTTACTTCTATGAGATTTACTAAAAACATACTCTTATAGTATTCTAATAAGAATTTATTAGTTAATATAATGTTATATTAATAATTTATTCATGACTTAAATGAGTTTTCCTCAAATCATACTCTTATGGTATTCTAATAAGAATTTTGTAGTCAATATAAGGTTTTATTAAACATTTATTCGTAACTTATATGATTTTTCCTCAAAACATACTCTTATAGTATTCTAATAAGAATTTAGTAGTTAAAATAAGGTTTTATTAAACAGTCGTTAGTTACTTCGATGAGTTTTCCTCAAAACATACTCTTATAGTATTCGAATAAGAATTTAATAGTTAAAATAAGGTTTTATTAAACATTTGTTAATTACTTCTATGAGATTTCTTCAAAACATACTCTTATAGTATTCTAATAAGACTTTAGTAGTTAAAATAAGGTTTTATTAAACATTTGTTACTTACTTATATGAGTTTTCCTCAAAACATACTCTTATAATATTCTAATAAGAATTTAGTAGATAAAATAAGGTTTATTAAACATTCGTTAGTTACTTCTATGAGTTTTCCTCAAAACATACTCTTATAGTATTCTAATAAGAATTTAGTAGTTAAAATAAGGTTTTATTAAACATTTGTTAGTTACTTCTATGAGATTTCCTCAAAACATACTCTTATAGTATTCTAATAAGAATTTAGTAGTTAAAATAAGGTTGTATTAAACATTCGTTAGTTACTTCTATGAGATATCCTAAAAACATACTCTTATAGTATTCTAATAAGAATTTATTAGTTAATATAATGTTATATTAATAATTTATTCATGGCTTAAATGAGTTTTCCTCAAATCATACTCTTATGGTATTCTAATAAGAATTTAGTAGTTAAAATAAGGTTTTATTAAACATTTGTTACTTACTTATATGAGTTTTCCTCAAAACATACTCTTATAGTATTCTAATAAGAATTTAGTAGTTAAAATAAGGTTTTATTAAACATTCGTTAGTGACTTCTTTGAGTTTTCCTCAAAATATACTCTTATAGTATTCTAATAAGAATTTAGTAGCTAAAATAAGGTTTATTAAACATTCGTTAGTTACTTCTATGAGTTTTCCTCAAAACATACTCTTATAGTATTCAAACAAGAATTTAATAGTTAAAATAAGGTTTTATTACACATTTGTTAGTTACTTATATGAGTTTTCCTCAAAACATACTCTTATAGTATTCTAACAAGAATTTAGTAGTTAAAATAAGGTTTAATTAAACATTCGTTATTTACTTCGATGAGTTTTCCTCAAAACATACTCTTATAGTATTCGAATAAGAAATTAATAATTAAAATAAGGTTTTATTAAACATTTGTTAATTACTTATATGAGTTTTCCTCAAAACATACTCTTATAGTATTCTAATAAGAATTTATTCATTAAAATAAGGTTTTATTAAACATCCGTTAGTTACATCGATGAGTTTTCCTCAAAACATACTCTTATAGTATTCTAATAAGAATTTAGTAGTTAAAATAAGGTTTATTAAACATTCGTTAGTTACTTCTATGAGTTTTCCTCAAAACATACTCTTATAGTATTCTAATAAGAATTTAATAGTTAAAATAAGGTTTTATTAAACATTTGTTAGTTACTTATATGAGTTTTCCTCAAAATATACTCTTATAGTATTCTAATAAGAATTTAGTAGTTAAAATAAGGTTTTATTAAACATTTGTTAGTTACTTCTATGAGATTTCTTCAAAACTCTTATACTATTCTAATAAGACTTTAGTAGTTAAAATAAGGTTTTATTAAACATTTGTTACTTACTTATATGAGTTTTCCTCAAAACATACTCTTATAATATTCTAATAAGAATTTAGTAGTTAAAATAAGGTTTATTAAACATTCGTTAGTTACTTCTATGAGTTTTCCTCAAAAAATATTCTTATAGTATTCTAATAAGAATTTAGTAGTTAAAATAAGGTTTTATTAAACATTTGTTAGTTACTTCTATGAGATTTCCTCAAAACATACTCTTATAGTATTCTAATAAGAATTTAGTAGTTAAAATAAGGTTTTATTAAACATTTGTTACTTACTTATATGAGTTTTCCTCAAAACATACTCTTATAGTATTCTAATAAGAATTTAGTATTTAAAATAAGGTTTTATTGAACATTCGTTAGTTACTTCTATGAGATTTACTAAAAACATACTCTTATAGTATTCTAATAAGAATTTATTAGTTAATATAATGTTATATTAATAATTTATTCATGACTTAAATGAGTTTTCCTCAAATCATACTCTTATGGTATTCTAATAAGAATTTTGTAGTCAATATAAGGTTTTATTAAACATTTATTCGTAACTTATATGATTTTTCCTCAAAACACTCTTATAGTATTCTAATAAGAATTTAGTAGTTAAAATAAGGTTTTATTAAACATTTGTTAGTTACTTCTATGAGATTTCCTCAAAACATACTCTTATAGTATTCTAATAAGAATTTAGTAGTTAAAATAAGGTTGTATTAAACATTCGTTAGTTACTTCTATGAGATATCCTAAAAACATACTCTTATAGTATTCTAATAAGAATTTATTAGTTAATATAATGTTATATTAATAATTTATTCATGGCTTAAATGAGTTTTCCTCAAATCATACTCTTATGGTATTCTAATAAGAATTTAGTAGTTAAAATAAGGTTTTATTAAACATTTGTTACTTACTTATATGAGTTTTCCTCAAAACATACTCTTATAGTATTCTAATAAGAATTTAGTAGTTAAAATAAGGTTTTATTAAACATTCGTTAGTGACTTCTTTGAGTTTTCCTCAAAATATACTCTTATAGTATTCTAATAAGAATTTAGTAGCTAAAATAAGGTTTATTAAACATTCGTTAGTTACTTCTATGAGTTTTCCTCAAAACATACTCTTATAGTATTCAAACAAGAATTTAATAGTTAAAATAAGGTTTTATTACACATTTGTTAGTTACTTATATGAGTTTTCCTCAAAACATACTCTTATAGTATTCTAACAAGAATTTAGTAGTTAAAATAAGGTTTAATTAAACATTCGTTATTTACTTCGATGAGTTTTCCTCAAAACATACTCTTATAGTATTCGAATAAGAAATTAATAATTAAAATAAGGTTTTATTAAACATTTGTTAATTACTTATATGAGTTTTCCTCAAAACATACTCTTATAGTATTCTAATAAGAATTTATTCATTAAAATAAGGTTTTATTAAACATCCGTTAGTTACATCGATGAGTTTTCCTCAAAACATACTCTTATAGTATTCTAATAAGAATTTAGTAGTTAAAATAAGGTTTATTAAACATTCGTTAGTTACTTCTATGAGTTTTCCTCAAAACATACTCTTATAGTATTCTAATAAGAATTTAGTAGTTAAAATAAGGTTTTATTAAACATTCGTTAGTTACTTCTATGAGTTTTCCTCAAAATATACTCTTATAGTATTCTAACAAGAATTTAGTAGTTAAAATAAGGTTTTATTAAACATTTGTTACTTACTTATATGAGTTTTACTCAAAACATACTCTTATAGTATTCTAATAATAATTTAGTAGTTAAAATAAGGTTTATTAAACATTCGTTAGTTACTTCTATGAGTTTTCCTCAAAACATACTCTTATAGTATTCTAATAATAATTTAGTAGTTAAAATAAGGTTTTATTAAACATTTGTTAGTTACTTCTATGAGATTTCCTCAAAACATACTCTTATAGTATTCTAATAAGAATTTAATAGTTAAAATAAGGTTTAATTAAACATTTGTTACTTACTTATATGAGTTTTCCTCAAAACACTCTTATAGTATTCTAATAAGAATTTAGTAGTTAATGTAAAGGCTCGGATTTTTAAATAATAAATTTTAATAAATAATAAAATAAAAAGCGATTTGGGTCAAAAGAAAAAAAAAATGTATATATATATATATATATATATATATATATATATATATATATATATATATATATATATATATATATATATATATATATATATATATATATATATATATATATATATATATTCGGATACTTGAAAATCCTCATCTTCACCTTAAAAATCGTATTTTAAAATCCTTCCGACATCGTTTTAGAATTCTGATTTTAACGGAATTTGATTCCGCTTTCAAGTTGATCGAGTCGGGTTAAGGTCGAGAGAACGTGTTTCGAGATTTATTATCCGGGTATCTTCTCATATGGGACCACTTACATAATTATATTATCTTCTCCCATCATTATCCTTTCCAACTCATACCATCTCCTTCGGGTAAAATCTTATCTATGCTTTCTCCTACCTTTCTTGATTTCCATTGTTTTGGCAAACAAACAAACCCTCCAAAGGCTGAAATTTGACCAAAACAAAGCCCCCTTATTGTAGCAACTTCATCCACTTTTTAATTTCAAACAAATCTTCCTCCCTTCACTTTCCATTTCCCCTTTCTTCTGATTTTCGAGACAACACCAACCCAAGCCTCCCACCTCTGTCTCACCTCTGTTGGAGGTCGAGCCACCAGCGCCCAGGAGCCCCACCGGAGTCGAGACCGAGCCGCCAGCAGCTCCGCATTCCTCCTCCCTCAACTGAGCAGCGACAGCAGCCCAGCTACTGTCCAAGCTCCCTCCTTTTCTCTCTCGAGCACCACCGCAGCCCCGAGCTTGGAGCTCTGTATGCCGACGGAAATCGCCCAGCAGCCCTCTCCCGCCACCACACCTCCGCCAACTCCTCCATTGCCTTCAATTGGAGCGGCGGTTCCCTCCTTTTCCCAGAAATTGAGAACGAGGAAGAGCCCCCAACGCCACCACTGTCACCACCTCGCACCTCCTTACTCCCTCTGAGCAGCAGCAGCAGTAGGACCCTCCTCGACGACGCCCAGGAGCAGCCGGAGCCGAGTCGTCGAGCGTCGTCCTCTCCCTCCTCTTCCTCTTTCTTCGTTCAAGAAGGTCGGTAAGTCTTCGATTTCCCTTTTCCGACTCGGAACCTCTTAAAGGCACGCCTTTATAACTGATTCCGACCAACCCAGGCCTCTCGGCACTACCTCCATCTCCGACGAGCCCAGATTTGTTCCGGGCGTTTCCGGCGAAGATTTCGATCGACTCTCGGTGAGAACCCCTTCCTCTCTTTTCCTTGATTGATTCTGTGTCCATTGGTGTCGAGATTGGTCGGACTGAAGCTAGAGAGGGCTCCGGCGAATCTCGTCTCTCCTTCTCTTCGATTCAACAGAGCGTTGGTGAGGATGAGTGAATAGTGTCCTAATTTGGGGTTCGGTTTTGTTCTTTAATTGGGTCCGGTCCAATGTTTTAGTAAAAGGAGAAAACCGGTTCAATATTTTTTATTAAAGAGAACTGGGTCTGACTTGTTGAATCCGAATTTGAGAGAAGGATTGGGCCTGTCCAATTTGGGCTTGTGGGATCCGGTTTCCTTTAATGGATTTTGGGCCTATTTTGATTAAAATGTGTTAAAATGTAATAAAATGAATGTCATGTTTTAAGACTTACTTATATATATAAGTATTTTATGAAAATATTAAATAAATGGGATAATATACTATATTATATTATTATTGAGATTTAAAATTTAATCTTATTGGACTTGAATTTTAATAGGAGATAAATTTAGAAAAAGGGTTTTAAGGTTGAGAATTGATTTGATGAATGGAAAAGAATTTAATAGAAATTAAGAAGATGATTTTTGGAAATGATCTAACCTTGTCGGAGTTGTTTGATAAAATGATAATAGTAAGTGGATTTAAAGGATAATATATTTATTAATGGATTTTGACCAGAGAGGATTTGGGAAATTGTTTTGAAAATGAGTTGACTTAATTTGAGATTTAAGAGTTTGGAAAATATGTTGGTACGTTTTTATCAATGGGTTTAATTGGAAGTAGATGATTTTGGTTGATGTTGATCATATCGGAAAGGTTTTGGAAAATGGTTTCACTATCGATTGGTTTAGAGAATGTCGAGAACTTGGAGTTCGTGTATATGAATGATAGGTCGGTGGCTTATGGTAATGATTTGATGATAGGTGTGTATTGCTTTTGGATTATACTCTGGACTTGCATTGGGCCCTTGCTTGTGTTATATTGTTGTTCTGCATCTTCAGGTAAGTCTCTTCGGAGCTTACTCAGATTGAATAGAGTGATTCCCTGCTATAGGTGCATGATATACTAGGTGTTGCATTCATAATCAGCATGCCATGTAGTACCATGCTAGGTTGCATCAATCGTTGAGCATTCTCTTTTCTTTGTGCGTATGTAGACAGAACGGCCGTATCTGTGATAGTCCTAGAGTCTTTGCTAGGGTCATAGGGTAGCCCAGCCTCATCGGGTACCCTGAGTCAATCGAGTACTTCCTTACATTATTATTATGATATGCCTGCGGGCTTTATTGTGGAGCGGGTTAGGCATGCGTGCCGCCCTATTATGAATGAATGCATTCACGAGCTGGCCAGTCTCCGCCTGTCGGAAGGGGTGGAGGTAGGAGAGGGATATGCCACTTGGCATTGTCTTGGGCCCTTTACAGTATTCTGCACATTATTATGAACTAGGAGCATGCTAGTGTGTTTGAATTCCGTACTGCATTAGAGCATCCTTATTAGGTATAGCGTATATGTGTGCTTATGGTTGGGATGCAGAGAAAGTGGGCATCGATCTGATCCCGCCCCAAACCAATTTTTTTAGGTATCCGTTGTGCTTACTACTATTGATGCTGATTTGAGTCCATGACCGCGGGGTCTAACATGACGGAAAGAGAGAGTTGAGATTCCAACTTCACCAATTTAATTACGGCTCGAATTGAATGGTTGATCATATTTTGACCCGGCTCTGTCGTGGCACTTGTATCTTTATTTGCTTCCGTCTTGCTTCTGTTTGAAATGAATTTCGCGAGTTAGTCCCTAGGTCAGGTTAAGGGTACCCAACGGCCCTACGATATTTTCAGGGTTCGAAATCCCTCTTTATTAATGACCACAAGAATGAGTTTGAAACCTCGACCCGTACCTGGATTGCAAGATCCGAACAAGGGTTTTCATCCCTTGAAACGTAACCCGGAAATTATAATTCTGGGCCGTTACAAAGATGGTATCAGAGCTGAGGTTGTGCAATTCGGGTACAAAAGGGTCGAGTGTATGTTTTGGAAAACCGCCCATGAATTTCAAATGATTTGAAAGTGTTTTAAAGGGGCAAAATGAATTTAAGATGTCTAACCTAAATTGGACTAAGTAATGAACTTGACTTGTAATAAAAGAGGAAGACCGACCAAATGGGGACACGAGTGGGTAGAAAGACGTTAGACCATCCCTATTGGATGTAGTTGGAAATGGGTAGGCGAAATATTAGCTTGTTCTTTACAGATGGGTTTGGAAGACTCCAAGGAGGTCATTATGAATGTCACTAACTGATTATGTGTTGAGTGCTTGCTATGCTAGATATCTGATTGGTCTGTCTAACAATTAAATGTGTATTGACTGACCTGTGCAAACGAGATAGCGGGAGTGCCTTTATTTCTACATTGTCAAACCCAGCTTGTGTAAAACAACCCCTTCCACTATGTTTGTTAACCCATTGACGGTCTATCTAGCCTTTCTTGGATGCCAGTGTCTTCCCCGGGAAATTGGGTTGGTAAACACATTGTTTCGGGAATTATGGTTGGATGTTAGGTTGTCTGAGTGAGTGTTGGGAGTTCTTGATGTCACTTGAGTTAAAAGTGAGGAGTTCATGAGGCTGTCTTTCCTTATAATCAACTAGTGTCTTCTTGCCATGAAGAGTCGTACCAGGGTCACACGGGAAAGATGGGAGATAAGTCGGTTGGGAAAAGTCAATGGTCGCCCTTAAGGATCTCTGTCCGGTTGTAATGGTGACTCTCTCTGAATTGCATGGCTTGATTATGTAATCTTCCGTGTGTGCCTCGCAAATGATCATATTAGTATAAGGTTACTCATGTTATGCCTTGTTTTCCATCATGATTATATGTTGTCATGGCATGTCCACTTGGCCTATTGTATTGCCTGTATGATTGATTTGAAGCATGGACCATATGATATGAACCTACATGATAGTTGTTTTCTTCTTGGTTAGGTCCATGATAGTGTGATCAACTCCTCCTTGTATGAATGCTCATAGATGATCGTCTTAGCATGTTGGGTGATGACGTGTCAATGCTTATTATCCTTTGGTAACAAGAACCTATAGTATTCCCATCTGTTCTGTATTCGTCAGATTAATTAAGGTTGATTGTTTCACAATTTGTGTTGTTGTGTGATTACTTGCGTTGGATGGAGAGTATGTGGTATAAATGAGTCTTGAGAAATGCATGTTTTATCCTAGTATGTGTTGATTTGAGCTCATGCCCTGTATTCTAGTCATGTTTTCATTACTTAAACTCGTGTTATACATCGTAAAACCTTCCTTATGTTTCTATATTGTTGGAATGTGATTGGAGTGACTTCTTACGTGTCGCCATGATTAGTTGCACGCATGTATCGTATGTTATGTAGAGCTTGTAGTATCATGTAGGATCTCTGGTTGTGACTCGTGTGAATTATATCTTGCCTGCATTATTGCTGATTCTCTCTCGAGCTAGGTTCCTGATAGTGTGGTTCTTCCCTCTTTCATAACATGTCTTACTCATCCTGGCTAGATGATGTTAAATTCGATGATCGATTTGCTTTCTGTGATGGTTAATCATAGCATGCTAGTATACATGTATGACCTGGCACATCGCATAATCACACACCACGCTTATCATGTCTTCACATACGTAGGACGCATGAATGTTAAAATGGATCTAGTCGAGTTATCTTGATTGTGTGCATATTCGATATGTGTCAGTAGTGTCATGTAGGGCTTATGATTCCCAAAATGACTCGCCAAAGGATCACGTGTTGTACTTGTTCTATGATGTGATGACTATTGTACCATATGTGCGCTCTATAATGGTTCGTTCCTAGCATGATTACGATCTATCGCTCATGATGTCTTCCTGTTACTTTTGATGATGCCTCATGCTTCACGAATGTTATGTAGAAATCCTCTTAATGGCTCCTGACTATGCTTGTATCACATCATGTATCGCTAGTATCATGTAGGACCCATGCTTTCTAAATGTATCCCGTCCTATGATTACGTGTCATGCTAGACCTGTTATATGATCATTGTGTTAGATAAGACAGTTACTATGTTGCTCATATATGTTCTAGTATGATACATACACCAAGCTTATGCATTGTTCATATGTGATAATTGTGATACCCATTAAATCTCGCATATCTTGCTAGGCATATCTGCTTCATGGGATAATAGACTACTATCTTGTCTCGCATGCATCTGTGTAGCACTCGAATATGTCTTCTGGAATGCATACGTATGTCGTGCTCCTCGAGATAGGTACATGTTAGTGTGGGTTGAAATGATTTATATGCCCCGTGATAGATTCGTGTTTGCTTGACGCGATTATAACCTAATAGACTTCCCATAGGGGCATCGTTACTATTCTCGGGTCGGAGTCTTGTCTCTAGTCTTGTCGCCTTTAGCATTTGGTCTGTGTTTGTCTTCGGGAGGAACATCGGGTTGTCCGTCCCTGTCACTTCCCTATCCCTACTAACTCGAACTCTTGCGCAATACAATGAACGAGCGACCGCACGTGGAAGAGAAATGAACTGGATGATGGTGTCAACGTGACGGAAGCGTGGGCCCAAAACCCACAAGCCTCATGATCAAAGATGTCGGTAGGACAAGCACGTATCGAGGATTGCGGTCACTGAGTGCGATATGACTTGCGAGCGGGATTGTTCTCCGTTCGAATTGCTAACCCTTTTTGAATTTATTGACGATGATATTGCACCGCCCTAGTGATGAGATTTACGTGTTGATGTGTTGACTTGATGATGACTGTTGCCTGATTGCCTATTGCCTGTGATGATATGATTTGATGACTTGTAGATCTCGTGTGCCATGGTGTCTTGACGTGTTGCTACTCTAAGTTGCTAAGCGTGATTTGAATTCCCTTGCCTGTAAAATGTGAACTACATATGCTAGGAAGCCTGAATTGTATCTGATAAGGTTGTAATGCAACATGCTAGCTTGACTTGGTTATGTTCATATATGATGTTTGCAATGATTATTGAGCATGATGGTAAGTTGAGACTTGTTGACATAGTTGCAATAATTGATTATGAACCCATGATGCTATGTTTATAAATGCTGCTTGACCTAGTGTAGATCTTATGTGTGATGATTTCATGATTGTTCTTCTTTAAACACGTGGGTGAGATCATTGGTTAGTGTGGTTGGGGAAATGTTGAAGGGATTTGAGTCGTTAAGATGATCAATGGTGTTATGAGATAAGTCGCAAGAGAGATGTAGACTTAGGAGAGACAGAGTGAGTCTTGGGATTTATGAGAGGCAATGCTTGGGTGATTCTATTAAGCTTTTGGGTAAATCTTCGGTGGGGGTATGGTTAGCTGGGCATGACGTTTGAGATGTCTTGTGAAGTGTGAGAGTGTAAGAAATGACCCTTGAGAGTATTCAGTACATAGTATAAGGGGGTACTCGGGCGTGAGGTTAGAGATAGGAGCGAGTTCTTAGAGGTGGATGGCGTGTGAGAGTGCTTGATGGTAGAAGGAGGTGTGAGATTGGAGTATCGAAATGAATTGGGGTTTCTTCGGTGGATTTTGTCGGAGTTAGCGTTGTTGAGTTTAGAAGAAGATTAATCTTGGCTCGAGAGTGGAGATGGGTGAGTGGGAATTGTGTTTTATTTGACTGGTATGATGTGAGGATTTTCTTGATGATGTGATTTATTTATATTTGCTGGCATGACGTTAGATAATAACCATGATGCATCTGATTGGGAATGATATTATATGTTGTTATGCAACACTGAAATTTAGTTGGTAGTGACAAATGTTATCATGATATATTGCTGCTCTGCTATGTTGTTTTAGAAGCATGATAGGATGTGTTGTGATATGATACATGAGATAATGTTGTGTTATTATATGGTTGGCGAGCATGATTATTGATATATTAAATGATGAATATGACTTAGAGCATGAATATGACTTGTATATATATGAGATAATAGTGCATGTCTGCCTAATGACCAAATGATCGTTATATGGTGTTGTGACGAATTGAGATGATATCTGGAGAGAATGTTGACATTTTGATGTTGATATACTGCTTGATCTTCCCTTTTGTGAACCTTAATAGCATGACCTTGTTTGTATGGATTTGGTTATAATTAGTTTTGTTTCATTGACTTATGATGAAATTTCGCTATGGCTAACCTTGCAAGTACCAATGATTGATGTGATAAAAATGTTATGCTAATGCTGGATAGGAATTGGATAGGATGACTATGTGAATTTGTGGGTTAGATGATATCTCTTGTTGTGACTGACCCTACTATGATTGCGGTGTTGATATGCGATAGTGAGATACCTATTATGATTTATGGTGTGATGTCGAGACGTGGTTATGATTTTGATATGTTGTTGAGATGCACATTATAACCTCTAGTATGATTTGGAGATGCTTGATGTGACCTTGTGGCACTGCGTGGGTACATGGTTGAGACTTGTCGTATGATGTGTTAATTGGTTGGAGATTGTTTGGTTTAAGCTGTTATGCATTTGTTATGGCGTATGAATCTTGTTTGAATGGAGATTGATTTGATTATGGAAACTAGGAAGAGAATATGGGATTAGCCCTTAGAGGTGGATGATTCCACCTCCGTGCTTCTAAATTTGATTGATGGTTATGCGAGAAACTGATCTGGTGGTTAGAAGATTTTTGACGAAATCTTGATTTGAAAGGATTTAACTTGTTTTGGTGTAAGGTTTCTTGATTAGACGTTGGAGTTAAAGATTTTGAACGGTTTTGAAAAGTGACCAACTTTGATTGTAAAAGAATGAACGATATCGAGAATTTTGAAGCTAATCTTTATTTTCACTTGCGGAATCGCCTTTGAAACCTTTCAAACCCGGGCAACTCTATGATACTTCACGAAGTGGATACAAGCATTTTATGGGGGCGCCTATAGGGTGCTTGCTAAGACCTAGTGATGCTATTGTAGAACTTTTAGAGTTATGGTACTTCCGAAAAGTCGAAGCGAGGATGTGATAGGGGCGCTTATCGCATACTTGTCAAGGCCAATTGGAGATGTCATGACCGTGACTAGGATGTTGTGAGAATCCCGGAAGACGCAACCGAGAGGATTACAAGATCGTTGGACATGGTCCTTGGACTCATCAATTTCAACTTCATCCCCTACTTTAGTTTGGTTTTAGTCTCGGGGACGAGACTTGTTTTTAGAGGTGGATGATGTAAAGGCTCGGATTTTTAAATAATAAATTTTAATAAATAATAAAATAAAAAGCGATTTGGGTCAAAAGAAAAAAAAAATGTATATATATATATATATATATATATATATATATATATATATATATATATATATATATATATATATATATATATATATATATATATATATATATATATATATATATATATATATATATATATATATATATATATATATATATATATATATTCGGATACTTGAAAATCCTCATCTTCACCTTAAAAATCGTATTTTAAAATCCTTCCGACATCGTTTTAGAATTCTGATTTTAACGGAATTTGATTCCGCTTTCAAGTTGATCGAGTCGGGTTAAGGTCGAGAGAACGTGTTTCGAGATTTATTATCCGGGTATCTTCTCATATGGGACCACTTACATAATTATATTATCTTCTCCCATCATTATCCTTTCCAACTCATACCATCTCCTTCGGGTAAAATCTTATCTATGCTTTCTCCTACCTTTCTTGATTTCCATTGTTTTGGCAAACAAACAAACCCTCCAAAGGCTGAAATTTGACCAAAACAAAGCCCCCTTATTGTAGCAACTTCATCCACTTTTTAATTTCAAACAAATCTTCCTCCCTTCACTTTCCATTTCCCCTTTCTTCTGATTTTCGAGACAACACCAACCCAAGCCTCCCACCTCTGTCTCACCTCTGTTGGAGGTCGAGCCACCAGCGCCCAGGAGCCCCACCGGAGTCGAGACCGAGCCGCCAGCAGCTCCGCATTCCTCCTCCCTCAACTGAGCAGCGACAGCAGCCCAGCTACTGTCCAAGCTCCCTCCTTTTCTCTCTCGAGCACCACCGCAGCCCCGAGCTTGGAGCTCTGTATGCCGACGGAAATCGCCCAGCAGCCCTCTCCCGCCACCACACCTCCGCCAACTCCTCCATTGCCTTCAATTGGAGCGGCGGTTCCCTCCTTTTCCCAGAAATTGAGAACGAGGAAGAGCCCCCAACGCCACCACTGTCACCACCTCGCACCTCCTTACTCCCTCTGAGCAGCAGCAGCAGTAGGACCCTCCTCGACGACGCCCAGGAGCAGCCGGAGCCGAGTCGTCGAGCGTCGTCCTCTCCCTCCTCTTCCTCTTTCTTCGTTCAAGAAGGTCGGTAAGTCTTCGATTTCCCTTTTCCGACTCGGAACCTCTTAAAGGCACGCCTTTATAACTGATTCCGACCAACCCAGGCCTCTCGGCACTACCTCCATCTCCGACGAGCCCAGATTTGTTCCGGGCGTTTCCGGCGAAGATTTCGATCGACTCTCGGTGAGAACCCCTTCCTCTCTTTTCCTTGATTGATTCTGTGTCCATTGGTGTCGAGATTGGTCGGACTGAAGCTAGAGAGGGCTCCGGCGAATCTCGTCTCTCCTTCTCTTCGATTCAACAGAGCGTTGGTGAGGATGAGTGAATAGTGTCCTAATTTGGGGTTCGGTTTTGTTCTTTAATTGGGTCCGGTCCAATGTTTTAGTAAAAGGAGAAAACCGGTTCAATATTTTTTATTAAAGAGAACTGGGTCTGACTTGTTGAATCCGAATTTGAGAGAAGGATTGGGCCTGTCCAATTTGGGCTTGTGGGATCCGGTTTCCTTTAATGGATTTTGGGCCTATTTTGATTAAAATGTGTTAAAATGTAATAAAATGAATGTCATGTTTTAAGACTTACTTATATATATAAGTATTTTATGAAAATATTAAATAAATGGGATAATATACTATATTATATTATTATTGAGATTTAAAATTTAATCTTATTGGACTTGAATTTTAATAGGAGATAAATTTAGAAAAAGGGTTTTAAGGTTGAGAATTGATTTGATGAATGGAAAAGAATTTAATAGAAATTAAGAAGATGATTTTTGGAAATGATCTAACCTTGTCGGAGTTGTTTGATAAAATGATAATAGTAAGTGGATTTAAAGGATAATATATTTATTAATGGATTTTGACCAGAGAGGATTTGGGAAATTGTTTTGAAAATGAGTTGACTTAATTTGAGATTTAAGAGTTTGGAAAATATGTTGGTACGTTTTTATCAATGGGTTTAATTGGAAGTAGATGATTTTGGTTGATGTTGATCATATCGGAAAGGTTTTGGAAAATGGTTTCACTATCGATTGGTTTAGAGAATGTCGAGAACTTGGAGTTCGTGTATATGAATGATAGGTCGGTGGCTTATGGTAATGATTTGATGATAGGTGTGTATTGCTTTTGGATTATACTCTGGACTTGCATTGGGCCCTTGCTTGTGTTATATTGTTGTTCTGCATCTTCAGGTAAGTCTCTTCGGAGCTTACTCAGATTGAATAGAGTGATTCCCTGCTATAGGTGCATGATATACTAGGTGTTGCATTCATAATCAGCATGCCATGTAGTACCATGCTAGGTTGCATCAATCGTTGAGCATTCTCTTTTCTTTGTGCGTATGTAGACAGAACGGCCGTATCTGTGATAGTCCTAGAGTCTTTGCTAGGGTCATAGGGTAGCCCAGCCTCATCGGGTACCCTGAGTCAATCGAGTACTTCCTTACATTATTATTATGATATGCCTGCGGGCTTTATTGTGGAGCGGGTTAGGCATGCGTGCCGCCCTATTATGAATGAATGCATTCACGAGCTGGCCAGTCTCCGCCTGTCGGAAGGGGTGGAGGTAGGAGAGGGATATGCCACTTGGCATTGTCTTGGGCCCTTTACAGTATTCTGCACATTATTATGAACTAGGAGCATGCTAGTGTGTTTGAATTCCGTACTGCATTAGAGCATCCTTATTAGGTATAGCGTATATGTGTGCTTATGGTTGGGATGCAGAGAAAGTGGGCATCGATCTGATCCCGCCCCAAACCAATTTTTTTAGGTATCCGTTGTGCTTACTACTATTGATGCTGATTTGAGTCCATGACCGCGGGGTCTAACATGACGGAAAGAGAGAGTTGAGATTCCAACTTCACCAATTTAATTACGGCTCGAATTGAATGGTTGATCATATTTTGACCCGGCTCTGTCGTGGCACTTGTATCTTTATTTGCTTCCGTCTTGCTTCTGTTTGAAATGAATTTCGCGAGTTAGTCCCTAGGTCAGGTTAAGGGTACCCAACGGCCCTACGATATTTTCAGGGTTCGAAATCCCTCTTTATTAATGACCACAAGAATGAGTTTGAAACCTCGACCCGTACCTGGATTGCAAGATCCGAACAAGGGTTTTCATCCCTTGAAACGTAACCCGGAAATTATAATTCTGGGCCGTTACAGTTAAAATAAGGTTTTATTAAACATTCGTTAGTTACTTCTATGGTTTTCCTAAAAACATACTCTTATAATATTCTAATAAGAATTTATTAGTTAATATAATGTTATATTAATAATATATTCATGACTTAAATGAGTTTTCCTCAAATCATACTCTTATGGTATTCTAATAAGAATTTAGTAGTTAAAATAAGGTTTTATTAAACATTTGTTACTTACTTATATGAGTTTTCCTCAAAACATACTCTTATAGTATTCTAATAAGAATTTAGTAGTTAAAATAAGGTTTTATTAAACATTCGTTAGTGACTTCTTTGAGTTTTCCTCAAAATATACTCTTATAGTATTCTAATAAGAATTTAGTAGCTAAAATAAGGTTTATTAAACATTCGTTAGTTACTTCTATGAGTTTTCCTCAAAACATACTCTTATAGTATTCAAACAAGAATTTAATAGTTAAAATAAGGTTTTATTACACATTTGTTAGTTACTTATATGAGTTTTCCTCAAAACATACTCTTATAGTATTCTAATAAGAATTTAGTAGTTAAAATAAGGTTTAATTAAACATTTGTTACTTACTTATATGAGTTTTCCTCAAAACACTCTTATAGTATTCTAATAAGAATTTAGTAGTTAAAATAAGGTTTTATTAAACATTCGTTAGTTACTTCTATGGTTTTCCTAAAAACATACTCTTATAATATTCTAATAAGAATTTATTAGTTAATATAATGTTATATTAATAATATATTCATGACTTAAATGAGTTTTCCTCAAATCATACTCTTATGGTATTCTAATAAGAATTTTGTAGTCAATATAAGGTTTTAGTAAAAATTTATTCGTAACTTAAATGATTTTTCCTTAAAACATAATCTTATAGTATTCTTATAAGAATTTAATACTTAAAATAAGGTTTTATTAAACATTTGTTAGTTACTTATATGAGTTTTCCTCAAAACATACTCTTATAGTATTCTAATAAGAATTTAGTAGTTAAAATAAGGTTTTATTGAACATTTGTTAGGTACTTCTATGAGATTTCCTCAAAACTCTTATAGTATTCTAATAAGACTTTAGTAGTTAAAATAAGGTTTTATTAAACATTTGTTACTTACTTATATGAGTTTTCCTCAAAACATACTCTTATAGTATTCTAATAAGAATTTAGTAGTTAAAATAAGGTTTTATTAAACAGTCGTTAGTTACTTCGATGAGTTTTCCTCAAAACATACTCTTATAGTATTCGAATAAGAATTTAATAGTTAAAATAAGGTTTTATTAAACATTTGTTAATTACTTATTTGAGTTTTCTTCAAAACATACTCTTATAGTATTCTAATAAGAATTTATTCATTAAAATAAGGTTTTATTAAACATCCGTTAGTTACATCGATGAGTTTTCCTCAAAACATACTCTTATAGTATTCTAATAACAATTTAGTAGTTAAAATAATGTTTATTAAACATTCGTTAGTTACTTCTATGAGTTTTCCTCAAAACATACTCTTATAGTATTCAAACAAGAATTTAATAGTTAAAATAAGGTTTTATTACACATTTGTTAGTTACTTCTATGAGATTTCCTCAAAACATACTCTTATAGTATTCTAATAAGAATTTAATAGTTAAAATAAGGTTTAATTAAACATTTGTTACTTACTTATATGAGTTTTCCTCAAAACACTCTTATAGTATTCTAATAAGAATTTAGTAGTTAAAATAAGGTTTTATTAAACATTCGTTAGTTACTTCTATGGTTTTCCTAAAAACATACTCTTATAATATTCTAATAAGAATTTATTAGTTAATATAATGTTATATTAATAATATATTCATGACTTAAATGAGTTTTCCTCAAATCATACTCTTATGGTATTCTAATAAGAATTTTGTAGTCAATATAAGGTTTTAGTAAAAATTTATTCGTAACTTAAATGATTTTTCCTTAAAACATAATCTTATAGTATTCTTATAAGAATTTAATACTTAAAATAAGGTTTTATTAAACATTTGTTAGTTACTTATATGAGTTTTCCTCAAAACATACTCTTATAGTATTCTAATAAGAATTTAGTAGTTAAAATAAGGTTTTATTGAACATTTGTTAGGTACTTCTATGAGATTTCCTCAAAACTCTTATAGTATTCTAATAAGACTTTAGTAGTTAAAATAAGGTTTTATTAAACATTTGTTACTTACTTATATGAGTTTTCCTCAAAACATACTCTTATAGTATTCTAATAAGAATTTAGTAGTTAAAATAAGGTTTTATTAAACAGTCGTTAGTTACTTCGATGAGTTTTCCTCAAAACATACTCTTATAGTATTCGAATAAGAATTTAATAGTTAAAATAAGGTTTTATTAAACATTTGTTAATTACTTATTTGAGTTTTCTTCAAAACATACTCTTATAGTATTCTAATAAGAATTTATTCATTAAAATAAGGTTTTATTAAACATCCGTTAGTTACATCGATGAGTTTTCCTCAAAACATACTCTTATAGTATTCTAATAACAATTTAGTAGTTAAAATAAGGTTTATTAAACATTCGTTAGTTACTTCTATGAGTTTTCCTCAAAACATACTCTTATAGTATTCTAATAAGAATTTAGTAGTTAAAATAAAGTTTTATTAAACATTTGTTAGTTACTTCTATGAGATTTCCTCAAAACATACTCTTATAGTATTCTAATAAGAATTTATTAGTTAATATAATATTATATTAATAATTTATTCATGACTTAAATGAGTTTTCCTCAAATCATACTCTTATGGTATTCTAATAAGAATTTTGTAGTCAATATAAGGTTTTATTAAACATTTATTCGTAACTTATATGATTTTTCCTCAAAACATACTCTTATAGTATTCTAATAAGAATTTAATAGTTAAAATAAGGTTTTATTAAACATTTGTTAGTTACTTATATGAGTTTTCCTCAAAATATACTCTTATAGTATTCTAATAAGAATTTAGTAGTTAAAATAAGGTTTTATTAAACATTTGTTAGTTACTTCTATGAGATTTCTTCAAAACTCTTATACTATTCTAATAAGACTTTAGTAGTTAAAATAAGGTTTTATTAAACATTTGTTACTTACTTATATGAGTTTTCCTCAAAACATACTCTTATAATATTCTAATAAGAATTTAGTAGTTAAAATAAGGTTTATTAAACATTCGTTAGTTACTTCTATGAGTTTTCCTCAAAAAATACTCTTATAGTATTCTAATAAGAATTTAGTAGTTAAAATAAGGTTTTATTAAACATTTGTTAGTTACTTCTATGAGATTTCCTCAAAACATACTCTTATAGTATTCTAATAAGAATTTAGTAGTTAAAATAAGGTTTTATTAAACATTTGTTACTTACTTATATGAGTTTTCCTCAAAACATACTCTTATAGTATTCTAATAAGAATTTAGTATTTAAAATAAGGTTTTATTGAACATTCGTTAGTTACTTCTATGAGATTTACTAAAAACATACTCTTATAGTATTCTAATAAGAATTTATTAGTTAATATAATGTTATATTAATAATTTATTAATGACTTAAATGAGTTTTCCTCAAATCATACTCTTATGGTATTCTAATAAGAATTTTGTAGTCAATATAAGGTTTTATTAAACATTTATTCGTAACTTATATGATTTTTCCTCAAAACATACTCTTATAGTATTCTAATAAGAATTTAATAGTTAAAATAAGGTTTTATTAAACATTTGTTAGTTACTTATACGAGTTTTCCTCAAAATATACTCTTATAGTATTCTAATAAGAATTTAGTAGTTAAAATAAGGTTTTATTAAACATTTGTTAGTTACTTCTATGAGATTTCTTCAAAACTCTTATACTATTCTAATAAGACTTTAGTAGTTAAAATAAGGTTTTATTAAACATTTGTTACTTACTTATATGAGTTTTCCTCAAAACATACTCTTATAATATTCTAATAAGAATTTAGTAGATAAAATAAGGTTTATTAAACATTCGTTAGTTACTTCTATGAGTTTTCCTCAAAACATACTCTTATAGTATTCTAATAAGAATTTAGTAGTTAAAATAAGGTTTTATTAAACATTTGTTAGTTACTTCTATGAGATTTCCTCAAAACATACTCTTATAGTATTCTAATAAGAATTTAGTAGTTAAAATAAGGTTTTATTAAACATTTGTTACTTACTTATATGAGTTTTCCTCAAAACATACTCTTATAGTATTCTAATAAAAATTTAGTAGTTAAAATAAGGTTTTATTGAACATTCGTTAGTTACTTCTATGAGATTTACTAAAAACATACTCTTATAGTATTCTAATAAGAGTTTATTAGTTAATATAATGTTATATTAATAATTTATTCATTACTTAAATGATTTTTCCTCAAATCATACTCTTATGGTATTCTAATAAGAATTTTGTAGTCAATATAAGGTTTTATTAAACATTTATTCGTAACTTATATGATTTTTCCTCAAAACATACTCTTATAGTATTCTAATAAGAATTTAATAGTTAAAATAAGGTTTTATTAAACATTTGTTAGTTACTTATATGAGTTTTCCTCAAAATATACTCTTATAGTATTCTAATAAAAATTTAGTAGTTAAAATAAGGTTTTATTAAACATTTGTTAGTTACTTCTATGAGATTTCTTCAAAACTCTTATACTATTCTAATAAGACTTTAGTAGTTAAAATAAGGTTTTATTAAACATTTGTTACTTACTTATATGAGTTTTCCTCAAAACATACTCTTATAATATTCTAATAAGAATTTAGTAGTTAAAGTAAGGTTTATTAAACATTCGTTAGTTACTTCTATGAGTTTTCCTCAAAACATACTCTTATAGTATTCTAATAAGAATTTAGTAGTTAAAATAAGGTTTTATTATACATTTGTTAGTTGCTTCTATGAGATTTCCTCAAAACATACTCTTATAGTATTCTAATAAGAATTTAGTAGTTAAAATAAGGTTTTATTAAACATTTGTTACTTACTTATATGAGTTTTCCTCAAAACATACTCTTATAGTATTCTAATAAGAATTTAGTAGTTAAAATAAGGTTTTATTGAACATTCGTTAGTTACTTCTATGAGATTTACTAAAAACATACTCTTATAGTATTCTAATAAGAATTTATTAGTTAATATAATGTTATATTAATAATTTATTGATGACTTAAATGAGTTTTCCTCAAATCATACTCTTATGGTATTCTAATAAGAATTTTGTAGTCAATATAAGGTTTTATTAAACATTCGTTAGTTACTTCTATGAGATTTCCTAAAAACATACTCTTATAGTATTCTAATAAGAATTTAATAGTTAACATAAGGTTTTATTAAACATTTGTTAGTTACTTATATGAGTTTCCTCAAAACATACTCTTATAGTATTCTAATAAGAATTTAGTAGTTAAAATAAGGTTTTATTAAACATTTGTTAGTTACTTCTATGAGATTTCCTCAAAACATACTCTTATAGTATTCTAATAAGAATTTAGTAGTTAAAATAAGGTTTTATTAAACATTTGTTACTTACTTATATGAGTTTTCCTCAAAACATACTCTTATAGTATTCTAATAAGAATTTAGTAGTTAAAATAAGGTTTTATTGAACATTCGTTAGTTACTTCTATGAGATTTACTAAAAACATACTCTTATAGTATTCTAATAAGAATTTATTAGTTAATATAATGTTATATTAATAATTTATTGATGACTTAAATGAGTTTTCCTCAAATCATACTCTTATGGTATTCTAATAAGAATTTTGTAGTCAATATAAGGTTTTATTAAACATTCGTTAGTTACTTCTATGATTTTTCCTAAAAACATACTCTTATAGTATTCTGATAAGAATTTAATAGTTAAAATAAGGTTTTATTAAACATTTGTTAGTTACTTATATGAGTTTTCCTCAAAATATACTCTTATAGTATTCTAATAAGAATTTAGTAGTTAAAATAAGGTTTTATTAAACATTTGTTAGTTACTTCTATGAGATTTCTTCAAAACTCTTATACTATTCTAATAAGACTTTAGTAGTTAAAATAAGGTTTTATTAAACATTTGTTACTTACTTATATGAGTTTTCCTCAAAACATACTCTTATAATATTCTAATAAGAATTTAGTAGTTAAAATAAGGTTTATTAAACATTCGTTAGTTACTTCTATGAGTTTTCCTCAAAACATACTCTTATAGTATTCTAATAATAATTTAGTAGTTAAAATAAGGTTTTATTATACATTTGTTAGTTACTTCTATGAGATTTCCTCAAAACATACTCTTATAGTATTCTAATAAGAATTTAGTAGTTAAAATAAGGTTTTATTAAACATTTGTTACTTACTTATATGAGTTTTCCTCAAAACATACTTTTATAGTATTCTAATAAGAATTTAGTAGTTAAAATAAGGTTTTATTAAACATTTGTTAGTTACTTATATGAGTTTCCTCAAAACATACTCTTATAGTATTCTAATAAGAATTTAGTAGTTAAAATAAGGTTTTATTAAACATTTATTAGTTAGTTCTATGAGATTTCCTCAAAACTCTTATAGTATTCTAATAAGACTTTAGTAGTTAAAATAAGGTTTTATTAAACATTTGTTACTTACTTATGTGAGTTTTCCTCAAAACATGCTCTTATAGTATTCTAATAAGAATTTAGTAGTTAAAATAAGGTTTTATTAAACATTCGTTAGTTACTTCTATGAGTTTTCCTCAAAACATACTCTTATAGTATTCTAATAAGAATTTAGTAGTTAAAATAAGGTTTTATTAAGCATTTGTTAGTTACTCCTATGAGATTTCCTCAAAACATACTCTTATAGTATTCTAATAAGAATTTAGTAGTTAAAATAAGGTTTTATTAAACATTTGTTACTTACTTATATGAGATTTCCTAAAAACATACTCTTATAGTATTCTAATAAGAATTTAATAGTTAAAATAAGGTTTTATTAAACATTTGTTAGTTACTTATATGAGTTTCCTCAAAACATACTCTTATAGTATTCTAATAAGAATTTAGTAGTTAAAATAAGGTTTTATTAAACATTTGTTACTTACTTATATGAGATTTCCTAAAAACATACTCTTATAGTATTCTAATAAGACTTTAGTAGTTAAAATAAGGTTTTTATTAAACATTTGTTACTTACTTATGTGAGTTTTCCTCAAAACATGCTCTTATAGTATTCTAATAAGAATTTAGTAGTTAAAATAAGGTTTTATTAAACATTCGTTAGTTACTTCTATGAGTTTTCCTCAAAACATACTCTTATAGTATTCTAATAAGAATTTAGTAGTTAAAATAAGGTTTTATTAAGCATTTGTTAGTTACTCCTATGAGATTTCCTCAAAACATACTCTTATAGTATTCTAATAAGAATTTAGTAGTTAAAATAAGGTTTTATTAAACATTTGTTACTTACTTATATGAGTTTTCCTCAAAACATACTCTTATAGTATTCTAATAAGAATTTAGTAGTTAAAATAAGGTTTTATTGAACATTCGTTAGTTACTTCTATGAGATTTACTAAAAACATACTCTTATAGTATTCTAATAAGAATTTATTAGTTAATATAATGTTATATTAATAATTTATTGATGACTTAAATGAGTTTTCCTCAAATCATACTCTTATGGTATTCTAATAAGAATTTTGTAGTCAATATAAGGTTTTATTAAACATTCGTTAGTTACTTCTATGAGATTTCCTAAAAACATACTCTTATAGTATTCTAATAAGAATTTAATAGTTAAAATAAGGTTTTATTAAACATTTGTTAGTTACTTATATGAGTTTCCTCAAAACATACTCTTATAGTATTCTAATAAGAATTTAGTAGTTAAAATAAGGTTTTATTAAACATTTATTAGTTAGTTCTATGAGATTTCCTCAAAACTCTTATAGTATTCTAATAAGACTTTAGTAGTTAAAATAAGGTTTTATTAAACATTTGTTACTTACTTATGTGAGTTTTCCTCAAAACATGCTCTTATAGTATTCTAATAAGAATTTAGTAGTTAAAATAAGGTTTTATTAAGCATTTGTTAGTTACTCCTATGAGTTTTCTTAAAAATATACTCTTATAATATTCTAATAAGAATTTTGTAGTTAGTATAATGTTATATTAATCATTTATTCATTACTTAAATTAGTTTTCCTCAAAATCATTATCTACTTATATTATTTTCCCTCAAAACACCGACTTATAGTATTCTTTTAACATTTTATTAGATAATATAAGGTTTTATTCCACAATTATTAGGTGCATATATGATTTTCCCTCAAAACACTCACTTATATTATTCGAATAAGAATTTATTGCATAATATAAACTCTCATAATATTCTCATATGAATTTATTATTACTTAATATAAGGTTTTATTCAACGATTAATTGTTACTTATATGATTTTTTCCCCTCAAAACACATTTTATTTAACAATTATTAGTTTTGTTTATGTTTTAGTATTTATTTAGATATAAATACATATACCATTAATGGGCCTTTTGGCGGAAATTATAGCCGTATTTGGGCCCATAATAAATTAAAGCCCATTAGAAATTAAAATGTGTCAATTGAGGTTAACTGTAAATAGCCACGGCATTAGCCACGGATATGACCGTGGCTATTAATTGGGCTCCTTAATATGTCGAGAGCTATTAATTGGGCTTACATATTCATTGGGCTTTGACTACCACTAACGGGTTGACCGTCTTTGGACTTGACCAACTTTAGGCCCTATCTTTTTTTTTTGTTGAGATTTTAGGCTAAAAAACTGATATTTTCATTCAAATTATTTTGCTTTAATTTATTAATTTCCTCAATTCGGTTACACCAAAGGGACAATGGGCGCTTCCATGTTAGCGTCGAATTCCGCCACGGATAATCCAACCGTGGCTAAATTCATGGCTGTTCACCTCCAACTCGGGTCATATATTGCTAATTGCCTCATATTCTTAGCCATGAGTACAACAACGGATATTATTCGTGGCTAAAGTTGTGGCTACATTGCCACGTCAGGATAGACTCGCCAAAATGGCGTTGAAATCGGCCACGGAAAATGTGGCAGTGACCAAAGTCGTGGCTAATAGCCATGACACCAGCCACGACATTTTTATTCGTGGCTAAAATCACCGAAATTCTGGCCACAAAATTATGTCTTCATCACTAGCCACGACCATTGCCACGAATATTTTCATTCGACGCTAATATAGCTACGACTTGTCAGGTCGAAGCTATCTTCGTGGCTATCAGCTACGGATGTGGCAATGACTTTATGTCGTGGCTAAAAATCCGTGGCTATTTCCTGCGTTTTTGGTAGTGTGTATCCACCGCTGTCACCCTCCCCTGTAGGCACAGCCGCCCTCGTCCGGGGCGGTCTCCGGCAGCAATTCACCAGAAACTGACTGCTTATCAAGTCTCAAGTAACTGGTTAATCACCTGAGACTTAATAAGATCGAAGAATAAACTCCGGTTAGTACTGTACAACAACAACAACAATAACAAACTCACTAAATATCCTGATCTAGGTGGTTATAGTGTATGCGCTTTCCCCCCACTGCCGCCGTTTCTAGGACCGACCGACGCCCGATTATATATGTTGTCTTGAGAGAGTGTTTTCGAATGACTGCTGACAAATCCACTGCTGAAAATCCCAACAAGGCACTACAGAGAAAAATGGAACAGCCAACTCCGGTTAGTAATTAACAAGCAAGCATGTTAAATGGGTGGATTTATCACTACCTAGGCTCGGTGACCTGCTTGATGGATGTCCAATAGCGAAGCCAGACCGTAACATAAGGGTGGACGAGATTTAGGCTAAAAATTAAGTAATAATGAAACGAGTTTTGCTAAACTTTAAATAAATTTAATTGTAAAGGGTTATGTTAAAAAAATTCAAAGATTTATCCATATTAGTAGAAGTGATCGAATAAAATTTATAATTAGTTAAAAAAAATTTCAAGAAAACCCCCAATGAATGACTAAAATAGAATTCAAACAATACTAATTGAAATTAATTATTCTCAATTTAAAAAGATATTTGAACTTATATATAAAAAGATAGTTAAAAATAAGTAAAGAGAATGTAAAAAGTGGGAATTGAACCTTGGGATCTAGATAGAGAGGAAAAAGTTTCTCATTTGCTCAACATGATCATATTTCTGCTGAAAAATAGGTTAATTTTTTCAAAACAACTGATCTTTGTGAATTTGCGCTCAATATGATCTTATTTTTCTTTAATATAATTTTTGAATCTTTAAATATATATTTTTTTACGATGCTGCCTTTTTTTTGGTCATCGTTAGAATTAAATTGCATACCATGGTCGATTGGTGAAAATTTGCTCAACATGATCTTATTTTTGATGAACAATAGGTTAAATTTTGCACAACAATTGATCTTTGTGAATTTGTGCCCAATATGATATTATTTTTCCTTAATATAATTTTTGAATTTTTAAATATATTTTTTTCATGATGTTGTCTTTTTTTTTTGCCATAATTAGAATTAAATTGCACACCATGGTCGATTTGTGGAAATTTGCTCAACATGATCTTATTTTTGCTGAACAATAGGTTAAATTTTGCACAACAATAGGATTTGGACGAAATTGGTGGTTGGGTTATTTTAAACTTCAAGACAGGAGACCGTGGGCCATTTCCTGATCAAAGAAGTTGGCCCAATTCAGTTACTTTATTTAAGACGGTGTTCTTCATTGTTTCTTCAAGAGTCCAACGTCATTTCAACCCTTTCCACTCTCTTCCCCATTACCGTCTCTCCAAGTCTTTTCGTCGTCCTCCACACGCTCTTCCTCTTTCCGGAGTTTTCTTCACAAGGTGCGCCCTTTCTTATGTAGTTCTCTCCCTTTCGTTCTCCTGTAAACTTTATACAATCGGTTAGGGTTTTTACATTTTTCTAGCAAGTTTTATTTTGTTTTTTCCTGATTTTAAATGAGTTTTTCATCATCTTTCAGTCGGTTAGGGTTTTGATTTCAGCAAGTTATATGAGTGTATATTTATTTTGTCTGTGTATGTTTTGTATCCTTAGATGGCACTTCCAACTACAACTCAAATTGGTTACCATTACACTGTCGGCTCTTTTGAAGTGGTAATTACACCAAGGCAGACGCCTGTGTATGGACCTAGCACACTGCACGTAGCTATTAATTCTGAAAGAATCCCTGAGCTGTTCTTGGACCATTTCACTGAGTAGAATGGGTTGCCGATGAATTATGAACAATGTGATCAGGTGTTACATGAAGCAGGGGTCACTGCTGTGGTTCGAACTCAAGTAGCCAACCTGATGTTAATGGATTATACTCACAGGTGGTTTTCAGGCGATGCTTAGTTCATTGAATATGGTCTCTGCCTAGATCTCATTATCGATGTACGTTACATTGAAGACTCTGAAAATGACATGAGCTCTGATTCAAGCTCTGAATCTAATATGAGCATCGACTCTGAAGAGGATGTGGATCCCCCAGCTTCTCCAGAAAATGCAGACCAAAATGGCAATTTACAAGAGCCACCTCAACCAGAACAGGATTGGGACCAGTGCTTAATATGTCTTGATCAGATGCTGCCATCAATTCCTGTCATTCAGACACTGTGTGATCATACCTTCCACACAGGGTGTCTTTTAGAGTGGGCGTTGTATCAACCCATTTGTCCACTATGCCGATCACCCTTTTAGACATATTTGTAATGTATATGTGCTTGGAAAAGACATTGTAGTTGCACCTATTTTGTGGTAGTTAATATAATGGAATGTATGGTATGGATGGAAGTTGGTGTCTGGCCCCTTTTTGTATCTGATTTCCATTCCAATCATACCAATGTATTTTGTAACTATTTGACATAACTGGTGTTTGTAAATGTATAATATTTGTTTGTGTAAGATACTGTATTTTATTTGAGGAAGAAAGATCACCTGAACTTTGATGAATATGCTTATATATTATGCGTGGTGACAGTGGCCTAGTTTTTTGTTGTTGTTGAAGTGTATATTTTGTGAAGAGGTTTTTAATGCCCAAAGTATTGTTGACATTTCTTGTCCGATTAGTTTAAAGTAATGGCGACACCATACTTGTATTTTTTGATTTTGCATTGTGCGTGGTGACATTAGGTGTTTGGTGTCCCAAGTAGTGCTGACAGTGATATCAGTTATAATTAGTGGTGACACTGGTTCCCCCCCCCCCCCTCCCCCCGATATTGAAGTCTTGTATTCTATGATTTTTGAAGTGTATGTATTTGTATTTTTTTCTTTTTATAGTGTATGTGGTGGGCACTATGTGGTTGAGATGCAAAGTATTGGTGTCACTCATATTATATTACAAGTAGTGATGACACGAGTGTTGTATTTTTTTTAAAGTGTATGGGGTGAAAGAGGAGTTTAATGCCCATATTATTGTTGACATTGTGGGTTATATTAGTTTGAATTTGTGGTGTCACCAGTTTGATCGTTTTTGATATTGAATTTCATGTGGTGACACTAGGTCTTTTAGACCCAAAGTAGTGTTGACACTGATACTAGTTACAAATATTGGTAACCCTACACTTGTATTTTTTGATTTTGAAGTGTATGTGGTTGCTAGAGGTGTTTAATGCACATAGTATTACACCAAACTTGTATTAGTTACAACTAGTGGTGATACCAGTCTTGTATTCTATGATTTTGGGAGTGTATGTTGTGTAATTTATATTTGCTCAACAATAGATTATTTTTGCATCACACTTGAGACTTGTGAAATTTTGTCCATTATGATTCAATTTTATTTGTCAATATAATTTTATAGTTTCTTAATCGAGTGTTACACAACATGGTCTTAATTTTCTCAATGATAGAATAAAGTTGCACAATGTGTGGGGTGATTGGTGTATTTTTGCTCAACATCACCTTATTTTTGCTCAATAGTAGTTTATAGTTGCACAACAATCGATCCTTTTGAAATATTCTCATAATGATTATATTTTTTGGCAATATAATTTTATAATTTTCCAATACTTTTGTTTTTGCATCATGTTATTATTTTTGCTCATTATCAGATTAAAATTTCACAACACCGGCTATTGGTGAAAATTTGCTAAACATGATCTTATTTTTGCTTATCAACAGATTAATTTTGCACAAATCTTTAAAATTTTGATATTGCCTTCAACATAGATGTTGGGCTTAGTTTAGAGATGCCCGACCCATTTCCCGCTTATTTATACGGTGCTTAAACGTTGTTCAGATTGTCTGCAAGTCGTTTCATCTCCTTCTTCTTGTTCATCTTCATCCTCTCTCGTTCTCATTACGATTTCTTCTTCTCAAGGTGCGATTCCGGTTGTGGTATGTACTCCTTTCTATTTTCTTCCTTTAAAAAAAACGTTATCGGTTATTTTGATGTACTTTTTCAGCATATTTCTTATTGTTGTATTCTCCGATTTTCGTTGAACTTCCCCTTGGTTTTTAGTCTATTAATATTCATATATTGGTGTTTGTCTTGCTTATTTCGTATTGCATTATATTCTGTGGGTGTTGTGTGATTCTTACTGTCATTAAAAGTCATCAGTTAGGGTTTTTCCAGTTTTTCAGACATTTTTTCTCTTTTGTCTTTCTGAAATGTTTATTTCTTATTAATATCGATGTAATGTTTTATTTTTAAGTGAATGTCTAATATATGAGTATATTTTGATTTTGTCTGTGTATGTTTTCTCTCTTTCAATGGCATTCCCAACCTATACTGAACTAGATTACGACTACATTGTTGGTACTTATGAAGTTTAAATATCAGCATCTGAGTCATACTGGTATGGACCGAGTCTACTTGTTGTGTCCATCCACTCTGACAGCATTCCCTTAACATTCTATCATACGTCTACTTGGAATGATATGCCTATGAGTCTAGCCCGCTGCAACGAAGTGCTATAGGATGCAGGAGTAACTGTTGAGGTTAGAAACCAAGTAGCCAATCGGCTTCTAATGGATTACACTAGAAGTTGGTTTGACGCCGATGCTGATCTTGTTGAGTATGGTCTTTGCCCCAACATCACCATCAATGTACATTTTTATGACGACTCTTCGTCTGATTCAAGCTATGAGTCCGACATAAACAATGACATTCATATGGAGGTTGACCAAGCAAATCATCCAGCACCTCCAAAGCCTATGGATGTTGACGGATTAAGGGAGATATATCACCTTGATCTTGATGATGAAGAATGTACAATATGCCTGCTTCCGATGTTGGAGTCAGATCCCGTTCTTCAAACATCATGCCAACATCACTTTCATCCAAATTGTTTACAATCTTGGCTTTTAGTTCAAAACAATTATCCTCTTTGCCGAGCAGAACTCTAGCTGTATATGATATAAGTGTAGTATGTAATATTGTATGGTACTGATTTAATCTAAAATACATTTTATGAATGAAATTTGTCCTTGATTACATTTCTTTCTGATTTCTATTCAAATTATAGTAATCTTTGATCTTTAAGTAGGAGGTGTGACACTAGTTGATCATATTGGTGGTTTCTGCTATTGAAGTTTATGGCTTGACATTTTCTGATATTGAAACTTATGTGTGTGACACTAGTTGGGTAAGTCCCAAAGTAGCGCTGACACTGATATTAGGTACAATTACTTGAGACCCTGGGCTTGTATTCTTTTTGTGATTTTCAAGTGTATGTTGTTGCACGAATTGGGAAGTGTTCAAAGTCTTTTGTTACATTGTTTACATTGTTGGTTAGAGTAGTTGGATCTATTGGTGACACTATTCTTATAATTTTGGCTGTTTTATGTTTTTGAAGTTTTTGTGATGACACTAGGTGGATAAGGCCAAAAGTAGTGCTGACACGAGTTAGTTAATGTCCACCAACGATAACTATAACTCAAATAACTGTAATCCGTTTTCAGTTTATAGTTTTACAGTTTTGACAGTTTTTTTTATAGTTACTATGTAATGAACTGTCACAAATAACTGTTACAAGATGAAAATTGTCTAATTGTTGCCTATATATATATATCCATTTATTATTCTTTGTTATCCATTGACATCTGAAAACTGGTTTTAACAGAAATCAGTATATCAGACCCTTTAACCACACTGCTAACACATCCCTCTCTAAAAAGATGAACTATGGTAACACTGTCGGGTTTTGCACGAGTTTCCATCAATTGATGGACGTGCTGGATGGTGTTGTTTACTGTGGTTATCACATGAATCTAGTTGATGAAGCATGCGAGACTAACAAAGAGGCTCGCAGGGCCGAGTTGTTGGAGGCCGTCGTGCTTCATTACACATTATATGAGGAATCCCATAGATCAATAATAGCAACTGAACAACACATTCGCATTGCATCCAAAGATGAAGACGGTGAAGCATTATCAAAGGTGATATTTGAAGTTTTATCCACAAATTTTTTTTCCATACTGTGATTGAGTCTTGTATTTTATCTTTTATACAGATGGAAAGAGAATTGGGCAATCTAAGACAATTGTTTGAAGATGCAAAGGGCAATCTAATGGGGTGTGTTAAAGAGGTTTTAGATGCAGAAATGGAAAGGAGGAAGAAGATTGATGACTTCTTAGGACTGTAGTTCTACTATATTAATAAGTGATAACATTGGTACTTATTTATATGTTGAATGTACTTTTTTTTTGTTTTTTTAGTTTATATGTGTTCGATCCTAATGATATGATGCAACATATTAATATCAACACTGTGTAATTATATTCAAATTAGAATAAATCATATATTAGAATGCAAGATTAAATATAAATACTATTTCTTAAAAAAAGTTCTCACCTTGATTCGATCATGCTTGCAATCACAGAAGATGAAGGCTGTTTGCAGTGTTTTGTCCTGAAATCCCATGTCTAGGTGTGCATGTCCACATATACTATGACCTCATGCCAAGTTAGATCAAAAGTTTTGACATGCACTTTCCATTTGCAGTCAGGATCTACACAATGCACCCTATAATACTTTGTATCTGATTTTGCCACACGAAAACCAAATATCTCGGTTATTGACAAGATCCCCAAAGCATGCTTAACATCTTTCCTTGATGCAAAGCTTTTGCCTACGCAAATCAAGGTTTGTGAATTGGGATTCACACTAGGCACAGTAGAGCTATCAGCATCCCAATCTTCTAGTGTAGTTTCTCTCCTGTGTGATGTAGAATAGAATGCTCTCCATATTTCATCTGCAGAATCTTCATCACTTGCAGTGTCACTGTTTAGAGAATTCATGTCATCTCCAGTATCTTTCAACAATACACCTTTCATCCTGGTGTCACTGATCAATGTCATGTTATTTTCCCCTGTAACAGTGTTGGTAATAGTTGGATTGCATGTCACCAACTGTAAACTGTCAGATGGGAATGGCTGTTGATCTTCAACTAGTTCAGTATCTGATTTAATGCTGACACACAACTCCATAGCAAATTTAACATCCTGTAGGTTGGACAACCTTAAAAACTCTTTCAAATCAGCATCACATTCAACAAGAAGCGGAGCTCTCAATATTTTGAAAGGGTGTAAATGATTGAATTTCAATTCTAATGCACTATCTATATTGAATCTGTTGTGCACTTTTCGGTTAAACCCTGTAATGATATTGACTCGTCAATCATAAACACCTTTGAAGTTGTGTCTCCAACAAAGTTTGGGCATGAATCATCAAACAACCATTTCCCACCACATACAACTGTAATAATGTGGGTTGCCATTGTAATCTGCAGAGTATGAATTTAAGAGGATAAATACATTTAAGTAAACAAACACAATCTAATTAAAAACGATGACATGATCAACCAAAGTGAGTGAAATACACCTGTTATGAAAAAAATTCTTACAAAATTTGCACTTACGGTGCAAATTTTTTATGAGTCATATACAGTGCTAACATTAAAACTTTCAAGGTGTAATAAGGAATCTATAGATCATTGTATTGTCAAATGCAACAATAGATTTGCACCCCTTGTGCAATTTTTCTATGACTTAATTTCAGTGCTTACATGGCTCAATCAATGTTCAAAAACGATGACACGAGCAACCAAAATGAGAAGAATGCACCTGTTATGAAAAAAATTCTCGCAAAATTTGCACCTACAGTGCAAATTTTTATGAGTAAAATAAAGTGGTGACATTAAAACTTTCAAAGTGTAATAAGGAATCTATAGATCATTATATTGTCAAATGCAACAATATATTTACACCCCTTGTGCAATTTTTCTATGAATCACTTATAGTGCTGACATGGCTCAATCAATGTTCAAAAACAATGACACAAGCAACCAAAGTGAGTAGAATACACCTGTTATTAAAAAAATTCTTACAAAATTTGCACGTACGGTGCAAATTTTTTATGAGTCAAATACAGTGGTGATATCAAAACTTTCAAAGTGTAATAAGAAATCTATATATCATTGTATTGTCAAATGCAACAATAGATTTGCACCCCTTGTGCAATTTTTCTATGACTCACTTATAGTGTAGACATGGCTCAATCAATGTTCAAAAACGATGACACGAGCAACCAAAGTGAGTACAATACACCTGTTATGAAAAATTCTTTCAATTCTTACAAGAGCATCCAAAAGTGAATAGACTACACCTGTTCTGAAAAATATTCTTAACAGCCACCCCCTGTGCAATTTTATTATGACTCAATTGTAGTGCTGATATGGCTCAATCAATGTTCAATAAGGAAGTGTAGTGATGACATTAGCAATCAAAGTCTAATAAGGAATCAATACTTCAATATAGAGCGCATATTCAGGTGTAGTGATGACATGAGCAATTAAAGTCTAATAGTGATGGCAAGAACACAGTATTAGATTACATGAAAACAAAATTTGATGTGAGAGTTTGAAATCTATATGTTTAAATCAACAAAATGAATACAATACACCTGGTGTTAGAAGAATTATATAAAACTTGCACTTGTGGTGGAAAACTTCTATGATTAAGGTCTACTGATTAGTTGAAACAATCATAGTGAAATCACATCATAAGCAATCATAGTGATGACTTGAGCAATGTAAAATATTAACATACACAGATTCGATTTGAAACTTGAAGATTACACATATACAGAAAAAATGCTCATAAACATTAATTCATGCTTAAAAAATCATTCAAAATTTGCGCCAAATGCGCAAATTTTGATGCATTCTATAACATTATTCATTTGATTCTACTGTATGTGTCACTCCATAACCTTAATCACTTGATGCATAAAAAATGAATCAAAGTTTTCGCAAAATGCACAGATTTTGATGCATTCAGTATCTGTTATCATTCTGTTCAACTTTGTGTTTATCTACACGATTTTCATCAGTAATCGCAAAATTGAAGCAGTAATTTGCGCCGAAGGCGCAAATTGAAGAGGTAATCGCAAAACTGGAGCATTAATCGCAAAACTGAAGCGTTGATAAACACAGACTAAAGTAGTAAACCAAAAAATTCTAGGAAATTTGTGCCTTCAGCACAAATTTAAGTAGTAATCGCAAAACTGAAGCAGTAATTGCAAAACTGAAGCTTAGATAAACACAGACTGAAGCAGTAATCGCAAAACTGAAAGAGTAATCCAAAAATTCTAGGAAATTTCCGCCTTTGGCGCAAATTGTAATCGACTTCAAATTCTAGTAAAATTCAGTATCAACTTAAAATCATCTAAATTCTAGTATTAACTTAGAATCATCCAATTTTTAGTAAAATTTGCGCCTTTGGCGCAAATTGTAATCGACTTCAAAATTGTAATTGAATACTTTGCTTACCTGATTCTGTAGAATAGACTTCAAATCGATCGCTTGGATAATGTCGGAATGGTAATCTGTCGGAAATCCTAGCAATCGCCGGCGAGGAGGTCGGGAGGGAGAAGAGAGAGCGTCCGGAGATGGAGAGCTGGAGGAGAGAGAAAAGCGGTTGTCGAGAGACGGTGAAGGCTTTTATTTAGGACATTTTGCAAAAATGTCCCAAAACGCGGATAATTCGCAAAATAAGCCCATTTTCATGGCTATTTTGCAAAACCCCCCATATACATATACCATCAGATGACAGATCAGATGGATTTTGAAGGGTGCTGGACATATAAACTAGTTCGGGTTATTAGATTGGGCTGATATTTTTTAATGGGCTACCAATTATCATCTCCACTAGATTGTGCAAGTATAAATAGCATAAGCCCGGAGTACTTAATTTTTGTCATTCATTTTACTAAGGGAAAAAGAACAAAATTTATAAAATTAATTAATTAATTATCCATAAACTAATATTAATACTGACTTTCAAAAATATAAAAAAAAACAATACAAACTATCAGTTATGAACTAATATCAATACAAGCTTTAAAAACTACCAAAAATAATATAAACTATTTCACATTAAACTAATTTTGTTACGAAAAAAATTCCGGTTGATTTTTCGATTAATTTTTCAACGTGTCAACTCAATCTTAAAAAATTTAATGATGTGACATCATATTATTAAATGCATAAGTATAATGTTTGAAAATAAAAACTAATTATCAGTAAAAACTGGATTATAAGGTTAATTTATTCATCTAATTTGCATTCAAATTTCATTTTTTTTAAACAAAAAATCATTGAATGTATAACGATGTGATTCAACATCATTAAATTTTCGAACTTTTGATTACCACATCAAAAGTTTGGCCGAAAAATTGATCGAGATATTTTTCTTATCAAAATTGGTTCAATGTGAAATAGTTCGTATTATTTTTGGTAGTTTTTAAACTTTGTATTAATATTACTTCATAGTAGGTAGTTCGTATTATTTTTGATAATTTTTAAAGTTCATATTAATACTGGTTCATAACTTATAGTTCGTATTATTTTTGGTCATTTTTCCTTTACAAATTAAAATACCAAAACACATTTTTCTTCTCTCCTTCCTCAAGTAAGCAAAAGCAATAGTCATTGTTCATCCATATCAAAGCTAGTGTGAGACGCTACTTTCTCTAGTTGCTACCTCATTTTGTTTTTCATCCTTGCATGAAGCATTTGTTTGGTTTTTCATTTTTTTCCCCGATTTCATTGTGGAGATGGAAGATTTGTGAATTGACACGTCAAAATAGAAGACGAAGATGAAGCCAAAGCAACACGACGTCATTTGATAGAAGACAAAGACGAAGCGGAATCTCCCACCATATCAACACGATATCGTTTCCTTCATGTCCTGTTTTTGTTACAAATAAACATGTGGTTATCACGTTATCATCTCCTATAAATAAAGCCTTCGGCTTCGTTGTCCAGTTGATAAAGTTTGAGGCAAGGAATTCACAAATGGAGGTTTCCCTCCCAATTAAATTTGTTTTCTCCATTCTCCTTTTTTAATTCTTCTTTCGTTTTCTTGGGATCGATCTAAAATCAACATGGTATCAGAGCACAAGATCAATCATCGATCTTGATTACTGTTCGTTTCTTGCTCCAATTTCATTTGGTTTTCACTTCTGAGCGATTTTGTTTAATTAGCAGAAGATGGACTGTGTGGCTAAGGATCATTTACAAGCGATGAACAGATCATGAGTTGACATAAGTGATCCACTGTAACTGCATCTGTTAGACAGTCTAGGTATGGTGCTTGTTTCAAAAGTTTTTGATCGATCTAGTTTCGAAACCTGGAAGAGATCTATGCTCATAGCACTTTCTACGAAGAATAAAGTAGGATTTATTGACAAAACGATGTAATGACATGGTTGTTTCTTGTATGTTGAATGACTTGAGCAAAGAAATCGCTAAAATCATGATTTAAGTTAATCTACTTCTAAGATTAAGAAAGATATGTATACATGATTCGAACAATCAAATCTTGGTCAATGATTCACAATTAGAAAAAAGTTATGTGTGATATCGCAAGGGAGCGATGATTTTGCTACATTTTACACTAGGATTAAACGTCTTTGGGACGAATTGAAGGTATTACAGATGGTACCTCGATGTTCTTGTGGTACAAGTAAAAAAAAAATGCAAGTATAAAGAAGATTAGAGGCTGTTAGAGCTTCTGATGGGGTTAAATGATTGTTACGGTTTAGTTAGAGGACAAATTTTGATGATGAAACCAAGTCCTTAGATAGCATAGGCGTGTTCTATGATCAGCCTTGAAAAAAACAAAGAGATTTCAAGAACAATACATAGTTTACTGGTGATTCATCTATTGTGTACTCTCACAAATAAAAATAAAACTCGCAAAATCCGAATCAAAATCATAAATTTAAAAAATCTGAGGGAGTTGTGCCTAGAAAAGAGAGCACCTTATGTGTGTACTCACTGCAAGAAAAATGGGAACAAGGTTGATTTATGTTATAAGCTTATTGGTTATCCATCTTATTCAAAGGCTCTGAAAGAGAAGAGAGTTGCATCTCAGCAATTCCAAGATTCACAATCAAGCAATGTGCACAATTGATGAGTATGTTGACCAAAGGTGCATCTGAGAGTGGATCTCAGAGCATGGATCTTGATGGATGCTCAATGGTAGGTAATCCTTTTATGATCTCTAAGTATTTTGAGTATATGGCTCCAAGTGCACAATTACATGAGAAAAAATGTTGCGATTCTTGGATAATTGACATTGGTGCAACCGACCACATATGATTTGTCAAAACCTCTTTTGTTCATATTCAACCTCTCCCTTGTTGTTGCAGGAGGATGGTCAAGTATGAAATAACTATAGAATAAAGATCAGACTGACTTCCCTGTCTCAGCAAATAAATACAAGACTTCCTCCCGTTGTAGTAGAAGGTTGTCAGGATCGAATCCACGATGAAGCACGTCAGCAGTTCTTAGGTAGCAACAGATTCTCACAGACAAGCAACAGAAAGACAGGAACAAGAAAGACAAGGGCGGAAACATAAATAAAACAGAAAATAACAAATAAAAGCAATGAACAAAACGAAGACAAAAAAGACAAAGCAAAGCAGAAAATAAAACAAAGCAACAGGCATACTCGATCTCGACGTGATCCTCCTCTGTATCGACTGGAAAGACAGAAAACTTAAATTGCAAATTTCGAACCCAAAACTCAGATTTCTGAAGAAATAAATTCAATATATAAAAGACTTCCAAGGCCAGGGTATCAACACCACAACGATAACCATGCAAAGTAACACATAAAGGCATAAAAGATCATGCTTTCCATCAAAATAACTTTCGTTATCAACAATAGGCATATAGAGGCTTTCACATAAACCTTAATTGTTACTAACCCTTTTCACATAATTAACCCAAGTTGCATTAAGATCACTTTCGCTTCAATAATACAAACAAGGATCACCTTCAACTCTCGCAAAAGAATCATGCTCATAGGGATAGAAGATGAATTGCATAAAAAGTTCTGACCTTTACTGCATCATCTCACATGGCCACCGTCGGGCTCACCCCAGCCCCAGAAGTGGGTGGACTACTCACTCTTCATCATCAAGAAAGACATCAAATAACAAAAGAAACTAACTTGCATTGAATTTAAATAAAGAAAGCTTACAACCCACAAGACAAATCTGCTTTCGCCTTTCCACCTTGCTTGCTACAAACTCTCTTTCTCTCTAATCCTACTTGCTTGAATGGAATTGATTGTGTTTCTGATGGTCGATCTCGAGTAGCGGACTCGATCTCGAGTAGGACCCTGCTTCTGCCTGGCTGCTCGACGATGCTGGTGCTGATGGAGGTGTCTGGTTTTGGTCGAGGTCGACTAGGGTCCTCGATGTCGAGGAGCCTTAGTCGATCTTGACCCCATACTTGGTTCCTGTCAAGGCATCCGAAAAATAATTAATCCATAACGACGTACCTTGGTTTGTGTCGATTGGATTTTCTGCATCCTCCTTTAGGATTTCCATGATCTCCTCCACCTGGGCCTCCATGTCCCTCTTTTCCAGCTCCTCAGGGGTCATATTTCTGACCTTGGGTTCCCCGCAGGTGATGTAGCCAGCTGAGATAGATTTCACCTCTTCCATTGGACCTGTATGCCTTTCAGTTTTATTAAAGGAATACTCAATTACCTCATCGCTGATGTTGAAGGTGAGCACTCCTTTCCTTACGCTTATGGTGGCATCTACCGTCGCCAAGAAAGGTCTTCCTAGAATAATTGGACAAGCATGATCTTCTTGCATATCAATAACTAGGAAATCAGCAGGGACAAAGAATTTACCTACTTGTACTGGCACATTGTCCACCATGCCTGTTGGGATGACCATAGTGTTGTTGGCCATATAAAGTTTAGCATCCACAGGCTCTAGGGCACCTATCTTAATCTTGGACCAAATTGTTAAAGGCATTATACTCACACTAGCTCCAAGATCACATAAAGCATTAATTTTGTATGGACCAAATCCAATGGTTATAGCAAACTTACCTGGATCTGGCCTCTTCTCCAGTATGTCCAAATGGCTGCATTCCTCTGTAATTTCAGCCATCGATCGCTTTTTGCTCAGGATCTCCTTCAGGAACTTGACATAGGATGACATTTCATTGAGAGCTTCTGTGAAGGGGATGGTGACGTTGAGTTTCTGAAGCATCTTGATGAAACGCTGGAATTTCATTTCTGCCAAGTCCTTTGGAGATTTTGTGGGGAAAGGCAGCTTCTTTTTCAGATTCGGAGCCAAAACAGATGTCGGAGGTGCTGCAGCTTTCTCGACGTCGACAAGATCCTCCTCGATGTCGAGTATACCCTTGTCGATATCGACCAGATTGGGTGATGTCGAGTTGCCATGTGGTGCAGACGAGGGTTTTTGAAGTTTCTCCTCGACATCGACTAGGCCCTCCTCAATATCGACTATAGTGTTATCGATGTTGATTTGCTGTTCTTCGTTGTTCTTCTGCTTTCCGACCTCTGGCTCTTGCAGTTGATGTCCGCTCCTGAGTTTGACAGTAGCGATGTGTCCAGTCTTTCCCTTAGGATTTGGTTCTGAAGATCCAGGGAGCGCACCTGACTGTCTGGGGATTCCCGCTGCCAGCTGACCAATCTGTGTATCAACTGATTTTTGCCATATATCAATTTCCCCAAGCCTAGAGTTGACACCCTGCATCTGTGTGTAGACGGAGTTGAAGGAATGCCTAGTTTCTGAGTGATTTCTCCGTATTTCCTCCAAGACTGTCTGTATATCATCCTTTTTCTGGTCCCTTTCCGGATGTCCTGGAGCTCTGTAGGGCGGGGGGTTCCTAGGGACACCTTGGTTCCATTGTGGTTGCTGAAACCTTTAGTCCCCCATGTAGCGATTGGGACCCCCTGCGTAAGCTACCTCCTCGTGGTGTTCTGCCATCCTGACTTGCTCTGTGTGTGGGCACTCAGGAGTGGTGTGCCGTTGCGATCCGCATTCAATGCAAGGCTGGTTGACAGAAAGATACTTCACTTGCTTAAGGAGCTTCTTATTCTGATCTCTATAGTACTGTTCCCTTACATCCGGATCAATCTCCTTAGGAGGCTCATAGAGGGGCATAGATGGTGCTGGCCTGGCGTAGGGGTTCTCTTCATAAGTTGTAGTAGACCCATACTTGTTGTCGTAGTTGGTGAGCTTCTCTAGCACACCCCATGCGTCACTTGGCGGCATTGTTAGATACTCATAGCGAGTATAATGGTTGATTCTGTCCTTAGTGACTTGATTAAGAGAGTTGAAGAAGATCTCCTGAATGACGTAGGGTGGCTGTCCATGAGTAGGGCAAGTTCGCAGCAATTCTTTGTAGCGCTCCCATGCCTTTTTCAGCGGTTCCCCTTGCTTCTGTTTGAAGGCGGTGATTTTCTGGCGGAGATATGCTGTTTTGGCGGGTGGGAAGAATTTGTTCAGAAACTCTTGCTCTACTTGGGCCCATGTTGTCATGGATCTTGGTTTCGGCCCTTCAAGCCACTTCAGTGCAGGTCCAGCTAGAGACCAGCGGAAAGCCTTCATCTTGACATATTCCAAAGTTGTACCTTCAGCAAGAGTACGGCACATGTCAGAAAAGTTCGTAATATGTTCAAGAGGACACTCATTAAATCTACCAAAAAAGGCATTATTTTTAAGCTCTATAAGAAATTGAGTGCGAATTTCAAAAGAGTTTTCAGGGATAAGAATCGTCGATTCAGGCACGACGAGAGTTGGGTGCATATAGTCCTCTGCCGTGGTTGGATATTGGGCAAGCTCAGCCTCTGCATGCTCCCTTGCTGCTTTCTCAGTGGCGATAGCAGCATCTTTAGCGGCCAATTCCTTTGTAAGCCTTGCAATCAATTGTTCCTGTGTCTCTGCAGCTGCCATGGCTCTTTGTAGTTTAGCTCTGATGTGAAAAAGGCGTTCCGGTTCGTCTAAGGCGTCAAACTCAGGTGTTTGACCAGAACGACGCATACACCTGCAAAGTAACTCAAAGAGAACGTGAGTTTCAACTACCTAAGGCGCGAATGATAGCTTCCCCGGCAACGGCGCCAATCTGTTGTATGCAGGAGGATGGTCAAGTATGAAATAACTATAGAATAAAGATCAGACTGACTTCCCTGTCTCAGCAAATAAATACAAGATTTCCTCCCGTTGTAGTAGAAGGTTGTCAGGATCGAATCCACGAGGAAGCACGTCAGCAATTCTTAGGTAGCAACAGATTCTCACAGACAAGCAACAGAAAGACAAGAACAAGAAAAACAAGGGCGGAAACAGAAATAAAACAGAAAATAACAAAGAAAAGCAATGAACAAAACGAAGACAGAAAAGACAAAGCAAAGCAGAAAATAAAACAAAGCAACAGGCGTACTCGATCTCGACGTGATCCTCCTCTGTATCGACTGGAAAGACAGAAAACTTAAATTGCAAATTTCCAACCCAAAACTCAGATTTCTGACAAAACAAATTCAATATATAAAAGACTTCCAAGGCCAGGGTATCAACACCACAACGATAACCATGCAAAGTAACACATAAAGGCATAAAAGATGATGCTTTCCATCAAAATAACTTTCGTTATCAACAATAGGCATATAGAGGCTTTCGCATAAACCCTAATTTTTACTAACCCTTTTCACATAATTAACCCAAGTTGCATTAAGATCACTTTCGCTTCAATAATACAAACAAGGATCACCTTTAACTCTCGCAAAAGAATCATGCTCATAGGGATAGAAGATGAATTGCATAAAAAGATCTGACCTTTACTGCATCATCTCACATGGCCACCGTCGGGCTCACCCCAGCCCCAGAAGTGGGTGGACTACTCACTCTTCATCATCAAGAAAGACATCAAATAACAAAAGAAACTAACTTGCATTGAATTTAAATAAAGAAAGCTTACAACCCACAAGACAAATCCGCTTTCGCCTTTCCACCTTGCTTGCTACAAACTCTTTTTCTCTCTAATCCTACTTGCTTGAATGGAATTGATTGTGTTTCTGAATGAATAAAAAACCAGCCCCTAGGGCTTTATTTATAGCCTTCTATTCCTTGCTAATCAAGGATAGAATCTTATATCTATATCTAAAATTATATCTAACACTAGAAAATAAATGCGATAAAGGAATTTAAATCTAAAAGGAAAAGATAAATCTAAACTAGGTAAGATGTCTTCCATGTGTTGTAAATCTTCTCCATAGGTAGAACTTGATAGATCTCCCTTCCATGGATAGATGATGATAGATTTCAGCCCTCTCGACTTCCTTCGTGCCCAAGGAATCCCAGCTCGACTCGGACTGCTTACGGCGACGCGTTTCCAGAACGTGGTCTACTCGACATCGTCAAGGGCTCGTCGACATCGACTAGGATTCGTCGTCGACTGGTCTTCTCGGGTGACTCTGCTCGACATGGCTCGGACTTATGGTTCTGGCTCCTCGATCTCGACAAGGCCTCCTCGATCTCGACAAGGCCTCCTCGAGTAGGGTGTGCGGCCTGATGTGATCGAGCAGCTTCTCCTCGGCATGGACTGGCGTTAGGGTTTACTCTAGCTCGACAAGGATCTCCTCGAGATCGAGTAGAGCTGCTCGGCGTCTTCGTCCTTGGCTTCTCGATCAGCTCCTCTTCTTGTCGACTCCGGGTGTGGCGTCTAGGCTTCGTTGATCTCGACTAGTGGTACTCGAGATCGAGTAGGGTTCCGGAGTCAGGTTGCCTCGGACTTGGTTTCCTCGACCAGGCTTTGTCGACCAAGTCTGCTCGGACTTTCTACTCGAGATCGAGTAAGGTGTACTCGACATAGAGTAGCTCTGGCTTCAGCTCGATTTGTCCTGGTTCTGTACTCTCGGACTCTGGACCTTTGTAGCTGTTTTCCGAGCTTTTCTGACCTTCCTTAGAGTTGCTGTAAAGCGTCTCGAATTCTGCGAATTTAAACAGAAACTGGTGTAGATTCCATAATTTGGCAAATAAACATAAACTACATAGATTCTGTACTATCCTAGCCCAAATGAATGAAATGTGTGCAGAAATCGATATAAAAGTTACTGTAAAACATGACAGATTCAGCTCACAACATCCCTCACCCTTACAAAATAACAGTACCAAATGCTTCCTTTATTAGAGTGAAGTTTCATGGATCTATTCAGCTTTTACTTGATATTATGATAGACCATGTGTTATTTGTCCATAAGATCAAATTCAACCTTCTTTCTATAAGCAAATTACTTACTGTTTGGTGGTAGTGCCTATTTTTCCCCCACTGTTTGCCTCTTGTAGGCCCCTTTTCTGAAGAGACTAGTGGAGCTTGGTAAGTAGGGAGGAGGGGTGTATCTGTTGGATTTCAATCACATAAACATAACCCAACTGTCATGCATTCTAGTGATATTGATTGTCAAACTTTGGCTTGTTTTTCTGATGCTTCCATGCATGCTTTGGCATTTGAGACTTGTCTATATGTCATTTCATAACCTCAGTTTGTTGAATTGTTGGTTCATCATATTGATCTTTAGGGTCCCTATAACACTCCTACATACAATGGACATAATTATTTTTTTAACCATTTTTGATGATTTCACAAGGTGCACTTGAACGCACCTTCTTCTAAATAAATCCATTTCTTTTTTATTTATTCAGAGCTTCGTCCATATGATTCAAACCTAGTTTTCAACCACTCCCAAAACCATAAGAACTGATAATGCTTTTGAGCATGGCTCTAGCCATCATGCCTTGAATTTCTTCTCATCTTAGGGCATTATATGCCAAACAAGTTGTCCTTACACGTCATAACAAAATGGGGTTATAGAGAGGAAACATAAGCACCTTCTTGAAGCATCCAGAGCCTTGCTTTTTCAATCCAAATTGCCTCTCAAATATTAGGAAGAGTGTGTTCTCAAGGCCACATTTCTCATAAACAGATGTCCTTCTAAACTTCTGCAAAATATCACTCCCTTTGAGAGATTGTTTCACACTAAACCATCTTATGACCAGTTGAAGCCATTAATTAGTTGTTTCTGTTATGCCACCACTTCTAAAGAGGAAGAGATAAGCTTCAACCTTGTGCTCAGGTTTGTGTTATCTTGGGTTTTCCTCATGGGAAAAAAGGCAGACAAACTCTTGAACATTGAGTCAAGAGAGATTGTGATTTCTTGAAATGTTATCTTATATGAAACCACCTTTTCTTTTCACACTATTTCCCCTAGTGTTTCAAAATCATCCAATGTAGTTTTTCCCAATGTTGTTATAGAGACATTTGATGAGCCTCCAATTTTGTTTCTCAACCTTCTCTACCTTCTCAACCAGTTCATCCTAATGTCCATGTTTTCGGTCATGAATAAAACCTTGTTTTTGTCCATATTAAAAAAAATTGTCATTTTATGTCGGGAAAGTATGGAAATTGTGTAGGTGTTGATTATTTGCAAGATATGGAGTCTACACAAAGGTTGGTGTGATTTTAAGGGAGTTGGAGCTTATTTGGAGAAGTGATAATGCATATTTCATATAGGAATTATAGGTATTTCTTATTGCAATTAGATATTGCTTTTGCTTATGTTTAAGTCTAGTTTCGTATATTGCTTGTGAAGTATTCGAGTTTGGAATCTACAACTTTTTAGTGTTTATTCTGCAGAATTACATTTTGACCTTGAAGGGACGTTGGAAGAGCTTAACAGACATGTTTTGGAGTATATGGAGGCTAAGGAAGAAGCTAGAGAGGAGCAAGGAAGCACGACATTAAAGATTATTGAAGTCAATCGAGGGGAATCCGTCACTACATAGGCGGCAGCGCCCGCCGTGGGCCCATTTCCAGCGATTGCAGTTCTGGATCCGAAGACAATATTTCCAGTTATTTTATTACTATTTCTATTAGGGTTTGGCTGACTCTTTGAGAGTCTTTATTAGTTTTTATTTAGATTATTCGTCGTGTGTGGCTATTGTGTGAGACTATGAACACCATGAGAGAAAGAGAGAGAGAGAGAGAGAGAGAGAGAGAGAGAGAGAGAGAGAGAGAGAGAGAGAGAGAGAGAGAGAGAGAGAGAATTGGCTTATGAGTTGCTAAACTCATAGTTTCGCCTATGATTCGAAGACATGGTTGTTTGGATTCTGAGGATTTGATTCTATTTAGTTATTCATATTTATAGTTATCATCTTGTGCTTATTGATTATATTTCTATTTCTTTCTATGATTGATCACCGTGTTAGGAATTGCATCTTAGCTATGAATTTGTTGTTGTGTTCTTGATGGCAAATAAAGGTATTGAAGTAGTGATATTTCTTTGACTTTGTAGTGGATGATTTCAATTGATCTATGTTGTGGATATGTCGATTAGGGCTGATTAGGGTTGTTCCATTTTTTCTTAATTGCGTTGAATCAATATGTCAATTGGTCTAATTACTTGAGTTCTTAATGTTATTCTTTAGTGATATTGAATATGGTGATTGTATCCTTGCGGATCTCTCAACTTTAGTCAAGTAGACATGTGTTTATGAATAATTGATAGATCAATCCTAGGACCATGAATTCCAACCATTGTCAGAGAATTACAAGTGAAATGTTCTTTCTACTATGTTATCAATCTACTTTGCAATCATAAAACTGGTTAGTTTTATATCTTAGTTACTTGCTACAAATCATTGCTTTGTCATAAGAGTCTTTGTTAAGAGTTATTGAATAGGAAGTCGCTTCTTCCCGTGGGTTCGACTCCGGACTTCATCACTATACTAGTAGTTGTTTGGTTTATCAAGTGATTGATTGCCTAATCTATTAGTTTTGCGTTTGAATTTGGATTATATTACTGAAGGTTCGATAATATAAAACAATGTAAACTAGAAATACTCTAGAAGGGGGGTTGAATAGAGTATGCCCGTTTTTCGCAGAAAGTCTCAAGAGTTTTGGAGCTTGTACCAAAACCTTTGAGATTAAACCTGAATCACAAAGTTACACAATCGAACCAAGTGCGGAAATAAGGTAAGTAATAAGTGAAGAACACCAGTAATTGTTTACGAGGTTCGGCACGAACTTGGCCTACGTCCCCGCCTAGGGTTCTTCCACAACCATAGGATTCAAAAGGCTTTATTGATTCGCTTAGCTTAGGATCCTAATAGCTCACCGAGAAGCCTCTCTCCTATACAATTTCAATCTAGTCAACTCACTTTCCCTTGGAGTCCTAGACCAATCTAGAAGAGCCCCACCTCTCTCAGCTATCTAGTACAATCCTCTTACTCTCACAAATCAATATCCTAGTGCAACTTCCCGAGTTATAAACTCTCGAGTAACACTATAAATGAATATATCCTATAAGCTCACAGTGACTCTTAAAGGATTTGAAATAAACAACAAACTCTTGAGCACTTAGCAGAGAGACACTTAGGAAGACAGATCTTGCTTGAATGAATGAAAGCTCGTGTAGCACTCCTTAGTTTCTGTCTTCTTCTTCCATTCCTTTATATAAGAGCATGGAGCGTGAGGGTCTTCAACACCAGATCTTTATCAACGGCTCTTTCGAATCATGGTTTGATCTTGAATCTTCTATTTATGGATACTCCGAAGCCATGATCTTATTTGAATTTGATCTCCTCAAAATGTACTAAAGGAAAGATATAATCTCGAAATACTTTATGAAAAGGTTAGTCAAACATATATATATAATATAAAGGAAGTATATAATAAGATTAAATAATATACGGACTTATAAAACAGGTTTTGTATTTTATCAACTGTTAATGCTCCAAGGCCTTTGACACAAACATCCTGTCAAAGCCTTTGAAACATTTATTCCGATTTTCATCAACGGAGGGAGTTATCAATCTCCCCCTTGATGAAAGACAAAACTTGTGCATCCCTGCAACTTAGTCAAGCATAGATAATAAAATAGAAATCAGACTAAGTACCTGCAAGGGTTAGACAAATGTTGGATCAAAAATTTTAAAGCATGCAAAAACCATCCAACCGAAAACCATAAATCAAAAACCAAGGTCTTCCAAGACCTTTAAGCAGAGGTTTTTAAGGTCTAAGCAACACCACAGATCATTTCCCCCTTTTTGTCTTTCAACAAAGGGAGGAGGTAAAATAGTCACCAAAAAGTTACCAAATGTTTTGAAAACGTTTCCAAAAACCAGTAATGTATCAAGTGGGTGGGATAGGGTAGGGTAGGGTTTAGGCTTAGTCATTCGGAGCATCATCAGTGAGCCTTGTCCAAAGTCCTTCCAGCATCTTGGAAATCCCGCTCATCTCCGTCATAATCTCCATCTGCAGCTCCTTGATATCCAGGCGAACTTCCTCCAAGCCCAACTCTAGGTTGTCCATGCGTTCATCGAAAGCTGGAGTGATGAAGGGTTTTATTTCAAACAAATAAATTTATAAGATCGAAACCTCGCTATAGTATAGTAGGGTCAAGTTCGTCTGCAGGGAGAAAGTCAGTGACTCAATTCTAATTACCAAAGAGAAAGAAATAGCAAGAAGAGATGGAAAATTATAGAATTTTGGGGGTTTTTGGGCTGCTGGAATTTTTAGGAAAAATCAATAATAATAAAAGTCTAGGGCATAGGGATCACCACAACGATAATCACAAAAGCATTGCAATGAATCAAGTAAAAATCAGGTTTTTATCTATTAAATAGGTCAACTTGCATCAACCCTAGCAAAGCAATCAATTTATTTTCACAAATTAATTAACTTTACTAACAATCTTAATTAGGTTATCAAACTTTCGTTTCAAAATCCTAATTACTATCCAATTCACAATTCAACCTTTCAATTCAATTGCAAAAGGGAATTTCCCCAATTTTCATTGAGTACTTAAGCACATAAAATAGATAAAACCAATCAATTCATCAATTCATAGCAAAATTGCAAGCACAACTATCGTTGGGATCACCCCAACCCTAGAAAAGGCGACTACTCACGCATAAACATGGTAGACATTGCAAAATTCATGAAATAAATAAAAATCAGAAATTTAAATTGCATAAAAACCTGAGAATAATGTCAACAAAGCGTCACAAAAGCCTCACAAGACGTTCTTCAACTTTCCCCGAAGAAATCGCTTCAAAAAGCTCTCAAATCCGCTCACAAACGCTCTCTAAACGTGTGTTCCAATTTCTAAAAGTGCTGAAAAAGTGGTGGGAGGAAGAAGAAGATCCTTCAAACCCTAAAAATCCTATTTATACTTAATAGCCCATAAACTAAATTAGGAAATAACAAATATATGAATTTTATCTAAAGTCTATCTAAGGAAAAGGGGTAAAAATAATTAAATCCGGGTAAATTAGCTTCGCTGGAGCCCATACCGAGGCGGAGGACTTCGGTACCGACCCCCCTTAGGGTCGGTATGAGCACTGTTGCTCTTTTCTTGCTTCGCACTTCCAAATTGAGCCTCTGTACCGACCCCCCTTAGGGTCGTTATGGGGTCGGTATGACGGTAGTCCATCTCGGACTTAGGGAAATGCCCGTATCTCCCTCGTTATAACTCCGATTGCTTCCGTTCTTTTTCCTATACGCTCTAAATTCTCTTCCGCATCTTTTCTCTCTTGAAAATTTCTTCAAAAACAGCTTCCAAAATTCTGTAAAACACACAAAAGCTAGTGAAGACATCTATTTCTCATGAAATATGAAAACTTATGCAAACGACACTAAACCCAATGCAAAACCTATGAAAATGACTCAAATTGACATTAAAACATATGGGAAAATATAACTCAAAACATGCACATCAAAATACCCCATACTTAGACTTGCTTGTCCTCAAGCAATAACCAAGCAATAACCAATACCTAAAACACATCATTCAAGTCTTCGCCCTCGTCAAAAGCAACATCATAAAGTTGCAGCAAAGCAAAGCAAGTGAATTTAACGTCATCACACATATATGAGCGATCCATAGGCATATGCAATATAAATCCAACCTCACAAGGATAATGTGTTTACACTCAACTCTCAATGTGTTTAGGCTATGAAGATCAACTCTCAACTCAATTCCATATGCATTCTCATAAACATTACAATTTAAATGTAAATCCACTTCGCAACCAATTATGTAAATGCAAACAAGAACCATCAGGAGGACTTCGCTCAATGGAAGACTTCAAAGAAGACTCCATTCGGCGGGGTTGTAATGTGGCTTGGTAAGAAATAAGGGCATGGAATTATTTGGCTATGTGGTGCATAATAAAATTCGAGAATCAAGACTCCTAAATTTCCAACACAACTCAACCAAATAATAACTCTCAATCATATGAATCAACCAAACTCTCCAACTCATCTCGATGAAGAACACAACCTCTCAAACTCAATGAATCTTGCAAAAATAAAGGAAATAAGGTAAATTTGGCTCATGCACTTTATTCACAAAAGTATAACTTCTCTTTTTTTTTCGATTTTTTTTTTGAGAATGAAAATAAAACAACACAAATAACAATAGTGCATTTATAGGTTGAGCCAAAAATCCTTTTACATAATATGCATAGCAAGATAAAAATATCAAACCAACCCATAACTCAATAAACTCAGAAATTCTTCTCACTTGAAATGAAACACAAGCACTTTCCTTCCACCAAATTATAATTCCAACCATCTCTAAGTCTTAATTCCCAAATAGGGGTCAGGCTCAATTTGGCTAAGGATAATTTTGTGGAGCTTATAAATAAAGGCTCAGGCTAATGTTTTGGCTTCAAGCAGAGATAATGCAGGGTAGGTAAAGAGAGGATAAAATTGGCTTAAATGATGCCTCCATCATTTAATTCTCATTCACATAAACATATAAATACACTGGCTTTGAATAACTATCACAATATTTAGAGATGCATAGGAAGAGTAAATACAATCAAGAAAGCAGAGGGATTTTTTTATGTTCTCCCTATAAGGCAAAAATTCTTACAACGACAAATTTTGTTGGATTTCAACCTTTAGCCTAGGATCATATGTGCTCAATTTCATCACAAGTTCACAATCTACATAAAAACATTTTTCAAGGACTTAGGCTAAACCTTCCAAACATGTCATAGGATTTACATGATCAAGTTAGTCATTATTTATCATCATAGGACATCTAAGTTAGGGTATAAACTCACTAAAATATAAGACAAATAAAAAATAAACATGCATTTTTTTTTCTTTTTCGACATTTTTTTCATTTTTTTTTTGTGGGTTTTTCAGATTTTATGAAACTAAAAGCAAGACTAAAGTGACTAAAATATGACAAAAGACTCAAATGCATAAAAACTTAAACATTAATGCATAACATAATCAAAATAAGGTGCAACACATAAGACATGATCTAAAACACATAAAAATGACACAAATAAGTTTTCTGAGTCCCCCACCCCATACTTAAAAATAGACAGTGTCCCCACTGTCAAAAGAAAAATCAAAGTAAAAGGAAAAGGATCAGAAACTCACAAAAGAAATTCAGAAGCTATTGAAGACATCCATAAGCTCTACGGAGAAGGCGGTGGTGGTGGGAATGGATGCTGGTTCACCAGAGTGGGTCGGTACCGAGCCCCGGGGGATCGGTACAACCTCGGTACAGTCCTGTTTCTTGCTCCGATCTCTGTTTTTCACCCGTTTTCACCATGGTCACCTCTCAAGACATGCATGGTTAGTGCAATATGTTCTATCCAGCTAACTTACCTATCCTAGAATTTAAAAATAAAACTAAAATTTAAAAAAAGAAAGGAAAATAAAGTGGGTTGCCTCCCGTAAGCGCTACCTTTAACGTCGTTAGCTTGACGTGGTTACCTCAACTTCAATCCGGATCGGGAGGGGGTGGTGGATCCGGTGGCTCAGCTAGAGAAGATGGTGGTGGAACGTCCTTGGGTGGTACATCATAATAGGCCCTCAAGTGACATGATCCTTGCTCATTCGCTTTGTGGTTTATTGGACCATCTTTAATAGCCTCATGAATAAGCTTGAACCTTCCTGAGTGAACGCTCCAATCTTCCACCCATTCATCTTTCCCTAGAAAGCACTCAGCAGGTGTGCTTCTCTCATGTATAATCCTCTTCCGCTTCCTTGAATTGGCTTCCCGAGCTTTCCCACCATCATACACGAATAGTTGTATTGCTTCTTTGTTGAGTTCGGTGTACAATGGTGGAGGGGGAAGAGATTCCTCCACCTCGCCTTCTAGCGCCTTATCTTTGATGTGGCACTTCGCAAGAACCCCATACTTAAACGCGACAACCGATTGCTCGAGATCGTCAGGAATCGCCTTCACCTCGAATGACAAAGGTGGCGGTGGACTAGTAGTAATAGTAAAGCACGCTTGTTCATCATGAGAAAAGAGGTTAGGGATCATACCTGAGCTTACCTGTGGCTCGGTAGGATTTTGTGAGTTTTCTACAAGAGGTTCCTCTTTCTCTTTGAGCACTTCTTCCTCTTGTTGGGGTTCCTCACATGGCTCCTCCTGAAATGTCTCAATACCAACATGTTCATCATGAGAAAAGAGGTTAAAGACCATACCTAACCTTACTTGTACCTCTGTAGGATCTTTGCAACTCTCTTCTTCCTCCTTAGGACATGCAATCGAATCGTCAAGAGCCTGAGTAGAGTTAGCACAAGTGTATGTTGACTTTGTTGGGATAGGTACCAACTCATTCTCAGGCTCTTCTCCACCTACAAGCTCGCAAAAAATAATGTTATCATATGAACCAACCTCATACCTATATGACATCTCTATCGGTTCTGAGGCTGCGACTTGTGAAGGTGATTCTGGCAAGTCCTCCTTCTCTTCGGCCAAATCTCCCAATTGCGCTTGGATACCCCTCAATTGGGAACTTATATCATCGCGAAGCCCATGGAGTTCCTCTTTGAGCTCTTGTACCCATGATGGTGGTTCTTGGTGCTCAGAATACCAATATGATTCTTCTGGAGGCGACTCCCATTGCTCATAAGGAGGAGGAGGAGGAGGTTCCTGATAGAGATTCCAGGGTTGGGAGGGCTCATACGAGTCCATATAGTCATGTTGAGCATAATACCTCTCTGTTGGATGATAGGAATCATATGACTGTTGGGCTTTGGTTGAATCATCGGAGGACTTCTTTGCTTTCCAACTATCAAAATCAATGAAATCTTCATCCTCCTCATCAACCTCGGCTAGATAGCTCGCAAACTCCTTTTTCCTTGCTTTTCGTCTTTCTTGTTCAGCCCTTGTTTCAAAATAATCATATGCATACTGCATCTTGTACCTAATCTTGAAAACTCAAACAAGTGCACATATCAAATAGCAAGGGTTTGGCACCAAGTCGGTACCGATGAGGCGGGTGGTGGGTGGTGGAATGTTCGAAAAATAAAAACTAACTAAAATAGAAGAAAATAAAATAAAATAAAATAATATTTACAAAAGAAAAGCCATGGGCTATTCCTAAATTCTAATAGTAACTAAAACTTTGGCACAATTGAAATCTCCCCGGCAACGGCGCCAATTTGATGAAGGGTTTTATTTCAAACAAATAAATTTATAAGATCGAAACCCCGCTATAGTATAGTAGGGTCAAGTTCGTCCGCAGGGAGAAAGTCAGTGACTCAATTCTAATTACCAAAGAGCAAGAAATAGCAAGAAGAGATGGAAAATTATAGAATTTTGGGGGTTTTTGGGCTGCTGGAATTATTAGGAAAAATCAATAATAATAAAAGTCTAGGGTATAGGGATCACCACAACGATAATCACAAAAGCATTGCAATGAATCAAGTAAAAATCAGGTTTTTATCTATTAAATAGGTCAACTTGCATCAACCCTAGCAAAGCAATCAATTTATTTTCACAAATTAATTAACTTTACTAACAATCTTAATTAGGTTATCAAACTTTCGTTTCAAAATCCTAATTACTATCCAATTCACAATTCAACCTTTCAATTCAATTGCAAAAGGGAATTTCCCCAATTTTCATTGAGTACTTAAGCACATAAAATAGATAAAACCAATCAATTCATCAATTCATAGCAAAATTGCAAGCACAACTATCGTTGGGATCACCCCAACCCTAGAAAAGGCGACTACTCACGCATAAACATGGTAGACATTGCAAAATTCATGAAATAAATAAAAATCAGAAATTTAAATTGCATAAAAACCTGAGAATAATGTCAACAAAGCGTCACAAAAGCCTCACAAGACGTTCTTCAACTTTCCCCGAAGAAATCGCTTCAAAAAGCTCTCAAATCCGCTCACAAACGCTCTCTAATCGTGTGTTCCAATTTCTAAAAGTGCTGAAAAAGTGGTGGGAGGAAGAAGAAGATCCTTCAAACCCTAAAAATCCTATTTATACTTAATAGCCCATAAACTAAATTAGGAAATAACAAATATATGAATTTTATCTAAAGTCTATCTAAGGAAAAGGGGTAAAAATAATTAAATCCGGGTAAATTAGCTTCGCTGGAGCCCAAACCGAGGCGGAGGACTTCGGTACCGACCCCCCTTAGGGTCGGTATGAGCACTGTTGCCCTTTTCTTGCTTCGCACTTCCAAATTGAGCCTCGGTACCGACCCCCCTTAGGGTCGTTATGGGGTCGGTATGACGGTAGTCCATCTCGGACTTAGGGAAATGCCCGTATCTCCTTCGTTATAACTCCGATTGCTTCCGTTCTTTTTCCTATACGCTCTAAATTCTCTTCCGCATCTTTTCTCTCTTGAAAATTTCTTCAAAAACAGCTTCCAAAATTCTGTAAAACACACAAAAGCTAGTGAAGACATCTATTTCTCATGAAATATGAAAACTTATGCAAACGACACTAAACCCAATGCAAAACCTATGAAAATGACTCAAATTGACATTAAAACATATGGGAAAATATAACTAAAAATATGCACATCATGGAGCAGTGGGAAAGGCTTTTGAAGGAGTGGCAAGACTCAAGGTCCCTTGGGGAGACCGAGTGATGCCAATCTTTTCAAGGCCCTTAGAGTCGAACTTACCCATATGACGCAGTTGTTCTTCATTTTTGACATCAATTCCAGAAGCTTTGAAGATAGGGGTCAAAAGGGTAGCAAAGGGGAGGGGAGAGCCTTTTCTAGCTTTTCTGGCATGTGCCATGGTTCCAAGGATAGTATTGGCCAGATCAAGGTCAAGGCCATTTAAGATGCGGTAGAGCAGGACCATGGCATCGAACAATGATGTTGAAAATAATTTTTGCCTCAAGGGTTAGGGATGAGTGGGTGAGTTGTTTTGAGGTGCTGTTGGATGCTTCGGGTAGGAGATACTTGGGTCGGGCAAAGATGATGCAATTCTCTTTTGAGGGGTGTATTTCAGAGGGTGGAACTGGGATAGGTAAGCCAAGGAAATCTGCAAAATCATTGGAGTTGAGAGAGATTCTAACCCCTTTGACAACAGACTCCAAGGACCAACCATTGGTGTCGTTTTTGGCTTTTAGGTTAATGTAGAAAAGTCGGGTAAGCTGGGGGTAGTAGACAAATTCAAGGTTAAGAAGGGTCCAGGCTGGGGATTTTTTGAGAAGATCAATGCATGGTAGCTTCAAAGATTCGAAGAACTCAGAATCCAAAAAATCAGAACAGCTAATCTTACGAGTTCGAAACTCGTCTACCCACTTACCAGCAGTCTAAGCATCTTGAAACCAAGAGGAGGGCAAGGATTGATTTACTTGGATATAGGCCGGGGGGTCTGCATTCTTTCTGCGAGCAACTGTCAGAGCAGCTCTCTTGACAGGTGCTACAAGACTCTTGACGGTGCCCTTCCTGGTACGCTTGGGAGATGGAGGCTTGACAGCAACAGGGGCTTATTGCTTCTTTGGAGACGGGGGAGGAGGAGGAGCAGGAGAGGGAGATTCTTCCTCCTCTTCCTCAGACCCCGAATCCTCACCGGACCCCGCTACATCTCCTTCAGCTTCCTCGTCCTCTCCAGATTCCTCTTGCTCTTCTTCTTCTTCCTCAGGATCCTCCTCGGATGGAACCTCCTCGGCTTCGGCTTCCTTCCGAATCCTCTCGGCTTCTTCCTCGGCCAGTTTCTTTGCAAGCTCGGCCTCCTCATCTGCCTTTTTCTTCCTCAAGGCCTTCTCCTCGGCTTCCTTGACAGCATCTCTTTCCATGAGGGCGTCTAGGTCATCTTCCTCCTCTTCCTCGTCCACTTCCTCAGCCAAAATCTTCCTCTTTCCTTTCTGTTTAGCACTGATCGGCTTCTTAGCAGAGCGCTTTTGAGAGCCCTTGGGAACAATGGTTGTGCTCTCAACGATGATACTCTAGACGACAGTTGGGACAATAGCTTGAGGAGCGGGTTCAGGTGTGGGAGAGGTAGCAGTGGCCTGACGTCCCTTGGGGGTGGCGCCAAGTCTTTTGGGTGTGACAGCTTTCTTGGTTTTAGGTGCCATGGAGGAAATCGGCTAGGGTTTTCTTAGAACAGATTGAGAGGTTGAAGAGGGAGAAGGTGAAGGGGTTTGGATTAGTTCTGAGTTTGTGATGTAATCGGGTACAGGATTGGGTTTAAGTAGAGGGAGTGATGGGACGGGTTTAGAGTTACAAGGAAAGAAATCATCACATTGCCAATTTGAAAGGTTTCCACTTCAAAATTCAAATTTTCCATTAAAATCGGACCAAATAACCAAAATATCTAGTTCCAAAAATATCTTAACGGTTAAGAATATAACATAAATAGGCAATTTTTAAAATCCGATAAAAAATATAATTGATTAAATATCAAAAAAGATATTAAAAAAAAATATATGATCCGATAAATGTAATCCACCATTTAGTTCACACACCTTGACATAGTTCTCAAGGGTCTTGACACTAAGTAGAATTTATCTTTCGTAAAGGGAAACCTCCCCCTACGAAAGTGCATCGTTGTTAAGCATCCCAATCTCTCGTCTTATGAAGGTGAACCTGTCCTCTGCCAACATGATGCCTTACATCAATATGTCAGCCCATTGATAATCAGTTGAAATAAACGAAATGGACACATCACCTTTTTCAACATGATCTCTAATGAAATGATGTCTTACATCAATATGTTTGGTCCTTGAATGCTGAACATGATTCTTAGTGATGGAGATGGCACTTGTATTGTCACACTTTATTGGAATATCTTTGAGGTTAATGCCAAGATCTCACATTTGTTGAGCTATCCAAAGGATTTGGGAGCAACAGGCTCCAGCTGCAATGTATTCGGCTTCTCCAGTGGATAGAGCAACTGAGTTTTGCTTCTTTGAGTGCCAACTGATCAAAGATGCTCCTAAGAATTGGCAACATCCTGATGTGCTCTTCCTATCCACCTTATAGCCTGCAAAATCTGTATTAGAATATCTAATTAAAGTGAAATCCTTTTGCTTTGGGTACCATAGTCCAAGCTCCTTAGTGCCATTGAGATATCGAAAGATCCTCTTCACAGCCACGAGGTGAGATTCTTTAGGATCAGCTTGAAACCTAGCACACATGCAAACACTAAATGTGATGTCAGGTCTACTAGCTGTGAGATATAATAAAGATCCAATCATTCCTCGATACTCCTTTTGATTGACACTTATTCCAGTCTTGTCTTGATCTAGAGACAATGTTGAGCCCATGGGAGTCTTGGCTGCTTTGGATTGATCCATCTTGAATTTCTTCAAGAGATCCATAGTGTACTTGCTTTGGTTAACAAAGATCCCTTTCTTGGTTTGATGAACTTGTAATCCCAAAAAGAAGTTGAGTTCACCCATCAAGCTCATCTCAAATTCACTGCACATAATGTCAGAAAATTCCTTGCACAAAGATGTGTTAGTAGCACCAAATAGTATATCCTCAACATAAATTTGAATAACCAAAATGTCCTTTCCTTTGGTTTTGATAAAAAGAGTCTTGTCAATCAACCCCCTCTTAAAATCATTTTCTAAAAGATATTTTGACAAGCGCTCATTCCAAGCTCTTGGGGCTTGTTTCAAACCATAAAGCGCTTTGTCAAGTTTATAAACATGATTGGGAAATTCTGAACTTTCAAAACTGGGGGTTGAGCCACATATACTTCTTCTTCTAAGAAACCATTGAGAAAAGCACACTTGACATCCATTTGATATAATTTTATGCTCATAAAAGATGCAAATGTCAATAGAATGCGAATAGCTTCAAGCCTGGCTACGGGAGCAAAGGTCTCCTCGTAGTCAATACCTTCCTCTTGATTGTAGCCTTGAGCAACAAGCCTTGCCTTATTCCTCACAATCTTACCATTCTCATCTAGCTTGTTTCGAAATACCCATCGTGTGCCAATGACTGATTGATGCTTTGGCCTAGGCTTCAAGGTCCAGACTTTGTTTCTTTCAAATTCGTTAAGATCACTTTGCATAGCAATGATCCAGTCTGGCTCCTGAAGTGCCTCATCTACCTTCTTTGGCTCAATAAGAGAAAAAAACGCGTGAAAAGCACAAAGATCTTTAAGTTTAGAACGAGAAACGAACACTAGAAGTAGGGTCAGAAATGATATCCTTTAAAGAGTGTGATGAGGAGTATTTGAATTTCCTTTTTCTCGTCTCAGCTCCTTGATTCGTCACACCAGTAGGATTGACTTGTAGTACATCTGACTCCGTGGTCCTGTTAGGTTCAGTTACAGCAGTTTCTGACATCTCAACACTGTTGGATTGGACACCAAGGGCTTTGGACGAATCTTCAACACCTTGGGCCAATTCTTCAGTGTTAAGAATCGGTTCCTGCATGTTCCTCTTATCAGTGTTCTTGGTAGCAACATGATCACCTTCCTCGTTCTCTTCATGGATGTTAAGATCTATATCTGCAACACTTTCAATCAAAGCACCGTCATTGCATTCATCAAAAATAACATGTATACTTTCTTCAACTGCCTGGCTCCTTTTATTGAAGATTCTATAAGCTTTGCTACTCGTGGAATAGCCAAGAAATATACCTTGATCACTACGCGCATCAAATTTCCCAAGGTTATCTTTTCCATTGTTATGAACAAAACAAGTACAGCCAAAGGGTTTAAAATAAGATATAAGTGGTTTGCGGCCTTTGAAAAGTTCATAAGGAGTTTTCTTTAAAATAGAACGAATAAGACAACGATTCAAAATATAGTTAGCTGTGTTAACAGCTTCAGCCCAATAGGTTTTAGGTAATGCATTTTCTAAAAGCATAGTCCTGGCCATATCCTCTAAGGTGCGGTTCTTGCGTTCCATAACCCCGTTTTGTTGAGGTGTCCTAGGAGCAGAAAAGTTATGGGAGATGCCATATTTAGCACAAAACAAATCAAACCGAAGTTGATCAAACTCCCTACCATGATCACTCCGAATTGACATTATGGGCTCGTTTCTTAAAGTTTGCAACTCCTTACAAAGTTTTGAAAACTCAAATAAGACCTATGATTTTTCTTTTAAAAATGCAACCCAAGTATATCTAGAAAAATTATCAACAACAACTAGCATGTACTTTTTACCATTGGGAGATTTGACTCGCATAGGACCACATAAATCCATATGTAAAAGTTCAAGGGGTTTAGAAGAACTTACAACCTTTTTGGGTTTGAACGAGCTACGTGTTTGTTTACCTCGTGTGCATGCGTTGCACATGTCAATACCTTTGAAGTCCATTTCAGGTAGCCCTCTTACAAACCCTTTGGACACAAGCTTCTGTAGTGTATGTGGACTCACATGACCGAGTCTCCTGTGCCAGAGCTTTGTATCGTCCGTCAAAGCCTTTAGACATGTTAAGCTTCCTTGGGCTCATCCTTCTTAGACTTGAGTGCCAAGTTCTTAGTACTAGCTGGAAGCTCTCCATCGTCTTCATTAAGGATCATCTCATGCGTGATCAGCTTCCCAAGTAGGTCATCAAAAGGTAGAGTGGTGAGGTCCTGGGCTTCCTCTATAGCTGTTACTTTTGGACCCCATTTCTCCTTTGGAAGGCACCTCAGTATCTTCCTCTCTTCCCCGACGTTGGTAAAGCTCTTGCCGAGAGAGTCAAGGTTGTTGGTGATTTCTGTAAATCGTGTGACTCATCAGACTTCATCTTGAAGAGCTCATACTTTCTAAGGAAGATGATGATCTTGGTGTCTTTTACTTGGCTCGTTCCTTCATAGGTGACGACCAATTTGTCCCAAATCTCTTTAGCTGACCTACAACATGAAATACGATTAAACTCATCAGTGCTAAGACCACAATAAAGTAAGTTAATAGCCCTGTAGTTTTTGGAGATGGTTTCAAGATCTGCTTGGTTGCATTCAGACTCCTTCTTTGCAACTCTGGTATCATTTGGTTCTTCTTTCTCTGTAATCTTCGGACCATTCTCTATAATTTTCCAAAACTCTGGATCTTGGTCTATAATGAACATCTTCATCAAAGATCTCCAGTGGACGAAGTTGTTTCCTACAAAGAGTGGCGGTCTGCTTGTGGACCTTCCCTGTGCAAATCCTCTGCTTGCTTCACCAGACATGATCGAAAACTTACAAGATTGTTAGATCAAAAATAGTGAGTAAAGCTCTGATACCAATTGAAGGTTCGATAATATAAAACAATGTAAACTAGAAATACTCTAGAAGGGGGGTTGAATAGAGTATGCCCGTTTTTCGCAGAAAGTCTCAAGACTTTTGGAGCTTGTACCAAAACCTTTGAGATTAAACTTGAATCACAAAGTTAGACAATCGAACCAAGTGCGGAAATATGGTAAAGCAATAAGTGAAGAACACGAGTAATTGTTTACGAGGTTCGGCACGAACTTGGCCTACGTCCCCGCCTAGGGTTCTTCCACAACCCTAGGATTCAAAAGGCTTTATTGATTCGCTTAGCTTAGGATCCTAATAGCTTACCGAGAAGCCTCTCTCCTATACAATTGCAATCTAGTCAACTCACGTTCCCTTGGAGTCCTAGACCAATCTAGAAGAGCCCCACCTCTCTCAGCTATCTAGTACAATCCTCTTACTCTCACAAATCAATAGCCTAGTGCAACTTCCCGAGTTATAAACTCTCGAGTAACACTATAAATGAATATATCCTATAAGCTCACAATGACTCTCAAAGGCTTTGAAATAAACAACAAACTCTTGAGCACTTAGCAGAGAGACAATTAGAAAGACAGATCTTGCTTGAATGAATGAAAGCTCGTGTAGCACTCCTTAGTTTCTGTCTTCTTCTTCCTTTCCTTTATATAAGAGCATGAAGCGTGAGGGTCTTCAACACCAGTTCTTTATCAACGGCTCTTTCGAATCATGGCTTGATCTTGAATCTTCTATTTATGGATACTCCGAAGCCATGATCTTATTTGAATTTGATCTCCTCAAAATGTACTAAAGGAAAGATATAATCTCGAAATACTTCCTGAAAAGATAGTCAAACATATATATATAATATAAAGGAAGTATATAATAAGATTAAATAATATACGGACTTATAAAACAGGTTTTGTATTTCATCAACTGTTAATGCTCCAAGGCCTTTGACACAAACATCCTGTCAAAGCCTTTGAAATATTTATTCCGATTTTCATCAAGGGATAGAGTTATCAATTACTATTTGGTAAATGGCGAAAGTGCCAACGACAATTGTCTCGCATCAAGAAGCTTGGATGCACTTTGGAGCTTAACGGAAAACCATGAAGGCAGTGAAGAAGCTAAGGAAGAGTAAAAGTGAAGAAGCCTGGAGGAAATCCCTATTGTCACTCTTCATTCCGTTGAATCAAAATCTGTTGCCTTCATAAATCTTGTAGTTCTTGTAAAGAGCTTTCCAACTCATATTCATATGCGTCAATCAAACGAACGATGATTCGGGAATGTGCATTTCAAGACGAAGCTGAATGTTGAAAAAGTTGAAAGGAGGTCACCATCGACCTTTTTTAGTTGACATCGACTAGACCAGAACACACGATTTGCTTATGTAAAGAGGGGCACTGGACATCGACCTTTTTTACTTGTTATTTTCCAAAGTTTATTTCATATCACCCCCATCAGAATTTTTGATTGGTGTCATGGAAGTTTTATAGAACTCAACTATACAAAATTGGATTCATTAGAGATATAGCATGAAATTGCCTAGTAAAGGGAAGACACAATGAAGTTCATTAGAGATATAGCACTAGATCATCCTCGGGTATACCATGATGCGGACAACTACCCTTAAGCTTCTTGAACCACTCAACATACTCATGAAGACTCTCCGTAGGTGATTGCTCAATACTGAACAACTCCTTCTTAAGTTTGTTGAGGCGAGTCGCAGGAAAGCTTGCTTTAATTGCACCCAAGTAGTAATGCTTTCTGGGGGTAGGTAATAAAGTCAATCGCTTACAGAATCTATCAAGAGAAAAGGGAACACTCTCAACATCAATTGGTCATCAGTAAGGCCTTAGGGTCTAAGTCTATCACACACACACACAAAGGTAGGAAGGTGCTTGTTTGGTTCCTTCTCGGGCAATCCATGAAAGTAGGGTCAAATAGAAGACCAATTCAACTTATACTCAAATCTTGAACCCTCATGGAGATCAGGAAGACTAATTGCAAGTGGTTGAGCACTTAAATTAGGTTCCTTTAGGTTTCTCAGGGTCCTTCTTGGTGGATCAACAACTTCCTCTACCATCTCCTTGTTCGTCTCAAACTCGAGCTTCCTTTTCAACCTAAGAGATCTTTCAATCTCTGAATCAAAAGACAAAGGCAATGAATTAGAAGATCTAATTTGAACCATACAAGAACACAAAAGACTCAAAGTAAAGAGTAATTGAAAGAGATAAAGAAAAGTAAACTTCTTTCTTCTCCTCGGCAACAGCGCCAAGAATTTGACGCGTGGCAAACGTTGTTGGCACTTTTGCCCCTTGTCAAATAGTAATAATATCCAAACTCAAACACAAAACAAATAGATTAGGCAATCAATCACTTGAAAAAACCAAATAACTACTAGTATAGTGATGAAGTCGGGTTTCGAACCCATAGAGAGAAGTGATTTCCTATTCAATAACTCTAAGAAAAAACTCTTATGACAAAGAAATTATTTGGAGCAAATAACTAGAATGTAGAAGTAACCAGATTTATGATTGCAAAGTAGATTGATGTCAAAGTAGAAAGAACATTTCACCTGTAATTCTCTAACAATGGTTGGATTAGCATTAAGGACTCAATATCATAGGTCTACTTGACTAAAGTTAAGAGATCAGTAGAGATTCACTCATCTTATTCAATATTACTAAAGAATAGCATTAAGGACTCAAATAATCAAGACCAATTGACACATTGACTCAACGCAATTAAGACTAATAGGCGCATACCGAACTCAGCCCTAATCGAATATCCTTAACATAGATTAATTGAAATCATCTACTACAAAGACAAAGAAACATCACTATCTCAATACTTTTTTTTTCTATCAATAAAACAACAACGAATTCATAGCTAAGATGTAATTCCTAACACGGTGATCAATCATAAAAAGGAACACAAATATAATAATTAAGCAGAAGATGATAACTAAGAATATTAATAACTAAATAGAAATCACATTCTCACAATCCAAACAGCCATATCTTCGAATCACAGGCGAAACTATGAGTTTAGCAACTCATATGCCAATTCTCTCTCTCTCTCTCTCTAATTGTGTTCATAGTCTCACAATATCAACCACAAGGAAAATAGAAACTGAAATGACCTAATAAAGCCTCTCAAAGATTTGGCCAAACCCTAGTAGGAATAGAATAAAATAATAGGAAATAATGTTTTCGTATCCAAAATCGCAATTTCTGGAAAACGGCCCACGGCGGGCGCCGCCTATGCGGTGTCCGACTTTCCTCGATTGACTTCAATAATCTCCAATGTCGTGCTTCCTTGCTCCTCTCTAGCTTCCTCCTTAGCCTCCATATGCTCCAAAAAATGTCTCTTAAGCTCTTCTAAAGCCCATTCAAGATCGAAATGTAATTCTGCAAAATAAAGACTAAAAAGACGTAGATTCTGAACTTGAATACTTCACAAGCAATATACGAAATTAGACTCAAACAATAGCAAAAACACTACCTAATTGCAATAAGAAATACCTGTAATGCCTAGGTAAGTCCTGGTGGAGGAATTGATGGAAATTATGAACGAGGAGACCGAGGATCTACTCGACATCAACCAAGGTAAGTCGACGTCGACTAAATATTTTTCAGATGCTTTGACAGGTTCTAAGTATGGGGTCGATGTCACCCAGAAGTACTCAACGTTGAGTACTCTAGTCGACATCGACCACTCTCAACATCCTCCATCGGCTTCTCCCTCCTCAAGCAATCCACCAGTGGTAGAGCAGTACTTGACGTCGAGCAGGTTACTCAACCTCGACCAAATCCAGAAGCCTTCATCGACTTCTCCCTCGTCGAGCAAGCCACCAGACACAGAAATGTACTCGACGTCGAGTACATCTACTCGACGTCAACCAGATCCAGAGGTCGCGAATGATGAAGATTCTACGAAGGTAAGTTGAGGTAAGGATATCTCTTTCTCGATTTCAATTAAAGATCTATCTATATATGGAAGAGGTTTGCCTTGGTATGTACGATTATGCAGGGTTTCCCATGATGATCCAAAAAACTACAAAGTACAAGACAAGGTGTATGTCTCCAAGTCAAAGAATCATTGGTTTCCCAACAAATTCAATAACAAAAAGATGGGACCTTTCACGGTGCATAAGATCCATTTCGGAGGATTACAACTGATGGATAAGAATGGAGTCTTATTCGAGGCCCAAGCCACATGGGCGCTGCAGATGCCACTTTAGGCAGGAAAGAAGAAGTCGGCCTAGCGACTATAAAATCTAGAGCTTGTAATAAGACAATCAATTTGTCTTTCTAACAAGACAATCAATTTGTGTTTTTTTTTGTTTTTAAACATTATCTTGGATTTTCTATTGTGGATTTTGTCTTTCTAACAAATCTTGTAGGTACGAAAAGCTGCAGAGTACTCGATGTCAAGTAATCTACTTGATGTCGACCACACATGAAGAGCATAGGAGCAAGTTTTCGACAGAAAACCATCCCGAGGCTTCAACATACTCAATGTCGAGTAGGTTTAGTCGATGTCCACTAACCTTACTCGATGTCAACCACTTCTGCAGCGTCTTTTCAGCACTTGTTTCAAGCTTCTGCACATCTTTCTAGTAAGTCTCTTTCTTTATGTTGTGAGCCGAATCTGCCATGTTTTATAGTAAATTTTATATCGTTTTCTGCATACAATTTAAGCATTTGGGCTAGGATAGTACGGAATCTATGTAGTTTATGTTTATTTGCCAAATTATGGAATCTACACAAGTTTCTGTTTAAATTCGCAGAAATAGAAGCAATTTACAACAGTTCTGAGAAAGGAAGAAAAGCTTGAAAGTCAACTACAGAAGTCCAAGGTCAAAGATCGGCGAAACCAGGACAAATCACGCTAAAGTTGAATGTTACTCAATATCGAGAAAGCTTTACTCGATAACGACAAAAAGTACGCACCCAAAGCTGATCGAGGAAAGCCTGATCGAGAAGCACAACTGAGGAACAAGCCAACTCGAGTTACAATTTTACTCGATATCGACTAAGCCCAGCAGGCACACCTGATCGAGGATCCGAGGAGGAGCTGATCGAGTTGACCAGACAAGGCGACACCGACGACAATTCTACTCGATATCGAGTAAATTGCTCGATATCAACAAGACCAGAGACACACGTCCGAGCCAAGTCGAGAAGCAGTTGCTCGAGTAAGCCAGCAACCCAGTCGATGAACAACATTCCTCGATATCGAGTAAACTACTCGATATCGAGTATATCAAGACCTATCCATAGAGAGAGGATTTACCCACACATGAAGATATTTAGATATTTTAGATATATTTCCTTTTAAGATAAATGTTCCTTTTATTAAAGTTTTATCTTTAGATATTAGATAGATATTTCCTTCCTTGATTAGCAAGGATTGGAAGCCTATAAATAAAGCCCTAGGGGCTGGATTTTAGTCATTAAAATTCAGAGACAATTAGTTACATAGAGAGAAAAGGAGAAGAGGTTGTAAGATTGGTTGAGTTTATTAATGCAAGTTAGTTCTTTTTCATCAAAGATGTCTGCGATTGCGATGAAGAGCGAGTAGTCCACCCACTTCTAGGGTTGGGGAGAGCCCGACGATAGCCCTGTGCGTTTGATGTAAAGATCCGACTTTTATCATGTTTTGAGCATCTACTACCTTTTATGTGTTTATTACCCATCTAATGAAGATCCATGCTAACAACTTGGATTGTAAACCTAAAATCGGTAGATAGAATTAGGGTTTATTGAAAGAGTTGTCTAATTATTGGAAAAGGCAAAAGCTTAATCCTTCGATGTAATTTACATGATTATCTGTTTTATCTTGCCTTATACATGTTTGGTTATCGTTGTCGCAAACCCCGATCTTGGAAGTCTTTCATACATAGTTTATTTCGAATCCCGGAAGATTTTTTCTTTATTTTATTTCGTTTAAAGTTTCTGTTTTTCCTCGATCTCGACCAATTTAAGTCGATATCGACTTCTGATATTCGATCGACGAAGATCGTTGTAGCTTCTGGTGTGCAGGTACCCGAGATCGACGAAAGCCTTCCTCGATATCGAGGAGATTTGCTCGATATCGAGTAAAACCCGGGTGTCGCTGCTGCTTCGTTTTGACTTGTCCGATCTTCTGTCGACTAACTCTAGTCGAGATCGGGTTATCTGTTGTCGATCACTTTTGAGATTCTCTGCTGCCTAGGATCCGCTAACACGCTTCCTCATGGATCGATCCTGACTTCCCATTGCCACATCGGGAGGAAGTCTTGTAATTATTTACAAGGGAACCACCTGAGTTTAACGGCTTAGACGAACCGGAACGCCTTCTACACGTCCACGCTAAACTAAAAAGAGCCATGGCGGCCGCAGAAACACAGGAACAGCTGATAGAAAGGCTTCGGAGGGAACTAGCCGCTAACAATGCTGCTCTCGCCACTGAGAGAGCAGGAGGGGAACAGGAAGCTGAGCGTGCGAGGCAGGCAGAAGCTGAGCTTGCCCAATACCCTAGCACTACAGAGGATTACATGCATCCGACTCTCGTCGTGCCTGAATCGGCCATTCTAATCCCTCAGAATAACTATGAAATTCACATTCACTTCCTTATTGAACTTAAAAATAATGCTTTTCATGGGAGATTTAATGAATGCCCTCTTGAACATATTACCAATTTTTCTGACATGTGTCGTACTCTTGCTGAAGGTACTACTTTGGAATATGTCAAGATGAAGGCCTTCCGATGGTCTCTCGCTGGTCCCGCATTGAAGTGGCTGGAAGGACTAAAACCACGATCCCTTACGACATGAGCTCAAGTAGAGTAGGAATTTCCCAACAAATTCTTTCCTCCTTTCAAGACAGCACTCCTCCGCTAGAAGATCACAGCTTTCAAACAGAAGTCTGGGGAGCCGCTGGCAAAAGCATGGGAACGATATAAAGAACTGTTGCGATCTTGCCCTACTCATGGACAGCCACCCTATGTCATTCAAGAGATCTTCTTCAATTCTCTTGACCAAGTCACTAAGGATAGGATCAATCAGTATACTCGATATGAGTATCTGACGATGCCACCAGCTGACGCATGGGGTGTACTCGACAAGCTCACCAACTACGATAACAAATATGGGGCTTCTACAAACTATGAGAACTCTTATGCCAGGCCAGCCACATACATTCCCCTCTATGAGCCCTCTAAAGAAATTGATCCAGATGTCAAGGAGCAATACTATAGAGATCATAATCGCAAGCTTCTCAAGAAAGTCCAGTATCTTTCTGTCAACAAGCCCTGCATCGAATGTGGATCACAGCGGCACACCACTACTGAGTGCCCACACACAGAACATGTTAGGCTGGCAGAACATCACGAAGAGGTAGCTTACGCAGGGGGACCCAATCGGTACATGGGGGACCAAAGGTTTCAACAACCACAATGGAACCAAGGTGCCCCTAGGAACCCCCCGCCATACAGAGCTCCAGGACATCCGGAAAGGGACCAGAAAAGGGATGACCTACAGACCATCCGAGAGAAAATGCGGAGGAACCATTCTGATACCAAGCAGTCCTTCAACTCCGTCGACACTCAAATACAAGGTGTCAATTCTAGGCTTGGGGAGATTGATATATGGAGGAAATCAATGGAGACACAGATTGGCCAGCTAGCAGCAGGCGTCCCCAGACAGACAGGTTCGCTCCCTGGATCTTTAGAACCAAATCCCAAGGGGAAGACCGGGCACGCCGCTGCTGTGAAACTCAGGAGCGGCCACCAACTACGAGATCCAGAAGTCAGAAAGCAGCAGGACGAAAGAGATGAACAACAAGTCGATATCGACCAGCCCTTGGTCGATGTCGAGGAGAGGCAACTCGATATCGAGGAAAAGGATGTCGATGTCGAGGAGATACCTGGCCACAATTCGTCTTCACAGCACAGCAACTCGACATCGAGGAATCTGGTCGATATCAAGAAAAATCTGGTCGATGTCGAGGAGAACCAAGTCGACATCGAGAAAGATGCAACACCTCCAATATCTGTTCTGGCTCCGAACCAGAAAAAGAAGCTTCCTTTCCCAACAAAATCTCCAAAGGATCCAGCAGAAAAGAAGTTCCAGCGCTTCATCAAGATGCTTCAGAAGCTCAATGTCACCATACCTTTCACAGAGGCTCTTAATGAAATGCCATCATATGTCAAATTCCTCAAGGAGATCCTAAGCAAGAAGCGGTCAATGGCTGAGATTACAGAGGACGGCAGCCATATGGATATACTTTAGAAAAGGCCAGATACAGGTAAGTTTTCTATAACCATTGGATTTGGTCAATATAAATTTAATGCTTTATGTGATCTTGGAGCTAGTGTGAGTATAATGCCTTTAACAATATGGTCCAAGATTAAGATATGTGCCCTAGAGCCTGTGGATGCTAAGCTTTATATGGCCAACAACACGGTGGTCATTCCAACATGCATGGTGGACAATGTGCCAGTGCAAGTAGGTAAGTTCTTTGTCCCTGCTGATTTTCTAGTTATTGATATGGCGGAGGACCCTACTTGTCCAATTATTCTAGGAAGGCCCTTCTTGGCGACGGTGGATGCTGAAGAGCTGGAAAAGAGGGATATGGAAGCCCAGGGGGAGAAGATCATGGCCATCCTAAACGACGACACGAATGATCTGCTCGACATCGACCAAGGTAAGTCGACGTCAACTAATTATTTCTCGGATGCCTTGACAGGATGCAAGTATGGGGTCGAAGTCGACCAGAATTCCTCGACATCGAGGAATTTTGTCGACATCGACCAAACTCAGAACCCTCCACCCGCAGCAGCCTCGTCGAGCAACCAATCTGAAGCCACAGACTCCTCGATATTGAGGAAATTGATCGATATCGACCAAAATCCCGCTGCATTGACTTCGCCTTCGTCGATGAGCAATCTACTGGAAGCCGAGAAAGACTACTCGATATCAACCAAATTGGTCGATATCGACCAACACCTTGCTTCCTCGACTCCACCATCCTCGAGCAGCAACCCACCCCCTGAAGAAAACAACTCGATGTCGAGTAAAATTTCTCGAGATCGACCAAAACAGGAGATCCCCGAATCCGATTCTGCGAAGGTAAGCCAAGGCATGGATCTTTCTTCTCCGATTTCCATTAAAGATTTATCTATACATGGGAGAGGTTTACCTTGGTATGTACAATTATGTAGGATTTCCAATGATGAGCCCAAGGAGTATGAAAGACAAACTCTATGTTTCCAAATCAAAAGATCATTGGTTTCCCAACAAATTCAACAAGAAGAAGATGGGGCCCTTCGTGGTGAACAAGATCCATTCTGGAGGATTGCAGCTAATGGACAAGAATAGAGTCCTATTTGAAGCCCAAGCTACATGGGCCCTGCAAATGCCACCTTGAGCTTAAAGGAGAAGTCGGCCTAGCGACTATAAAATCTAGAGCTTGTAAATAGACATTTATTTTTTGGGACTTTGGAACTTTTGATTTTGGTTTTGGTTTTGGTTTTTGTTCTTTATTTTAGAATACTTCATGTGGAAATTCTTGTCTTCGTGTGAAATCTAACACTTTTAGGTTGGCAAGCATAAAAGGATCGCGAAAGGTGGAATAAGAAGTCCCTGAAAGATAGTCGAAATCGGCTAGGCCAGTCGAGAACGACCAAGAGGAGCAGCCCAGTTTTACTCGATGTCGAGTAGGCCAACTCGACATCGACCAAGTCAAAAAGCTCCTCGACTTCAGCATTTCACTCGACGCTGAACATTTACTCGATATCGACAACATTCCTCGATATCAACCAACCCAGTTCCTCGACAGCTCCTGTTTTACTTTCCTCGGCGCATTATTCTGTGAGTTCCTTCCTTTACTCTCGCTTTGTTTGATTTTCATACAGTGGGGACACTGTATATTTTAAGTATGGGGTGGGGGAAGGGCTTACTTTGTGCATATTTTATATATTTGACATTATTTGTGCATTTCTTGAATTGCTTACGCATGGCTATTTTGGAATTCAGTATTGATTTATGCGCTTATATGCATGTTTTCCAAAGTTTGAGACAAATGACCCCCACTGAAAATTTTGATTAACGTCATGGAAGCTTTATATTGAACTTGATGATGCAAAATTAGATTCATTAGAGATATAGCATGAAATTGCCTAGTAAAGGGAAGTCACAATGAAGCGCATTATTTCTTAAAAACCATGAAAAGAGGTAAAATTTGATTTTGCTTTTGAAATGTTGCATGATAAGAGGATAGAGGACTTTATATTTCCATATAATGCTCATTGTTATATCCTAGCCTTACCTATGCATTACACAAAAGCCATATTATGCCTTATTTCAATTATTGCTCCACATGATCTAAATATTTGCCATTCTTTACTTTATTTCCTATCCAGGGATTATGTTGAGAATGATGTTATATTTTGGAGATTATCATATGGTGTTTGTGTTGTTTTATATCATATATGGAGTTTGGAAGGAAATTGTTTGAAAAATATGGAAAATTTAATGAGTGAAAGAAAATCTGATCACCTCAGGAGATAAAGGTAGATCGACCCTGCTCGCTGAGATAATAGTTTGGCGAGATGGGACACATTGTGAGGAGTTCAAAGCACTAAGTATCCGGGGCCATTCATGACACCCATGTTTGCGACTCGCGAGAAGGCAACACTGAGGTTAGGGAGGTAAAAGCATAATATTGAAAAAAGCATTATGGAAGGTGATGAATCTTATGAGAAGGAATGTGGAAATTCAATCTGGAAATACTCCATTTCCCTGGATCATTAGCACCACATTGCCAAAAATTGCCCACATTTAGCCTTTTACCAATCTATTCCTTATTGAGCTTAACTTAAAGTCCTCTTGATTATTAATGCTTTGTCACTTATGAATTGTTTTTGCATAACCCTCCATTTTTTAGTAGATGTTGCTTTTTTATTGCACATGCATGGATTTGTGACACTAGTACCTTTTCGAGGATGGTAATTGATTGTAGGGTTATATGAGAATGAATCTAATATGTTGAGAGTTTGAATTCTTCCCCTGTATGACGATTAAAAGTATTGCTTGGGGACAAGCAACCTTAAGTATGGAGTGTTTGTTGTGAGTTGAATCTGCCATGTTTTATAGTAACTTTTATATCTTTTTCTGCATACATTTCATGCATTTGGTCTAGGATAGTATGGAATCTATGTAGTTTATGTTTATTTGCCAAATTATGGAATATACACCAGTTTTTGATTAAATTCGCAGAAATCGAAGCATTTTACAGCAGTTCTGAGAAAGGAAGAAATGCTCAAAAGTCAACTACAGAAGTCCAAGGTCAAAGAGCGGCGGAACCAAGACAAATCAAGCTAAAGCTGAATGTTACTCGATATCCAGAAAGCTTTACTCGATAATGACAAAAAGTATGCACCCAAAGCTGATCGAGGAAAGCCTGATCAAGAAGCACAACTGAGGAACAAGCCAACTCGAGTTACAATTTTACTCGATATCGACTAAGCCCAGCAGCCAAACCTGATCGAGGATCTGAGGAGGAGCTGCTCGAGTTGACCAGACAAGCCGAGACCGATGACAATTCTACTCGATATCAAGTAAATTGCTCGATATCGACAAGACCAGAGACACATGTTCGAGCCAAGTCGAGAAGTAGTTGCTCGAGCAAGCCAGCAACCCATTCGACGAACAACATTCCTCGATATCGAGTAAACTACTCGATATCGATTATATCAAGACCTATCCATGGAGAGAGGATTTACCCATACATGAAGATATTTAGATATTTTAGATATATTTCCTTTTAAGATAAATGTTCCTTTTATTAAAGTTTTATCTTTAGATATTAGATAGATATTTCCTTCTTTGATTAGCAAGGATTGGAAGCCTATAAATAAAGCCCTAAGGGCTGGATTTTAATCAATAAAATTTCAGAGACAATTAGTTACATAGAGAGAGAAGGAGAAGAGGTTGTAAGATTGGTTTAGTTTATTAATGCAAGTTAGTTCTTTTTCATTAAAGATGTCTGCGATTGCGATGAAGAGCGAGTAGTCCACCCACTTCTAGGGTTGGGGCGAGCCCGACGATAGCCCTGCGCGTTTGATGTAAAGATCTGACTTTTATCATTTTTTGAGCATCTACTACCTTTTATGTGTTTATTACCCATCTAATGGAGATCCATGCTAACAACTTGGATTGTAAACCTAAAATTGGTAGATACAATTAGGGTTTATTGAAAGAGTTGTATAATCGTTGGAAAAGGCGAAAGCTTAATCCTTTGATGCAATTTACATGATTATCTGTTTTATCTTGCCTTATACATGTTTGGTTATCGTTGTCGCAAACCCCGATCTTGGAAGTCTTTCATACGTAGTTTATTTCAAATCCCGCAAGATTTTTTCTTTATTTTATTTCGTTTAAAGTTTCTGTTTTTCCTCAATCTCAACCAATTTTGGTGGATATCGACTTTTGATATTCGATCGACGAAGATCGTTGTAGCTTCTGGTGTGCAGGTACCCGAGATCGACGAAAGCCTTCCTCGATATAGAGGAGATTTGCTCGATATCGAGTAAAACCCGGGTGCCGCTACTTCTTCGTTTCGACTTGTCCGATCTTTTGTCGATTAACCCTAGTCGAGATCGGATAATCTGCTGTCGATCACTTGTGAGATTCTCCGCTGCCTAGGATCCGCTGACATGCTTCATCGTGGATCGATCCTGACTTCCCATTGCCACATCGGGAGGACGTCTTGTAATCATTTGCAAGGGACGGAATCTGGTTTTCTTTATTCGTATTTTATTTGCATTCTCGATTTTCCTCCTACAACCCTTTACCCTTGTTTTATACAGTGACGACACTGTAATGTTTAAGTATGGGGTGGGGGAAACGGTGAGGATCCTCTAGTCCGCCTTTGTTGTCCCTTTTATAGTCCGCTGTCTTTTATTGGTTGAAATCAATTATAAAACTACCTCATTTATTAAGAAAATAAATAAAATTATTCGGCGAATCCAATCAAGTGATACAGACTACATAATGGACTACAATCATGGACTAGAGGATCTCAACCTTGGGGGAAAGGCTTACTTTGTGCATATTTATGTTTATTTCCCGAATTGTTCATGCATGGTGTTACTTTGGATTCAATATTCATCTATATGCTTACATTTTATTTTCCAAAGTATATTTTTATCACCCCCATCAAAAAATTTGATTAGTTTCATGGAAGTTTTAAAGAACACGACGATGCAAAATTGGATTCATTAGAGATATAGCATGAAATTGCCTAGTGAAGGGAAGTAACAATGAAGTTCATTGTTTTCTTGAAAACCATGAAATGAGGTAAAATTGAAGTTGCTTTTGACATATGCATGATAAGAGAACGGAGGACTTTATATTTTCCATATGATTCTCATTGTTTATATTGTAGCCATACCTATGCTTATATGCATCTCAAAGCCATATTGTGTATTATTTCATATTTGCTCCACATGTTCTAAATATTTGCCTATTTCTTTACCTTATTACCCATCCGGGGAGTATGTTGAGAAAATGATGTCATATTATAGAGATTATTATATGGTTGTTGTGTTGTTATTATCCTTATTGGAGTTTAGCGGGAGAATGATTCAAAGTTATGGAAAATTTAATGAATGAAAGAAAATCCGGTCACCTCAGGAGATAAAGGTAGATCGACCCTACCTGCGTTGAGATATTAGTTCTATAGGATGGGACATCAAGGTGAGGAGTCTGAAGTACTAAGTATCCGGGGCCATTCATGACACCCATGTTTGCGACTCGCGAGAAGGCAGTGCTGAGGTTAGAGAGGTAAAAGCATAATATTTAAAAAAAGCATTGAGCGAATGAGCGAAAGGTGAAAAATCAAAGGAAGAAGGAATCTGGTATGAAAGTTTGGAAAGTACTCCATTTCCCCAGATTATTACCACCACATGGCCAAAAATTGCCCACCTTATGCCTTTTACCAATCTACTCCTTATTGAGCTTAAATTAAGTCTTCTTGATTATTGTTGCTCTGTCGCTTATGAAATTGATTTTGGATAACCCTCCTTTTGTGTAGATATTACTTTCACATGCATGGATTTGTGGAATAAGTACCTTTTCAAGGATGGTGATTGATTACAGGGAAATATGAGAATGAATCTAAGGTGTTGAGAGTTCAATTTCTTCCATTGAATGACCATCCAAGTTATTGCTTGAGGACAAGCAAGCTTAAGTATGGAGTGTTGATGTGCGCTCAAATAACCATGATTTTCACTTACATCTATATCGGTTTATGTCTGCATTTCCTATTTCTGGGTTTGATTTATACAGAATCTGTGTAGTTAGTGCTCATTTGACAATTATGGAGGTCTACACTAGTTTCTGTTTAATTTCGCAGAAATTGAGACATTTTACAAGCAATTGGGAGAAGGGAAGAAAACTATGGAAGTGCTTGAGGTCAATTACAGAAAGCCCAAGGTTGCGTAAGAGTTGAGCTAGAACACATTGAGCAGAAGTTGAGCCATAACCCATCGAGCAGAAGACAAGGAAGAAGGCCACTTGACAGGACTAGTCGACGTCTACCAAAATGGTCGATGTCGAGTATAATGTGATCGAAATCACCCCCTGAAGCCAAGATCGAGCAGGAGACGAGCACAAGACCCAGATGTCGAGCATACTCTTACTCGATGTCGAGTATATGTCGAGTGCAGTCCGAGTCGAAGTCGAGCTGGAATCCGAGTGATTGAGGTTGCTTACAAGACAAGGGACGTGAAGATCTATCAAGTTGAAGATATTTATCCACATTAGATAATTCCTACTTCTACTTTAAGGAATTTAAGTGTTTTATTTGTTTTATTTATCATAATTATATCTTAGGAAAGAGATAGATATAAATAGAGATAGAGTTGTTCTTTCCTTGATTAGTGTGGATTGAACACTATAAATAAGGCCCTAGGGGCTGAGTTTTAGGATCATTCAATCATCCAAGCCCCAAGCAATTGTGTTATATAGAGTTAGAGAGAGAGTGGAGGTTGAGTAGAGTTAGAGCAAGATGAGACATTTTGGCAATATTTGGTTGTAAGCTCTCTATTTCCGAGATAATGCAAGTTAGTTCTTTTATATTATTGATGTGCGTTTCTATGATGAAGAGCGAGTAGTCACCCAACTTCTAGGGTCGGGGTGAGCCCGACTTTGGCCATGTAAGGTAATGCATCAAAGGTACAATCTTTTATTGCGATTTCATCTTCTATCCTTGATATACATGATTCTTCTACGACAATCGAAGGTGATCCTTATTTGTGTTATTGAAGCAAAAATTATCTTAATGAAAACATGGATTAATTATGTGAAAAGAGTTAGTAACAATTACCATTTATGAGAAAGCCTCTATCTTCTTAATTGTTAATGACGAAAGTTATTTGATGAAAAGGCCTGATTTTTTATATCTTTGGCATGAGTCTTACATGGTTATCGTTGTGGCGTTGAAACCTTGGCCTATGAAGCTTTTAGTTTATTGAATCAAATCCACCAATTTCGTGTTTACTTATGTTGTTTATTTTCATTAAAGTTACGATTTTTTTTGCACTGACGCACTCGAGATCGACTACAGTTTAGTCGATATCGAGTAACTTGGTTGATGTCGAGTACTTTTTACTCGACATCGGCTTGTTTGTCTTTTGTTGTGCGTGCATGCAGCTGTAGAAAAGTCGACAGCTTTGGTCGATATCGAGTACTTTACTCAATATCAAGTGAATCTTCTAGTTGATTTCGAGGAGGATCTGGGACTTGAAAGGCGAGTGTTGACACGCTTCCTCATGGATACGATCCTGAATACCCTAACACTACAACGGGAGAGATTCTTGTAATTTATTTGCTTGGACAGGGAGTTGATTTGCTTTTATTGTTTTATATTTGCATACTTGATTTCCTTCCTAACAAACTTTAAATTTGATGAGAAGGTTTCTCGAGGGATGGAGGAGGAAGTGGTGGTCGATATCGGGTAGAATCTATGCATAAATTAAAATAACAAAATAAAATAATAAAGGTGCAAACTTCCAAGGTTAGGGATCACCGCAACAATAAACATATCTGTAGATTATAAATCACATAAAGATGCATGCTTTATATCAAATAACTTTCGTTATTAACAAATAGGAATATAGAGGCTCTCGCATAAACCTTAAGTGTTACTATCCCTTTTTCATAATTAATCCAAATTCATAATAAGATCAATTTTGCTTCAATATCATAAATAAGGATCACCTACTACTTTCGTAGAAGAATTATGCATATAGGATGGAAGATGATAAAGAGATACAAAATTATAAATTGATCAATCAAACACACATATCTATGTTAGGATCACCCCAACCCTACAAGATGGAAATTAGAAACAAAACATAATAAAAGAAAACAACTTTAATATTAAACTAAAACTAGAACTTACAACCATTCGACTCCTTTCTCTTCCTTCTCTCTCGCCTCTCTCCCTCTCTCCTAAGATAAAACATTAATAAATAAAACAAATAAAACAAATAAAATTCCCCCTAGGGTAAAATAAGGAATTACTAATGTGGATAGAATCTTCCTTCATGATAGATCCTTTGTGCCTTGGTGTAGAAGCAAACTCTTTCTTCGGATTCCTACTCGATTTCGACCCGGATTCGTTCCTAGGATGTACTCGACATCGACCACAGTGGTCGACGTCGACTAAGTCTCGTGTCTTTGCTTTATCTTCTGCTCGATGTGTTTTGGCTCAACTTCTGCTCGACCTTGAGTTGCTGTAGTCGACTTTGAGCACTTCCATAGTTTTCTTTCCTTCTCTGAATTGCTAGTAAAATGTCTCAATTTCTGCGAAATTAAACTGAAACTAGTGTAGACCTCCATAATTGGCAAATAAGCACTAACTACACAGATTCTGTATAATCAAACCCAAAAATATGAAAAGCAGACAGAAATCGTTATAGATGTAAGTGAAAATCATGGTTATTTGAGCGCACATCAATGTCCTGTCTCCTAGAAGTCAAAGAAGCGGCCAGTTGTATCTTTTTCATCTGTAGAAGCTGAATATCGATCACTTCGTTGCCTAACAAAAGAGTTAGTTTGGCTATCTCATCTTTTTATTAAGCTAGGAGTTGAGGACATCACTCATATACCGGTTCACTGTGACAATCAAGCTACAATATAAATTGCAAGGAACTATGTGTTACATGAACATACTAAGCATGTTGATTTGGATTGTCATTTTGTTCGATACATGCTATGTGAAGGGATCCTCACTCTCTCTTATCTTCCAACACGAGACCAATTAGCAGATACTTTCACCAAATCTCTGTCAGGGCCTCGTGATGTCCACTAAAGTAACCATGTTTTTATGCACATTTTAACTCCTTATTCTAAGTACACTGCATATTTCGGGTTGGAAATATGTTATATTTGTGTAGTATAAGCTTCTTTTCCATAAATAGAGGTCTACACGAGTTTTAGTTTAATAATGCAGAATTTGGAGCCATTCTGGGAGGAAACCAAAAGGAGAAGACAAAGACAGGATTCTACTCGACGTCGACTAGGACCACTCGACGTCGACTACAACTGGGAGCAAAATCAAGTCGAGGACTGAAGACGGACACCACTCGAGCATAAACTGTACTCAACGTCGAGTACACTTACTCGACGTCGACTAGACCTGAAACCTACCCGAGTTCGACGAGAAAGGGACTACTCGAGGAGCCGCGAAGAGAAGCCGAGATCGAGTACAACTACTCGACGTCGACTAGAACTGGTCGACGTTGACTGCGCTATTTTGGGTCGCGAGTCCGTTGGGCCAATCCGAGGACGTGTAGACTACTTGGGCACGAAGTAAGACCGGTTCTATCAGATTTTTATCAAGATCTATCGATGGAGAGAAGATTATTCACCACTTGAAAGATTTAGATATTTATCTTTTTAGATTAATGTTTTATTTATTTAAGTTTTATCTTTAGAAATATATAGAATTTGCCTGTCTTGACTAGCAAGGATTAAAGTCTGGGGAGCCGCTAGCTCGAGCATGGGATCGGTACAAGGATCTATTGCGATCTTGCCCTACTCACGAGCAGCCACCATATGTAATTCAGGAGATTTTCTACAATTCTCTTGATTTACCCAGCAAGGAACGGATCAATCAATATACTCAATATGAGTATCTAACGCAAACAACAACGGAGGCTTGGGCATCGATCGAAAGGCTCACCAACTTTGACAACACCTATGGGGGCCCTGCGAATTACGACGACAACGCCTATGCAAGGCCAGCCCCAACCATGCTGATAACTCCACTCCCTTGATGAAAATCGGAAATAGTTTCAAAGGCTTTGACACACAGTTTGTGTCAAAGGTCTTGAAGCTACAACTGTGTTGATGAAACACAAAACCTGTACTTTATTATATTATGTCCGAATATTATTATATGTTATTACATGCTTCTATATATTATTATATATGCACTAACATTTCAGGAGGCTTTTCGAATTATATCTCCTTCCTTAAAGCTTGAAGTTGAGAAGAATAAAATGGGAGATCATGGCTTCAGAGTTTCCATGAATAGAAGATTGTGTAGATAGCCATGATCAGCCTAGCCGTTGAAGAGAAGATTCTTCTTTGTTGGAGGCGCTGATTTGTTCAATATAAAGAAAAGGAAGAAGGGAAGACAGACACACATTCGTTGAACACAAGCAGTCATACACTCAAGCCTTCAAGTCAAATCTGTCTTCTTCGTGTGCTCTCTGCTAGTCCTTAAGAGTCTGTTATTTCATTTCAAAGTATTTGAGAGTTACACAGTGAGCTTATAGGATATGTTTTGTTATAGTGTTATACTCGAGAGTTTGTAACTCAGGAAGTGGACAGTAAATAATTGATTCACTAAGTGTAAGAGGATTGTACTAGATAGCTGAGAGAGGTGGGGCTCTTCTAGATTGGTCTAGGACACCAAGGGAATGTGAGTTGACTAGATTGCAATTGTATAGGAGAGAGGCTTCTCGGTGAGCTATTAGAATCCTAAGTCTTGTGAATCAATAAAAGCCGGTTGAATCCTAGGGTTGTGGAAGAACCCTAAGCGGGGACGTAGGCTAAGTTCATGCTGAACCTCGTAAACAATTCATTGCGTCCTTTACTAACTACTTTACCATATTTCCGCACTTGTTTCGAACTGTATAACTCTGTTGTGATTTAGGTTTGCCAGAAGAAAGAATTATGTCTAATCTCAAAGGGTTTTGCAAAAACTTCAAAAGTCTTTAGATTATCTGCGAAAAACCGGCATACTCTATTCAAACCCTCTTCTAGAGTATTTCTATATTACCTTGTTATACATTATCGAAACTTCAATTGGTATCAAAGCTTTACTCACTACTTTTGATCTAACAATTTTGTGAGTTTTTTATCATGTGTGGTGAAGCAAGCGAAGGATTTGTGATAGCATGCATTTAGGTAGGCATAATAGGTTGCATTTAGCTTAGTTAAGATGCATTTTATGCATAGATTAAGTACAATTTGCATATTTGCTCTCTATGTTAGTGGAGTCGGAATCTACACACTTTTATTGATTATTTCAGGTAATCGTGGATCCGATGATGAGACATGGGTTGATAACGCATTGGATGAGAATATCTAGTTGATCGAAGAAGCTTACATGAAGATCTCAAGAGGTCCTGAGAAGAAGAAGCGAACATAAACGAAGAACAAGTTTGCAGAAGTTGTCGCTAGACATGCTGAACTTGTATTTCACTTTCTGGAGGCCTCGGTTGTCCGATTGACTATTATGATCATGCGTTGGAAAACTATTTCAGAGAGCTACAACTTTCCTGTTGACGAGAAGAGCAAATTCGTGATAGAATTTCCGTGAAAGACAGATGCAGCGGCCGCCGCATGTATGCCGCGGCCGCCGCCAGGGCCGCTGCAGCGGGGTACCAGAGTTTGCACATGCTGCGTCGTTTTGATTATTAAAAAAACCTAGAACCTATTACTTAGTTTTGGTGGCCGACTTTGGATGATTTAAAAGGCCAAGTTTTATGTTATTTTCATAACTTTTATTCTATTTCGTTCATCAGACACTTTAGAGATTTGAGAGATGTCTTCCATGAGGAACTAAACTCATCTATTCTGCCTGCATTTTGAAGCTTTATTTGGATTGATTGTGAGTTTCTAATTCTCGTTTCTTGTTTCCTATATTTGAATGCTTCAACTTCTTTGTGCTTGATTGTTTATTGTTTTGTTCTATCTTGTCTGGCCAACTTGTTAGATCAATTCAATTGCTATGGTTTTGTAGATTCCTGGTTGTGAACCCCAATCTAAGTGGCAAACTTGTTCCTTTAGGGCTGGTTGAACTAATTGAATGAGTAGGAAGTTGAATGTGTTGTTAAATCCCTCTTTAGGGACTGCAAATACCTTGGCTAATCTCTGAACTTAAAGCTATCAATTGGGTTAAATCCTTCTTTAGTGACTGTTTGATTGATAAGGGTTGCTAGGACTGGTTGGACTAGTAACTATATTAGGTAGGGACAAGGGCATTCATAGGAAACTTAATAGGACGAGAAGAAGTTAAAAGGATCGCTTCAATCCAATAAAGTGGAAAATTGTAGGTAGATTTGCTTCACCTAAATTGTCTTAAACAAATCCATTTACTTTGCTTTCTTTACTCCGCTTTGATAAAAGGTGGAACTTTCACAATCAACCCCCCTCCCTCTTTGGTTACTGGAATGGCATCTTAATCACACTTGAATTATAACTTTCCCTGTGGGATCGACCTCTTGCTTATTGCTATACTAGTTATAAGTTTGAGTTTATTTTGGCGGATCAACGACAGGTTTTCCCTCCGTCAAATTTGGCGCCATTGCCGGGAAATTTTTGCTATACTAGTTATAAGTTTGAGTTTACTTAGGCCGATCAACATGTATTGATGGTGAGGTTATTGCAGTTACCTGGAGAGAATTTTCATCAATACTTTATCAGACTGTAGGAGTACATTAACGATATTTATTCATGGGGATATCAAGCTAGTATAAGAGAAGTGCTTCTATGCATCTTTGATGGCATGACTGCTGAGACACGAAGTCTTGCCGAGCGCCTGAGTGATGGAGGTTTATTAGATATGGGACTCTCGGAGATGTGGGAATTTTTCTGCTACATGGATAATCAATGTGCGCAGAACGAGTCACTTTCTCCAGTATCTCAAATCGTTGAAACCTCTGTTGCATCTCTTGAAGTCATTGTGGAAAATCACATTGAGAAGACTGAGGAAGAAGACACTCCATCTGATGAGATCATCCCTAGCTCACCCATTGATGAATCAGGTCCAGAGCCTATTGCTGAGGCTACAAAGCAGGTAAAGGTCATCTCCTGCACTCGAGAGAATATTGGTGAATACATTGATCCATTTGACTACTACTTTGACAAGCCACCAGTAGAACTGAATTGGTGATATTATATACCCTTTGTGGGTAGTCAAGCTCCTGAATACAATAAGTCTAAACGGTTCATAAATGTATTATTATTTAGTTTCAATTTATTTGTATGTAGTGCATGCTTGTTTGTTAGTTGTGCACAAGAGTTTCACAGGTTGCTGAGGGCTTTGACTATGTCTGATTAGTTTCGTAAGCTTAAGAAAAACGTCGAGCCAACGACTTGAAACAAGGGCGCTTCTCGGGAGGCAACTCGACGTAAGTTTTTCTTTCTTTTTCCTTTTCCTCTTCCTTCAACCTGATTATATTTGATTTACTTTTGCTGTCTTTATTGTTTCATTGAGGACAATGAAAGCTTTAAGTGTGGGGGAGAGGAATTCTGTATATATAGATGCATATAGGAGATCATATTTAAATTTATGCACCATGTTTAAGTTATTTCATTTTTTTAAATTAATTTCTTGTTTATTTTTGTAATTAAAAAAAATTCCAAAAATCCAAAAATAAGCATGCATTGCATACATATGTGTTTTTCAAACACCCATCTAGCTTAGTTTGTCCTCTAATTTAAATTTCAAGCATAATCATATAAATCTCATGGGGTTTTGGATGTTTCATCCTTGTTTGTATTTGATTTTTGTGGAACATGAGCTAGCAAATATAATTGAACATGTATGATTAAGCTAAAGTATGATTGAAGTCCTAAAAACATGACCCTGTGAGAATGTTTGGCCTTATTTGAATTATTTTGCTCAATTGTGTGAATTACTCTCCTTGTGTTGCTACCTTTTGGCATTGACTGCAGTATCTGCTTTTCAAGACCGACTCACATGTTTATTGCTTGCGGAGTTTATGTTTATATATTGACTCTTTTTTTTTGAATTTGTGCATATTTAGTGAATAAGGTGGCAATGGTTGATACACTTAGTAACCGGATCTATGCATGACACCCATGGGTATGATTCGTGCAAAAAGGTGTTGAAAACTATCCACTAGGAAAGAAAGCTTGATCATTGAGTAACCAGGTTCATTCATGACACCCATGTTTGTAATTTGCGTCAAAAGATGTCCAAGTGGACTTCATATTAGTAGGTTGAGGTGTTGATAGACCGGGGCCATTCATGACACCCATGTTTTCGTCTCGCGTAAGGAAAGCACCAAGACAAGGAAAAAAAAAGAGAAGGAAAGAAAAAAAAAAAGAAAAAAAAAGGGTCACATTTTATTTAGTTCTCTTTATTGTGTTCCGCAAGTAATGACATTTCGGTAGATATTTGGTGATATGGTGGTCAATGTCTATGAGCTTAGTGCATTTTGGATTGAGTTGAGAGTTGTACTTTAAAGCCTAAACATATGAGTGAAACACATATTTCTAGTGAGGTTGGATAATGTCTACTTCTAAGCTTGATCACTAGAATACATGTTATGACGTTAGTTTGCTTGGCTTATGTTTTCACTTGCTATGATGTTATTTTTTGATGAGGTTGAAACTTGAAGGGACTTCCTGCGGGATGCATTGATTCATGTTCATTCTATCATTGCTTGTGGACAAGCAAAGGTTAAGTGTGGGAGAGTTTGATAGCATGCATTTAGGTAGGCATAATAGGTTGCATTTAGCTTGGTTAAGATGCATTTTATGCATGGATTAAGTACAATTTGCATATTTGCTCTCTATCTTAGTGGAGTCGGAATCTACACACTTTTATTGATTATTTCAGGTAATCGTGGATCCGATGATGAGACATGGGTTGATAATGCATTGGATGAGAATGTCTAGTTGATCGAAGAAGCTTACATGAAGATTTCAAGAGGTCCTGAGAAGAAGAAGCGAACATAAACGAAGAACAAGTCTGCAGAAGTTGTCGCCAGACATGCTGAACTTGTATTACACTTTCTGGAGGCCTCAATTGTCCGATTGACTGTTATGACCATGCGTTGGAAAGCTCTTTAAGAGAGCTACAACTTTACTGTTCACAAGAAGAGCAAATTCGAGAAAGAATTTCCGTGAAAGACAGATGCAGCGGCCGCAGCATGTATGCCGCGGCCGCCGCTAGGGCCGCTGCAGCGGGGTACTAGAGTTTGCACAGGCTGCGGCCGCAGCATATATTATGTGCCCGCAGCATTGGTCGTCAGCGCTTTTGCACGTCGTTTTAATTATCAAAAAAACCTAGAACCTATTACTTAGTTTTGGTGGCCGACTTTGGATGATTTAAAAGGCCAAGTTTTATGTTATTTTCATAACTTCTATTCTATTTCGTTCATCAGACACTTTAGAGATTTGAGAGATGTCTTCCATGAGGAACTAAACTCATCTATTCTGCCTGCAATTTGAAGCTTTATTTGGATTGATTGTGAGTTTCTAATTCTCGTTCCTTGTTTCCTATATTTGAATGCTTCAACTTCTTTGTGCTTGATTGTTTATTGTTTTGTTCTATCTTGTCTGGCCAACTTGTTAGATCAATTTAATCGCTAAGGTTTTGTAGATTCCCGGTTGTGAACCCTAACCTAAGTGGAAAACTTGTTCCTTTAGGGCTGGTTTAACTAATTGAATGAGTAGGAAGTTGAATGTATTGTTAAATTCCTCTTTAGAGACTGCAAATACCTTGGCTAATCTCTGAACTTAAAGCTATCAATTGGGTTAAATCTTTCTATAGGAACTGTTTGATTGATAAGGGTTGCTAGCACTGGTTGGACTAGTAACTATATTCGGTCGGGACAAGGGCATTCATAGGAAACTTAATAGGACGAGAAGAAGTTACAAGGATCGCTTCAATCCAATAAAGTGGAAAATTGTAGGTATAATTGCTTCTCCTAAATTGTCTAAAACAAATCCATTTACTTTGCTTTCTTTACTCCGCTTTGATAAAAGGTGGAACTTTCACAATCAAACCCCCCCACCCTCTTTGGTTACTAAATTGGCATCTTAATCACACTTGAATTATAACTTTCCCTGTGGGATCGACCTCTTGCTTATTGCTATACTAGTTATAAGTTTGAGTTTACTTTGGCGGATCAACGACAGGTTTTCCCTCCGTCAATTTGCACAAGGGAGGACTACCATCAGACCACCTCTCTTTGTAGGAAACAACTTCGTCAACTGGAGGTCCTTGATGAAAATGTTTATTATAGATCAAGATCTGGAACTTTGGAACATTATAGAGAATGGTCTGAAGGTTCCAGTGAAAGACGGACCAAATGGAACCAAAGTCGCGAAGACAGAGGTTGAATACATCCAAGCGGATCTTGAACTCGTCTCCAAGAACTACAGGGCCATTAACTTACTATATTGCGGTCTTAGTACTGATGAGTTTAATCGTATTTCATCATGTAGGTCGGCTAAAGAGATTTGGGACAAGCTGGTTGTCACCTACGAAGGAACCAGTCAAGTGAAGGACACCAAGATCAGTATCTTCCTTCGAAAGTATGAACTCTTCAAAATGAAGCCAGATGAGTCTATTAAGGCTATGTTCACACGGTTCACGGAAATCACAAACAACCTTTACTCTCTCGGCAAGACCTTTGAGAATGTTGAGAAAGTAAGGAAGATATTGAGGTGCCTCCCAAAAGACAAATGTTGAGAAAGTGAGGAAGAAAGTGAGGAAGATATGAGATAATTCTCAATGGGACGATGGAGAACTTCCAATAAGTATTAAGAACTTGGCACTCAAGTCTAAGAAGGATGAGCCGAAAGATGTGTCTAATTCTGAAGATGAGGACGATGATGAGGATGATCCCTTTGATCTCATTACAAGGGGTCTTTCTCAAATCCTCAAGATGAAGAAGCAATTCAACAACAAAGATGGATCAGAGTCTTCTAAATTTCGAGGTAAGTCTCAAGACAACAAATATGACAAGAAGACTAAACATTTGTCTTGTTTTTGAATGTGGTGAAACAGACCATCTTGTGAAAGACTGCCCTCAAAAGACAAAGAGCCAGTCCAAGAAAGGTGATAGATGGAAAAAGAAAGCCATGGTGGCAACTTGGAGCGATTCTGACACAGACTCCGATGATGAGAAGGCCAATGTCTGTCTTATGGCCTCAGGAGATGAATCCCACGATGAGAAGCTTGAGGTAATTGTAAGAGAACTTATGGCAAGTCCAAAAGAGGTATTATCATAATTCCTTTCTAATATGATTTCCAATGAAGAGAAACTTATTGCCTACACTAACACAATTATTAAGAAAATTGTAGACCAGGAAAGAACTATTGAGGATCTGTCTATGAGGGGAAAAAGTCTTGAAACTTCTTATTCATGTATTGTAATTAAAGTCAAGACTCTTGACTTAGAGAAATCTGAACTCAAGCAAGATCTCTCCTCTCTAAGAAGTGAACATCATGACTTAGAGAACGAGAAGATCTCCCTGAATAATAAGATTCAAGACTAATAGACAGCCCTCATAAGTTTTACCAAATCATAAGGCACTCTTGATAGGATGTGGGGTGAGCAATAAAGTTCTGTAAACAAAAGTGGCATTGGTTACAATCCAAGGTTTTTAAAGAAGCAGCACATTACCACTTTTGTAAAGGAAAAAGGAAGCAGAACCTCTCCTATATGTCACCATTGTGCATGAAAGAGACATATAAAAGAGACCTGCCCCTATAGAAGAAATTATCCTCATATTATTCGCAATACATTTACTGTTCACTTGAGAACAGAACGGATAACGTAAGTTTGGGTCCCCAAAGGCACTATTTTACCAAATATGGTTTATCCCAATAAAGGATCTAAATTTGCTCACTAGTCTAGCCACAAAGGTTGATTTTTGTTTTGCAGGAGATCACCAAGGTGAAAGACCAAAAATGGATTATTGATTGTGGATGCTCGAGACATATGAGTGGGAAGAGTTCTCTCTTTCATGATCGAAAGAAGCAATCCACTGGAACAATCACTCTTGGGGACAAAGGAAAGTGTGTCATCGTTGGTATTGGTAGTGTTGGGAGTGATCCTAACCATAGTATTAAAAATGTTTATCTTGTTAATGGTTTGAAGTATAATTTGCTTAGTGTCTCTCAATTATGTGATAGTGGTAATGATGTTGGATTTAACAAGAAAAGATGTCTCGTGCACACAGAAGATATAGGTGAAGTAGTTCTATTTGCATATCGTTATAACAACATCTATGCTATGAATCCTGAGCAAGTGGCACAAGGAAGCTTAACTTGTCTAAAGGCTTTGACGGACAATCCAAAGCTCTGGCACAGGAGACTCGGTCATGTAATCCCACATACACTACAAAAGCTTGTGTCCAAAGGGCTTGTAAGAGGACTACCTGAGATGGACCTCAAAGGTATTGAGATGTGCAAAGCATACACGCGAGGTAAACAAACACGTAGCTAATTCAAACTCAAAAAGGTTATAAGTACTTCTAGACCCCTTGAACTTTTACATATGGATTTATGTGGTCCTATGCGAGTCAAATCTCCCAATGATAAAAAGTACATGCTTGTTGTCATATTTGATTAATGCAATGACGGTTCTTTAAGTGAATGTTTTACAGATTTAGATCTTAACAGCCATATAGAGAATGAGGATGGTGATGATATTGCTACTAAGAACACAGAGAAGAGGAACATGCAGGATCAGATTCTTAACACTGAAGAATTGGCCGAAGGTGTTGAAGTTCCGTCCAAAGCCTTTGGCGACCAATCCAAAAGTGTCGAGACTTCAGAAACTGCTGTAACTGAACCTAGCAGATCCACGGAGTCAGATGTACCACAAATCAATTCTATTGGTGTGACGAATCAAGGAGCTGATACTAGGAAAAGAAAATTCAAATACTCCTCATCACAGTCATTAAAGGATATCATCTCTGACCCTACATCTAGAGTTCAAACTTGTTCTAAACTTAAAGATCTTTGTGTTTTTCACGCGTTTGTTTCTCTTATAGAACCAAAGAAGGTAGATGAGGCCCTTCAAGAGCCAGACTGGATCATCGCTATGCAAAGTGAGCTTAACGAATTTGAAAGGAATAAAGTCTGGACTTTGAAGCCTAGGCCAAAGCATCAATCAGTCATTGGTACACGTTGGGTATTTCGGAACAAGCTAGATGAGAATGGTAAGATCGTGAGGAACAAAGCAAGGCTTGTTGCTCAAGGCTACAATCAAGAGGAAGGTACTGACTACGAGGAGACTTTTGCTCCCGTAGCGAGGCTTGAAGCCATTCGCATATTATTAGCATTTGCATCTGTTATGAGCATAAAGTTATATCAAATGGATGTCAAGTGTGCTTCTTAATGGTTTCTTAGAGGAAGAAGTCTATGTGGCTCAGCCCCTAGGTTTTGAAAGTTCGGAATTTCCTAATCATGTTTACAAACTAGACAAAGTGCTATATGGTTTGAAACAAGCCCCAAGAGCTTGGTATGAGCGTTTGTCAAAATATCTTTTAGAAAATGATTTTAAAAAGGGGGTTGATCGACAAGACTCTTTTTATCAAGACCAAAGGAAAGGACATTTTGGTTATTTAAATATATGTTGATGATATATTGTTTGGAGCAACTATCACATCTTTGTGCAAGGAATTTTCTGACATTATGTGCAGTGAATTTGAGATGAGCTTGATGGGAGAACTCAACTTCATCTTGGGGTTACAAGTTCATCAATCTAAGAAAGGGATCTTTGTCAACCAAAGCAAGTACACTAAGGATCTCTTGAAGAAGTCCAAGATGGATCAATCCAAAGCAGCCAAGACACCCATGAGCTCAACCTTGTCTCTAGATCAAGACAAGACCGGAAAGAGTGTCAATCAAAAGAAGTATCGAGGGATGATTGGATCTTTATTATATCTTACTGCTAGTAGACCTGACATCATGTTTAGTGTTTGCATGTGTGCTAGACTTTGCAGGCTATAAGGTGGATAGGAAGAGCACGTCGGGATGTTGCCAATTCTTAGGAGCATCCTTGATCAGTTGGCACTCAAAGAAACAAAACTCAGTTGCTCTATCCACTGTCGAAGCCGAATACATAGTTGTTGGAGCATGTTGCTCCCAAATCCTTTGGATAGCTAAACAAATGAGAGATCTTGGCATCAATCTCAAAGGCATCCCCATTAAGTGTGACAATACAAGTGCCATATCCATTACAAAGAATCCTGTTCAGCATTCAAGTACCAAACATATTGATGTAAGGCATCATTTCATTAGAGACCATGTCGAAAAAGGTGATGTGTCCATATCCTTTATTTCAACTGATTATCAATGGGCTGACATTTTTACTAAGCCTTTGGCAGAGAACAGGTTCGCCTTCATTAGATGTGAGATCGAAATGCTTAACAGGGATTCACTTTCGTAGGGGGAGCTTTCCCTTTACGAAAGATAAATTCTACTCGGTGTCAAGATCCTTGAACCTCATTTCAAAGATTGTGAACTGAACAGTTGAGTACATATAACGTATCAGATATTTGGTTGATATCTTATTAGATATTTGATCAAATATGGTTTTAATGGATTTTAACCTTCTTTATATATTACCTATTTTATTTTCCGAAAAATATTTTTATCCGAGTACATTTTATTTGTGGAAATTATTTTAATATTGGATAAATCTTTACTTGCCTTTAAGATTTGAAAGGATCTTTTTGAATTTTGAAATTGTTTTGGTAAGTCTGATTTTGGTGACTATTTTCACGCTCCTCCCTTTGTTGAAAGACAAAAAGGGGGAGATGGTTTGATGGTTTAGACTTTGGAACTGCTGTGAACCAAGGGTCTTGGAAGACCTTGTTTTGTTTTACTTTGTTGGGTATTTCTCGTTGACTTTGAAAAACTTATGATCCAATATTTCTCTAACCCATGCAGGTACTTAGTCCGATCTTACTTATCATATATCTGCTTGACTAAGTTGTAGGGATGCACAGGTTTTGTCTTTCATCAAGACGAAAATTGATAACTCCACTCCCTTGATGAAAATCGGAAATAGTTTCAAAGGCTTTGACAGACAGTTTGTGTCAAAGGTCTTGAAGCTACAACTGTGTTGATGAAACACAAAGCCTGTACTTTATTATATTATGTCCGAATATTATTATATGTTATTATATGCTTCCAGATATTATTATATATGCATTAACATTTCAGGAAGCTTTTTGAATTATATCTCCTTCCTTAAAGCTTGAAGTTGAGAAGAATAAAATCGTAGATCATGGCTTCAGAGTTTCCATGAATAGAAGATTGTGTAGATAGCCATGATCAGCCTAGCCGTTGAAGAGAATATTCTTCTTTGTTGGAGGCGCCGATTTGTTCAATATAAAGAAAAGAAAGAAGGGAAGACACACACACATTCGTTGAACACAAGCATTCATACACTCAAGCATTCAAGTCAAATCTGTCTTCTTCGTGTGCTCTCTACTAAGTTCTTAAGAGTCATTTATTTTGTTTCAAAGCATTTGAGAAGATTCTTCTTTGTTGGAGGCGTCGATTTGTTCAATATAAAGAAAAGGAAGAAGGGAAGACAGACACACATTCGTTGAACACAAGCATTCATACACTCAAGCCTTCAAGTCAAATTTGTCTTCTTCGTGTGCTCTCTGCTAAGTTCTTAAGAGTCATTCATTTTGTTTCAAAGCATTTGAGAGTTACACCATGAGCTTATAGGATATATTTCGAGTGAGTGTTATACTCGAGAGTTTGTAACTCAGGAAGTGGACAAGAGGCGATTGATTCACTAAGTGTAAGAGGATTGTACTAGATAGCTGAGAGAGGTGGGGCTCTTCTAGATTGGTCTAGGACTCCAAGGGAATGTGAGTTGACTAGATTGCAATTGTATAGGAGAGAGGCTTCTCGGTGAGCTATTAGGATCCTAAGTCTTGTGAATCAATAAAAGCCGGTTGAATCCTAGGGTTGTGGAAGAACCCTAGGCGGGGACGTAGGCCAAGTTCGTGCCGAACCTCGTAAACAAGTCATTGCGTCCTTTACTTACTGCTTTACCATATTTCCGCACTTGTTTCGAACTGTATAACTCTGTTATGATTCAGGTTTTCCAGAAGAAAGAATTACGTCTAATCTCAAAGGGTTTTGCAAAAGCTTCAAAAGTCTTGAGATTATCTGCGAAAAACCGGCATACTCTATTCAACCCCCCTTCTAGAGTATTTCTATATTACTTTGTTATACATTATCAAACATTCACATGCCTTTATATGAGCCCCCTAGGGAGATTGATCCTGATGTCAAGGAGCAGTTCTACAAATATCAAAATCGTAAGTTTCTTAAACAAGTTAAATATCTTTCTATTAACCAACCTTGCATTGAATGTGGTTCACAACGGCACACCACTACTGAGTGCTCACATACAAAGCAAGTACAGCTAGTAGAAACACGAGAAGAGGTAGCTTACGCAGGGGGTCCCAATCGCTATATGGGGGACCAAAGGTTCTATCAACCACAGCGGAAGCAAGGTGCCCCTAAGAACCCCCCCCCCCCCCCCCCATATCGTACTCCAGGACATCCAGAAATGGACCAACGAAAGGATGCTCTACAGCTCGTCCTTGATGAGTTACAATGGAATCAAGCGAAAAACAGGCAAGCTAATGGCGCCATCAAACATTAACTCCAAAACCTCTCTACAAGATTTGGAGAAATGGACATCTGGAAGAAGAACATGGAGATCCAAACGGGTCAACTCGCGGCACAGATTCCACTACCGTCCGGACAGCTCCCTAGGCATACAAATCCAAATCCCAAGGGGCAGACCGGACACATTGTCGTTGTACAACTAAGGAGCAGACACAAATTACATGATAATGCATATCTTAGATAGGCATTATAGACGTTTTTAGTCTAGTTAGGTGGTATTTAGGTAATAATTTGTGGTTAAATTGTATCTTGTTATTATTTTAGAATAATTCGAATTCTGTGCGAATTTGTGTTTATTTTGTAGAGTGAATCTGAATACAATTGGGAGATGCAATATGTAGGAGAGAAATACAAAAGACATTGGAAAGAAGCAAGGAAGGAAGAGAAGAAATTAGTAATTGGAGCTGCTCCCGAATTTGACATGAGGATACAGCAGTGAGACATGTCGCGGCCACAGCAGGTATGCCGCGGCCACATCAAGGGATCTGTGCAGCGGGCCTGGAAGAGCAAGTGTGTCGCGGCTGCCGCATTGGTCGTCACTGCTGCGCCGTTTTGTATTAATTGGAACCCTAGTTTATTATTTCGTGTGTGGCCAACTTAGACTTATGGAAAAGGCCGATTATTGTTAATTTTCATTTACTTCTATTTTATTCTATGTTCTATCAGATAATTAGAGATTGAGCGATGTATTCCATGAGGAACTAAATTCATCTGTTCTGCCTACAATTTGAAGCTTTATTTGGATTGATTGTGAGTTTCTAATTCTCGTTCCTTGTTTCCTACATTTGAATGCTTCAACTTCTTTGGGCTTGATTGTTTATTTTTTTGTTCTATCTTGTCTGGCCAACTAGTTAGATCAATTCAATTGCTAAGGTTTTGCATATTCCTAGTTGTGAACTTTAATCTAAGTAGCAAACGTGTTCCTTTATGGATGGTTGAACTAATTGAGTGAGTATGAAGTTGAATGTGTTGTTAAATCCCTCTTTAGGGACTGCAAATACCTTGGCTAATCTCTGGACTTAAAGCTATCAGTTGGGTCAAATCCTTCTTTAGGGACTATTCGATTGATAAGGGTTGCTATGACTGGTTGGACTAGTAATAATATTAGGTCGGGACAAGGGCATTCATAGGAAACTTAATAGGACGAGAAGAAGTTACAAGGATTGTTTCAAACCAAATAAAGTGGAAAATTGTAGGTAGAACTGCTTCTCACAATTGTTTGAATCACAATTATTTACCCTTTCTTTCATTAATCCGCTTTGATTAAAGGCGGATCTTTTACACTAAAAAACCCTCTTTGGTTAATTAATTGACACTTAAACCATACTTGAATAACAAATTTCCATGTGGATCGACCCTCTTACTTATTGCTACACTAGTTATATGTTTGAGTTTGCTTTAACGGATCAACGACAGGTTTCCCCTCCGTCAAATTTGGTGCCGTTGCCAGGGAATTTTATTGATTCTTGTGTGTTTTTTGATGTTGATTTTGGTGTGGACCATTTTATATGATCCATACCTGTGATACTAATTCTTCTTTGAAGTCATTTGATTTTGAGATTGAAAGGACCCTTGCCTCTTTAAGAAGAGAAACTTGTAATCGCTTTCGTGAACTACCTTTCGATCAAGGGGAGAGCACTGCAGGGATGGCTAACGAAGCAAACCGCACTCTTAAGGAGCTTTCTGCTCCTGACTTGGCACAGCAACCCCTGGCAATCCAATTCCCTGCGCTAAGGGAAGGAGTCAACTTTGAGCTGAAATCTGGGGTAATTTATCTTCTACCCAAGTTCCATGTGTTGAGTGGGGATGACCCCCACAAGCATCTATATGAGTTCCATACTATGGTGGTTGGGATGAAACCTGATAACTTTACTGAGGATCAAATGAAGCTGAGAGTTTTTCCCTTCTCTTTGAAGGATGATGCGAATGAGTGGTTCTTCTATCTACCGCCTGGATCTATTACTACTTGGGCTGAGATGAAGAGAGTCTTCCTAGAGATATACTTCCCTCCAAAAAAGCTAAATACCTTGAAAAGGTCAATCAGCAGCATTGAGAAGTACGCGACGGAGTTTATTCATGAGTACTTTGAGCGTTTCAAGAAACTCTGCGCTAACTGCCCATGCCATGGGTACTCTCAGAAGGATCTGGTTCTCTTTTACTTAATGGGCTTACTGATGAAGAGCGCAAAATAGTGAATTCTGCTTGTGGAGGAAACATGTTGAATAAGACGTCTGTTAAAGCTTGGGATGTGTTTAAGGAGCTCTCTAAGGGCTCTAGAGTTCAACAAGAGCACTCATGCTAGGGGTATACTTTCTATTGATGCCCCTGTGGCTGCACTTCAGACCGATATGGCAGAGGTGAAGGAAATGATCAAACAGTTGGTAACTAATAGAACTCCTCAACAGTTGAAAGCATGTGGAATTTGCAATCAATTCACTCATCCTATGGACATGTGCCCGCTTCTGCAAGACCCTAACGTAGAGTTGAATGCCATTGGGAATTTTGCTCCAAAAAGGCCTGGACAAGGCAATTTTGGAAATCCTGGGTATTTCAACAACAACAACTATAACAGAGGCTATCAGCAGGGCTATAGGAACTACCAAGCCTCTTTCAATCAGCAAGGGGGGCAATAGGCAAGGCCCCAACAACATATTGAACCTTGATAGGGAGGTCAGCTGCAATCGAATGAGGATACTGAAGATCCACTACAAAAATTGTCGCGGTTGGTCTTGAAGAATGAGAAACAACAATCAAATCGAATAACAAATCTAGAGAAGCAACAATCGCATCGGATGACAAATTTGGAAATCAAATGAGTCAGCTCATTCAAATCTTAAGTGCTAAGGAGGCAAACAATTTATGAAAGCTTCCATCGCAAACCATCGAGAATCCTAAGAAGAACATCAGCGCTGTAACGCTTAGGAGTGGCAAGGAACTGATTGTCACACCTCAAAAAGATGATGAGGAAATCATTGAAGAAGAAATAGAAGTAATAGACGAAGAAGACGGGAGATGTACGGTGCGGCAGCCGCAACAACCATGCCGCGGCCGCGGCACACTAGGGGAGCAGCGGCCCCAACAACCTGCTGCGCCCGCAGCCACTGCCCCCGCCGAAACTTCGGTGCCAGGTACGGCGAACTCCTTTGCTTCTTCCCCTTTTCCTCTTCTTCTTCCTCCCCTCTTCATCCTTCTTCTCCTTCTTCTTCTTCCTTACCTCTGGAGATTCCTAAGCTAGTTCCACCCTTTCCGGAAGCCTTGAAGGATACACGAAGGTATGAGAACGATAAGGAGATATTCGAGACGTTCAGTAAGTGCGAGGTAAACATTCATTTGCTTAATATGATTAAAAGCATTCCTAGATATGCTAAATTTTTGAAGGAACTTTGCACTATAAAGCGGAACCAGAGGCTGAAAGGTAAGAAAAACGTGAAGGTAAGCGAACATGTCACTGTTGTGTTTCAGAAGCGTTTTCCTGAGAAGTGTTGTGATCCTGGTATGTTTTCAATTCCATATGTGATAGGTAATACTAAATTTGACAAAGCCATGTTAGATCTAGGAGCATCTATTAATGTCTTGCCTTCTCATGTTTATCATACTTTGGGATTGGGACCTCTGAATGATACTCGGGTAGTAATTCATTGCTGATCGATCTACTATCTACCTGAAAGGGATTGTTGAGGATGTCTTGGTTATGGTTGACAACTTGATATTCCTTGCTGATTTTTTTGTGATTGATATGGGTCCTGGTAACAATGAAGGCCCTATTATGTTGGGCAGTCCTTTTCTTAAAGTTGCTATGACCAAGATAGATGTGTATTCATGGTCTCTTACTATGGAATTTTATGGTCAAAGAATTGAATATAATATTTATGATTCCATGAAATTTCCATCTGATAATCCTTCTCTGTGCTTTTTGGATGTTATTGATACTATGGCACAAGATTGCCTTAATTTGGAGTGTGTTGTTGAGATGGAAGTCACTTTACAGACCCCTATAGATGAAATTTATAGAGATTATGTCTTGTCATCTAACTTACAAGAGGCTATATTGGATTTAGACCATCTATCTCCCACCTATGTGCCACCAAGGGGATACCACATCGAGCTGACCATGCCAACTGAAAAGCTTCTTCCATCCATTGTCCAAGCGTCTGATATTGAATTGAAATAACTTCCTAATCACCTTAAATATGCTTTTCTTGGTGAAAATTATACAATTCCTGTCATTATTTCTAACAAACTCACTTTTGAGCAGGATGAGCGAATGGTGATTATTTTGAAAGAGAACAAGGAGGCGTTAGGATGGACGATCGCAGACATTAAGGGCATCAATCCTACCCTCTGCATGCATAGAATACTTTTGGAGGATGATGTCAAGCCATCTAGACAACCTCAGCGGAGACTCAACCCACCGATGATGGAAGTGGTAAAGAAGGAGGTGTCGAAGCTCCTTCAAACAAGTATGATCTTTCCCATATCTGATAGCAAGTGGGTAAGTCCTACTCAGGTTGTCCCTAAAAAGGGGGGTATCACTGTCATTGAGAATTAGAATGGTGAGTTGGTCCCTAACAGAGTCCAAACTGGATGGAGGGTCAGTATCGATTATCGTAAATTGAATGCGGTTACTCGCAATGACCACTTCCCCCTACCCTTTATTGATCAAATGCTTGAGCACCTTGTCGGTCGCCCTTTTTATTGCTTCTTAGATGGCTACTCAGGATATTTTCAGGTACCTAGAGCACTTGAGGATCAAGAGAAAATGACATTTACACGCCCCTTTGGCACTTTTGCATATCGCAGAATGCCTTTTGGGTTATGTAACGCACTTGGGACCTTCCAACGGTGTATGGTAAGCATATTTTCTGAGTATGTAGAGCGCTTCATAGAGGTATTCATGGATGACTTTACTGTGCATGGAGATGACTTTGATACTTGCTTGCACCATTTGTCACTTGTGTTTAGGCGGTGTGTAGACACCAACTTAGTTCGAAATTCTGAAAAGTGTCATTTTATGGTTGAGCAAGGCATTGTTTTAGGTCGTATTATGTCTAGCAGGGGTCTTGAGGTGGACAAGGCTAAGATTGATGTCATTCTGTCTCTACCTTACCCCACCAATGTGCGCGAGATTCGTTCTTTTTTAGGCCATGCAGGGTTCTATCATATGTTTATTAAGGATTTTTCTAAGATTTCTGCACCTCTTTGTGATTTACTAAAAAGGAAGTAGCTTTTGACTTTGATGACAGGCGTAGAGCATCCTTTGATGAGCTAAAAGGTCGCCTGGATAGCGCTCCTATAATTCAGGCACCCATATGGTCTCAACCCTTTGAGATTATGTGTGATGCTAGCGACTATGCTGTGGGTGTTGTGTTGGGACAAAAGGAAGAAACGAGCTCTTATGTCATCTACTATGCCTCCATGACTCTGAATGGAGCGCAAAGGAACTACTCAACCATTGAGAAAGAGATTCTGGTTGTGTTCTTTGCACTGGAGAAGTTTTGCTCCTACCTCCTAGGAGCTAAGGTAATTGTCTTCACTGATCACGCTGCTCTTTGTTATTTATTAACTAAGAAAGAAGTGAAACCTAGATTGATTCGTTGGATCTTACTCTTGAGCAAATTTGACATTGAAATTAAAGATAAGAAAGGTGTAGAGAACTTAGTAGCAGACCACATCAGCAGACTTGTCTAAGGAGAGGACAAGTCGGAAGATCAAAGACCCATTCATGGTGAGTTCCCTGATGATACATTATTTTATTTAAATCACCTTTCGTTTATGTAGCTGCAGGGAGCTACGGAGGGTGTCGCGGCCACAGCACACATGTCGCGGCCGCAGCACACATGCCGCAGTCGCAGCATGTCACTGAAGCAACCCCCATGCTGCGACCGCCACATACTGCTCAGTCGGCCCTTTTGCCCCAATTCGATGAGGTAAGTCCCCATACCCCTGAATTGTTGATGGGTGTCCATACTCCTCAACCTTGGTTTGCCAATATGGTGAATTTCTTGGTCACGGGAGAATTTCCACCCAATTTCACCAAAGCTCAAAAGGACAAGATTCGACATGACTCTCGCTTCTACGTTTAGGATGACCCCTACCTTTGGAAACATTGTGCTAATCAGGTAATTAGGAGGTGTCTTCCAAACAATGAGGTACAATATGTCCTTACTTTTTGTCATGATCATGAATGTGGAGGCCACTTTGGTCCTCAAAAGACTGTTAGGAAAGTTTTAGAAGCAGGATTCTTGTGGCCTCACTTATTTAGGGATGCTAATGCTTTCTGTAAATCTTACGATAGATGCCAAAGGGTTGGGAACATATCTGCTAGGAATGAAATGCCACAAATTACTATCATATTTTGTGAAATTTTTTATGTTTGGGGTATCAATTTTATGGGTCCCTTCCCTAGTTCTTTTGGGAATATATATATTTTGCTTGCGGTGGACTATGTCTCCATGTGGGTGGAGGCAAAAGCCACCAGAACTGATGATTCCAAAGTTGTTGTAGATTTCATGAAAGACACCATTTTCGCAAGATTTGGGGTGCCTAAGGCTCTAATTAGAGACAGAGGGACGCATTTCTGCAATAGGACCATCACTACCCTGCTAAAGAAGTACCATGTCACACAGAGAGTGTCCACTTCTTATCATCTTTAGACCAATGGTCAAGCAGAGGTATCAAATCGGGAAAGTAAGACCATTCTGGAGAAAACAGTGACACCTAACATAAAGGATTGGAGTCTAAGGTTGAATGATGCTCTGTGGGCCTATCGAACGGCCTATAAGATTCCCATTGGTATTTCCCCTTATCGAATTGTGTTTGTAAAGGCTTGTCATCTCCCTATGGAACTTCAGCATAAGGTGTACTGGGCTGTAAGAAGCTGCAATATGAGGTTGGATGAAGTAGGTGAGTTCAGGAAGCTTCAATTGCAAGAGATGGAGGAATTGCGTCTGGATGCCTATCATAATGCACTAATCTATAAGGAGAAGACAAAGGCTTGGCATGACAAACAAATCCTGTGAAAAGAGCTAACGATAGGAAACAAGGTTCTTCTATACAAATCACGCCTGAAACTCTTCCCTGGAAAGCTTAGATCAAGGTGGGAAGGACCCTACACCATCTCAAGGATATTCCCTCATGGAGCAATCGAACTCTATGACCGTAAGTCCCATGAGCTCTTTAAGGTCAATGGTCATAGAGTTAAGCCATACTTTCAGAACATCTCGCGGAACGATGAAGAAGAGTTAGTGCTCGTTGAACCAACCAATTAGGCCACTCAAGGGCCATTACATCGAGCCAACGACTTGAAACAAAGGCGCTTCTCGGGAGGCAACCCGAGGTAAGTTAATTTTTCTTCTTTTCATCATCATCATTTTCTTAGGTAGTTTTATCGCTAGTTTGCTCTTGGTTGATTAGAATTGGAAATTGGGAACGAACGAAGCGAGAGTGGAGAGCTGCTACTAAAGCGTATGCCGCGGCCTCATCTATAAGTTGTGGCCGCCGCTTCAACCCCCACAACAACATAAACATGTCGCGGCCGCAGCATCTCCCCCGTGACTAGACCTGTCAAAATGAAACCCGACCCGACCGCCCGGAAATTTTTGGGTCAAAACCAGAAAATTTAAACCTAGGATTTTTTTTCGACCCGAACCCGAAAACCCGATAAATTTTCGGGTCAACCGGGTGTGGGTTGACCCGATCGGGTCAATGATCTTAAAAAAAAGGGAAAAGAAAGAAAGGTTTAGGGCAAAACAAAACGTATCGTCTTCAATCTTCAGTTGTCGTTTCATCTCCGCTCTTTACTCAACCCTAACCATTCTGTAACCAGCCACTTTTCTCCTGTTGCGCTCGCCTTCTCCTGTTGTTGCTGCTCTCGACCTAGTTGCGCTGCTGCTGCTCTCGAGTCTCGTCGTCTCGATCTGGTTTCGCTCTCGAGCCGCTCTTGCTCCTACTGCTCCGTCTATTGCTCTCGCCTACTCCTCCTGCTATTTGGTGGCCTCCTCTTCAATTCTAGTATGGGCTGCTCGGTGGCATGTACTTGCTTACTCCTATCTCATATGGAGTCAAATTTTTTCTCTTCTTTCTTTATAAATTTAATTTAATTTATACTGCAGAAGACTTAAAATTTTGGGCCAAAATTTGAAGGGTTTTGGTGTGTCTGATTTACGAAAGTTTGAGAGTGGAAGTTTTAGCTGTCATTTGTTGTTGAAGATCGAGATTTTTTTGTTCTTTTTCTATACAATATGTCGCTTCTGATGGGGTTTCCGATCCCCAAATCCAATTTTATCCATGCACTTGTGAATCAATACAAAATAAAGATAAATGCTAGTGATTTTGTATATGCTAATGCTTCTGTTGATTTAGTTGCATAGTCTATTTGTAATTATCAAATTGAATTCCCTCTTATCTATCAAAATGAATGTTTTTGTGTGGTTTTAAGAAAAAGTGTATAGTTTAGCTTACTTATGTATCACCCACCCATGAATGATTTAAGTAGTAGCTAGCAAGAATCTGTGCATTTTGATTATGATTTAGTGATGGATTCTCCAGATTAGGACTAACTGATTGTGATTTTTGGAACAGAAGCTACTCTATTAGAAGAAGCAACAGCCCAATCTCCTGTTGATCTTCAATTAAGGTATGGGCTGATTTTTTATTCAATCAAATCAACGAAATGGGGATCTGACGGTTGAAGGAGTACGCCCGTCGTGTTTTGTGGATCATCTAATAACATATTTTGAAGCTTGTATTGGGTTCTGTTTCTATTGTAAAGGGTGTTATCCTAACTAATTTTTATTCAACCCTGCCTATTGTGTTTGAATTTGCGGATTTTTACACTCGTATTTAGAATCTTCAAATGATCAGATATTTTGGATATTTTTAGTATTTGGTCATCTTAACTTGTTGATTATTGTAATATTTTTGTCATTTCTGATAAGTTAGGCCCTTTCATTTTAGCATTTTACACTTTTTATGGGGCGTTGAAGTATCAATTTTGATTGAAAAAAAAAAATTTGAGAATCTGAAAATTGACCCGAAATCGACCCGAAACCCGGGTCAACCCGAGTTAGGATCGACCAGGGTTTACCCGAGACCCGTTTATCCGAAACCCGTTACGACCCGACCCGGACCCGACCCGTTTAATGCGATTGATAGGTCTACTCGTGACCCATTCTTCTGATTTTCCAATTAAATAAAAAAAGACAGGTCGAGGACCATTTTTCTTCAAACCCTACCCTACATTTTTCTCCCTCTGCCGTCACTTTCTCCCTACCAAACCTCCAAACCTCCGTAGCTTTCCTTCACCATCATCATCAATCCTTCTTCACCCTCAACCTTCTTCTCTTTCCATAGCTTCCCACCCTCGTCGGATTCATTCTCGCTGCGACCACCGGATGCGACCCATCCCCGGATTTACACCCCTCGCCGGATCCATTCGCGCTCCGACCACCGCGAGCCGACCCATCTTCGGATCTCCGCCCTGCACCGCCGAAGCCCCCACCCGCCGCCGAACCTGCTGTTGCGCCCGCAGCCACCTGTCGCGGCCGCCGCTTCGTCCCCGCCGCAAGGTTTGCACTGTTTGAACTTTGGAGTTGTGGTGTGTTTATCTCGTGATTCTTATTGTGTTAGTGTTTCGGCGATATTGGGATTTGTGGTTGGTTCGAAGGATTGGGTGTGTTTTTTTGAGAATTATTTGGTGCTTTTGAATTGGGGTTGATTTGGAAGGTTTGATTGTGTTGATTTGCTTGCGGTGGATTTGAGTTTGTGGGTGGATTTAGATCTTTTGGGTTGATCAATTGCTGCTGAGAATTGTTGACAATGGTGCGTCAATTAAGAAACTTAACTAGGACACAGAGGAAGACTTGGGAGAGTTTAGAGCCGAAGAGATTCGTGCAAACGAAATTCTTCGATATACCTACATTACAGGGGTTGGGTATGTTTGAGGTCACTTAGCAGATGCTTACTCGCGGGGGCTTAGGCGATTTTGTGAATTTTAATGGCCCCACCTATCCTGAGTTGGCCAGAGAATTTATAGCCACGCTGGAGATTGTTGACGCTTCTCGCATCCGATTCCACATCATGGACCAGGTATTCCACTTCACCCTCACTCAGCTGCGGACCTTGTTTGGGATTACTCAGGAGCCCACTTTGGATTGGGCTGCTCACGTGCCGGAACAGTGGACACATGATTTCTGGAGAGCAGCGACAGGCGCTACGTTTGATGGACATCGGCGAGAATACAACTACAAGTTCATCCATCCTTGCCTTAGATTGGTTCACAAGGTCCTGGCAATGGCTTTCAACGGCTAGGACGATGTGAACAAAGTGCCTGCTACCGATCTCCCCTGGTTATGGAGCGTGTCTCCCCAGTCCCATATCGTTCCAGATTGGGTTGCGATTTTTCTGGAAAGTTGTCTACGCATTCAGGGAAAGACGAAGGGTAGAGTGGGACTCGGAGGCATGGTTAGTCTGATCTCCCATTTCTATCTTGACGTCGCACCGAGCTATGTCCCTATAACCGGAGGGTACACGTACACGGAGGAGCAGCTGAGGAGGGTCTACTTGCTTGAGGGCTCTAAGGCTACTGGCTTTGTCTGGAAGTCAGGATCTAGGGGAGTCCACATACTGAGGCTACCTAGGTTTCTGCCTTATGGCCCGACCAATGATTCCCTCTACCTTTTGGCCAATGAGGATGATGAGGATGCTGAGAAGGATGAGTATGAGGATTCACCTGAGTAGACCGATTATCACATGGGAGGTGCACAGTATGCTGCTGGCTCTTCTGCGGGGCCTAGCACTTCTGCTGATGATGATGCCTGGCGAGACCATATGTTCACACAATTCTATCATATGTCTTTACGCTAGGCCTCCTTCGAGTTCAAACTCAGCGACGTTGATCGCAATGTGTGGGAGATGTCTTGCAACATTGAGGAGATGCGGAGGGAGCAGACTTACTACCTTCGCTAGCAGTACCCGCACATTCCACCCTACCAGCCTCTTCCCCAGTGAGTGGTCAGTTTCTTTCTCCTTCACCCTGATTTCATCTAATTTATTTTTGTTGTCTGTACTGTTTCATTGAGGACAATGAAATCTTTAAGTGTGGGGGAGAGGAATTTTGTATATACTGTCATTTAGTAGATCATATTTAATTTTCTGCACCATGTTTAAGTTTGTTAAATTGTTGTCAATTTATTTATTATTTGTTTTTTCCATTTTCGTAATTAAAAAAATATATATTCGAAAATTCAAAAACAAGCATGAATTGGATCCATATGTGTTATTCAAATACCCATCTGGCTTATTTGTCCTCTAATTTAAATTTCAGCATGATCATATAAATCTCATGGAGTTCGGGATGTTTTGGCCTTGTCTGTATGTGTTTTTATGAAGCGTAAGCTAGCAAATATAATTGAGCATGTATAATTAAGTTAAAGTATGATTGAAATCCTACAAACATACCCTTGTGAGAATGTTTAGCCTTATTTGGAATCACTTATAATTCTTTTGCTCAATTGTGTGAATTACTCTCTTTGTGTTGCTACCTCTTGCCATTGACTGCAGTATCTATTTTTCAAGACCGACTCACATGTTTGTTGCTTGCGGAGTTTCTGTTTATAGTTTGAGTCTTTTGTTTGAATTTGTGCATATTGAGTGAAATAAGGTGGCAATGATTGATGCACTTAGTAACCGGCTCTACGCATGACACCCATGGGTATGGTTCGCGTAAAACAGTGTTGAAAACTATCCACTAGGAAAGAAAGCTTGATCATTGAGTAACTGTTGTGAGTTGAATCTGCCATGTTTTACAGTAACTTTTATATCGATTTCTGCATACATTTCATTCATTTGGGCTAAGATAGTACAGAATCTATGTAATTTATGTTTATTTGCCAAATTATGGAATCTACACTAGTTTCTGTTTAATTTTGCAGAATTCGAGGCAAATTACAGCAGTTCAAAGAAAGGTCAGAAAAGCTCGGAAATCAACTACAGAAGTCCAAGGTCAAGAAGCAGAGGAACCAGTCAAATCAATCTTGGAGCCCGAGTTTACTCGATCTAGAGTATAGCTACTCGACCTCGACGAAGCTGTCTGAGCACAGGCCTTGTCGACCAAGAGCAGTGTCGAGAGCCAGATCAACCCGACTCCGGAGACCCTACTCGATATCGAGTATCACTTGTCGAGATCGACTACCCCAGCAGTGCCAAGTCCGGAGTCAACGAGTTGAGACAAGTCGAGAAGCCAAGGACGGAGACGTCGGGACGACCCTACTCGATCTCGAGGAGATCTAGTCGAGATCGAGGACAACCCAGCGCCTGTCCGAGTCCATGCCAAGGAGGAGCCCTCGACCACACCAGGCAGGCATCCTCGATGAAACACCCAACTCGACCTCGAGTTGCCTAGTCGTGATCGAGGAGCCATGGAGCCCAGATCCGAGCCTGTCTAACAGAGCCACCCGAGAAAGCCGAGCCACCATAGTCGACAAACCATGGTACTCGATATCGAGTACTCTTGTCGATATCGAGTAGGCCAGTTTCTGGAAACGCGTCGTCGTGAGCTGTCCGAGTTGAATTGGAGTTACTTGGGCACGAAGGAAGTCGAGTTGGCCGAGATTCTATCCGATTTGATCAAGTCTATCTATGGAAGAGAAGTTCTACCTACATTGGAGATATTTTGCAAACTTTAGATATAGTTTCCTTTAAAGATTTATTTCCCTTAAGCAATTTATTTATCTTTAAGCATTTAAGTAGATATAGATAGATGATTCTTTCCTTGATTAGCGGGGTTTGATCACTATAAATAAAGCCTTAGGGGCTAGTTTTTCATTCATTCAATTTCAGACACAATTCCATTCAAGTAAGTAGGAGTAGAGAGAGAGAGAGTTTGTAGCAAGCAAGGTGGAAAGGCGAAAGCGGATTTGTCTTGTTGGTTGTAAGCTTTCTTTATTTAATTCAATGCAAATTAGTTTCTTTTGTTATTTGATGTCTTTCTTGATGATGAAGAGCGAGTAGTCCACCCACTTCTGGAGCTGGGGTGAGCCCGACGGTGGCCATGTAAGGTGATGCAGTAAAGGTCAGATCTTGTTATGCAATTCATCTTCTATCCCTATGAGCATGATTCTTTTGCGAGAGTTGAAGGTGATCCTTGTTTGTATTATTGAAGCGAAAGTGATCTTAATGCAACTTGGATTAATTATGTGAAAAGGGTTAGTAACAATTAGGGTTTATGCGAAAGCCTCTATATGCCTATTTGTTAGTAACGAAAGTTATTTTGATGGAAAGCATGATCTTTTATGCCTTTATGTGTGTTACTTTGCATGCTTATCGTTTTGGTGTTGATACCCTGGCTTTGGAAGTTCTTTATTATATTGATTTATTTCGTCGGAATTCCGAGTTTTGGGTTTGAGAATTTGCATTTTAAAGCTACTGTTTTTTTGTCGATACAGAGGAGTTGTGGTCGATATCGAGTATCCCTAACTCGATATCGAGTAGAACTTGCCAAGATCGAGTTGTCTGTTCGGTTTCTCTTTTCTGTTGTCGACTTGTCTGTAGTCGATATCGAGGACTGTTGCTCTATATCGAGTAACTTTTGTGTCCCCGCTTTAGTTTCTGCTTTTGTTCGTTATTTTCTGTTTTATTTCTGTCTTTCTTGGTTTCTGTGTTTCTATTGCTTTTCTGTGAGATTTCCAGCTACCTAGGATCCGCTGACACGCTTCCTCGTGGATTCGATCCTGACTTTCTCTTACTGCATTGGAGGAGTCTTGTATTTATTTGCGTGGGCCTAAATCTGGTTTGATATATTTTATTATATTTCATACTTGATTTCCTCCTCACAACAGTAACCAGGTTCATTCATGACACCCATGTTTGCAACTTGCGTCAAAATGTGTTCAAGTGGACTTCATTTTAGTAGGTTGAGGTGTTGATAGACTAGGGTCATTCATGACACCCATGTTTGCACCTCGCGTAAGGAAAGCACCAAGACAAGAAAATAAATAGAAAAAGAAAAAGAAAGGTTAAAGAAAAGAAACAAAAGAAGAAAAAAAAAACAAAAAGAGTCACACTTTATTGATTTTTCTTTATTGTGTCCCGCAAGTGATGGCATTTCTGTGGATATTTGGTGATATGGTGGTCAATGTCTATGAGTTTAGTGCATATTGGTTTGAGTTGAGAGTTGTGCCTTAAAGCCTAAACACATAAGAGCATGAGTGAGACACATATTTCTGGTGAGGTTAGATGATGTCTACTTCTAAGTTTTGATCACTGGAATACATGCTATGACGTTGGTTTGCTTGGTTTATGTTTGCACCTGCTATGATGTTGCTTTTTTATGAGGTTGTGACTTGAAGAGATTTCCTATGGGATGCATTGATTCATGTTCATTCTATCATTGCTTGATGACAAGTAAAGGTTAAGTGTGGGAGAATTTGATAATGCATATCTTAGATAGGCATTATAGACATTTTTAGTCTAGTTAGGTTGCATTTAGGTAATAATTTATAGTTCAATTGCATCTTGTTATTATTTTAGAAGAATTCGGATTCTGCGTGAATTTGTGTTTATTTTGTAGAGTGAATCTGAATACAATTGGAAGATGCAATATCTTGGAGATAAATACAAAAGACATTGGAAAAAAGAAAGGAAGGAAGAGAAGAAAGGAGTAATTGGAGCTACTCCCAGATTTGACATGAGGATATGGCAGCGAGACATGTCGCGGCCGCCGCATTGGTCGTCATTGTTGCGCCGTTTTGTTTTAATTGGAACCCTAGTTTATTATTTCATGTGTGTTCGACTTAGACTTATGGAAAAGGCTGATTATTGTTAATTTTCATTTACTTCTATTCTACGTTCAATCACACAATTAGAGATTGAGCGATGTCTTCCATGAGGAACTAAACTCATTTGTTCTGCCTACAATTTGAAGCTTTATTTTGATTGATTGTGAGTTTCTAATTCTTGTTCCTTGTTTCTTACATTTGAATGCTTCAACTTCTTTGGGCTTGATTGTTTATTGTTTTGTTCTGTCTTGTCTGGCCAACTTGTTAGATCAATTCAATTGCTAAGGTTTTGTAGATTCCTGGTTGTGAACTTTAATCTAAGTAGCAAACTTGTTCCTTTAGGGCTGGTTGAACTAATTGAATGAGTAGGAAGTTGAATGTGTTGTTAAATCTCTCTTTATGGACTGCAAATACCTTGGCTAATCTCTGGACTTAAAGCTATCAGTTGGGTTAAATCCTTCTTTAGGGATTGTTCGATTAATAAGGGTTGCTAGGACTGGTTGGACTAGTAACTATATTAGGTCGGGACAAGGGCATTCATAGGAAACTTAATAGGATGAGAAGAAGTTACAAGGATAATTTCAAACCAAATAAAGTGAAAAATTATAGGTAGAACTGCTTCTCATAATTGTTTGAATAACAATTATGTACTCTTGCTTTCAACAATCTGCTTTGATTAAAGGCAGATCGTTTACACTAAAAAAACCCTTCTTTTGTTACTTAATTGACACTTAAATCATATTTGAATAACATATTTCACTGTGGATCGACCTCTTACTTATTGCTATACTAGTTATAGGTTTGAGTTTACTTTGACGGATCAACAACAGGTTTCCCCTTCGTCATTACACGAGCCAGAGAACGAAGAAGAGAAATAAGAACCTGCAGTCAACATCGACCAAAAAGTATTCGAAGTCGACCAGCCAGCAGTCGACGTCGACCACTCCCTACTCGACGTCGAGTACTCACACGACAAGGAATCTTGTGCACAGCAACAGAACTCGACCTCGACTCCTATAGCCGATGTCGAGGAGAATCCAGTCGACGTCGAGGACTTTGAATCACCTCCGAAAGCTTTTCTAGCTCCGAAACCTAAGAAGACGCTCCATTTTCCTTCCAAGGCGCAGAAAAATCCAACTGATGGTAAGTTTAAGCTTTTTGTGAAATTGCCCCAAAGTTTAAACGTTACTATTCCTTTTACAGAAGCCATTCACGAGATGCCAGCCTACGTCAAGTTCATCAAGGAGATTCTTAGCAACAAGCAATCAATGACTGAAATTGCCAATGAATGCAAGAAGATGGATTTCCCTGAGAAGCAACCTGACCCAGGTAAGTTCGCCATCACTTTTGGACTTGGCCAATATCGCTTCAAGCCACTATGTGACTTAGGAGCAAGTGTGAGCATCATGCCCCTGTCAATATGGTCAAAGGTAAAGATAGGCGTCTTGGAACCTGTGGATGCCAAGCTCTACATGACAAACAACACAATGGTAATCCCCACATGTATTGTAGATGATGTTCCTATCAAAGTTGGTAAATTCTTTGTCCCTATAGATTTTCTTTTAATAGAGCTGGCAGAGGATCCAGCTTGCCCTATCATTCTAGGGAGACCATTCTTAGCAACTACAGACGCCAATATTAGCGTGAAAAGATGACTTCTCACCTTCACCATTGGGGATGAGATGATTGAATGCTATTTACTCTAAATCCAATGTTATCTCTTGCGTTGAGCCTGCAAGTAGGGTTTTGACACAAGAAGAGGCCTTGGTAAAGGCAGAATCTATGCTGGAAAAGGAACTAGTTGATGTATATTCAAGCAAGGAAGAGTTCTTTGACGACGCCTTATCAGCAGAGCTGAACGATCCACTCGACCAGTCTACTCGACGTCGAGAAGATTCACCCGACCTCGACCACTTCTCTAGAGAAGGTAAGCATTCGAAACCTACTCAACGTCGAGCAGTCACACTCGACGTCGACTACTTTTCCTCCTGCAAGTGCACCCGAGGTCGACAACAACAACTCGACCAAAGCTGATGTACTCGACGTCGACTACAAGTACTCGACGTCGACCACCTCTACAACCCCGTCCGATTCAGCGTTGTATGCTTGGTCAACGCCAACTCTTGTAACTGATTTGGATGCTTTTGTCATGAGGATTGAGACGGACTACCTAGGGGAGATCATGAAGACGGAGGAAGTGGGGCCCATCTATATCCCACATGGCCCTTCTCCGGTGTTGAAACCCTTACCCGACACCCTTAGGTATGAATTCCTTGGTCATTACTCTACTTTTCCTGTGATTATCAGTGCTTCATTAAACACACAGGAAGTAGACAAGCTATTGGAAGTCCTCCGCACTCACAGGAACGTCATTGGATATTCCTTGGAGGGCATTAAAGGTATTTCACTCGTTACCTGTATGCATAAAATTCTTTTGGAAGATGATCACAAGGCAACAATTGAGCATCAAAGGAAGCTTAACCCCAACATGCAGGAGGTGGTAAAGAAGGAGATCTAGAGCATGCTGGATGCAGGAATCATCTATCCAATCTCCGACAGCAAGTGGGTAAGTCTAGTTCATGTTGTTCCTAAAAAGGATGGAATGACCGTTGAGGAGAATGAGAAGGGAGAGCTTGTCCCTAAACGAATCACTACCAGCTGGCGGATGTGCATCGATTACAGAAAGCTCAACACCACCACCAGAAAGGATCATTTTCCGCTCCTCTTCATTGACCAGGTACTCGAAAGGTTAGCTGAACATGATTACTTTCGTTACCTGAATGGCTATTCTGGATTTTGGCAGGTCCCTATTCATCCTGAGGATCAAGAAAAGACCACCTTCGCGTGTCCCTATGGAACTTTCGCATATAAGAGAATGCCTTTTGGGCCTTGTTAAGCATCTCAATCTCACGTCTAATGAAGGTGAACCTGTCCTCTGCCAATGGCTTAGTAAAAATGTTAGCCCATTGATAATCAGTTGAAATAAAATAAATGGACACATCACCTTTTTCAACATGGTCTCTAATGAAATGATGTCTTACATCAATATGTTTGGTCCTTGAATGCTGAACTGGATTCTTTGTAATGGAGATGGCACTTGTATTGTCACACTTAATGGGAATGCCTTTGAGGTTGATGCCAAGATCTCGCATTTGTTGAGCTATCCAAAGGATTGGGGAGCAGCATGCTCCAACTGCTATGTATTCGGCTTCTGTAGTGGATATGGCAACTGAGTTTTGTTTCTTAGAATGCCAACCGATCAAAGATGCTCCTAGGAATTGGCAATATCCTGATGTGCTCTTCCATCCACCTTATAACCTGCAATATCTGCATCAGAATACCCGATTAATGTGAAATCCTTTTGCTTTGGGTACCATAGTCCAAGCTCCTTAGTGCCATTGAGATATCTAAAGATCCTCTTCACAACCACGAGGTGAGATTCTTTAGGATCAGCTTGAAACCTAGCACACATGCAAACACTAAACATGATGTCAGGTCTACTAGCTGTGAGATATAGTAAGGATCCAATCATTCCTCGATACTCCTTTTGATTGACACTTTTCCCAATCTTGTCTTGATCTAGGGATAATGTTGAGCTCATGGGAGACTTGGCTGCTTTGGATTGATCCATCTTGAACTTCTTCAAGAGATCCTTAGTGTACTTGCTTTGGTTGACAAAGATCCCTTTCTTGGATTGATGAACTTGTAATCCCAAAAAGAAGTTGAGTTCACCCATCAAGCTCATCTCAAATTCACTGCACATAATGTCAGAAAATTCCTTGCACAAAGATGTGTTAGTAGCACCAAATAATATATCATCAACATAAATGAGAATAACCAAAATATCCTTTCCTTTGGTCTTGATAAAAAGAGTCCTGTCGATCACCCCCCTTTTAAAATCATTTTCTAAAAGATATTTTGACAAGCGCTCATACCAAGCTCTTGGGGCTTGTTTCAAACCATAAAGCGCTTTGTTAAGTTTATAAACATGATTTGGAAATTCCAAACTTCCAAAACCTGGGGGTTGAGCCACATAAACTTCTTCTTCTAAGAAACCATTGAGAAAAGCACACTTGATATCCATTTGATATAACTTTATGCTCATAAAAGATGCAAATGATAATAATATACGAATGGCTTCAAGCCTGGCTGTGGGAGAAAAGGTCTCCTCGTAGTCAATACCTTCCTCTTGATTGTAGCCTTGAGCAACAAGCCTTGCCTTATTCCTCACGATCTTACCATTCTCATCTAGCTTGTTTCGAAATACCCATCGTGTGCCAATGACTGATTGATGCTTTGGCCTAGGCTCCAAGGTCCAGACTTTGTTCCTTTCAAATTCGTTAAGCTCACTTTGCATAGAAATGATTTAATCTGGCTCTTGAAGGGCCTCATCTACCTTCTTAGGTTCAATAAGAGAAACAAACGCGTGGAAAGCACAAAGCTCTTTAAGTTTAGAACGAGTTTGAACACTAGAAGTAGGGTCATAAATGATATCCTTTAATTAATGAGTGTGATGAGGAATATTTGAATTTTCTTTTTCTAGTCTCAACTCCTTGATTCGTCACACCAGTAGGATTGATTTGAGGAACATCTGACTTCGTGGTCCTGTTTCGTTCAGTTTCAGCAGTTTCTGACGTTTCAACACTGTTGGATTGGACACCAAGGACTTTGTACGCATCTTCAACACCTTGGGCCAATTCTTCAGTGTTGAGAATCTGTTCCTGCATGTTCCTCTTCTCTGTGTTCTTGGTAGCAGCATCATCACCTTCCTCATTTTCTGCATGGATGTTAAGATCTATATCTACAACACTTTCACTCAAAGAACCGTCATTTCATTCATCAAATATAACATGTATACTTTCTTCAACTAACTGGGTCCTTTTATTGAAGATTCTATAAGCTTCGCTACTTGTGGAGTAGCCAAGAAATATACCTTCATCACTACACGCATCAAATTTCCCAAGGTTATCTTTTCCATTGTTATGAACAAAACAAGTACAGCCAAAGGGTTTAAAATAAGATGTAAGTGGTTTGCGGCCTTTGAAAAGTTCATAAGGAGTTTTCTTTAAGATAGAACGAATAAGACAATGATTCAAAATATAGTTAGCTATGTTAACAGCTTCAGCCCAATAGGTTTTAGGTAATGCATTTTCTAAAAGCATAGTTCTGGTCATATCCTCTAGGGTGCGGTTCTTTCGTTCCACAACCCCGTTTTGTTGAGGTGTCCTAGGAGCAGAAAAGTTATGGGAGATGCCATATTTAGCACAAAACAAATCAAACTGAAGTTGATCAAACTCCCTACCATGATCACTTCGAATTGACACTATGGGCTCGTTTCTTAAAGTTTGCAACTCCTTACAAAGTTATGAAAACTCAAATAAGGCCTCTGATTTTTCTTTTAAAAATGCAACCCAAGTATATCTAGAAAAATCATCAACAACAACAAGCATGTACTTTTTACCATTGGGAGATTTTACTCGCATAGGACCACATAAATCCATAAGTAAAAGTTCAAGGGGTCTAGAAGAACATACAACCTTTTGGGTTTGAAAAAGCTACGTGTTTGTTTACCTCGTGTGCATGCATTGCACATATCAATACCTTTGAAGTCCATCTCAGGTAGCCCTCTTACAAGCCCTTTGGACACAAGCTTCGGTAGTGTATGTGGGCTCACATGACCGAGTCTCCTGTGCCAGAGCTTTGGATCGTCCGTCAAAGCCTTTAGACAGGCTAAGCTTCCTTGTGCCACTTGATCAGCATTTATAGCGTATATATTATTGTAACGATATGCAGTTAGTATAACTTCACATGTATCTTCTCTGCACACTAGACATCTTTTCTTGTTAAATCTGACATTGTTGCCACTATCACATAATTGAGAAACACTAAGCAAATTATACTTTAAACCATTCACAAGATAGACATTTTTAATACTATGATTGGAATCACTCCCAACGCTACCAATACCAACGATGTCACGTTTTCCTTTGTCACCAAGAGTGATTGTTCCTGTGGATTGCTCCTTTAGATCATGAAAGAGAGAACTCTTCCCACTCATATGCCTCGAGCATCCACTATCAATAATCCATTTGTGCTCCTTCACCTTGGTGATCTTCTGCAAAACAAACATCAACCTTTGTGGCTAGACCAATAAGCAAATTTGGATCCTTTATTGGGATAAACCATATTTGGTAAAATAGTGCCTTTTGGGACCCAAACTTGTGTTATCCGTTCTTTTCTCAAATGAAGAGGAAATGTATTGCGAATGATATATGGATCCTTTCTTCTATAGGGGCAGGTCTCTTTTACATGTCCCTTTCTAGAACATTGGTGACATATAAGAGAGGTTCTGCTTCCTTTTGCCTTTACAAAGGTGGTAATGTGCTGCTTCTTTAAAAACCTTGGATTGTACCCAATACCACTTTTGTTTAGAGAACTTTGTTGCTCACCCAACATCCTATCAAGAGTGCCTTTGGATTTGGTAAAACTTATGAGGGTTGTCTGTTGGTCTTGAATCTTATTATTCAGGGAGATCTTCTCGTTCTCTAAGTCATGATGTTCACTTCTCAGAGACGAGAGATCTTGCTTGAGTTCAGATTTCTATGAGTCGAGAGTCTTGACTTTAATGTCAAGACCTGAATAAGAAGCTTCAAGACTTTTAACCCTCATAGACAGATCATCAATAGTTCTTTCCTGGTCCACAGTTCTCTTAATAAGAGTGTTAGTCCGGGCAATAAGTTTCTCTTCATTGGCAATCATATTAGAAAGGAATTCTGATAGTACCTCTTTTGGACTTTCCATAAGTTCTCTTACAGTTACCTCAAGCTTCTCATCGTGGGATTCATCTTCTGAGGCCATAAGACAAATATTGGCCTTCTCATCATCGGAGTCAGAGTCAGAATCGCTCCTAGTTGCCACCATGGCTTTCTTTTTCCATTTATCACCCTTCTTGGACTGGCTCTTAGTCTTTTGAGGGCAATCTTTCACAAGATGATCTGTTTCACCACATTCAAAACAAGACAAAGGTTTAGTCTTCTTATCATATTTGTTGTATTGAGACTTAGCTCGAAATTTAGAAGACTCTGATCAATCCTTGTTGTTGAATTGTTTCTTCATTTTAAGGATTCGAGCAAGGCCTCTTGTGATAAGAGCAAAAGGATCATCCTCATCTTCGGAATCAGATCCATCTTTGGGCTCATCCTTCTTAGACTTGAGTGCCAAGTTCTTAGTGCTTGCTGGAAGTTTTCCATCGTCTTCATTAAGGATCATCTCATGCGTGATCAGTTTCCCAAGTAGGTCATCAAAGGGCAGAGTAGTGAGGTCTTGGGCTTCCTCTATGGCTGTTACTTTAGGACCCCACTTTTCTTTTGGGAGACACCTCAATATCTTCCTTACTTTCTCAACGTTTGTAAAGCTCTTGCCGAGAGAGTCAAAGTTGTTGGTGATTTCTGTGAATCGTGTGAACATGGCCTTGATTGACTCATCAGACTTCATTTTGAAAAGCTCATAGGTGACGACCAGCTTGGTGATTTCTGAGATGCTGATCTTGGTGTCTTTTACTTGGCTAGTTCCCTCATAGGTGACGACCAGCTTGTCCCAAATCTCTTTAGCTGACCTACAAGATGAAATACGGTTAAACTCATCAGTGCTAAGACCACAATAAAGTAAGTTAATAGCCCTGTAGTTTTTGGAGACGAGTTTAAGATCCGCTTGGATGTATTCAGACTCCTTCTTTGCGACTTTGGTTCCATTTGGTCCGTCTTTCTCTAGAATCTTTGGCCCATTCTCTATAATGTTCCAAAGTTCCAAATCTTGGTCTATGATGAACATCTTCATCAATGATCTCCAGTGGAGAAAGTTGTTTTCTACAAAGAGTGGTGGTCTGCTGGTAAACCTTCCCTGTGCAAATCCTCCGCTTGCTTCACCAAACATGATCGAAAACTCACAAGATTGTTAGATCAAAAGTAGTGAGTAAAGCTCTGATACCAATTGAAGGTTCGATAATGTAAAACAAAGTAATATAGAAATACTCTAGAAGGGGGGTTGAATAGAGTATGCCGGTTTTTCGCAGATAGTCTCAAGACGTTTGAAGCTCGTGCAAAACCCTTTGAGATTAGACTTAGTCTTTTCTCTGAAAACCTGAATCACAAAGTTAAACAATCGAACCAAGTGCGCAAATAAGGTAAAGCAGTAAATAAAGGACTCGATGAATTGTTTACGAGGTTCAGCATGAACTTGGCCTACGTCCCCGCCTAGGGTTCTTCCATAACCCTAGGATTCAACCGGCTTTTATTGATTCACAAGACTTAGGATTCTAGTAGCTCCCCGAGAAGCCTCTCTCCTATACAATTGCAATCTAGTCAACTCACGTTCCCTTGGAGTCCTAGACCAATCTAGAAGAGCCCACCTCTCTATGCTATCTAGTATAATCCTCTTACACTTAGTGAATCAATCGCCTAGTGTTCACTTCCTGGGTTACAAACTCCCGAGTATAACACTATAACAAAATATATCCTATAAGCTCACTGTGTAACTTTCAAATGCTTTGAAATGAAATAAAAGACTCTTAAGGACTAGTAGAGAGCACACGAAGAAGACAGATCTCGCTTGAAGGCCTGAGTGTATGAAAGCTTGTGTTCAACAGATGTGTTTCTCTTCTTTTCTTCCTTTTCTTTTTATAGAGAGCAAATCGGTGCCTCCAAAGATGAAACTTTCTCTTAACCGGCTAGGCTTGATAATGGCAATCTTCGAGATCTTCTATTCTTGGAAACTTGGACGCCATGATCTTTCAATTTGAATTCTCTCAATTTTGAACGTTTAAGGAAGGATATAAAATTCAAATAGCTTCCTGAAAGGTTAGTGAATATATAATAATATATTGGAAGCATATAATAATATTCGAGTAAATATAATATAAGGAACAGGTTTTGTGTTTCATCAACACTACTAAAGCTTCAAAACCTTTGACAAAAAAACAGACTGTCAAGGCCTTTGAAACTTATTCTGATTTTCATCAAGGGAGTGGAGTTATCAGATGGCACGACAAGAAATTGGTGCCAAAGGCATATGAGGTAGGTGACAAAGTGCTTTTATATAATTCTAGACTCCGTTTGTTTCCAAGGAAGCTCAGGACAAGATGGAGTGAACCTTTCGTGGTTCACCATATTTACCCCCATGGAGCAGTGGAGTTACTTGACACTGACGGAACCACCTTTAAGGTCAATGGGCACCGAGTCAAGAAGTACTATGACAAAGAAGACCCAGATGAAGAGATTCGCGCCACCCTGCGTTAATCATAGCTTAAACAGGGAAGTAGGTCGAGCTAACGACTTGAACCTTAGCGCTTACGGGAGGCAACCCGCTTTTCTTATTCTGTCTTCTTTAGTTTTATTTTCTTTTATTTTCTTGATGTTTGTGCATAATCTCTTCTCATTGGTAAATACAGGCAAACTCGCAGAACTGAGGGTCTACTCGACGTCGACCACACTCCTCGACGTCGACTACATTCAAAGGGATTTCACTCCGGGTCGAGCACATCTAGTCAAGCAACCAAGGAGAGGAAACTTTTACTCGACTTCGAGTTCAGTTACTCGACATCGACTACACTTAACAGGTAAATGGCGGACTGCTCGACGTCGAGCGACCTCGACTAACCTAGCAGACACCCCTGCCGTCTTCTTCCTCTTCCTCGCTCTTCGCTCTCGCTGAATCGTCTTGCCAGACCTCGTCAGACGCTGCATCACCGTCCAGATCTGACCACCGAGCATCACCGGCGTAGCCCCGAGCCCATATCCGAACACTGCCCTCTTGCTCTCGCACTCCTTCGCCCTCGCTCGCGGACATCACCTTTGCCAAGAACCACCACTCCCACCACTCTTGCAACTCTCACCACAGCAGCATGATCCAGCATCACCAAGTTAGAGGGCATCCAGACGATATTGTTGGACAGCTGCATCAGGTGCGCCTGAACCAGGATGCCATGTTCGACGCACTGACCAGTTTGAGCTTGGGTCAGGGCACCATCGACAACCGACATGAGCAGTTTCAGTCACCTATCATGGACCACTTTGCCCACCAGGCGCAGTTTCAGACAGTGTCATGGATCGCTTAGACATGCTAGAGGGCCAGTACTAAGGGCGCCAGACTCACTTCCACCAGCAGGGGGGGCACTTTCGACCACAGAGGCCCTTTCCACTCTCAGTCTGGCAGCTCTTCTCAGGGATGAGCTTCTGATCCCCATGTAGGCTTCCCGCGATACCCCCAGGTGATTGGTCCTAGTCCCTTGGATTTTTATTTGTGATAGTGAGGACATTGTCTATTTTAAGTATGGGGTGGGGTAAGCTGTATTTATGACATTGACTCATTTTGGACATTTTCGGATTGTATTTTTAAGCATTGCATGGTTTGTATTTTGGATGTTTTAGGACATTGCACAACTCGCTTGTGAGTTTAGTTGCATTATTTTGGATATGGTATTGCATGATTTTATCTTATGATATTCAAAGCATTTTAAGAGAGTTGTGATGGCATCACCCAAGCTAGCAAAAAGTTCAAAGAAAAGAGTCATGAAAGCCAAGGCAAGACTCGACGATGCAAGAATGGATTTGTTAGAGATATTGCACAAGATTGCCTAGAAAAAAGAAGTTTCAATGGCGTGCGATTTTTTAGGTAAAACCACAAAAGTGAGGTAAATTGATGTTGCTTTTGACATTTTGCACAATAAGATGATGGAGGACTGTATATTTTCCATATATGCTCATTTTTCTTATTCCCAGCCATACCTATGCCTAATTGCATCACAAAAACCCATATTATGAGCCTTACTTGCCTTTATATCATTATTTCTCCACATATGCCTTATATTGTCCATTTTTACCTTATGCCCAATGTTCTAAAAAACGCTCGGTGGATGCTCGGCGGTGAGGTACCGCTAAGCGCCAAGACGGTTCGGCGGCCTTATTGGCGGATTCTTGGTGGTCAAAACGTTTTCTTAATATTTTCTTATTTGCACCCCCTATATTAGGACTAGAATACATATGACATAATAAATATTGATTTATAAAGTGTTTACCATCACTATATTAACAAAACAAAATGCAAATGAAAGTTAAGTGATTAAGCCTTGACCATTTTAACGTTATTCGGCTCAAAATAAAAAAAAAGTGACATAAACATATATTTTAAAAAACAAAAACCCAATCCATATCATCACTCATAGATTCGACATTAGAATCCATTGATAAAAGGCTTTAACGGAATCTACATAAATAAAGAACATAAAAAAAGACAAATAAACAACACCATTAATAAATTATAACACAACATCAAACAAAAACAATTAACCAAAGTAAATCACAAATTCACAATTACTAATCAATTGACACTTCCAGTGATCACATATTCACATTCACAAACAAAGCTTACTGAGTTACTGAACTTACTGATCAATATTGAAATACAAATATACACACGTTCAAAATTGAAGACTTTACTGATCAATATATTGAAATCAAAATCAAAATTCACAAGTTCAGCAGTCCTATTGTTCTTTAAAAAATCAGAATCACGAGGGTTGTTCGCCTGTTCATTCAAAGTCAGCCTATTTGTTGATTTTGTTCAAAATCACAAGTTCAAAAGTTCAGATTTCAGCTTGTTCAATTGTAATTGCAACTCTGCAATTCAGTAGTTGCAAACCTGCGACTTTCCAGGTCGTGAAGGAGTTCTTCCATAACGGAGTTCTCCTCAAGCAACTTAACCATGCGGTGGTGAGTTTGATCCCAAAGATAGATGATGCTAACCAAGTAAGTAACTTCCGACCTATCTCTTGTTGTAATGTGGTTTACAAGGTTATATCTAAGATCATTACTACTAGACTTGGGTCTTGTCTTTCTTACTTGGTTGATGATGCTCAAGCGGCCTTTGAGCCGGGTAGACTCATGTCGGATAATATCTTTCTAGTTCAAGAGCTTCTCCGTAGATACAATGTGAAAAGGGATACTCGTAGGTGTTTTTTGAATGTTGATCTTGCTAAAGCCTATGACACCCTATCTTGGAAGTTCCTTGAATTTGCTTTGTATGAGATTACCTTGCCTCCTATATTTGTGCATTGGGTCATGGAATGTGTGTCCACCACTTCCTTTTCTATTAAGGTTAACAATGAGATGCATGGTCTTTTTGAGGGGAAGAGGGGTCTCCGTCAAGGGGATCCCTTATCTCCACTCCTTTTTGTTATTGCTATGGATTTCTTTTCTAGGCTTGTGAAGGCGGAAACAAGTAAACCGGGTTTCAACTTCCACCAAAATTGTGGCAATGTTAGGTTAGCACACCTTGTGTTTGCCGATGACATTGTCATGTTTTCTCGTGGAGATGAAGCTTCGGTCCAAGTCTTGATGGGATGCCTTCAAAAGTTCGAGAGTGTGTCCGGACTCAAAGTGAATAAGAGCAAATCGGCCATCTTCCTTGCATCGGTTCCACAACATGAAACGACTGCACTAAAGGAGATCACAGGCTTCAAAGATGGAGAATTTCCCTTTCGTTACCTTGGTGTGCCCATTAGCCCCTATGGGCTCCGTGTGGCACACTACACCCCTCTCTTGGAGAAAATTGATAAGAATCTGAATTTTTGGGCTAGTAAACACCTCTCTTATGCAGGTCGAAGGGAGCTCATTTCCTCGGTCATCCAAGGGATTGAGGCCTTTTGGCTCTCGGTCTTACCGGTCCCCGAAGCCATCATCCATGCGCTCACTAGCCTTTTCCGCTCTTTCCTTTGGAAATCACCAAGAGTTAGGTGGAGTAAGGTGTGCCTTCCCAAGCAAGAGGGTGGGCTCGGCATCCTTGATACTAAAACATGGAACTTGGCCTTCATGGCTAAGCATCTTTGGCGCATTTTTGAGAGAAAGGATAGCATATGGGTGAGGTGGGTGCACCACAAGTACCTTGTCGTGACACATGTGGAGGATTGGGAAGCTCTTAGGAGGGACTCTCCTCTCATCAAAGCTCTTGTTGAGGTAAAAAAACAAAATTTGTGCTTCTTCTAACCTTGATGAGAAGTTTGATGAGTGGTGTAGCGAGGGCAAGTTCATGGTAAAAAAGGTCTATGAAGATTTTCGGCACAGGGAGGACAAGGTGAGATGGCACAAGGAGGTGTGGACAAAGGGGAATACCCCTAAACATTGCTTCATATTATGGTTAGCTACCTTGGGTAAGCTCCCTACTCTTGATAGGTTGTTTTTCTTAGATACTAACCATTGTTGCAAGTTGTGTGATGGGGATGAGGTGCTTGAGACACATGAGCACTTGTTCTTTGAGTGCCCTTACACTAAGGAGATTTGGAGAAGAACCCGGGCTGTTTTTAGCATTCCGAAAGAGGTCAACACCTTGGCAAGAGGGCTCAGATGGTTAAGGAGGCATAAGAGGAAAAAGAGTTGGAACATGAGGGCAAAAAATTACGCCTTCTCGACGGCCGTCTACTTCATTTGGCATGCTAGAAATGTCAAGATACATGATGCAAACTTCATTCCGGTTGAGGTTCTGACTAAGGTCATTGCCACACATGTCTTTCGTGTGCTCCATGCTGCCTTTCCGTCCCATGAAGTCGATAAAATTTGATGAATTAGCCCCCTTCCTCCTAATGGTCTTTTCTTGGTTTATGCTACATGTTTTTGGGGTGTGTCCTAGGGTATGCGAGCCTTTGAAGCCTACGTGCTTCCGGGAACACCCCCTAGGTCTTTGTTGGGTTTTTGTGTCTTTTAGGGGCTGCGTACCCTTAGAACAAAACCCCTTTTGATGTTTTATAGGTGTGGCCTATGAGACCTGCGTGTCTTAAAGCACACCCTTGGTTGTTTTCTTATCACCCTTGTATGTGTCCGAGAGGCTTGTATGTTTAGCGGAACATGCACTTTTTACACTTGGTTTGGTTGAACTTTCTTGAGAGTCTAGGCTTAGTCCTTGCTTTCAAGAGTTCGACATAATCGTTGTATGGTCTTTGGACCCCCCCCCCCCCATTTTTTCATTGAATTTACATAAACCTCCCCTCACCTGGACTTAGTGTCGAGGGGGTTGGCTTAAAAAATAAAAAAAAGTATAGAATTAGTATATACCGTATAGAATTAGTGTGAGTGCGTTGTATACTGTACATATGTATACATAATACACTAGTATATATATACATTATATATTGTGAGTATAGTTGTATCTATATACATAAATATATGTGTCAAGAATATATAGTGAATAAATGTATTATATATATATATATAATATTCGGGACGGGACGGGATTCGGGACGGGGCCGGGACGGGCACGGGATTTGCGGGATTTGTGCCCACCCCTAGCACTAAGTACCTTTTCAAGGATGACAATTGAGTGTTGGGTAATATAGGAATGAATCCATTATGTTGAGAGTTTTTGCAGGTTTCCCCTTAATGACCATTCAAGTTATTGCTTGGGGACAAACAAGCTTAAGTATGGGGTGATTTGATGTCCACTAAAGTAACCATGTTTTTATGCACATTTTAGCTCCTTATTCTAGATACATTGCATATTTCGGGTTGGGAATATGTTAAATCAGTGTAGTATAAGCTTATTTTCCAGAAATAGAGGTCTACACGAGTTTTATTTTAATATTGCAGAATTAAAATTTAGAGCCATTCCGGGACGAAACCAAAAGGAGAAGAAAAAAACAGGATTCTACTCGATGTTGACTAGGACCACTCGACGTCGACTACAGCTGGGAGCAAGATCAAGTCGAGGACTAAAGACGGACACCACTCGAGCATGAAATGTACTCGACGTCGACTAGACCTGAAACCTACCCGAGTTCGACGAGAAGGGGACTACTCGAGAAGCTGCGAAGAGAAGTCGAGATCGAGTACAACTACTCGATGTCGACTAGAACTGGTCGACGTCGACTACGCTATTTTGGGCCGCGAGTCCGTTGGGCCAATCCGAGGACGTGTGGACTACTTGGGCACGAAGCAAGACCGGTTCTATCCGATTTTTATCAAGATCTATCTATGGAGAGAAGATTATTCACCACTTGAAAGATTTAGATATTTACCTTTTTAGATTAATGTTTTATTTATTTAAGTTTTATCTTTAGGAATAGATAGAATTTGCTTGCCTTGACTTGCAAGGATTAAAGCCTATAAATAAAGCCCATGGGGCTAGTTTTTCATTGATTCAATTCGAGAGAAGTTATTCCACATACAATTTAGGAGTTCAAAGGGTTTAGGGTTTTGGCATTCTGCGAAAGTGTGACTGTCGGGATTGTAAAGACTTTGAATATAGTTTATGCAAGTTTCTTTTACATCAATGATGTCGATTGCTACAATGAGGCATGAGTAGTTCACCTACTTCTAGGGTTGGGGTGAGCCCGACGATAGCCATGTTGGTGGATTAGCGAATTGCAAAAGAAGGTACTTTATCTTATTTATTCTATTCCTTGTGCTTCATCTTTGATTGAGAAATTAAAGAGCTCATGTTGTGAAACTTGGGTAGCAATTAGGATTTCTATTCGGAAGATTATAAATTCTAATTATGAAAAGGAATAGACACAATTAGGGTTATTTATCGAAAGGTTTATATTCCTACTTGTCGGATTTGGTGAAAGCTTTTTCGTTTGTTGATAAAAAGTTGCCGCCTTTTGTGATTTATGATTCCGCTTTCATGGTTATTGTTATTGCAAACCCCGATCTTGGAAATTTTTGTTTAATTGTTTAAAATCTAAAATCTGCAAAACTGGTTATTTTCTGTTCATACTTCGATTCCACCCTCAAACTCTTCGACCATCTTTCGCCGACACAAATAACACGGTTTCTGTTTTCTACTCAACGTCGACTACTGACTTTCGATCTAGGGTTTTCTATCGAGATCATTGCTCGTCTCTGTAGGTACTCGACTCCGACCATCCTACTCGACGTCGAGGATGCCTAGTCGACGTCGACTACTCTCGTCGCCTGCAGTTGTTGTGTTCTACTCGAATTTGACTGTACAACACCCCTGTCAACTACCACATAGTCGAGGTCGAGTACCCTGAGTTGACTTATGGACGTGATTCACTTAGCTATCTGAGATCCGCTGACCAGCTTCCTCGAGGATCGAACCTGACTTCCTGCTGCTATAACGGGAGGGAGTCTTGAACATTATTTGCTTGGAGCGGAACTGGTTTGGTTATCTTATTCTTATTTTATTTGCAATCTCGATTTCCTCCTTCAACACCTCGCCGTTCTGAACTTCTTGGAAAGCTTCAGTTGGTTTCTCAACCTTCAACTTGAGGGAGAGTGTTGGAGATAGAAGACGAAGATGAAGCAATAACAACACAGCATCGTTTGATAGAAGAGGAAGAGGAAGTTGAATCCCCCCCCCCCAACCCCACCCCACATCAACACGACGTCGTTGCCTTCATGTTCTGTTCTTGTTATAAAATAAACACGAGGTTTTCACATAATCATCTTCTATAAATAGAGCCTTCGACTTTGTTGCATAGTTGATCAATTTTTAGACAAGCGATTCACAAATGGAGATTTCCCTCCTAAATTCGTTTTCTCCATTATGATTTCTTTAGTTCTAATTGTTTTATTTTCTTAGGATTGATATAAAATCAACAAGTTTTGGTCACACCAAGCATCAATTGAAGGAATTTCAGGGAATGGTGGAGATCTATGAGAATTGTGCTTTCTGTTAAAAACAAAATCAGTTTTATGCTTGGAACGATCGGGAAACCGATTGAGACATCACCTAAGTTCATATCGTGTGAAAGATGTAACAATATGGTCATATTGTGGTTGATAAATATCTTAAACATGGAGATCAAACAAAGTATGATTTATATCAAGTCAACACAAGAGATCTGGGTGCAGCTTGATGTGCACTATAAAATTCAAGGGCAACGCATTTGTACTCAGTGTAGAAGAAGCTTAGCACCCTAGAGAAAAGGTGCAAAGTTCTTCCCTGTATTTTTTACAAAAATGAAGTCATTATGGGATGAATTAGATAGTTTGAAAAAAAAATCCTGGTTGTAAACGTGGAGCTGTAAAGGAACTTGTTAAATTTTTAGCAATATCATAGAGTTATGCAGTTGCTTATGGGGTTGAATGCATTTTTTACAACCGCTAGAGGTTTTGTTCTTATGTTGAACCCTCTTCCATATATGAATTTAGCTTATTCCCTCTTACGGCAAGAGGAAAAACAAATTAAAGGAAGTAAAAACGACTATTGGATCTAGTGTTTTGCCAATGATGCAGTTTCCGTGGTAGCTAAAACTATGAATCATACCACACAATCGAGTGATGTTTCTTCTTGATTGGATTTCCCCCGGGTTAGGTAGATAACAAGGATAAAAGAGAGAAAGTATATGGGAGTAAGAAATTTGCTGGTAGTGGTGATAGTTGTGAGAAGTCTTAATTTACAACTGAGCAGTAAAAAGAAACTAATGAGCCTGATGCAGTCTGTTAGCGGAACTGAATATGGGAAAGAGTCTTTGATGATTTCGTGGGTTTTTCAACTACCACATTGTCTGAGATAGTTTTGATGGTATAAACTAGATCATAGATAGTGGAGGAAGTGGTCATATGTGTAGTGATGTATCACTATACAAATCAATGTATTAGTTGTCAAAACCATTTGTGATTAACTTGCTAATTGAAGAGACAACCGTTGTTGAACAACAAGCACGATTGAGATCATGAATGGGTTTGTTGTTCATCATGCTTTGTTGGTGAAGAATTTTAAATGCAACTTGCTATTACTGGGCAAGCTTTTTAAAGATTTGAACTTCTGTATGATTTTTACATACAAAGGCTTTCTATGAAGAAGCTAACAAAAATTAGTGAATTTGTTTGAATTTTTTTCATTGAAAGGGACACATATAACATATTTCATAATCGAGTTGTAGAGAGAACAAACAACTTAAAAATGGTACATCTTTATAATTCAGTTTTCTTGATGTTTCAATATATTGTAAAGTGCAAACATATCGCACAACCGGTTAGGGCATTTGCCTTATTCTAGACTACGAAATTTGTCTTTTGTTTGTGTTGATCAAGCAAGGGAATGTTAAACATGTTTGTGATGTTTGTGCTAAAGCAAAGCAATCTAAATTGCCTTTTCCTTTGATGCTTTTGAATTGATACATCTAGATATTTGGGCCCATATCGTGCTTCTACACATGATGGCTACAAGTATTTCTTGACCATCATAGGTGATTTCAGTAGGACCATTTGGTTTCAACTCTTGGTCACCTAGAGTAGTGGCTTCCTTGCAATCAATAATGCATATATTTGAGCTAGGTTTTTGTAAAGAGGCTTCATTGTATTTTTTGAACACCGGGATTGTTCATCAAACTTCTTGGATTGTCACTTCACAACAAAATTGAGTTGTGGAGTGAAAACATAGACATCTATTAGAGGTGGCAAGAGCATTAATGTTTGAGTCATGTTTACCACTTCAATTTTGGGGAGAAAGTGTCACGACAACTGCATATTTGATTGATCAAATGTCCAGTAAGTTATTGCATATGAAGACCCTTTATGAGATGCTTCATGAGAAGGCACTTGCCTATAATCACCCTCAGCGTTTTGGTTGCTTGGTCTATGCTTCCACCTTGCAACATGGTCGAGACAAGCTAAGTTTGCGAGTTGTAGCTATTATCTTTCTTGGTTATCCATCGGGTAATAAAGCTTACAAGCTTACAATCAAGTGCTTATGTACAAAAATGTGAGATTCTCATAAAACATCTTTCCTTGCAAATATGTTTATGACACTGATTCAGGACATGATATCCATTTTTCTTAGCCTCGTGATCAATCTTTTGTTGACAATGTTGTTGAAGTTGGTGCTTCCTCTTCAAAGGTTTAGTGTTGCTTTTGTAGAACCCGAAACTGAAGTTGTATGTCGCTTTTCTAAAGTTTATAATCCCCTAGTTTTATCTCTAAGATTACATCTACAATGTTCCTGCATGTATTTCTTTTGAATTTTTTGGCCATACAATAACTTTTACTCTTGCTTTTCCTCCTTGTTCTGTCTTAGAGGCCCAAGGTCCTAAACATGAACTACTTACATATCATGAGGCATGTGAGTTCTATGTTGGCAAGAAGCTCTATAAGCTAAATTTGGGGGTTTGGATTTGAACAAAACATAGGAAGTGATAGAACTTTCACTGGGTAAAAAGGCTAAAGGTTGTCAATGGGTTGATCGGGTCAAATGAAAGTCTAATGGGAGTATTGATCGTTATAAGGCACCCTTGGTCGTGAAAGGATCAGTGCTTTTTTTTCTAAGTTACCACTACCCAATATGATTACCAGTAATATGGTATATGGCTTTCCTCTCGTTCTTGGCCCTCGCTCGATCTCGTCGTAGTCCTCACAAACGAAGACAAGCTCCGCCTCTCTTCTACACACAATCCCTTTACCTAATCTTCAACACAACACCGAAGAATTGTTTAATTCCAACATACACAAATCCTTCATATTCCCCATCACCCCTTAAAATCAATATTGCATAAAACCACCCTTTATATAGCTTTTGTTTACCAAAGACCACCCCGCCTCTATATGCCGTTAGAGTTTTGTTAAATGTCTTTGAAAAAACAAAATTACCCCTATACATTTTCTCGTCGCCACTCACTCTTCGCCTATCTTTCTGTACATATGTACAAATCCACACAAACTTTGTTAATTGAAATTATTCATCAGCTCTTATGGTCCTATACTAGGCCTCCTTAATCCATGCCTAAATCTCTCCACAACTCCTATGCGATCCCCTTCTATATCGCCTCTTCAAATGATAAGGGTATTGTAAAACCTAGATCCAACTAGAAATAGGTTTTGATAAGGTGAAGCGAATAAGATCTAAGCGATATTCGAAAGATCAAAGAGAATCACATGCAAGAGAACAAACAAAGCGATTTTACGTGGTTCGGTATAAATACCTACATCCACGAGGCCTCAAGAGTTGGCCGAATCCACTATAGAGAGTTCGTACAAGGGATAATACAAGCAATGAAAGCAAGCAACCCTAAACTAACATGCATGTGAATTAGAGGTACAGTGAAGAAGAGAAAATCCCCTTGTATGGGATAAATCAGAAGATCGAAGAAGGATTCGATCTCCAAGAACCCTAGGTCTCAGAAGGTGAGGAGAGCGGCCACCCAGGAGGACGCCGGAGCTCGATCCACCTTCCAGAGAAGCCACTGACAATCTTTCTTCTCCGAGCGCTCGCGAACAGACGGCAAGAGCAAGAGAATCTCCAAACCCTAGAAACCCTAGCGGAGAGCGTTTGTGAGGAGAGATAAAGACGAAGACTGAAGTGTGAAGCTCCAGCGTCTGGAAGAGACGCTTTATAGCTAGTTCAAGACCTGAGCATCAAAACGATGCGCTTCGCATACGAAGCGCAGTGCTACAAGGTTGTTATATAAAGCAACAATTATGGTTGTTCACCGATTAGCGTTACAAGGTTGTGCCTTCAGAAGCCATGACGAGTCTGAAGTTTCTTTGAATCGTAGGAATGTTATTGAATGGATGGATTTTTTTAGCAAGTTGAGTTCCTACGGTCAATGATGTTGTACTGAACAATGCACCAGAAAATGCCAAATATATTTCTCCCGACATCCAGAAAGACATTTTGGCAATCATGGCCAACAAATTTCGTTTTATGATTCGAGAGGAAGTTGGAGATGCTTGTTTTTTATTCTTGTTGATGAAGCACAAGATGAATCTGGATGGGAACAAATGGCTATCATTTTCAGGTTTGTAAACCTTGCTGGTATCTTAACTGAATGTTTATTTACTATCAAAGTTGTTTATGAGACTTCTTCATAAACACTTTATAAAGAGATATGTAATGTCCTTTCCACTTACAATCTTCAAGTTGATAAAATAAGAGGTCAGGGGTATGATGGCTCTAGTAACATGTCAGGGCAATTTAATGGACTGAAAGCATTTTTTCTCCGGGATTGTCAATATGCATACTTTGTCCATTATTTTGCTCATAGATTGCAATTGGCATTAGTTGCTGCTGCAAAGAAGTGTGATCCAATTTGGAAGTTCTTTTCTTACTTGGACAATGTTATTAACATTGTCAAGTCATCTCCTAAACGCAATACACAGTTACAAGCATCTCATAGAAAATAACTTGAGGAGATGTTAGACAGTGGAAATCTAGTATCTGGACAAGGAGCTAACCAGATGATAGTATTAAAATATGTAGGTTCTACTTGATGGAGTTCTCATTTCACTTCCATTGGGAGTATGATTAACTTGTTTTCTTCAACTTGTAAAGTGCTTATGGATGTCAAGGAGAATGGTTTGAACTCCAAGGCTCGAGTAGAAGCCAACGATGCTTTAGAATAGTTGAGGACTTTTGATTTTGCATTTAGCTTGCACTTGATGTTTGAAGTTATGTGCATTACCAATCTTTCTCAAGCCTTTTAGCAAGAATCCATTGACATACGAGCTGCACTTCAGCATCTATCCACTGCAAGAATTCTTCTACAAGATCTAAGAGATGAAGGTTGGGATAAATTACTTCAAACAGTTACAGATTTATGCTCAAAACATGGATTTGAAGTACCCGACATGAGTAATGCAATTGGTCGTGGTGCAAGGCAAATGACTTTAGAGCATCGCTATCATGTTGATTATTTCAATCAATTTATTGATTTGCAATTAACCGAGTTGAACTCAAGGTTTAATGAGTCATCGGTTAGACTACTTCAGCTTAGTGTAGCATTAGAGCCAAGAGATTGCTTTCATTCATTTAAGTCAGAAGATGTCTACAAGCTCGTAGTGGAGTTCTATCCAGGGGATTTTGAGAAACATGAAAAGTATGCTTTGAAGAGTGAGTTGCAATATTATCATGCTTTCGTTCTTAGTAATTCTGAGTTTCAAGTTCTAACACTTGCAAAATTGATGTAGAAGTTGGTGGAAATAAAAAAGGATGAGCAGTTCATAATAATAAGTAGATTGATTCGGCTTGTATTAACATTGCCAGTATCTACCGCTACTACAAAAAGAGCATTTTCGGCAATGAAACATGTGAAGACCGATATTCGCAACAAAATGGCCAATGACTTTCTTGCTAATGCTTTGATAATTTATATTGAAAGAGAGTTTGTTAGTAAAATTGATATAAATTCTGTTATAGATGACTTTGTTAGGTCAAAAGGTCGTCGTGTTCGTTTTACTAATTAGTTCACTACATTGTAAATTGACCATATCAACACTTTTTTTTGCAATGATTTTGCCGTTGGAAAATTTGTAGATTATTTTATGCTCGGGTTCTTTGAATCTTGCCCACGCCTTACGCTCCACCACTAGAGACAACCATTGTTGAACAAAAAGCACGATTGAGATCATGAATGGGTTTGTTGTTCATCATGCTTTGTTGGTGAAGAATTTTAAATGCAACTTGATGTCACTGGGCAAGCTTGTTAAAGATTTGAACTTCTTTATGATTTTTACGTACAAATGCTTTCTGTGAAGAAGCTATTGAAAATTAGTGAATTTGTTTGAAATTTTTTTTCCTTTGAAAGGGACACAGATAACATATTTCAAACTCGAGTTGTAGAGAGAACAAACCACTTGAGAATGGTACGTCTTTATAATTCAGTTTTCTTGATATTTTAATATATTGTAAAGTGCAAACTTATCACACAACCAGTTAGGGCATTTGCCTTATTCTAGACTTCGAAATTTGTCTTTTGTTTTTGTTGATCAAGCAAGGGAATGTTATACATGTTTGTGCTAAAGCAAAACAATCTAGATTGCCTTTTCCTTTGATGCTTTTGAATTGATACATCTAGATACTTGAGCCTATATCATGCTTCTACACATGATGGCTACAAGTATTCCTTGACCATATAGGTGATTTCAGTAGGACCATTTGGTTTCAACTCTTGGTCACCAAGAGTAGTGGCTTCCTTGCAATCAATAATGCATATATTGGAGCTAGGTTCCTATAGCTAGAGAGGCTTCATTGTATTTTTTGAACATCATGATTCTTCATCAAACTTCTTGGATTATCACTCCACAACAAAATTGAGGTGTGGAGCGAAAGCATAGACATCTATTAGAGGTGGCAAGAGCATTAATGTTTGAGTCAAGTTTACCGCTTTAATTTTGGGAGAAAGTGTCACGACAAATGCATCTTTGATTGATTGAATGTCCAGTCGGTTGTTGCATATGAAGACCCTTTATGAGATGCTTCATGAGAAGGGACCTGTCTATAATCACACTTGATGTTTTGGTTGCTTGGTCTATGCTTCCACCTTGCAACATGGTTGAGACAAGCTAAGTTCGCGAGTTGTAGCTATTATCTTTCTTGGTTATCCACCGGGTAAGAAAACTTACAAGCTCTTGAATTTCAAAACCAATCAAGTGTTTATGTACAAAAATGTGAGATTCTCATACAACATCTTTCCTTACAAATATGTTTATGGCACTGATTCAGGACATGATATCCATTTTTCTTAGCCTCGTGATCAACCTTTTGTTGAAATTGTTTTTGAAGTTGGTCCTTCCTCTTCCAAGGTTTAGTATTGCTTTTGTACAACCTGAAACTAAAGTTGTATGGCACTCTTCTAAAGTTTGTCATCCCCCAGTTTTATCTCTAAGATTACATCTATAATTTTGCTGCATGTATTTCTTTTGATTTTTTTTTTGCCATACAATCACTTCTACTCTTTCTTTTCCTCCTTGTTCTGTCTTAGAGACCTAAGGTCCTAAACATGAACTACATACATATCATGAGGCATGTGAGTTCTATGTTGGCAGCAAGCTCTAGAAGCTGAATTTGGAGGTTTGGAATTGAACAAAACATAGGAACTGATAGAGCTTTCACTAGGTAAAAAGGCTATAGGTTGTCAATGGGTTTATCGGGTCAAATGAAAGTCTGATGGGAGTATTGATCGTTATAAGGCACCCTTGGTCATGAAAGGTTCAATGCTTTTTTTTAGTTACCACTAGCCCAACATGATTACCAGTAGCAGGGTAGATGGATTCCCCCTCGTGCTTGGCCCTCTCTCAATCTCGCTCACGTCGGAGTCCTCGCAAACGAAGGCAAGCTCCGCCTCTCTTTTACACAATCTCTTTACCTCATCTTCAACACAACACCGAAGAATTGTTTAATTCCAACATACACAAATCCTTCATATTCCCCATTACCCCTTAAAATCAATATTTCATAAAACCACCCTTTATATAGCTTTTGTTTACCAAAGACCACCTCGTCTCGATGACCACCCCGCCTCTATATGTAGTTAGAGTTTTGTTAAATGTCTTTGAAAAAAAACAAAATTACCCCTATACATATCATTTTCTTATCGCCACTCACTCTCCGCCTATCTTTCTGTACATATGTACAACTCTACACACACTTTGTTAATTGAAATTATTCATCAGCTCTTATGGTTCTATACTAGGCTCCCTTTAATCCATGCATAAATCTCTCCAAAACTCTTATGCGAGACCCCCTTCTATATCGCTTGTTCATGTGATAAGGGTATTTTGGTAATTTATCGATTTTTTCCTCTAAAACTTAAAGAAATCAAAGATATGGTGTTCTTTGGTAAACAAAAGTTAAAAACTATATAAAGGGTGATTTCTTACAATATTGATTTTAAGGGGTGTTTTGAACTATATACCCTATTTAAGGGGTGGTTTACCCTAAATGAAAAGTGGGGCCACAAATTAATACGGAGTGGAGTATCTTGTTTGAGAGAGAATGAAAGCCTTCCAAGAAAGACTGCTTCCTGGCCTAAGGTGGGCGTAGAAAACGTCATCTCTCCCTCCCTCACTCTCTCGCGCGCGCCTCTCATCTCAGCACCTCACATCTGTTGTCCCTCTCACCCGTTTACCTTTTACCCACCGAGTTTCCTTGTGTGCTTCGATCTGTGGTGGAGACCTCTCTACTGTCTCCTCTCTCCCTCTCTCTCTCTCTCTCTCTCTCTCTCTCTCGTATAATCGTATTCCCCCCTTGCATTCCTGTTTTTGTATTTCCATCTTCAGTAGTGCCCAAAACTGGAAATTGACTACCTACGAAATTATCTTCACTCGTGTTACTTTTCGTTATTAATTTTACCTCCCCACCTTGCCTTTGTCCCTTTTCGGAAGACCTGCCTGGGTTTTCTCGTCTATTGCTGAATCTCTCGTGTGTGGTTCTCTTCATGTTTTTGCCGTTTTCAGAGTTGCGTCTTCCTAAATTCTTGACTTTTAAGAGATACCAAGGAAGAAGCTGTTGAGTTATGGGGGCTTTCTGTTGTAGGTGTTGAAGAGCAACTTAATTTTACTGGGTAAACTAATATTACTCTTTCTTCCCTTTTTATAATTGAATTAGGGTTTCATTTGCTTGCTTTCAGATATGCTGTATTAGGATTTAGAAGACTTGATACATGTTTGTTTTTTGTGTGCATCATTAGAAAGTGCTGAAGAATATGAAGCCTGAGTTTTGTGTTCTTGAACTGAAGCCCTGTATGTAGCTTGTCATCATTTTGGAGCTCTGTAGTACAGTAGTAGGTTTTGTTTTTAATTGGAAAATATCCCAAAGTAGGCATATGTATCCGATTCTGTAACTCGAACAAGGGTTGGACTTTGGAGCTGGCCACTTTATAGATCAGATGCCTTGCAAGAACTAGTGTGAATTGAGTCTCAATCATCTGTTAATGTTGTTCTTACCCAAAAAAAAAGTGTTAATGTTGTGTTGTTTTGTCCTCAATCATCTTATCTCTTCATTAGTCAAGTAATTTTCCACTTTCTGAGTGTTGATTGTATGCATTTATTCAGGAACTAAAATTATCGCCCCTTCAATGGGGACTGATGTTGAAGTTGATGAAGAATCACAGTATCCTTGTACTACAAAGGTAATAGTATTGAATGAATGGTCAAATCCTTGATTTAGTAACTGAATTGAAGCGAAAACTCCACTTTTTGTAGTCGCTTTTCTTGAAACAACAGAACACTGCATTACATCATTTGATGGGTTGAAAAAAAAATATTTTTCTTTATTGGATTGATTTATTACTTATAGCGCATGATTTCAGGTACATCATGCAATGTGTACACAACTTAAAACATTGATTAGCAGAATCTCAAGGATACTTCCAGCTATGGAAGCTGCTAGACCTCGATGCTCGTCTGGAATACAAGCTTTAAGCCTTCTACAAGCTGCCATTCGGAAGGCCAACCTTTTGCTTCAAAACTGCAGCGAGTCTAGCAGCTTCTATTTGGTATGTCATTTTCTTCGGGTTGTTCAATGACAATATGGATGAGCCTGATACTGTTACCTTTGTCCGACTGTGTCCATCTTCCTTGGTGTCTTTATTTGTTAAGGGCAGGATCTGTCTTGTTGCTACCAGAGTTTTTCTTACGATGCAGTCATGAGTACTGTTGTTGATAGTGAGATCAAGTTTGGATTGCTAAATACTAATAGATAGTATTATTGGATAATTCAGGCAATCACAGGTGATGCAACTCTGTCAAGATTTGAAAAAAATCAGAAGCAGTTGGAGCAGAGTTTGAGTGAGCTTCAGTCTATGATGCCAATGAATTTAGAATTAGAGGTTCGTCAGTTATGTTTGTTTGGATTCATTCATTTTGGCGTATGTTTTCACTTCCATTTTGGCATTTCTAGACATCAAATGCTGCTTCGGGAATGATCTGCAGTTTCTCCTTTTGACATATTTCATGTGTGATTTACAGATATCACAAATCATTAATGATCTTAGGCGTACAGTATTTTTCCTGGAATCGTCAGAAGAAGAGGCTGGGAAGGTTGTCAGAGCACTACTTCAGAAGGATGAGGCCATCCTTTCCTCATTTGGGAACTCAGAGATTCTGGCTATCCAGTTTGCAGCCTCAAGGCTTCATCTTACCTCACAGAAGGATCTTTTAGTGGAGAGGAGATCGATTAAAAAGATGTCTGAAAAAATCGGAGATAGTGACCAACCAAAGAGGAAAATCCTTAAGTACTTGCACTATCTCTTGAAGAAGTATGACAAGCTGGTTTTGGAATGGCAACCACATTATCCATCTATGGACCCAGGCGGATCATTCTCCTGTGAGATATCTGATGAGCAAGCTATAGCCGGACAGCGTGCTGATGTGGAATCTCGATTGAGGCAGAAAATGGATGATGCTCAACAAGATTTGCTGCATAGCTCCTTACCTCCTAAGGAATTCAAATGCCCCTTATCTCTGAAATTGATGTGTGATCCTGTTGTCATTGCATCGGGACGTACATATGAAAGAATGTCCATACAGAGTTGGTTTGATTCCGGCAAGGATACTTGTCCAACAACAGGAATGCAGTTGCCTAATGTCTCTATGATGCCAAACACAGATATGAAGAATCTGATCACAAAATGGTGCAAGGGGCAAGGTATCGACTTGTATGCATCCACTGCTCAGCCCTCGGCATTTGGTTCATTGGAAACTTCTTACAATTCTATCAGTAGCTACGGTTCATTAGCTGGTCTAAATCTCCAAATAGACCTCAGCAATCTGTCGCTTGGATCCATAAGTTCAAGCTTTAACTCAGGGAGCTTTCATCCTAAGAACAAAGGTGAGCGGAGCTTGTCTAAGGATCAAACTGATAACTCTCTGCTAGAACTCAAGTTCTTCTCTAGCACTCAAGAGATAGAAAAAGACCTCTTGTCGAATATCAGTAAACATCCTTGGGAATCACAATGTGTGGCTGTTGAAGATGCCCAAAATTATCTGACATATTACGCACGTGCTCGTGTGCCTTTGTCCCGAAAGAACTTGATGGAACCAGTAATCAGGTATTTGAAGGCAGCAGTTGATAGGCAAGATACGCGAGCTCAGATTGCTGGCACCCAACTGATTTTGGCTGGTTTACGTGGAAGCAGGTAATGGTTGGAATTTAATCTCAATTTAAACTCATCAAAATCTAAGATAATTTATTAGTTTTCATTCTTCTTTGCCAGCTGGGTCAATATGCCCCGCCTTCTTCGCTGACATGTTAAATCGATTCATGCAGTTCTAACCGATCTCCTAATGAATCTTCTTTTAACACAGAACTCTGATAAGATCCATGGATGAAGACCTATATATTCTACTGGCATCTTTTGTTGGGACAGCTTTAACAAGAGATGTTCTTTCCATATTTGAGCTGTCAATTGAAAGGAATTGGGGAACCAAACTCGCCGAATCTGGTGCACTGCCATCAGTCCTTGGAATCCTGGATAATGAGCACAAAGAATTCCATGAAACAGCCATTGGGATCCTCTACAAGGTGGCCTTGGCCGAGGAACCCTGTTTACGGAAGTTTCTACCTCTGGTGTGCATCCCAGTACTGGTTCCTTTCCTAAAGGACAGCTCTTTTGCTGAGCAATGCATAGTGATCTTGGAGAATTTATTTCACACTGAAGCAGCCCGGATTCTTGCTCTCGAAACAGAAGGCTGCATTGCTGCCATTATAGAATTGCTTGAGACCAGAAATCACGAGGCACACGAACACGCATTGTTGGCTCTTCTGTGCCTGTGCACCCAATTTGAAGATTGTTGTACATTGTTCGTTAAGGAGGGGATCACACCTTCCCTTTTCAACCTTATACTCAATGGAAATGACAAAGTTAAGGCACTTGCATCAGAGTTGCTCCGGCAGTTGAGAGACGTTCCTGAAGAAGACGATCAACAAAGTTCATCGTCAGATGATGCCGGGTCCAGAATGCCATACAAAAACCCCGAGGATAGCAAAGCATCCTCCAAGAAAAACAGGTTCTTCAACAAGGTTACAAGGAAGCTGAAGAAATGGTGACGCTCGTTGTTTAAATTCAGCCGCGAATAGAATGGCAATACCACTGTAAGAGATAGAATGACCATTGTAGACAACGACACACCTCTTCTTTTCTTTGATTAGTAGTATATGCAGCTTTTGTATATCGTTTCAGGTTTTGATTTTAACAGATGTAAATATTAATTAGGTTATACATACCTAAAAGAGGTATGCTTGGAGTGTAAATAGGTTACCACTTGTAGTTATGTAGTTAGCTCTTCTAGACATAAATTGGTATTGTGTCCAATGGAGAGTTTAAAGGCGTTTTTGTTTGGTTACAACTTACAAAACACTGTAAGTTCATGAATTCAACAAATATATACTGGTCTGGCATATCATTCATGTATATTACTGGAATATATCCAGTTATCCACCATCTAACATAGCTTTCCGTATCGGGTATCTATCTTCGACTTAACGGATCATATCCGTATCCGTATTGGAGATTTTGGTGTTATCGATTCCGGATACCCGGATATATACACCCCTGTTTTTCACCACTGATTTTGTTTTGTTTGTTCAGGGGCAAAACATGGACGCCACGTCACCGATTAGTGGCTGACCCCAACAGCTCAGAGTTTGCAGCCCTCTCTTACTCCTCCATTCATCAAATTCAATCTGAGATCATGGCGACGGTTTCAATGTCGCTGAGTTCTTCTCTCCCCGCCATTTCTTCACTCAATCTCCGCCGCCCCAATCGGTACCTAACTCTCTTTCACTCGCTCCTGATTTTGTTCAGATTTCGCATAAATTTTATTTGATTTGTTCCGTTCCGATCTCAACTAGTATCTTCGTGATCGTCATTTTCGTTCTTGTTTGGTTTTGAAGAATGTTAGGTGTGTCCTTCGCTACTTTGAGCAGTTCACCCGTTACCTGTGAAGGAGTGAAACTTTCAGAAGGACTCGGCAATTTGCCCAAAGTTGTTCTTACTTCTCCTAAGGGTAGGTGCGTATCTTCAACTTCCAACATTTTCGTTTAGTTCACTTTGATTTCAAGGTTTCGCTTTCCTGATATGAAATTGATCTCCTTGCTGATCTACTGCCTTTACAATAGATTAAATTGAAATCAATGTTTCACATATGTATTGGTGCTTGTTATCAAGTTTTGTAATCCCAAAATTGCAGTCAAGTTTTTCAATTACAGTTGTTGACTGGTTCCATGGCAGTGAGGCTGAGTTGTATTTGTTTGGAGGGTGTGTTACGTCCTGGAAAGTTCCAAATGGCAAAGACCTTCTCTTTGTGAGACCAGATGCTGTATTCAACGGACAGAAACCCATCAGGTCAAGACCCGATGTCTTTTCTAACAATGATGGATTATTGGCTGATGCATCTTATCTCTTATCTTCCATGCTAACTTCCACTTTTATGTTCAGTGGTGGTATTCCTCACTGTTTTCCACAATTTGGCCCGGGACCAATCCAACAGGTACTATGATTGTGATGGCATACTTGCTTTGTTGTTTCATCATATCAGTGTTGTAAACACTAAAGTTTGTTAAACTATGTTCGGTTTTATGATGCACATATGGAAAAAGACAATTTAGGATTTTGTTAAGCGAATTGATCAGTAGCTTGAAACTAAGACTGAGAACTAGTGGCATGACATTGAACAATTTTGGAAGGATCAGCGTAGTTTGTCGTGGGTTCTAGTTTTCTCTTCTCCTTGAGTCATTGTCATACCACCTTTATTCTTATGTTCTTAAATGTCATTTTTTTATTATCTAATATCTGATGAAGATGTTTTGATTATAATGCTTTATGCAGCATGGATTTGCAAGAAATATGAACTGGTCACTGGTTGATTCACAAAACGAGGAAGGAAAACTCACTGCAACTCTTGAACTAAAAGATGCTCCATACAGTCGCGCAATGTGGGATTTCAGTTTCCAAGCTTTATACAAGGTTCACCCTTTATGTTTGTTAATTTTGCAAGAAGTACGAAAAAAAAACCTGATAGTGAAATTCCATCCAAGCTATTACCCATTACTTCTTTGAGCAATGTTGCTGTTGAATCACTACAAGTCCACAGTGCTTCAAATCAATTCATTTAGTGAGTTTTGTTGCTGCCAGTGTGCCACTTCTATCCATTGTTTATACTTGACAGCTTGATTTTTGGCTTCTTACTTGTAGGTGATTTTAGATTCAAAGACCCTTTCTACAGAGCTCACTATTACAAATACAGATCAGAAAGGCTTTTCATTTACCACTGCCTTGCATACATATTTCAGAGTAAGCACTAATCTCAATACACTAGATTTACTCTCCCAGTAATTTTTTATGTTTGAGTGTGGAGTAGTGTAGAACCACGTAATGATGGCTTAAATTAATTGTCCATGCAGGCTTCTGTTACTCAAGCATCTGTTGGTGGTTTGAAAGGCTGTAAGACGCTGAACAAAGATCCAGACCCTAAGAATCCACTAGAAGGTCAGGAGGAAAGGTAGGTGCCATGATTTCTCTTGTGACTAATCTGAAGATGAAACCTATTATTGCAACTGCTTTAGGAGCTTTCCCTAGTGATGAATGGAAATTATATCAATATTCGGGTATTTTTATATGAACAAAACAATGAGTTTCTTTCAATATTTCACTCTCAAAAAGGCGAGGCAAGTGCCATGCAGTCTCGTTTCAAGTCTTGATGTTTATGACTCAACAAACAAAAGTTCTTATGCTTCTTTTATCTTTATCAAGACCTCACAGTTTCTTCATCTCTTATTGCAGGGATGTGGTAACTTTTCCTGGATTTCTTGATTGTGTTTATCTTGACACCCCGAATGAGTTGGTCCTGGATAATGGCTTGGGTGATAGAATAGTTATCAGAAATACAAAGTATGGAAATTTTAGTGCCTCATTTTACATTCATTCCTATCTCTTGAGATTGAGAATCCCCATCTACCAGCATTCCACCTTCTAAGCCCACTATCGCCTTTGCAGCTGGTCTGATGCTGTCTTGTGGAACCCGCATTTGCAAATGGAGGCCTGTTACAAAGATTTCGTTTGTGTTGAAAATGCCCAGGTATATTCATTTTCCTTGGTTGAAGAAATGGCTCGTTGATTGCCTGGGATCTTAAACTGCTTACATCTCCTGAGACTACATCTTTTTTTCCCCTGTCTTCCTTAAACTGCATACAATTCCTGACACTGCCTCTTTGAATCACAGATTAAAGAAGTAGAGCTAGAGCCCCAGCAATCTTGGACCGCCTCTCAGCAACTTACTGCACTTTAGCTTTCACTGCATGGACTTGTTCTTCTGCTGCCCTAGTTGTGGATGGATCGGAGGATGTGTATCCATGGAAAATGTTATCTGTACCATCATGCTGTAATTTACACATTTAAGAACGCTTCAGATTTATACTCTGATCACATTGTCAAAACAACTACAGTAATAATTCATTACAGCTGTCCAATTTCACAATTAATCTTCTCGCCTTCCCTAGCCTGCAAGGTTCCGTCGTCTGTTGCTTTTAACCACAAAAAATATACTGTACTACGGAGTATAACCAGATAAACAAAAACAAACCCAGCACAGTTTCTGAACAAACAAATTTTTGATTCATAAGCAACTCATATGCTCTTTTTTGACAAATAAGGTCAAAAAAGCGCAACACAATGAAGATCAAGCCTAAAACATTTTTCCTTGTTGCTCTAAAGGAATTTTTCATGAGCTCAGAAAGCTCAATCGTCCAAGGTACCTGAGCATATACATAACTAGCTAGTCCTGCAAAACCATACACAAAAGAATTACCCATCTTTCCATTGCCCTGTCGTCTCAAGAGGCAAATGAAGCCACAAGGCACACAAGAATAATCACAAACCCAGCAGCCCACAGCCACAAAACCCACTTCTTTCTATTCTTCTTCATCTGCTTTGAGTAGTAAAGGTTGTTCGTGCCGCCATTGATGCACTGCCCGGCGCTAGCCATGTTCTTCTCGATATCATCAAGCTGCTCCCCTTGTCCCTCCACCAAAACTGCCATGTCAAGGAATACTTGATGTAGCCTATCCAAGCTCTTCTTTATATCTGCCATAGCTTCCTGTTTTTCTCTGCTCTCCAAGTCGAGATCCGCCTTCCTATCCTTTCCAGCTTCGAACATCTCAATCTCCATCCTCCCAGAAGCCAACTGATCAACGACCTCATCCGTGGGCGCCTCCCCTGTTGCATTGTAGTACTTTCTTCTAAGCTCCTCCTTGTGATCATCCACTATTCTGTCCCTCAGTGTAGCGAATTCCCTCATCGTATCCTTGAACTTGACCTTCAGGCAGTTTGTGATGGCCGTCCTCGTCCTGTCAACAACGCTTCCTTCCTGAAACCCGGCTGAGATCCGTTTGTTCTCAATGTTGGACTTGTCCAGGAGTTCAATCCAGGTTTTGATGGCCTTCACCTTGCGAGAGATGGCAACGGTGTCGGCGTCCATTTGATCTCTCAACTGGCGGATAACCTTGAAACTGTGGGTGGTTTTGGTGTCTTCATTGAGAGCCTGAAGAGCTTGGACGAGAGGCGTGGTTTCAGCCATCTGCGATTTAATCCGCTCCACTTCTTGGAAGAAGAAAGAGAGGTTGTGTTCACTTTCTGGGTTTAGGGTTTGGTGTTTTGGTTCGTCGGAGAGCTCTTCGGATTGGAGATCTAGTAGCGCTTGTTTCTTCAATTCAGCATAATTAAGAAACGATCTTGTCATAAGATCATTCATCTTTGGAGGCGGAACCGAAATCTCTGGATATGCACATGCAGAGAGTTCGATAAAACGACGAATTAGAGAAGAAAAACAGGGGTTTAGGAGATGATGATCTAGCAAAGTTCGCTGTGAAGTAAATGTTCTGAAAAGATTAAAGATCGTACCTAAATGACCGGAAACGCTTTGAGCTTGGTGTTCCTGTCACTGATGATTGGGATTCTTGATGAATTATTAGGGTTTTTTGAGAGGTTTTTGGGGAGATGATTTGGATTCAATGGAAAGAAGATGCTGATGCTGGTTTATAGAGTTTGGGTTAACGGGCTTTCGAATTTTGAATTTGACGGTTTATAGAGTTCCGCCTTGGATAATCAAAGCTATAACGGCATCCGAAAAATTAGCAACGGATTCAAGAAACAGATACTGCTGGATTGTGGCCGTTTGATTTTTTTATTTTTATTTTCATTAGTAGTCTTTTTACATGCATCACGATTTCTTAATAATAAATTACAGTAAATTAAGTCTATTTCACCAATTAAGTAATTTTTTTTATGAAACACCAAGCTTATTCTGTAATTATTAAATCCCCAAATACAATGTTAAAAAGATTTGTTAGTAATCAAATGGGCTCGTTTGTTTATATATAAAGTAAATGAAAAGGTAAGGTATTAAATTTTACACATAAAATGTATATGATCATCATTTTTGTGAACTTGGAGGAGAGAATGAGGGAGATTATTAGCCCATCTTAAAGGTATTAGTTACCCTCCTTCAAATTAGGGAATAAAAGGGTAACAAATTTGTATACAAAATTAGAGAAGAAGGGGAATGATTATAATACTGATCAATAAATCTTAACTTAAATATGGACTACATTCATAAGGGTAATCATTACCTTTCTCTACCAAAAAAACAAACGGGGTCAGAAGTAAAAAAACATATAAGACCGAGGTATAAGTTGGGCTAAGAAATGAGTTGTTTGATTCTCTTCCCTTCGGACAAAACTCCATGAGTACTTACTGAAATCCCTAGTAATTAGGGAGGCCACCTTGTGGATCAGCACACCAGCCACACCGCGGAACTACACTCTTCCCCGAAATTGTTGAAAAGGTTGGGAACAATCCGACATAATAACGATCCGGTGTCCCTACTGCTTGGCTATCTCCAACACCCACTCGACCACCTCTAACTCCGCTATGAAAGGTTTTGAACCTTGCTAAATTCTTCGCGCAACAGCCCACACTAATGTGTCATCTGAGTCCCTCGCTATGCACCTACCCCGTAAACATTTCCACCGAGGCAGAGGCATCATAGTTGATCTTCGTATAGCCTATCTCTGGAAGACTCCTAGCGTAAGCCTCCCCCTCCGCCCGAGCCTCCCCCTATCGACTGAGACACTAGCACTCGATAGGAAACCTTGTCCATCGCATTCTTAAGTAAATCCACACACTAGTACAAATATGAGATTTTATTTCATAACTATTTATGTCGGATGTTCAATTTGCGCAATAAAAACCTTAAAAGGGTTTTATTTTATTTACCTAAATACAGGAAAATAAATATATGCCAGATATTACAATTTATGTCCGGCATAAATGACAACGAAATATTAAAAGACCCTAGTTATTTATGCCGGGTATGTTAAATTTTTATATCCGGCATATATATTATGAGATTCCGGCATAAAAAACGAATTAAATTTCCCATACAATTTTCGGCATAAATAAATGTTTTACTTCTGGCATAAAAAATTACCCGTCGACGAACCTCAAACCCTCTACTCCCCGTCGACGTCAAATCCTCCACTCCCCGTCGGCGTCAAACCCTCGGATGAACAAACCAGTCGGCGGCCCTCCACTCCTCGTCGGCGGGGATCCTCTGCGGTGGCACTCTTCTCGACGGCTCCTCGACGAGGCTCTTGTTGGCCGTTTCTCTTCGGCAACCCTAATCGAGAAATTTGCTCCTACTGCTCTTCGTTAAAGCGTCGGCGACCTAGGCCCTCGTCCGCTAATCTCAGGCCCTCATCCTCGTTGAAGCGCCGGCGACCCTAATCGGCCCCTTTATCTCTTGGTTGAAGCGCCAATTTGGACCCTAATCGACCCTTTGCTCCTGTTGCTGCTGTTCGTTGAAGCGCCGCCGCCGGCTTCCCTGAGTTGAGTCGAGGCTAGGTTAGTTCTCTTTAGCTTTACTTGCATTGGATGGATGCTGGATTGTTCTCCTATTTAAGAGAGTATTAGATCAGTTCAGATTTAGGAGATTTGGGATTGGATAGAGGCTATTAGGTTAGTTCAGATTTGGGATTGTTCTCAAATTCAAGAGAGTAATGTTCTTTATTTGCATTGGATAGTTGAGTCCGATTTTCAGACTTAATGTTCAGTGCTGAGAGTTAGAAACACCTAATTACAGCTGAGATTTGCAGTGGAGCAGTTTAGGGCTTATTGATTCTCAAGAAATCAATCAAAATATAATCAGAAGATACTGGATTTCTATTGTGTAATTCCTCAAATTGAAGACTTATTTGCTTGGTGTAGCTTCAAAGTCTTACTGTTGATTTTCATCATCATTTGAAGAAGTTGTTGCCATGTAAGTATTCAATATGTTTTATAGAAATGTGAAATGTGCTTTCTTTGTGATATCGTGTTCATGACTTTATAGGAGCTATAGGCTAAAGTAGTCCTCTTTGTGATATCTGGAAATGGGAAAAATCTAGTTAGTAATTAAGCATGGTTTTGACTGTGAGTTAATTCTTATGTCAAAGTTGCTGCACCAATTACATATGGTAGGAATACAAGTTTGTTAATGATGGTTTAGTGATGTAACAACTAAGAGGCATATAAATGTCTCTGAAATGCCTATGAGTGTGTAATCATACTGATGCATGCAGAATCCATTTTGTCTTGCTTCTTAGATTTTAAAACTCATCTATCTAATGACTTGATAGGAAGTTGGAGGACAGTGAAGCAGCTAAGCAATATTGTGCTGAGCTTGGACGACCAGATGCTTATATGCAGTTAGTATTAATTCTCTCGTCCAACTTTCCTGCAATAATTTTTAGCTGTAATATTTTTGTATTTATATTGTGGTGTTGGTGAATCAGGTTACTTGACATCTATTTGGATCCCAGAATGGAAAGGAACCTATGTTTAAGGCTGCAGTAAAGCTTCTGCAATCTGCACAATCATGGAGAAACATTAGACCCTCTCCAAGTGTTGGAGGTACTTGCTAATTTCTTTATCCTTCAGTTCTAGGTCCCCGCCTTGCTATATTAATCCTCTCTTGGCCTGGGGACCCCAAATAAAGGAAATGAAAGAAATTTGATGTATTGTTCTTTGCTAACCCGACTTAATCAAAGATATAGTTTGTGGACTATTGGTGTGATCCTTAATTGAAGAGTTGAAAGCAAGTAAGAACTTGAAGAAAAAAATGTTTTTAGTATGTCTTTGTACTCTGAATGTTTTTTTTTAATTGAGGAAGAACCTTGCAAGTGTATATTTGTACTCTGAATGGTTTTTTTTTTAAATTGAGGAAGAACCTTAGAGTTGTAAGAATGGTCTGAATGGGTATTTGACTCGGTACAGAGAGGTATATTTCTTATCACTGTTTTTTAATGTTTAATATGATATTCCCCTTGCAATTTTTGGCTGACTATATTTATCTTGTTTGTTTTGGTGCTTTATGGATTGATGTTGATGTTGTAGATGGAGGTGCGTTCTCAATTTAGTTGTGAAACCTTACAAACTTCAAATCGCAGTCTATATGTTTTTTTTTTCTTATGATGATGCATGTGCTAGATTATCCTTTACCTCTAGCATCGTTATCTCCTGAATTGTGAATCTGTGATGTGGGTTTGCCGTTATCTGCACAAGTGTGCTAGTGTGCTAAGTATCTTTTGAATTGTGAATCTGTTTTGATGTAAAATTCCTTACTGTTTTTTTCTTTTAGTAATAAAACTAGGTAGGTTTCTGCTAAGTACTATATCCTAAGTTATTGTTTCTGCTATAGTAATAAAATAGTCGTTTTTATTACTATTTCATCTCTTCAACATGAGCCTTGGAGTAAAAAGTATATGAGATGAGGGTTACTCCAAAAAGATTGCTTCAGATCATGCACTAATTATGAATCTGCAGATGATGATGATGGCGACTTTTTTCCATACAGGTTAGTTGATCATCTCCTTATTTTATATGAATCCATTTATATTATTAAACGGAGGCTTAAATTTACCCTTGTTTTCTTTTGCCTAAAAAGGTCGTCAAACATATGCTGGTCAAGTAAAGGTACTAACTTTCATCTACCCTCGTGCTTTGAAACTGTTTGTATATAGTTTTACATAATCCCAAAAAGAGCACGGATAAGACGAGTTGTGAGCATTGATGAAAAACTGATAAATTATAGATCTTGTTGCTTGTAAATGGAAATAACTACGTACTTTCATCATTGTTATGTAGCTTGTTCTCACCTTAATCTCCTTGTATTGTATTTGAGGTCTCGTAGATTATCTTATTGTGCCCTTCGTTTTACTTTGTTGGTGTGTCTTGTTAGACGGGGATCTTTGATTCTCACTGGGATTAGCTTAAATTACTCTCGTGTATCTTATAATTGTTTTGAATTTGATTCATTACTCAAATCACTACCTAAAATTTGTCACATCCTGACCATTTCTCTTTTTCAGGAGCAAGGCTTTGTACAGTGTAAGCAGCATAAAAGCTGGGAAAGAGTTCTTCAAATCCGGATAAATTCGAATATGACAGAGAAAAAGGGTTGAGAGCCAAAGGTTCGCATCATTTGGATATTTATTGCCTAAGATGGGATGAATCAAAAGTGTTGTTATTTTTTTTTAGCTCTATCATTCATTTCTAGTTTTTTAATTGTAGGATATGTGAATGCTAGCAACAAGCTGTTATTTTTTAATTGTAAGTGATGTTTTTGATCAGCAATTGTAAGTGATGTTGGTGGGTTAAATTAAACAATGGATTTGTAGTGGTTGTTGCTATTGTTTGGATAATATTTATGTATGTTTTTTTTATAACAGGGGGTTTATATTGATATTCTAAAAGTGCTCTTGCAAAATGACATTAAACTATATATCCCGGAAAACCGTCTGTTATAAAAGGTCATATTATATACCGGCCAGAATTTAAAAAAAAACATTAGTATTTATGCCGGGCTTGGATATTTTACATCCGGCATCAATAGCTTGAGGTTTTTTTTAATAAAAAGTTCAACTTCATTTATGCCGGATATTTCTATTATTTATGCCGGATATGTCTATTATTTATGCCGGATATTGCTGTTATTTATGCCGGGCGTGTGGTTGTTTATATCCGGCATAAATAAGTGTATGTTTAAAAAACACCAATATTATTTATGCCGGGCGTGTAGTATTACATTTACCTATAGCCCGGAGATAACTTTTCGAATATCCGGCATAAATAGCCCAAATATCCGACATAAAATCTATTTTTTGTACTAGTGACAAGCTCAGTCCATACCCCTTCGAAAGTCCGGTGATTACGGGCATGCAAAATACCGCTTACTAAATTCGCCCACAAACCCTTCTACTCATCCTCCTTCATCCCACCCACCCTCTCCAGCCATGTTTTGAAGTCACTATCATATTCCCCAATCACTCATCAATTGCTCAATCTCATGACAAAGATAGCCAAGCAACAAGAAGCATGAGAACGTGTATGTTAGGATTGCTTGGACGACTGCTTTCAAAAGCACCTCTTTCCCCACCTATGATACCCTGAAACTCCATTTCATAACGGTTTCGTGTTTCTGCATATGAAGAAACTCTGAAACTCCGGAGAAACACCTCAGAAACGTTTCTGAGAGGTCAGAAACTTGGACCGTTTTGTTGACAACAAAAAGTCAGAAACTTTGACCGTTTCCGCTTGGTCAAAAACGTTTCTGACTTGCCAGATGGTGTTTCCCCTAATTTTATAGTTAAAAAAATCAAACCCTAAATCATACTCCCCCTTCCTCTCGTCTGAAACTTTTGTTTCTTTCTATCCTTGCCTACTTCTCCTCCATTTTCTGTCCTCCCTCCTCTCACTTGCTATTGTGAGCTGAATTTGTCATGTTTTACAGCAACTTTTATATCGTTTTCTGCATACATTACATACAATTGGGTTAGATAGTACAGAATCTATGTAGCTTATGTTTATCTGCCAAATTATGGAATCTACACCAGTTTCTGTTTAAATCGCAGAATTCGAGGCGTTTTACAGCAATTCTAAGGAAGGTCAAAAACGCTCGGAAAACCACTACGGAAGTCCAAGGTCAAAGAAGAAGCGGAACCATTCGAATCAAGTTGAGAGCCCAGGCTACTCGATCTCGAGTAAGCCTTAATCGATCTAGACGAACATGTCCGAGCACATGCCTTGTCGACTAGGAGCAGTGTCGAGAGCCAGACCAACCCAGCTCCGGAGCCCTACTCGATCTCGAGGACGACCTAGTCGAGATCGACGACACCTCAGCGCCACGCCCGGAGTCGACAAGAAGAGAAGCTGATCGAGAAGCCTAGGACGAAGACGCCAAGCACAACCCTTGTCGATGTCGATGAGACCTTGTCGAGATCGACGAGCCACCATGCCCTAGTCCGAGTCCACGTCGAGGAGGAGTCCTCGACATCACCAGAGAACCATCTTCGAGTACAACTCTACTCGATCTCGAGGAACCCTACTCGATATCGACGACGCCCAGGAGCCCAGATCCGAGCTTGTCGAGCAGAGTCACCCGAGAACACCAGTCGACGACGAATCCTAGTCGATGTCGACGAGCCCTTGTCGATGTCGAGTAGACCAAGTCCTGGAAACGCGTCGCCGTGAGCCGTCCGAGTAGAGTTGGGAATCCTTGGGGCCGAAGAAATCCGAGATTGCCGAGATACATCAAATTCTATCCATGGAAGGGAGATTTATCAACATGAAGAGATATTCCCTAGTTTAGATTTATCTTTTCCATTTTATATTTAATTCCTTTATCGCTTTTATTTATCATTAAAGTTTTAGATATAATTTTAGATAGAGATAGAAGATTCTATCCTTGATTAGCAAGGGTTAGAAGGCTATAAATAAAGCCCTAGGGGCTGGTTATTCAATAATTCAATTTCAGAGAGAAGTAAGTAGGAAAGGTAGAGTAGTAGTTCCACAGAGAAGTTTTAGGAGTTCTAAAGTTTTTAGGGTTTTGGCATTCTGCGAAAGTTGATTATCGGGATTGTAAAGGCTTTTGAATATAGTTTAATGCAAGTTTCTTTTCATCAATCAATGTCTGCGATTGCGATGAGGCGTGAGTAGTCCACCCACTTCTGGGGTTGGGGTGAGCCCGACGATGGCCATGTGAGATGATGTAGTAAAGGTCAGATCTTTTTATGCAATTCGTCTTCTATCCCTATGAGCATGATTCTTTTGCGAGAGTTGAAGGTGATCCTTGTTTGTATTATTGAAGCAAAAGTGATCTTGATGCAACTTGGGTTAATTATGTGAAAAGGGTTAGTAACAATTAGGGTTTATGCGAAAGCCTCTATATGCCTATTTGTTAGTAACGAAAGTTATTTTGATGGAAAGCATGATCTTTTATGCCTTTATGTGTTACTTTGCATGGTTATCGTTATGGTGTTGATACCCTGGCCTTGGAAGTCTTTTATTATATTGATTTATTTCTGTCGAAAATCTGAGTTTTGGTTTGAAATTTACAATTTAAATTTTCTGAGTTTTCTTGTCGATACAGAGGAGAGTCTCGTCGATATCGAGTAGGACCTTAGTCGATATCGAGTACGATTTTGGTCTATGTCGAGTTGATTTTCTGTTTCTGTCGTCGAGTTGAAAGTTTCTGTTTTTACTGTTCCTTATCGATCTCGAGTAGGGTTTAGTCGAGATCGAGTACGCCTGTTGCTTTGTTTTGTTTTCTGCTTCGCTTTGTCTTTTCTGCTTTCGTTTTGTCCATTACTTTGCTTTGTCTTTTTTGCTTTTATTTCTGTCTTTCTGCTGCTTGTCTGTGAGAATCTGTTGCTACCTAAGAACTGCTGACGTGCTTCCTCGTGGATTCGATCCTGACAACCTTCTACTAAAACGGGAGGAAGTCTTGTATTTATTTGCTGAGACAGGGAAGTTAGTCTGATCTTTATTTTATATTTATTTCATACTTGACCATCCTCCTGCAACAAACAAATTGGCGCCGTTGCCGGGGAAGCTATCATTCGCGCCTTAGGTAGTTGAATCTCACGTCTACTTTGAGTTACTTTTCAGGTGTATGCGCTGTTCTGGTCTACCACCCGAGTTTGGCAGCTTAGACGAACCAGAGCGTTACCTACACATCCATTCTAAACTCAAAAGGATCATGGCGGTCGTTGAAACACAAGAGCAGCTGATTGCCAGGCTTACAAGAGAGCTAGCCGCAAAGGATACCACTATAGCCAATGAAAGGGCAGCGAGGGAACAAGAAGCTGAGCGCGCAAGGCAAGCAGAAGCTGAGCTTGCCCAATATCCAACTACTGCTGAGGATTATATGCATCCAACCCTCGCCGTGCCTGAATCGGCGATTCTTATCCCTGAAAACTCTTTTGAAATTCACACTCAATTTCTTATAGAGCTTAAAAATAATGCCTTTTTTGGTAGATTTAATGAGTGCCCTCTTGAACATATTACGAACTTTTCTGACATGTGCCGTACTCTTACTGAAGGTACAATTTTGGAATATGTCAAGATGAAGTATTTCCCCTGGTCGTTGGCTAGACCTGCACTGAAGTGGCTTGAAGGGCTGAAACCAAGATCACTAACAACATGGGCCCAAGTAGAGCAAGACTTTCTGAACAAGTTCTTCCCACCCGCCAAAATAGCACATCTCCGCCAGAAAATCACCGCCTTCAAACAGAAGCAAGGGGAACCGCTGGCAAAGGCATGGGAGCGCTACAAAGAATTGCTACGATCTTGCCCTACTCATGGACAACCACCCTACATCATTCAGGAGATCTTCTTCAACTCTCTTGATCAAATCACTAAGGACAGAATCAACCATTAAACTCGCTATGAGTATCTGACAATGCCGCCAAGTAACGCATGGGGTGTGCTAGAGAAGCTCACCAACTACGACAACAAGTATAGGTCTACTGCAACTTATGAAGAGAACCCATACGCCAGGCCAGCACCTTCCATGCCCCTCTATGAGCCTTCTAAGGAAATTGATCCGGATGTAAGGGAACAGTACTACAGAGATCAGAACAAGAAGCTCATAAAGCAAGTAAAGTATCTTTCTGTCAACCAGCCTTGCATTGAATGCGGATCACAGCGGCACACTACTCCTGAGTGCCCACACACAGAGCAAGTCAGGATGGCAGAACATCACGAGGAGGTAGCTTACGCAGGGGGTCCCAATCGCTACATAGGGGACCAAAGGTTTCAGCAACCACAATGGAACCAAGGTGTCCCTAGGAACCCCCCGCCCTACAGAGCTCCAGGAGATCCGGAAAGGGACCAGAAAAAGGATGATATACAAACAGTCCTGGAGGAAATACGGAGGAATCACTCAGAAACTAGGCATTCCTTCAACTCCGTCTACACTCAGATGCAAGGGGTCAACTCTAGGCTTGGGGAGATTGATATATGGCGAAAATCAGTTGATACACAGATTGGTCAGCTGGCAGCGGGAATCCCCAGACAGTCAGGTGCGCTCCCTGGGTCTTCAGAACCAAATCCTAAGGGAAAGACTGGGCACATCGCTGTTGTAAAACTCAGAAGCAGCCATCAACTGCAAGAGCCAGAAGTCGAAAAGCAGTAGAACGACGACGAACAGCCACTCGACATCGACAACACTGTAGTCGACATCGAGGAGGGCCTAGTCGACGTAGATGAGAAACTTCAGAAACCTTCGTCTGCACTGCACAACAACCCGATTGCACCCAATTTGGTCGAGATCGACAAGGGGCTACTCGACATCGACGACGGTCAACCCGAGATCGAGAAAGCTGCATCACCTCCGACATCTGTTCTGGCTCCGAATCCGAAAAAGAAGCTGCCTTTCCCCACAAAATCTCCAAAGGACCCTTTCAGCGCTTTATCAAGATGCTTCAGAAACTCAACGTCACCATCCCCTTCACAGAAGCTCTCAATGAAATGCCCTCATATGTTAAGTTCCTGAAGGAGATACTGAGCAAAAAGCGATCGATGGCTGAAATTACAGAGGAATGCAGCCATTTGGACATACTGGAGAAGAGGCCAGATCCAGGTAAGTTTGCTATAACCATTGGATTTGGTCCATACAAAATTAATGCTTTATGTGATCTTGGAGCTAGTATGAGTATAATACCTTTAACAATTTGGTCCAAGATTAAGATAGGTGCCCTAGAGCCTGTGGATGCTAGACTATATATGGCCAACAACACTGTGGTCATCCCAACAAGCATGGTGGATAATGTGCCAGTACAAGTAGGTAAATTCTTTGTCCCTACTGATTTCCTAGTTATTGATATGCAAGAAGATCCTGCTTGTCCAATTATTCTAGGGAGACCCTTCTTGGCGACGGTGGATGCCAACATAAGCGTAAGGAAAGGAGTGCTCACCTTCAACATCAGCGATGAGGTAATTGAGTATTCCTTTAATAAAACTGAAAGACATACAGGTCCAATGGAAGAGGTGAAATCTATCTCAGCTGGCTACATCACCTGCAGGAAACCCAAGATCAGAAATATGACCCCTGAAGAGCTGGAAAAAAGGGACATGGAGGCCCAGGTGGAGGAGATCATGGCAATCCTAAAGGAGGACGCAGAAAATCCAATCGACACAAATGAAGGTACGTCGTTATGGATTAATTATTTTTCGGATGACTTGACAGGAACTAAGTATGGGGTCAAGATCGACCAAGACTCCTCGACATCGAGGACCCTAGTCGATCTCGACAAGACACAAAAGCCTCCACCAACACCAGCGTCATCGAGCAGCAACACAGAAGCTGAGGGCTACTCGACATCGAGTAAGCTACTCGACATCGTTCACCACCCGGCTTCCTCGACTTCGCCTTCTTCGACGCTGACTCCACCAGACAAACCAGGCTCCTCGATCCCGACTAGGCTTGTCGAGATCGACCACCACCAGGCTCCCCTAGCTCCTGCTTCCTCGACGCTGCAGCCACCAGGAGCAGAACCCTACTCGACATCGAGTAGACTACTCGATGTCGACAAGCCCTCGACTTCACCAGCTTCTGCATCCTCGAGCAGCCCACCACCAGAACCTGCAGACTCGTCGAAATCGACTAGCCCTAGTCGAGATCGACCAAACACTATGGTCCCCGATTCCGTCGCTGCAAAGGTAAGCCAAGGTATGGATCTGTCTTCCCCTATTTCCATTAAAGATCTATCTATACATGGGAGAGGTTTGCCTTGGTATGTGCGCTTATGTAGGATATCCAATGATGAGCCCAAGGAGTATGAAGTTGGAGACAAGCTCTATGTCTCTAAATCAAAGGATCATTGGTTCCCTAATAAATTCGACAAGAAGCGGATGGGACCTTTCGTGGTGAACAAAATCCCTTCTGGAGGATTACAGCTGATGGACAAGAATGGAGTCTTATTTGAGGCTCAAGCTACATGGGCCCTGCAAATGCCACCTTGAGCTAAATGGAAAGTCGGTCTAGCGACTATAAAATCTAGAGCTTGTACATAGACTTTTTAGGACTTTGGAGACTTTGTTTTTGTTTTTTGGTTTTGAACACTTTTAGTTTTTCTATTGTGGGTATATGTCTTCTACACTTTTCAGGTCCATGGATAGAGGCAAGCTATATCAACATTCATACTCGGCCCAGGAGGTGCTTCCATTCGAATTTTAGAGGTCCTGCACACCTGTCTAGTAAGTTTCTTTCCTTAGCCCTGTTTTTATACAGTGAGGACACTGTAATGTTTAAGTATGGGGTGGGGGAAGGGCTTACTTTATGCATTTTCTACTATATTGTGACATTATATGTGCATTATTTCTTTGAATTGCTACATGGCTATTTTGGAATGCATTATTGATTTATGTGCTTATATGCATGTTTTCCAAAGTTTGAGAAAAATGAACCCCATTGAATGCATTAGAATAATGTCATGGAAGCTTATATTGAACTCGACGATGCAAAAATTGGATTCATTAGAGATATAGCATGAAATTGCCTAGTAAAGGGAAGTCATAATGAAGTGCATTATTTCTTGAAAACCATAGAAGGAGGTAAAATTTGAAGTTGCTTTTGACATGTTGCATGATAAGATGATGGAGGACTTTATATTTCCATATAATGCTCATTGTTTGAAATCCTAGCCTTACCTATGCTTATGCATCACAAAAGCCATATTATGCCTTATTTCAATTATTGCTCCACATGACCTAAATATTTGCCATTCTTTACCTTATCCGGGGATTATGTTGAGAATGATGTTACATTATGGAGATTATCATACGGTGTTTGTGTTGTGATTATTATCATTATTGAAGTTTGGAAGGAAATTGTTTGAAATATATGGAAAATTTAATGAGTGAAAGAAAATCCAATCACCTCAGGAGATAAAGGTAGATTGACCCTGCTCTCTGAGATAATAGTTTGGAGAGATGGGACACATTGTGAGGAGTCCAAAGCACTAAGTATCCGGGGCCATTCATGACACCCATGTTTGCGACTCGCGAGAAGGCAGTGCTGAGGTCAGAGAGGTAAAAGCATTATTATTGATAAAAGCATTATGAAAGGTGATGAATCTTATGAAAAGGAATGTGGAAATTCAATTTGGAAATACTCAATTTCCCCGGATCATTAGCACCACATTGCCAAAAATTGCCCACCTTTAGCCTTTTACCAAATCTACTCCTTATTTGAGCTTAAATTGAAGTCCTCTTGATTATCAATGCTTTGTCACTTATGAACGTTTTTTGCATAACCCTCCTTTTGTGAGTAGATGTTGCTCTTTATAATTGCACATGCATGGATTTGTGACACTAGTACCTTTTCGAGGATGGTAATTGACTGCTGGGTTATATAAGAATGAATCTGATGTGTTGAGAGTTTTGATTTCTTCCCCTGAATGACAATTAAAGGTATTGCTTGAGGACAAGCAAGCTTAAGTATGGGGTGTTTGTTGTGAGCTGAATTTGTCATGTTTTACAGCAACTTTTATATCGTTTTCTGCATACATTACATACAATTGGGTTAGATAGTACAGAATCTATGTAGTTTATGTTTATCTGCCAAATTATGGAATCTACACCAGTTTCTGTTTAAATCGCAGAATTCGAGGCATTTTACAGCAATTCTAAGAAAGGTCAGAAAAGCTCGGAAAACCACTACGGAAGTCCAAGGTCAAAGAAGCAGCGGAACCATTCGAATCAAGTTGAGAGCCCAGGCTACTCGATCTCGAGTAAGCCTTACTCGATCTAGACGAACATGTCCGAGCACAGGCCTTGTCGACTAGGAGCAGTGTCGAGAGCCAGACCAACCCAGCTCCAGAGCCCTACTCGATCTCGAGGATGACCTAGTCGAGATCGACGACACCTCAGCGCCATGCCCGGAGTCGACAAGAAGAGAAGCTGATCGAGAAGCCGAGGACGAAGACGCCAAGCACAACCCTTGTCGATGTCGATGAGACCTTGTCGAGATCGACGAGCCACCATGCCCTAGTCCGAGTCCACGCCGAGGAGGAGTCCTCGACATCACCAGAGAACCATCTTCGAGTACAACTCTACTCGATCTCGAGGAACCCTACTCGATATCGACGACGCCCAGGAGCCCAGATCCGAGCTTGTCGAGCAGAGTCACCCGAGAACACCAGTCGACGACGAATCCTAGTCGATGTCGACGAGCCCTTGTCGATGTCGAGTAGACCAAGTCCTGGAAACGCGTCGCCGTGAGCAGTCCGAGTAGAGTTGGGAATCCTTGGGGCCGAAGAAATCCGAGATTGCCGAGATACATCAAATTCTATCCATGGAAGGGAGATTTATCAACATGAAGAGATATTCCCTAGTTTAGATTTATCTTTTCCATTTTATATTTAATTCCTTTATCGCTTTTATTTATCATTAAAGTTTTAGATATAATTTTAGATAGAGATAAAAGATTTTATCCTTGATTAGCAAGGGTTAGAAGGCTATAAATAAAGCCCTAGGGGCTGGTTATTCAATAATTCAATTTCAAAGAGAAGTAAGTAAGAAAGGTAGAGTAGTAGTTCCACAGAGAAGTTTTAGGAGTTCTAAAGTTTTTAGGGTTTTGGCATTCTGCGAAAGTTGATTGTCGGGATTGTAAATGCTTTTGAATATAGTTTAATACAAGTTTCTTTTCATCAATCAATGTTTGCGATTGCGATGAGGCGTGAGTAGTCCACCCACTTCTGGGGCTGGGGTGAGCCCGACGGTGGCCATGTGAGATGATGTAGTAAAGGTCAGATCTTTTTATGCAATTCGTCTTCTATCCCTATGAGCATGATTCTTTTGCGAGAGTTGAAGGTGATCCTTGTTTGTATTATTGAAGCAAAAGTGATCGTAATGCAACTTGGGTTAATTATGTGAAAAGGGTTAGTAACAATTAGGGTTTATGCGAAAGCCTCTATATGCCTATTTGTTAGTAACGAAAGTTATTTTGATGGAAAGCATGATCTTTTATGCCTTTATGTGTTACTTTGCATGGTTATCGTTGTGGTGTTGATACCCTGGCCTTGGAAGTCTTTTATTATATTGATTTATTTCTGTCGAAAATCTGAGTTTTGGTTCGAAATTTACAATTTAAATTTTCTGAGTTTTCTTGTCGATACAGAGGAGAGTCTCGTCGATATCGAGTAGGACCTTAGTCGATATCGAGTACGGTTTTGGTCTATGTCGAGTTGATTTTCTGCTTCTGTCGTCGAGTTGAAAATTTCGGTTTTTACTGTTCCTTATCGATCTCGAGTAGGGTTTAGTCGAGATCGAGTACGCCTGTTGCTTTGTTTTATTTTCTGCTTCGCTTTGTCTTTTCTGCTTTCGTTTTGTCCATTACTTTGCTTTGTCTTTTCTTCTTTTATTTCTGTCTTTCTGCTGCTTGTCTGTGAGAATCTGTTGCTACCTAAGAACTGCTGACGTGCTTCCTCGTGGATTCGATCCTGACAACCTTCTACTACAACGGGAGGAAGTCTTGTATTTATTTGCTGAGACAGGGAAGTCAGTCTGATCTTTATTTTATATTTATTTCATACTTGACCATCCTCCCGCAACAAACACTTGCTCAGTGCACTCTCCCTCTAAGCTCTGTTCGGTAAACCCTCACTTATAGAACTTTCTCTTGATAAGCCAGAACTTAAGGAAGAGTTACCTAAGTATAAGATTGATGTGGGATTGATTACTTTGTGTTGTTCTTGATTATGTTGTTATTTTAAAACTAAGTTACTTTATTTTGTTGATTTGTAAGACATTTAATATATTTTACATGTCAGTATTGATTTCTTTTAAAGAGTAAGGACATTGTTTATCACGGTATGGAACATTTTAATTTGTACCCTTGATGGTGCATTCAATATGTATCACTTGGTGATATGTTTATTGCTCTTATTTAGACCTTTAAATGAACATATAGTTCATGTTGTCGTTTCCTCGGCGTTTTCGTTTCCTACAAATTTTGGATTGCCGTTTCCTCGTTTCCGTTTCTAGTTTCCGTTTCAGTTTCCGTGTAACATAGCCCTTGAGAGTATCATGGCTTAGTTGCTTTCTAGCCTTTAAGTTTCTTTGAGATCCTATCCCTAATACCATTGAACATAATTCATATATCACAATTTGATCTTCTCCCTCCCTACATCTCTTGTGCCCTCCCCGAGTTCCTTCTCCTCCTTATCCCTCAAAGCAAGCCCCTAAATAACCAACACCTCCTCACTAGTTTTATCATTACCCCCTTATCCTCATTCTTAGTCCTCCCCTCATTCTCCTCGTTATCTTCATTCCTCTCAAGTATACTAGTTAATGACTTCCTCACTCCCTTATTGCCTATCTCAGTCCCTCTGTCTAGTACCTCATTTCCTCTCCCTCCCAACCCCTAACACATCACCCATTCTTCCTCACCCTCTCTCCTGGTTTCTTCATAACGGGGACGCCCATAACCATTCCACATACTCATGTCGTCCTTCATTAGGTTCAACCTCACATTATATCTCGATATGATCAAGGCATCCACAAGTGTAGCAAAAATTTGTTAGGCTCGTACTTGACATCCACCCTGTTAAAACCAGCTTTCGAATCTCAACCCTAAAACATATGTAATGGAGAGCTAAGCACTGATAAACGAAAGCAAGAGAGAACACGAGGATTAGTGACGCAGTTCGGTTACCCTACTCTTTTGGAGCCTCAAGAGGGAGAGAGACTCAAACCCATCAATCCACTAAGTATGATCGAATACAGGTCATGGATACAGATAACGGGTAAACTAGAAAGCGATCCTAGATCTAGTGGCTCAAGCAACAGGTAATCAAGGAGAAACACGAAAATAGGAACAAATACTCCCTTTCACTCCATCTTGAAGACGAAGATGAACAGAAGCTGGTGAAGAGCCGAGGTTGAGCACCAAGCAGCGTCTCCTTCCTAAGTTGAGCTTGGGCTCCTTGGATCACATCAAGAGCTTGAGATTCAAGCTCGTCGGAGTGTGGAACAGGGATCGTCGTCGAATCGCCCGAATCGCCTCTAGGGTTTCCAACTTTCTCTCTCTCTCTCTCTCTCTCTCTCTCTCTCTCTCTCTCTCTCTCTCTCTTTTTCTTTTCAGAAGCAGAAGCAATTAACTGGAGCTCTCAACCCTTTAGGGTTTCCAAAGACGAGGCTATATACCCGATCCCTAACTAAAGGAAACGCAGCAGTTCAACCAGCAATGACACAAGCACGCGAGCCGTTGGAGTGTCTTCAGAAAGGCATGGACCGAGAGAGCAGAGAGTTGGGCCAAAGCTACAGAAATGGGCCGACGTCTTAAGCTTTGGCTTTAGACCCTGGCACATTTGAAGTGACCTTGGCGCCATGGAACCCTTGAGCCTAGCCGAGTCTCTTCCATTTGATCATGGTCTCGAGCCACCTAAGACCTAGGACTTTTATCCTAATCGATCAATCCTAAGTATTCATTTACCTTGTTACCTATGCATCTAGATTATTAGGCATAACAATTTGCCCTCCTAATCTAGCCACCATATGTGGTATTCGATCATTTAAATAGGGAAAGAGGGTTTAAGTCTTCGATCCGTCCGTCCTCGGCTTGTGTACTTGTGACGGAGGGAAAGTCTTTGATTTACCTCGTCAAAAATAATTCCCAAACAAACAAACTAGTATAGTATGCAAGTAAGGGGTCGAACCCTAGAGAATCAAGTATTTCTAAATATTGTGTATTTATCAATATAAAAAGAAAAGATTTTTATGAATGAAAATAAAAGAAAATAATACTGACAAAAGCAAATAAAGGATAGAAGAAAAGCGTTTCCACCTACAAGTTCTCGACTTTGGTTGGTTTTATTGGTCATCGAATCCTTTTCAAGTTATTATCGTTTCCTACGAATTCCTCTTGTCTTGGTTTAAATAGATTAAAAGTCCTACGAGTCCAATTAATCCCTTACACCTCAATGCAACCTTAACACGGTCAAGATTTAACAAAGAGATAGCAAATAGTCCCAAGAACTTGAGCATATAAATAATACCAATTAAACACGGTAAATCAATGTTTAAGATATATGTCAACTCCCTACATAATCATGCTTCAAACATGAAATCCACAATCTTATGCGTGCTACTACGGAAATAACACAAATACGAAAGTATTAAATCCTAGCATGAAATCAATACTATCAAGGTAGCTAATCAAGATAACATCAATAACATAATCAATATCACACAAAGAAGTTGAAAGAATTAAAGAGGAAAAACAACTTAAATTAGAAACTCACAAACCACCAACCAAGTCTTGAAAGTGTAGGCGGAAACTACAAAATTAGCCAAACATGGCTTACCTAAGCTTTCTTCTCTTCAAAGGTGATTTCTCTACTTGGAATTAATTAAACTAACCCTAGAACATCCTATTTATAAGCCTAATGTCTTCCATAAAAGATAGATAAAAGATAAAAGCTTCCTAAACAAACTAGATAAAAGATAGAACTTTCCTAATTTAACTCAGCGTCGGATTCCGCTGACAGCGAAAATTTCCGCTGGCAGCGAATGGCCTCAATCAAGCTCATGTTGGATTTTCGCTACCACACTCGCTGGCAACGAATGCCCATGCCTTAGAAACTTTTCCAAGCCTCATCGGGTCCTTCCTTTTCGCTGCCGCGAGTCTCCATTTCCGCTGCCGTGAGAGCTCCAACTCGCTGGAGCGAGTCCGGCTATCCGCAGCTGCGACTCCATTCACTGGCAGTGAGTTTTCTTTCGCTGGCAGCGAGTCGTTCTGCTCCTGGACATGCTTCCGCTGACTCCACTCGCTGGCAGCGAGATCCCATTCGCTGGCAGCGACTCATGCTCAAACACTTGCTCCAACTTGATTCGATGACTTGATCCGCTGCAGCAGAAATCCATTCGCTGTCAGCGAAAATCCAGCAGAACACCATCACGTAGATCTTCGAAAGAGCTTTCCAACGCATGCTCATATGCGTCGATCGGACATCTGAGGCCTCCGGAAAGTGCGTTACAAGTTCAGCTCGCCGAGCGGACAGCTTTCGCGACTCGCCCTCGTTTTCGCTCTTAGACCTCGATTTCGTGCTCTGTTGCTCCTTAGGTTGTTCCATTCTCTTCCGGACTTCTTCCTTAAGCTCTCCCAAGTCTCTCTTAGTCTCTCTTAGCTCCGTTCCTCGTGTTCTTTGCCTCGGATCTACGAATCTACATAAAACCATCGAAATAGCGTAGATTCCGAACTTTTCCACAAAACGAGCACTAATATAATTAACACTGAAACATGATTATATAACAATGAAATGCAACTAAACTAACCTTTAATGCCTATTGGAAACATGCCTTATCAACTTGCATGGTTAGTGAATATCAAGTATATGAAGAAAGTTCCTACAATAATAGAACTTGTTGGAAGGAACTATCTTCGTGCCAAAGTCAGCTGTGTTGAGCTCTCCTTTGATCTTCTTGACGTCCAGTGCCTTGTCTTCAACCCCGTGCCTAATGAAATGAAACCTAACATCTATGTGTTTGGTTTTATCATGATACATAGGGTCCTTGCACAAATACAAAGCACTCTGGCTATCCATGTTAATCACAGGTACAAACTTCTTTATGAAAATCTCTCCAAGTATGTCTTTCAACCATATTGCTTCCTTTGCAGCTTCAGTTGCTGCCATGTATTCGACTTCAGTTGAAGATAACGCCACCACAGATTGTTGTTGAGACTTCCAGGATATGCAATTGCCTGCCCAGGTGAAGTAATAGGCAGTGGTGGATTTCCTTGTGTCCTTGTTGCTGGCATAATCAGAATCCACATACCCTTGGAGATCACCAGCAGGTGCATAATCTGAGTACACAAGGCCAAGATGATTAGTGTCATTCAAATATTTGAGCAAATACTTCATAGCATTCCAGTGTGGAATTCCAAGATTGGACATGTATCTACTGAGAACACTAATGGCAAAAGCTAAATCAGGCATAGTGCATAGCATGTCATACATGATTGAACCAGCATCAACATCATAGGGAACATCAGACATATCTTTCTTTTCATGTTCACTTTTAGGGCATTGAGTCTTGCTCAAAACAAGGTGCCCTCCTAAGGGTATAGGTGAAGATTTAGAATCAAGCATGCTAAACCTTTTAAGAACTTTTTCAATATAATCAACCTGGGAAAGCATGAATTTCCTCTTGGGTCAATCTCTAAGGATCATGACCCCCAGAATTCTCTTGGCATAGCCAAGGTCCTTCATATCAAAGCGTTTCATCAAATTTCTCTTAGTGTCAGAGATAATTCTCATAGAAGCACATACAAGGAGAATATCATCCACATAAAGCAGAATAAACAAGGGAAATTTAGTGGTAACACCTTTGATATACAAGCAGGAATCATATTCACTTCTAATAAAACCAAGAGATCTCATGCAAGAGTCAACTTTTATGTTCCATTGTCTTGGAGACTGTTTTAGACCATAAATAGACTTTTTCAACAGACAGACATGATTTGGTTTGTTCTTATCAGTGAATCCATTAGGTTGTTTCATGAAAATAGTTTTATTCATATCATCATGAAGAAAGATTGTCTTAACATCCATTTGTTCAAGTTCCCAATCAAAGACAGTAGCAATAGCTAGGAGCAATCTCAGAGTTTTGTATTTAACAACTGGAGAAAATATATCATTGTAATCCAATCCTTCTCTTTGATTAAACCCTTTTGCTACAACTCTAGCTTTATACTTAGGTGGTTCATCAGATTTTATCCCTTCTTTGACTTTAAAAACCCACTTACAGTCAATAGTTTTAGCATGCCCGGGTTTAGGAACAAGAATCCAAGTTTTGTTGGCTTTCATAGACTCAAGTTCTTCAAGCATAGCTTTAAACCATTTCACATAATCAGAGGATTTCATAGCAGATTCAAAAGTCTCAGGAATAATATTTTTGACAATCTCAGAAGCAACATAAGCAAACTCAACAATATTAATATCATCTGTATACCTTATATTAGAAATTCTAGTTCTAGGACTCCTATCTCTAACAAGTTGATAGTCATGTAGCACAGAATTATCAACAATAGGCACAAATGAAGCAGAAGAAGAAGAAGAAGAAGCATGCTCAGACATAGAAGGAACAACAAGTGTATTTGAAGAACTGGAAGAAGAAGAACTGGGAGATTCAGAGGTAGAAGCATATGATTGAGGGTTTAGAGGTACTCCCTGAGTTGTGTTTTCTTCATTTTCTTCAAGTTGTTGTTCTTCATCATTTTCTCCTCCTAATTGTTGTGTTTGCTGTAATAGAGCATCAACTAGGATTGCTTGGTTTGCAGGAGGAGATCTATAGTGAGTTGGGACATAGCCTATGTCAAACTCATCATCTCCTTCTTCAGAGTTAGTGGATGACAGCAGCTGGTCATCAGGTGCAAAAAACTTTGAGGTCTGATCAGAGTTACCTGTATTCTCATTTCTAGGTGTTAGAACACTTTTAAAATGAAATTCAGATTCATTGAAGGTAACATTTCGAGAGACAATGACTTTATATCCTCCAGGTTGTATGAGGAGGATTTTGTAGCCCTTAACTCCTTCTGGATACCCAAGCATGACACCTTTAAGGGCCCTAGGTTGCAGCTTACCTTGAGAAACTTGTGCATATGTTGTGCAACCAAAAGGCTTTAAGTACGACAAGATGGGTTTCTTACCAATCCACAGCTCTTGTGGAGTTTTGAAGCCAATTACAGAGGAGAGAGATCTGTTGATGAGATATGCTGCAGTAACAACAGCATCTCCCCAGAGAGTGTGCTTCATGCCTGCTGTGAAGAGGAGACATCTGGCCTTCTCTAACAGTGTCTTGTTCTTCCTCTTAGCAGTACCATTCTGCTAAGGGGTGCCAGACACTGTGAGTTGCCTTCTGATGCCATTCCCCCTGCAAAAATCATCAAAAGTTGTATTGCAAAACTCCAGGCCATTGTCTGTTCTCAAGCATCTGATCTTGTTGCCAGTTTGAACCTCTACTCTTGTCTTCCAAGCCTTAAAGGCAGTGAAAGCTTCATCCTTGGTGCGCAGAAGAGTGATCCAAACCTTTCTGGAAAAGTGGTCTATGAAGGATACAAAGTATCTCTTGCCACCAATGGTGTCAACCTGAGCTGGCCCCCATAAGTCAGAATGTATGTATTCAAGAGGCTTGGAGGCTGTGTATGTTGATCACCTGCTTAGTAGCTTTGCCAAACACACAATTCTCACAGAAAGATAGGTCAGTAGGCCTTTCAGATAATAAACATGCTTGAATAGATAATGTAAGCTCTTGTTTCCAATGTGACCTAGCCTAAGATGCCAGAGTTTAGTAATATCAGATGTCATGGTAGGAGTCTTAGATAGAAGATTGCATTTAGTATCAGGAGTGATAACATGATAAAGACCATTTTTCCTAACAGTTTTGACAATGCAATTACCATTAAGAATGACCATTTTAATGCCACCACGAGTTATGATATAATAATTTAAGCAATCAAACACAGATTCAGACATAACACTCCTCCTTAACTCAGGGACCCATCTAACATCTTTTAAGGTAATAATTTTCCCATCAAACATCTTCAGAGATACATCTCCAACCCCCTTGATGGCAAGAGTGTGGTGGTCTCCAAGTTGGACCACCTCACTCCTACTCTGATCAAGTTTATCAAAACAAGTTTTGATAGGGGTGGCATGCATGGTGTAGCCTGAGTCTAGTATCCAGGATGACTGGTGTCCATTCTCTAGGCTGCACATAAAGAGTTCATTAGGATAATTATTGCCAAAATCAGACTCAAGAAGTGAAGTAGACATAGAATTCTTAAGTTTGTTTTCATTAGCCCTCTTTTTCTTCCTGCAATCCTTTATCCAGTGTCCAAGATGTCCACAATAATTGCACTTGGAATCCTTGGGTACCTTGGAACTGGATTCAGGGTTGGGAGCATTTGAATTTTCATCTTCCTTTTTCTTTTTGTTTTTAGACTTATTGCCCTTAGGTTTGTTTTTTTTTGCAAATAAAACCTCATATTTCCCAGAGATGTCAGACTTGACACCACACTTGGATTTAAACTCTTTGAGCATCTCATTCTTCTCAGAGATAGTCTCCACTATACGTTCCTTAGTGAGAGGCTCTCTTGAGAACTGAATGACATCCTTAAAATGATCAAACTGTGAGGGCAATGAGTTTAATAACAATATAGCTTGATGAGAATCCTTAATGCTATCATCACATCTCTCTAGCTCTTGTGTCATTTTTAAAAACTTATCCAGATTATCATTTAATGTAATAGATGTGTCCATTTTAAAAGCGAAGAGCCTACATAGTAGAGAGATGCGACTAGGTAGGGATTTAACAAGAAATAAATCCTATAGTGCTAACCAAAGGGCCCTGGGGTCATCTACCTTGACTACCTGTCTAGCCACATCATCTGTGTGAGCCTTAGCATAATCTCGGCATGAGCATATTCTGAGATTTCTGGAGGGACTGGTGGCAGTGCAGGGGTGTTTGTTGTACTGAAGGGTCTCCCTGTGGTGTGGAGGGTGGAGTGACTGGTGAAACAACTCTTCAACATTTTTCCTTGATCAAGAAGGCTTTCATCTTGACCTGCCACATGGCAAAATCTATCTTGCCATCAAATGGCTTGATTAAGCACCAAAAAGAATCTGCCATGGTACCTAAAACAGAAGGAAAACTAGGGTTAGTTTGTTCAACTGAAGCTTAAGACAGTAAATAAGCTAACAGATAATGAAAAACTAACAAAGAAGCACAGAGAAAACGTTTGAAAAACTAGATTTCGGATCTGAACCCTATAACAGATGTAATGGGGAGCTAAGCATAGATAAACGAAAGCAAGAGAGAACACCAGGATTGGTGACGCAGTTCGGTTACCCTACTCTTTGGAGCCTCAAGAGGGAGAGACTTTAACCCATGAATCCACTAAGTATGATCGAATACAGGTCATGAATACAGATAACGGATAAACTAGGAAGCGATCCTAGATCTAGCGGCTCAAGCAATAAGTAATCAAGGAGAAACACGAAAATAGGAACAAATACTCCCTTTCACTCCATCTTGAAGACGAAGATGAACAGAAGCTGGTGAAGAGCCGAGGTTGAGCACCAAGCAGCGTCTCCTTCTTAAGTTGAGCTCGGACTCCTTGGATCACATCAAGAGCTTGAGATTCAAGCTCGTCGGTGTGTGGAACAGGGATCATCGCCAAATCGCCCGAATCGCCTCTAGGGTTTCCAACTTTCTCTCTCTCTCTTTTCAAAAGCGGAAGCGATTAACTGGAGCTTTCAACCCTTTAGGGTTTCCAAATACGAGGCTATATACCCGAGCCCTAACTAAAGGAAACGCAACGTTTCAACCAACAAGGACACAATCAAGCGAGCCGTTGGAGTGTCTTCAGAAAGGCATGGGCCGAGAGAGCAGAGAGTTGGGCCGAAGCTACATAAATGGACCGACGTCTTAAGCTTTGGCTTTAGACCCTGGCACATTTGAAGTGACCTTGGCGCCATGGAACGTACCCTTGAGCCTAGCCGAGTCTCTTCCACTTGGTCATGGTCTCGAGCCACCTAAGACCTAGGACCTTTATCCTAATCTATCCATCCTAAGTATCCATTTACCTTGTTACATATGCATCTAGATTATTAGGCATAACACACCCATAGTTTCTTCCTCTCCACTTTCATGAGAATCAGACCACCATAAATGAACGTCCCATACTCATCCCAATCCTGTTAATCATCTTCTGCCCCGACCAGATCCGGACCACCACAGCGAAGAACGAAACGGCCGGAGGGAGGAGATTGCGTCGCTGGAGACCAAACCGGTGGCTGACATTGGCAATGGTGGAGGTGGATGAGACTAGAAGTTTGCAAGGCGAGTTCATGGTTGAAATGGAAGCAATTTCAAATCTCGACCGATATGATTGAATGAAAAAAAATCCATTGAGGGGTTTTAATTAATATGTGATTTGAAGCTTCCAACAAACAATTCGAGTCATATCTATTATCAAATTGGATTTTGACTTCTAATTCGTTATTTTTCTATAGGAAAACCTAGATTATCTAAATTTATTTTAGCTTTAATATTGGACCCAAATTGGATGAGTAGGAAAAACCCTTGTAGGATTACAAATACAATTGTTGGTCAATCTTGATCTAAATCGAGTGTTTCGTGTTTATGACGGAGAGAAATTTAGTTTAATATGTTTTAGCTTCGGCGGAGATGGTGATCTGGTCGGTGGATAAAGAAGCTCAAACGAGAGACGGTGGCAGTACCGTGCATTTTGGTCTCCAGCTACGAAGATCTCCTCTCTCTGACCCGTTCTCCACTGTGGATCTATGGTGGTCCGGTGTCTCATTGTATGTGATGTTCATTTGTCATTTGCCTCTTAATTTTACATTTTTCCAACTTTTTTGTTAATTACATTTTCAATCCAAATTAATTTTTTATTTTTGTTATACCCACTATATCATTATTGGTTTAAGTAGGAATAGTTTGTATATAAATTTATAATTTTGAAAGTTCCTATTATTAAAAATAGGGTTAATTGCGCTAAATATCCTGACATTTGTAGATAGTTGCGCTTAATATCCCGACCTTGTAAGATTTCACGAAATATCCTGACCTTTGGTGTTAGTTGCGCTCTCTACCCTAGTTAGATTTCTTAAATTAAAAAATTACACAAATAATGGAAAAATTACACAAAAGCACCCATATTTATATATAAAAAAAATCGATAATCCCTATTTTAATCAAAATAAAAAGGAAATTTATACCAAACATATAAAAATGCGTGCTCTAAAAAAATTAAAATAAGATCGATTATTTAAAAATAAACTTGTTTCTTATTATATCTTATATTCCTTAAAAATTTATTTTATAAAGCCATAGTTATAATTTACGTAAGATTAATATGTAAGTACCATATTATATGCCCAATTAATCAAGTTTCCATGAGTATATACCCAATTTTCCTATTTTTAATATATGTTTATCATATCTTTATTAATTATAAATAGTTATCATATACTCCGTATTTTACTATTTCTTTTTAAAAAATATTTTTTTAAAGTACTATATTTCATATATGTATAGTTAGCATTTTTTTTATAGAATCCTTTTTTAATGTTGTGGAATTTAGATGAGAAATATTTTCTTAAGATTCAATCACAAGATTCCACATAAGATGTTATGTATTAGTTTTAGTGTATATAAAATAATATGGACCAAAAATAAAATATATATAAAATAATATATAGAGAATATATGTACAAATCCACATTTATAGATCGGTATATATAAACATAGATTTTTGTATAACACATATTATGAAGAAAAATAATAAAATTAATTATTTTTCAATAATTATAATAATTATGGGAGTAGATGTTATCTATTAGAAATGATTTTTGGTTTTTTTTTTGGGAGGGAGGGGGGAGGGGGATTTTAAATATATTAGGGGTTTATTGAAAATATTTTATGAATATGGGTGATTTTGTGTAATTTTTCCATTATTTATGTAATTTTTTAATTTAAGAAATCTATCTAGGGTAGAGAGCACAACTAACACCAAAGATCGGGATATTTCGTGAAATCTTAAAAGGCCGAGATATTAAACACAACTATCCATAAAGGTCAGGATATTTAGCGCAATTAACCCTTAAAAATTAAGCAAACATTTTTTTCTTGAAAACGGAAATATATAAAGATGAGATGCTAACACTTGTGCACATTTTTTCCTCCGTTACACGAAGCGGGAACGGGAAACATCGAGACACGTGGATGACTAAAAGCCGTTGATGTAGCGCTCTTTCCATCGCACGGTCCAGCAATACCTTAAACGTTTATTTTCCCGAAAAATCAGCAGACAGTAGGCAGTGTATGTAGGCAAGCAGCACCGTCGTTTTCCCTCACATGCACTTAAATAAATTTCAAAAGCACCCTCAAATTTGTCTCGCAAATCGAAATCCCTTCTCGCACAAACGAGTTTCTCTCGCTCCTCCTTTCCGTAAATTTAGGTTTGCTGCTTGCTTCCTTCTTTATGTATTGCTGTTGGTTTTGTGGAATTAGGTCTTCAATTATCTGTTCTATAACCGATCTGGTTTAATGTTATTAGAATTGAGGGTTGTTTGAACTTCATAGTCACAAATCCTCGTTGATTTGTATGTGAGTTTGCTGAAATTGCAGATTTTCTTGCTGATACTGCTTGTTTTGGCCTCTAATTGTGATTGTGAAGTTGCCGTCTCTGATCTGATTGTTCTGTAGGTTATCTTGTTTTGATTTTCCCTCTCGTGTAGCTTCGTAGGCTAACATGGCAAGCAACTCGGGAATGCCTGCTGCTCTCAATGAAAGGATCGTTTCCTCCATGTCTAGACGATCTATGGCTGCTCATCCATGGCATGACTTAGAAATTGGTAAGACGTTTGCTTCCTTTGCTGCCGATCTGGCTTTTGATCGGCCTGTCTTATTGACTACTTTTGATTTTTCGTTCTTTGTAGGACCTGGTGCTCCTGCTGTTTTCAATTGTGTAAGTTCTTTTTGCTCCTGAATATGTGGTTTTGCATATCAAGAGAGCTACCTATGGTATTTGATGTTTTGGTCTAGCAAAACAATTATTATCTATTTTCTTGATACACAAAAAACATGCCAGAGTTCAGGTGTGAACTTGACAAAACAGATGTCCACATATAATCATATACTGCAATTTTTCATCTATGACTTGTCTTGTTATGAAAGCTGTGTGCTTAATACTAGCAATGAGAATCTTTCTCTTTTATGAGCCACCCTACATTAGGGAAAAAAAAAAGTATGCAGCTCCCAAGTACTCTAAATACCTTCACCTAACCGCAAGGGTTTAGTAGCCAATCAAATGCAGTGTTTATCAATCATAGCTTACGGTTCTTCGGAAAGTATTATCCATCCTCCCTTAATTCATTCACCATAGTGTTATTATTGTTTTTGGTATTTACTTGTCTGAGAAATTGATGTTACAGGTGGTTGAGATTAGCAAAGGAAGCAAGGTTAAGTATGAGCTGGACAAGAAAAGTGGTTTGATTAAAGTATGCCATTTTCTCTTAGTCTGCCATTCACATCTCTTTCAATTTGCAAATAATCCAGCTCTTGTCTTCTCTTGAGGAAGTCTAGAATGTTGAAAAAGATGTTGGACACCATTTTATGTACTTTTTTTTAACCCATCTACCTTCTTGGATTTTTTTTGCAATGAGCATCATTGAAACTGAACTCTTAACTTTCATTGACATCTTAAATATCTTCAATTAGGTGTCGTCATTTTACAGTGCTGCCCTATTTGACTGCTTCTTTGTCCAAATAGGTTAACACTATGAGCATATGTTTGGCATTAATTATTTCTTATATATATGCTTGAGAAGCTGTGATTTTGAGGTTCCAGTAATTTTTATGCTGTCGATTTACTTAATGAATGTACCCCCTGTGTTTGCTTGTTTGTCCAAGTTTCCCTGTGCATATAAGTTTCGCCTCCAATTTTGTCATTTTTTGAATCATGCTCATCAGTTTCTGTATTGGCTAATGGCGATATGTTGTAGTAAACTTTTTTTCACCTGCTATGTATTTTTTCTGTGCAGGTTGATCGTATTCTATACTCATCTGTTGTATACCCACACAACTATGGTTTCATCCCACGAACTTTATGTGAAGATAGTGATCCCATGGATGTCCTTGTGCTGATGCAGGTTGAATTTTTAAACTCAGACAAACATGATTTCATATATCAAATATGCTCAATACTGTGTTAATTTCTGGTTTCCTTATTTTGCAAAAGAAATCATGGACTTATTCTTTTATTTTGATTATACACTAATTTCATCAGTGTTACTTTGCAGGAGCCTGTACTCCCTGGTTCTTTCCTTCGTGCTCGAGCCATTGGACTTATGCCTATGATTGATCAGGTAACTGATTATTGTACTTCTTTGTTTGACTTTAGTAATCCTCATATATCTTATTTACTAGCAACTTGTTCGTTTTGCAGGGTGAAAAGGATGACAAGATCATAGCAGTTTGTGCTGATGACCCTGAGTTCAATCAAATCAATGAACTAAGTGATCTCCCTCCACATCGTCTTGCTGAGATCCGCCGCTTCTTTGAGGACTGTATCCTGACACATTAATTTCTTCATTTTTTATTGCATTTATCTCAAGGATCCTGCTCATAAAAAAGCTTAATCTTAGGAAATGACATCCAGTGGCTTTTAATTTCGATATAATAGTTCTTGTGAAACTATTCATATTGTACAAGAAGATCGGAGCTTCAAGATTTGAAATATAAGGCTAAAGAGGATTTGTCATCATGTCAGGAAATCGGTCATCCCCTTGCATATTTATTTTTTGTCTGATGGAAGTCCAACTTAGATTCTAGGTTGTAAGCCTTATACTTGAGATACTGGCTGTTTATCCTAGTTTATAATTAAATACCGTGACCAAAGTTTCCATAATTTCAGTCTGTAATTGTTATATCCCGCTACATGTCACCTTAACTCGGTGATGAATATAGACAAGAAGAATGAGAACAAGAGTGTGGCAGTGAATGACTTCTTGCCTTCTCAATCTGCTATTGAGGCCATCAAATATTCAATGTGAGCCCTCTTTATTTTTCATGACAACAATTTGATTAAATGAGCGTTTTTTCCCTTATCATTGTTGATTTGTTGGAACTTGGAATGCTGAGATGACATTGGGTTGTTTTATTGTCCTCACTCTCATCACGCACTTGTCAATGCCTTGTGTTATAGGGATCTCTATGCTTCATACATTGTTGAAAGCTTGAGGCAATGAGCAAGGAAGAATGAATCTCATAAAGCCAAAGACAGCGACAGACTCTTATATGGATTATGGACTAAATAATAATTCTGTAGTCAGTCACATAAACTTGTTGCTCTGTCTATTGTTCTTTTTCTTTTGGTATTTCGCTGTGATATGTCGTCATGGCATATTACTAGCATTTTTTTTTAAAAAGATGAATCCTCATGGAAACGCAAGTTGGCTATTATCTGCTGATGAGTTCTGATTTCTGAACCAAGGAAGAAGTTTGTTTAAAGTTGACCAGTTGAGATATCTTTTGTTCACCACAAGGTGTAGGCAAGGCTGAATTGAAGGTACATTCGCTTGAAATAACCTTTATAATGTAATAATGGAATGAAATGCAAACGTATATGCATGGCCGCATCCATGCCAGTGTGTGTTTGCTAGAGTTTATTTGTTTATGATTCATCAAGCATGATTGACTGCTGAATGGTGGGTAAGTTTTTTTTTTTTTTTTTTTGTTAAGAGTTATAGTTCATTTACACTAAAAAAGTTTTATAATGCTCTCAAGTTTCATCTCTTTAGGTAAAAAACAGAAAAACAGTACGGCTTTTAAATAAGTATATTTTATGCTAATGATGCCACAATTGCAAAATGAAAGGAAGTCCTAAATTCTAAGAACCCAACTTCCACTTCCAATTGTAAAATGGCTGGTTTCATTATGAATTCTACTTTATGAGACTTGCTTAGTCATAAGTCATAACTCATAAGATCTTGTTAAGCCATTTTGAATTTGTTACCTTATTTCCCAAACAATTTTTTTGTCATACTCAAGCTTGGAAAACTGAAAACACATGGCTTTGTTCTCAACCAAACCAACCCTTTGCTATTATGGACAGAAAATTGCACGCTTTTTAGCACGGAAGGCCCAAGGAAGGTGCATTGTTCATCCATGCCACCCACTGTATTTGTTTTAAGGGAAATTCCGGTTGGTGCCCCTGAGGTTTTGACAATTCCGCTTGGTGTCCTAAGGTTTTATTTTGTCCGGATGGTGCCCTCAAGTTTTGTCAAAAGTCCGCCTCATGCTCAAAACTCATATTTTCACTTTTTTAAATCAATTAAATGGCCCATTATTTTTCCTTATTTCACAAGACCTCCTTTATTTTCAACAATGAATAAAATTACCTATTATTTAACTAAATCCAACATAAAAGTGGAAATAAAAACACCTTAGATATTTTTTTCAATAAAATCACACATAATTTCCAAAATTTTAGCAAAAACTCACCCTTAATTTGTTACAAAATTTTTTAGAAGAAAATCAACCTTTAATTTTAACATTACACAAAAGATTCATTATTTTTAATATTTTGCAAAAAAAAAATCCCATTATTTATCAAACATTGTATATACATAACATACCACCCATTATTTATAAAAAATTTGCATCAATGCACCCTCACATTTTTTGAAAAAAAAAAATTGACCTATAAATTAGGGGTGGGCGCGGGACGGGACGAGGGTCGTCCCGCGTAATTTTTGCGGGACGGGACCGGGACGGGATTCACCACTTTTTTTTTCAATCCCGTCCGGTCCTTCTCCCTCACAGGACAAGATCGGAACGGGACGGGCCTTGTATCTCAAATAAAAAACATTATAAAAAAACCAAATATCCTATATATTTTACGGTTTTCAAAGTCGAAACATATATAGATTTATAATATTTTACGATTTTCATTATATATATACACACACTATACACATCGATCATACATATAATTATATATATACACAATGATATAAAGTAAATACACTATATATAATATCATGTTAGTTTATACTGTAAGATCATGAGATTGATTGTAATGTCCTCCTTGAGGGTTTCCATTCATTGATATAACATATATATATAGGTTACAAAGGTATTGGGCCTTAACGGGCTTTTAGCCTACTATACAATATGAGACCTATGTAATCTATCAAACCCCCGCAGTCGAAACGGGAGGTGTCCGTACAGTGAGACTGGAACGAAAATCAATGAACAACTGTCTAGGTAAACCCTTGGTGAATATATCAGCGTACTGATAGGAGGACGGGACATGTAGAACGCGGACATGTCCAATGGCAACCTTGTCCCGGACGAAGTGGAGATCAAGCTCAATGTGCTTCGTGCGTTGATGCTGGACTGGGTTGCTAGCCAGGTAGACGGCGGAGACGTTATCAGTGTAGACCAGAGTGGCCTTCTGTAAGGGGCATCGTAGCTCAAGCAGGAGATTGCGGAGCCAAGAGCACTCGGAGACAACGTTGGCAACACCCCTGTATTCGGCTTCAGCGCTGGAGCGAGACACGACGGACTGACGCTTAGCTGACCAGGACACAAGAGTGTCATTGAGGAAGACACAGTAACCAGACGTGGAGCGACGTGTGTCTGGACAACCACCCCAATCCGCATCAGTGTAAGCCACAAGATCAAGCTTAGAGGAAGGAGTGATGGTGGTGCCGAGCTCGAGGGTGCCGTTGATGTACCGAATGATCCGCTTCAAAGCCTGAAAGTGAGGTTCCCTAGGGGCATGCATGAACAAGCAGATCTGCTGAACGGCGTAACTGATATCAGGCCTGGTGAAAGTGAGATACTGAAGAGAACCAGCGAGGCTCCTATACAATGTCGGATCGTCAACCAAAGGACCAGAATGAGCACTGAGCTTGTTGGATGTATCGACTGGGGTGGCGACGGGATTACAGTTGACCATCGTAGCACGAGCAACAATCTCAGCAGCATACTTACTCTGTGAGAGAAAGAGACCAGACGCATGCCGCTGAACAGCAACTCCCAAGAAGTAAGACAGCGGACCCAGATCAGACATGGCGAATTCCGCACTCAACCGCGAGATTATGGACGTTCGAAGAGCATCAGAAGAGGCGGTGAGAATAATGTCGTCGACATAGAGCAGCAGGAAAGCCAAGTCCGAGCCTCTGCAATAGATAAACAGAGACGTATCCGATCGGCTGCCAGTGAAACCCAAACGGAGCAGATGAGAGGCAAAACGCTGGAACCATGCCCGTGGAGCCTGTTTCAGACCATACAGAGAGCGCTTGAGGAGACAGACATGCTTTGGACGCTCAGCATCAGCAAACCCCGGCGGCTGAAACATGTAAACCGTCTCATTCAGATGACCATGCAGAAAGGCGTTCTTGACATCCAGCTGATGGATGGCCCAGTTGCGCGACAGAGCCAGACTCAGGACCACTCGGATAGTGGCAGGCTTGACCACAGGGCTGAAGGTCTCATCACAATCAATACCTGCCTGTTGAGATCTACCGTTCACCACCAGACGGGCCTTGTAGCGCTCTAATGTCCCATCAGAGCGAAACTTGTGACGGAAGAGCCACATACAGCGAATGACGTTCGCCTCAGGAGGGCGAGGAACAAGAACCCAAGTACCATTCTTCGTAAGGGCCCTGTATTCGTCGAGCATAGCCGCCTGCCAATTCGGGTCGAGGAGGGCTGTTTTGTGGGAGGTGGGAACGGGGGAGAGGGAGGTCTGGGTGGAGGCAGAGGGTGAATGGGAGTCGGGAAGGACGGGGGCAGGAGAGGCTAAGCAAGGGGAGGAGGGGGCGGTGGGTGCAGATGCGGCGGGCGCCGCATGTTGATTGGCGGCGGGCGCAGCATGGGGTGCGGCGGGCGCAACATAGCCTGCGGCGGCCGCCGCCAGGGACGGGTTTGTTGCTGCGGGCGCTGCAAATTGGGTTGCTGCGGTCGCCGCGCGTAGGGGAGGCGTTGGTGTTTGTTGAGGGGATGGGAGGTGGATAGCGGGGTGATGGGCGGTGGTCATGGAGATGATCTATCGGGGTCTGAAGACACCGGAGACGCTGCGGGTGTGTGGTCTGGTGGTAGATGGTGGTGGGGGAGGTGGGGGAGGGGGAGACGCAGGAGCACCGGGAGAGCTCTGGGGAAGAATGAAGTGAGAAAATGGTGACTCAGACTCTGTTGACGACACAGGGGGTGTGGGAGATGCGAAGGGAAATCGCGACTCATCAAAGGTGACATGACGAGAGAGAATGATCCTGTGAGTCTTGATATCGAGGCAAATGTAACCGCGATGATCAGACGGGTAGCCAAGAAAGACACAAGGGGTGGAGCGTGGGTGAAGCTTGTGGGGGGCAGTGGGTGACTGATTAGGGAAGCACAAGCAACCAAAGATACGAAGGTGATCATATATAGGCATAGTGCAATACAGTGCCTGAAACGGTGAGCGATGATTGAGGGTGGTGGAAGGGAGTATGTTGAGGAGGTAGCATGTGGTGGCCAAGGCATACGGCCAATAAAGGAGGGGAATGGATGCGTGGAAAAGAAGAGTGCGCATCATATTGGTAATGGTTCGGATGATTCGTTCGGCTTTGCCATTTTGTTGAGAAGTGTAGGGGCAGGACAAGCGATAGGAGATCCCATTGGTATTAAAGAAAGTGTGAAAATCTTTGTTGTCAAATTCGCAGCCATTGTCGCATTGGAAACACTTGACAGAGGTGTGAAATTGTGTTTTGATGTAAGCGTGGAATTTGGCAAAGATAGGGAACACTTGAGATTTAAAGTGCAAAGGGAAAACCCATAAGAAGTGTGTATAATCATCCAGAAACAAAAGGTAATACTTATGACCCTCCTTGCTATTCACAGGAGATGTCCAAATATCACTATGAATAATATCAAAAGGTGCGAATGTAGTGTTTAAAGATCGCTGAAAAGGAAGTCTGGCATGCTTGCCTAACTGACAAGACGAACATAAACTAGAGCAACGCTCTTTATTACATTGGACAAGACTCTTAGAACGAAGTAAATCTAAAACTGCAGGACTGGGATGACCAAGACGAGCATGCCAAAGACTGGATGATGATGCCGAGAGGGCGACTGGACTTGACGGGCTGGATGGTGAGAGGGACGACACAGGATAGAGCTCCCCGGTGCTATTACATCTCAGGCGAGTAACCCCCGTAGTAAGATCCTTCACAGAGAAACCAAACGGATCAAACACAAGAGAAACATTATTGTCAGTGGTGAACCGACGGACAGAGATAAGGTTTTTGACAAGTTTGGGGGCAACAAGGACATTGTTGAGGTGCAAAGGGTTGGTAGGGGTTGGTAGTGTGGTGTGGCCAATGCCCGAAGTAGCAAGGCGACCACCGTTGCCGACGATAATAGAATGAGCAGGACCCTTAAAAGAAAGAGATGAGAGAGTACCTGAGGAGTTCGTCATATGAGAGGTAGCGCCAGTGTCCATGTACCAAGCGCCGTCAGGGGGTGTCAGCTGCATGGAAGAGAAGGCGTTGTGCACATCAGTCGAGTATGCCTGATCAGACGACGAGCGGGGAGCAGGACCCAACAAGCCCTGCTGACGGTTGGGATATGGGGCAGGTCCACGAAACGATGCACCGGGGTAGCCATAGGGCATCCAAGGAGGGTAGCCAGGGTTGGGGTACCAAGAGGGGTTGCGGGGATCGTAGTGCTGCGGGCGGCCATTGCTGCGGCCGCCGCGGCCTCTGCCGCCGCCTCTTGGTCCCTGCTGATCGTTGCTGCGGCTAGGCTGTAGGGCAAGTTGCTCGATGATGTCACTGGATGAGACCAACGCCGTCTTGTCTTTGGCGGCGTCGGTTGTCTGACGGTGAAGGCGAGTCTCCTCCAGGATCAGTTGGGACCGGGTCTTTTCGAACGTAGGGAGAGGTTCCGTCTGCTGTATATGAGTAGCAGCAGCATTGTATTCAGAAGGGAGGCCCGAGAGTACCTGGAGGACGAGGCGTGTGGCGCTGGGTTTGGAGTCAACGGCGTCGAGCTGATCAGCCAAGGTCTTGATGTGCTGACAGTAGGCAGATATCGACGGGAAAGAAGAAAGTTTGCAACTTGAGAATTCGTGCTCAAGATAGACAGCACGGGTGGACTTGTTGTCTTGAAAGATATCCTGAAGTTTCTTCCAAGCATTCAAGGCGGAGTCTTTGTGGTCGAGGATGGTGGTCAATAGATCTTTTGAGATGGTGTTGAAGATCCATTGAAGGACAATGGTGTCAAGTTGAGCGAAGAGATCGCCGTCTTCGCTTTCAGGGCGTTTGGCGGAGGAGTCAATGTGGTGGAGGACTTTATGAGCCTTGACATGGGTCGTGAAGAGGTGCGACCACATGGTGTAGGTACTGGATTCATGATCAAGAATGATAGGGATGCAATTTTTGATGTTGGAGATGGTTAGGGCGGAATGAAAGGGTGATTTGGTGGCGGTGGTTTCGACAGACATGGTGGCGGGAAGGATAGAGAAAGAGGGGAGGGATGGTGCGGCGGCAAGGGGACGGGGAGGCCGACGGCGGGAGGGCGGCGGCGAGGAGCGGCGAGGAGAGAGAAGGAGGTGGCGGGTTGAGTGGGGGAGAGGAGAGAGAGAGGTGGCGGCGAGGAGAGAGAAAGAGGAGGCAGCTAAGGCTAGGGTTAGAGAAAAAGAAATTTAGGGTCTTTGGATCTTAGGCTCTGATACCATGTAAGATCATGAGATTGATTATAATGTCCTCCTTGAGGGTTTCCATTCATTGATATAACATATATATAGGTTACAAAGGTATTGGGCCTTAACGGGCTTTTAGCCCACTATACAATATGAGACCTATGTAATCTATCATATACGTACACTGTATATATATGTGATATGTGTATACATTGTGTATTCACGCAAATTAAGTACAGTATATATACAATACGGAATATATAAATTAAGTATACAATATATATACTGTATACATGTAATGTATACAAAAGAGTGATATATATATATATAAATATAAATAAAAATAAAAATATATGCGGGAAGGGACGAGTTTGCAGGATAAGGAATCCTCGTCCTGCGGCCCGTCCCTCATAATTTTTGCGGGACGGGACCGGGACCGGATTCACTATTATTTTATTTTTTTAAAGTATGGAAACTAATATATGTCTTTTGTATAATTTTAAAAACCGTAATGATTTTGTTTTAAGAATTTTGGAAGAAGGGTGATTTTGTGATAAAAGTTTTGAAAATAATATGTGATTTTGTTAAATTTTAGAAATAAAGGTGGTTTTTTCAATTTTATCTTGAATTTAGATAAATAATAGGTAATTTTGTTCATTGTTAAAAGTAAAAGAGGTTTTGTGAAATAAGGAAAAATAATGGCCCATTTTATTGATTGAAAAAAGTGAAAATATGAGTTTTGAGCATGAGGCGGACTTTTGACAAAACTTAAGGGCACCATCCAGACAAAATAAAATCTTATGACACTAAGCAGAACTGTCCAAACCTCAGGGGCACCAAACGGAATTTCCCTTGTTTTAAAATTCAAAAGTGGGGAGTAGTTACTCTTACAACTCTTAATTTGTAGTGGTTGGCTTGGTTGGTGTTTATATGACATAAGGTCAAATTGGATATATAACCTTGACTTTGCCCCTTTTTTGTACACATCTAAAACCTACTTTCCCACACACTGAAGCAATAAACTTAGGCATTTAAAAAACAAGTGGTGGCAGCATACCAAATCTGACCAATGCAAAATAAATCATTGATTGAGTGCAGGAATGATTACATCCCTTGTTCACCTTTTCCCCTTCATTCCATAACAAGCTTCTAGTTTCAGAAACTACTCCTATTGGTCTCTACCTAAACCCCCTCGGCCCTCTTTAGCTTCTTGCCATGTTCAGAGCTTTTAGCACAAGGAACAGCCCCTACGAATATGATCGGCTAGGCGATGAGTCTTGCTCTAGAGATGCAGTGGCAGATCCTCAGTTGACAAGGACGAGGAGCGTTCCGGCTAGAATATTTGGGTTGGGAAAGAAACCACCACAAGAGTTGGGGTTGCCACCAGGCAAACCAATTCCTAAGAGCACCCAAAAGAAGAACAACAAGAGCCATCCTTTGTTTGGCCTATTTGAGGGCCGGTGGAGGAAGAAGAAGATGACTGCAAAGCCAGAGTTTGCGAGGTACATGGAGTATATCAAGGAGGGAGGAAGATGGAATACGGATACGGATACACCGGTTATACACTACAACAAGTGAAATTTGAATGTTGGCTCTTGTTCTGCCTTCCTATAGTTGGTAACCTGTTTCGTGTTAATCCTACATAAGTATGTCAGTGTACCATATACATATATGTCTTGTGATTCTATAGTTAGGATTTGAAGCCATGAGTTTGTATGTTCTTGCGGAGGTTGATAGAAGATCATAAAAAAGCATTTGTGGTTTCTGTCAAATGAAATTGTCTACTGCAAGGGAATGGGCTCTGCTGGTCATCATTGTTTGGGCCCAAAACACATTACCACACTTCAATACAGCCCAAAGCAGAGTCCACAATTACAAACTACTACTTAACTGAAACATCTCGGAGCAGAGCAGTTGGGACTTTTGGAGCTAATTTGCCCGATTGGACCCCTATTTGCATAGTCGTTATATCGCACACGGTCCCAACCGTGCATTACGGATGCGAGGATTTCCGAACATCTGCAATGCGCCGTCACATTTTTTTTTGAAATCGAATTTACGTACGCGGATAATTTTTTTTAAGATAATTTTTTAGTTTGTTGATAAGTTTTGTTTTTTAGATAAGTTTTTAGTCAGTTGATAATCAATATTATGCAATGTCGATCTTTTTATATACAAAGCGGAGGTAAGCATGAATATCGAAATATTGCGGGCCTTTTGCGGTATCTCAGATATCAAAGGTTCTCCCTATATTGTTGTCAAGTGAAGATGATTTGCCATTCAATCCATTTCGTTACAACAATCCAGAAGCGCTCCTAACTCATATCGATGTAAGTCTAAGCACAATTGATACGGGGTTAGCCGTAGGTTGGTCCGATCTTCGACAACAAGCAAGAAACTCAAAGAAACAAACAAGATTCGATCAAGAAGGCAAGAAACAAAAGAAACGCAGAAAGATCAATAAGACTCGACACAACAGTATGAAAGACTCGAAATTTGTATGAAAGAATGAAACGACACGACCAATAACGACTGAAACGATCTATGCAGAACAAGATAAAGACCACAGGCCTCCTCAGAGGGTAGGAACCAATACCAATGACTACACAACCCGCCTCTACAACCCTACACAATCAATCGGACAACTTGAAGGCACAATGAGGGGGCTTGTGGATACTAGATTCACCAAGTCTTGCGAAGTTGATGAACGCAAAGCAAACCAAGCTGAGATGATATCAATTCGAGATCCTGAAGAGCACTGCTCAATTCGGCCAGATCTCTCTCTCTAAGTGTTTCACACGTTTGAGAAGAATAAACTTTGTTCAATGATGTTCCCCTGTTTACAAAGCAAAACTCGGCATTATAAAGGCCAGAGGGGCTGTTCTGGCCGGCCTAACTAGATAGAAAGATAAAACTCATAACTAATGGGCTTAAGAAAATAACACTTAAAACATAAGTAAATAAGGTCTTAAAAATAATAACTAGAAAAAGCCCAATTCAGCCCAATAGAACACTTAAGCTGAAAATGGGTTCCAACACTTAGAATATTTCGGCCTAAGCCAAACTAAGGTGGCTCGGCCTCCATTTGTGCTCCAATGCACATGTATGTCTTCAATGTTGGCTCGGGGAGTTGAACCTTGCTCGAGAACAAAGCATGACCCACAAAGTTGAATGAGTCTCTCTGAAGCTTCTTAGCTCTAGCTCGAGTCATTGGTCATTCTCCAAGTATGATGGGTGTGTCTGGAGCTGTAGAAGATGGTCCCGCATCAACAATTCTAGCAAAATTAGGAAAATATGTTTCACATCTATATGTTTTCAATTTGTTTGTTTACAATGTGTTTGTACAGTATAGTATTTATGTCAATTTAGTGTTTCATATATATAAAGGTTGGGTCATGTGTTATCACTCCTTACAGTGTTAAATGTTAACAAATCTGGGTCATGTGCAAAAGCACTACCCGAAGGCATCCTTTCGGATGAGGTCCTGAAGATCAGGATCGTTAAGTATATCTAAGACACTGGTATGGTGGCCAAGGTGTGCAACCTTATCTGCCACACTATTACCATTACGGGGAATATGAGTGAAACGAACTTCTTCCACCCCACACAAAAGAGTCTCAATGTCTGACATAATCAACTCCACTTCCCATGGGCACTTTCGACCTTTCTCTAGGTGTTCTATTAGAATTAATGAATCCCCTTCGATGATTAGCTTGTTTATATTAAGTGACCTAGTGGCCAGAATGCAGCTCCTGAGTGCTAGAGTTTCCGATATAAGCGGTGATTGTTATCCGATGCAATTACAACCAAGATCTGTCGGTTGCCCCTCACTGTTACGAATAATGAAACCAATAGAACTCTCAGTTGTGTGTGGACACGATCCATCAAAATTTAATTTAGTCCATCCCTCATGTGGTTTTTTCCAATTGCGATTTCTTTTAGCCGGAGACAACTTGGAGCAACATGCATCGTTATGACTTGATCTCTCCCGGGTGTCTGGCCTCCTATAGTAGTTTGTATTTTGGTCCTTATTATCCATCATTTGAGCATTAACCGAATTACTCATATGTGTTTCCACCATATAGTAATATTCATTAATTGTTGGCAATTTAACTTGTCTAAATATATATTGATTGCGAATATACCACGTGTTGTTGCAGGAGGATGTGTCAAGTATGTAATATAAGTAAAATATAAAGCAAACTGACTCCATGTCTCAGCAAATAAATACAAGACTTCCTCCCATTGTAGTAGAAGGCAGTTAGGATCGTATCCACGAGGAAGCGTGTCAGCGCCCACATTTTCAGTTCCGAAACTCAGCACGATTTCGACCAGAAGAGCACTCGATATCGACCACACTGTCGACATAAACTGTAAAACAGAAACAACAGAAACAGAAACAAAAAGAAACAAACTGGTCGATATCGACCTACTTACTCGATATCGACTAAACTCCTCGACGTCGACCAACAGTGCTCGAAATTGACTAATCACAGAACCAAAGATCGAAACTTTTCGCAAGACAGAGCACGAAACTGATGAAATAAATCAAATAAACTAAAGACTTCCAAGATCAGGGTATCAACACCACAACGATAACCATGTAAAATAACACATAAAGGCATAAAAGATCATGATTTTCATCAAATAACTCTCGTCATTAACAAATAGGAAGATAGAGGCTTTCGCATAAACCCTAATTGTTACTAACCCTTTTTCACATAATTAATCCAAGTTGTATTAAGATCACTTTCGCTTCAATAACTCAAACAAGGATCACTTTCAACTTTCGCAAAATTAAGAATCATGCTCATAGGGATAGAAGACGAATTTGCATCAAAAGATTGTACCTTTACCGCATCACCTTACATGGCTACTGTCGGGCTCACCCCGACCCTAGAAGTTGGGTGACTACTCGCTCTTCGTCATCAAGAAAGACATCAATAACAAAAAGGAACTAAATTACATTAAATAAAATCAAATAAGATTTACAACCGAACAAAGCCAACTCCGCTCTCGCTTCACAAACTCCACTCGACTCCAAGATTCTCTCTCCTACTCGATCTCTCTCTCTCTCTCTCTCTATGTTCTCGTGTGGGTTGGCTTGGATTGATTTCATTGAATAAAACTCAGCCCCTAATGCCTTATTTATAGTATTAATTCCCTAGCTAATCTAGGAAAGAATAATCACTAGGCCAAAAACACTATTTTATCCCGGTTCCGTTTGGTCATATATCCCGGTTTTTAACCGTCTTATTTTGTTGCAGGATAAAAAAAAATAGGGTGACAGAAACGGGATAAAAAGAGGGTATATATCACGGTTATGAACCATGACAAAATCCCCCAAAAACCTTAATAAGAAACACGCACAATATTGCACACACATTTTAAATCCCAATTAATAACCGTGATAAAATCCCTACGAACCGGGATAAATAATGTGGCGCCAATACAAGAAGACTTTATATTCCAGATTCTACCCGTGATATAAACTTATATAACCGTGATATAATTTCAAATTTCTGCGCTGGCGGGAACACTTATTATCACACATTCTATCTACCGAGATAAAAAAACAAGTTTTTTTTAAAATATAAACAATATTTTAATAATCTCACAATTGTTTTCCCTGTGCATTCATTCAATTCGCACACTTCACAATTCATTTGCACAACCAACGTAAAAGATATAAAAACAAACAAATAAATTAATCTCATTACCATTTCGCAGAACCAATCAATCGTACAGTACTACAAATTGATCAATTCAATCAACTAACAAAATACCTAATCAAATCACATTGATTTGAGATATCAAGTTTCAATAACGAAAATAAAACTAAATATATGTTCAGCAAAACATAATACCCTAAAATATTGAATGATAAATTGAAGAATATGGATTTACAAGAAAAAAACCTTAGTTCTTGAGTCAATCGGGGTAGAATGGCTCCCAAACATAGGAGTTGGCATATCCGGATTTCCCTCTTTCATTTTCTCAAGCAACTGAAGAATAAAGTTTTGGATTTCTTTGATTTCTGATTGAGATTTCGCTTGAGATTGTGCATGACTTTCTTGCATTTCCATAATCTTGTTTTCCATCTTCTCATTTATTTCTTTGACAGCACACACAACAACCTTTTCAACACCTAAACCTCCAAATGATTTATCTTGATTAGCATTTCCAAAGAAATCAGTGATAGTGACATATTGGCCGGCCCCTCTAACACGTCCCGGGTGTTCTTGCTTCTCGAATGCCAACGACAATGAATCATCTCTCCCAGAAAACACAATCTCTCATGCCTTTTCTTGTTCTGATATATGTTGCTGAAAAATTCAAAACCCATAAAAGTTACTAAAATAAGAAAAAGATTTTTTAATAAAAGCATGTTACCATTACTCACCATTTTATCTATCATATCTTGACCATCACTAGAAAAACTCCCATCCTTTTTTTGATGAGCTCTTTTCCATATGTCTTGTCGTCCTCCAACAGTGCCAAGCTCTTCTCTCTAAACATCCAAAATAACATCAGCATGTAACTAAGAATTTCATCTATAATAATAATAATTCCTAATTTCTAAATATATACACAACTATAATATAAGAGGATGTCAACCATTACAAACAAAACGCAATAATCAATAATCAAATAGCACGGTAATTCCTTTGTGTCTGCCCATGATGTTGGTTTAGGCCGCATATCAAGCACATACACAACAATGTTGTTATCGACTTGAAGGCAGGAGGATAGGAGGTCGAAACCAAGGAGTAAGGACATATTATGAAAGCAAGCAAATAGAAGATATCTCAGCTGTTTATAATTCCGGTTTAATATGATATTGAAGAGTTATGAAAGTAGTGACAGAAATCAGAATTTAAAAAGTAATGAAAGTACTGAAATCTGATATTGAAGAGTTATCTGAGCTGTTTGGCACAAAGGGATAATGTTTTTTCTGAGAGGCCTGGACAACCTAGTAGAGGATTCGAGCAGTTTTTCCACAATTTCGACATAAACATCACAATTAGCAGAGATGGGGATGAACTGGGGCAAGTATTTTAGGTTGCAATTTCGACATAATAGAGGATTCGAGCACACACACACGCATATTTTTCCACAAAAACATCACAAATTTTCCAATTTCGACATAAACATAAACATCACAATTTTCAATCAAAGTTGCAATTTTTCCACAAAATAGGCTTAGTATTGAAGATTTTCGTACCCTTAGTATAGGATTCGAGCAGCTATGGCAATTAGCAGAGATGGGGATGAACTGGGGCAAGCACACACGCAGACAAACACGATGGTTCAACATCTTCGGCAGTCGCCGGCCCCTTGGTCAACGATTGCTCCAATAACTTCGGCTGAATAACCGTCGGAGATGTGGGGGTTACGATGGTTAAAGGGATGAAAGAGCCAGTGATGCTGGTTGCAGGGTTGCAGCGAGAGGGTGATGGTTGTAGGGTTGAAGGGAGGGAACGGTGGAAGAAGGAGATATCGCACGCGGGTAGGTAGTGGCTAATTTTAGGTTTTTGATTTAAACCCTATTATTTTTAAAAAAAAATGTAACCAATTCGGGATAAATAATTAAAATCCATTAAAATACCCCCTTTTTATATACTGGTTTTAAATCGGGATGTATTATGTTTTACCAAATGTTGTCTTTCCTTCATAATATATCCCGAACAAGTTACAAATGCGAGATATAAAAGATCGAGATGAGTTTTTAAGCCAGAAAGCAGTGGAACCGGGATAAATGAAATGGGATAAAATAGTGTTTTTGGCCTAGTGAATCTATCTATATCTAAACTTTCTATCTAAAATATTAAGATAAAATTTAGGAAATAAAATAATTAAATCTAAAAGGAAACTATATCTAGAGTGGATAGATCCTCCTTGACTTGATAAATCTTCTCTTGAGTTGATAGAATATCTCTTGCTTCATGTGGAAGAAATCCAGCTCAGCACCCGGACTCGAAATCGACTCGAAATTGACTTCTGGAGACTGGTCGAAATTGACCAATATTGGTCGATATCGAGTTGATTTCTTGGATTCGGATTCTGACAACTCGATTTCGGCTCTGGCGGAAACTTCGACTTGATTTGTGTCGATATCGACCAACATAGGTCGAAATTGACCTCTCTTTGTTTCTTCACTCGATCTTGACCTTTGGGTGGAAATCGCCCTGCTTTGACTCGATATCGACCAACATAGTTCGATATCGATCTCTTCTGTTCCGCTCCCATTCTCGGGTCGATTTATGACTTTTCTGGTCGATTTGATCTACTCGATATCAACCAATATAGGTCGATATCGACCGCTTTGTGATTTTCCTTCCTTTCTCCGAATTGTTGTAAGTTGCCTAGATTTCTACAAAATTAAACAGAAACTAGTTTAGATTCCATAATTTAGCAAATAAGTGTGAACTACATAGAATTTGTACTATTCTAGCCCAAATGTATGAAATGCATGCAGAAATTGATATAAAAGTAAGTGTAAAACATGGCAAATTAGGCTCACAACACCACGCCGTCCACCAACAGAATGCCATTATCTGTTTCTCTGTCGTTGTGAGGATATCAACCAAAACAACCAAAATCTTTCTGATATCCCTGGTGTTAGAAACGATATCCCGTAGTTTCGTGGAAGCTACCTGTCTTGTAGATTTAGTCTTACGATTAGGTTCAGAGGATCTAGGGAGCGTACCTGATTGCTTGGGGACGGATGTAGCCAGCTGACCAATCTGTGTCTCAATCGATTTTCGCCAAATATCTATTTCTCCAAGCCTAGAGTTGACACCATGCATCTGAGTGTGTATGGAATTGATAGATTGCTTGGTGTTTGAATGATTCCTCTGCATCTCCTCAAGAATGGTCTGCAGGTCGTCCTTCTTACCTTCTCTGTCAGGGTGACCAGGAGCTCTGTAGGGAGGGGGATTATGATGCTCGGACGGGCGATAATAGCTTCAGTTCTGGTTCTGATGTGACCCTGAGTAGTGTCCCCTTGCATACCTTACCTCTTCATGGGTTTCCGCCGCTTGTACTTGATTAACGTGTGGGCACGCAATAGTGTTGTACCTCACAGACCCACATTCCAAACAATGCTGATTTTTAGAGAGAAATTTAACTTGTTTGGTAAGATGGCGTACTTGGTCATTCTGGAATTGCTCCCTGACGTCTGGATCAACCTCTTTTGGTGGCACATATAATGGCATAGATAGGGCAGGCCTTTCATACCTTTCGTCAGAAGAGGCCGCAAAAGTCCCATATGTGTTGTCGTAGTTGGACAGTGTCTCAAATACCTCCCAAGCACGACGTTGAGTGTACTCGAGATATCCATAGGTGGTGTAGTTGTTGATCCTATCCTTAGTAAGCGCATCTAGGCAACTGAAGATGATCTCCTGGATGACGTAGGGCGGCCGTCCATGCGTAGGACAGGATTTTAGAAGCCTCTTGTAGCGCTCCCAAACCTGTGCAAGTGTTTCCCCTGGCTTCTGTTTGAAAGTCGTGATCTGTTTTCTGAGAACAGCTGTCTTTGCAGGAGGAAAGAACTTGTTGAGGAACAAGTCCTGTAGTTCGTTCCACGTGCGAATTGATCGTGCAGGCAATCCTTTCGGCCACTATTGTGTTATTCCTGCAAGGGACAAACGAAAAGCCTTTAGTTTTAAATATTTTAAATTAGCACCATCTGTTGTAGCTTTACATAAGTCTATAAAAGTGGTGACATGCTCTAAAGGACATTCATTGATTCTTTCCCTAAATTGACTCCTCCTAATTTCAGTAATAAAAGAATGACGAATTTCAAAATTAATAGCGGGAAGAACGATCGGCGATTCTGCACTACTAGAAATTTGTTATTTAACTTCAGGTAATAGCCGATGTCTTTAAAAAAAAAATCGACGTCTATGTGGGGGATGTAAAAAGTCAAAAGTTTTTCACATCGGCCATAACCCAATGTCTTTGTATGTTATAACATCATTTATATTTTAAAATCCGATGTCTTGGTTATCCTATAACATCGATTATAAAATATAACCGATGTTATAACATACAAAGACATCGGCTATTACCCGATGTTAAAACATTTTAACTTTTTACATCCCCCACATAGACATCGATTTTTTTTTTGATAGATATCGGCTATTACCCGATGTTAATGACATATTTGTGGGTTTTTTTTTATTATTGTAGCCTATGCGGGATTTGAACCCGCATCTTTGCGTTTAAACGCAATGCTCTACCATTTGAGCTAATAGGCTTTAAATTAGATTGAATTTAAAGTAAATCTAAAGCATCACACAAGTATTCCTTCAGAATAATAGATTCAAAGAAGACCAGGGACCACTTATCTCAATCCTTGCTAACACATTACATTCATGATACATATGGCATGAATTATGAAAACTTGCTATCACTGAAATAGAAGCAACTGCTTTGCCACTACGAAGCAATATATACAATCACAATAGAGTATCGAGTTTTTTTCAATAGAAGAAGGCAAATAAACTCCAATTAAGTTTCATGATGCATTTGGTTTTGCACTTAAATGCATACCTTCTCCTTAAGTTTTAGGGAAATTTACAGAAAACCACCCATTATATATAACTTTTTACACTTAACCACCCACTAAACACAAAATTACATAAAACCACCCATTAAATGGGTTTTGTTTTCAAATCACCACCCACCACATAATTCCATTAGAATTCCATTAAATATAGTATATATTTTAATATTTTATACTTCAAATTTAAAGTTTAAACTTCAATATATTTAAATTATATTTATTGTAGGGGTAAACACTTGTATCAATATATGAGGGAAAAAATGAGTACAAATTTTAAATTTATTTGAAGGGCGGAGGTTCTAAATGTGAAAAATATTATTTAATTTTATTTAAAAAGTCAAACAAATTTTAATAAAGATACATTTAATAAAAAAATGCTTTTGAGCCTGGAAAAAATATTATTTAAACAACGCTTAGATTTTTTTTTTTTCATTTTTAGTATATAGTATAGGTGTTTACAAATATAAAAGAAAATGAGAAATTAATTATTAGTATCGAAATAATTATTAAATTTAAACAATGCTAATGACTTATAAACTTATTTTTTAATTTGATTAAAAAGAAGTCTATAAAATTTATAACCATTTTTAGGAATAAAATAGAACAAATTTGTTCATATATACATAGACCTGTCAATATAAACGGGTCATTCAGGTCGAGTCACTTCAGGTAAAACGGATCCCGGATAAAACGGGCTCCGGATATTTCCGGGTTGACTCGAACCCGGGTTTGACCGGGTTTCAGGTCATTTTGGGTCGATTTCGGGTTTGTCAATTTTTTCTTTTTTAAATTAAAAAAATAATGATTTGATAATTTTGCGATAAGTTTTAATTATATATAAAAAAATAATTATATATAATTATAAATTAATCGGGTCACCGGGTCAAAATTACCGGGTCAATCGGGTCAAAACCCAGATTACCCAGAAAATTTTCAGGTTTCGGGTTCGGGTCAAAATTTCCGTGTTCGGATCGGAAATTTTTCGGGCATTCGGGTTGGGTCGACCGGGCCGGGTTGTGTTTTGACAGATCTATATATACATCATGTTTCTAAAAAAAATTAAAATTTTTTTTAAAAAAAAATTAATCAAATATATTTTGATATGTATTTGAGATTTTAAGTTAAATATAAAACTTAAAATAATGTATTATCATATATATTTGACAAAAACCTAATAAAAATAGACAACGGGTGGTGATTTGAAAACAAAACCTATTTAATGGGTGGTTTTCTGTAATTTTTTGTTTAATGGGTGGTTAAGTGTAAGAGGGTACATTTAGTGGGTGGTTTTCTGTAAATTTCCCTAAGTTTTAATGTTTGTTTCCTACCCATTTCACCACTCGTAACAGAGCCATCAACACTGGAAGAAAAATTCCTCTAGATCGTCTAAGAAAATCCTATATGCAAGTCATGTGGAGATAAGTTATCACCTTCTCTACGCCTTCAATCGACGAGCTCTTTTGTTTCATGTCTTCAATCGACGAGCTCTTTTGTTTCAAGGTAGATGATACTGTCGTTTCTGTAGCACCACCAGCAGGAACCAACTTATGATTCTTGATTATGTTTCTCACCACACACATTGCATCCTGTAACAAAATGCTTCAGTTTACATCTATATTAAATATAACCACAATCTCAGACAACCTGCATTTGCAAATTACATACATGTAAATTCCTTTCCACTTCATTCAAGAGATCCTTGCTTGCACCTCTCAACAGCACAGTACAAGCCTTTGGATCTTTGCAGTCAACAATAAAGGCAAAGAACTCGTATCCAATTTCCTTGACTTCAAATAATCTAGCGTGTACCAGTATACTAGACTGAATTGCGCACGTCCATATTGATTCACAATTCTTGTGAGAATGAGCAAATTAGGTAACCATAGTATAGGAAACACACCTTTGATATGGGGGAAGCTTCAGAAGATTAATGCAAGTGGCAGCTGTTGGTAACATGTCAAGTGCTTCATCTGACGCAACCCCTATCGCTCCATGTAAGATTTTGGAAAAAACAACCTCACGTTTAACAAAAGAATAAGATATTACTTCTATATCTAACCACATCTAGGACATGTCAATAGTATTACCTCTGTATGCAGAATGAAGGCTCCAAGTATTTGAATCTAAGCAATGGACCACCAGAACACCCAGTTACAAACATGGATGATAAAATTAAAAATTAATGAAACTTGTGAAGAAACAAGCACGAGAGTGAGTACATTGTTATTTAATCCAGTAAGATCAACCTTACACAATCCTCTCACAAGTCTTACAGAGAACTACTTTAGATATAATATGCTATGAATATCTAAATTGCACTGACACCAAGTTGAAAACACAGAAGAAAATTATGTTTACAATCCTTCTGAATTTTTGGGTGAAAATGAAAATTAACCAAGGTGAATTGTTCAGGCCCAAAGAAAATTACATAAATGACAAAATAAAACTAACTATGCACATACTTCAGAAATATCATCTAATTCTCAATGTCTATAGATGCTTTAACTTCAAACATTAGCTATGATATCATTGCTTATACATTAATATAGTAGATTAAGCACTAAAGTTAGTCATATTAGATAACTACCTTTAAATATCCATGTCTAATCTCCAATCCAGCTATTCTACTTTAGAAACCAAATTCAGCTTTTAGTTACTGTATTTAAAGTGGTAATAACCAGGTCCTAGAGTGTCATTTATTTAAAAGAGCACATTATTCAGGTTTTTGTTAATCAAACAAGATGTATTACCTTCCAAGATATCTTAAGGTTAATTGGCTAAAGTGCAGGACTAAGAACTGACTGAAAATAAACATGAAAAGAAAAATAGGGGGACTAATCCCTAAGGATCTCTAGACAAGACAATTTTTAAGAAAAAGGGGCAACACACATCGCTGATAGCACTATCACGAGTACAAAATGATGTCACATACAATCAGCTAGAAACTTGAATAGAAAACCATATGATATGTAGAAAACAATAGCCACCTGATATGTGGAAAATAATAGCCATATGGAGTATTGTTAAGCTAATGAGACAAAATTACAATAATTTATGGAAGATTAAACACCAATATACAGAATTCTAACAAAGTAGTAAGTAAAAGAACAATTACCTTAGTGTGAGGTATCAAGATATTTCTAGGAACAGGCAATCCAGATGAAGTTGCATCCTTTTATGGAGGTGAAGGTAGGTCTCATTCCATTGCTGCACCGTTTGACACAGTCATAACATAAACCACTCTCAAATGCTGAAATTCTCTTGTTTGCTTCTATCTAATTTATACTACCGAATTCTAGAAAATATGAAGTTCACTAAATGACCTAAATAATGAAATTGGACAGTGAAGAAGAGAAGAACAAAACCCCTAATTCCACGCCTAAATGAACCCTAAATTGAAATTACAATCCCATAAAATGTAAACTCTAACTCAGATATACAACTAAAATAGAGGAGAAAACAATTACCTTTCGAGGCTGCATAGGCGACAACTTCTAGGTCGTCTTCATTCTGGTTCCGACGAAAGCAAGGGAGGTGTTGTGCTGTTGGTGTCGGCATCGGATGACAGCAAACAAGTGGCTTTGGGTTGAAACGTGCGAGATAGAGAATAACAGACGAGAGATGGAGAGAGTCGGACAGAGATCTTGAGATGAATAGGAGATCTGACTTCTTTGCTTAATTTGTGGGTGAAGATTCGACTCTTATGTTCCCCTTTCAGACTTGCTCTCTCAGATCTAGGATTTGGGTTTTAGGGTTTGGAGAGATGGGTCTGAGGCGGTGGAGGGGGTAGAAGAGAGAAAGAGGACGACTAGCCGGAGATGGTGAAGATGACCAAACGAAGAAGATTATGGTGAGCACACAGTTTGACGCTAGTTGAAGACGAACAGTTGGAGGAGCGAAAGGAGACAACCAGACCAGTCGGAAAAGATGACAAAACGGGGCACCAGAGATAAGATTAAGCAGGATGAAAGCCAGGGTTCCTTAATCACCAAAATCGCCAAGAACAAAGCTGTTTGGGGATTTTTCGTCTGTGATTTGGGATTTGGAAATGGGAGGTCAGAGGTGGGAGGAAGAAGGGAAAAGGGTGTCCTGTATACACCGCAAATCCGCGGATTAGAGCTGCTAATCAACGTCGGATTCGACGTTGTAACATTAATTACATTATAACGTCGGATTCGACGTTGTAATATGTGAAGTGAAGGATCGGATCGGGCCGAATCGGGCTAACAACGTCGGATCCGACGTTGCTAGGGTAAAAAATAAAAAATCCCACCCACCCACCCACACTCACAAAAAAAAAAAACTAAAGAAAGAGCAACGTCCAAAAGGAAGCTGTAAACCAAATTTTTTTTGTTTTTTTTAATATCTTATATTTCGCCCGGTCTGACCCGTATTAGCAACGTTCAATTTGACGTTGTAACAACGTCTAATTCAACGTTGTTATAACATTCGATAAGTGAAATTAGCACACAATTAACAACGTCAGATTGGACGTTGTAGTAGCAACGTCTAATCCAACGTTGCTACAACGTTGGATCCAACGAAGTATTTGCGGTGTATATAGGGAACGCGAAGGGAAAAATCAAAAGGGGCCTTTTTTATAGATGAAGGTACGCATATTTGTTTGAGCGGGCGTTCAAATAAGTTACGCGCCTTCTAAATTTTTTTTAAAACACATGTTTAACATTAGTCAAATAAATGAGACGATGTCTATTCTTTTATTTACATCGCAAATTTAAAAACCGGTGTTGAAAAACTTTTTAACATGGCAGGTTTTTCTAACCGATGTTAATGAACCGATGTTAAATAACAAAATTCTAGTATGGCTGAACTTCTAGAGTAGGATGCAGATACTCCTTTGCATTGGCTAGGAAATGCCCCATCTGCTCCTCAAGTTGCCTCCTCGCGTTGATCTCGCGATCTACCCTTGCCTCCCACCGCTGCTGTTTCTGTGTATCTTCCGCCTCTCGTCGGGCGTTTTCTGCTTCTCTAGCGGTGAGTTCCTCTATCCGTAGGCGGAGTTGCTCAAGTTCCTGTGCTGGTGTGAGTTGGCCCATATTCTCATCATTGGGTGGAGTCGCCATAAGTCTCCTCCTAAGCCTCTGCTGAATATGGAAGAAATGTTTTGGTTCGAGAATTGGGTCTATGGATGTGCGATCAGTTCTTCGCATGCACCTGAAAAATAAAAGCAAAAAGAAACAAGTAAAAAGGAACTAAAAAGCAAAAAAAAATATATAAAAGAGAAAAAGAACTAAAAAGGGCGCGATTGATTACTTCCCTGGCAACGACGCAAATTTTTGTTGTTGCAGGATGATGTGTCAAGTATGAAATATAAATAAAATATAAAGCAAACTGACTCCCTGTCTCAGAAAATAAATACAAGAATTCCTCTCGTTGTAGTAGAAGTCAGTCAGGATCGTATCCACGAGGAAGCGTGTCAGCGCCCGCCTTTTCAGTTCCAAAACATAGCACGATTTCGACCAGAAGACCACTCGATATCGACCTGTCTAGTCGATATCGACCACACTGTCGACAGAAAATGTAAAACAGAAACAAAAGAAACAGAAACGAAAAGAAATAAACTGGTCGATATCGACCTACTTACTCGATATCGACTAAACTCCTCGACGTCAACCAACAGTGCTCGAAATCGACTAATCACAAAACCAAAGATCGAAACTTTTCGCAAGACAGAACACGAAACTGATGAAATAAATCAAATAAACTAAAGACTTCCAAGATCAGGGTATCAACACAACAACGATAACCATGTAAAATAACACAGAAAGGCATAAAAGATTATGCTTTTCATCAAATAACTCTCGTCATTAACAAATAAGAAGATAGAGGCTTTTGCATAAACCCTAATTGTTACTAACCCTTTTTCACATAATTAATCCAAGTTGTATTAAGATCCCTTTAATTTCAATAACACAAACAAGGATCACCTTCAACTTTTGCAAAAGAATCATGCTCATAGGGATAGAAGACGAATTTGCATCAAAAGATTGTACCTTTACCGCATCACCTTACATGGCTACCGTCGGGCTCACCCCGACCCTAGAAGTTGTTTGACTACTCGCTCTTTGTCACCAAGAAAGACATCAATAACAAAAAGGAACTAAATTGCATTAAATAAAATCAAACAAGACTTACAACCGAACAAAGCCAACTCCGCTCTCGCTTCACAAACTCCACTCGGCTCCAAGACTCTCTCTCCTACTCGATCTCTCTCTCTCTCTCTCTCTCTCCCTCACTGTGTTCTCTTGTGGCTTGGATTGGATTGATTTCATTGAATAAAACTCAGCCCCTAATGCCTTATTTATAGTATTAATTCCCTAGCTAATCTAGGAAAGAATAATCTATCTATATCTAAACTTTCTATCTAAAATATTAAGATAAAATTTAGGAAATAAAACAATTAAATCTAAAAGGAAACTATATCTAAAGTGGATAGATCCTCCTTGACTTGATAAATCTTCTCTTGAGTTGATATAATATCTCTTGCTTCATGTGGAAGAAAGCCAGCTCAGCACTCGGACTCGAAATTGACTTCTGGAGACTGGTCGAAATTGACCAATGTTGGTCGATATCGAGTTGATTTCTTGGATTCGGATTCTAACAACTCGATTTCGGCTCTAGCAGAAACTTCGACTTGATTTGTGTCGATATCGACCAACATAGGTCGAAATTGACCTCTCTTTGTTTCTTCACTCGATCTTGACCTTTGGGTGGAAATCGCCCTGCTTTGACTCGATATCGACCAACATAGTTCGATATCGATCTCTTCTGTTCCGCTCCCATTCTCGGGTCGATTTATGACTTTTCTGGTCGATTTGATCTACTCGATACTCGATATCGACCAACATAGGTCGATATCGACCGCTTTGTGATTTTCCTTCCTTTCTCCGAATTGCTGTAAGTTGCCTAGATTTCTACGAAATTAAACAGAAACTAGTTTGATTCCATAATTTGGCAAATAAGTGTGAACTACATAGAATCTGTACTATTCTAGCCCAAATGTTCTAGCCCAAATGTATAAAATGCATGCAGAAATCAATATAAAAGTAAGTGTAAAACATGGCAAATTAGGATCACAACACCACGTCGTCCACCAACAGAATGTCATTTTCTGTTTCTCTGTCGTTGTGAGGATATCACCCAAAACAGCCAAAATCTTTCTAATATCCTTGGTGTTAGAAACGATATCCCGTAGTTTCGTCCTTTTATCACTGGACCATGTGTTACAGATTCCACTATATTTTCATTCAAGGAGTGATTGTACAACATCTTCTTCATGGTGGTTACACACAACACTATATGGTGGGACTGCAATACTATTTTTTGCAAGTCGGGAGGCCGTTGGTAAACCATCTTGAGCTATTTTCCACATAAAACTCTTAATTTTTAGCGCTATTTTGATTCTCCATAACCATTCGTTGTTATTCGATTGATCCGTTGAAGTACATGCGATCATTTTGAATGCACTAGCCGTTGAAAACCATTCGTTTCTTGCAGGTCTCCAGTACAATCGATCCTCTATATTAGACTCCGGTAGTGGGATGTCAGAGATTTTTTTTTACAATATCAAGTGGTAAGACATCCTGCATCTTCTCTATATCTCATTTCCCACTATTTATATATTCCGAAATAGTTTTCTTTGCATTGATATTGTCTACTGATTCACAATATTGTTACAACGGAGATGTACCTTCCTAATTATCCCGCCAAAACTTGATTGTTCACCCGTTCCCTACCGACCATATTAATCCTTTCTTGAAAGTTGGAATTAGTAAACGTAATTTCGACCATGCCACGAGGCATTTCCTATACTCGATTAGTCCCAAACCATACTTGTTTTCAGGCATTTGTGTTGAATTATTCTAACCCAAGCATTGTTTGGCTCAACTATTAATTTCCACAGTAACTTCAACTGTAAAGCTTCATTCATGTTTTTAGATTTTCTTAGTCCTAATCCGATCCTCCGACAGCTTTTGGTCTACAAGTTCTATCCCAGCAAATTAGTGGTCTGCTCTGCAGATCCTTATTCCAAAAGAATGTCCTATTAATTTGGTCTAGCCTTGTATGGATACCTCTAGGCAACATAAAACTTTGCATTACATATAATGGCTTGGAAGCCAAGTTTGCCTCTATCAAGGTTTTCCGTCCCTACTGAGACAGTGAACTCGCCTTCCATTTGCTCAACTGATCCACTGACCTACTGACGATGTCCTCAAACGTGTTCTTATTGACTCTTCGACTGATGACTGGGCAACCCAGATATTTGTCAAGGTTCATTTCTTTCATATAAGAAGAGTAATCTCTAATTTGGCATGCCTAGATCTTGGAATGCCAGGAGAAACACGGAAGACAGATTTATGATAATTAACTTTTTGCCCCAAGACTTAGCAGTAGTCATCCACAATTTTCTTGACTCTGTCACAGGCCGATATAGTTCCTTTGGAGAAAATAATTATATCATCAGCAAAGGCAAGAAAAGGGATTCTCGGGCCGTTTTTGCCAATCGGGAAGCCAACTAAGTTTTGTCCTAACAGGGATTCTTGTTCTAATTTACGCGCTAGGATTTCTGCCCCAAGAATAAAAAGGAAAGGAAAGAGGGGGTCTCCTTGCCTAATGCCTCTAGAAGGTTTAAAGACATCAGTAGGGCCGATGTGGACTAACACAGAGAACGAGACCGTAGTTACACACTCCATTATTAGCTCGATAAACTTGGGATGAAAACCAAATTTTTGAAGGAAAAGTTCAATAAAAGTCCAGTCAACCTAGTCATAAGCTTTTTCCATGTCCAGTTTGATAGCCAACCAACCATCGATTCCCTTTCGAGATTTGAAAGAATGAAAGATTTCATGGGAAATTAGCACATTATCTTGTATAGCTCTATCTGAAACGAAAGCGCCTTGCAGAGGGTGGATGAGACGTCCAATTATTTTCTTTAGCCGATCCGTCAGAATTTTTTATATAATCTTATAAATGATTGAACATAAGCTGATTGGTCTATAGTCTGAAGTTTTTGCAGGGGCATCACATTTTGGCAAGAGTGTAATGAAAGTATGATTAATTTGTCTGTGTAATTTACCGGAGTTGAAAAAGACTTTGACAGCGCGCGTCACATCCTGACCTACAATATCCCAATAATTTTATAGAATTCTGCGATCATTCCATCAGGGCCTGGAGATTTATTGTTCCCGAGACTGAAAATTGCCTTCCTAATTTCTCCATTGGAGGGTTGAGCAATTAGTTGAGCATTTTCGTCGTCCGAAATTTCACATCCAACAAGGTCCAAGAAACTCTGTATTCGGTCCATATTAATGGCCTGTCTCGTGAATCGTTCCTCAAAATCTTTCTTAATTTCCGATCCAATATTCTCATCTCCTAAGATGAGGGTACAAGATCTTGACGAGATATTTTTAATAATTTTCCTATTTCTTCGCCCCGAAGCTATTTTATGGAAATAAGACGAGTTAGTGTCCGCCATATTTAGATGTTTAGCCTTGGATCTCTGAGCCCAATAGGATTTATGGAATGAAAACAGTTCCTATTTTTTCCGGATAAGTCTTCTTTCCTTTTCCGTTGACTCCACATGGCCATCAAGGCCTTGCGAGGATTGGATAGTAAGGAGCTTGTCTTCTACTTCACTTAGTTGCCTAAAAATATTACCAAATGTAGTTTTGTTCCACGCTTTAGCTTTTTGCTTTAATATTTTTGTTTTAAACAAAATCTTATGCATTGTCGAACCAGGACACGATGTCCTCCAGACTTGTCTAACAATGTTACGGAAATCCTTTCTATTAATCCATATGTTCTCAAATTTAAATGGAGGTGGTTTAAACTTGATCCCCAAATCAAGAGATATCGAAATAGGACAACGATCCGATAAGGAAAATGCCCCATTAAAGGTTACTAATTCGGGAAATTTTTCTAGAATCTCATGTTGCACTAATACCCTATCTAATTTCACTTTTATGTTGTCATCCCCATCAGCTTTCTTCCTCCAAGTAAATTGATTACCCGAAGAAGGGATTTCGAATAGAGCACAATTGTCTTTAAAAAGGTTGAGTTGTAGAATACGATTCGGGTTGAAATCATTACCACCCACTTTTTCACTGATATGACTTATCTCGTTTAGATCCCCTATAACCATGCAAGGCAGACTAGATGAATGAATTATCATCGACAATGTATCCCAGAATGATTCTTTATCTGCTGCTTGTGGAGGACCATAGACGATGAGGATAAGACATGAGAAATCCGACAATGATTCTGAATATTTCACCCCAATAATTCGCGGTAGATGTATCTCAATTGCAATTGACTCATTAGTAAGGTTGTTCTCATTCCATAATACACCTAGTCCACTAGCCCTACCAATCCTCGGTGACCAAGCAACATTTGTAAATCCAATATTCCACCATAATTTTTCCTCTGGAATTTTTTCCGCCTTTGTTTCTACTAGTGCCATTAGTTGTATATGCTCATTGATTCTCATCGATTTAATTTCCGTCCACAATTTTCTCCTAGCAATATGATAATGCATATTTTAGATAGGCATTATAGGCATTTTTAGTTTAGTTGGGTTGCATTTCTTCCATACTTTGTTGCTAAATTGCATCTTGTGATTATTTTAGAAGAGTTCGGATTCTGCGCAAATTTGTGTTTATCGTGCAGATTTAATCGGAACACATTTGGGAGATGCAATACCTCGAAGAGGAACACACGAATCATTGGACGGAAGCAAGGAAGGAAAGATGCAAGACAAGAGGAGATACCTGAAAAGGAAGGCAAGAAGAATCGGCAAACAGCATGTCGCGGCCGCAACAGAGGTCGCTGCAGCGGGGTACGAAGAAACAGTGTACGGTGGGCGCAGCACCCATGCTGCGCCCGCATCATTGGTCGTCAGCGCGGATGCACATCGTTTTGAATAAATAAGAACCCTAGATCTATTTGTTTATTTTATGGCCGACTTTGGATGATTTAAAAGGCCAAGTTTTATGTTATTTTCAGCACTTCTATTCTATTCTTCCATTAGACACTTTAGAGATTTTGAGCGACGTCTTTCATGAGGAACTAAACTCATCTATTCTGCCTGCAATTTGGATGATAATGCATAAGTGTGGAGGAACCTAGGCCAATCAAGGGTTATTACGCCGAGCCAACGACTTGAAACAAAGGCGCTTCTCGGGAGGTAACCCGAGGTAAGTTTTGTTTTTTTTTTCTTTCCTTTTTCTTTTCCTTCACTCTGATTATATTTGATTTACTTTTGTTGTCTTTATTGTTTCATTGAGGATAATGAAAACTTTAAGTGTGGGGGAGAAGAATTCTGTATATAGATGCATATAGGAGATCATATTTAAATTTCTGCACCGTGTTTAATTTATTTTATTTTTTTATTAATTTCTTGTTTATTTTCGTAATTAAAAAAAATTCAATTCAAAAATCCCAAAAATAAGCATGCATTGCATACATATGTGTTATTCAAATACCCATCTTGCTTAGTTTGTCCTCTATTTTAAATTTCAAGCATGATTCATAAAAATCCCATGGAGTTCTGGATGTTTTGATTATTGTTTGTATTTGATTTTTGTGGAACATGAGCTAGCAAATATAATTGAGCATGTCTGATTGAGCTAAAGTATGATTGAAGTTCTTAAAACATGACCCTGTGAGAATGTTTGGCCTTATTTGAATTCTTTTGCTCAATTGTGTGAATTACTCCCCTTGTGTTGCTGCCTCTTGGCATTGACTGCAGTATCTATTTTTAAAGACCGACTCACATGTCTATTGTTTGCGGAGTTTATGTTTATATTTTGAGTCTATTATTTGAATTTGTGCATATTTAGTGAATAAGGTGGCAATGGCTGATGCACTTAGTAACCGGGTCTACGCATGACACACATGGGCATGATTCGCGCAAAAAGGTGTTGAAAACTATCCACTAGGAAAGAAAGCTTGATCATTGAGTAACCAGGTTCATTCATGACACCCATGTTTGTAACTTGCGTCAAAAGATGTTCAAGTGGAGTTCATATTAGTAGGTTGAGGTGTTGATAGACCGGGGCCATTCATGACAACCATGTTTGTGTAAGGAAAGCACCAAGACAAGAAAAAAAAAAGAAGAAGAAAAAAAGAAAAAAAAAGAAAAAAAAAGTGTCACATTTTATTTAGTTGTCTTTATTGTGTCCTGCAAGTAATGACATTTCGGTAGATATTTGGTGATATGGTGGTCATTGTCTATGAGCTTAGTGCATTTTGGATTGAGTTGAGAGTTGTACCTTAAAGCCTAAACATATGAGTGAAACACATACTTCTTGTGAGGTTGGATGATGTCTACTTCTAAGCTTTGATCACTGGAATACATGCTATGACGTTTGTTTGCTTGGTTTATGTTTTCACCTGATATGATGTTGCTTTTTTATGAGGTTGAAACTTGAAGGGATTTCCTGTGGGATACATTGATTTATGTTCATTCTATCATTATTTGAGGACAATCAAAAGTTAAGTATGGGGGAGTTTGATAGCATGCATTTAGGTAGGCATAATAGGTTGCATTTAGCTTAGTTAAGATGCATTTCATGGATGATTAAGTACAATTTGCATATTTGCTCTCTATGTTAGTGGAGTCGGAATCTACACACTTTTATTGATTATTTCAGGTAATCGTGGATCCGATGATGAGACAGGAGTCGTTAACGCATTAGATGAGAATGTCTAGTTGATCGGAGAAGCTTACATGAAGATCTCAAGAGGTCCTGAGAAGAAGAAGCAAACCTAAACGAAGAACAAGTCTGCAGAAATTATCGCCGGACATGCTGAACTTGTTTTGCACTTTCTGAAGGCCTCGATTGTCCGATTAACTATTATGACCATGCGTTGGAAAGCTCTTTCAGAGAACTACAACTTTTCTTGTTGACAAGAAGAGCGAATTCATGATATATTTTCCGTGAAAAGCCCCTGGATGTGGCCGCAGCAACCTTGCGGCGCCCGCAGCCAATCAATTTGCAAAGGTTTGGAGGAAACAGTGTGCGGCGGGCGCAGCACCTATGTTGCGCCCGCAACATTGGTCGTCAGCGTTAATTCGCAGCGTTTTGATTAATGAAAACCCTAGAACTTATTTATTTCTTTCATGGCCAACTTTGATGTTTTAAAAGGCCAAGTTGTATGTTATTTTCATAACTTCTATTCTATTCTATTCATTAGACGCTTTAGAGATTTTGAGTGATGTCTTCCATGAGGAACTAAACTCATCTATTTTGCTTACAATTTGAAGCTTTATTCGGATTGATTGTGAGTTTCTAATTCTCGTTCCTTGTTTCCTATATTTGAATGCTTCAACTTCTTTGTGCTTGATTGTTTATTGTTTTGTTCTATCTTGTCTGGCCAACTTGTTAGATCAATTCGATTGCTAAGGTTTTGTAGATTCCTGGTTGTGAACCTTAACCTAAGTGGCAAACTTGTTCCTTTAGGGCTGGTTGAACTAATTGAATGAGTAGGAAGTTGAATGTGTTGTTAAATCCCACTTTAGGGACTGCAAATACCTTGGTTAATCTCTGAGCTTAAAGCTATCAATTGGGTTAAATCCTTCTTTAGGGACTGTTCGATTGATAAGGGTTGCTAGGACTGGTTGGACTAGTAACTATATTAGGTCGGGACAAGGGCATTCATAGGAACTTAATAGGACAAGAAGAAGTTACAAGGATCGCTTCAACCAAATAAAGTGGAAAATTGTAGGTAGAATTGCTTCTCCTAATTGTCTAAACCAAATTCATTTACTTTGCTTTCATCAATCCGCTTTGATAAAAAGTGGAACTTTCACTCTCAAAACCCCCCTTTTGGTTACTTGATTGGCATCTTAATCACACTTGAATAGTGAATTTCCATGTGGGATCGACCTCTTGCTTATTGCTATACTAGTTATAGGTTTGAGATTTACTTTGATGGATCAACGACAAGTTTTCCCTCCATCACAATACCTCGAGCGTTCCAATAGCAAATTTTCATGTCAACTCTTTGGTGTCCGTAGGGACAAACTGGCAAATTTTCATGTCAACTCTTTGGTGTCTGTAGTAACTATATTAGGTCGGGATAAGGGCATTCCATATAAAAATTTTCATGTTATAGGTTTGAGATTTTCTTTGTTAAATAACCAGTTCTGAAGCTTGTGGAGTGATGGTGTTGTTTAACAAGAGACATAAAGGAGTAGTAATTTGCCATTGAAATGTGGAAACCTTGGGATTTAATTTGCACAAATCCTACTAAAAGTACTCAAACGTGAATATGAAAAAGCACTCATCAATCCCCCATAGTTTGAAGTTTGATTTTAACAATTTTTTAGTTAGATAAATTTTAGCCACTATATAGTTTAATCTAGAAGTAGGAACAATCAACAGTGGCCTTAGGACCTTAGTAATAGAATTGTAATCCATTACCTCTTGTCTAGATCTAATTAAGACCACCCAGATTAGCATAAGAATGTTATTCCTATAGCCTGAGTTTTCCTGTTTTGCACTCTCCATAGATTGGTTTACATCGATGAATACTATCTTGCCAAGTTTAGAAGTAGATCTACAGTCACCAGAGACAACCGATACTCCATACATTATTAACCATACAACATTACACCCATGTCTATTACACAAAGTGGCAATTTGCAAATTACCCAAACGACCATATCTATGTTCACTATAGCTTAGAATCTTCCATTACAATGCAATCCTATAATGTTTGTTAGTTTTACCCCTTAGCAAGGACAACACCACACTAGTACTTCCTGAACTGTTCGCACACCCCCTGGGTTCACATTTGGAAAGCTCTGTCATCCTTTCCAATCTCAATTGATAACACTCCAAGAGAGATGTTTCAGGAGCGGCAGATAGATTAATCATAGGGAAAATATCTCAGTTTGGCTTAGCTTTGTGTTCCAAAAAGGCATCATGACCCTTGGTGACATGTAGACCAACTATTGTAGGAGGAAATCGAGTTCAAAATATAATATAATAAATCAAACCGGATTATGCCCACGCAAATGATTACAAGACCTCCTCCTGATGTAACAGCGGGAAGTCAGGATCGATCCTCGAGGAAGTAAGTTAGCGGATCTTCGGCAGCGGAAAAATCTCACGAGCGGTTGTCAACTTCAGGGTGCTCGACCTCGACTAAGGTTAGTCGACCGGGTCCAGGCAAGTCGAATCCGAGCAAGCTGTAGTCACTGGTGTTGCTCAACTTCGAGTAAGCAACTCGACGTCGAGTACGGTTTGGTCGTAGTCGAGGAAGTTGCTCGATATCGAGTTGGCTGCAGAAACAGAAGCAACGGCAGCGATCTTGGTCGATCGAGATCAGTAGTCGACGTCGACCGGATTTCACTACAAAAAAAAAAGAAATTTGCCACGCTAGTTAGCTTCGGCAAGGGTATGTCGTGTCAATTGATACCTTTTGCCACCAATGGTAGCTTCAGCAAGGGCTGATGTAGCTATTGGGTCAATTTTGCTACCAATGGTAGCTTCGGTAAGGGTTACCGTAGCTAATGGATCCATTTTTACCACGGCAAAAGCGACGGGTGGCCGTTGCTGTCAATAATTTTGCCACGGCTAGATAATTGCCATAGCAAAAATTAATTTGATTTAAAAAAAAAATACTGCAAATAACCCTTTCTCTTTAAACCCTAATCCGTTCTCATCCTTCCTCGTTCGTGCTGCTCTTGCCCTTTCTACCTTCTTCATCACATCTACCGGACCTCCACCATCATCTCTGTTGTCGCACATTGCTCCTTCTCCCCTATCCTCTCCGTTTCACTCTCCTCCCTCGGACTCTCCGACGAACCCCTTTCCCTCCCCGCCATTGTCGTGGTCAATTCCTCTCCTGGAGAGGTTGTTGTCCATCGGCGGAAACGCAACCGACGACGAGCGAGAGTTTTAGCGTCAGCCTGAAGGCGGAAACGCCAGCGGAAGAACCAGATCCATCCTCTCTCCTTCCACTGCTTCTGTTCCTCTGCTCCACAAATTAGATCTAGGGGCGCCGCTAGCCACGCCTCCTTACCCTCTCTTGAGGTCTCTCCTTTCTCACCCATTTCTGCGCCATCGCACCTTCTTTCTCTTTCGCTATGGAGAAGGTGTCCCGGCCTGCTGTGCTACAAATAGTGAAGAAGCTCACCTCCAGCCGCAACCTCAACGCCAATTTGTTTGCCAGGTCTCACTCTCTTCTCCTCTCAGATCTGTTAATTAGGGTTTTTGCTTTCCTCTTGGTATCATCTTAACTGCCTTTTCTAATTAGTTTCTTTTGATTCCTTCTTCAATCGTTACTTGTGCTTGCAGATGATCCATTAGGGTTTGGATGATATGCTGCCTCTAGTAGTGCTACTTCTCAAACCAGCTTTTCGTTTTGATACCGCAAGCTTCGTTTACAATTTAAGGTTGTCTTTTGTGTTTCTTTTTGCTGTATTCTCCAATCTTTTCTTGATAATTTTTATTTTTCTTTAAAAACCATGTGTCTGGAGCTTGACTCCTCCAATCCTTGGGTTTTATTCTCCAATCTTTTAGCATTTATTGTCTGTATTTTTTTTAATTCCTCGTTTAGGGTTTGTTTTAGCTATATGAGAGTGTCTAGAAACCAATTTTTGCTTATGTTTGAAACCTCAAAACTTCTCCCTTTATTTTCTGAACTTAGCCTATGGGGCATGAATGTTTGTTTCTAATCTGCCTTATTATAAGATACTATGACTTAAGAAAGATCCCAAGAAGCATATAGATAGAAGAGTCACAAGAAGGGTTTCAAGGATTAGATGAACATCTTAGTGAGTTCTCTCAAGATATGAGAAGTTAAATCTATCCATTCGTTTAGCAATTATCTGAAATATCAAATCTCTAAGGACCATTTATTATCTGAGGGAACATTGTATCATATGTGAAAAAGAGGTTGTGAATATGTGATGATGTCTGCTTTTTGTTGCATTTTTATATTCATAAATGCAAAAAAAGATATGGATCCCTATACATTAGTAAAATGCTCTTCAAATCAAGTAGTTGCCTCTTTGTGGTGGAATTTGCATCTAATATTGTGGGCATCAAATCAAGTAGTTGCCTCTTCTTGTGTTTTAGATTTTTTTCTAGATGGCTCTTGTGATCTGTCATGGCATAAGGCATTGATGTTTATCTTCATCTTTAATTAATCACCCGGATTGGTCAGGCAAATGAAGTTGTGAAACAAATAAAGTTGTTGCTTCTGCTATTCAGACCATTCAATTGATATCCTAGTAATTCCTAAATCATGGTTTCGCTTGTATAGTTTGACACTTTGACTCTCTTGGTTTCAGTGTTGTGTCCTTCATTATTGATGGAATAAGCTCATTAATAGAGCTGATAGCCGATTTTCTTATGTAAGTGTTTTTCTTTGATTGTGTTTGTACGTCATAATTTTAAACTTCTAGGCTATAGTAGTAAAGAACTACTTTATAATTTTTCATTGTCTTACTGTTAAATTGTGTCTGTTTGCTTGTGGGAGAAATTAAATGTTTTAGTAACTCATCATCCTGGTTGTTTTCTGAACATGGGTGATATCAATGATGTTGTTTCTATTATCTTCTATTCTCTAGCGTTATATAGTCACTTTGGTTGTTTCTTAATTCATATTGTTTTGGTTTTTGCAGATAAAGATTTCTTGTGCAAGATTTGTCTACTGAACGTTAATCCTCACATGGAATGAAAATATCAAACTGCTAAATGAGCAGGTAAAACTATCTCGGTAGTTTACACATCATAGTTCTTGTTTGCACTTTCATATAAATGAATTTATGATGCTTTGATTTTTAGGGTTTAAATTGTGTTGGCTTAAATTGTGATTCATTTTACTGCTTTTATGCTCAATTTGGCCAGATGGTTCCGGATGAACTGGATTTTTGACTCCTAGACCTTTCTTTTGCAAGTAAAGCATTGTTTTGGACCTTTTACTTATCTTCTTCAGTATCTCTTTTTTTTGTTACTCATGTCTGGTTTTGGTTGGTTTGATTTACTCTAGGAATTCTGTCTTCTGGGCTAAAATTTATCTGCTTTTTTTTGCTTTTGGGCCTTCATGAAGTTATATTCAATGGGGGGAATTGAGTTATCAAAAATTTCAAGTTTTTTTTATCAGTTTTAATTTTTAAAGGAGTTAGAATTTTTTTTTTAATCTTTAAATGAGAAAATATGTTTAACTTCATGAAGGTCAAGTTTTTTATTAGTCACAATTACACCAATTGTTTCTATTTATCTTCATTATGTCCTGAATAAAAAGTGTTTTCTTGAACTGAATGTCTCGAATAAAAAGTATGTGTTGTCTCTTTTGTGAGTTAACTTTGTTTCTTTTAAAGGTGATAGCCAATGTTCTTTTAAATTCATATCGCCTCAAATTTGTACTTTTGTTTCTCCTTTGATTTGTTGTTCATAATTACGTGTTGTAGCCTCCAAATCTGTTACGGTTTTGATCTTGTAATGATCTTAACTTGTCCAATCGCGGGTAGTGTGCCAAACCTGTTACTTGTAGTTTAATGTGCCAAACCAAATACCTACAACATGGTTGTATGATGCTCACTTGGCATCATCCTTAAGTTGTTTGTCTTCTAACCTCATATATTTGTATTCCTGAGTAATTTAATAGTTCTAGCTATATTCTTGAGTAATTTGATGCCTTGATTTGCTATTTTTTTTTCTATGCCAAGTAGAAAATTAATTGCTTAGTTTTGAACTCTGTCACTTTTTAGTTTGAATTGCTTAGTTATTTTTTAACTCATATCCAGAAAGTTGGGTTATATACTCATCTAAGGTTGGTCCTTATGTTTGTGCTGAGTGGAATTGTTATTTGTTAGGGGTTATTTGGAGATTGATCTTTCTTGGCAGCTACATATCAGAAATTGAAGATGAGGTACATAAATCATAATTCTCTTTCCTTAATTTATTTTTGTAGGTCAATGGAAAATGAAGCCTAATTTATTTCAGGTTGGTGCTAACTACTAAATAACTGAGGCCTCCAGGCAGCTCACATGTACATATTAAATCGATAGAGAATTATCTGTCTTTTGTCAATATGACTGTCCTCTTGGGCCTTATCTTAAGCTAATTTATGGTATCTGATTATTGTATGTTAAATTATTTTGAACATCTGGTGATTGAATTTCTCAGGCACATATCAAGTGAATGGGAGGCAACTAGAATTGAAGCATTGCATTGGATTTGAGCCCTTCTAAATAGATATAGAGAAAAGGTATGCTATTTTGTGCAGATTATGATATGCTGGCTTAGTACATATTTTGGTTTTATTTTATTCAGCTTCTTTGTTTTCAGTTTTGTGTCCATTGACCAAAAATTCAGTGTATGGTATACATATTTATTGGTTCGAGTTTCAGGACTCTTGACTTCTCTAGGAATGTCAATTAGTTATGTCTGAGTTTATCTGTAATCATGCATGTTGGTAAATGTGGAGATGCTGACTAGTTTAGAATGTTGTTGTATGTTGAGATATGGTTTTGAGATGATCCTTTCTCTAGGGATAGAACCTTCTAGTTCTACCTGTTTACTTTCTTTGCCTGCCAAAATTCAGCACAACTGAGATTGATATAACTCCTAATCCCATTCCCTGTTAAGTGCTGTAGTTTAGGACCGGAATTACCATGGTCATACTGTCAAAACAAAACAAACCGAATGGGTTTGTGGTAGAGTAATGGAATTAGTAATCTGGGGTAGTCGGGTATCTACACAAGTTTAAGCTGGTGCATGTCTTTATGTTGTAAAACACACCTGCAGCTAGGATGTACCTCTCTTTCTTGTAATATTTCCTTGTGCATATTAATTTTAGAGGAGTTTATATCAGAATGCAGCTGCCTCTAAGATGGTTGTTGACAGATGTGAAGGATTTAGTGATCCTTATTTCTAAATTAATAATTTTCGGTTGGACTTCAAGTCTTCAAAAGATAAAATAATATTATAGGGTTGATACAAGTTAATTTTCTATATGTACTTTTTTGCTGTTACGTATTTTAACAAAGTGAACATCCTCTTCAGTTTTGCCCTTCAAAAACTTTTCTCATGTTCCTGAGTGATTTCCTGAAAGAATAAGTCTGATATTTATCTGTAAATAGTGCCGATTTTTTAATGGATAAAGATGCACTATTAATAGTGCACCTTTTTATAGTGCATACTTCCCTGCTACATCATTACTGCATTAGTGATTTTGTTCACTTTCTCAAACAGGTCTTATCATTTCTAAGTGAAATCTTTGACATCCTTTTGAAAGCACTGTTTCGGAAAGAATGTATATTTAGGGAGTAAGTGCATCTTTACCATTAAATTTTTACTATTAGATGAGCTTAAATTAGTTCAGTTTGATATGCAGTTTAATAGCAGGCATGTTTTTTTTTTACAGGAAGAAGCAGCATCAAGTTTTGTGTGACAGTGATGAACAAGAGGCCCAAAAAAGGAGCTCGATGAAGCTTGTTTGATAGATGGGGACCTCAGTGAGAAGTCCTCAAAAATCAAACAAAAAATCGTGGTTCTGTCAAGAATAAGGCTAATACAAAGTAGGTATAACCTTGAATTTTCATCATGTCATTGAGTTTGTCACTATTTTGACCTTTGGTTTATGAATGGTAATATATAAATTTGTGAATGGAAATTATGTAGTTTGGGACATTTTATTGTGTATGTAAATTTTATAATTGTGTATATTATTGTATATAAATTTTGTATAATTAATGAAATTTTATTATATAGGTAAATTATGTGTATGATTTAATTTTTTATTGGACTTTTTAGCCCGGGTATGAAGAATCCGGGCTAAAAAGCAGGGTTTTTTTTTTAATTTTCCACCCACACTTTAGCTACGGTAGCTTGTCGTGGCAAATGGGTTGTTTTTCAATCAGGGGTCGCTAGCCGTAGCGTTGCCGTGGCTAAATTCCTAGCTACGGTTCATTGCCAAAGCTATAAAATTTTGCCACCCCAAAAATCGCCACGCCCCCATATGCCGTCGCTAAGCCGAAGCTAAATGCCATTTGCCACCCCATTCTTCCCTTTTGCCACGGTTATTTGCCGATGCAAATTTCTTTTTTTTTTGTAGTGTTTGGTCGAAATCGAGGAGAAAGACAGAAACGTAAATAAAGAACAAATCTTTGCGGATGTCGGAATAAACTTATGTAAAAGAACTTCCAAAATCGGAATTTGCAACAACGATAACCAAACATGAATAAGGCAAGACAAATAACGATAATCATGCAAATCGCATCGAATGATCAAGCTTCCGCCTTTTCCAACAATTAGACAACTCTTTTAAGAAACCCTAATTGTATCTACCGATTTTATGTTTACAATCCAAGTTGTTAGCATGGATCTCTATTGAATAGGTAATAAACACATAACAGGTAGTAGATGCTCAAAACACAATAAAGATCAGATCTTTACCTTAAACATGCTTGGGGATCGTCGGCCTCGCCCCGACCCTAGAAGTGGGTGGACTACTTACTCTTCATTGCAATCGCAAACATTGTTGATTGAAAAGAAACAACTTGCATTAAACCAAACTGAAGAAAGTACAAACTGAATAAAGCCATATCACTTTCGCTCTCCTTGCTCCACTTGGCCTCTCTTTCTCTCTCTAATCTCTACTTACTTCTCCTTCTGAAATTGAATTCATAAAAACTAGCCCCATGGGCTTTAATTATAGGCTTCCAATCCTTGCTAATCAAGGAATGAAATTATATCTACTTTCTAAAGATAAAACTTTCATAAAAGGAACATTTATGTTAAAAGGAAATTAACTAAATATCCAAATATCTTCATGTGGTAGATAAATCATTCTCCCATAGATAGATCTTGATAGAATAGGGATAGATCCGGCCTTGCTTCGTGCCCAAGCAAATCAACTCGTACTCAGATTGATCCAACGGACTCGCGGCCCAGGAAAGATTTTGGTCGACGTCGAGTTGGTTGCTCGATTTCGGCTTCGCTTCTTGGCTCCTCGAGTTCTCTTCTCCTCGTCGGACTCGAGTTGAGTTTCTGGTTTGGTCGACTTCGACCAATTCGGTCGATGTCGAGTAAATGTTCCAGCTCTCAGCATTCTGCTCTGTTCTTGAAACGCACTTTCCCGAGTTCTCAATCGTCGGATTGACGCATATGAGCATGCGTTGGAAAGCTTATTTCGAGGGCTACAACTCTCATGAAGACATAAGAACTTGACTCAGAATGATGAATTCCGAAAAATTGCCTTTTCTCCGGCTGTACCATCTTTAGCTTCTTTATGAGTTTTCCTTTAAGCTCCAAAATGCGTCCAAACTTCACCAAATTAACTCTAAACTCCTGAGAATCACATCAATCTTGTGTAGACTCCATATATGGCAATATTAAGCATAATTACACAAGTTTGCTATATTCCCAAACCAAAATAATAGAATAAGAAGAAGAAATAAGTATAAAAACATGGTATAAAACATGGTATAAAACATGGACATCAAACTTCTCCAAATTAACTCTAAGCATCCTCGACGTCGACTTGATGTTGCTCGACATCGACCACTGTAGTCGATTTCGAGTTGGAGTGCTGTGCAGACGAATCTTGGCCGGCCTGGTTCTCGACGTCGAGTTGATTTTGGTCGACATCGACCAAATTTTGGTCGACATCGAATTGTTGTTGGTCGTTGTCGAGTTGCTTCTCAACTTCGTCCTACTGCTTTCCCACCTCTGGCTTGCGTAGTTGGTGCCCGCTTCTGAGCTTTATAGCTGCGACGTGTCCGGTCTTCCCTTTGGGATTCGGTTCTGTTTGCACAGGGAGTTGCCCGGTCGGTCGTGGAATTTGTGCCACGAATTGACCCATCTGGGTCTCTATGTTCCTCTTCTCGATATCCAGCTCTCCAAATCTTGTATTGATGTTCTGGTGCTAATTGTTGATGGCGCTCGTAGATTGTTTTTGTTGTGCCTGATTCCGGCGCATCTCATCAAGGATGAGTTGTAGGTCATCCTTCCGTTAATCCCTTTCTGGATGTCCTTGAGCTCTGTATGGCGGGGGGTTCCTAGGGGCACCTTGGTTCCATTGTGGTTGTTGGAACCTTTGGTCCCCCATATAGTAATTCGGACCCCCTGCGTAAGCTACCTCTTCGTGAGTTTCCGCCATCCTGACTTGCTCTGTATGTGGGCACTCTGTAGTGGTGTACCGCTGGGAGCCAGATTCGATGAAGGGCTGGTTGACAGAAAGATACTTGACTTGCTTGAGGAGCTTGCGATTCTGATCTCTGTAGTATTGCTCCTTGACATCTGGGTCAATCTTCTTAGAAGGCTCATAGAAGGGCATGGATGGGGCTGGCCTGGCATAGGCATTCTCGTCATAGTTTGTCGCCACCCCATACTTATTGTCAAAGTTGGTGAGCTTGTCGAGGGTGGCCCATGCGTCAGATGGCGGCATTGTCATATACTCATAACGAGTATACTGGTTGATCCTATCCTTAGCAGCCAGATCAAGAGAACTGTAGAAGATCTCATGAACGACATATGGTGGCTGTCCATGTGTAGGGCAGGATCGCAGTAGATCATTGTATCGATCCCATGCTTTTGCTATCGGCTCCCAGGCTTCTGTTTGAAAGCTGTAATCTTCTGGCGGAGGAGTGCTGTCTTGGCAGGAGGAAAGAATTTGTTGAGAAATTCATGCCTTACCTCAGCCCATGTCGTGAGGGATCGTGGAGGCAGTCCTTCAAGCCACTTCAATGCTGGACCGGCAAGAGACCAACGGAAAGCCTTCATCTTGACATATTCCAAAGTAGTACCTTAAGCAAGAGTATGACATATGTCAGAAAAAGTGGTAATATGTTCAAGAGGGCACTCATTAAACCTTCCATAAAAAGCATTATTTTTAATTTCAATGAGGAAGGCAGTGCGAATTTCAAAGTTATTAGCAGGGATTAGAATTGCCGATTCAGGCACGACAAGAGTCAGGTGCATGTAATCCTCAAAGTGGTAGGGAATTGGGCAAGCTCAGCTTCCGCCTGCCTCCTATGTTCGGCTTCCTGCTCCGAGCGTGCTCTCTCAACGGTGAAAGCAGTGTTTTTGGCTTCTAATTCCACCCTAAGCCTCTCAATCAACTCGGCTTTTGTTTCTGCGGCCACCATGGCTCTTTTCAATTTAGTGTGGACGTGTATAAGGCGTTCCTGATCGTCTAAGGCGTCAAACTCAGGTGTTTGACCAGAACAAGAGATCTAACTACCTAAGGCGCGAATGATTGCTTCCCCAGCAACGGCGCCAATTTGTTGTAGGAGGAAATCGAGTTCAAAGTATAATAAAATAAATCAAACCGGATTATGTCCACGCAAATGATTACAAGACCTCCTCCTGATGTAGCAGCGGGAAGTTGTTGTAGGAGGAAATCGAGTATGCAAATATAAAATACGACTAAAGTAAAGCAAACCAGATTCCGTCCCTTGCAAATGATTACAAGACTTCCTCCTGATGCAGTAGTGGGAAGTCAGGATCGATCCACGAGGAAGCGTGTCAGCGGATCCTAGGTAGCTGTGAAATCTCATGGACAGAAGTCGACCACAGATGTCCTCGATCTCGACTAAGATTAGTTGACAGAAGATCGGACAAGTCGAGCACAGCGCATCAGCAACTCCCGACGGTTTTGGTCGAGATCGAGTAAGCCCTACTCGAGATCGAGTAAGCTTGTCGACGTCGGGTTGGCTTTGTCGATCACCTGCACACAGAAGCTACAACGATCTGGATCGAGAATCAGTACTCGATATCGAGGAGTGCAAGTCGATATCGAGGAAGACAGAAAACTAAAACGAAATAAAATAAAGACAAATGCTTTGGGATTCTCGAAATAAACTGTATGTAAAAGACTTCAAAGATTGGGGTTTGCGACAACGATAACCAAGCATGCATAAGGCAGAGATAAAACAGATAATCATATAACTTGCATCGAAGGACTAAGCTTTCGCCTTTTCCAACAATTAGACAACTCTTTCAAGAAACCCTAATTGTCTCTACCGATTTTATGTTTACAATCCAAGTTGTTAGCATGGACCTCCATTAGATGGGTAATAAACACATAACAAGTAGTAGATGCTCAAAACATAATAAAAGTCGGATCTTTACCTCAAACGCGCATGGTTATTGTCGGGCTCGCCCCAACCCTAGAAGTGGGTGGACTACTCGCGCTTCATTGCAACATCAGACATTGATGTATGAAAAGAAACTTGCATTAAACTAAATTCAAAGCCTTTACAATCCTGACAATACAACTCTCATTGAATACCAAAACCCTAAAACCTTCGAACTCCTAAACGTCTCTGTGAACTACTTCTCTAGCTTCTGAATTGAATTATTCCTAAAATCAGCCCCATGGGCTTTATTTATAACCTTCTAATCCTTGCTATTCAAGGATAGAATATCTCTATCTCTATCTAAATCTATATCTAAAAGTTTTTAAAGATAAATAAATGGAATAACATAATTAAATCTAAAAAGGAAATTATATCTAAAAGTCTTCAAGTGGATACATCTTCTTTTCCATGATGGATCTTGATAGAATCGGATAGACTCGGCAATCTTCGGCCCCAAGGAATCCCAATCCGAGTAGGACCGCTCAAACCGCGTAACGCGCTCCCGGACAGCTTTCCTCGATCTCGAGTAGACTTACTCGATCTCGAGTAGACTTACTCGATCTCGAGTAACATGGACGTCGACTTCAGCTTGGCTCGGCGTCTCGGGTAGCAGGTCCTCGACATGGCTCGGAAAGGTGCTCTAGGCTTGTCGATATCGAGTAGATTACTCGATATCGAGGAAGGGTTACCCGACATGTCTTCGTCTTCGGCTTCTCGATTAGGTGGTCTTCCTCGACTCCGGGCTGGTCTTCAGATCTTGTCGATATCGAGTAAAGTACTCGATATCGAGTAACTCTCTAGAGTCGGGTAGCTCTGCCTTCAGTTCCTCGATCTAGCTCATCCTCGACTAGTCACTTCTCGGACACTTTTGGTCGATATCGAGTAAATGTACTCGATATCGAGTAAATCTCTCAGCTTTCTGCTCTGTTCTTAAAACGCACTTTCCCGAGTTCTCGTTCGTCAAATTAACGCATATGACCATGCGCTGGAAAACTCTTTTCGAGGGCTACAACTCTCATGAAAACATCAAAGCTTGATTCAGAATGATGAATACCGAAAAATGGCCTTTTCTCCAGCTGCACCATCCTTAGCTTCTCCATGAGTTTCCTTTAAGCTCTAAAGTGCATCCAGTTTCTGCGAAATATAACAAAAACTTGTGTAGACCTCCATATATTGCAAATAAACATATACTACACAAATTCTGTATTATTTTAACCCAAATGCATGAAATGCATGCAGAAAACGATATAAAAGTAACTATAAAACATGGCAAATTAGGCTCACAACAGAAGTCGGGATCTATCCCCGAGGAAGCGTGTCAGCGGATCTTAGGCAGCGGAAGAATCTCACGAGCGGTTGTCGACTTCAGGGTGCTCGACCTCGACTAAGGTTAGTCGACAGGGGCCAGGCAAGTCGAATCCGAGCAAGCTGCAGTCACTGGTGTTGGCCGACTTCGAGTAAGCAACTCGATGTCAAGTACGGTTTGGTCGTAGTCGAGGAAGTTACTCGATATTGAGTTGGCTGCAGAGACAAAAGCAACGGCAGCGAACTTGCTCGATCGAGATCATTAGTCGACGTTGACCAGATTTGTTCGAAATCGAGGAGAAAGAGATAAACGTAAATAAAGAAAAAATCTTTGCGGATGTCGGAATAAACTTATGTAAAACAACTTCCAAGATCGGGGTTTGCAACAACGATAATCAAACATGCATAAGGCAAGATAAATAACGATAATCATGCAAATCGCATCGAAGGACCAAGCTTCCGCCTTTTCCAACAATTAGACAACTCTTTCAAGAAACCCTAATTGTATCTACCGATTTTATGTTTACAATCTAAGTTGTTAGCATGGATCTCTATTGAATATGTAATAAACACATAACATGTAGTAGATGCTCAAAACAGAATAAAGATCAGATCTTTACCTCAAACATGCTTGGGGATCGTCGACCTCGCCCCGACCCTAGAAGTGGGTGGACTACTTGCTCTTCATTGCAATCGCAAACATTGTTGATTGAAAAGAAACAACTTGCATTAAACCAAACTGAAGAAAGTACAAACCGAACAAAGCCATATCACTTTCGCTCTCCTTGCTCCACTTGGCCTCTCTTTCTCTCTCTACTCTCTACTTACTTCTCCTTCTGAAATTGAATTCATATAAACTAGCCCCATGGGCTTTATTTATAGGCTTCCAATCCTTGTTAATCAAGGAAGAATATTATATCTACTTTCTAAAGATAAAACTTTAATAAAAGGAACATTTATGTTAAAAGGAAATTAACTAAATATCCAAATATCTTCATGTGGTAGATAAATCATTCTCCCATAGATAGATCTTGATAGAATACGGATAGATCCAGCCTTGCTTCGTTCCCAAGCAAATCAACTCGTACTCGAATTGATCCAACGGACTCGCGGCCCAAGAAAGATTTTGGTCGACTTCGACCAGTTTGGTCGACGTCGAGTTGGTTGCTCAATTTCGGCTTCGCTTCTTGGCTCCTCGAGTTCTCTTCTCCTCGTCGGACTCAAGTTGAGTTTCTGGTTTGTTCGACTTCGACCAATTTGGTCGATTTCGAGTAAATGTGCCAGCTCTCAGCATTCTGCTCTGTTCTTGAAACACACTTTCCAGAGTCCTCGTTCGTTGGATTGATGCATATGAGCATGCGTTGGAAAGCTCTTTTCGAGGGCTACAACTCTCATGAAGACGTTAGAACTTGAATCAGAATGATGAATGCCGAAAAATTGCCTTTTCTCCGGCTGCACCATCTTTAGCTTCTTCATGAGTTTTCCTTTAAGCTCCAAAATGCTTCCAAACTTCTCCAAATTAACTCTAAACTCTTGAGAATCACACCAAACTTGTGTAGACTCCATATATGGCAGTATTAAGCATAATTACACAAGTTTGATATATTCCCAACCCAAAATAATAGAATAAGAAGAAGAAATAAGTATAAAAACATGGTATAAAACATGGACATCACCAACCCGAGGAAAAACCAGTGCAGCGAGGTCCTTATTTACATCATCAGGGATTTCAAACGGTAGTTCCCCTATACAGAAGGCATACTTCCATAGCTTTGTATATAGTAATATCAAATTCAATAACCACATATGGAAAAAAGATAGGCTAATTTGGGTCAAGAGTACATACCAAATCAAACAGTGCATTATAGGCACTCTGGAGTTTCTTACCAGTTTCATATATGTACAGGTGATTCCTTTCACAAAATTGGAGTCAACAGATCCCTTCAAACCTTTTTTCCTTAACCCGACATCACAGGAGAATGAGAACTCCTCAATCTCATTGGTTTTTGCAAGATTTAGTTTGCCCTTTCGGATAGACTCCTTAAAATCATATTGCAAAACAAACCTGTTAAATGAATCAGAGGTAGACAGAGAATAATATCTGATCCAAAACCGAAACATCTTTGCCTCTTAGGGTATGCCAATGAAGGTTGAGGATAGGGATCCATTTCCACGAAACAAAACCAGCCTTTGCTAGATGGTGACAAGCCACCATAAAACACTTTTCAGGGTTGGACATCGAATATTCAATTCGCATCGCCGTTTTCAACTTCAGTGTTTCCTCATAATCATCATCGGAGACAAACATCTCCTCAAAGAGTTTAGAGCCCTCCGGTGGAGGTTTAGACATTTGTGGAGCAGGATCATCTTCTACCATGTGGTTTTTCCTTTTGTCAACTCCATTAAGAGCCAACAGAGTTTCACAGACAGTAAAATAGAGGGATATTAGGCGTTTAGATATTAGACTTTTAAAGATATGAAGGATGAAAGTGCAGAAACAGTAGCACCATAACCAACGACTTAAGTGGGGTGGAGCAACTGAAGCCAAAGCGAGGAGAGAGAAAGAAACGAAACTAACCCTTCCATAGTCGAGAAGCGAGCAGATATCAACATCCCAGCCACACCCCCCACCAAACAAACCGACAACTCTGAAAGGTAGACATCAACAAATCTGGACCATTGATTGAATGAAATGGGTGGTTGAGACTCACCTCTTTCCTTGCCCACTTGCTGAATTACGTGCGCGCGTGTTACTTTTTTTTTATGCTTAACGTTTGTTTTTGGTGTGGTAACGTTGTTTTTTTGTGTGGTGCACTGTTTGAACTATTCGATAAGATGATATTAATTATTTACTAACTTATCGTTATTATTTGTGTGTAAGGAAGAGTTATCGTTTAGATAATAGCAAAAGAGTTGGTCAATTTTGCAATATTCGCTAGGTTAATAGTAATTATTTTTTCAATTGTTGTTATTATTCGTCTGTAAAGAGGAATTATAATTTAGATAATAACAAAAGAGTTGCTCAATTTTGAAACTATTCGATAGGTTGATAATAATTATTCGCTAAGTTGATAGTAATTATTCGTTAGCCTGAAAAAGTAGGTAAATGTAATTCTTGATTTCCTACATCTAATTCCCTTATTATAAAGGGATATAAACTTTGAACTTGCCTAATAGTGACTCTGAAAGTGAAATTAATAGAACAAAACTAGAAAAATATACATCTGCACATAATTTGCATTTGCAACTGATAGCATGCAGTTAGGTAGGCATAATAGGTTGCATTTAGCTTAGTTAAGATGCATTTCATGGATGATTAAGTACAATTTGCATATTTGTTCTCTATGTTAGTGAAGTCGGAATCTACACACTTTTATTGATTATTTCAGGTAATCGTGGATCCGATGATGAGACATGAGTCGTTAACGCATTAGATGAGAATGTCTAGTTGATCGGAGAAGCTTACATGAAGATCTCAAGAGGTCCTGAGAAGAAGAAGCAAACCTAAACGAAGAACAAGTCTGCAGAAGTTGTCGCCAGACATGCTGAACTTGTTTTGCACTTTCTGGAGGCTTCAGTTGTCCGATTGACTATTATGACCATGCGTTGGAAAGCCCTTTCAGAGAACTACAACTTTCTTGTTGACAAGAAGAGCGAATTCATGATAGATTTTCCGTGAAAAGCCCCTGGATGCGGCCGCAGCAACCTTGCGGCGCCCACGGCCAATCAATTTGCAAAGGGTTAGAGGAAACAGTGTGCGGCGGGCGCAGCACCTATGCTGCGCCCGCAGCATTGGTCGTCAGCGTTAATTCGCAGCGTTTTGATTAATGAAAACCCTAGAACTTATTTATTTCTTTCATGGCCGACTTTGATGTTTTAAAAGGCCAAGTTTTATGTTATTTTCATAACTTCTATTCTATTCTATTCATTAGACGCTTTATAGATTTTGAGCGATGTCTTCCATGAGGAACTAAACTCATCTATTCTGCCTGCAATTTGAAGCTTTATTCGGATTGATTGTGAGTTTCTAATTCTCGTTCCTTGTTTCCTATATTTGAATGCTTCAACTTCTTTGTGCTTGATTGTTTATTGTTTTGTTCTATCTTGTCTGGCCAACTTGTTAGATCAATTCGATTGCTAAGGTTTTGTAGATTCCTGGTTGTGAACCTTAACCTAAGTGGCAAACTTGTTCCTTTAGGGCTGGTTGAACTAATTGAATGAGTAGGAAGTTGAATGTGTTGTTAAATCCCTCTTTAGGGACTGCAAATACCTTGGCTAATCCCTTAACTTAAAGCTATCAATTGGGTTAAATTCTTCTTTAAGGACTGTTCGATTGATAAGGGTTGCTAGGACTGGTTGGACTAGTAACTATATTAGGTCAGGACAAGGGCATTCATAGGAAACTTAATAGGACGAGAATAAGTTACAAGGATCGCTTCAATCCAATAAAGTGGAAATTGTAGGTACAATTGCTTCTCCAAATTGTCTAAAACAAATTCCTTTACTTTGCTTTATTTACTTCGCTTTGAGAAAAGGCGAAACTTTCACGCACATAAAACCCCCCCAATTTGGTTACTTTGATTGGCATCTAAATCACACTTGAATAGCGAATTTCCCTGTGGGATTGACCTCTTGCTTATTACTATACTTGCTATAGGGTTGAGTTTTCTTGTGCGGATCAACGACAGGTTTTTCCTCCGTCAAATTTGGCGCCGTTGCTGGGGAATTTTTATTAATTCTTGTGTGTTTTTTGGTGTTGATTTTGGTGTGGACCATCTTATAGGGTCCATACCTGTGCTACTAATTCTTCTCTGTAAAAAGCATTGTTGAGATGGCGAACGACGTAAATTGTACTCTAAAGGAGCTTACTGCTCTTGATCTGTCACAACAACCCTTAGCAATCCAATTCCCTGTGCTGGGGGAAGGAGTCAACTTTGAGCTTAAGTCTGGGGTAATTCATCTTCTACCCAAGTTCCATGGGTTGCGTGGGGAGGACCCCTACAAGCATCTGTCTGAGTTCCATACTGTGGTAGTTGGGATGAAACCTGAGAACGTCACTGCAGAGCAAATCAAACTGAGAGCTTTTCCCTTCTCTTTGAAGGATGATGCGAATGAGTGGTTCTTCTATCTACCACCTGGATCTATTACTACTTGGGCTGAGATGAAGAGAGTCTTCCTAGAGATGTACTTCCCTGCCACAAAGCTAAATGCCTTAAAAAGGTCAATCAGCAGCATTGAGCAGTACGCGACGGAGTCTATTCATAAGTACTTTGAGCGTTTCAAGAAACTTTGCGCTAGCTGCCCATGCCATGGGTACTCTCAGAAGGATCTGGTTCTCTTCTTGTTCAATGGGCTTACTGATGGAGAGCGCAAAACGGTGAATTCCTGTTGTGGGGGAAACATGTTGAATAAGACGCTTGTTATAGCTTGGGAAGTGTTTAAGGAGCTCCCTGAGGGATCTAGGCAGTTCAACAAGAGCACTTGTGCTAGAGGTGTACTTGCTATTGATGCCCCAGTGGCTGCATTACAGACTGATATGGCAGAGATGAAAGAGATGCTCAAGAAGCTGGTAGTTGACAGAGCATCTCAGCAGTTGAAAGCATGTAAATCCTACAGCGATACATCCCATCCTATGGATATGTACTCAACTTTGCAAGATCCTAGTGTTGAGTTGAATGCAATTGGGAATTTTGCTCCACAAAGGCCTAGGCAAGGCAACTTTGGTAATCCTGGGTACTTCAACAATAACTACAATGGAGGCTATCAGCAGGGTAATGGTTATGGAAACTACCAAGAACCTTTCAATCAGCAAGGGGGGCAACAGGCAAGGCCCCACCAATAATTTGAACCTCGACAGGGAGGCCAACCACACTCCAATGAGGCTATTGAGGATCCAATACAGAAATTGTCACGGTTGGTCTTGAAGGTTGAGAAACAACAATCAGACCGGATCACAAATTTGGAGAATCAACTGAGTCATCTCATTCAGGTCTTAAGTGCGAAGGAGGCAAACGATTCAGGGAAGCTTCCATCGCAAACGATTGAGAATCCTAAGGAGAATGTCAGTGCAATAACGCTTAGGAGTGGCAAGGAACTGGTTGTCACACCTCAAAAGGACAATGAAGAAATAATGGATGAGGAGATAGAAGTGCTAGAAGAAGAAGACGGAACTCACAGCGTGCGGCGCCCGCAGCACCCTTGCGGCGCCCGCGGCATAACAATGGAGCTGCGCCCGCAGCAATTTGCGGCGCCCGCCGCCAGTGCCCCCTATCGACCTATCGATGCCAGGTACGTTTTCTTCGTCTTGTTCCCCTTCTTCTCCTTCTTCCCCTCTTCCTCCTCCTTCTTCTTCTCCTTCTTCTTCTTCCTTACCTATGGAAACTCCAAAGTCGGTTCCACCATTTCCCGAAGCTCTGAAGGATACAAGAAGGTATGAGACCGATAGGGAGATTTTTGAGACGTTCAACAAGTGCGAGGTAAATATTCCTTTACTCAAATTGATTAAGAGCATTCCTAGATATGCTAAATTTTTGAAGGAATTGTGCACCATCAAGAAGAAGCAACGATTAAAAAAGAAGGAAAAGGTAAGTTTGAATGAAAATGTCTCTACTATGTTGCAAAGAAAATTGCCTGAAAAATGTGGAGACCCAGGTATGTTTACAATTCCATGTGCAATTGGGAATACTAGATTCAAACAAGCCATGTTAGATCTAGGAGCCTCAATTAATGTTATTTCCTATAACATGTACATGTCTTTGGGTTTGGGTGCTTTGACTGAGACTGGGGTTACAGTGCAACTTGCTGTTCGATCACAAATCAGGCCAAGAGGCGTTATTGAAGATGTTTTGGTTATGGTAGATGATTTGTTTTTCCTTATTGATTTCTTTGTTTTAGATATGGAGCAGTGAGCCCCAGAAACACCCATTATACTAGGAAGACCATTCCTGAAAACTGCGAAAACGAAAATTGATTGTTGTGAGGGTTTATTGACTATGGAGTTTGATGGAAGAAAGATAGAATTCTCTCTCTTTAATCATGCTAAGCTTTCTCCTGAAAATTCTTTAGATATGCCTATTGCTAACAATATTGATCGCAACAATAATTTTCGTGATTTGTTAGAGATACCTAAGGAACATAGTTTATGGAAATTTGAACATCCTAACAAATTGAACCCTTTTGTGATTCCAGGACAACCCCAGGCATAGCTCAAGGAAAGAAGCTAAGGGTAATGGATGAATGTTTGGACAGAGAGCTACACCTTCCAAGGGTGCCCGCATTTGTCAATGAAATGACAGGTGTAGGTGACCCTGGTGGAGGAACCTAGGCCAATCAAGGGCTATTACGTCGAGCCAACGACTTGAAACAAAGGCGCTTCTCGGGAGGCAACCCGAGGTAAGTTTTGTTTTTTTTTTCTTTCCTTTTTCTTTTCCTTCACTCTGATTATATTTGATTTACTTTTGTTGTCTTTATTGTTTCATTGAGGATAATGAAAACTTTAAGTGTAGGGGAGAAGAATTATGTATATAGGTGCATATAGGAGATCATATTTAAATTTCTGCACCGTGTTTAATTTATTTCATTTTTTTATTAATTTCTTGTTTATTTTCGTAATTAAAAAAAATTCAATTCAAAAATCCCAAAAATAAGCATGCATTGCATACATATGTGTTATTCAAATACCCATCTTGCTTAGTTTGTCCTATATTTTAAATTTCAAGTATGATTCATAAAAATCCCATGGAGTTCTGGATGTTTTGATTATTGTTTGTATTTGATTTTTGTGGAACATGAGCTAGCAAATATAATTGAGCATGTATGATTGAGCTAAAGTATGATTGAAGTTCTCAAAACATGACCCTGTGAGAATGTTTGGCCTTATTTGAATTCTTTTGCTCAATTGTGTGAATTACTCTCCTTGTGTTGCTACCTCTTGGCATTGACTGCAGTATCTATTTTTAAAGACCGACTCACATGTCTGTTGTTTGCGGAGTTTATGTTTATATTTTGAGTCTATTATTTGAATTTGTGCATATTTAGTGAATAAGGTGGAAATGGTTGATGCACTTAGTAACCGGGTCTACGCATGACACACATGGGCATGATTCGCGCAAAAAGGTGTTGAAAACTATCCACTAGGAAAGAAAGCTTGATCATTGAGTAACCAGGTTTATTCATGACACCCATGTTTGCAACTTGCGTCAAAAGATGTTCAAGTGGAGTTCATATTAGTAGGTTGAGGTGTTGATAGACCGGGGCCATTCATGACACCCATGTTTGCGCCTCGCGTAAGGAAAGCACCAAGACAAGAAAAAAAAAGAAGAAGAAAAAAAGAAAACAAAAGAAAACAAAAGAAAAAAAAAAGTGTCACATTTTATTTAGTTGTCTTTATTGTGTCCCGCAAGTAATGACATTTCGGTAGATATTTGGTGATATGGTGGTCATTGTCTATGAGCTTAGTGCATTTTGGATTGAGTTGAGAGTTGTACCTTAAAGCCTAAACACATGAGTGAAACACATACTTCTTGTGAGGTTGGATGATGTCTACTTCTAAGCTTTGATCACTGGAATACATGCTATGACGTTTGTTTGCTTGGTTTATATTTTCACCTGATATGATGTTGCTTTTTTATGAGGTTGAAACTTGAAGGGATTTCCTGTGGGATACATTGATTTATGTTCATTCTATCATTGTTTGAGGACAAGCAAAAGTTAATTGTGGGGGAGTTTGATAGCATGCATTTAGGTAGGCATAATATGTTGCATTTAGCTTAGTTAAGATGCATTTCATGGATGATTAAGTACAATTTGCATATTTGCTCTCTATGTTAGTGGAGTCGGAATCTACACACTTTTATTGATTATTTCAGGTAATCGTGGATCCGATGATGAGATAGGAGTCGTTAACGCATTAGATGAGAATGTCTAGTTGATCGGAGAAGCTTACATGAAGATCTCAAGAGGTCCTGAGAAGAAGAAGCAAACCTAAACGAAGAACAAGTCTGCAGAAGTTATCGCCGGACATGCTGAACTTGTTTTGCACTTTCTGAAGGCCTCGGTTGTCCGATTGACTATTATGACCATGCGTTGGAAAGCTCTTTCAGAGAACTACAACTTTCCTGTTGACAAGAAGAGAAAATTCATGATAGATTTTCCGTGAAAAGCCCCTGGATGCGGCCGCAGCAACCTTGCGGCGCCCGCGGCCAATCAATTTGCAAAGGTTTGGAGGAAACAGTGTGCGGCGGGCGCAGCACCTATGCTGCGCCCGCAGCATTGGTCGTCAGCGTTAATTCGCAGCATTTTGATTAATGAAAACCCTAGAACTTATTTATTTCTTTCATGACCGACTTTGATGTTTTAAAAGGCCAAGTTTTATGTTATTTTCGTAACTTCTATTCTATTCTATACATTAGACGCTTTAGAGATTTTGAGCGATGTCTTCCATGAGGAACTAAACTCATCTATTTTACCTGCAATTTGAAGCTCTATTCGGATTGATTGTGAGTTTCTAATTCTCGTTCCTTGTTTCCTATATTTGAATGCTTCAACTTCTTTGTGCTTGATTGTTTATTGTTTTGTTCTATCTTGTCTGGCCAACTTGTTAGATCAATTCGATTGCTAAGGTTTTGTAGATTCCTGGTTGTGAACCTTAACCTAAGTGGCAAACTTGTTCCTTTAGGGCTGGTTGAACTAATTGAATGAGTAGGAAGTTGAATGTGTTGTTAAATCCCTCTTTAGGGACTGCAAATACCTTGGCTAATCTCTTAACTTAAAGCTATCAATTGGGTTAAATCCTTCTTTAAGGACTGTTCGATTGATAAGGGTTGCTAGGACTGGTTGGACTAGTAACTATATTAGGTCGGGACAATGGCATTCATAGGAAACTTAATAGGACGAGAAGAAGTTACAAGGATCGCTTCAATCCAATAAAGTGGAAATTGTAGGTACAATTGCTTCTCCAAATTGTCTAAAACAAATTCCTTTACTTTGCTTTATTTACTTCGCTTTGAGAAAAGGCGAAACTTTCACACACATAAAACCCCCCAATTTGGTTACTTTGATTGGCATCTAAATAACACTTGAATAGCGAATTTCCCTGTGGGATCGACCTCTTGCTTATTGCTATACTTGCTATAGGGTTGAGTGTTTTTTGGCGGATCAACGACAGGTTTTCCCTTCGTCAGCAACCTACGAAATGGCAACGTCACTGCAAAATCCACCATCACCGGATATGAGGTCATAAGACTTAAAGTGAAATATGTGAACTTGTATTGCTAACTCTAATTTGATGTGAACATGATATTGCAAAATACAGTACGAAAATTTAAAAATCCACCATCACTAGATTTTAAAAAGACATGATGTGAACTTATATTGCAAATTCCGCCATCACCAGATCTGAGGCCGTAAGACTCCGAGGCCGCCTCCCGCTGTAAAATCCACCATCACCATCGCCACCATCACCATCATCATCGCCGCCATCACCATCACCGCCTAGGAGATCTCGATCGAAGAGTACGAAGCCCCAATTTCAAGCCCTCGAATTTCGACCGGAAAGCACCGCCTAGGAGATCTCGATCTTGATCGTCACGAGCATGCTTGAATAAATAGCAGGATTTTATGAACAAAAGAAGCACAGAGAGGGAAGGATCAAAAGCGGAGAGCAAGAGGTTGAAGATGTATCAAAGCGGGCAAAAACCCATCCCCTTAGATTTCCTTAGATTTCCTCTCCTAAGGAAGATTTCCTTAGATTTACCTAATAGAATAATTTAGGCCATTAGATTAAATGGATGGTTTAGATTAAACCTCTCACTGGGGCCCACCAAAAACCCATCCCTTTCCTTTTTCCGATCCCACCCCTCATTTTTTTTATTACTCAAAAAGAAAAATCAACGCCAACAGTCGGGACTCATGAAGGCGGAGATCCGTCAAAGATCGGCGGCGGCGGAGGACGAGAAGTTCGAGGAAACACCGTCTTCGTGATGGCGGCGGAGGAGGACGAGAAGATAGAGACCCGTCCCAACAAACATCGTCCTCCATTCTCTTCAGCAGAGCGAGAAGACAGAGATCAAGTTATCACAGAGATTCGTCAAATCACCACCGACAACCAACGACCAGCGGCGACGTAGGAGAACAAGAAGATCGAGCAAGAGAGCAAGGTGGCAGGGTTCTTCGTAGTGGTGGAGGAGAGCGCGACGACGCTGGACGGGATCCTGACGCCGGAGAAGTAGGACACGGCGGCGGAGACTCCGACTAGGGCGTTCGAGAAGGAGGAAGGGGACGACGACGCGGAGTGCCAGTTGGTGTAGGGAGAAGGAATCCAGATTCACAATTGATTGAAGTTTCTTTGAACAAAAGTCCATCTCGATTTTTCTCTCGGCTTCTTTCTGGGTTTAATTTTTGCTTCCTCAAATCTTCAGGGATTTATCTATAGATGTACAGAGATGTAATAGTTGCTCATTTACTGCTCTTTTGTCAAATCTTTGTGTATTCGATCGTTTTGTTTGTCCATTGATTTCTTTGGAAGCTTATAAAAATTGAAATTCAGAATAGGCAAATTAGTACATCTTGCAACTCCGGTGCTACAGGGAGAGGGAGGAGGGGGGCGTGCGGTGGGAGAGGAGGTCGGAGGCGGTGAAGGAGCAATAGAGAGTAAGAAGGCAGATGATAGAGATAGATTTGTGATAATTTAGGGTTAATTAAAATGATGCAATCTTAACCACACAATTTATTAAAGGGCTGAGATTAACTCATTATGTAGATATTAAGAACCTCTCATTATGAGAGGATCCGGATCCCAAATGGCTTTGGTTAGGGTTTTCTTATACACGCACTTAGGGTGGGGTTGGGTGGGTTTATTTTCCAATTAATTTATAATTTATAATTAAGTTAATATATTGAAATAATCTTGGCCATTTATTCCCCCCATCCAATGGCTTAGATTTGTTAACATTTAACATCGTAAGGCTTGTTAACATTTGATCCATATATATATATATATATATATATATATATATATATATATATATATATATATATATATATATATATATATATATATATATATATATATATATATATATATATATATATATATATATTCCATCAATATGTTTCGAATTGCAGGATCTCCCTGACCTTGGTGTGGAAATGGGTACTGATTATTCAGTTATGTTTCAGATAGATGGATAATTCTACGACTCAAAGAACACAAATGAGTTGACTCATTTTGTGAGTGGCATTACAAATATGGTGCTAACAACTCAAAGGTCGTGGAAAACCAAGCGGAACGGGCTAGGTGTCTTTTTTTTTATTTGTGAGTACTATGGGTATCCTAGAGACATAGTCAATGTCGATAAGGATTTACCACCATCATCAAACATAGAAACAAAGTCGAAGAAAATTGGATGTATATTTGAGCTTGAGGGTCGTGAATACGAGATAGATAAATGGATAGTGTGTCTCATATGTGGTTCTCACAATCATAATCTTCCGATAACTTGTTGGGACATGCATTTGTCGGGAGGCTGACTGCTAAGCAGCATCAGAAAGTGTGACGGGGTGCCATGATTGGTTTAAAACCTCGACATTTGTTTCTTAAATCTTTTTCTTAATCCTTCGGGATTATTCGTGTCAGAGGAGTCGTGTTTCTTAAATGTTTAGGCTTCACATAAATAATCTTAATAATCGCATTTGGGTTAGATTCATACCGTATCATGGTCACTGAGTTTGAATCCAAATAAGTCTCAGTTTTCGAGCCGTCACTTGCTAGTTCTCACGAATTAACCGTCCTTTATTTGGATGGTTGGTGTCCTACATCATATCCGGATGCTAGATCAATTTTCACAGGTTAGGTGCTAAGAGGTTGAAGGCTGGAATCAAAGTCGGAATCATCTTTAAAGTGTCTTGACTACTCTTTCAAGGTCAGTTGATAAAGGTTGTGTTAACGATTATTCTTACATATTCTTTAATGAGCATTTATGATTGTTACTTTTATTTTGCTTATTTATTTATCTATTATTTATTTATACCCTAGTTTGTTTATTTAAGTCTTCCGCTTTAAATATTTCATTATCATCTTGTTTGTGTGAGCATGGTTGCATGTCCCTATAAGCCTAAGGTGGTTACAAAGACATTGAAGTCCGAGTAATCATTGACGTTGTGATATTTCCTTGGGTTATAAAAGGGGGTGTTACAAACGTATATACTCCCTCCGTTAAAAAATATAAGTCTTCTTAGGCTTAAATTTTTTTTAGAAATATAAGTCTTTTTAGGTTTTTTATGCATTGAGATAAAAGAAAAGTAACTTTTTGACTTGTTTTATGAAATGTTATTGGTTGTTAGTGGTTGTTGATAATTAATGAGGGGTATAAATTTAACACTTTTTTGCTTTTCTTAATATGAGTGTAAGGACTTATGATTTTGAACAGAGAGAGTATAGATTTACAAGAAGGCCTATGCAACTAATATGGCAACAGATATACATATTGATAGAAAGTCAAAGATTATGATTCTACCCAATCAATCAGCAACTCAAATTACTAATTTATTGCCAATAATCCTCGATATTACCCCAGATGGTTGTGTTGCAAGAGATGAAGATGGTAGTTCAGATCTTGATCAGTAGGGTGATGCTAACATTTTAGGGAGCTCTGTTCTAAAAATAACAAAGGCTAAAAATAAAAAGCAACTTTACTAACTAACTTGAATTTGGAGATAGATGTGAATGAGAGCCGCATTATAAATCTGAATTGAGCAATGATGAATGGATTCTAGCAGATTGAAAAGGGTGAAAACACCAAACAGAAGAGAAAGGAAGGAGCCGAGTAGAGAGTGTGAAAGAATTGTAAGAGAAGCTGAAACTTATAATCGGAATCGATCTTATCTTCCCGTTGGAATTTTTTCACACTTACAATTAATGAAGTTTGGGAAATTAAAAGGAATTGGACGCTTGATAGTTCCATTGATGAAGTATGTAGAATAGGAAGAAGATGAATCATCCAATTGCCCTTTTACTAATGTTGAAAATCGGAAAGACGTATTTGGTATTTATGTCTGATTTGTTCTTTTTTACACGTGAGTATTTTCTTTCAAAAAAAATTGGTAAAGTTGCTTTTAATCTTTGAACGTGATTTTGGACTGTATTTCACTAACTAAAAGGGAGTTAAGTGTGGACCTATGAACTTTTATTCCATAATATTATACATACCTGAACAATATACATGGCATAAAATTTTGGGGTTCGTGTTAAAAAAACCACTTGAACAGGTGGAAACCGGTGAAGATCCTCTAGTCTATAATCGTGGTCCCTTTTGTAGTATATGATAATGTTAGAGCTAGGTGTAAATTTCTTATGTATAAATGCTTAATTAACGTTGATTCATTATTAATAAAAGTACCTGGAACTTCAATCCCTTCCTGTCAAAATAAAAGTAATACTACGTATATGCCATCAAAAAAATAAAAATAAAAGTAATATAACACCATGACACCAATTCTTTTTCCTGATAAAGGAAAAGGCAAGACGCTCTGCCCTCTCTTTAGAATTCTAGAGAGAGGGAGGAAAACCCAAAAAGCCAGATTGAACTCCCACTCTTGCTGTTCAATCTCCATCTTCGACAACTAGATCAACCAACGGAGGTTTGTACATAGTGATCGGTAAGTGGTAACCCTCCTTCGGGAGCCCATACATCTCCTCCGGGAGCCCAGATCTACTCCGTCACCACCTTCCCTATCTCCGGCGATCGCTGTCACCGTCCACCCGTCCCTGTGTGCGTGGGGCTCCGGCCTCTTGCCCCGGCTCCGCCCAATCTCCCCAGTTTCGGCCGCTTGTTAGTCCTGAGGAGTACCGGTTGTAAACATCGAATCTATTTTTCACTTGGTCCTCTGTTGTTTTGGCTTCGATCTTCTTACTTAATTGATTGGGGGCTTTCGTCGGTGTGCTTATCCTTGCCCCATTTCACTGTCGGATGGCCTTGATTGCACAACCCTTTCCACCTTCCTTCCTCGCTGGTCGGGTGTCGGGCGATTGTCGTTTCGTCCTTCCCGCTCCCGCTAGTCTACCTGTGAATCCGTGTGTGATTCCCTGTGTCTCCTTGGCTTCTGTCCCCTCGGTGGAGCCGGAGTGGCGTTCGCCCCTCCTTTCTCCCTGTTGGCGGCGCGAGGTTGAGGCGGCGTACGGTTATTGCCCTCGCTGTTTTGCTACGCCACTGGGTTGGTCGGAGAGTTTCCCCCTCCTCTATGGTTGGTCTGTGCCCGCCTCCGGCACGTATCATCGGCCTCTCTCGGTGATCGTTTCTCCCGGCGGTCATCCTTTTGGTGCTGGGTTTAGGGATCTCCGTTGGTGCGTGCTTAGGCCCGGTTTTGGTGCTTTGGGCCCAAGGTTTTTCCTTGGGCCCGAGGCAGCCCATTAAAAAAATAAAATAAAAAATAAAACAAAAATATATAAATCGTAGAATATCAACGTATATAATTAAATCCGGATTACTCTTGCGCTCTTTGCCCTCTCGCGGTAGTGCTTCATTTTCTCGAGTTGGTTGGAGTTCTGCTTATTGGTTCGTGGTTAGTTTCGGTTGAGGAGCAGTTCTGCGGCCCTGGTTGATCGTAGTGTTCGTGGTCTCCGAAGATCCTTCATCTAGGTGAAGGGAACGTCGTGTGATCCACACTTCCCCAGGAGTCGTCTTTGCCCTACGTAGATTGCTGCTTTCCGTCTTTCCGGCGGCGAGACATCGTGTCAGTTGTGTTGTCCCATGCGCTCGCTATCCACTTCACCACGTTGGGTCTCCATCTTCTCTTTGCTGTGTCCGTTTGTTTGCTTAGGGTTTGGGGTTTTTCGGGTTTGTTTCATGTAGTTATTTTGTTGTATTAGGTAGTTGTTTTATGTTGTATTTCTTTTACTATGTTGTATGTTTAGACGGCTTGCCGTCTGCCGACTTTGTCAGCCTCTCGAGGTCCGGACCTGTCCGGCCTCGAATTATTTCCTCATCAAGAAAAAAAAAATTCTTTTTCCCGATATACCTCTACAACCATACACGCTTTTGTTTGTTTGCTAAACACTCAAGTAAAAATAACAAAATACGTAATATTGAAAGCAACCGATTCTAATTCTACCCCAACACTAAAGATTGTTCTTTACTAGCTAGAAGCCCTAGATTTGTCATTCGTGGAAATTGTTGGGACACTTTTGAATCCCACATCGGAAGTGAGATGATTCTGAACCCAACATATAAGTGGATGAGCTACTTCACCTAATGCCAATTGGTTTTGGGATGGTGCCCCGGTCCGACTTTTATGTTGGGCTTTCTATTCGGGCCCAACAAGACTTCCCCCTAACAGAAATATTTGCAATCATAAAACTTGGAATGGGATCGATACTGATGCAAACAAACACTTCAACTACTTTCAGATCGAATATGGAGAAGAAATCTTTCACTTTTCGTCAAACAAATTAAAGCAGCACCTGGCCTCCTTGCATGTTTCGATCAACAAAGAAACCTTCAAAAAGTACTATGTTGGAAGGTCATTTGAACCTGGATCCATATTCTCTTGTTGTCAAGGACAAATAAATGTTACATTTGATGTGCTTGTACATGATCACTAAATGGACGGAAGTTAGTGGGTCACAAACCCTGAATAATAGAAAGGAAAGAGGATCGATGGATAGGATTAAGCACGCGATGAAGATATTGGAAGATTGGAGTGAAAAGATCTTATCGTCGAATAAAAGGATTGAGGATATTCTAGAGTCGCCTTGTATAAAATATACTAGTATAATCCATGCGCCGTGGCGCGGTTTTTTTTATAAATAAATTCTTAGTAATATATTAAATTAATATTATAAAATAATAGTAAAAGTTTAGATAATTAAATATTTTGAATTAAACCCATTGGTTGAAAAAGCAATTAAAGTAGCATATATAATATTTTATCACTCAGAAAAAAAAATTAATAAAGGACTTCTTTGGATAGTTAGAAATGGCAACTCGATAAATGTATGAGATGATCCTTGGATCCAAGATCAACCATTGGAAAATTACAGAAATGACATGAATCCGAACATGACGGTAAATCAATTAATGACTGGACAAAAGCAATGGAATTTGCATACCCTTCGGACCATATTCCCAAGCTCCATTATTCAAAAAATTCTACAAATCCCGATCCCGGATTGGGATACCCCTGACAAACTGATTTGGAAACGTTTCGGCTATATACACCCACTACAAAAAAAACAAAAAAAAACAAATTAGCCACGCATGGTAGCAGCGGAAGTGATTTGCCGTGGCCATTGGGTCGCTATTTACCACGGCATAGCCACGGTTCGTTGCTAATTTGCGGTAGCTGGATGATATTTGCGACGGTAGTAGAATCCCCATTGCTAACCCTAACCCTAGTATATAACCGTCCTCTCACTTCATTATCCAGACAAACGCCCCTCGTTCAGATCCGAAGGCTAAACCCTATCTCCCTCCATTGAAGACCACTGGAAGCTCTCCCCACACTTCGACATCTCGATCCCTAGAACTTCCTAGCTATCCGTCTCAACAAAGAAGGGCTGCTCGGCCTCCTTTGTTACCGGAGAACTCGCAGTCCTCATCTCCATGCCTTACCCTAATCTCTCTCTCTCTCTCTTTCTCTCTGAATCTGACCTCCTCATCGCCATCACCATTTCAACGCCTTGGAAGAAAAGGGCCGAAGAACCCGCATAAGAGCAATTGCTATTTCACTCCTCCGTCGAACCACCACTTTTCGTCTCCTCTATACAATGGTTGTTCAAACTCCCTTGCCCCACTGCTCCACCGCTGAGTCGCTGCCCCTCCATGTCCCATGACCTCTTCCAGCCCCCATAGCTCGGCTCCAATTTGAACTTCAAAGGTGAGCAAATTTCTGATTTTTGTGAGTTAAAAGGTTCAATTTGATATTCAGTTTCCGAATTTGTGAGTTCTTAAAGTTCAATTTGGATTTTATGATTAGAATTTGTGAATGTGCAATTTTGTCAAACTCTAATTAAATAGGGGCTGATAAAGTTCATGGAAGAGATATGTAATATGATAAAAGATATAATCTGGTGCTTCTACAGGTTGTTGAAAATATAATCTAGTGTTTCTACAACCCCTAGAAAAACATATATAAAACCTGTGATAGTGATTTACCTAGGGTGCTGGAAGTAGTATGAAAACATTGACCTTATTCTTTCATTTTTTGAGGTAGCATTTTCGCTTGCTGGTTCTCTATTAGGTCTCATTTCCCATTTCATTCATTCTATTTTAATACTGAATCAATTCATCTAGTTTAAGCTTAATGCATTTTTCACATGCTCCTTGTTAAATACATTTTGCTCTGATTATAGTGTTATTATTCACCTGCCATGTCCATTGAATTTTGTTGAAACAGTTTTATTTCATTACTTCAATCTGGGAAGAATGAGAGTGCATCATATGTCCTCTTCTTGAAATTTACAATGTAGGCTGGTACCATAATTGTTTGTTTGCTTTATCTTTTTGCTTTTGGATAAGTTTTTTTATATATTAATTTATCTATTAAGGCTAGATGCAATAAATATAAATACATGGAAGAATGAAGGGTAACCTTGTTGGATTAATATTTTGATTTGTTTTTCTTTTAGAATCCTCCTTGATGGGATTTTGACTATTGTTTTTGTTGTTATGATCAAGTGCCATCCTTTACCGGTTCTTTGTTAGTTGTTCAAGAAGCTGAAAAATATGTTGACATGGATACATATATACCCGCACCTGGTGAATTGCAAATGGCTCTTGAAGTGGATCCTTTACAGGTTCTATTGTTTCAATTCTTTTATAATTGAAAATCTTGCTAACTAGTGCAGAGCTAGGGTCATGAACACTTCCTTATTCATATCAGTTATGACTTGTAATTAGTTGAGTTTAGTATGTTGAGTCAAGAAAGTGTGTTAAGGCAGCATGGAATAAACGAAATGATTCAAATGTTTGTCAAAAAAAGGACTTTTTCTGTACATACACATGCTAGCTTTCATCCTTACATTTGATGTTCTTGTTTTTTACCAGGAAACCTGCCATCTTCATAATCTAAACGATGTGGTTAAGATGAGCAACGCAGCCACAGCCAATACGGTGAACAACTGGACCGGGCTCACCTACATAATGCCTCATTTGGTGGCTCCCCTTGCCAAGTCCATATGGAGTCGCTTCTTGACTATTCTCACCTCTTCCTTCTTCTATGTTTTGGTGAGTTTGATTCGTACAACAATAAAACAAACAAGGTTGATGAGTTACTTTCTTTTTTTCAAGTAGAAATTTTACAATAAATTGAAAGCACAATAACTATAAGGAACTCATACAAGTTTTCCAAGTATATATGAGTAAATGCATAATTTGAAGAAAAGGTGTCCAATTACACATGACAATGCAAGTCCACTACTCCCACTATAAAGTATGAAATGTTGTGTATGTGGCCAGTACATCAAAGCCGATCAACTGATGATTTATATTGTGATATGATTAGGATTTAATTTTCACCATTTAGTTTTTTCTTTTTAATGTTAGCTCTAACTATTTTTCTATTATTTATTTTTGCCCTATTAAATTATTTTGTGTTAAATCTTTGATTGCAATAGATAGGATCAACTCTAAGAAGTACTTTGAAAGAGAACAAGACCCAAACTCACTCAGGTACATGTACATTTCGATCCTTCACAAACTCCATAGATGTACTAAATATATATTTATATGATTTAAGTTTTAAATGTATTTGAAACCGGGTTTTTTCTATCTTATATTTGCAGGGTATACTTTAGAAAGGTCTAATTCGGGTATGCTTATAGAAAATAATACCGTGTAATTCGAGTATGTTTATTTATATATTACTGTCACTCTATAAGCACATGACAACTTGTAGTTTTCACTTGTTTTCTTATCTTCATGATTTTTCTTTCATTTGGCTTAGTTGTAAGTGTTTGTGCTTTAACCTGCAGGCTAATTTTGTCTACTTCCTCTATGTCTTATTCTACACTACACCATATATTGTTTAAAAGTGTTAAGTTTGTTAGGGTCTGCATTTTTCTTGTCTATTACTATATAATAAAATTATTAGAGGCTTAATCTTGGACACATGTCAGTTGTACAATAGTGCTTTGCTTTTGTATGTTCAATGTCTAGCTTGTGGTGCCTTTAGTTCCTACTCTATGGTGATTAGAGGAAGATCAAGTTTATCTAAAAAACTAAACTATATATTTTAGCAATTGAAACCGAGCCTCTTCAATGTCTCTCCCATAATCCCATTAGCCCGAGACTACAATTAAGTTGTCTCCTTGAGTATTATTTTCAACTACAAGTTGTAGGTCTTCTTCAGGATTCTTTTCAAGTTTAATTTTGTTTTGATTGTCTTATTTATATGGTTATAAACATTCCACTGTAATTATGGTGCTTTCTTATAGTTGAAATGTGGATCCGCTGTCGAACATTAGGCCCTTGAGGTCGTTTGGTGTTGCCCATGGAGTTAACACTATCTAGCTATTATGTGCTAATGCTATATGTTGCCCCTGGTAGGAGGTAGAGTGTCTTGCTGCAACATTGGGCAAATGACGAACAACAAATGCTCAAGGGTATATGTTGATCCTCCATGTTCTCCATTATCTAGTTTAGTTGTTGAATTTGTGATTTAAGTTTTGTTATTATTAGTTAAGAGTGAGATGCTTGCTTATGGTAGGTTCCATCAAGTTGACTTATCCTTGCTCATCCATTTTTTTCCTCCAAAAATGTCTCTGCAGCTAGAGCTTTTACATCCAAAGTTTCACACTTGCGCATTTTGAAGAACCATGGATAAAGATAGAAGAAAATTATAGATCTTGCCATTCCCATGTATAGGCTATATGGGTACTTATCAACGTATTATGTATATTTATTGTATATAAATTATTTACTTTTTGACATTTTAGTTTGTATATAAATTTTGTATAATTAATGAAATTTTATTATATAGGTAAATTGTGGGTATTATTTTAATTTTTTTTTTGAAAAAATATTGGACTTTTTAGCCCGGGTCTAAAGAATACGGGCTAAAAAGCAGTAATTTTTTTAATTTTACCCACAATTTAGCTACGGCAGCGAGCTGTCGCTTAGCCGTCGCTAATTTTGCCACCCCAGAATTTGCCACACCCCATTTGCCGTAGCTAAGCCGAAGCTAGATGCCTTTTGCCACCCCTTGAAGGCCTTTTGCCACGGCTTTTTGCCGAAGCGAATTTCATTTTTTTTTTGTAGTGACCGCAAATCCACACGTTCTTAAGGACGTGCAAGTGTGTTTGCAGCCACCCGAGCTTGGACGTGCATGCACGTCTTTTTTTTTTTAAAAAAAAACGTGATTGCACGTCCTTAAGCACGTGCAAAGTGCACGTGCTTAAGGACGTGCAAGCCCGTCTACTAAAGACGAAGCGGACATGCTTCGTCTTTCCCACTTCCATATCTACAAGAGAAAGAGAGAGCGGCGGCCAAGATAGCGAGAGCTTGTCGGAGAGAGAGAGAGAGAGGGAGAGACACCGAGAGAGAGAGAGAGAGAGAGAGGTGGACACGGAAAGAGAGATAGAGGCGGCAGTAGCGGCGATGGAGGTGGAGGCAGTGGCGGCCATGGAGGCGGGTGGCGGTGCGCATCCGATGGAGGTGGAGGGTGGTGGTGGGGGTGGAGCATTAGGGGAGGCGGTGGTGGTGGTGCCGGTGGCTGAGGAGGGTGGTGGTGGTGCGGTGCCGGTGGAGGCGCCCATGGAGCTGGTGGCTGAGGTGGGTGGTGGTGGTGGAGCAGCGGCGGCGGCTGCGGCGTCTGATGGTGGTGGAGCAGTGGCGGAGGTGGAGGATCCCATATTACCGCCGCGGAAACGGCGGACTATTGAGGTGTCTCCGGTCCCAATCCCACCGATATGTTATTTGCATTATTTATTTTGTTTGATTTATTTTTATAGTTTTAAAATATAATTTGATAGATTATAATATAGTTTTATAATATAAGTTGATAGATTGTAATTGATAATATATAATGTTTATGATTTGTTATGTTTATAGTATATAGTTTGGTAGAAAAGAATATAGTTTTAATTTGATAGAATATAATAGATAGTATAGAGTTTGTATGGTTTGATAGTATATAGTTTTTATGGTTTATAATATAATTTGATAGATTTAATTATAGTTTGCACATAAAGTACAAACTACATTAAAATAAAAAATGTAAAAATATATTAAAATACATAGAAAAAATTACAATTGAAAGACAATAAAAAACATTAAAAGCGATTAATATATTAAAAGACATTAAAACATATTAAAATATATTACAATACATCAAAAGACATTAGAATAAATTAATATAAAAACATTAAAATATATTAAAATACATAAAAATAAATTAATATTGAAAGACAATAAAAAACATTCAATGCCATTATCAATCCCAAAATGTACAAAATAGGGAAGACCTTAAATGGATTTGGAAATTATCAATCCCCCCAAGAATTAAAAATCTAATTTGGAAAATTATGGTAGATGGTCTCCCAACCAAACAACGTCCTAACAAATACATCAATAGAGTACCCCTCCTATGTTGTATTTGTGAAAACCAAGATGAAGACGCTAACCATCTATTTCTTCACTGTAAATATGTCAAAGAAGTAATTAATCAGTTTGAAAGACATACGGGTCACAAATGCACAACCAAAGGAAATCAAATTTTGAATATTTTTGATATTCTTCTGGACAGAAATAAAAACTTAACTATTCAAAACCTTGGATTTATCTGGCAAGCAATCTGGAATGCTATGAATGAATTAATTTTCAAAAATAAGAAACTACCCAATTCCACTTCTCTTTTACACCAAATTTTGCACAACATCAAGAATTGGAAGCATGAAGACAGAAAATCAGGATACAAAAAACATCAAAAACAACACAACTAACAGAAGAAGTAGGAATGCAAAATAGAGGAAACCAGAGAGAGCTATCTACAAGATTAATGTAGATGGCTCTGTCAGCTCCACAAGCTCTTGTCGGGTGGGGGAGTCATCAAAGACTCCAATTGCAATATTATTGATATTTTTTATCAGGAAATTGGGAAAGGTACAGTTCTACAGACTGAAGCCAAAGCTGTCTGCCTAGGTCTCCAATAGGCAGCTGAGAAAGGTCTTACGAATGTCATCATGGAAGGAGACAATCAAGTCCTATTCAAGGCAATCAGAGAGGAAGCAAGCACTAACTGGGAAATTATTCGTCAAATGGAGAAGATCAAGGAACTATCAAAACTCTTTGAAATGATAGAATCCAGGCACTTCTACAGAGAAGCCAATAGACTAGCTTATTACATAGCTAGAAATGGTATCACTTGTAATAGCTTGAGTATTCCTTCTAAGAAGGAATTGTATTCCATCATCCTGCAGGATGATCATGGAGGAGTTCTGCGCTAGCCGCTGAACTCTTCTACTTGATACAGATTACTAATATTAATTTTATGTTTCCTTATTATTAATTTTATGTTTTGAATTAATCCCATTGCTTGTTTAAAAACTACTAAAATTATAATTTAGGCTAAGATAATGGATTAATTGAATTTTTTTTAAAAATTGATAGAATAACTAACTTTTAAAGAGTGAGTGACACCTCATCAAAAAGATACTAATGACCACTTGCCCTAGTGGTAAGGGAGAGGTGGCCCTTGCAAGAGGTCAAGGGTTCAAATCTCACTTCTTACACAATTTGTGTATTAGTGGGTGCTCAAGCTTTCATTGGCTTGGGTGAGCCTGCTTGGTGGCTTGCTGTAAAGGCTCGGATTTTTAAATCCTAATTTTCAGAAAAATGAATTTAAATCGAGTATTTTAAGAAAAACTCGTCCTAAATTTAATAGATCGAACTCAAAAACTATTAAAGCGGATTCCGACAAAATTTTAAAATTTATGCAGAGTAGACCTTATTCCGCTTTCATATGTCAAAAATTCGAAAAAATGATATTTGAATTTCATTATTGAATTCAGATTGGAAAAAAAAAATCAAGAATTGTGTTGATCGTGTCGAGATTTGATCGAGCTAGTGGGTTCAGAATTTTTGATTCGGGGACCCTTAATTTCTTTTGTTTTTCCCTTGGGACCATCTCTGTCATCCGAATTCAGGCACCCTTACCTTTGAGTCTTTGTTCAATTGTAGCAGTAAAAAGAGCCTCCTGCAACTCCTCCCTTCATCCTCCCTGTCTATGTTCCCCCATTTTTAGCAAGAAGCCAAACAATCCCTCTCTCCCATTGCATTGATTCAAGAGAGCTCTCTGCTTTTACTTAATTTCCAAATGAACCCCACCACCTTTCTCCCTTTACATGTACCCACAACCCCACTCTCAAACCCACAAGGAAGTAGCCCTTTGTCTCCTATCAGTACCTAGCCACCAAGCCCCAAACCCCCACTGCATTCCCCTTCTTCACTTCTTCCGTTTCCCTTCTGCGAGACACACCAGCAGCTGCTCCACCATCGATGTCGGCCACCCAAGAGGTCGCCGGAGCCGCCATTTCCGTCGGGTGCAGCCCCTCCTCCTCGTCTCTTCGATTCGGACAGCAGCAGCAGCAGAAGTTGGGCTCCCATCCAAGCCAAAACCCTCCCCTGTATTTCTTCTGTCCGAACTCTGTTCAAGCGCAGTCTTAGTCAAGGCCGAGCCGCGTCGCACCCACCTCTCCTGGTTCTCGTCTCCGTGGTCGGTGAGGACGTTTCCTTTCGTTTTTCATCCAATCTACCTGATGCGTTTGGAATCCCCGATCCTTCGCCTGTGGGTTCAGGATCAAGAACACCAAACTGTTGATTGCCCGATCTTGTAATATTCTTGATATCCTCGATGTTTACAATCAATTACAATAAAGACTTTGAACTATTGTGAAAGAAAGAAAAAAACAAGTAAATAAAATCTAAGTAAAAAGGCAACAAAGGAACAACGACAGAAGCAACGCAGTAGCGACGGCGCTGGGATGGCTGCGGGGCGGCCAAGGAAGCCGCGGACCGGCCCGGACAGTGGCGACAGTTCTGGGCAGACTCAGCGACAGCTTCTCTGATCCAGCGACGGTTTCTCAGGATGGGTTTCTCCTTTGTGTGTGGTTTGGGATTGTGTTTGGGATTAGGGTTTGATATCGGATGATTGATGAATGAACAATAAGGACATAAGTGATTGCAAAGGCTTTTGGATTGGGAGATTGAAGAACCTTTTTAATCCTAAAAAGGGTTCCTCAATATAATTTCCAATCTGAATAATTCAAAGCTTACAATGTTGTTTAAATAGAAAAACATACCAATTCTATCTTTGCAAAAGATAGAGCTTTGGTTAGATAAAGATAAATAAAATATCTAAAGATAGCTAATTCTTTCCTAAGATAAATCAAACCTAATAAAGATAGATAAATAACAACTTGGTGGAAAAGGAATTACCTAGATGAGATATTTTCCTTCCACCTTATTATTTCCTAATTGGATAAAATAAATATATCTAATTAATTAAATTCGAAATTAACTAAATAAATATGTGGAAATTCGTCCAAACAGTGACAGCTGCAAAGATGATGAATTTCGACCATTCTCGACGTCGATTTTGGAGAAACCTTCAACAGCAAAGTTGTAGATCTTTTCGTCCTCGTTCCAACAAGGTATGGCACGACCTCATCCGATAAATATGGACTCCGAACGACCCGTTTTACTGAGACGTCGAAATGCTGTCAACCCATTAAGAACGAACCCAAATTTGAGCATTAGCTCACATTGCTCCTTTGGACCTTGTTCCATGGTGGAGCCTTCTTTCTCCTTTTGAGGATGACACTCTTCGCCATCAATAGCCCTCGAATCGGTCTTGAGAGCTCGCTTGGATCAAGATCATTGTTGGACCCACAAAAGGCCATCTTGATATGCATCATTCTCCCCTTCTTAGCTTCGATTCGTCCTCGAATCGAGTCATTGAAGAGCAAAGGGGAAGGATCAGCAATCAAAAAGTAACTTCCTTGACAATCAACTTGAGATGGCGCCAGCAGAATTTGAGGCAAAGGAACCTCAAAAACAACACCTATCATAGGGAACATTGAGCAATCAAGAGGAACAATATCAATAGGCTTAATAACCCTATGAACTTCAGAATTATCAACATTAGGAACATTCTCAAGAGGTACAATAGCTAACTCAAGAGAAGTGTCCCCAACGTCCTCATCGTTGTCGTCAGAAGCAACCACATCATCTGGCGCAGCACTACAGTCCACTTGCAGCGTAGATTCGGAGGTCTTACCGGAGGATTCTGGCAGCGTGTGACCCACCGTTGGAAAGCTCGTCGAGTTAGCTTCGCAACAAGACTGAGATGACTCAATTCCGAGGTCGGAGTCAACGGGAATCTGCGAAACAAGTTCAGCGCGCTGTGCTGTTTTTTGGGCAAAGAATTTGTCCACCATATCCGCAATCCTAGCTTTCAACTCTCGGCGTCGTTCCTCCTCTCGGCGACGTTCCTCCTCCTCTTGTCGTCATGCCTCCTCAGCCTCTCTTTGTTGGAGAAGCCGAATCTGATAGCGTTGTCGACACCTCTTATCTTCGATCTCCAATTGACGTTGTTCTTCCTCTTGACGGCAAAATTGGCGTCTTTTGGCTTCGCGTTGACGCTCTAGGGTTTGTTGTTGTAGCCAAGCTCTCCGACGTAACTCTTGTTGGTGTCGTTGTTGTACACCCCATGGATCGGGATCATCATCCCAGTCGCCTCCCCAGATTTCCCAAGCCATCAAATCAAATTGTGAATAACATCAAGAAAAGACAAGAACTTGCGAAACCTACGGCTCTGATACCACTTGATGCGTTTGGAATCCCCGATCCTTCGCCTGTGGGTTCAGGATCAGGATCAAGAACACCAAACTGTTGATTGCCCGATCTTGCAATATTCTTGATATCCTCGATGTTTACAATCAATTACAATAAAGACTTTGAACTATTGTGAAAGAAAGAAAAAAACAAGTAAATAAAATCTAAGTAAAAAGGCAACAAAGGAACAGCGACAGAAGCAACGCAGCAGCGACGGCGCTAGGTGTGTATTGCTTTTGGATTGCTTTGGACTTGCATTTGGGCCCTTGCTTGAATTATCCTGCTGTTCTGCATCTTCAGGTAAGTTCCCTAGGGGGCTTACTCAGGTTGGACATTCATGCCTGTTGTTTCATTTTATGTTAAGTGTTGCATATACATAAAAGCATGCCATGTAGTATCCTGTTTAGGTTGCACTAATTTAATGAGCATCTGGTTACTTATTGCGTTTGAAACAGAATGGTCGTTATCTGTGATAGTCCTAGAGTCTTTGCTAGGGTCATAGGGTAGCCCAGCCTCATCGGGTACCCTGAGTCAATCGAGTCATGAACTTCCTTATATTATGAGATGCCTGCGGGCTTTATTGTGGAGCGGGTTAGGCATGCGTGCCGCCCGATTATGATGGAATGCATTCACGAGCTGGCCAGTCTCCGCCCTATCGGAAGGGGGTGGAGGTAGGAGAGGGATATGTCACTTGGCATTGTCTTGGGCCCTTTACAGTATTTTTACACATTATTATAACTAGGAGCATGCTAGTGTGTTTGACTTTCGTACTGCATTAGAGCATCTTTATTAGGTATAGCACATACTATGTGGCCTCAGCGAGGACTGCCGGTCCCGCATGAGTGGCTCGATCTGACTCCTTTCCCCTTTCTTTTTTTAAGGTATTTTCTGCAGATTTTGAATGCTCGATGTCTATATGACGGGGTTCCCTTTTGGCGAATCGAAGAATCTGGCTAATACCTTAACTTAGAAAAATGGTAATTACTCACTCATGATTTGGTTTTGACCCGGCTCTGTCGTGGCACTTGTGTCTTTACTTTGTTTCCGCTTTACTTTCATTTGAACCGAATTTCACGACATAGTCTTAGGACAGGTTAAGGGTACCCAATGGCCCTTCGAGGTTTTTAGGGTTTGAAATCCCTTTTTCTACTAATCTTAAATAAGTTTGAAACCTCGACCCGTACCTGAATTGCAAGATCCAAACAAGGGTATTCATCCCTTAAAACGTACCCCGGAAATCATAATTCTGGGCCGTTACACTTGCCGCCTGGCTTAACCGATTCGCGTCCTTTGCAGGCTAGGGCCCGAACCCGTGGGGGACTAGTCGATAACCTCGGAACCCCCACGTCACAAAAAAAACTTCTCTTTTAATAGTTAGATATAGATAGATACTTGTATATTTTATGTAAGGAAGAATAGATATTTTATTTCCTTATGTGTCTTGATTCTAGGAGATTGTGTCGAGATTTTATATACTTGGTCCAACAAGGATCCTCTACTTCAAACCCTACACCACTTAATTATTTTTGTTTAAAATATATCTTTAAAAAAAATTAAAAAATTATATTCACATTTTAAACAACTATATTTATATGTTTATAAAATTTTATTTGAAAAAATTATGTTTTACAATTTTTTAAAAATTAAAAAGACAATTTTTTGCAAATTCTATTTTTAAAAATTTTCAAAACATAATTTTTCAAAATAAAAGTTTATAAACATATAGATATAGTTGTTTAAAATGTGAATATAATTTTTTATTTTTTTTAAAAGATATATTTTAAACAAAAATAATTTTGTGATGTAGGGGATGATGTAGGGTGTGAAGTAGGAGATCTTTGTTGTACTTGGTCTAGTGAGTTTTATTAGTTGCCAAGTTGAGTGAATATATCTTTTTACCAACTAAGCTACACTATCTTTATATTTCTTTATTTTTTTAAAACTCTTTTATCTCTAAATTTTATAAAAATTACTAAAAAATACATTAAAAAATAAAAATATTTGGCTCAAAGGCCATTTCCATTGGCTCATTTAGTATTTGTCCTATGGCCTAGGGGTTTGGATTTGTTAGCAATTGTCCAAATTTTTTTCATAATCCCTCTTTTACCCTACCTTTTAATATTGCCCTTTTCTTTGTCTTGGGCTTTTAATTTTTCCCTTTAATAAAACCCCTTCCCTGTATCCCCACTCCACCCCTCCAATTCGATCCCAGTCTGACATCGATCTCAATTCCTCCTTTCAGTCATCTTCTTCCGTCGTCCCTTCCCACCGATCTGTTTACGAGTCCTCCTCATGCCTCCATCCCTATCTCCTCTACGCCGCCTCCTGACGAGAGGGTTTCTCGACCAAATAAATTTATAGTCAAGACCCCGCTATAGGATAGTGGAGTTAGGTTCGTTTTCAGGAGAGAAGTCAGCGGTTCTAAGTTTAGTTGGTTTCGAGGTTTGGGAATAGCGGGAAAAAAGTGGCGAGGGTTGTTGTCTGTCAGAGTGAATAATCCTGACTAAGAATTGGTCGATGTCGAGGGATGGAGAGGGAATGGTGGTTTAATGTCGTGTGGCTGCGCAAAAACTTCAAAAATAACAAAAATTGAATAATAAAAGCGCAAACTTCCAAGGTTAGGGATCACCACAACAATAAACATATGTGTAGATCATAAATCACATAAAGATGCTTGCTTTATATCAAATAACTTTCGTTATTAACAAATAGGAATATAGAGGTTTTCGCATAAACTCTAAGTGTTACTACCTTTTCTTAATTAGGATCAACCAACTTTCGCAAGCAAAGCCTAATTACTATCCAAATTCATAATTAATTCACTTTCACGTCATAATTGCAAATAAGGAATTGTCCTCGACTGTCGCAAAGAATTAAGCACATAGGTAGATGATAATAAAGACATACAAAATCATGAATTCATAAATCAAAGACACATATCTATGTTGGGATCACCCCAACCCTAGAAGAAGGAATTTAGAAACAAAACATAATAAAAGAAACTGACTTTATCATAAAATAAACTAAAACTTACAACCGTTCGTCTCCTTCCTCCTCCTCTCCCACCTCCTTGCGTCCTAAGACCACTTTGCTTGAATGTCTGAAAATCAGCCCCCCAAGGGCCTTATTTATAGTGCTCCATCTAGCTAATCTAGGAAGGAACAATCTATCTCTATCTAAAACTATCAATCTAAAAGCTTAAGATAAAACTTGATAAATAAATCTCTAAAATAAACAAGGGAAATATCTAATGTGGATAAATCTCTCTTGGACTTGATAGATCTTCACTTGAATGGATAAAATATCTCGTGCCTTTCCTTGCAAGTAACCCAAATTGCTCGGACTTCACTCGTTCTCGACTCGGATTGCTTCTGGATATTACTCGACGTCGACCAAAGTACTCAACGTCAAGTAGGTCTTCTTCTTCTCGGATTGCACTCGAGCTCGGCTACTCTCTGGACTCGACATGGGTACTCGACGTCAAGTAGATTTGTACTGCTCGAGTGATCAGCTGCTCGACTACGTGTGATTTTGACTAGACAGTACTCGACATCGACCAAAGTGGTCGACGTCGACTAGTCCCATCAGCTTTCAGCATTTTGCTCCGTTCTAGAAACGCACTTTCCCCAGTCCTCATTCGTCCGATTGACACATATGAGTATGCGTTGGAAATCTCTTTTCGAGGGCTACAAATTTCATGAAGACAACAGAACTTGATTCATAATGATAAATGGCAAAAAGTGGGATTTTCTCTAGCTGCACCATCCTTAGCTTCTTCATGACTTTCCTTTAAGCTCCAAAGTGCGTCCGATTTCTACGAAATTAAACAAAAACTAGTGTAGACTCCATAATTTGACAAATAAGCATAAACTACATAGATTATGTATTATTCTAACCCAAATGTATGAAATGCATGCTGAAATCGATATAACAGTTAATGTAAAACATGGCGAATTAGGCTCACAACACCTCCTTCTCCCTTCATCTAGTCCAACCTCACGTAGCCTCAGAAGCCCCTCTCCCGTCATCGGTGCACCCCGTCTTCCCCATTGCAGCGCCTCCGCCTCCGCCGCCTTCGCAAGGAGGGATGGGAGGGAAGACGACATGCTCGGGACGGAGAAGGGTCTGGAAGTAGGTGGAGGTGGACTGTTGGTTTCAGGAGGATGGTCAAGTATGAAAGAAATATAAAATAAAGTTCAGACTGACTTCCCTGTCTCAGCAAATAAATACAAGACTTCCTCCCGTTGTAGTAGAAGGTTGTCAGGATCGAATCCACGAGGAAGCACATCAGCAGTTCTTAGGTAGCAACAGATTCTCACAGACAAGCAGCAGAAAAGACAGAAACAAAGAAATAAAAGCAAAACAGAAATAACAAACGAAAGCAAGAAATAAAATAAAGACAGCAACTAACTCGATCTCGACAAGCAGTAACTCGAGATCGACAACAGTAAGTCAAAAATCGAAAACAGAAACTGAAAATCGACGACAAGAGAAGAAAACTCAACTGGACCTAGACTAGTTCTACTCGATATCGACTAGGGTCCTACTCGAGATCGACAAGGCTTCTCCTCTGTATCGACTAGAGAACTCAGAAAACTTAAATCGCAAATTTCGAACCAAAACTCAACTTTCTGACAGAAATAAATCAATATAATAAAAGACTTCCAAGGCCAGGGTATCAACACCACAACGATAACCATGCAAAGTAACACATAAAGGCATAAAAGATCATGCTTTCCATCAAAATAACTTTCGTTATTAACAAATCGGCATATAGAGGCTTTCGCATAAACCCTAATTGTTACTAACCCTTTTCACATAATTAATCCAAGTTGCATTAAGATCACTTTCGCTTCAATAATACAAACAAGGATCACCTTCAACTCTCGCAAAAGAATCATGCTCATAGGGATAGAAGACGAATTGCATAAAAAAATCTGACCTTTACTGCATCTCCTCACATGGCCACCGTCGGGCTCACCCCAGCCCCAGAAGTGGGTGGACTACTCGCTCCTCATCGCAATCGCAGACATTGATGTATAAAAAGAAACTTGCATTAAACTATATTCAAAAGCCTTTACAATCCCAGCAATCAACTTTCGCAGAATGCCAAAACCCTAAAAACTTTAGAACTCCTAAAATTTCTCTGTGGAACTACTTCTCTCCCTCTACTCCTACTAACTTCTCTCTGAATTTGAATTGTGATTCTGAATGAATGAAAAAACAGCCCCTATGGCCTTATTTATAGCCTTCTAACCCTTGCTAATCAAGGATAGAATCTTCTATCTCTATTTAAAATTATATCTAAAACTTTAATGATAAATAAAAGCGATAAAGAAATTAAATCTAAAATGGAAAAGATAAATCTAAACTAGGGAATATCTCTTCATGTTGATAAATCTTCTTTTCATGGATAGAACTTGATGTATCTTGGCAATCTCGGATTTCTTCGGCCCCAAGGATTCCCAACTCTACTCGGACTGCTCACGGCGACGCGTTTCCAGAAGCTGGTCTACTCGACATCGACAAGGGCTTGTCGACATCGACGAGGCTTCGTCGTCGACTAGTGTTCTCGGGTGACTCTGCTCGACAAGCTCGGATCTGGGCTCCTGGGCGTCGTCGATCTCGACTAGGGCTCATCGAGATCGAGTAGAGGTGTACTCGAAGACGGCTCTCTGGTGATGTCGAGGACTCCTCCTCGGCATGGACTCGGACTAGGGAACGGTGGCTCATCGATCTCGACAAGGTCTTGTCGACATCGAATAGGGGTGCTCAGCGCCTTCGTCCTCGGCTTTCTCGATTAGCTTCTCTTCTTTTCGACTCCGGGTGTGGCGTCTCAGTGTCGTCGATCTCGACTAGTGGTCCTCGAGATCGAGTAGGGCTCCGGATATGGGTTGGTCTGGCTCTCGACACTGCTCCTAGTCGACAAGGCCTGTGCTCGGACATGTTCGTCTAGATCGAGTAAGGCTTACTCGAGATCGAGTAGCCTGTGCTCTCAACTTGATTCGACTGGTTCCGCTGCTTCTTTAACCTTGGACTTCTGTAGTGGTTTTCCGAGCTTTTCTGTCCTTCCTTAGAGTTGTTGTAAAACGTTTCGAATTCTGCGAATTTAAACAGAAACTGGTGTAGATTCCATAATTTGGCAAATAAACATAAACTACATAGATTCTGTACTATCTAACCCAAATGTATGCAATGTATGCAGAAAATGATATAAAAGTTACTGTAAAACATGACAGATTTAGCTCACAACATGGAAAACCGCGAGTTTAGAGCCTTTTGAATTTGTTTCCTTTTACTTTCTTTATTATTGTCTCATTTTTTCTTAATTATAGGGTTTTCTTTTGTTACGGTGTCTATAACCCTGTTTAATAGTGGTGAAAGTTTGTTTTTATAGTGATGACAATGTCTATGACCTTATTTAATAGTGATGATAGTGTATATGGTTATGTTTTTATAGTGGTAATAGTGTCCATGACTCTGTTTTAATAGTGGTGACAGTGTCTATAATCCTATTTTTATTTTGGTTACAACGTGTATGACCTTGTTTTTATTTTGATTACAGTATCAAGGACATTTTGTGACAAGTTATAAGCATCACTTACTGGTTTGAAAAGTTTATTGATTAACAAAGTGCTCGTGGATACTAATTAACTAAACATTGATGCCATATTGTGCCAAAGAAATAATTGCTTTGTATTTGACTAAATATTGTTCATTTTCAAAACTCAAAACATTGATGACACGTGTTTTTATTTTACTTACATATGTTGAGATACCGATTTTCATTGATTTAAGGCGGTGACACCATTAATGACACTCTTTTAATTTTGGTTACAATGTATATGACCTTTGGTGACAGCATTTATGACACTGTTTTAATTTTGGTTATAACGTCTATGACCCTTTTTTCTGGTGGTGACACCATTGACGATTGATTTTCCTTTGGTTACAGTGTTTATGACTCTATTTTTATAGTAGTGATACTGTGACAGTGTCTATAACCTTGTTTTTATAGTGGCGACAATGTCTATTACCCTGTTTTATAGTGGTGACACTGTCTATGACCTTTTTTTTGTTACAACGTCCATGATCTTGTTTTTATTTTGATTAGAGTGTCAATGACCTTCTTACCTATATATCAGAGGAGAACTGCCACCACATGTATTTTGCCTTCTCATTAGCCCCTATAGGGTTTGTGCTTCCATTGTCCTAGGGTTTTCCTTTGGTTACAATGTCTATGACCCTATTTTTATAGTAGTGACAATGTCTATGACCCTGTTTTTATAGTGGTGACAGTGTCCATTACCCTATTTTTATTTTAGTTACAGATTCTATGACCCTCTTATCCATTTATATATTAGAGGAGAATTGTTACCACATGTATTTTGGCTTCTCATTAGCCCCTATAGGGTTTGTGCTTCCTTTGTCATAGGGTTTTCCTTTTGGTGACATTGGCTTCTCATTAAACCCTAAATCATACCGTACAACACATGTTATTTTGGTTAGGTTTAGCCCATTTAGGGTCTGTGCTTCCCTTGTCCTAGAGTTTTTCCTTTGATTACAGTGTCTATGACCCTGTTTTTATAGTGGTGACAGTGTTTATGACCCTGTTTTTATTTTGGTTACAGTGTCTATGACCCTGTTTTTATAGTGATGACAATGTTTATGACCCTGTTTTTATAGCGGTCGAATATGTTGATGAAAATATCTCGCCAAAAAAATGATATAAAAAAAAGTTAACAAAAAAATTTGCCTACACTCAAATTCAATTTTAGCCAAATATGCTTTTAATGAAACCTATAAGGAAATATATCTACACATGAAATTCAATTTTAACACACGAAGCATACAAACATTCATTGATCCATGCAGCATTTAGCATGTACTGTAGTTTGATCCAAACTCGGGGCAAATGCTAAACTATGTCCTGAATGGCATTTCCAGTTGACTTTAAACCGCCTTATCTCCTGAATGGCCTCTACGGCAGATTTGCAGCCCATCTTCTCTTTTTAGATAAGCAATGAACAATGGGATTCAATAAAATCACACATGCCAAGCAAGCAATAATGCCCAAGTAAATCAACTATATAAAATAATGAAATTCCTCCTCCTCAAATCTCCTTTTCCATGGCTTGCTCCTCCCCAGGCCCGTGCCACATATAGGTTTAAGTGGGTCGATGGAACAGGGCTCCCAAAATGGTTAGGGTCCAATATGATATAAATTTTGTATGTATATATTTTTCTTCCTAAAAAAATCTAAATACGGAAGTGGCTTAGTGGAAAACCAAAACAGATTTTGGCCCCTTAGTTAGCATTCACCCCGGGTTCGATTCCACCACGCATTCGTTTTGTGCTTTTTTATAGTGGGGTCTTTTTTTAAATTTTTCTACGCCTTTCTTTCTTTGTAATTATCTTTTTTTATATATATATTATTAGATATATTTTTAGGTAGCTTCCATAAAACAATGCTAAATGAAATTAAGAGGCTCTTTTAAAAATATTTTTCATTAATAAACAAAGACATAAATAAGAACAATATGTTCTAAAACAATTTAATTATCTATAAATATTTTTATCTAATCTAAAATTTGATCAAGATAGTTGATTATGATATGTATAAATATTATACCATGAGTAACATTTTTCATTTTTTCTTAAAGAAATATTTTCACATATTTTTTGAAAATAAAAAATAATTTCTCATAGTTATAGACTTTAGGATTCAATAATTGATATATTAAACTTTATTTAAATTTTTGCACCGGGCCCCTAAAATTTTTGGCACGGCTCTGCTCCTCCCTCCCGTTGCCCATGGAAGCTTTAATCTCCTTCTCCCATGGAGGTCATCTCTACCCTCGTTATCGTCTCTCTTGCTCAGAAGCCACCAGATCTGAGATCTGAAATCGAGATCTTTGCACCCCCCCCCCTTCCTCCGCCTCCAGATCTGAGATCTACGTGCTCCCTCTCGAGCTCTCGGACTCCTCTCCCATGGCGGCTCCTTCGTCGACGCCGATTTGGAGGAGGTAAAGGCGTATGCTCAAAAACCACTAGATCTTGCATCTGGATTCTGCGATGGAGAAGATCGATTGATCGGTTGAAGAAGGAGATCGATCGATCTCCTTTGATCCTTTCCGCTCCATGGAATTCACTCCCTCCAGTGGCTTCTCTTTGAATCCTCCTCCCCGATCCACGCCGAGCGCCTTCGATCCTTTCCTTGAGACTATGATTGGGAGCATCCATGGCCAGATCTCGCTTCCTCGCTTCACTTGTTTTAATTTGGGGAGAAGGGGAAGAAATAAAGGCAGGGGCAAAAATGTCATTTTGGGACATTCACCTAATTTCACTACAAAAATATCCTAAGAGCTAATTTTGGCCTATAATATGGATACATCTCAAATTTTTCTTAAAAAGATTCTCGATTTTTCTTCCAAACTAAGGGGTTTCAGGCTTTCAGCTGCCCTGAACCCCCTAAATATGCCACTAGTTGAGAGACTTCGATATTTTATTTTTTTTATAAGGTAAAATTTCGACTGGCCAAAACCTAACTTATCGCATTATGTCGGATGAGGTAGAAGAGACCTGGATTTGTTTCACGTGCATGCCCTCGCAAAGAGCGATTAAGGTGTGCAATCTTATGAGCTACTCTATTCTCATTGACATTTTCCTTTATTTGCTAGATGGTTGATGACGATATGTGAATCTCCTTCTATCACGAGTTTTCTGATCTAAAGTTCTCTAGCTATAATTATTCATTATCTCAGGGCGAGTGCTTCCGCCATAAGAGGATTTTGTTTACCTATATATTTGTATCCCAATGTAATGGGTTTGCCCTCCCAGTCTCGGATTATCAGGGTCGACCCTGGTGTTTTTAGGGCTATAGGTGGAAAAACAAAGAGGTCTCTTTGCTACAAATTTAGTCGCGAATTATATTTTCAAATAAATTATTTTAAAATATAAACTTTAAACTTAATTTAACACTAGTAAACTTGAGTTCTATTTTCGTCACTGATTAATGATTCGTAGTATACATCTAATGTTATAAATTGTCATTATACGATTCAAAGCAATGATTTTATGCCATTATATTTATGTACTTACCCTATTTACTTGAGGTTAATAGATTTCCCCATTAGTGGTGTAAAAAGAATGAGAGACTTTGCTAGTGATAAATAAAGTTCGAAAAATATTTTTTTTTTATAACGACTTCTTTTTTTGATGGTAGTTAAAGTTAAACTTAACCTGGATCAAAGTCCAAACAATGAATCCGAGCACACGGAACCATCCGCTTTATGTCACGTAGCAATATCAAATTAATTTTTCCATACAAATAAAGATCTTAAAATCAAATATATACTTAAAAAAATTTACTTAAAAACCCACCTTGTATTATTGGCAATGTTCTAAATATCACGTATCGGGGTTATATCGATTAGGTGTAAAAATAATATATCGGGGATATATTAGAGATATATCGGATTTATCGATTTCGCTAATTTTTAACTATAATATTATATTTATACTTCAAAATGTAAAAATACACATGAAAATTAATATTTAAATTGCAAAATTACCAAATAAATTTGACAAAATAAAAACAACTTCATTCATAAAGGCTAAATTACCTTATCAAAGTTGGAATTTCTAAATTTCCCCGATATATCGCTGATATTGACCCTATATATCGGGTCATAAAGGCTAAATTTGCCGTATAAAAGTTGATAATTCTAAATATCCCCGATATATCACCGATATTGACCCGATATATCGCCGATATTGACCCGATATTTTCACTCGATATGCCGATATCGTATCGGATTCTAAATATCCTCGATATATCACCGATAAATCGACCGATATATCCAATATTTAGAACACTGTTGGTAAAAATTCAAAATTAAGATAAGGTTAATTATCTTGGACTATCCGTCATTTATTGGTAACAATCTTATAACCTCCTTGCGTGTTTCGATCGACAAAGATAAGGTTATTTGTCACAAGTTATGTGACAAATGTGCATTTTTTTTATATCCTAACTTTAATGAGTTTTTTTACTTATACATACAAAAATAGTTATATACATATTGCCTTAATTATATACGTACATATACATTTTTCTTTTACAAAGTCCTTATTGGATTGGGGGTTTGAGGTGACGACCTCTTTGGCCTATGCCCAAGGTTGGCCCTGCGGATTATGTACCCCTTGGTACTTTCATCCATCTTTGAAGATGAACCATCGATGTTTAGTTTCATGATATATAATTAATGGTGAAAGAATGCATTTCCATTCTTTCTTTTTTCCGTTAATAATATAAAGGGTAAATTATAGAAAACCATCCACTAAATATTGATTTTTTCACTATCCACCCACTAAACTTGAAATGATACAAATTACTCGTTAAATATGATTTGTTTATAAATCACCACCTACGCAAAAACATCCATCAAAATATCAATAAAAATGACTAATTTACCCCCACTTTTAATCAAATTATCTTTTTATCTCTACTGAAACACCCCAAACTTGTAATTAACTAAAAATAAAATATTTCTTTATCTCACCATCATAATTCATACACCAATAAGACTTTTGATTTGCAAACATTTAGTAAATATGCATTTAGTATGTACGAATGCGAATATTTAATCCCTAAAAATGGTATACTGGTCATTTACAAAAAAAAATTCAAAAAATCATGACAAAATTTTATATGGGTGGTGATTTGTTAATAAATTGTATTTAATGGGTGGTTTTCTTTAATTTACCCTAATCTAAATGGTCAAACTAAAAACTCACGGCCAACGAAAAAGGGAAAATGACAATTGAGCCAAATACAAGAAATTGCCTCAAACTTTTGGAATGGCCAGAGGCCTAGGGCCAAGGAAAATACTATTTAAATAATACTCCGCACTAGGGAAATTTTATGATGTTATAAATATAATAAATAAATAAAATTAAAAGTCAGCCCATGAGGTTTGCATGAGGTGTGGACCTGTGGTGTGGCCGTGTGGGGTATCCATCTCGAAGCGTGGTTATGTTGTAGCCTCTTCTTCAAGAATAAGTTTTTTTCACGTTCTTTCTCTGAACAATCGCCCGCCAACCCACCCACCCACCACCACCAAAACATAACACAACAACTACTCTTCCCAAACGACGCCGTACTGACCAAGCACTATCTTTTCCCCCAAGCCATCCAATTTCTTAAGTCCATGTACATTCGTGTACACCTTTATCTGTACTTCACTCACTTTTTTTCTGCCACATTAACACAAGAACAATCATTTAACTATTTTATAAATTTTACTCACATTCGTATACTCCATTCCCGAATCGTACACTGGTTATTTAATCATTTATTTTAGTCTTATTATATGAAATTATAATTTTTTTTAACAATTATTAAAATAACATATCACATTAAAATATCCAAATATATATTCAAATTGCAAAGATTTAATTATACTCATTTTTTTGTTTTTACTTAAATATAGTCAAAATGGGTATCTATGAAAAGATAAAATTATTCTCTATTCAAATATAAATTTATTTATTTATATTAATATTTTTAAACATTTGAAAAGTGGGTTTGAAATAAATAAAACCTATGGTGTTGATGTACTCCAACATGTTCTCAAATAAAAACAGTTCTAGAGTGTACTTGAGCATTTTCTTTTTTATTTAATTATTTTTGGCTTAAGTACACCCTAAATGTATAGCCGTATAGGGGTGTACATGTGTGAACTATACAACTAGTAGCTTAGTTAGTTAAGGGTAGTTTTGGTATTCTGTAGTTGCTGTAAGGGCATTTAGGTCTTTTCACCTAAGGTTGTTAGGTTGTTAGAAGCACATTCCCACCTCTATAAAAGGTGCAGGGGTGTTGGTTGAAGACGATGGTTTTTGTACTGTAAACTTCAGATTTCCTCTTCAATTCAAGTTGTTCATTTTCAGTTTGGTTTTGGATCATCAGATCCTTCACATGGTATCAGAGCGACGTGCAAGATCTAGTTGAATTTCTTGTTCTCGTGCTTGTTTTTTTTCTTCTCTCTCGTTGATTTTGCTTCCGCTTTGCTTGAATCTATAATGGCTCGAGGTGCTGGAAATGCTAATCAGCAACCAGGGGGTTCGAATGTGAATGGAAATGCGAATCCAGGTGTTGGTATGGGAAGAGGAACTGGATTTGGAACTGGAGTTGGATATCCAGGAATCGGCGTCAATCAAATGAATTTTGGGGATTTTGGCAATCAGAACTCGAATGCGCATATGAATCCGTTGTTTCTTGCGAATTCTGATCATCCAGGTATGCAGCTAGTCTCAACCTTGTTTAATGGTTCCAATTTCACCAGTTGGAATCGAGGAATCCGTATGGCTTTAGGTGCTAAAGCTAAGTTGGGATTTATCAATGGGAACTGTGTGAGACCAGCTAAGAATACTGAGGATTGTGAGAAGTGGATTCTTGCAGATTTTATGGTGATGTGCTGGATCATAAATTCAATGACTAGTGAAATAGGAGAAAGCTTCATGTATATGCACTCGTCCAAACAACTATGGGATAAAGTGAAAGAGAGATTTTCCGAATATACTGATCCAGTGATATATCAGCTGCACAAGGATTTGTGCAATCTTAAGGAGGGAAATCTTTCAATTGGGGCTTATTACAACAAAATGAATAGGATATGGGATGAATTACAGGTCTTAGAGGGTCTGACTGGGTGTGAATGTGGTATATTTGCTCAGTGTACTAGTGGAATTATTAAGAGAATTCAAGAACGTGAGAGCAAGGCTTAGGTGATGCAGTTCTTGATGGGACTCAATGAGTCATATGATCATTTGGAAAACAATGTGCTGATAAAGGATCCTATGCCAAGCATCAATAAGGTGTTTCAGCTTGCTGTCCAGGCTGAAAGAGGTAAAGGTGATGGCAGTAGCACTCAAACTGATGTTGATGTGCTTGTTGTTGGGAGAAATTTCCAAGGAGATAAGAGAGGAAAGGACTTTGGTGATAGCAAGGGCTCTAAGGGCTCTCTAGGGTTTCAATCCAAACAGCCTGATCAGGAAAAGAGAGACTACAAGAAGCCTAAGTATGACAAGCAGTGTGACTATTGTGGTGAAAAGGGCCACACAAAAGGGTACAGTTTCAAGTTGGTGGGGTATCCTGAGTGGTACAATGGACCTCGTACAGGTGGCAAGCCTCAAAATGGCAAGTTTGCTGCTAATGTGGATGCTCCACAGTCAGAATCTCCACTTGATGTTAGTGGAGTCAAGCCTGATCAGAATATGGTAAATGTTATTTACCATGAAGTTGTGAATAGATGAATGGCAAGCAGCCATGTGATGGAGGCAATTCTGATGCTTATTCCAACAATGCCATTGTGCATTTTGCAGGTAACCTTAGTGTTTCTTTTCTTGTTGGATCTCAGAAAGGACACTCTCTTGAATGGATAATAGATTCAGGAGCTACCGATCACATAGCATTTGACAAATCTGTTTTTTGTGATTTGAAATCTCTTGATAAAAGGATTTTGCTTGGTTTACCTGATGGATCTGCTAAAGAGGTTGCCTGGTCAGGAACTGTGATGCTAGCCAATAATCTTGTGCTTAGTAATGTGTTGTATGTTCCTGAATTTAGACACAATTTGCTATCAGTGTCAAAGATGCTTTGTGATGGAGGATTAGAATTCAGTTTTGATTCTGTATCATGTGTACTGCAGGACCTTACAACTAAGGTCAAGATTGCTCGTGGGGTGATTCATGGTGGATTTTACATGCTGTATGCACAGAAGATTAGAGAAGCACAACCAGTGACACATGTTACCTTTGATTTGTGTTCTAGTAATGGTTGTAATTCAGTAGTTCAGTTACAGACTCTTCATGCCAGGCTTGGTCACTCATCTATGTCTAAGATGAAACATGTTCCTGGTTGTAATAAAATTCAGTTGAAAGATTTTTTCTGTGACACTTGTGCCATGACTAAGCAACATGCTCTTCCCTTTCAGAGAAGTGAATGTAAAGCTGATGCTCCTTTCAAACTGGTTCATATGGATCTTTGGGGTCCCTATAAAGTTGCTTCTTTGTGTGGTGCCAAATATTTCCTTACTATTTTAGATGATCATAGTAGATCCACTTGGATATTTCTGTTGCAAGATAAATTGCAGGTGGCCTCAGTCATTGTGAACTTCATCACTATGGTTGAGAATCAATTTGGAACTTCTGTCAAAGTGATTGTTGTAGGAGGAAATTGAGACTTGTAATTCAAAATATAAGTAAACTAAAGCAAACCAGATTCCGTCCCTTGCAAATAATTACAAGACCTCCTCCTGATGTAGCAGCGGGAAGTCAGGATCGATCCTCGAGGAAGTACGTCAGCGGATCTCGGGTAGCAGCAAATCTCACAGACAGAAAATCTAACAGACAGACTTAAACAACAGAGAAAAGCAGAAAAGAAAGCAAAGCACAAAACTTGGGTCAATATTGAGTGTTGTTACTCGGTATTGAGTAAGAAAATCAACCATAGTGACTCAATATTGACTTAAAACAGAAACAGAACACAAGGGAAAAACTTGGTCGATATCGACTGGTGATGCTCGATATCGACTAAATAAAATCGACAGAAGGCAACTCGATTTCGGCTGGACAGAAACTTTAAAACTCAAAACTTTATGAAATAAATCAATGAACTAAAATACTTCCAAGATCAGGGTTTCAACACCACAACGATAACCATGCAAAATAACACATAAAGGCCTAAAAGATCATGCTTTTCATCAAATAACTTTCGTTATTAACAAATAGGAATATAGAGGCTTTCGCATAAACCCTAATTGTTACTAACCCCTTTCACATAGTTAATCCAAGTTGCATTAAGATCACTTTCGCTTCAATAACACAAACAAGGATCACCTTCAACTTTCGCAAAAGAATCATGCTCGCATGGATAGAAGCCGAATTGCATAAAAAGATCAAACCTTTACCGCATCACCTCACATGGCTACCGTCGGGCTCACCCCGACCCTAGAAGTGGGTGGACAACTCGCTCTTCATCATGAATAGACTAATCAATAATAAAAGGAAATAACTTTGAATTAAAAACAACCAAAACTTACAACCGATCGAAGCCAAAACTGCTTTCGCAAACTCCAACTCTTCTCGGCTACAAGCTCTCTCTCTCTCTCTCTCTCTCTACTTACTACCTCTTCTCCTTCTCTAGAATTTAATTGTGTGATTGAATGAATAAAAAATCAGCCCTATAGGCTTTAATTATAGGCTTCATTCCCTATCTAATTAGGAAAGAATTACCTATCTATATCTATATTTATCTATCTAATTTATTAAGATAAAAACATGGAAATAAAGGTAGGTAAATATCTTTTCCAACTTGATAGCACTTGATAGATCTTGATGGAATTTGCTCTAAAAAATATCTCCATCGGATTCGGGATAGAAACTTAACAAGAAGTCGGTTAAGTTCGGAATCGGCTACTGCAGGTCACTCGATATCGAGTAAGGCAACTCGATATCGACTAGAAATTTCTCCGTCTTCAGCTCAGCAACTCAATATCGGCCAACAGGAGTGAAAATCGACTAAGTGGTTACTCAATATCGAGTTGGGTAACTCGATATCGACCATCAGCTCTCAGCTCCAGATTTCTTGACTCGATTCCCAGATATTGACTCGGTTTTGGGCCCTCGATATCAACTTGAGGTAGTCGATATCGACTCATGCTCTTCAGCCTTGTCGATTCTGGCCTTCAGGAGAAAAATCGAGTGAAGGACTCGATATTGAGTGAGTGTACTCGATATCGACCTGTGATTTTCGACTCGATTTTCTTGCTCTTCAGCTTTCTGCTCTGTTCTTGAAATGAACTTTCCCGAGTCCTCGTTAGTCGGATTGACGCATATGACCATGCGTTGGAAAGCTCTTTTCGAGGGCTACAACTCTCATGAAGACTTCAAAACTTTATTTGGAATGATGAATGGTGAAAAATGTCCTTTCCTCCAGCTGCATCATCCTTAGCTTCTTCATGACTTTCCTTTAAGCTCCAAAGTGCGTCCGATTTCTGCGAAATATAACAAAAACTTGTGTAGACATCCATATATTGCCAATAAACATAAAATACACAAATTATGTATTATTCTAACCCAAATGCATGAAATGCATGCAGAAATCGATATAAAAGTAACTATAAAACATGGCATAAAACATGGACATCAGTGATAAGGTCAGACAATGGGACTGAGTTCACACAAAGAAAGTGTAATGATTTCTTCCAGAGTAAAGGAATTGTACACAAAAGGTCTACACCTGGTGTTCCTGCTCTAAATGGTAGGGTGGAAAGAAAGCACAGACACCTCATAGAAACTGCTAGGGCAATTAGGCTACATGTTGGCTTACCTATTCAGTTTTGGGGAGACTGTGTTTTGGGAGCCACTCGTCTTATAAATAAAATGCCTTCTTCTAAATTGGAATGGAAATCTCCATATGAGGTATTGCATAGAAAAGCTTCCTCTTATGATGACTTGAGGGTGATTGGATGTCTTTGCTACTGCACTGTGGATAACCAGAGTAGAGACAAAATGGGTGTCTCATCTAAGAGGTGTGTTTTCTTGGGCTATCCTCCTAATAAGAAGGCTTACAAGTTGTTTGATCTGGGTACTAAGAAAGTGATAATCAGTAGAAATGTCAAATTTGTTGAGAATATTTTTCCTTTCAAAGTTGAGAAATCTGCTACAGATTCTGACTTTCATCAAGTCACACACAGATTGCCTTTGGTTTCTCCTGCTGGTGATTCAAATTTTAGGGATTCAGTTGTTACTCCTCCCTCTCCTGTCATTGAGTTTCCTGTCCTTAATTCTGATATTCGGTTGAGTGATTCTTATTCAAACACATAATCTGTGGATGTTGTGATTCCTGATACAGACTCTAGTACTTCATCCAGTGTAGGTGACAATCCAGGGATTCCTGGTGTGACAGTTTCAAATAGAGTGGTTCATAGACCTGCTAGGCTAAATGACTATATGTGTGATTATCTGCCAGCATCTTCTGATTCTTTGAGTTCAGTTTTTTCTGTTATGGGATTGAAGGATGTGAGTTACCTTTCTCCTTCTTTTTAGGCATCTCTTTTTAATGTGTTCAAAGTGTTTGAACCCAACTCTTATGCTTAGGCCAAAGACAAGCCTGAGTGGCAACATGCTATGAAGTTAGAATTAGAAGCTCTTGAAAAGAATAACACTTGTGTCATGGCTCCCTTACCTGTTGGTAAGAAAGCTATTGGATCAAGGTGGATTTACAAGATCAAGTACAGACCTTCTGGTGACATTGAAAGATATACAGCTAGGCTTGTTGCAAAGGGGTATAATCAGGTGAAAGATTCTGTGTTGTAAAGGATCAAGGTGGATTTACAAGGTCAAGTACAGACCTTCTGGTCACCAGAAGGTCAAGTACAGACCTTCTGGTGACATTTCCACTTGTTGCTAAGTTGGCTACTGTGAGAATTATTTTAGCTCTGGAAGCTGCTAAGGATTGGAAATTACATCAGTTGGATGTAAACAATGCCTTTCTTCATGGCTTTATTGAGGAGGATGTTTAGATGCTACCTCCTCCTGGCTATCCTGCACCTCATGGTATGGTTTGCAAATTAGAAAGATCTCTTTATGGTTTGAAACAAGCCAGTCGACAATGGAATCATGAACTGACTAAATTTTTTAGCAACTTAGGCTATGTGCAGTCTAAGCATAATTATAGTCTGTTTACTAAAAGAGTTGGTCAGTCATTTACTATTGGATTAGTATATGTTGATGATATGCTGTTGTTGGGGAACTCTGCTACTGAAATTGAAAGCACTAAAGGTGCTTTGCACAAAGCCTTTACCATTAAAGATCTAGGCATTGCTAGATACTTTTTGGGTATGGAAATAGCCAGAAGTTCAAATGGGATTTTGTTGAATCAGAGAAAGTATGTTTTGGATATTTTGAAGGATGCCAATATGGTTGAGTGTAAGCCTGCTAAGTTTCCTATGCAAAAGGGGGTGAAATTGACAGTTGAAGGAGATGATATTTTCCCTCATCCTGATAGATATAGAAGAATTGTGGGTAGGCTGCTGTATTTGACTCTCACACGTCCAGATATTTCCTACACAGTTCAACAATTGAGCCAATTTCTGCAGCATCCTCTTGTTTCTCATTGGAATTGTGCTATGTATCTGCTCAGATATTTGAAAGGCACATTCAATTTGTCTCTCTCTTATGCTTCTTCATCTGATTTGGTAATTTCTACTTACAGTGATGCAGATTGGGCATCTTGTGCATACAGTTGTAAATCATTGACATGTTATTGTGTGTTCTTAGGTTCTTCATTGGTTTCCTGGAAAACCAAAAGGCAAAAGGTGGTATCCAAGTCCTCTACTGAAAGTGAATATAGAGCAATGTCAGCCACTGCTAGTGAGTTAGTCTGGATTGAAGGCATTCTATCAAATTTGAATGTCAAAGTTCCTTTGCCAATTACTTTACATTGTGATAACCAATCTGCTCAGTATCTAGCTACAAATCCAGTCTTCCATGAAAGGACAAAGCACATTCGTGTGGATTGCCACTTTCTTAGAGACATGATCATGGATGGGTTTCTATGCACTGCACACATCTCAACTGTGCATCAAAATGCTGATATCCTCACCAAAGCTTTGGGAGCTGCTCAACACAAGTACTTAAGGTTCAAGCTTGGCCTTGTGTTTCCTGGTTGCAAGTCCAGCTTGAGGGGGGTATGTGAACTATACAACTAGTAGCTTAGTTAGTTAAGGGTAGTTTTGGTATCATGTAGTTATTGTAAGGGCATTTAGGTCTTTTCACCTAAGATTGTTAGGTTGTTAGAAGCACATTCCCGCCTCTATAAAAGGTGCATGGGTGTTGGTTGAAGACGATGGTTTTTGTACTGTAAACTTCAGATTTCCTCTTCAATTCAAGTTGTTCATTTTCAGTTTGGTTTTGGATCATCAAATCCTTCACAACATGCCCTAAGTACCCCGCTTATCTTTAACCTGCTCCAAAATTCCAAATCCTCTGTCCTCTAATATCTTATTTCAACACCCTCTTCCTAGTAAACCTTAACTAAAACTAGGATATCTTTCTAACAAAATACCACTTTAGATTATATTTCCGAATGATTATAGAAAAATCCTTATAAAAGGGTGATACTGAAAATTTATATTATAATCATTTCTAACAATATGATTGTTAAATTTCTTTTCTTAAAATAGTGGTAAATCTCAAATATCTCGAATTGATGGGGTGAATGTGTTTGGCAAATAGGAAGCCTCTGACAAGTTACTTTTTTTTTTAACCTCATGAACTCCCAAAACCCCCCACCCTAACACAACCTAAGTGTCCTAGGGGAAAAGGTTTGGTGGCAAATGGAGCATCTAACCCTCTTTCTTTAATTAATTTGTGAGAACATTTATAACATATTTCTTATTTTAGGAATTTTGGAGTTTTTAAGGAATTTAAAGCAATTTTTTTATTGGGTGATTTAGGTAAGTATGCTATTTACAAAGTTCAATTAGCTAACTAGATAAAAAACTTGTTAAATTAGATTAGGTAGTCCATTTCCCAAATGGAGTATTAATTGATCAATGGTCAACTGTTTGACAATTGACCGGTCAACTGTTTGACAATTGACCGGTCAACGTTGACCAACTCATGTGGATTTTTTTTTTAAGTGATGACATTTTTGTGATGCCGCCGTTTTGATGCCATTTTTTATGACATTTTATTTTCACTTTGATGCCACTTTTCTAATGAAATGGTTTGATGACACTTTTTGAATGTCACTTTTTTCAAACCTTGATGACATTTTTTTGTTTACTATGATGACAGGTTGACCATTGATGCCATTTTTTTTACGGTTGATTACTGATGACACTTTTTTTATGTTTTTTTTTACTGTGATGTCATATTTTTTCAAAGTAGTGATTTGATTATATTTTTTTCTATAATGTGATGCAACTTTTTCAAAGCAGTGTTTTGATGCCATTTTTCTAAAGTAATTTTTTGATGCCACTTTTTTCATTAATCAATTGTATATCATTATATTTTCATTGATTTTACTTTTATCCACTGATGACATAGTTGTGATTACACTTCATTGATACAATTATTTGTGGTGACATTTTTATTACATTTTTATACACTTGATTATACAAAAGCATAAAATGTGATTAAACTTCATTAGTGATATTTTTTGACGATTTTTATTCATTGATGACATTTGTGATTACACTTCATTGATCTCAATTATTTTGTGATGACATTTTATAATGATGACTTTTTAATTGATAACATTTTTGTACAAGAGGAAATTTGGTGAAATTACTAAAATTCAACATGAGTGTAAAAGCTTATACCAAGTCATTAGTCATCCCTTAAAAAAAAAAAGAGATCAAACATAAACAGATCGAAATAGAACAACAGTAGTGAATTTCATGTTATCAATTTTAAAGTCCACTTTGTTATCCATTTAATAGTTTATTTACTCACTTTTATTAGTTGATGAAATATTTAAGGTCTGTTTGTTTGTATGGTAGAGCCTCCAATCTTAGCAATGTCAATAGTAGTGAATTTCATGTTATCAATCTTTAAAAAAAGAGATCAAACATAAACAGATCGAAGTAGAACAACAATTTACTAGTCCCCCAAAGAAAAAGCCAGGCTGTTTGATCTCTGGCATCATAGCAGATTCAATACACTGAGCACCATTTTTTACATGGATAATTACTTCTCTAACCCTCACATATGTATATGGTCATCAGCAACAAGCCAAGGCGCTTGAAGGTTCTGTCTATGTTGGCGAATGTCATAGCAATCCTTTGCTTGTTACTAGTAGTCATGGTGCAGTCGGAGCCATAACCAAGTCTCCTGCCACTGACAACGGCACACAATGTCAATTATGAATGCTCAGTACTATGTAGTTTGATGAACACCAAACGATTTATGTAAAGAAACAGATTGTTTCCCCAGCAGAAGGAATAAAAAACTGTTAAATGAGCATGTAATGTATAAGCAATATCAGTAAAGCATTTAATTTCTCCTACATTCAAGATCTAATATAAGATTCTTCATTTGTTAACATGTATACATTGTGGAACTTTGCTTTTAGTGCAATTTTTTAACATCAAGATCTTCAAAAGCTGAAGTAAACTATGAATCTCATAGCTTGAACACTAAGCCATTCCACATGAAACCAAAGTAACTAAGCAAGTCAGTAATGGTAACCTTTGGACGTTGGCGGTACTAAAAAGAGGTGCATTTTCACATGGTGCGGAGGAAGGTCTAGCCGAAGAGGATTAAGCTTCCCATTCAAGGGATCTTGAGTGCACACGATGATGTCTTTCAAACCCATCTTCTCTTCCACCGCTGCCTTCAATTCCTCCAATTCAAGCCCTTTAAAATCCATCAATTCAATCAGGGGCTCAATTCACACAAATCAGATCCATCAATTGTCCTATTGCACCCTTGATTTCACAGTTGGATTTCAAAATAACCAAATTCGGATCTCAAATTCGATAATTGCAAACCCTAACCAGCTAAAGCTATTTCAGGAATCTTAGGTGGCAACTCTTCTACAGGAAGATGGACTTCCCAAGTCTCATTTGGAATCTGCAATATGGCTTAGAGGTGATTTTTCATCAGTGACATTGAGCTTAGTATCAATGACACATAATGTAACCTTCCCTATTGACACTTCAATTCAATCCAAACGAGAGCCAATCTAAATCAAAACCAAACCTAACAAAAGCAAATTAGAAAATAATACGGAGTACCAATCTAAATCAAACAAAATCAACAAGTCTAAGGGCTCGGAACCACAATTAACACTTCAATTCAATCCAAACGAGAGTAAAAACCAATTGCAGTTTCTCAATCTAATAATCTAACCAAATCAGTTCTCTAATTCAATCCAAACGAGAGTCAAAACCAATTGCAATTTCTGAATCCAATATTCTAACCCAATCAGTTCTCGCTCTGCACTCTAAATCTAAACAAATTAGTATGAGTGAATGTCAATGTAAAACTAGAAACTTCTAGATTAGTTTAAGATGTTAAATGTAAAAACAAGTGAAATTTGAACAAATTCAATCGCAAAAAAAGTGACGAACATTAGCCTCAATAGTAAACATTTCACTGGGGCATTTTATCGAACAGTTGGTAGACAAGACAGTTTCAGCACCCAACAAAATCAAGACGGAATCGGAAACAGTTTTAATCGGAGACAAGACAGTTTCAGCAAACCAAACAGTTGTAATCTGAGTTATCAATATGCTCCAATCTTAGAACAAGCAACCAAAAATTCAATTGATTTGAGAAAATGTGCAGAACACCAAATTAGGGATCAAGCAAAACCTGTAACCAAACACAACGTGGAATTGAGATCCAAGAGAGAGATTATGTTCACCTTGTTGAGAACGCATTCTCGAAGAGGCAGCAAGAGGCGAACACATTCTCGAAGAGACAACAATATGCTCCAAATTGATAAATACTTCGTTCATCCTCTTGCGCCACCAAGGATCTTTGTCGATCCCGCGATCCTTTGCATTCGCCGCGCCTCCGTCGCACTCAATGGCATCTTCATCTTCCTTCTTCCTCTCTTCCGGCTTCAGAATCGGCGAGGATGAGGATCTCTTCCGGATTCAGAATCGGCGAGGAGGAGGAGGCAGAACGGGTGGGAGAGGAGGGCGAGAAGGGGGAGGGCGACAACTCGCTGTCAGAGGAGAAGGTTGAGGGGAGAAGGAAGGAATGAGTTTAATTGACCTAAAAACATTTAATAATGGTTATAACGCCTAAAAAAATATTTAAAGTAGCTAATCATCTAATTAAAAGCTTATAAGTGTACAAAATACCAAATTTTCTCTTTTTTATTCAACATCTCATTCTCCAAAATACTAGAAAAAAATATTTTTTTTTCTAAATCTACAATCTACATCTACAATTTGACAATATTTTTTAAAACTAAATGATTTTTTATATCTCCGGTTTAAGAATTTATTGTTAGAATATAAGTAAAAATAATTTTAAAGATTTAATTTTTCTATTTTGGAAAAAAATTGGCAAACTGAAATGGTGTGAGAATAGAGTCGTGACAGAGAAGATAAGGCAAAACATAAAGGGGGAGGTAACTGAGAAGGAGACGATTTTGCACAGGTGTTCACTATCTACGTTCGTCCATCATGTCATCTGCTTGTCTTTTTACTGGTTTTCCACAAGTTTTAGGTTGCTTTATTGCATTTGGTGTGTTTTGGATTTGTTAGACCATCCACAATGGTTTTGTGTTAAATATACACATTTGCATAAGATGTGTAAAAATACACATCACTTTTTAATAATTTGCTTAATTGTTTTTTTTTGGTAATAATTTTCTCCATTGATAAAATGTGCATTTTATACACCATTGAAATACAATTTATTTAAAATAAAAAGGAAAATCATAAAAAAAAACCAATGAAATTGTCTTACTTTTTTTGTAAACGTTTTTGCATATGGGGGATAGTTTGCTCAAATTTGCACATCACATACTTAAATGTGTACATTTGCACATATTCAAAACCACCAATAGAGCTAGAAAATGTCTAAAAAATAAACATTTATATATTTACACACAACCATTGTGGATAGTCTTACAATGTATCTTAACGGTGGATTCATCTGTCATTTTCATCCTTTTTTTTTGAAGCAATATAAGAATTCAGTTCTCTAGACAAGCCTAGAGAAACAAATGACAAGCGCAAAAATAAAACAAACGTGCCAGCAAACAAATGACAAGCCTAGAGAAGCATGGTAGTCTTACACTGTATTTTAACGGTAGATGGACTAATCATCATGTACAACCAAATAAAAAACAGAAACAAATGACAAAAATGAAATAACAGAAACAAATGACAGAAATGAAAATGCAAAAATAAAACAAACGTGCCAGCAATCCTACAATATACTAATACAAAGCTATCATGCCAAACAAACAAACAGCCAACGGAGGATCACACAGAGAACTCTAAGAACACTGACGGACATCTCAGATTATAGACTCCGAGAGTTATCAGATATCGATCGAATTTACTCCGTATGAACCGTATTAGACATCTTTCATTTGGTATTTTGAATTCTTGCCTGATTAAAAAAAAATCAGGAAAGAGTCGTTCAAAACATGCGGAGGGAATAGTATGGCGCGCCTTGTGTGTAGATCATTCTCCACGTTTCCCTAGGCCCCACCCCAAAAATTAAAAATAAGAAAGAAAAAAAAAAAAGACAAAAAAAAAAAAAAAGGAAAAAAGAAATTGAAGTCGAAAGAAATGTTAGCTTGTCGTGTCCCCCAAACTTCCAAGGGTCTTGGCCAAGAGAGACTAGAAGAGAGAAGAGGGAGCGCCGAAACTCCAAACCCCGCCGTTTCCCTTCCATGTTTATGTTTCCCTCTTCCTCACCCGTCTCCCCCTCTCTTCCTCTTGTTAGGGTTTCCTATCTCCCCTCCCCTCCCTCCCTTCCCAAGGTAAGCGGAACGCATTGTTTCCTCCACTTTCTCCTCTTTTCATTCTTAATTTCTCCGTTTTGTTTCTTCCTTGTTTTTGGTTGTTTTCTTCAATTGTTTTTCTGATTTTTGGTGGTGATGCTGCTGCTTTTACAGCTCGTGAGGGGCCTGGACCATGCCAACCTTCACCGCTATAGCTCTCGATCGGTTTCTGGAACCAGGCGCTTCGAGTTCCCCTGCCGATTCGAATCCGGATCTCCGAAATTCCGCGACAGCGACGGCCAATGGAGCTGATTCCTACGGTTATAGGCCGGTTTCGGTTCCTAATCGGCATCCGTCGATTCCGCTGCCTCCGTTGCGTCATAAGCCGGTGAGGAGGGAACCTTCCTCTTCAGATTCTGCGCCGACGGCAGAGAAGAAGGCTCAGTGGCCGCTTCTTTCTCCGGCGTTGTATGCGACGCCTGAATCCACTCCTTTACCTGATTCGCCGAATTCATTTCCCCCTTCCCCGTACATAATCAACCACAAGCGCAGGGGGCCGAGGCTCCAGAAGAGTTCCTCTGAGGCTAGTGTGGTCAAGGGGAAGGCGGGGGACGAGCAAGTTCCTAGCAGTTGCCATTTGAGCGATACTGAGATTGAAACCAAGTCCTCTGCTGCGGACGTTGTTGCTGTTGCGGAGCTAGATTGTGTTGTTGAGGAGAAAGTGAATGGTTTTCGTGGGGTACAGATTCGTAGCGGCGTTGATTCTGGATTGAATGGTGAGGCGAAAGATGCTTCAGGATCCAATCCGGTTGAGAGGGACAGTGAGGTTGAGGACTTCTTTGATCCCCAGGAGACTATGAGTTTCACAAGCAATACTGATGGAGAGGATATCAACACTGACCAGCCTGCAAGGGAGAGTATGTCGTCCGGTGTGTTTTATGATGCTTGGGAAGGTAATTTTGCTTCTGCTTATCTGATTGCTTGTTCATTTCTTCCTAGCGCTATTTCATTGCTTGGATTTTTGCTCTGTTATTGAATATCAGGGTGTATGTATACTGACATGTTATTGATTTAGTTTAGTAATCAATGATAGTTTTGAATGGTAGTGGAGGCAAACGTTCTTATATGAGATGAGAAAAATACGGTGCACTGTGCTAGACGATTATTAGGAAGAGCTTTGTTAGGTCTGAAAAGCTTTATTTGCCTGGATTTTGGAATATAACTTTGGGATTTCTAGAAAGATTAAGGTGATGGTATAAGTTTGCTCTTTGCAATAGATGACTATGTAGCAAAGTTGTGAAAATGGTTTTGGTTACCATAGTCTAGATAGCAATAGGTCTTACTGCCTTGGGAAAGAAGGCAAAGGAAAATACTCAGCAGCTGAAAGGCCGAGATAATTTTTGTCAGGTAGCTTTGGGTTGGGATGAAGGAGATTTAGATGAGGCTGAGGTGGAAGGAAAATGCCCAAGACGCAATTTCAATTTCTGAGGCCTGAATGTGCAATGAGGGCATTAATTGGTCATTCTCATAATTGTTTGGAATCCATTTATGTCATTGCGTTGATAGTCTTCTCCACTTAACACCGTTTTCCTAACTTTGATAGTCATTTGACATATATTTGCTAGTTCAGAGCACTGTTTTCTTTTTGTGTTACTTGAACACTGAATTAATAGATGTCATGTGATGATAACTACTTGTTTAGATGGCTTTCAAGTTTAGGTTCATATAATTGAAAAATAAAAAGGAAAAAAGTTTCAGTTGGGAAGATATTAAACCAGGGGGGCAGTGGTGGGCATTTTTTAATATTTATTTATCTTATGCCTGTTTTCTTTTGAAGGAAGTTTGAACTTCGAGTTATGTATGTATTCAACTTGATTTGATAACTCATTATTTTTATAGGAAAATGAGTTGACTGATCTAGTTTTCACAAAGGGGAAAGTGTTGCTTGCTCATTTGATTTGTTGATTGTTTGAAAATTTATCTGAATTTACTTCTTTAGTTGGCTGACTATTTGGCAAACTAATGCAATTCACATATTATATTTTTCTTCGGTTCTTTCAGAACTTTCTTCTGACAGTGGGCACCAGCCGAAGTCCTATATGCATGACCTTGAGACCGAGTTTCGTGAGATGAGATTGAGTTTGTTGATGGAGATTGAAAAGAGGAAGCAGGCAGAAGATGCTTTGGATAATATGAAAAGCCAGTGGCAAAATCTGAGGGAAAAGCTGAGGGAGGCAGGCTTGGTTCTTCCTATGCATCTCTCAACTATAGCTGAAGATGAACAAATGAATGTTGATTTGATGGACGATATTTGCCAGCAAGTCTACATCACTCGGTTTGTGTCCGAGTCAATTGGGAGGGCAGCTGCAAGGGATGAAAGTGAGGAGGAGATGCAGGCTCAGCTAGAGTTGAAGAATTTTGAGATTACTCGTTTAAGTGATCGCCTGCATTATTATGAAACCATGAATCATGAGATGTCTCATAGGAATCAAGAAGCCATAGGTAAGACTGATACCTGCCGTTACTTCTTTCCCACTGTCAGCACATTTTATTCTTTCATATTTCATCTGCCATTTTTACATTACCTATCCTATTTAGGCTAATTTTCAAATAGATGTTATCTTTTCACTGATGACATATCTAATGTATCCCATGTATAAAGTCAGGTTACTACTTTGAGTTTGTCGGTATTAGAATATGAAGGGAGGCAGTGGGGTTATAATTTTCTCTTTTAGTCCGTTCATTCTTTATTCCCCACTTGCTTTTCTAATGTTTGCTAATTTCCTCTATCTCCAGAGATGGCAAGGCGAGACAGACAGAGGAGGAGGAAAGTACAGACATGGGTTTGGGGCTCGATTTTTGCTACAATCACTGTCGGTAGTACAGCTTTAGCGTGGTCTTACCTTAATGCAAAGGGATCCTCATCCAGCCATCAGCTTCATGCTTCTGAACCAGACACCAGCACCGATTGACAAATCATGGATTAGTGAGTAGGTACAGAGTCAGACGTTAAGAAAATAATGCCCCTCCAATCTGATGCATGGTTGTGGATAGCAGGCTTTTGCACTTCTCTCCTAGTTATGCTCTCTACCGGCATGCAGAATGTACAGGCTATATAACCAGAATAATATAGCATTTTAGAGTAAAATGCCTTGTGGACTTGTGGTATACAGCCGGGAATGGGTTGTTTGAAGTATGAGGTCCATATGTCTGTCACTTGTCTGTGTGATAACTGCTGTTCATTGTTGGGACTTGGGGTATTGAGTTTTGTGGGAGCTATGCTACAATTTTTTGCAATCTGACTAGTTTTTTCAACGTTCTGCAATCTCATTAGATTTTTGTTGACATGATACGGACTAACGGAGTATTTGAAAGAGAAGCATAGATTTGGCTTTCTAATGAATTACTAGTTGCATTTAATGTCTGACTAGAAGAGTTATGAGAGCCAATGAAGTGAGATTTTGCCCAAGCCTTCTTGTATGGGGATAAATGCTTCGCCCAGAAGGAAAAAAAAAATGGTATGCATATGGTTTTCTGGACACAGCAATTTCTCTGGTGAATTAGATATTCCTTTACCAGTCATCTTGTTTGTGGATTAAGACACAATCCAGGTAAAGTGCCTTCAAAGATGGCATGTTTTTTGTTGAAATTCTACGGCATGATCATCTCTTGTGATGTATAGATGGGTTTAGATTTTTGATGGATGATGAGCTCTTGAATTATATTTCTACCCAGCTCCTCTAGCATCAGAAATCATCACGCTGCATCATGGACTTGGGAAAGTCGTATATTGAAAGATCTAATGCCTATTGCCGTCGGTTAAGATTTTGTAAAATCTATTGATACAAAAAAATACATAATGAAGACTGTGATTTCCTCCGGGCACGGAACCAGAACTATAATATTAGGTAGGTTGAATTTGCATATAATTTTAATGTTTTTCTATTTAAGATATAGTATTAAAAATTAGGAATAATGATTTACATTTGTATTTAAATTAGCAATAATAAATCAAAGATAATAAAAAAAAAACAAAAAAGGGAGAGAGAAAGACCGACAAGGGAGAGAGATTGGCAGTAACAATAAAAAAGAAAGAAAGAAAAAAAAAAGCAGTAAATAAAAATTAGCAATGAAAAGAAAGGAAAAAAAAAAAAGATTGACAGTAAATTAGAAAAGTTATAATATTGGGTAGGCTAAATTTGCATATAATTTTAATTTTTTTTCTATTGAAGATATAGTATTAAAAATTAGGAATAATTATTTATATTTGAATTTAAATTAGCAATAATAAATCAAAGATAATAAAAAAAAACAAAAAAGGGAGAAAGAAAGACCGACAAGGGAGAGAGATTGGCAGTAGCAATAAAAAAGAAAGAAAGAAAAAAAAGCAGTAAATAAAAATTAGCAATGAAAAGAAACGGAAAAAAAAATAGCAATAATAAATCAAATAAATAAAAATTAGCAATGCAAAGAAAGGGAAAAAAAATTAAATCAAATATAATTTTATTTTTTTCTATTTAAGATACATTATTAAAAATTAGGAATAATTATTTATATTTGAATTTAAATTAGCAATAATAAATCAAAGATAATAAAAAAAAAGGGAGAAAGAAAGACCAACAAGGGAGAGAGATTGGCAGTAGTAATAAAAAAGAAAGAAAGAAAAAAAAAGCAGTAAATAAAAATTAGCAATGAAAACAACAACAACAACAACAACATTCCCAGTTAATCCCGTCTAGGCAGGGTCTGGGGGGTCTAGATGTACGCACTCTTTCCCCGACCAGGTCGAGAGAGTGTTTCCTAGTGGCCCAAGCACCTGCGAAAACTCATAGAACAACTAAAGATAGAAGTACAAAACAAAAATAGAGGACAGTAGGAAGGCAAGATAAGGGAAAAATGGGGCGGTGAAATGATACTGAATTTGCAACTCTGCTGAGACTCGGCTCAACCCTCTCTGACCTGGATGCTGCTCCTCCACTGTGACCCATCTCTAATCATGCTCTCGTTAAGATTTAAAAAGGCCAGATCTTGTCTGATAACCTCTCTCCAATTCTTCTTTGGTCTTCCTCTACTCCGCCTCACTCTGTCAATATCCAAATTATCACATCTCCGAACTGGCGCACTCATGTCTCTCCTCTGAACATGTCCAAACCAACGAAGCCTTGTCTCCCGAAGCTTATCTCGAATACTGCTTACCCCTACCTTTTCGCGGATAAACTCATTTCTGATCCTGTCAAGTCTAGTATAACCATTCATCCATCTAAGCATTCTCATCTCTGCCACCATAAGTCTCTGTTCTTGCGCTTTCGTTGTCTCCCAACACTCAGCTCCATACATGATTGCAGGTCTGACCACCACTCTGTAGAATTTTCCTTTGAGTTATGGGGCACTTTCCTATCGCAAAGGACTCCTGACGCAACCCTCCATTTCTGCCACCCTACTTGAATCCGATGCCCGATGTCTTTGTCTACACCTCCGTCACCCTGCATCACTGATCCTAAGTATTTGAAACTGTCTTTTTTCGGGACCACATCCTCGCCAAGCATCACCTCCTGGTTCGCTTCACTCTCTCCTCCCAGCCCGAATTTCAAATATTCCGTCTTAGTTCTGCTCAGCTTGAAGCCGCCCCTACCTTCCAACGTCTCTCTCCACTGTTCCAGCTTTCTACTTACCCCTTCTCTCGTCTCATCTGCTAACACAATATCGTCCGAAAATAACATACACCACGGGACCTCATCTTGAATAGGGCCCGCCACCACGTCCATAATCAATGTGAAAAGGAAAGGGCTAAGGGCCGATCCCTGGTGAAGTCCCACCCTCACCGGGAAGTACTCGGTATCCCCTACAGAGGTGAACACACTAGTCATGACACCTTCTTACATATCTTTGATGATCTTGATGTATGTCTCCGAAACATCCTTGACGCCCAAACATTCCCAAATGAGCTCTCTTAGAACCTTATCGTACGCTTTCTCCAAATCAATAAAGACCATGTGTAAATTCTTTCTCCAAATTAACAATGAAAAGAAAGGGAAAAAAAAGATTGACAGTAAATTAGAAAAAGACTTGGGGCAGGGATTCGAACCCGCGCCTTCCCTCCCCTCGTCAGCCCTCCTTGCCGGTTGGGCTACCTGAGCAACATTGTCAATGAAGTACCTATACTAGTTATATTATTTGTAAAATGGGGTGGGCTGCAGCATAGCATAGACCAGCCCACCCCTGATTTCCTCACACTAGGACCCCTTTTTGTATTGGGTATTTGGTTCCCCTTCTAGATTCCCCCCCCTTCTAGATTCCCAAATCCACGGAAGCTAACACTTGAGAGCATCGGCAATTTTTGGGAACCTCCCTCTCTCTTCCACATTTTCTTTTTATTCTGCCAACCCAATCGTTGTGAAAGTTTCTCAACTATCGAGAACCTTCCATATGCACGCCAAATCAAATAAATCATCCTTATCATAAGGGTTTTAATTACACTAGTACAAAACTGAGATTTTATTGCATAATTATTTATGCCGGATGTTCAATTTGCGAAATAAAAACCGTAAAATTGTTTTATTTTATTCTCTTAAATACTGAAAAATAAATATATGCCGGATATTGCAATTTATGTCCGGCATAAATGACAACGAAATATTAAAAGACCCTAGTTATTTATGCCAGGCGTGTCAAATTTTTCATCCGCCATATATAATATGGGAATCCGGCATAAAAAGACTAATAAAATTACCTAAACAATGTTTATACCAAATATAAATATCCGGCATAAATAAACGTTTTATTTCCGGCATAAAAAAAATTAATATTTTTGGAAAGAAGAAGCGTTGTTCGTCTTGTTCGATCCCTCCTCTCTCCCAAACCCTCAAAACACTTCTCTTCTCCACTCCCCGTCGGCGGCCGTCAGTCCCTCAAACTAGTCGGCGGCCCTCCACTCCTCATCGGCGGGGGTCTTCTCTGTGGCTTGTTGGTCGCTCCTCTTTGGCGGCCCTAATCGAGCAATTTGCTCCTGGCGGCCCTCGGTTCCTCGACCTCTTGTTCCTCTTCGTTGAAGCGCCGCCGACCCTCCCATGCCTCTTCGTTGAAGCGCCGGCTGCCCTCCCAGGCCTCTTTGTTAAGCACCGGCCCTAATTCGACCCTGTTGCTCCTTGTTTCTCTTTGTTGAAGCGCCGGCCCTATTCAACCCTAATCGATCCTCCTTGAAGCGCCGACTGCCCAAAGTTGTGTCCGAGGCTAGGTTAGTTCTCTGCTGCTAATTCTCTTCATTTTGCTTCTCAAATTTCGCTTGGTAATTTTCTGATCCATTTCAGCTTCTGTACTGTACGTGTATCCCTGTTTGCTGTAAAATTCTTTTCATATGTGTTTCAAACAACATCCTCTGGAATTATCAGATATCTCAAACAACATCCATCTAAAGCCAAACAAGGACGACGAGTTTCTCACATACATGATTGGTGGCCTGGAATATCCAGGTTTCCACATTAATCTACCCTCTCCATTTTAGATGCTAAGGTATTCCGTTCCCTGTGTTCGAGGTTGACAACCCATATGGATTAGTGCAAACATTTAAACCTTTATCTTTATGAACCTTACTGTTAGTTCAAATTTAGATTTTGGGTTCAATCTTAACTGTACTTTTTCTTTTGATCCAAGCTAGTAAACTTAAGATTTCAGTGGAATTTCTTGTGTTTTCTTGAGTGTTTTTATGATTCATATAATTAAATCCATGCCATTTCTTGTGTTTTCAATGCATACACTTCTGAAACATTTTAGTTGATAAATATTTTATAGCAACTTACCACTTCTTCCTGTTTACACCTTTCCAAATCAAATATAGGGAAGGGCAAACACCATGGAATCAAGATAAATAATGAAAGTGTACATGGTAGTTTTGAAGGCAGGGGAGCTTAAGATGTTGATTTTCTAGCGAAGCTTTCTCATGCTGAATATAAGAAAGAAAATAAGGGAAAGAAACACAGGGATGGAATGCGCACAAAACATTTGATGATGTGCCTAAAGCATCCAGTGACCTGAGTAGAAGACTTAATGCTGATCCTGCTCTAGGAAGATTGAATTGTGAAGCTGCAAAAGCTAGTGTGAAGTCATCTTATCATCAACCTCAAAGAAAGAGGAACAAGAAACTAATCAGTGGAGGTATTTTCACATGCACACTAAGAGTTATTGTTTGCTTCAGCCTACCTCCACAAGGTTCTTCTATTATACAATTATACTTTATAGTGTGGAGTTTGCTTTATTGCGCATAACATTTGGATCTTAGAATGCAAGCTTTACATATCTTGAATGCTTAGGAACCACTTAGGCACTTCTACCTAGATGCAGTCAATAGGTCCTAGTCCAATTTACATTTGCTTAGGGCATCCTTTTCTTGCATTTTTTTTTCTTGCTTTAGTGCTTGGAAAGCAAATTACTGATTTTGGTGATGATCTTTTATTAGTTGACAATATATATTTTTGTTTTTTAGTAGACTTCAACTAATTTACCCAATTCTTTTCCTAAAGATAAGATCATTGGCATAATATGGTTATAAAAAATTGGTTCATAGATTTAAATTATCATGGCACTGCATGTGTTGACTTTATTTAAATTATCATGGCATTGCATTCTTGTTGACTTAAGATTTTTACTGCTAAAAAGAGGACTTTATTTAGTACTATTAATTGACCCACTCTGCAAGGAAACAAGTGAGTAAACTTTAAACTCTAGCTACAGGTGGGAAAAAAAAAACAGATTCTAAGAAATGTAATATCTGCAAACTTAGCCGGAAGAGGTACTTAACTTTTAAAATGTATAGTTTTATTTACTTGGCTACTTTAGAGTAACTTTCTTATATGGGTCCTTCCGTACATTTACTTCACTGCTTCACCCTTGTTTTCAATGATTACTAAATTACCTATTATAAGAATGGTTGAACTTAAAAAATTACCTATTATAAGAGTGGTTATAATGAAAAAGGAATTTCATTTTTTTTCTTGTGGTTCTAGTGTTCTATGATGCCAGAGTAACTTGGAGCAATTTTGTTGAACATACGTATCTTAGATCTATACAAACAACTTCCCTTTCTTTCTTTCTTCTTTTTTTTTCGATTTTCTTTGTAGCAGGGAAGGGGTTAATTCTCTCATAACTTTGCAAGTTGCTCTTCCATCAGATTCCTGCACAGGGACCTGTTTCTTGCAGCTATACATTGAATCTGTTCTGGCTCTTCAAGAAGCTAGCTCTAAGATAGTCAAAGGTCAGTTTCACTAGAAAATGATTAATACACCTAAAAAAGGATGAATATAGTTTTTTTTACAGATATATGACAGTATACTTCAGCTTAAAACTAGTTTCTTTCACCTTTCTTGTATCTGGTATATATTCTGTATCTTGTGCACTCAGCTTTAAAATAGTTTCTTTCACCTTTCTTGTATCTGGTGATTTATGCAAGTTGCTTCATTTTGTATGCAAGTTTAATGTCATTTTCTGAGGTTCAATTGTCTCTTGATAGTGAACATAGAAGGCTGTAGTGCCATAAGTTCTGATGATTTATGCAAGTTGCTTCATTTTGTATGTTACTTCATTGCTCATGCTGCCTTCAAGATTCAAGCATGATAGCACTGAGAATGTGCCTATTTTGTTTGTAAAACAACCTTGATTGCATAATTATGCCTTTCAATTTTAGCATAAACCATCCATTTGTATACACTTTGATTGCATAATTTATGCCTTTCAACTTTATAGGTGAATCTCAAAGGGACATTTTATAATGACTTCTGATGACACTCATTCACGCACATTGGTGCTTTTAGAGTCAAATGCTTATTTTGGAATGAAGCCTACACAACACAAGTGACACTTCTAAAACAGGTACCATATTTGGTCTTTAAGACTTCCTTGGTGTGATTTAGTGAACCGGGTTTCCTAAAATAATTATGGATTTTTTTTCCATTTTTAAGGGGAAAGTTGCCTACCCTAGAGGGCAATGATGCAATACTGGCTCTGGATCCAAAGAATAAATACAGAGCCCAGGTATGTTTCCCTGCACTATTAGTGTTTGGAGTCTTTGGGCGATTATTTTATTCTGATTTCATTAACGTCCAAAAGAAATTTTATTTCTGGATATTAAAATTTATTAAGTTACTTCTCACATCATCCATTCTCTTAAATGTGTTGAATCTTTGCACATTTCTGTTTATCATAGACAAAACCTCATGGACATGGTGATGTGCACTCACTCACTGTTTATATAAGGTATGAATCTACCTTGCACATCCTTAATTTTGAAAGTTGGTCTCTCGATTGAAATAAAGGAATAAAGGAATGTAATAAGCTCAAGCTGTTAGCTTTCGTAACAATGTCTTTCTGATTTTTATTTTAGGTGAGCCACAAGTTGTCTCCCGTTCATGTGCTCATCGAGAGATGACTTTCATTTGGTGAGCTCGAGCATCTATCAAGATATGTACCCGGATGTGGCCATGCACTTACTTTCGTTTTACTTTATCAGGGACAACTTTTGTTTTAGCATGTTTACATTTTAGTTCTAAGGTTGATATATCATATGATGTACCCTGAATGTGATGTTGGTGGGTCAACTTAAACAATGGATTTGTAGTGGTTGTTACTATGGTTTGGATGATATTTATGTATGGTTTGGATGATATTTATGTATGTTTTTTATGACATTTAACAGGGGGTTTATATTGATATTCTAAAAGTGCTCTTGCAAAATGACATTAAACTATATATCCCAGAAAACCGTCCGTTATAAAAGGTCATATTATATACCGGGCAAATTTTTTTTTTTAAAAAACATTAGTATTTATGCCGGACCTGGCTATTTTAAACCCGACATAAATAGCTTGAGTTTTTTTTAATAAAAAGATCAACTTCATTTATGCCGGATATTGCTATTATTTATGCCGGATATTTCTATTATTTATGCCGGATATTGTTGTTATTTATGCCGGGCGTGTGGTATTTAGATCCGACATAAATAACCGTGTGTAAAAAAACACAATTATTTATGCCGGGCGTGTCATATTAATATCCGGCATAAATAAAATGCCCCCTTTTTTATTACATTGACCTATACCCCGGAGATACCTTTTCGAATATCCGACATAAATAGCCCAAATATCCGGCATAAAATCTAGTTTTGTACTAGTGTTATTAACTAAGTATTATTATTGACGAGGAATCACCTTCGGTGGTAAACCTCGAGCACGTGACCCAGCCAGCAAGATGCACGTACCCGATAAATCGGCTTGTGCCGACCACAAAGTAGTAGGGAGCAAAATAAATCTTGAATTTTCATCCAAGAAAAGGGACGGAGGAAGGGATCGAAGCTGGACCTCCACACCACCCCGTTGCTCCACATCACTGGGCCACTCCGACTAACACTATTGACTAAGTATTATTAGCACATATCGTATGCCGTACTTAACTGATAATTTTGATTTTTTTTTACATTGGGCAAAAACTAAGATATACTATCGACATCCATGATCATCTAACATGATGATGTTCAACTGAAACTCACAATAAGAACTCAGAATACAAGTACAGCTCAACTGAAATTTTGCACGAAAATCAGCTACACAATTCGCATCTCTATAGCAATGCTGGAATGTGATGATCTCGAAATCTTTGCTTAATGAACATATTTCTTGAACTATTTGCACCACCTCCCCATGACATATTTTCCCCCTGATTAATTGCATTGATAATTTTGAATTATTGAATTTATTAATAATTTAGTTGAAAGATTTTAAATTATTAAAATTCATTATCAAATTTAATTATAAAATTAAATTAAATTAATTAAAAAAATCATATTTAAATGAATCCAATTACTTTGGTACTTGAAATTATAGAGAAAATATTAGGGGTGGGCGACAAGATTGGGGTAATCTCGTGTCCCGTCACGCGTATTTTTTACGGGACGTAATTGACATTTTTTTTTCTTCTAAATCCCACTGGGATCGGGACGAGATGCGGAATAGGAATTGCGGGATTTGTGCTTACCCTTAGAAAATATAGTGAGATATACAAAAAGCAGATGAAATGGATTATTAAGAAACCCGACATTTATGAGAAGTGAGAAATAGATTGAGAAATGCCGAGGATAAAAATGAGTGGAAATAAGATGAAAGAACATAAAAATCAGAGAAAATTTGGGGCACTGACCATTATGCAACCTGAGATCATTTTAGTTTTAACATATACAGTATCCAAACCGGATTGTTGCCTCCTACAAAAGTAAACATTAACCGAAAGGGGGTTTAAACTACAAGCCATCGAATACGGCGCTGCCTTTGCCAGCCCGGTCTAAAAAGTATATGGTGCTTATGAACCCTCATCGTCGTAGCCAGTGAGCCCAGCTGAATATTCACTGCTTGCAGGGTTCGTTACAACGTGATAAGTGACTGCTGGTACAATCTGGAATGCTAACGCACAGCAAATGCAATTCATCAAAGAAAACGAACAGCAGGTTTAATTTGTATCAATGCTAATATGTTATCCAGCGCCTGATAACATGCACAAGAAAGGAAAGGCAGAACAGTGCAGATCCCCCCAACACTACAACCCTTACCCACAGGGACGAAGCGTAGGCATGTACTACAAATGCTTGCCACGTCCAAAGCCATACAAGTCCAAAGCCTGAGCCCACTGCAGCTCCCACGCCCACTTGGCTCATCGTGTGGTACTGTTGCGATACTCGTAGCCATGACTGCAAACATGACATAGAAAGTGAGAGGTTGCTATTGGATATCATTTCTGTCTTACTTCTGTCTTATTTCACTAACATTCTTCCCAAATGGTTTCGTTCTACATGGTCAAATATGAAGTTTTGTGAAGAAAAACTACAACTTTGATCATTTCCATTGCGGAGGCACAGGAGCTTAGGGTAAAATCAAAGGTCCATCAGTAACTACTAACTATGGATTTTTTTCCCTAATGAATTGAAATTTTTTAGGGATTAAGCTTTAAAAAAAGAAGTTAATAAGTAACCAGTTGGTAAAATACTCACAAGATAAGAGCCAAATGCGAAAACGAGTGTGCTAAGAACCAAGGATAGTTCATTCACCCCAAGCCATTGCATCACTGCAGTAGTACAACAAGAAGTGGTTAACGACTTGAAACCTAACACAATGTAGTATTCTGGCCATAAATATTGTTCTATGCCATTAGAGTAACCCGTCCCTATCGGCTCTAGCCCACATAAGTTCTGAAAGCAGGTCATCTTCATTCCAGCATATCCTTAAAATGTCTTCAAGCAGATTTCAACAAGGAATAATTACTACTCCCTTTTATCCCACTCGAATCAAAATGAAAAATGCAGATGTAAGGAAGATTGAAATTTACATGACCAAATTAGAAAGATGACAGCATAAGAGATCGACTGTGCATGAGATGATGGCATGCCAGGACCAGAACTTATGGCCGAGTTTGGACGTTCTTGATTCAGTATCCGTTTCAAAACAACCGACAGAGCTGAATTTAAGACAGAACCCATGGCTGCCCACACAGCTTCAGCATCATGCCTCCAAAGAAGTGCAGCTGTAAAGAGCGCAGCCACGAGCCATTTACTCTGAATTCAACCAGGATAAGCATCAATCACCGGAAGCTGGGTAAGGTGTCAGTTAAATGTAGTTGGAATTTATTCACAAAAGGCAACATGAGACATAGAAATTATTCACTCAGGGTCTCTATGCAAATCGACGGGGGATACTGATGCAACTCTAGGTTATCAACCAAGAAATCCAAATAACGAATAAATGAAGATAAGTATGCTATTTGAGCAAATTTGTCCAAGAACCTTATAGGCAGCAAATAACAAGCCAAGATAAAGGATAAACAAAAGGAGGGGAAGGCTAAAAAGAGCCCAGCTCAAGCGAAGTAGTTTGTAATAGGCTACATTCTAAACAAACTGAACAAACCTTTGGTTAACTTCATGAGAATTGTTGTTGTAAATACACAAGATCTTTAAATGTTCACTTCTTTTCCAGCGAACACCATTGGATGCCGGTAAAAGTAATATTCCAATTTTGAACAACCCCTTTGAATATTATTCGTCTCAAGTAACTCACCCTCCCTCACTTTTTATACCAAATTAACATCTTTCCCTCCATTTTATTTCTCAAGCTGAACACAGGGTTTCAAAATGTGGAAACTTACCCCTTCAAATCTCACTTATGCTCACTAGATCAATTTCATTTCCATTTCCATACCCATAATGTTCAACAAATGGTCCTAAAAAGGTATGATGTTCTTGAATGTTGGGGAGTGTTTGGTGATGAGAATGGGTATCAAGAATTTCCAACCCATTACATGGTGTATGTTTGTCTGGCTATCTGATACATGGATATGAGATTCCCAGCTTGAACACATGAGCTTACATTCGAATTATTGAGATGGGTTTTGAGTGTTAACATCCCACAACAGTAAAACAAAGAGGAAAATAGCGGTTCCTAAGGTAGAGTCAAGTGTACCGGTTGACTTAAGTAAAAGATGGATCCGACTCCTTGTAAGCCGGAGTAACTGCGACATGTGTTGTCCATCCAATACCTAAAGTTATACCAAACTACCCAGCTCATTAGATTACATAATGTCCACAAGTTCTCCAATAAATCCCACCCTTGAGAAATCAATGCAATTTTATACCTAACGTCCACAAGTTCTCCAATAAACCCTAACCCATTTCCAGACTTTCCGTACAGAAATCAATGCAGTTTTAAACCTAACAAGGCCAACAACCGCATTAACTACCTTATTCAAAGTTCAATTTCAGATAGCAACTTCACATTGTCGAGCTCTATTTCACCCTAAATGCCAATGGGTACTTCAGAAGCACGAATCAAAGACGGAAGAAATTGAACGAACCAGGCGATTGAGGGTGGGTTGTAGGCCGGTTCGCGCAGTTGGAGTGGGAAAGCGTGAACCACCACCAAAGAGAGGGCTCCGCTCCTCCTGCTCAAGTACACCGTTGCGTTCAGCTTCAGGGCTGTCGTTGTCTTCGCCATCGCCATCGCCATCCATGGTGCGCAGAAGCCCGAAGAATCTGCCTCTTCTATCCCGTTGACTGCGAAGAAAATTGATCCTTTTGAGAAGGAATTGGGAGGAGGGTGCGGATTCAGAATAAGCCGGATTGGGATTAAAAGCCTGGGGAATGAACTTGCAGGTGGGAAAGGTCGAAGAAAGGGTTATTATGGGGGCATAGAAACCACTCTCTGCAACAAACATAGTCGCCGGAAGTTGAGCTCCTCTTCGATGCTTAAAAATAATAAATTATTTAATTTAATGAGTTGAAATATCTAGTTAAAACTAATTCAAATAACCCAAACTTTAGTATGGTGAGCATGTAGCACCATGAATTTTATAAAGTGACAAAAATAACCCACACTTTTACTACTATGTACTTATATCACCACCAATGTCTTTTTTAAAATAAAAAATAACACTTAACTTTTATAGTTTTGAAATAAAACCTAAAACAATATTAAACTAGATTTTTTTAATCAAAATTATACAAAAGGTAATTTTTTTAAATGAAAAATAAATTTATTGACATAAGATAATTAAAAAAAATATCTCTAATTTATGTGATATTTTAAAAACCCAAAATTTGGTTTGAAAAAATGATATAAGTTAGAAATATTTTGTAAAATATATCATTTGAGAAATATTTTAAGAGAATATAAAAAGTTATATTTTGTGTAATTTTGATTAAAAAATTAATTTGAGAAATATTTTACAAAATATTTCTAACTTATATCATTTTTTCAAACCAAATTTTGGGCGCAGAAGTGTGCGCAGAAGTAGTCGATCTCGAGTAGAAGTAGTCGACGTCAACTACAACTAGGGGTGGGCGCGGGACGGGACGGAGGTCGTCCCGCGTCCCGTCCCGCGTAATTTTTGTGGGACGGGACCGGGACGGGATTTTCTCTTTTTTTCTTCGTCCCGCATGGTCCTTGTCACTCGCGGGACGGGACGGGCCTTATCCCTCAAATAAAAAAAATTATAAAAAGTTCAAATTTTCCGATATATTTTGCGATTTTCAAAGACGCAAAACATATAAATCTATTAAAAAAAATTATATTTTACAGGTTTTCCTATATACATACACATAATAATATAAGTAAAACGTGTGTATATATACATTGATGTAGTACCATTAGTTTTGTAGGTAGAATGCAATACCATTAGTTCTTTTTTTGGTGGAATGCAGTAGCATAATGCTACTATGTATATACGTATGCATATACACACTATAAGTGTATGTAATTTATATATAGATTATATATATTACAGTATTAACATAATGTATTATTATTATTATTATTATTATATATGCGGGACGGGACGGGATTTGCGGGATTGAGACGGGTCGTCCCGCGTCCCGTCCCGCATAATTTTTGCGGGACGGGACCGGGACGGGATTCTTTGCGGGACGGGACCGTATAATAACAACAACACAACAACCATATAGTAATCTCCATAATGTAACTTCCATTCTCAACATAATCTCTGGATAGGAAATAGGGTAAAGAATGGGCATTATTTACATCATGTGGAGAAATATATAAAATAAGGCTTAATATGGGTTTTTTGATGCATAAACATAGGTATGGCTAACGATTATAAACATATGAGCATTATATGGAAAATATAAAGTCCTCCATCCTCTTATCATGCAACATGTCAAAAGCAATATCAAAATTTACCTTCTTTCATGGTTTTCAATAAAAATATGCACTTCATTGTGACTTCCCTTTACTAAGCAATTTCATGCTATATCTCTATTAAATCTAACTTTGCATCTTCGAGTTCAATATACATTACAGTGTCCTCACTGTATAAAAACAAGGGTAAAGAAAGGAACTCACTAGACAGGTGTGCTGATCGCCGGAATCGAGTGATGATGTGTGCGCAGAAGTGGTCGATCTCGAGTAGAAGTAGTCGAGGTCGACTACAACTACTCAACATCGAGTACAGTTGAACCCAGGGTGGCCATTCTCCTCGACCACATGTCCTTTGCTCGTGTTGGTGGTCGATGTCGAGTACTTCTGCCGCTTCTCTTTACCTGCAAGACTCGTTAGAAGACAATATCCACAATAGAAAAATCTAAAAATAATATTTAAAACAAAAACCAACAATATCTAAAACCCTAAGAAATAAGAAATAACGGGTTGCCTCCCGTAAGTGCTAAATTTTAAGTATTTAGCTTGACCTACTTCCCCTTAAGCATTAGTCGGGCTCATCTTTTTCCGGAGCTATAGGTGGATCTGGTGGTTCCTCCGGTGGTGGGAAGTGTGGGATGTCATCCGGGGGCATCATGTGAAAAAGCTTAAACCTCCCCGAGTGAACACTCCATGGCTCCACCCATTCATCTTTCTGGGCCCCAGTTGGCCTGCATAAGGGAAGACATAAAGGAAAGATACATACCTCGTTATCATACCTCTTCCGCTTCATAGGTTGACTTGGTTGTGTATCTCCACCACAACAGAACGGTGGAGCGGGAAGAGATATTACCTTCCATGTCTAGAATGAAGAAATCATCTGGAAAAATCAAATCATTTACCTTTACCAACACATCTTCAACAACTCCACTAGGCTTAATACTAGAGCGATCGACGAGTTGTATAGTAACACTAGTTTCAGACAATGAATTGAGACCCAAAAACATACATAAGTCACAGGACATAACATTAATTGAAGCACCTAGGTCTAACATAGCTTTGGTGAAGCCAGCATTGCCTATCGCACATGGTATAGTAAACATACCTGGATCTCCATATTTTTCAAGCAATCGTTTATGAAGTATGGCAGAAACATTTTCGCTTAAACTTACCTTTTCTATCTTTCTCATCCTTTTCTTGCGCTTCATCATGCATAACTCTTTCAAGAATTTTTCAGACAATGAATTGAGACCCAAAAACATACATAAGTCACAGGACATAACATTAATTGAAGCACCTAGGTCTAACATAGCTTTGGTGAAGCCAGCATTGCCTATCGCACATGGTATAGTAAACATACCTGGATCTCCATATTTTTCAAGCAATCGTTTATGAAGTATGGCAGAAACATTTTCGCTTAAACTTACCTTTTCTATCTTTCTCATCCTTTTCTTGCGCTTCATCATGCATAACTCTTTCAAGAATTTCACATAGCGAGGCACAATCTTAATTAAATTAAAGAGTGGAATATTTACCTCACAATTGGATCATAAAGAATTTGTTCATCTTCCCACTTATGATCGGATCTTAAGACGCGAGGAAAGGGTGGTGCAGGTCTTGAAACCTCAGAAGATCACTCTTTGGAAGCTTTCTTAGGGGATTGAGCAACATCAAAAGTCGGATCCGTCAAAGGAGATGGCGGCGGGCGCCGTGGAGAGGGGTGATGGGCGCCGTTTTCGCAGTGTGTCTCCAATTTCGTCTCTTTGTCCTTTTTTCCCAAATCAACTTCCTCTCTAGGCCTCTCTTCAATATTCCTAGTGGGTGTATTCACTTGTTTATCTCCTCTAAGGATCATGGCGCTTACATTTTCCTTTGGATTAACTACCACTTGTGATGGCAACTTTCCCGAATATTTCGCTTTCAATTCACCAATCTCCTTAGCCATTTGACTCAGCAATTTCTCTTGAACACTCATCTTGTCCAATAACAACCTCAATGTCTCATCCCTGTCATTTTGTTGAGTGTTTCTATGATGATTCTCATATTGTCCTCTTTGAAAAGGAACTTGTTGCTGCTGACCTCTTCCATAGAATCCAATTTGGTAATTTGAATTGTAGCCTTAATTGTAATTGTTACCAAAGTTGCGGCGAGGTCCATAATCCATTGCATTTACTTCAGCTGTGCCCTCCTAAATCAAGGGACACTTATCATTCGGATGAGTTGGATCTCCACAAACTCCACAAGGTCTAGGCTAATGGGGTTGATTCATTTGCATAGCCATCTTGTTCACGATCTCCATAAGCCTATCGACATCATCCTTGTGTCCATCTTTCAAACTATCCAAATTATGAACTCCTCTAACTCCTTGGCGTCTCCCATATTGTTGCGATGCATTAGCCAACCCTTCCAAAATCTGCATTGCTTCCTAAGGTGTTTTTATCCAAAATATCTCTTCCGCTAGTGGCAATGATGAAACTCCTATCAGTGTCAAGCAACCCTTCATAGAGATATAGCACTAGATCATCCTCAGGTATACCGTGTTGTGGGAAACTACCCTTAAGCTTCTTGAACCGCTCAAGATACTCATAAAGTCTCTCCGTAGGTGATTGCTCAACACTAGAGAACTCCTTCTTAAGTTTGTTGAGGCGGGTCGCAAGAAAATACTTTTGTAGGAAAACTTTCTTCAATTGCACCCAAGTAGTAATGCTCTCTGGGGTAGGTAGTAAAACCAATTGCTTGCAACATCTTTCAAAGTAAAGGGGAACACTCTCAGCATCAATTGGTCGTTAGACAAGCCTTGGGGTCTCAGTCTATCACATACACTTGCAAAAGTAGCAAGGTGCTTGTTTGGCTCCTCCCCAGGCAATCCATGAAAGTAAGGCAAAATAGATGACCAATTTGACTTGATTGAACTCAAATCTTGAACCCTCAGGGAGATCAGGAAGACTAATTGCAAGTGGTTGAGCACTCAAATCAGGTTCCTTTAAGTTTCTCAGGATCCTTCTTGGTGGATTAACAACAACGTCAGTCATTTCTTCGTTCGTCTTAAACACGAGCCTCCTCTTCAATCGGAAAGATCTTTCAACCTCGGGATCAAAAGACAAAGACTATGAATTAGAAAATATAGTTTGAACCAGACAAAGACAAAACAGACTCAACATAAAGAGTAATTGATAGAGTTAAAGAAAAGAAAACTCATTTCTTCTCCCCGGCAACGGCGCCAAGAAGTTTGATGCGGGCCAAATGTCGTTGGCGATTTCGCCCTTCCCAAACTAGTAATAAAAATCCAAACTTAAACACACACCAGTAGATTAGGCAATCAAGCAATTAATAAACCAAATAACTACTAGTATAACAAGAAAGTACGGTGTCAAACCCACAGGGAGAAGCAATTTCCTATTCAATAACTCTAGACAAGACTCTTTAAAGCAAAAGAAATAACCTTTAGACAAATAGAAAATATAAAAGTAACTAAATTGCAAATCACAAAGCAAATTGATATCAAGATAGAAAGAACATTTCACCTGTAATTCTATGACAATGGTTGGAATTCATGCTCCTCGGATTGGTTTATCAATTATTTATATTCTTAGGTCTACTTGACTAAAGCTGAGAGATCTGCAGAGATTTACTCATCTTATTCGATATCACTAAAGAATAGCATTAAGAACTCAAGTAATCAAGGCCAATTGACACATTGACTCTATTCAATCAAGACAGATAGGCGCATATCGAACTCAATCTCAATCAAATATCCTCAACATAGATCAACTGAAATCATCCACTTATAAAGACAAAGAGACATCACTATCATCAATATTTTTGTTTGCTATCAAGAAAACAACAACGAATTCATAGCTAGAGATGCAATTCCTAACATGTTGATCAGGCATAGAAAGGAACACAAATATAAATTAAGCACTAGATGATAACTAAGAACATGAATAATCAAATACACTCAAATCCTCACAATCTAAACAACCATGTCTTCGAATCACAGGCAAAACTATGAGTTTAGCAACTCATAGACCAATTCTCTCTCTCTCTCTCTCTCTCTCTCTCTAATGGTGTTCATAGTTTCACACAATAGTCACACCCCATGACTGAATAAACTCAAAATAACGTAAATAGAGTCCTCAAGGGTTGGCAAAAACCCTAGGAGAAATAATAGAAAATAATATAAATTAATTGTCTTTAGATCCAAAATCGCGTATCCGGGATCTAAGGTAACAACGGACGCCGTTCCTGCAGTGCTCGTCGTTCCTCATTTTCCTTTAACGGATTCCAAAGTTGTGCCTCCTTGCTCCTCTTTAGCTCTTCTTTAGCTCCCATGTGCTCCAAAACATGCTTCTTAAGCTCTTTCCATAGTCCATCCAAGGTCGGAATGTAATTTTGTAGCATAAACACTGAAAACACATAGATTTCGAACTCGAATACTTCACAAGTAATAAACAGAACTAGACTCAAAATATAGCAAAACCAATACCTAATAGCAATAAGAAACTCCTATAATGCCTATATGAAATATGCATTATCAGTGCTCAACAAGTTCTTCAGCAAGGGGGAGAATGTTGCTAACACATGTGAACGCCAATAAGAGGGAGAATGTCCCTAATCTGATCAAGCTTGTCAGACACCTAAAAACTGAAAATCGATGACACCCATTCGTAAAGCTTCGAGACCCAATTCCAATTCCTCTAAGCGTGCCTCAGATATAGAAGATGGAAAGACTGATTTGAGTTGAACACCAGGAGTCACTACGAACTCCCCGGGGGTAAGATCGCCCTTCAATTTCCACGAGCCATCAACAACCTTAAGGATCCCTATGCGCTGGAAGCAGTTCACATCGACTTTGCCAAGGTGAGTCGATCTTTCTTCAAGGGAGGTGTCAAGGCAAGAGTATCAAAAAAATGTAGTGGAGAAGGTTTCCGTATGTCAGAGGGATGACGCGGGAGGAAGAGATAGTGTGGATCATGTGGTTTAGGATTAGATTAGGGACATCAACATTGTAACCAGACATCATAAGATAAAGAAGTTCAAGAAGCTGATCGGTGATCAATTCCCGTGAGTGTGATATGGGAATCAAGGAAAGACAGTCTGAATGAGAGGGGTGACCATCAGTGGAAATATCTTAGGGGAGGCCAAAGATTTTGGCAATCACGGCAGGGGTGAGAACAATTTTGGTGTTACAGATGGTGGTTTCTAGGGTTTGGTTTCCTCGGTCTCGTTTGAAAGTGAGGTTGACAAACAAGAGACGGGTGAGACGAGGATAGTAGACGTCTCCAGGGTTTAGAATAGGTCACAAGGTGGTGCCTTTCAAGAGAGTTGTGCAAGGTAGGTTGAGGGATTCAAGAAAGGTAGGATCGACCCAGTCATAGAGGCAAAGCTTTCGTGAACGGAAGGTGTCAAGCCACTTACCTGCTGCTTCAAAGTTTCGGAATTAGGACGCCGAAAGGCTAGGCACGGGCATCGTCGTTTCTTTTGGAGAGTAAGTGTCTTTAAGGGAGCAGAAATGGATACTAACAGAGCCTTCTTCCTCGATCTCCTTTTGTTTCTTCTTCATCGGCCGCTTTCCTTTTCCAGACGAGCCGGGATTGCCATGAGAAGTCTTTGGAGCCATCGAAATGGAAAATGTGGCCAAAACCTTCAGGGCCATGAACATACTATACTGTAGTTTAAATGCTGACGAATTCAATCATATTTCATCTAGGAGTAGTGCTAAGAAAATCTGGGATAAGTTGGCAGTAACTTATGATGGGACAAGGCAAGTGAAGGAGATGGAGTTAAACATTTACCTGCGACAATATGAGTTATTCAAGATGCTGGCCACAGAAACAGTAAAGGAGATGTTTACAAGATTTACGCAGATCGTGATTAACCTGACTCTAATAGGTAATATAAATAACAATAAGACAAATACTCTAGACGAGTGGGCGGGGGGGGGGGGGGGGGGGGGTTGAATAGAGTATGGATAATTTTCGCAATCTTTCTGCAGCCTTGACTTCAAGGGCTTTAAACCGGATTTCATGGCCTTGAACTGGACTTCAAAGGACTTCAAAGCCTATTGAAGCTACGGAAATTGAAAACAAAATTCAGTGCCAAAATAAAATATGAATGACACTCAAATTGTTAACAAATTTTGGCTCTTAACCAGTCTACGTCTCCGCCTAGGGTTATCCAACTCGTAAGATTTCAAATTTTTTTTTATTCCTCTCTTCCTTATGAGTCCTAGATAACTCCTAGAAGACCTTCATTTCTTCTATCACTCAAAGCCTAACCCGTTTCTATCTAGTCAACCCAAACTTCAGAGAAATAAAAGTCCCCTTGTCCACTTCGAAGTGTGATACGTTTTAGTATATGATACTCTTAGTATAACAGGGATTAACTTATACTATAACACTCGAATTTTTCCTAACTCTCAAAACATAAATTGTTTACAACAAGAGTGAGAAAAATAGTAGATCAACAAGTGACGATTGAGAGTAGATGGGAGTTGTGTGTTCGCAATGAAAGCTTTTTAAAGATGTGTCATTGGGAGAGCTTCTCTTCTGAATTTATAGTGCAGGTCGACCTCCTTTGTTGCTAATCCACCTCCAAGGATCTCTCGTATGTTTGAACATCTTTTCAAAATTGAATTGTGCCGCTCCTTTACCGTTTGAACTATGTTGAGAGATTTCCTTGTAACAACTCAGATCTTGCTACTGGATTTGCTAGATTTTCTGAGTTGCTGAGTATTTAAATTTCGAATCTTGCAAGAGTAAGTTCTAGAAACACCCAACGATATATATATATATATATATATATATATATATATATATATATATATATATATATATATATATATATATATATATATATATATATATATATATGTAAATGTTCAAATGAAAATGGGGCTTAAGATGAAAAATTTGCTTAAAGTGAAAATGGTCCAATTTGAAGGTAAATGGGCCTAATTTTTGGTAATTGGGCCTAATTAAATGAATAATAGATAAATGGGCCTATTTAATATGTAAATGGGCCTAATTTTATGGGGTAAATGGGTAAATGGGTAAATGGCCCTAAATATGAGATAAATGTCACCATCTCTCCCATATTTTCTATTTCTACCAATATCGCCCTTATTTTAATTAAAAAAATTACATATTTTAGCCCGTAATTTTTATTTGAAATAATATTATAAGGTGCATCTACAAGATTACAAAATGCAACAAAATATGCTACATCATATTTATTGTCTTTATTTTAAAAAGTGAAAAGTATGAGATTACAAAATATAAAGTGAACAAATAATACAATAAAGATTATTATTAATAAATTCCGCATAAACTATTTATGGTTGTCTTCTTTTTGTTCCCGTTCATGAATAAGATTATAAAGTGCAATAATAAAATGATAATGTGCACAAATAAGATGACAAAGTGCATATATAACATTATGGTGTGCAAATATAACTTTAAGTTGTGCAAATATAACATTATGTTGTGCATATCTAATAATATAATGTTACGTTGTGCACAAAATAATATTATGTTGTGCAAATATAACATTATATTGTGCAAATATAACTTTAAGTTGTGTAATATTATGTTGTGCAAATAAAATGATAAAGTGCCAGAATAAAATGATGATGTATGAATGATAATATGAAATGCATGAATAAGATTGTGAAATGCACAATTAAAATTATAAAGTGCATAAATAAAATGATGAAGTCTATGAATAATAATATGAAGTGCATAAATAATAATATGAATTGTGCACGAATAAGATTATGAAATGCAAGATTAAGATTGTAAAGTGCAAGATTAAGATAATGAAGTACACAATTAAGATTATAGATCAGGTGGAATCGAACCACCAACCTTCTGAACAACAATTGTTCAGACGCTCTTCCCTAATTGAGCTTATGGATCTTAATGCAAGTACAAAACTAACTCAAACAAAGAACACATCTTCACAAAACTCAAAGCCAACATTTTTATTCATAGAGGCAATTAATCAAACACTTGGTGGGCAACAGATTTAAGATGTTCATGATATATTCATCTCTCCTAGGTAGTCGGACTATTTAATTAATTAAACTAAAGTGCCGCCCCCAAATCTCACTCTTCAATCAAAATATGCTCCTGAACAAGCTTAGTAACTCCACTGACAACCGATCAAAATCAAGACGAGTAGAAAATCCAATCACCAGCCTAAATCACTAATACTAATTCCCTTTTTTTTGCCAATCCAATAAACAATTTGAATCGAATCCTGTCAAGATGTAACGGGTGGTTGAGGTACCCCAACAAAAGGTGTTCAACGGCGTTCCCTTTCCCCTCGTTGTGCAGCCGTCCTCGTCGGCGGCCACCGCCAGCAACTTGGCGAAGGTTGTGCGGGCCCACAAGTCATGGGTGGAGGCCAGGCTCCACGAGGCAGGCGCCGTGCTGTTTCGGGGATTCGATGTCCCCACGGCCTCTGACTTCAACGACGTCGTCGAAGGCTTCGGGTACGAGGAGTTTCCGTTCGCAGGGGTGGGCACACCGAGGACTCACGTCGTCAGCCGGATCTACACCTCCAACGGCAGCCCTCCCCACTCCTTACAAAAAAAGGATGATACCACAAAGGTCCTACCAATTGAGGCTACTTAACCCACAAAAAGGTATACCCACAAATTTCTACCCGCTCATTTCCACCCCACAAAAAGTTGTACCCACAAGCCACATCACCCACCTAACAACACATACTATCCCACACATTATGAACACTCAATCGGTCAACAGTCAACCCAAGCAAATGAAAAGAAAAGCAAAAGGCTACCCCTCTGCAACTTTTCAAAAGGCAAAGGAGGATTGCACACGCCACCTCCATAGATGACACAACACTAGTCCCACACACATCCAAAATCATTCTTCACATCCGGAACACGCACTCCCCTCCAAGCCCGCATCACACACGCCACCACCAACATCGACGACCGACTCGAAACGCATTCAGCCCATCTTCTAATGATAGTCCGAGCAAACCACCGAACATAGGAAGAGAAACACCCGTTCAACAAAACAACAAGGAGGAGAGCCCAAGTACCAACAGCCCTCCCCACTCCCATGTGCCCAAATCTCCTGAAATGGCGAAATCAACCTCTCTAATAATTGATTGATCGATCGGATCGGATCCGAACGTGCTCAAATCTCCAAACGGGTGGAACGTAGGAAATCGATCCCACGGAGAAGAAGACAGGAAATCCATACCCTGGCTTCTGCGACTACGGTTCCCCCGGCCGGAAGAACTAGATGTTCGACCTCGATCCCTCCCGACCTGAGAAGAGGGAAGGCGAAGGGGAAAGGCGGGGAGAGAGACATCGTTTTATCGGTGATGGAGAAAGGGGAAGACTGAAGAGAATTAGGGCTATTTTGTTCATTTGGGCCGAACAGATTTCATTTATTTTAAATTTAGGCCCGTTTTCACTTTAAACAAAATTTTCATCTTAAACCCCTTTTTCACTTTAACCTCACCATATATATATATATATATATATATATATATATATATATATATATATATATATATATATATATATATATATATATATATATATATATATATTTTTCACTTTAACCTCACCATATATATATATATATATATATATATATATATATATATATATATATATATATATATATATATATATATATATATATATATATATATATATATGTGTTTGTGTGCACGCGCACGCTTGATGAGATAAAAATTCCAAGTTATTAAATTATAAGAGAACCGTAAATGAAACTTAACTAAATGATTTAACATAATATCTTAGATTTAAAATAAGCTTTAAATCTAAGCCTAGCAAAAAATATATCCTGCACAATATATCCAATTTGTATAAACCAAAATACCTTTTATCTTTATCTTTCCTCAACCTGCAAAATAGATATTATAACATATGAATTTCGTCAAGGGAATTATCACATATGAAGTATAAAATGTGAGGAAATAAAGCATATGACATTACATCTTTTCTTAAAGCACTCGACAATAACGCATATGCTACTGGCTTCTACTTTTCTCCAAATGACAAATTCATCAACAACTCTAATCCTAATTCCCGGAGGGTTATGCTCATTATCGGCTAGGGACATAGTATATTGTGGAACTATCAAAAGAAATGGGATAAAGGCTCAAATTGGCTTCAAGCTAAGGTATAATATAAGGTAGATATGGATAAATATGGATAAAAGGTTGCCTCAATCATACGAAACTTATAATTAATGAACATGTATTATAATGGGTCTCAATAATAAATAACTATGCCAATACTCATAAGTTAATGCATAAGAAGAGTAAATCACATAATCAAAAGAAAAGGGAATATATGTAATCCCTATAAGGCTAAAAATACTCACTAGGAAAAGTTTTTGTTGGATTTTAATCATGCCTAGGAACTTAGATCGTAGATGTTCAATTATGTCCACTTAATATGTTTCACTTAAAACCAATTTTTAAGTTTATTAAATCCAAACTAGTTATGGAATTTAAATGATCATTATTTTATAAAAACCTTTCGAGGACTAAGGTAGATAGTTATTTGAATAACGACATAACTTGAATGTAAATATGCATGATATTTTTGGTATTTTTGACAATTTTCATTTTTTTTTATTTTCTAATACATAATAAAGTGTTGACCGTGAAATATATATAGAAATTTTAAATATGCTTTAAAATACAAAAATTAGACTCTAAGATAAACACTTCTCCCTCACACTTAAACTTTTCATTGTCTTCAATGAATGAAAAAAATAAAAATAAAAATAAAAATAAAAATAAAAATAAAAATAAAGAAAATTAAAAGACTCAATGGGAGAATGTGGGTGACTAACCGGTTCATTAGTCTTGAGGTGCTCGGTCCTTAAAGTAGTTGACCCAATTATCCATTATTCGGGATAGGTTGTTGAAAGCCACGATCTGTTTGTTGTTGTGGTGGAGGTATTCTAGATGAAAGTTCTTCAAATCTTTCTTTACGTCTAATATTGAAGTTTCTAGGTCTCCGAGCCTTTCATAGATATTTACCACGTGCTTCCATCGGGTCATTGGGTCTATAGTGGGGTCTCTCATGTTGACTTCTTGGGAATTTTCTACTTGATGGTCAGGAAACTCATTCATGGGACCCTCCTATTTCGCATGATCGTCCATAGGCTCACTATCATCTTCTATATCCATAGGAATAAAGCAATCGTGCACCGTTCGACCATTTGGGATGTTTCTTGGGAGTGATAAATGAAAGGAGTAAGTCACCTATTTGAATGGGGGAAATTCTCCATTTATACAATCTAGTCTTCATAGGGGTTGTATATCTTGCAGGTTGGAGGTCTTTGTCAATGGCGTAAGACCTTCGAATGAGACTTCTTCTTCTGCCACGACTAATGTGATCAGGCCACCGAAATAGATTCGTCGAGCATCTTTGCAAGCTACAACCTTTTGTCAAGATCGCAGGAAAAGCCTTTCTCTGTCCGGAACTCTTTTGATTCCTAAAAGAAGACAAAATAGCCAACTCTATGGGTCTAGAGAGAACGTTACAACATCATTCCTCCCCCGGAAGGTTCTATCGAGAACCAACTAGCAAATCCTTAATGGAGGATGAGTGATGTAGATGTTGGGTTCTTCTCTGTGATATAAATGTTTGTTGAATACCTCTGCTCGAGTGCTTGTTGGAGAAGGGTATCGAGCAGCACGTTTCCAGTGAGGTGTGGGGGCCGATGACATCCCTAATATGCGTCCCACACTCTCGAGGCTTCTCGAGTATGATGTCTCTTATAGCTTGAAAGTGACTTGATCATTACTATGTAATTTGACTGTTGCAATGAATTCTCTAGTGACGTCAGGGTAGATGAAGCTCTTTTTCTGCATATATCTCCCAAGATCCCCCTTTTTAAGCATTGTCGGCGTAACATAAAAAAGATCCAACACCTTTAACGTTTCTTCACATAAAAACTTCGTTGTTGAATATTTATGAGTTCCCAATCTCTACCACCTCCTTCGTTTAGTTGAACTCAAGTTCTCAGGCTCAATCATGTTATTGGTGTCAGTCATGATTAGAAAGAATAAAGTTTTGAAAAATAGAAATGATCTCACCGAGCTTCGAGTGAAAAACTCAAAGAAACAAGTCACTGCAGGATAGACGAGCGCCGCTCGGCGGTCGGCGGTCGCTGATGATCTAGGTTCGTCTGTTCTACGGTTTCGCCTTCGAATTTTGATGAAGAACCTTCAATCTTCGCCTCATTCTCTTTAAATTAGACCTGTTTGAATGCTTTTGATCTCCTGAATGCTATGAAAACACAAAAGGATTTTCGAATGAGGATCATTGAATAGGGATGCATTGTATTTATAGAAGAAATTGGATAAAATTTGAAAGAAAAAGATAGAATTATAATGTATATAATCAAAACCTCAAAGAATTAGAAAAATATGAAGATAAGAAGGTAACAATTCAACTCCCTCATATTAACATCGGAGATACAACTGATTTTGGATCGGATTTTTAAAGCGAAATCTTATCATTTTACCGTTTTTGGGCTATAGGCGGGCGCCGATAACACTGAGAAATGATCGGTGGGCGCCGATCTTCAAATCCTTGATTTTCCTTTATTTTCTTCATTTTCTTTTATTCTTTTCTTGGATAGCCCTTAAATCTATATCAACACATCAAAACACACATTCTCTTCCAGCGAACTAGAGTTTTATTAGTGCAAACTTGAAATTGAAATTTAACTTGAAATTGATTTTGCAAATGTAATTGTTGAATGATGAATAAAATTACTAGCACGATTTGCCTCCCGAGAAGCTCCTTTGTTTAAACTTCGTTGGCTCGACGTTTTGACCCCTCACTGGGTCTCCTTGGCCGTTTCTTTTGGATTGACTACCACCTGTGATGGTAGTTTCCCTAAAGGGCGTGCCTTTAGTTCTCCGATCTCATGTGCAATCTGTCTTATGGTCTTTTATGTAGTTGTGCACTTGTCCAGAATCAGTCGCATGGTTTCATCCTATTGAGGTTGAGCTGTTGTCATAGGGTTTTGAGGTCTAGCATCGAAATGGTTCCTTCCTTGTTACTGAGATTGAGCATTCGGCCTGTTCCTGAAACTATGATAACAATTTAAATTGAAATTCAGGTTAAAGGAGTTTTACCATATGGTCGAAGATCGTAGTCTCCATCTGCATTAACTTCCATGACTCCTTGAACTTGAGGACATAGATCGTTTGGATGTGACGGATCTCCACACATTCCGCAGGGTATGACTGGCGGTTGAGTGACATGAGTAGCTAAGCTTTTCACTAGTTATATCAGCTTACTAATCTCATCTTGTAGGATAGGAATGGAGCTTGCATTCTTGACATGGTGTATTCCTCGAACTTCTTGTGTCCTTCCATACTGCCGTGAGGTATTAACAAGATATTAAAAAAATTTCATCGCCTTAGTTGGAGTCTTATCCAGAACATCTCATATGGTGGTTGTATTGATCACTCCTCGCTCTGCATCAAACAATCCTTCATAGATATAGAGAACAAGGCCGTCCTCCATGATTCCATGATGCGGACAGCTAGCTTTGATCTTGTTGAAGTGTTCAACGTAATCATATAATGATTCTGCTGGAGAATGCTCGATAATGGATATTTCCTTCTTGACTTTGCGGTGTTGGGTACCTGGGAAGTGCTTGTTCAGAAATGCTTTTTTCAATTCTACCCATGATTTGATACTTTTCGTTGGTAGATAGTAGAGCCATTCATTTGCAGCATCTTTGAGAATGAACAAAAATACTCCGAGCATCATCTGGTCAACAGTGATTCCATTTGGCCTTCCATGATCGCAAACCGCAGTGAATTATGCCAGATGCTTCTAGGATATTCTCCATTCCTTTTGTGAAAAGTAGGCAACAACGATGCCCATCCTGATTTGAATTCAAAGTTTAAACCAGTTGGGAGATTTGAGAGCTTGATGGCTAGCAACGGTGATGTAAGTGTAGGCTCCTTGAGATTTCTCAGTGTTCTTTTTTGTTTATCTTCATTGTCGGCCATTTTGCTTGATTGTTGTCTTCGTAACCTGGAAAAACTTCATTTAATTTTTATATCAGAAGGCACTCGAGAAAGATTAGCAGAACGGGTGTGAACCATACAAGACGGTTGCAGCCAAAAGAAACTTACGAAATACGCTTAATAAAAACTCGGTATTCCCCGGCAACAGCGCCAAGAGTTTGGTGTGTGCATAATGTCGTGTGTTCTACACCCCAAATATGAATTCTATACCTTGAACTAATAACTATTATTAGGCTATTAGCAGCAAGTACAGGTCGATCCCACAGAGAGTGCGTGCGAATTTTGGTCAAACGTATTAAGCAAGCGAGCAATTCGTAATGAGAGTGAAAGCAATAATGAGCATAAATAAAGTAAATGAAGTAATGATTACAAAGTAAATAATAAGAAAGAGGATATAGTTTTATTTATATTCGCAACATTGGTAGTTCCATGATCATCAAATTATTTGGTTAGGCTTGAATATCTTAATGTCGGTTTGTGCACATAATTGAATAGCTTTCTGAATCGATCACTATTAATTCCCTAAACTCTTGCATGAGGAGAAACAATAAGTTCCTAATCACATAAGCACATAATTCATGTAGTTCTTGCTTATTCAACGTGTCACCAGGTTGTCAACCCAACGATCGCATAGGCTAAGAATAACACAAAACCATTTGTTATTACTCTTTAATATTCATGAATTCCAACCTATTTATCAACATATGTTTGCTACTATATCGGATTAAGGCCTGCAATAGAGGATTTAGTTTTAATCTATTAGCATGTTGATTATCTATCTTAGTGGCCAACTAAAACAAGTAAAAAACTTAACATATATATAAGAAAAAGAGTAATAAATAAGAAAATATGTGTTAACCATAATTATAAAATAGCATTAAAAACAATCCTCACATGTCTATAACCAATGCATAAAATATAAGCAATAAAAGGGTTAACCGAGCATGGCTTACTGAAATAGCGGATAATGGAAAAGTAGAAAAATGTAAGAAGTGAGTGGTGTGTGAGTTATGTCTCTTGTGGCCGAGGAGAGCTGTATTTATAGGCATGGAAGGGGTAGAAATCAGAGATCTTAAGTTCGATCCACGTGCAGAATATATGAAACAGTCGTCGGCGGGCGCCGATTCACTATGGCTCAGCGGATTGTTTACTTGGTCCCTCAAAGGCACCACTCTTATGTAGTGTCTATTGTCTTCTTCTTTTCTTCTTGTCTTGCTCGTTTCTTCTTCCGTCTTGTTCCTCAGTCCTTCCTTATGCTTCTTAAGCTCCTTGTCTTACCGTTCTGTCTCCATCAGCTTGATCCTTAGGAATTTGCATAAATAGGCATAAAACGCTTAGATTTCAAACTTTGCAACTTTCAAGGCAATGAACGTACTTTATGATAATAACCTAACTAAATAAAACCTAAATGATCTAAGAATGACCTAAATTACCTATACAAATCATATATTATCAATAAGGTAATCAAACTAGAAGATATCTTCAAATATATCATTTGAATTTAAAATCGCATGATTTTATAGGCATTTTAGGTAGTCCTTAAGTCATTTAGGTTGCGTTTAGAAATGTTTTCAGTATAAAGTGCATTCATTGTCTATTATGTTGCAAAGTTCGAAATTTACGCGTTTTATGCCTATTATGCAGATTCTTGTAACCAAGTCTAAGGAGAGAAGTGAAGTTAAATTCTAGATCTATGGAAACCTAGGATGAGTCAAGGATTAAGATAAAAGAATAAGTGGAAGAAGCCAAGGCACGAAGAAATGAAGAAGAAGTGTTCTGCAAAGGCAGCGCCCGCCAACCTTGCAACACCTATGGAAGATCATGAATGTAACACCCGACCCACATCGGATATCATAAGGATGTTGGGAGTGATTTATAAGTGATTCAAGCCCTACCCATGTCACAAGAGCTCTTTCTTTTCAGGCTTCAAGTGAGGACAACGGACCTGAGAGCGCTTGCTTAGCATGCGAGAGGTCTGTAAGACCCCGGGTCTTAAGAGGCACTAGGCCGCCAGCCCATGCCACCTAGCCCTCTCAGGTCTATTATCCTTACTTGGAGCCTGAAAAGGAAGAGCTCTTGTGACATAGGTAGGGCTTGAATCACTTATAAATCACTCTCAACATCCTTATGATATCCGATGTGAGACGGGGTGTTACAATCTCCCCCACTTAAAGCACTGACGACCCCGTCAGGCCCAAGGGACTGCCCTCCGGGTGGAGCGTACCCGATCATACTGTCGGCGCACCTCCGAGCTCGGAGTCGGCTCTCATATCATTTGTAAGACCCGAGGTCTTAAGAGGTGCCAGCCCATGCCACCTAGCTCTCTCAGGTCTGTTGTCCTCACTAGGTAGGGCTTGAATCACTTATAAATCACTCCCAACATCCTTATGATATCCGATGTGGGACGGGGTGTTACAATGAGCACCCGCTAAGTCGGCGTTGACCGCTGATCATTGGCTCCACCGATCCCGTATCTTCATAGATTCGCAACGACCGAATTCAGTCCATTGGGCCTTACTTCTACCTCAAGTTTGTCAACTTCTAGGGTTTCCAAGGATTGTAAATAAAGGCCTCTCCTCAGTCGTTTCAAATGAATTCACACCACATTACCTTTCTTATCTCTCTTTTTCCTTCCGTTGTTTTCAGCTTTACGGTAAGTCATGCTCGATTAAACATTTTCTATAGTTTTGCTTATATTTAGTGCATTGGTTTAGGACATGTGAGGGATAATACTTTATGGTAAATATATAGCTTATTCATATTTGGTTAATTATTACGCTTGTTCTTTACATGTTTATGTTATTTATTCGTGTTAACTGGCCATTAGGATAGATACGAAACATGCTAGGGATTATACCTATATCACTTATTACCTGCCTTAATCCTATAAACTATCAAACATATTTTGAGGAACAGGTTGTAAATTATCGGTATGTGAGAGTAATGACATGTAATTAAGTGTTATTTTTAGCAAAAGCGATAGATGGGTTGACAACCAAATGACACGTCGAATTATGCAGGAATTACATGAGTTACATGTTAGATGATTAGGGACTTATTGCTTCTCGAATCCCATATAAGAGTTTAGGCCGAAATTAGTAGTGGTCGAATAGGAAGCTTGGTGCGTGCCGAAAGTCGTGTGTTCTACACACCAAATATGAATTCTATACCTTCAACTAATAACTAGTATCAGCACCGAGTATAGGTCCATCCCATAGAGAGTGCGTGCGACTTTGGTCAAACGTATTAAGCAAGCGAGCAATTCGTAATTAGAGAAAAATTAATGATGAGCACAAATAAAGTAAACAAGGTAATGATTGCAAAGTAAATAATTTATGAGAGGTATATAGTTTCACTTATATTCGCAACATTGGTAGTTCCGTGATCATCGAGTTGTTAGGTTATGCTTGGATATCTAAGTGTCGGTTTATGCACAGAACTGAATAGCTTCCTAACTCGATCACTATTAATTCCCTAAACTCTTGCATGGGAGTTGAGAAGCAATATATAAGTCCCTAATCACATAATTACATAATTCATGTAATTCTCGTATATTCGACGTACGTGTCACCTGGTTGTCAACCCAACTATCGCATCCGCTAAGAATAACATTAAACTATATGTTATTACTCTTTCATATTCATGAATTCCAACATGTTCATCAAGATATGTTTGCTACTGTATCATATTAATGCCCGCAATAGCGGATGTAGCTATAATCTCTTAGCATGTTGATTATCTATTTTAGTGGCCAATTAAGACAAGTAAACAACTTAACATATAAAGAACAAGAGTAATAAATAACCAAATATGCATAAACCATAACTATAAAATAGTATTTAAACAATCCTCACATGTCTCTAACCAATGCATAAAATATAAGAAAAATTGTAAAAGGTTTAGCAGGGCATGGCTTACCGAAATAGAGAAAAACGGAAAAGAGAAGGAGATGTTAAGTGGTGTGTATGAGATGTCTCAATTGGGGTTGATGAGATCTGTATTTATAGGCATAAAAGGGGTAGAAATTGGAGATCTTAAGGTAGAAGAAAAGCCCAATGGGCCAAATTTGCCCAGGTGCAAAATCTTTTGGAAACAGCGATTGGTGGGAGCCGATGGACTGTAGCTCCACAGAGTCTTCATTTGTGTGTTGCGGTCGGCGGGACCCGTTTACTTGCCGAGGGCGCCGCTTCTCTGCAATGTCTCTTCTTCTTCTTCTTCTTCTTCTTCTTCTTCTTCTTCTTCTTCTTGTCTTGTTTTGCTCGCTCCTTCTTCCTTGATCCTTCCTTATGCTTCTTAAGCTTTATATCTTAGCTTTCCTCTATCTCTTTTAGCTTAATCATTAGGAATCTGCATAAATAGGCATAAAACATGTAGATTCCGAACTTTGCAACTTTCAATGCAATGAACGTACTTTATGATAAAAACATAAGTACATGCAACCTAAATGACTTAAGAATGACCCAAATTACCTATATAAAACATGCATTATCAAAGCTATACAACTCTATGCACAAACCGACACTAAGATAGCCAAACATAACCTAAACAACATGATGATCATGAAGTTACCAATGTTGCGATTGTAAGTGAAGCTATATTATCATCATTATTATATCTTTTATTACGATAATTTCTACTGTTACTCTTATCTCTCACTTTCCATTGTAATGATTCTCTTGCTTACATACTACGCTAGCTAAAGTAGGACACACTCTCTATGGGATCAACCTTTACTTACTACTGATGCTAGTTATTTGTTGAAGGTAGATATATTACTATTTTGGTTGTTAGAACACACGACATTCTAGCCGCACCACCCACTAAGATAGACTGCATCGCGCTAAGGGTTATAGCTACATTATGCTATTGTGGGCCTTGATCTATATAGTAGCCATCACTTAATGCAGGAATAATTCGGGAAATTTGATATTGCAAAAGGATTGGCATATAAGAGGTGTTTCTTTTGGTGCAATCGATAGCTGGGTTAACAATAAGGTGAGATAGTTGAGGATACATGAGGAATGGTTCTATGTGCTAGGTTTTAGGACTTATTGCTACTTGCCCCCTCCCCCTATGTGATACAGTGCAATTGTCGATGACTCTTGGTGACATTGAGGACAACATGAAGGTTCCATTCGATGGTCCTATCACTCGTGCAAGGGCCAAGAGAATTCAAGATGCAACCAAATCCCTTCTTGTCCGTTACCAAGGAACGATGGAGCAAGGGTTCATGCCACCCTGAATCTCTTTGCTGAAGAGTACACCACTGACGGAGGTAAAGTCGTTGATTCACCTCGCCAAAAATAAATCCCAAACAAACAAACTAGTATAGTATGCAAGTAAGGGGTCGAACCCTAGAGAATCAAGTATTTCTAAATATTGTGTATTTATCAATATAAAAGAAACGATTTTTATGAATGAAAATAAAAGAAAATAATATTGACAAAAACAAGTAAATGATAGAAGAAAAGCGTTTCCACCTACAAGTTCTCGACTTTGGTTGGTTTTATTGATCATCGAATCCTTTTCAAGTTATTATCGTTTCCTACGAATTCCTCCCATCTTGGTTTAAATAGATTAAAAGTCCTACGAGTCCAATTAATCCCTTACACCTCAATGCAACCCTAACACGGTCAAGATTTAACAAAGAGATAGCAAATAGTCCCAAGAACTTGAGCATATAAATAACACCAATTAAACACGGTAAATCAATGTTTAAGATATATGTCAACTCCCTACATAATCATGCTTCAAACACGGAATCCACAATCTTATGCGTGCTACTACGGAAATAACACAAATACGAAAGTATTAAATCCTAGCATGAAATCAATATTATCAAGGTAGCTAATCAAGATAACATCAATAACATAATCAATATCACATAAAGAAGTTGAAAGAATTATAGAGGAAAAATAACTTAAATTAGAAACTCACAAACCACCAACCAAGTCTCGAAAGTGTAGGCGGAAACTATAAAATTAGCCAAACATGGCTTACCTAAGCTTTCTTCTCTTCAATGGTGATATCTCTACTTGGAATTAATTAGAAAACTAAGCCTAGAACATCCTATTTATAAGCCTAATGTCTTTCATAAAAGGTAGATAAAAGATAGATAAAAGATAGAAACTTCCTAAACAAACTAGATAAAAGATAGAACTTTCCTAAAATAATTCAGCGTCGGATTCCGCTGGCAGCGAGAAATTTCCGCTGGCAGCGAATGGCCTTGATTGAGCTTCTGTTGGATTTCCGCTACCACCTCGCTAGCACACTCGCTGGCAGCGACTTTCATGCCTTAGATTTTTCTCGAGCTTCTCCGAGGACCCTTCTTTCCGCTTCCGCGAGACACTGAACCCGCTGCCGCGAGCTGGGCCTTCCACTGCTGCGAGATCTCAAACTCGCTGGGGCAAGTTCCTTCTTCCGCTGGAGCGAGTAGCCGAAGCTTCGGGTCCTGGTGATTCTCGCTGGCAGCGGAATTTTCCGCGGCAGCGGACGTCTCGCTGCAGCGAGATTAGTCGCTAGCAGCGGACGTTGCTTGCCCTTCCTCTCTCGCTGGCTCCTCCTCTCGCGGACTCTCTCTCGCTGGTTCTCCTCTCGCTGGCTCTCTCTTCCCGCGGGCTTGCCAGGCTCCAGGCTTCTGGTTCCACTCGCTGGCAGCGACTGTATCATTCGCTGGCAGCGACTGATGCCCAGAGACTTGATTCTTCCTTGTTGTTCCCTCGTTCTTTCTTTCCTCCTTTCTTTCTCTTCTTAGCTTGATTTGTTGACTTCACTTGGCCATGTTTAACAGCTTTCCCTTGCTTTCCACCATGTCGGATCTACGATTCTGCACAATTCCACCGAAATAGCGTAGATTCCGAATTTTTCCACAAAAAGAGTTTTATCTAAATTAACACTAAAACATGCATATTCTACAATGTAAATGCAACTAAATTATCCTATAATGCCAATTAGAAATGTGCATTATCAACCACTGACACAAGAGATGAGCTTCCGTCCCCAAACAAAGCTCATGCAAACTCGACACCACCCAACATAAAGACAACACTCGGCATACATTCGGTACACACTCGGTACTGGTTCATGTCGAGGGGAACATCACACATGTCGAGTGGGCCTAGGGCCTATGGCCGAGTACCTCTTGTGTTGGGCCGAGTTAGTTAAGTTAATTAATTAATTCTATTATTTTATGTACTTAGGATTAATAATGTGGAAGACTATATGTCCTCTAGATAAGTCTTGTCCACCAAGTTTTAAAGTTATATCTTCATTAGGTTTACTGTTATCTTTAGGTTTTAATTATGTCTTTTATCAACCTAAATTCTACCTTGCATGATTAGAATTGGTTGTTAGATTTTCTATTTAAACATTGTACTTTCTATTGAATTAGTCAGATTGAATAGAATTGAGGAACCCCTTTATGGATTAAAGGGTTCTTCGATTTCAATCCCGAAAGCTTTCTTGCTATTGTGTTCTATGATCTTCGGCACCACAATCATCAACACCTTCGTTCCCCACCATAACCGAAACCAAACACAACCTTAAACCAAGCAAGGTTCGTCGCAACAAGGAAGAAGAAGACCGACACTTGGTTCCTCGGCATCGGCTCCTGGGGCTTTGGCGCCTGGCGCCTAGGAGTGCCCTCGCTCCTGCTCTCGTGCGCATCCGGCTTCGCTCGCTCCCAGCATGCATCACCCGGACATCGTGCGCTTCGCTCGGCATCCTCAACTCCATCGTGTTCGCTATGGCTCCCTACGAGTGTGCCTGGCCTCCTCGATCTTGCCCTTGTCTTTGAGTACTCCCGCACGCGTCTCAGCGCCCTGAGGAGCCAAGCTCCTACGCTCTCATCCTCACATCCAACAAACCCGGATCCGTGCTTGCGAGCTCTCTCTCCCTCGTTTCCCTTGCTTTCCATTTCGTCGCTATTTACTTTAGTTTAAATTGTCCAAGTTTAATTCCGTCGCTTTAATTAGTTTCCTAATTAGTTTAGTTAATTTGTTAATCAAGAGATATTGGAAGAGCATTGCAAGATCGGGCAAATATACGACGTGGTTCTTGATCTTGAGCCCACAGGCGAAGGATCGGGTATCCTAAACGTATCACTATGTTAGAGTAAGGGAGTTAGATGGTTATCGATAAAGACAACTTATCAAATTCTGTACACAAACCATAACATGGCCCCCCCATGTTAGAGTAAGTGAGTTAGATGGTGATCGACAAAGACGACCTATCATAAAAATTTGTACACAAACCAAAACCTATAGTAATTTGTGTAAGCCAATCGAAACAGAATAGACCCCAAGGATCATATAATCACCATTGTTGCGAATATGAGTGAAACTATATTTCATTACTATTGCTTTCTACAATCATCAATAATTTCTACTCTCATTTCCTTATTGGTTTCATTACTGTTGCCTGTGTTACTAGTTATTGATTGCAATCACATATAAAGTTGCATACACTCCCTGTGGAATCGATCTCGATCTACTCACCACTAATACTTGTTATTTGAGTTGGAGACTCCACTATGGATTGCAGAGCGTCTTGTAGAAGACGATTTATTCCGCAATAGGTTACGAAGTCTCTTCAACTTCTCCTTAGATCATCCGCAACCATGGGTAACTTCTTTCCCCTTTTTTCCTCCATTTTCCTATCACAACTTTACAACTCATTTATTTTTTTGTTTAAAATAATTTTCACTTTTTCTACCTCTTTCTAAAAGATTTCCTCTACAACCATGGGAAACCTCTTTTACCTCTTTTCAAATTTATTTTCATGTTTTCTTTTCCTTTATATATCTTTCCCTTTATTATATATGTATCATCATATATTATTGTGAATTATTCTTGTTTATAATTTTATAAGTAAATAAAAATAGCAAGTTGTTAATATAATATATTTTATTACATCTAGATTAAAATAAAAAAAAAGTTAGAAACATTATAACATACGTAAATACTAATCGAACTACATATAAATTCGGATCATAACCTTGGAATTGGTTCCGCAAGTTAGAAACACTATAACATACGTAAATACTAAAGGCATATTTGGAATGGGTTGAGTATTTGGATTATTGTGATCCATAGTTAAGAAAATAGGTGCAGCTATAATAGATCAAGATGAGGGAATATATATAGGGTAAAATTGGGCTCAAATTATAGAAAAAAGTAAAATTAAACCCATGGGATATTTTATTTTAAAAAATAATGAAATATAAATATATTTTTATTTCATTTTAAACACTATTACAATTAATAAATCTAAATGGAAAAGAGAAGATCCTACTTTATCGTTAAAAAAAAGAAAATAAAATTAGAAAAGGAAAGTGGTTACCTCTTTTTATCAAGGTAACCCCTTCCAACCCCTTACCTTAAGGTAAGCCCCACGACCATGAGCTTACCTTTTAGCAACCTTAAGGTAGGTAAAACTCATGGTTGCTCATGCTCTTAGGTCAAACCATTCCAAAACGGTACTCCGCAATAGGTTGCAAAGTCTTTTCCAAGTGTTTGGAACGGCTACCAATGCACCACTTAACAGGTTGCGAAACCCACCCCACAGTTGGTTGCAAAATTTAACGATGTATTTAGTAAAAATTAACAGTGTATTTAACTTTTTTTATTCTATCTACGAGTCTATTTCTATTTTTTATATGTATTTCCTCTACTATATCTACAACGTGTATGGGCAAAAAAAAAAGTTAAAATTTTTTAAAATGTGGGTGTTAAAAAAAAACTGTGTTTTTTGATTAAAAAAACAGTGTTTGGATGCTTAAAAAACAGATTTTGTTATTTAAAAATCAATTATTATTAATATTAATTAATATATAATACTAAAATAGAGACGTGGAAATCTTATGTGGCGGGTTCTGGTGCGATTCGCTTACGTGTCGTTTTCTGGTGCAATCTGGCTCGGATTTTATTAACACGTCAATTAATGACGATCCAATGAATTTAAGCCATGCTAGACGATAACCCAATTTATTTATACATGTGTCATCCTATGTGTCCATTTTCATTAATGATTAAATTAATTTTTAGTATAAATATTCAACCTGATATCTTACAAATCTTATCATTTTACCTTAAGTTAATTTATAAATTTATAAATATTTTATCTAGAAAAAATTATAGATTAGATTAATTTATAAATGTTTAAGTCAAGTCAAATAATGGCATGTATACAATTTATCCACATATCCTATATATACGTACAATTTAATAGTTTTTAAATAAATTATATATTAAATAGTTTAAATAAATAGTATGTATAAAGCTTTAAGAGATTTATATATATTCATATCTCAATCGGATACTTGATAGATTTTAAATTAACTAAAGTGAAAATCAATTTAACCGATTTGATTTTATACAAAATTTTATCTTCAAAAGTTCAAATAATATAAAGCGATTACAAATTGTATAATTAAGTCCGTAAGTCCGTACACTTGCGTGGATGTAGACATTTTTTTTTTTTACAGTGTGCAAACATTCGGAGCTGTTACATAAAATGTAATCGCGCTCCTGGATCATCCTGACGGATGATGGTACAAAGATCCCTATTAAAAGGGATTGTAGATCTATCACTAATGATGCCCTTCGTGGCTATATAATCTACAACTCTGTTCGATTCTCTGAAGATATGTCTGAATTCAACTGATTCGAAATCTGCTCGCATGATATTGATTTCTTCTACTTGACGCATAACTTCCCATCTGATGCCTTTCCCTTGAGTAAGAGATCTCATTAGCTCTTGATTATCTCCTTCTATCGTAATTTTCCGTAGTCCCATTCTTTGAGCATATTGCATGCCTATCTGGACGGCTGCCGCTTCAGTTTGAATAATCGTGCCTTGACTTACTTCCTGGTGAAAAATATCAATTACATGGCCCGTAGAACCACGAATGATTCCCCCCACCTGGCAGATGCCAGTGGGCTTGACAGAACCATCTACATTAATTTTGTAGATGGTTCCTTGTGGTCTAGTCCATTTAGACATAGACCTCTTTTTTCTTTTCCAACTTTCCTTATTTTTGTCACTATTTGCCAGTCTCCAGTCTTGTATTTCTGATTTGATCCGCCTTATTAGATTCCCAAACGAGCCGGGATTTATTTTTCTGAATATTAAATTGTTCCTGGTTTCCCAGATCATTTGCCAAATGACCACTAGATCTTCGAAGTGATGATTTGTTTGTTTTATTTGGTCCAGATTGTCACAAAGAGGACCTTGCATAGAGGTTCTTAAAGAATTTACCTGTAGATTGTTCATATTGCGCTATTAGCTCCTTTGCAAAGGAGCATTCTGAAAATAGATGAGCAGAGTCTTCATTACTTTGGTCGCAAAGGGAGCAAATGCTAGGTACTCTATTGACATACCTATTTAGCCTACTAGTTGTGGGGAGGGCGTCAACTTTAATTTTCCAAACAAGATTTATGATTCGTGGTGGAAGGTTTAGGTTCCAGATCCAGCGGTGATTGTCAGTGTTATGGTTTTGGATATTTGTAATTTTCTTCGCAGATTTAGTAGTAAATTTTCCCGTGGAATCAGGCATCCAGATTAGCCTGTCCGGAGTTTGCCAAGTTGGGATTTTGAGAGCTATAATGCTTTTAACAATGTTTTGAGGAAATAGGCGCCCTAGGAGGGGCTTATTCCAACGCTTTTGAGGAGTGAAGAGATGACAAACTTTCATATTTGGGTCATTACCCATCAAAGATTTGAGACTTATGTTAGGAATCCAAGGATCATTCCAGGTATTTATGGAGAGTCCATCCCCTATAAGCCAAAGGAGACCTTTTTCAAATTTATCTCTTAGGGATAATAATCTACCGAATTGCCAAGAGGTGGCCTGATTTGGTCTGTCTTTAATGCTATTATATTGCAAATATTTTTCTTTAATGACACTAACCCAGATATTATCTTCATTAGAGTAAAGTTTCCACAATAATTTAAATTGAAGGCTTATGTTCAACTCTTCCGCTTTTCTAATCCCCATGCCACCATGGGTTTTGCTTTTACAGATGTTATCCCAGCTTATAAGAGGGGTATATCTCTCCGTATGAAGTTTATTCCAGAAGAAGTTCTTATTTATCTGATCTATTTGGTTGAGAATACCTTTAGGGAGTAAGAAGTTCTGCATAAGATAGTTGGTTTTGGAACTGAGGTTAGCCTAAATTAGAACAGCTCTGCCTGCTTGAGAAAGATTCGACGCCTTCCATTTGGATAGGTGTTTTTTAAGGTTTTGGATGGCCTCTTCAAAAATCGAATTTCTAATCCTGCCATTAATTATAGGGATGCCTAAGTACTTTTCAAGAGTGCTAGAGATCGGAATTCCCATGCTTCGGGCAAGATCTTTGGCTAGGTTTTGACTAACATTTTTCGAACATTGGAGAGAGCTTTTACTATAGTTAATAGTAAGACCCGAAAGGTTGGAGAAATTATTTATCATATTCTGAATAGTATTTAGACTAGTGTGGGCAACTTTAGCAAAAATAATTGTGTCGTTTGCAAAAGTAAGGAAAGGTATAGGATTATCGTTTCTGGTGAGTTTGATCCCGGCTAGAGCATCTTCTTGCAAAGCCTCCTTGTGCATTTCTCTTGCTAGTCCTTCCATAACTAGAACAAAAATGTAAGGGGCAAGGGGATCTCCTTGGCGGATTCCCCTATTAGGCTTGAATTGTTTACCTGGGCGGTTGTTTACTAGAATTGAGAAGGAGGACGTCGTTAAACAAGTCATTACCCAGTTGATCCATATAGGATGAAAATCGAACCTTTGAAGAACCGCCTTGATATAACTCCAGTTGATTTTATCATAAGCTTTTTCCATATCTAGTTTTAGTGCCATCCATCAAGTTCTCCCTTTTTGCTTATGAAAGCTATGGAATATTTCAACGGCAATTAAGGTGTTATCCTGGATGGATCTTCCTTCTACAAAAGCTCCTTGGAAAGGGTTGATGAGTTTTGGTAGAATGGGTTTCAATCTATTTGCTAGAATTTTTGTAATTACTTTATAGATGGTATTGCATAAGCTAATCGGTCTGTAATGGTTGATAGTGGTAGGGTTCTCAACTTTTGGTAGAATGCGTGGATGTAGACATTAATGTTTGACTACATATTGCATGCATTCAATTAGATGGATATCTTATATGGATAGTTATGTATATATCAATAAGTTTGAAATTGTTAACAATTATCATTTTATACATTTTTTATCCTACTAAATAAATGTGCATAAATATAAAAGACTTACAAAAAAAATAATGGACGGAGTATTTATTTAAGCAACATCGGATATTGTTTCGGGTTATTTTATCCAAATGTCATCTTTTGTATTGATAAGATTTCATCATTGATTAATTATCTATTGACAAATAAAATCTTATCATTAATGTACATATACATATACATATACATATACATATACATATATATATATATATATATATATATATATATATATATATATATATATATATATATATATATATATATATATATATATATATATATATATATATATATATATGAATATTCAAATTAAAATCTTAAGTAGTTATAAAATCTATCATAATATAATATTTTAAGTTATTTTACACAGACATATATTCATTTTTAATATAAATATTCAGCCCAATATTTTAACTTATTATAAAACCTATCACTAACACAATCTCTTAAGTTATTTTTATACAATCTATTTATACTTCACATCTTATGAAAGGAGGGTGCATCATTTTTTATAAAAGGTGATAAGCAAAACAAATATCATTATCAAATATAGGAGGACGTTTGGTTTTTGTGTTGAAATTGTCCCAGTTTTGCCATCAATTAAATACATACAAGGTGTTACAAAAACAAGATACATGATATGTTCTTTAATTTATTAATTATTTTATATATAACATCATACTCCCCTCATTAATATCATAAGTAAATGATAGTTTAAATTCATTTATTAAAAAAAATTGTTAATCATAAAGAAATAATTTTAGAAACTAATTAAAATGAAAAGATTCAAGTTAACATATTTCCGAACTTTAAAGTCAAATTATATTAAAATTTTATTCTTTATAATTTTCTCACAATTTTTTTTAAATAGATGTATATGAAATATGAATACCTCTAAATTAAATTTAAAAAAGAGTATTTCCTATCTTAAAGCTACTAATCAATGATACTATTCAAAGTGAAATAAAGGGAGGATAAAAAAAAGCACACAAGATTCATAAATGAAACAAACCAAGAATATAGAAAAATATACCTAAATAGTATGATTGAAAATTATATACTGTACTTATTAAATATCAATTCACATTAATATAAAAAACTTATGAAAAAGCCGCGTAACACGCGGGTAATAAGACTGGTAGTGTTAAAAAAAACTACATTAAGCTACTTTTTTGGTGTTTATTTGTTTATTTGGTTTGAAAATACCATAATAATAACCAAATAAGCACCATTTTTTTTTTTACAAATAAACACATTTTCGTCCATACAGAGTTTATATTTTTCCATAAATTTTTAACTAATTTTACCAACTAACCGTTTATAAATTTTATTCTGGAGAGGATTAGAGTGAATTGAAAATTTAAGTCACCGCTGCGTCTCTTTACCATTGTATCGCTGTCGAGCACCATTAATGATTATATTCTCTAGTTTTGGTACGAGAAAGCTGAAAGAGATTTATATCGCACACTATTCATACTGAGACGAGATTATTTGTAGTCGTGGGGCTCATATCCGGCCAATGTTAATTATTGATTTCAAATTTGGTTTAATTTTATCCATTCAATTTCAATAGATATTTGAATATATTATATAGGTATGTATGTTCACATTTTAGGTATGTGAACACAAGCCACATAGATTTGTGAAAACGTAGTTCGACTCGGGGAACCTAATTTGCACACAAGCCACATGATCTGAGAGTATTAATTATATTAAAATTATTTTTTATTGAATTTTATTTGGATATTAAAATATATTTTTTTTTGAAAATTTTAGTAATAATTTTTAAGAAAACATAAATTAACTTGAAGTATATAAAAAGATAATGAAAAATCACTTAAATAAAATAACTTTAATTGTGCTATAAAATAATAGGTTTTGTAACCATTTAAGATATGAGATGGACACATGGATAAAATAAATGAGGCTATTGTCTAGTGTGACTTAATTAAACATATTGAATCATCGTTAATTGACGTGTCGAAAAATACATGTCAGATTGCACTAGAAAATGACGTACATATGCGAATGTTCACTAAAGTGACCATGTTTTTATGCTTATTTCTGCTTCTTATTTTATATATTATGGGTTGGGATTGTACATAATCTATGTAGTTTATGTTTATTTGCCAAATTATGGAGTCTACACTAGTTTCTGTTTAATTTCGCAGAAATCAGACGTACTTTGGAGCTTAAAGGAAACTCGTGAAGAAGCTAAGGATGACGCAACTGAAGAAAACGCCATTTTTCACCATGCATCGTTCTGAATCAAGCTTTGATGTCTTCATGAGAGTTGTATCCCTCGAAAAGAGCTTTCCAACGCATACTTATATGTGTTAATTCGACAAACAAGGGCTCAGGAAAGTGCGTTTCAAGAACAGAGCAAAATGCTGAGAGCTGGCACATCTACACGACGTCGACCAAGTTGGTCGAAGTCGACCAAATCAGAAACTCAACCCGATCTCGACGAGGAGAGGATAACTCGAGAATTGAGAAGACCACCCGAGATCGATGAGATTTTACTCGACGTCGACCAAGTTGGTCGAAGTCGACCAAAATCTTTCCTGGGCCGCGAGATTGTTGGATCAATCCGAGTACGAGTTGATTTGCTTGGGCTCGAAGCAAGCCCGGATCTATCCTTATTCTATCAAGATCTATCTATGGGAGAAGGATTTATCTACCACATGAAGATATTTGGATAATTAGTTAATTTCCTTTTAAGATAAATGTTCCTTTTATTAAAGTTTTATCTTTAGATGTTAGATAGATATTTCCTTCCTTGATTAGCAAGGATTGGAAGCCTATAAATAAAGCCCATGGGGCTGATTTCTATTCATTCATTCTTAGGAAGAGAAGTAGAGAGAGAGAGAGTGGAGGCCAAGAGGAGTTTGTGAAGCGAGAGCGGAATTAGCTCCCTTTGGTTGTAAACTCTGTTTTAGTTTATTAATGCAAGTTTATTTCCTTTTATTATTGACAAGTTTCCTTGTGATGAAGAGGGAGTAGTCCACCAACTTCTAGGGTCGGGGCGAGCCCGACGATAGCCATGCGTGTTTGAGGTAAAGATCAGACCTTTATTATGTTTTGAGCATCTGCTACCTTTTATATGTTTATTACCTATTCAATAGAGATCCATTCTAACAACTTGGATTGTAAACATAAAAATCGGTAGATACAATTAGGGTTTCTTGAAAGAGTTTCTTAATTGTTAAAAAAGGCGAAAGCTTGATTCTTCGATGCGATTTGCATGATTATCGTTATTTATCTTGCCTTATGCATGTTTGGTTATCGTTGTTTCAAACCCCGATCTTGGAAGTTTTCTTTCACCTAGTTTATTCCGAATTCTGAAAAGCTTTGTTCTTTTATTTACATTACTGTTCCTACCCGACTTCGACCACCCCTTGGCCGACGTCGACTACTGACCTTCGGTCGAGCAAGATCGCTGTTGCTTCTGTCTCTGCAGGAACTCGACTGTGACCAGCCTTACTCGACTAGGACCAAACCGTACTCGACGTCGAGTTGCTTACTCGAAGTCGACCAAAAGCAGTGACTTTGCCTTGCTCGAATTCGACTATGCTTGACCCCTTGTCGACTACCCTTAGCCGAGGTCGAGCACTCTGAAGTCGACACCAGCCGTGAGATTCGCCTGCTACCTAAGATCCGTTGACCAGCTTCCTCGAGGATCGATCCTGACTTCCAACTGCTACATCGGGAGAAAGTCTTGTAATCATTTGCGTGGACATAATCTGGTTTGATATATTTTATTATATTTTGAACTCGATTTCCTTCTACAACAAATTGGCGCCGTTTCCGGGGAAGCAATCATTCGCGCCTTAGGTAGTTAGATCTCACGTTTTCTTTAAGTTTTGATTTTGCAGTGTATGCGCCGTTCTGGTCAACAACCTGAGTTTGACCCCTTAGACGATTAGGAACGTTTCCTACACATCTACTCTAGATTGAAAAGAATCATGGCGACGACTTAGGGCGGAAATAGAAGCCAACAATGTTGCTCTCGCCGCTGAGAGAGCATGTACTGAGCATGAAGTCGAACCAAGGATGCAGGCATAAGCTGAGCTTGCCCATTTCCCTACCACTGCAGAGGATTACATGCATCCGACTCTTGTCGTGCATGAATCGACCATTCTAATCCCTGAAAATAACTTTGAAATTCGCACTGCTTTCCTGATTGAGATTAAAAATAATTCCTTTTACGGTAGATTTAATGAATGTCCTCTTGAACATATTACCAATTCACAATGCACAACCATACATACATATGCCTCTCACAATGCACAACCATACATACATCATCTCCACTCAAAACAACTCCAACATATAGATTTTTCACCAATTCTCCTCCTTATTCCCGGATGGGGTCAGGCTAATCATTGGCTATGATATATTTTTGTGGAGCTATAAAAAAAATAGGCTTTAAGGCTCAGCTGGGCTTCAAGCAAAGGATAATGCAAAGGGTAGATAAGGTATAATATGGCTAAAGAAAACATGCCTCAAACATTTGAAATTCACAAGTAACAAGCATGTGCAATACGGTAGTGAAATAAGAAGCATATGGAGAGTATAATCACACAATAAAAGCAAAAGGGAAATAATTATGAATAGTCCCTATAAGGCTAAAACAAACACACAAGGGTTTTATTTTTTCTAGATTTCAATTAAACCTCAACTATGAACCATATTTGCTCAATTATATTCTCAAATCATGCTCCAAAAATCATTTTCAAGCAATTCAATCAAATCATGGGATTTATGCAATAAGATCATAAAAATAAATTAGAAGACAAACTAGACCAAGATGGGTATCTTTAATAACACCTAAATGCAATGCATCCTATTTTTGTGAATTTTTTTTCCAAATGGGATATATGAGTAAAAATAAATATGAAAACATAAATAAACATGATATGCAAACTCCATCTATATGCAATGCCATCCCTCTCCCACACTTAAACCTTTCATTGTCCTCAATGAAACATAAAAGACAACAAAAAAATAAAAACATAAAGGAAGAGATGAATGTAATACTCACAATGTGGTGGATGGGTCTCTATGGGTCAAATCTGAGCACTGTGGCGGGTTAAAGGCTGCGACCTTTCCTGAAAGGTTAGTCTATCCAAAAACTAAAACCAACTATCTAATGTCTAATGGAAAACCTCATTTATTGAAAAGAAAACTAGCTAACTAGGAATTGAAATAACTAAAACTTACCTCAGGTTGCCTCCCGAGAAACGCCTTTCTTTAATATCATTGGCTTGACTTATTGTCAATCTCAAGACCTTATTTCTCAAACATCGCCAAGGCCCTCAGTAGCCTGTCATATTCCTGTGCACACATCTTACAAGGCACATCATAGCACAATAAATTGAAAGCATAAAATGTGGAACTCAAGAACCCTTTCAATCTATCAAAGAGCAATCAAAAGGATAAACATAATCACCATTACCTTCAAAATTGCAAAAGTTTACCTTTATTACCTCTTGCGCCTCAGCTGATGGCTCTAGAGTTGGTTCATCAATGGGAAAGCTCAGAATGGATGTTGCAGATGGAGTAGGAGACATATCACATGTAACCTCATGCGTCGACTCATGAGATTCCAAGTCAGAAAGCACTAGACCCTCACCTCCATCGTCGAAGACACTATCGTTGTCTGCAACCAATTCCTCCTCATTCGGCATGTCATTGTCGTGTTGAAACCACATAGGAGGGAATGAACTAAGTGTAATGACTTCGATAGGATCTTCCATTCTTGCATCCTTTTTAAAGGCTCAAGGGGTGGTGGGGTGGGTTTCCCAAAATCAAGGGAAGAAGACGTCGATGGGGGCTTATTAGTAGCATGCAGTGCGGCGATCGCCGCCCTCCTGTGGCGGTTGCCGCTCCTCAGAATTTTCACCCTCCGTTACGACTTCAACTCCTTTTTCTAAGCCCCTTTCCTTCTCACGTTTTGCACTTAAAATTTGAATGAGTTTGTTCATCTGATTCTCCAAGTTCTTACTGCTCTCAGCTTGCTCTTGCAACACTTGTGTAAGGCTATGGAATGGATCCTATAGGTATGTGACAGAGTTCTCCGTTGACGGAGGAGACATGATGAGAAATTCTTCTTGTGCAACATGGTAATCCATATAGCAGAAAAAATCCCACAACCCCGACAATCCTCCTAACCGCTTCAGGCCTCCGTTACTCAGGTGCTCAGCAAGCGCTCGTGTCTCAACAGTCATCCCATCAATTGATAGCTTTAAGTTCAGAGATTAACCAAGGTATTTGCAGTCCCTAAAGAGGGATTTCACAAAACATCCAACTTCCTACTCATTCAATTAGTTCAGCCAGCCTTAAAGAAACAAGTTTGCCACTTAGGTTAAGGTTCACAACCAGGAATCTACAAAACCTTAGCAATTGAATTGATTCTAACTAGTTGCGCGGGCTAGATAGAATAAAACAATCAAACATGCAAGCACAAAGAAGTTGAAACATTCAATATAGGAAATAGGGAACAAGATTCAAAAACTCACAATCAATCCAAATAAAGCTTCAAGTTGCAAGTAGAACGAAGAGAGTTTAGCCGCCCATGGCGAACATCGCTCAAATCTCTAAAGTGTCTGATGAATGAAAGAGTAGAATAGAAGTTCTGAAAAATAAATTAAAATTGGCCTTATAAAAGATCCAAAGTCGGCCATGAACCAAAACAAAAGCATCTAGGGTTTTTAGTAATCAAAACGTAGCGTACTGGCTCTGACGGCAAATGCGGCGGCCGCTGCATAAATGCTGCGGCCGCAACATCAACAATTTTCTCCAACTCCGCTGCGACGGTACTGGCGGCGGCCGCGGCATACATGCTACGGCCGCTGCATCGGACTTTCACGGAAAATCCGTCCTGAATTTGCTCTTCCTGTCAACAGAAAAGTTGTAGCTCTTCAAAAGAGCTTTCCAACGCATGGTCATAATAGTCAATCAGACAACCGAGGCCTCCAGAAAGTGCAAAACAAGTTCAGCATGTCTGGCGACAACTTCTGCAGACTTGTTCTTCGTTTAGGTTCGCTTCTTCTTCTCAGGACCTCTTGAGATCTTCATGTAAGCTTCTTCGATCAACTAGACATTCTCATCCAATGCGTTATCAACCCATTTATCCTTCTCGGATCCACAATTACCTAAAATAATCAATAAAATCGTGTAGATTCCGACTCCACCAACATAGAAAGCAAATATACAAATTCTACTTAAATCATGCATGATATGCATCTTAACTAAGCTCAATGCAACCTATTATGCCTACCTAAATGCATGCTATTAGGTAGCTTACGCAGGGGGTCCCAATCGCTATATGGGGGACCAAAGGTTCCAACAACCACAATGGAACCAAGGTGCCCCTAGGAACCCCCCGCTATATGGGGGACCAAAGATCCCAATCGCTATATGGGGGACCAAAGGTTCCAACAACCACAATCTACAGATGATCCTCGATTAAATGCGCCGGAATCAAGCAGAAAGCAAGCAAGCCAGTAGCACCGTCAATAATCAGCTCCAAAACATCAATACAAGATTTGGAGAGCTGGACATCTGGAAAAGGAATATTGAGACCCAAATGGGTCAATTCGCGGCACAAATTCCACGACCGACTGGGCAACTCCCTGGGCAGACAAAATCAAATCCCAAGGGGAAGAATGGACACGTCGCGACTGTAAAGCTCAGGAGCGGACATCAACTACGTGAGCCAAAGGTCGAAAAGCAGCATGATGGAGCTGAGAAGTTACTTGACATGGAGCAGAGACAAGTCAACGTCGACCAGTCTACTCGATGTCGAGTAGATTCACCCGAAGTCGACCAGCCACATGACATCGAGGAACCTTCTGCGTAGCAAGCCAACTCGAAGTCGACTCCTTTGGTCGAAGTCGAGGAAGGTGTGGTCGATGTCGAGGAAAAGCAACTCAAAGTCGAGGACTCAGCAGCATCTCTGACATCTGTTCTGGCTTCGAAGAAGAAAAAGACCTTGCCTTTCCCTTCCAAGGCTCTGAAAGATCCCACTGCAGGTAGGTTTAAACGCTTTGTTAAGATGCTTCAAGAACTGAATGTCTCAATTCCTTTTACAGAAGCTCTTCAAGAAATGCTTGTTTATGTCAAGTTCCTCAAGGAAATCCTTAGCAACAAGCGATCAATCTCAGAAATCGCCAGCAAATGCAAAATGATGGACTTCCCTGAGAAGAGACCTGAACCTGGTAAGTTCTCTATTACTGTGGGATTTGGAAAATTTAACTATGATGCCTTGTGTGATTTAGGAGCAAGTGTAAGCATCATGCCCTTATCGATCTGGTAAAAGATGAAGATATGATCTATAGAGCCTGTGGATGCCAAACTATACATGGCAAACAATACAGTAGTCATCCCTACAGGTATGGTTGATAATGTCCATGTCCAGGTTGGTAAGTTCTATGTCCCCATTAATTTCCTTATTATAAATTGTGTTGAAGATCCTACTAGCCCTATTATTCTTGGTAGACAATTCCTAGCTACTGCAGATGCTAAAATCAGCGTAAAGCAGCGATTGCTCACCTTCACAATAGGTGACGAGATCATAGATTTCTCTTTTGGCCCTGCAAAAGAGGAAGTTCCATGGCTAGAGGTGAAGAGCATCAGCAACCACGGGATCAAGCAAACAACGGAGGAAAACACTAGAAATCTACTCGACGTCGACCAAGGTTACTCGATGTCGACCACCCTGCTCGACTTCGACCAAAACTTCTCGAAGTCGACTTCCTCTGCTGAACACTCGACTTGCCAAGATCCTAAGTATGGGTCCCTCTACTCGACGTCGACCAGGTTTACTCAACCCTGAGCCCGAAGATTTCTGTTTTGGGCACGAAAAGGTAAGTCCAAGTATGATTTCAACCCCTCCTCTGTCCATTAATAAATTTAATAAAAATTGGCGAGCTAATATGCGAAGAATGAGAGCTTGAAAGAAAAAGAAGGAAGGCAAGGGATACTACGCAAGCGACCACCTATCAACTGAGCTTGCATACTACAATCAGGACCTAGATGATCCAGGAGAAGGGCCAAGCACAAGGGGGCCCCACATTGACGGTCCTTGAGCACAAGCGGAGAAGTCGGCCTAGCGACTCTAAAATCTAGAGCATGTACATAAAACTTTTGAATTTTGGGACTTTGAAACTTTTGGTTTTGATTTTGTTTGTTTTTGTTTTTGGTTTTGAATACTTCATGTGGAAGGTCTTGTCTTTGTGCGAGAATTTAACATTTTTAGGTGAAGAAACATAAAGGATCGCAAAGAGTTGAAAAAGAAGTCCCTCGACTAACTCAAATCGAAATCGACTACGAAGAGGATCGAGAAGAAAAGTTCTACTCGACTTCGACCTAGCTACTCGACGTCGACTAACCCAGAAGCTTCCTTGACTTTAGATTTCAACTCGATGCAGCCAGTGTACTCGACGCCGACCACGCCTACTCGACGTCGACCAGCACATTTACTCGACTGCCCTGTTTTGACTCTACGACGCGTTATTCGGTGAGTTCCTTCTTTTACCCTTATTTTATATTATTTTATACAGCGGGAACACTGTATATTTTAAGTATGGGGTGGGGGAAGAACTTAATATTATTTATTTATGTTTTATTCTTGTTTTTGGTTTTACATGGTGAACTTTGAGTGATTTTTAAAATTTTGTGCATAATTGCTAAACTCAAAGTTTTATGAGACATCTCCCAAAGCTTGTAAATTGTTTAAAGAATAGTGTCATGGAAGCTTATATTGAACTCGACGATACAAAATTAGATTCATTAGAGATATAACATGAAATTGCCTAGTAAGGGGAAATCACAATGAAATGCATATTTTATTGAAAACCATATAAGGAGGTAAAATTTGATGTTGTTTTTGATATGTTGCATGATAAGAGGACGGGGGACTTTATATTTCCATATAATGCTCATATTGTTATATCCTAGCCTTACCTATGCTTATGCATCACAAAAGCCATATATATGCCTTATTTCAGTTATTGCTTCACATGATCCAAATATTGCCCATTCTTTTCTTATCCGGGGATTATGTTGAGAATGATGTTACATTATGGAGATGTATATGGTATTTGTGTTGTTATTATCATTATGGGGTTTGGCAGGAAATTGAAAAATATATGGAAAATTTAACGAGTGAGAAAAAATCCGATCACCTTAGGAGATAAAGGTAGATCGACCCTGCTTACTGAGATAATAGTCCAGTGAGATGGGACACACATGTGAGGAGTCCAAAACACTAAGTATCCGGGGCCATTCATGACACCCATGTTTGCGACTCACGAGAAGGCAGTGATGAGCTTAGAGAGGTAAAAGCAATATTATTGATAAAAGCGTTATGAAAGGTGAGAAATCTTATGAAGAAGGGATGTGGCTAAGAAAGTTTAGAAATAATGCATTTCCCTAGATTATTAGCACCACATTGCCAAAATTTGCCCACCTTTAGCCTTTTACCTATCTACTCCTTTTTTATCTTAATTAAAGCCCTCTTGATTATTGATGCTTTGTCACGAATGAATTGTTTTTTCATAACTCTCCTTTTGTGAGTAGATGTTGCTTTTATTTGTACATGAATGGATTTGTGGCATAAATACCTTTTCGATGATGGTAAATGACTGCAGGGACATATAAGAATGAATCTAAGATGTTAAGAGTTTTGAATTCTTCCTCTGAATGACCATCCAAGTTATTGCTTGGGGACAAGCAAGCTTAAATATGGGGTGATTTGATGTCCACTAAAGTGACCATATTTTTATGCTTATTTCTGCTTTTTATTTTATATATTCTGGGTTGGGAATGTACATAATCTATGTAGTTTATGCTTATTTGCCAAATTATGGAGTCTACACTAGTTTCTGTTTAATTTCGCAGAAATCAGACGTACTTTGGAGCTTAAAGGAAACTCGTGAAGAAGCTAAGGATGGTGCAGTGAGAGAAAACACCATTTTTCACCATGCATCATTCTGAATCAAGCTTTGATGTCTTCATGAGAGTTGCAGCCCTCAAAGAGAGCTGTCCAACACATACTTATATGTGTCAATCCGACGAACGATGACTCGGGAAAGTGCGTTTCAAGAACAGAGCAGAATGCCGAGAGCTAGCACATCTACTCGACGTCGACCAAGTTGGTCGAAGTCGACCAAATCAGAAACTCAACCCGAGCTCGACAAGGAGAGGATAACTCGAGAATTGAGAAGACCACCCGAGATCGACGAGATTTTACTCGACGTCGACCAAGTTGGTCGAAGTCGACCAAAATCTTTCCTGGGCTGCGAGACTATTGGATCAATCCGAGTACGAGTTGATTTGCTTGGGCGTGAAGCAAGGCCGGATCTATCCTTATTCTATCAAGATCTATCTATGGGAGAAGGATTTATCTACCACATGAAGATATTTGGATATTTAGTTAATTTACTTTTAAGATAAATGTTCCTTTTATTAAAGATTTATCTTTAGATGTTAGATAGATATTTCCTTCCTTGATTAGCAATGATTGGAAGCCTATAAATAAAGCCAATGGGGCTGATTTCTATTCATTCAATCTTAGGAAGAGAAGTAGAGAAGAAGTAGAGAGAGAGAGAGAGAGAGAGAGAGAGAGAGAGAGAGAGAGTGGAGGCTAAGAGGAGTTTGTGAAGCGAGAGCGGAATTGGCTCCCTTTGGTTGTAAGCTCTGTTTTATTTTATTAATGCAAGTTTATTTCTTTTATTATTGACGAGTTTCCTTGCGATGAAGAGCGAGTAGTCCACCTACTTTTAGGGTCGGGGCGAGCCCGACGATAGCCATGTGTGTTTGAGGTAAAGATCCGACCTTTATTATGTTTTGAGCATCTGCTACCTTTTATATGTTAATTACCTATTCAATAGAGATCCCAGCTAACAACTTGGATTGTAAACATAAAAATCGGTAGATACAATTAGGGTTTCTTGAAAGAGTTTCTTAATTGTTGGAAAAGGCGAAAGCTTGATCCTTCGATGCGATTTGCATGATTATCGTTATTTATCTTTCCTTATGCATATTTGGTTATCGTTATTGCAAACCCCGATCTTGGAAGTTTTCTTTCACCTAGTTTATTCCGAATTCCGAAAAGCTTTGTTCTTTTATTTACGTTACTGTTCCTACTCGACTTCGACCACCCCTTGGTTAACGTCGACTAATGAACTTCGATCGAGCAAGATCGTTGTTTCTTCTGTCTCTGTAGGAACCCGACTTCGACCAGCCTTACTCGACTACGACCAAACCATACTCGACGTCGAGTTTCTTACACGAAGTCGACCAAAAGCAGTGACTTTGCCTTGCTCGAATTCGACTGTGCTTGACCCCGTGTCGACTACTCTTAGTTGAGGTCGATCACTCTGAAGTCGAGACCAGCCGTGAGATTCGCCTGCTACCTAAGATCCGCTGACCGGCTTGCTCGAGGATCGATCCTGGCTTCCCACTTCTACATCGGGAGGAAGTCTTGTAATCATTTGCGTGGGCATAGTTCGGTTTGATTTATTTTATTATATTTTGAACTCGATTTTCTCCTACAACAGGCATCGGCAGCGACACTCCGTTGCAGTGTTTGTTCGGGACAATGAGGGTAGTCAAGGCGCGTTGATTGGGTCTTTGATCCCACATAGAGTATGTATTTAATACGTTTTCCTGTCAACTACGCAGAATAAAGAAAGATCGAACAAAGAAAAGAAATTGATTGATGTTTGTAAACAAAGCAGCGGAAGCATGTATTTAATACGTTTTCCTGTCACCTAGTTGTTAACCTAGGCCTTTCCTTTTACCTTTAATCAATATTATTAAAGTGTCGGTTTTCTTATCTAGTTTCCCAACCTGTTATCACTAAATGTGTATGCTACTATTGAGGTTCGACCCGCAGGAGCAGAGGCAGTAGAAACCCTTAGGTAGATGCAACTCAGTCTATGTAGCTAATCAAGACAAAGCATGCAACATAATAATAGTAATATAAGCGCAAAGGAAATGAGATAATACGATAGAAAGAACCTGGAATTGATAACGAAACAAACGGATGAAATTCGTATCTAACGGCGGGAGCCGTAAAGGTATCGGCCGACGCGAACAAATCTTCTGGAATCATAGGATCTGATGGCAGCAGTGGCGGATCCAGGATTGTTGCTAAGGGGGGGCTAAAAATTATACAGAACGATACTAAAATTCATTTTGGAATCCATCTACCATCCTCAAGTTCATTGCACATCGCCCACATATAAGATTCATACCTACTATGTTATAGAAACCATCTACTATATAAACACCCATTAACATTTAATTTAACAAACTTTTATTAGGCATTACACAATGTCAATATATGGCTAAGGGCTCAAAAATTTGTAGTACCCTGTCAACTAGCTTGTTTCTTCCTTTGATTAAAATGCTTCAAACACCTTCAATTAAGTGCAATAGAAAGCAACAAATTCGCAAAGTACATTTTCAAGCATAAAAGCTAAACAATCCTTACAAATAACATGGAAAATAATTAAGGTACTTGGGTCACACCAACTGATTGCAGCATCACATTCAGCATATTAGAGGCATTAGATATTAACAAGAAGCATATCTCATCAAATATTCCACAAAAGATTTCCCCAAATCACAAATTCAATTCACAAACCTCAAACTCAATTCACAAATTCATAAACTTCATTCTCAAAATCACATATACACAATAACAAAATAACAAAATTGATACCCAAAATTACAAACCCTAATCAAAATTTCACAAAATTGATTCTCAAAATCAAAACCTAATGTCACCAATTGATTTCCAAAATCAAAACCCTAAACGAATTCTCATATATTACCTATAAATCTATAAATCGAATTTCAACAATCAAAACGGAATAAAAGTCTGAAAATAAAAGGCAACCGTGTTAGTGTTACCCGTGTATGTGTAAACGTGTAGTTGTGTCAAAAGGTTATAAACAAAAATTGGCAACCGTGTTAGTGTTACCCGTGTATGTGTAAACGTGTAGCTGTGTAAAAAGGTTATAAACAAAAATTAAAATTAAAATTAAAAAAGGAGAAGATGTGGGATTCGAACACAGGACCTGGCGCCTTTCCACTTCCCTTCCGTGTTTTCCCTTCCCATAACCAGCTGAACTAAATGATTTTGTTATTTCACTTTACACTTCAATTATACTTATTCCAAAATAATATATATATATATATATATATATATATATATATATATATATATATATATATATATATATATATATATATATATATATATATATATACCTATTTTGAAAATAATATATATATATATATATATATATATATATATATATATATATATATATATATATATATATATATATATATATATATATATATATATATATATATATATCCGCCTCTGGCTGGCAGCGAACACATGCAACTTGGTGCTTGTGGACTCATCATCTCGGACAGGTGCTTGCGGATCAAGCCGCTGGTCGTGGATCCTAGGGGTTGGTCGCGGGTTGGGCTTCCCTCATTCATTTCTTCTTCATTTGCCTTGTCTTTGCTTCCCTTGGGCTTAGCGTCACTTCTTCCTTGATATTTTCTTCCCCGACTTGTCTCTCGGCTTCCTTGTCTCGTCTTCCACCATGTCGGATCTCTGAATCTGCATAAAATATCAAAATAGGGTAGTTTCCGACTCTTTACACAATTAAGCACATAGTATGCATGCACACTTAGCTAATATTAGGGCGATAATGCCAAATGAGCCTAAAATAAGCTTATTATGTTGTCAAATCGTGCATCATTGAATACCCGAACACTTACCCTTTGCTTTTCCTCTATCAATGAAAATCAAATATAATTAATCATATTACAAATAATATCTTCATGCTTTAATTCCATCAAAAGGAACATCGCAAACTAGGAGCCATGAATAAGAGAACAAATATCCTAAAAAGTACATATATATGTGATCAAGTAGCCGACATGTTTATCCACCCAACCTCACTAGGAAAATGTGTATGTCTCGCTCTATGTCTTTTGCCTTTTAAGAACAACGCTCAACTCATTCATTATACAAAAAGCTACACAAGCATTGGCATTTATATCACAAAGTAGAAGATTGACTCAGAAGTACTTCGCAAAGTGGAAGACTTCAAAGACGACTCCGTTCAGCGGGGTTGTGATGGGATCTGGTATGAAAGTAAAGGCAATGAATTATTTTGGCTATGTGATGATTTAAATCTGAGAACCAAGATTCCTAAAATTCCAACATATACGAAAAATAACTCGAAAGTGCACAAGCTCCATAAACTTTTGGCTATGTGATGCTAGAGTTGTAATTATCCCCTTAAGTCATCAGTCTCCCTGTAACATCCAACAAGTGTTGCTCCGACAGTGGGGACTATTGCAGAAGCTACCAATTAGTAGTGGGAAGTATAGTCACACCCAAAATATCTCCAAGACCCAGAAAAGACAACTCTCAAGCCCCTTCTCCTAATTTGAACTGCAAATTATCGGCTTACACCCTATATCTAGCCAGAAATTCTCAAACCAATTCTAGATACGTAGGCATACATTCCTATAACAAGTTCAGTAACCCAACATTATTCATAAATGATCGAACTTCCTCCTCCAATATCAACAATCTCAAAGCATCTAAATCGAAGAATTTTGTCGAAACATACCGACTACTACCCAACAGTTTCAATTTTTGTTGTTGTCTCACAGTCAACCCATTCGACATATCCATATCGAATGAAACCATCTTAAAATAGACCAATTAGGGTTAAAGACTTAAAAAGGATTGGATAAAACTGAAGATGCAGAGGTTGCACGTGAGAAAGTAGGATCCGCCGGCTTGGTGGTTTGACCCGCTGGCAACAGGTGGCTGCGGATGCCTGCAGATCCTGAATGGTCTGAGCGGGTCCTGGTGAAGCTCAACCCCAGTGGTCCACTAGTAGCAACTGGTCACGGGTACCAGTGGGTCGAGTAGTCTTCTCCTCGTGGTGGCGGGTTGGTGGCAGAATGGTTACGCGATTTGCGGAATCAAAATCTTCCTTCACGAAACCTTCTCCAATGGACCCGATCTATGCGATGGTGGGAAAAGGAATGAGTTTTGGATAGATTGGGATGAATTTGGTGGTTAAAGGGTGGGTAGAATGGTGAGAAAGTGGTATGGTTATGTAGATCGGAGTGCGAGGAGTCGGAATATGGACTTGATTTTTTATTTTGGCTTTCGGATGAAGCTTGAGATGTGACTATGGAGGATGAGATCTTGATGATGTCTTCAATGTTGGTTGTGGCGTAGGAGGATGATGAGGATGGATTATGATGATGAGAGCTTGAGATGTCTTTTAGTACTATAGTTTCATATCTTGCTTGTGAAGTATTCGAGTTTGGAATCTACGCGTTTTCGGTGTTTATTCTGCAGTTTTACATTCCGACCTTGGATGAGATCTTAAAAGAGCTTAAGAGACATATTTTGGGGCATATGAAGGCTGAGGAAGGAACTACAAAGGGGCAAGGAAGCACAACATGGAAGGAAAGAAGAAAGTTGACCACTGCATAGGGCGGCGCCCGCCAGTTTTCTAGCGACGCCCGTCGTTACTCCGTGTTCAACGAGAGCGAGTTGGATCCGAAGATACTTATTTCCTATTATATTATTATTATTATATTTTCTAGGGTTTGCAGGTCCTATTCAGGTTATTATTCTTCCATAATAAGTGATAGTTGACAAGGAGACAATTTGGGTTATCAATGAACGCTTTTAGAGAGAAGAGAGGTTTTTGGCCTATGAGTTTCTAAACTCATTGTTTCGCTTGTGATTTGAAGACATGGGTGAAAGAATTATGAGGATTTGATTTCTATTTAGTTATTTATGAGTATATTTATCATCTTGTGTCTATTGAATATATTTGTGTTCCTTTCTATGATTGATCACCATGTTAGGAATTGCATCTAGGCTATGAATTCGTTATTGTTTTCTTGGTAGCAAACATAGGTATTGAAGTAGTGATATTTCTATGTCTTTTTAGTGGATGATTTCGATTGATCTATGTCGTTAGATGTTGATTAGGGCTGATTAGGGGTGTTTCACTTGTGTCTTGGTTGCATTGAATCAATATGCCAATTGGTCTTAGAGCTTGAGTGTTTAATATTATTCTTTAGTGATATTGAATAAGGAGATTGTATCCCTGAGGATCTATCAACTTTAGTCAAGTCGACATACGCTTAGAAATAACTATTGAATCGATTCTAGGACCATGAACCTCAACCATTGTCAGAGAATTACAGGTGAAATATTTCTTCTATCTTATTATCAACACTTTGCAATCATATTTCTCTTTACTTTACTTTGTCATCAATTTACTACAAATCATTGCTTTTGTCATAAGAGTCATTGCTAGAAACATTGCATCGCAACCGTTCTTCTCAGTGGGTTCGACGCCGGACTTCATCGCTATACTAGTTGTTGGTTTATCAATTCATTGATTTGCTAATCTATGTGTTTGAGCTTTGAGTTAGGATATTATTACTATTCGGCAAATGGAGAAATTGGCAACGATGTTCCTCCCACACCACTTACCTTTGTGAGCTTGATCTTTCCCTGAGTTTGTATAATACCACCAACAAAGCTTTGTTAGCGGCTTGTCGAAGTAGTGAATCCAAGGGTCTTTATGTTCACCAACTTCCTCTAGGGTATTGACCTTAACCATTACTTGCGCATGAGCCACAAAGATCGGTTCCTGGGGAGGCTTCTTAAGAGGTTGGTTGGTACTAACTTCTTTGAGTGGAGTAGGAGCCAAAGTACACAGTTCTTCTTGCGTCGACTCATGAGGTTCCATATTAAGGAGGCAAATTTTTTCTTCTTCTTCTTCTTATGCTCCCTCACTATCCATGTTTTGGACATGTTTCTTCTTCACATCGAGGTGAGTTCTATAAGTTTTTCCATGCTTATAGGCTCAAATTTGTCTTCCTCAATTTGGCATGCCATCTTGTGAAAAAGATGAAATAACACCATTTTCTTGCTTGCATACACTCTCAAAGTCTTCTTTACTAATTGATTTTGCAAGTTCCTTGACTTCGAGATTCATGCCTTTGAGAATGCAACTAGCTACCTTCTCTAGACTGCATCACTTGAATTTCAAACGAAATCCTAGCGTTGTTAGCACCCTTTAGAAGTATTGGTGATAATTTTTATCGTTCTCCTGGCATAACCTCGAATTATGTATACCTCTAATCATTATAAAAGATTAGTAATGGGGTGTCGAAGACCGTTGACAAGATGAAATTGTTGGGTTTTCCCTATCAAAAGAATATCCAAACCAACAAACCAGTATAGCTAGGAAGTCCAGTGTCGATCCGCTGGGAACTGTCTTTTCTTTATGTGTTGTAACTACTAACAAGAGAAAACAAAGGTTGTAGAGGTGCAAGGATGAAAAGATACTAAAGAAGCAAGTGTTATGAAAATTGTAGACAATGATGTATGAGATGTTTCACCTACGATTCTTAACATTGGTTTATTTAACTGATCATTGTCCATCATTCTAGTTTGGTTCTTCTCTATCATCTACTGTTATCTTGATTTAAATAGATTATTAGTCCTATGAGTTCTAATAATCCCTTATTCTTAGGTAATATTAACACAGATTAAGGTTTCATTTTAAGAAACTTATAAGCAATATTAATCCCATAAAGAACTAATATTTAACCTATAGTCAACTTCTTACAAATTCAAGCTTTTCTATTAGGTCCACTAAAACATGTTCGCTACTTTAAGATAGGCTTCTCAAATGTATGAATCATAACCATAGAAATGATGCAATTATAACAAGGTGATCAATCAAGATAGAATCAACACCATAAAGCAATTAAAAACACAAAGAAGTTGAAGTAGACAATAGAAATAAACTAGAATTCGAAACTCAAAATTCCATGAAAACAAGTCTTAATAATAGGCAAAACACAATGAGTTTAGTTGCTCATACTTCCAAATGCAATATCTAAATTCTTCAAAGCCAAAAGATGCCTTATACGATCAGAAATAAGTCATTATATAGCTCTAAGTACCGTCATAAAATCCTAGAAAGACATACTAAAAAGACAGAGCTTAATTATGGAAAGATAGACATTCGACGCTAAATTTCCCCAACAAGGTCGTGGATGTGGCCTCCAGAGCTACAGGTGCGGCTTTTCCAGGTGGTCTTCCAATGCTAGCCACGGGTGCGACCATTCTGGGTTTCTTGTTCTTTTGGCCGCAGGTCGCAGTTTTCCTCTGTGTGCTTCCTTGCCACTTACCTGTTCTTTTCACTTGACTTATCTTGCTTGATCTCACCTCGATATGGTCCATCACAATCTCATGATCTCCCACTTTACCACTTCGAATCTACAATATGCAAATACACACTAAACTCTTGCATGATGGTGAAGGTGGTTTGTAAACAACGCAGCGAAAGTTAAGCAAAGAGTGAATATGATGGTGGAGGTGGTTTCATCTACTTATCTCAACTTGGTTGGTTATTATTGGTTCTTATTATTACCCTAGGGATCGGTTTGTGCACAGAGTTGTATAGCTTCCTTATTCGATCACTACCCAACTCCTTAAACTCTTGCATGAGGTTTGAGAGGCATTAGGTCCCAAGTCTCCTTAGGAAATCAAGAATATAATATACGCCAGATGTTATCGCTAGATGTGTCTGCTACTATAGAAAGTTGTCACCTAGTTGTCAACCCAGCCCTTGCCTTTTACCTATAAGCAATATTATTGAAGTGTCGGCTTCCTTATACAATCTAGTTTCGCAACATGTTATCGCTAGATGTGTCTGCTACTATAGAGGTTCAATCCGTAGGAGCGGAGGTAGTCGAAACTCTTAGCTAGATGCAACTCGGTTTAGGTAGCTAATTAAGACAACACATGCAATATAATAATAATAAGATTGAAAGAACCTGAAATTGATAACGAAACCAATGTCTTGACAAGCAGATGAGTGGAAGATTAGCCTGACATGAATATCTTCACGCAATATATAAGAGAAAAAGTACTTCGTGGTTCCACTCCGCAAGGGAGACGGATACCTCTCAGAGAGAACATGGAATGATTATGTGTTGAATGAATTGAATTGAATTGAATTGAATGAAAACCCAAGTTTAGAGGTCTATTTATAGGGGTGAAATAGGCTACCAAACCCTTGATTCGGCCCATTAACAAATCAGATTTGTATTTGGCGGTGGGCGTCGCATATTTATTTGCGGGCGCGAACAACTCTTCTGGAAACCTAGGATCCATTGGGATCAGCTGGTAGCGGACACATGCAACTTGGTGTTTGCGGAGTCAGCTGCTCTGACAAGTGCTTGTGGGTCCTCGCGACTAGTCGCGGGTTGGGCTTTCTTCCTTCGTTTCTTCTTCATTTGCCTCTTTTATGATTCCCTTGGCCTTAGCTTGACTTCTTCGTTGATATTTCCTTCCTCGACTTATCTCTCGGCTTCCTTGTATTGTCTTCCACCATGTCGAATCTCTGAATCTGCATAAAACATCGAAATAACATAGTTTTTTACTCTCTCCACAATTAAGCACATATTATGCACTTAGCTAATATTAGGGATATAATGCGATGTAAATGTGCCTAAAATAAGCCGATTACGTATGTCAAATCGTGATGCGGGACCATCTTCTACAGCTCCAGACACACCAATCATTCTTGGAGAAGGACCTATGACTCGAGCCCGACCTAAGAAGCTTTAACGAGACTCATTCCTATTTGTGAGTCATGCTTTGTTCTCGAGCACGATTCAACTCCCCGAGCCTCCCCGAGCCACCAATGAAGACTTACATGTGCATAGGACTTGCTGATGGTATCGACGCCGACACCTAAAGCAGATGTTTGAACACTGAGGCCCTCGATGCCTACACCTAGCCCTCGGCGCCGACACCAGTTTGCCTAGAATATACATTGGGCCGAATTGGGCTTATTTTAATTGTTATTTTTAGGACCTTATTTACTTATGTTTTTAGGTATTTTAATTACGTTATTAGTTTATCTTATTCTATCTAGAAAATCGGCCAAAAGCCTACCTAAGGCCTATATATTTCGATTCCTACATTGTAATTCAGTTGGAACTTGATGAATAGAATTAGTCTTCTCAAATTGTGTGAAACACATTGAGTGCTTGTTGGATGATTAGAGTCGTGCTCGTCATTCACGAATTGGTATTGTCTCAGCTTGGTTTGCTTTGTGTTCATCAACTTCGCAAGACTTGGTGATCCTAGTATCCACGAGCCCCCTCCTTGTGCCTCCAAGTTGTCCGCTTGGCTGTGTAGGGTTGTAGAGGCGGGTTATATAGTCATTGGTATTGGTTCCTACCCTCTAAGGAGGCCCGTGGTCTTTATCTTGTTCTATATAGATCGACTCGGTCCTTATCGGTCGTGTCTTTATTGCTTTTATCGAGTCTTGTTTATCTTTGTCAAGTCTTTCATTGTTCTTGGTCGATCTTGAGGTTTCTTGATCGATTCTTTGAGTCTTCTTGCTGCATCCCTTTTGTTTCTTGTCTTTCTTGCTTCCGTTCTTGAGTTTCTTGTTTGATTGTCAAAGATCGGGCCATCTCACGGCTAACCCCGTATCAAATCGTGCATCATAAGCTATCAGAACTCAACTCGACTCGACCCGAATACTCAGAAAATTTTGGGTACAGCCCCCGAAATTTTGACTTGAGATTTTTTTATACCCTAACTCGAAAAATTAGTATTTTTCTAGGTCAACTAGGTTTCGACCCTTTGACTCGGTTGGCTCGGTTTGTTAAGACAAAAATTTAACCAATTAAAAGCCAAAAAAAAACCCAATGTCATATTAGGGTAATTTCAATAAATAATATATTGTTAAAATTAATTGATTTATAATTATATATTATGAAAATTATTCATGAATATTTCAATTTATTATATTTTTTAATTAATTATAAGCACTTGATATTTCTTGTTTAAATCAACTTTTATATTTATTTGTATTGTATATTACTCCTCCGATCGGTAATATTTATTTTTTTATTTTTCAAAACAAATATTAAAAAGCCAAAAATCTCTATAAACCCTATGATTTCGCCATATCCACTCCTTTTTTGTATGATGAAAATTTCAGTGTGATGTAGAGAAGAGAATGAAAAGGCTTAATTTCATAAAAAAAAACTGGGGTGTATTAAGTTTTTTAATTAAAATTTTAAAATAATTTTATACTCATTACTAATGGGTATGAAATAATTTCATAAAATTAATTAAAACCTTCATATTTATAGGGTTTTAAATTTTACTAAAAATCACGAGTAATAGTAAAAGCAAATACTTTAATCGGAGATATATAATTACAAGTTCTTGAATTTAGAATGATATCTTCTAATAACTACATGGGTTAAAAAGAACAACTTAGCATCGTGTCTTTAAATTGACTAGATTTTACCTAAAATCGGGTCAAATCCGGGTTCGAGTTTAACACGGATCTACCCGATGTCCATTTTACTTGAAATGACCAGAGGTGAATGATCTAATTAACGGGTCTACTTCCACCTCTATCCCACCCCTTCTCAAGGATCGGGAGAGATCGGGTTTTGTTTTAAAAAGATACTAGTGGAATTCCCGCGCCACGCGATGAAAAAAAATGTGAATATAAAATATATATTAGATTGAATTAAATATTTCGATAGTAGACTGCTATGCTCCATAGCCAACTTTGCTCTATCATAGTTAAGCTCATCTTGAATGAGCTTGTTACAACCCTTCGTGTTGAGGATATCATTTGGAAGAGGCATTGGAGGGTGAGCTCTAAGAGAACTACCATTATAATGCAATGATTTCTCAATTTATGCAAGATTGTAGTTTCTTAGCTGTTCTTCACTTAATTGCAAATCTGAAAAGATGAAGAGTTGACATAAATTATTATGCAATATATAGGTGGGAAATGTACAGAGATATGAAAATGCATAGACAATAAATAGGTTAACAAAGTGTAAGATTTGTTTTGAGGGTCATAACTAAATAAATGAAAATATATTTAAAATTTTGACGCCTTCTGCTCATTTACAATCATAAATGCATTGACTGAAATTGACAATCTAACTTTAAATGTGGAATAAAAAAATATGATATTGGATAGTGTGCAATGTATAAATGAAGCATTTTGTCAATTAAGCTTGAATATATGTAAAATCAGTTATACAATAGGTAAATTCAGCAATATGAAATTCAGTTAGTGGGTTCCAAGCTGTAGCAATTGTTATCCATTTGACAGTTTTAGCAATATGTGATAGCTCATAAGTTTTAGCAATATGAAATTCCCCATCAGATGGAAAATGAAGATAAGATCTGTAATCGACAACAGGGACAGGCAAAAGATGAAGCCCTTTTTTGAATCGATAAAACCTGTTTTGAATCCCCATCAGATGCACCTAGGATGACCGGAAATTTGATGAAAAATTAATTACAAAATTATGGAACAATTCGGAATGATGTTTACCAAAAAAAAAAGCAACGTGTTTGTTCGCAATGAAGTGTTCTATGACAAAGAATGAAGGAAGACAGAAATTAGATGCACCTAGGATGACCGGAAATTTGATGAAAAATTAATTACAAAATTATGGAACAATTCGGAATGATGTTTACCAAAAAAAAAAAGCAACGTGTTTGTTCGCAATGAAGTGTTCTATGAAAAAGAATGAAGGAAGACAGAAATTAGACGAGACAAAGGAATGAGTCGAGCATACAAAATTGGGATGAAATTAAGCAGAAATTTGAAGATCATGAATATTAGAAAAAAAAATGAAAAGGGACAGAAATTAGGGACAAAGGAGACAGCGAGATACCTTTAAGACAGTTCACGCCCAAAGAAACACAAAAAATCCAAATTGAAGGTCAATTTCCATGGCCAGACCAAGAAACAAAAAGGGGGGAAAACTAATTACTGAAATTGAAGATACGTAGAGAAAGATGGAGATAGGGAGGGGGTCTAACCTCGGCGGAGGAAGAAGCCGAAATCCCGAGGCGGGTTAACATCGGCGGAGGAGAAAGACGAAGGTCTGGGGCCCGAAGGACCCCTTGATCGAACTCAGTGGAGGAGGAGCGTTCTTTCCAGATTGTGGCCAAACCTAGAAACAAAAAGGGGAAAACTAATTACTGAAATTGAAGCTCCATGGAGAAAGATGGAGACGGGGAGGCGGTCTAACCTCGACGAACGAAGAAGACGAAGTCCCGACGCTGGTTAACTTCGGTGGAGCAGAGAAGCAGAGAAGCGCAACAAGACGAAGATGAGGAGGAGCCTTAGCGGAGGAGGAAGAGCGAAGGAATTGGCAGAGCCTTAGCAGATGAGTTGAAGCATACGAAACGGGAGATGCAGGAACACCAAGAAGGAAGGGGGCGGGGAATACTAACCCTAAGCGCTATTCTTTCTAAGACGTAAAGAGGGGCAAGAAAAAAAAAAGGAAAAAAATTGATTGGTCGAAAAGGAGTAAATGGTGGGGAGGCTGCCACGTCATCAGAAAGTATTCTGAATTAAGTTATTATATAGATATAGATTGTCTTAAATAACTTCGCGCGAGGATGGAACACGTGGTCAAAAGAATTTTGTTTTAAATAATATATAGATAGATATATAGATGTTTAAAGAATCGACCAATTCAAAATTAACTCGAAATAGGATTAAACCGATCGATCTACCTTAAACCCAATTTATTCAAATATCTAGAAACCGATCCAAATGACCCGATTAACCGGAGACGTACGTAACATAATCATGCTCAATTTGAAACAAACATGATAACATATAATTGCAAAATAATTAAACAAGTACTTAATGGAAAGTGGTCACACCCAACCCGACAGAGATTGATTTATTGGCCATAAGAGAAACACATAGCTCGTAAATGGCTCTCAAATGGTTTTGGTTAATGAAAAAGTAAGGTTGGTAAAGAAGGTCTTCTCCTTGGACATGCGATCAGCCAGGATCTCGCCGTATCTCTGGAAGACCTCGTCCATCAAGCCCTCCCCAAAGTGAGCGGCCAGCATGGATTCCGCCACTGCTCTCATACATTTCACAACTCCTATGTATCCAGGTTCAACGACGTCGTTTGCAGCATGTGCCGCACCCGCAGCCTCCCAGTCGATCTCCGTCACCTGAATGCCATCAATGATGAACGAACCTTCTTTCTTCACTTGAGTTTCAATCTCCTTGGGTGATGGAATGTACTTTGGAATGTTGAATACATCAAGCTGTTCTTCTTCTATGATCCCCTACAATTACAATTTACAAACAAAGCAACATACGTAGTATTAGATTAATTAATTCTTGGGACTTGTAATTAAAAGAGATGGATTAATAGTATTAAATTCATGGTTTGTTATGAGACCTCGGAAACCATTTGATTGAGTGCCAAGGAAAGGAGTTCCCAGATATACCCACTGCCCCCTTTGCTAGTTGGGTCATCGCTTTTAGTTCCGAGTAGTGTAAAAACCATGCATCCGCCTGTGACCAACTCCTTGGATCGAAGCCTCAAGAACTTGGTAAAGTCGGTTTGGAACTGCTCGTAGTATGCTGCAATCACACTTTTGGGGCTGCTGCTCGCCAAGTAAATATTGCTCTTGTTGCTCCTCCCTAGCCCCTTTGGCACCTACCCAAAAATAATAATGATCACATATTGAAATTTGGTTGATTTGGGTTAAATTAAAATTGAAGATCGAGATTGTGTAGTTGTGGGGCACCTGAGACAGAAAATGAAGACTATAAGATGAGTGGATGAAATGGAGACTCTGGGCCTGGAAGAGGCGGTCGTAGAAAGAACCCGGGACGCCATGGACGAAGCAGCAGCCTAAACCATCACCAACCTCATTCTTGAGCTGAGTCATGAATCTGGGAAAAGCCTTGAAGATGGTGTTGAAGTCGTTGCCGGGAAGGTCATTCAAGAACACCTGGATGTCTACTGCAGGCGAGATTTTACCTGAAGGCTCACCTGATCGGAGCTTGTGGAATGACGTGATTAATTCACGGATCACTAACAGCGTGTTTGGTCCGGAGGAGCAACCTAAGTCTGCAATCGCCAGGCTTGTTGCTGATGGAAATAATTTGTGTACTTTGTAGATCGCCTCTTCTCTCAATAGTTGCGCCATGGATATTACTTTTTTCTGCCACAAATTCCTCCATCAGTTACTCATATGCTCAACATTTATATATATTGCAGTAAGTATTAATTGGATCTAGTATATATATATATATATATATATATATATATATTTAAATATGTTAGAAAAATCATTAATTTTATAATTTAAATACTCATTTTTAATAGAAAAAAATTAAGATAAACAAAAATTATAAATAAATAAGATTAAAAGGGTTTAAACCTTGGACCATAAAATAATAAAATACGGCTCCTTATCAAGGAAGCTAGACTGTCTTTGTAATTTTTTACTATTTTAACCTGTTTTATTCCCAAATTGGAAAAAAAGCACATAAGAAGAATTATTAATTTTTTTTCGGTTTTCTTTCGAGCTAGGGGCTAACTGCTAACGCCGCCCCGAGTCCCAAAATCCACCATTGTATCCAGTTGAGACAATGTAATTAACAGTAAATACATATAGTAATTGTGTTAGAGATCGATTTATACCTGAAGATGGGAATTCAGAGCATAGCTTGATTCACCATCTCCTCCGTTCATATGCAGCACTTGTACCACCTCCATCTCTCTCTCTCTCTCTCTCTCTCTCTCTCTCTCTCTCTCTCTCTCTCTCTCTCTCTCAATATGATGCAGAGCAGGGGAAGTGAGTGTACGAGATCAGCGAGGGGATGTATATATACTGATTTAGCGCGTGATGGGAGCGTGCGTTATTGCAGTCTGTTTGACTGTTTGATGGATAAATGCCTAAACCTATATATATATATTTTGTAGGGGTGGGCACAAATCCCGCAAATCCCGATCCCGTCCCGGTCCCGTCCCGATCCCGTCCCGATCCCGGTGGAATTTAGGACAAAATAGTGAATCCCGTCCCGATCCCGTCCCGCAAAAATTATGCGGGACGAAACGCGGGACGATCCCGGTGGGATCCCGCAAATCCCGTCCCGTCCCGCATATAATAATAATAATAATAATAATAATAATATTTTTTATAATAATAATAATATTATAATATTATAGAATAATAATAATATATTATTAGTATTATTATTTTGAGCAAATATTATTTATAACTATAATAATAATTTTCAATTTATAATAATAATAATAATAATAATAATAATAAATAATATTATAATATAATTTAATAATATTATTAATTTATAATAAAATTATTATTATTATTATTATTATATTATTATTATATCATATTATATTTTTTTCTTGTAAAGTATAATTATTTTATAATAATAACAATAAAAATAAGTAATATTATTTTATTTTATTTTTAATTATAACGTGGGATTATTTTATTACTATTATTATTATTATTATTATTATTATTATAATAAAAAAAACAGATTACAAGAAATTAGTGGGCAATCGAGATACTATCTGGGCACCCACTCCTTTAGCGATAACAAAGCCAAGCTTAGTAAAAATATAACGTGCAGCAGGAGCCCTAGCATCCTGAGATACTGAGAATTTCTTAATCCGCTTCAGCAATGCAACCGCATCTGTATCCAACTCCCCCAATGAAGAGAATGAGAAGGGTAGGAAACCATAACCAGCCGCCGTACACAAATCTCGATACTTGACACACTTACGTCGAGCAGCATCAACAACAGCACGACGAGGCATAAAGTCAGAAATCCCAGACTGAGTCAATGGGGAGGATCCCGTCAAATCGACACACACATCCCGCCCATTTAGAGCTACAAGAGGCAAATAGCTAATTAAATACGGTATTCTACCTAACTATCAATCGATAATTAGACAATATTGGTAAATCTTGTCTCAATTCCTTTCCGTCCTGATCTAGTAAGATAATGTAGCCAAATATGTTGAACATTATAATTAATTATACAATCATTGTATGAATTAATAATAGTATTATAATATTAATATTAATATTAATATTATTATTATTATTGAATAATATAGTTGAGAATAATACCGTATTCAACATATTATACTAAATAATGAATTATGAAAGCATTTTTCACTTTGCAAATTTATATAATATTTTATTATTTTTATATGCGGGACAAGGCCCGTCCCGTCCCGATCCCGTCCCGTCCAGACACCATCCCGTCCCGAAAAAAAAATGTCAATCCCGTCCCGAAAAAATTTCGCGGGACGAGTCCCGTCCCGGCCCAATCCCGTCCCGTCCCGTCCCGTGCCCACCCCTAATATTTTGTTTAATGGAAGTTATCGACTAGTCCCCACGGTACGAGCTCTAGCCTACAAAGACTGCGAACCGGTTAGTCAGACGACAAACCACCAGATAGCCTCACCTATCTCAATCAAGATTTGAGCACCCATTAATTACACAAATTGGTTTCCAAATCTACATAATTCTGACTAAAAAGAATCTATCTATAGTTATATACTAAAGTCAGGGGCGGATCTACGGGGGGGCTCGAGGTGGCTGAAGCCCCCCCCCCCCCCCTATCCTAGAAAAGGGTGTAGGTATGTTTTTATACATCTATGATTTCTGTAATATATATAAATAAAGTAGCCCAAGAATCATTAAGCTATATTGGCTCAGCGGTACAGACACGGGGCTTGAGGAAGGATTTTTAAAATGAGTGTGAAAACCCATGTTCGAATCCTAACGACTTCACTTTTTTTTTTTTTTCCAAACCTCAAAAGCCCTCCATTTTTTTTAGACAGACAAATGAACGTCTAACCATGAGCGATAGATAGCGGAAGCGAACCCGAGCCGCCGCCAGCTCCACTCCGGCCGGCTTTGGCACCGGCCACCGCACCCAGCCCCCGCTGCTCGTCTCCGGCGTGGCGGTGACACCGGTTGCTCCTCCTCCAGTCCTCCAAGCAATTGTACTGCAGCCCTCCTTCTTCCTTTCACTTTTTTCCCTCCCACTAAAAGTGGGTCTCAAATTCCCAATTTTCAAATCCAAATTGGTTGAAGGTTGAATTGAAAAGGTTAGTGTTTCTTATCTTATAGATTATACTTTGTCAATTTGTGTTCTAAATTTTAATTTGAGACTCAATTTATAGGTAGGATGGAGAATTTAGGGTTTTGATTTTGGAATTTTTTTGTTGTGAATTTAGGTTTGTGAATCAATTTTGTGAATTTTTGAATTAAATTTTTGGGGTTTGTGATTTGGGTGATTATTTCTGAGTTTTGCACAAAGTAAAAAAATTGAAATGCATATTGAAAATTCACAAAAAAATGAGAACAACCTCTTTACACAATTCCAAACTTCTGGGTTTAAACTGTCAGCAATTTATGAAAAGTTTAATCCTCCGAACACTAACAAATGAATTTCAAGAGGCTTTAGAAGCAATCAATATCCTTTAATTGACCCTCTGCTTCTTCACCTTATATTCAAGTATTTAGAATTTTGGTTTCTTCACCTTATATTCAAGTATTTAGAATTTTGGTTGTGATGTAGGTATGGTATTTGGTGAAACTCAATTGTAAAAATATTATAAATACAAAGTAATTCGACTTAACCTAAAAATAACCATACTTATAATTAAATTGAAACCGGTAAAAAAAACCAACAAGTTAAGGTGAGTATCTAGCTTGTTATTTACGTGCACGGCCAAAAAATGGCTATACTGAATTTGATTCTTGATATTAATATTGATCTCGATTCGCAACTTATCACAAGTGTTTTTCAGCCCCCCCTTAACGAAAATTCTGGATCCGCCACTGACTAAAGTTATATAATAAAGTGATCGATGAATCGCATAATAGATGGCATTCATAGAATTGATTTTGAGAAAATTTTCTTATATTTAAAACAATTATAATATGTTGTCATAATTATAAACGCTATCACAAATCACAACCTGATTGTATATATTTTTATTTAATTAATAGAAATATAAATTAAAATCCATTTCATAGTCACACTTATAAAAAAAATTAATATCTATATAATTTTTCAGTTAAAAAGTTGTTTATATCTAAATTTATTTTTGTTGATTTATATCTACGTGATTTAATTATGTTTTAATTGCATTAATTTATAACTCTAACAATAATTTTCCTCACTAGTATTCAAATAAAACATTTATTGCATAATAAAAATAAGCTTTTTTTATGGTTAAATTTTATATAGTTTTTACTTAATCATTAGGTTGGGATTAATTTTTTTTAATTGGATAATTTTAGTGTAAATCCATTTTATATCCATACATCTATTTATATTCTTTATTTTTAGGTAACTTCTTTTTTAATCTTCTATACTTATCTTCTTTATTTTTCATGGTCGACACAAGGTTCGGTTGTTTTAGCTTGACATCCAAAGTTTTCACCATTTCGTGTGGTAGGTAGCCAGCAACAAGGTTTCGATAAATTTTATATTACATGAAGTAACATATACATTATTTTTTGTATGAGGTAAGAGTTTGGGTATATATGGGTTAGATCCTACTCGGGATTTTACCCCCTTATTTATTAGCAAGTTTTCTTTCATTTTTTATACTAAAATAAATATACCTTGGATTATATTAAAAAAGGGGTATAAGAGGCGGGGTATTAATTGAATCATATCTTATACCACGGCCGTTTTTTTTACCAATATCCGGGGTAAATACCTATTTACTCCAAAAAAAAATGAATTATATACCGTACTCCGGACATTTTTTTTTAAATATCCGGAGTATATATTTTACTCTTTTACCCCACAATATATATATATATATATATATATACACACACCCACCCACACATACCATAGAAATTCCAGGGTATATATAAGGTAAGACTTCTTTGTTTGTTTTTTTTTTAAATGAAATATTGTGTAAATGTATGTATGGGTTAATTGAAGGAGGCAAAAGCCTAGCTTGCCCGACTCTCTCTCCTCAGTCCTCACGCAGCGGTAGTGCACAGAGACTCGCCAACCGCCTCTCATCGCCAGCGCATAGGGACTCGGTCCCGACTCCTATCACCGACTACTTAGCCCCGACTCCTCTCATCAGCAGCTCACCTCCTCATACCCTACGTCCTCAACAGCCCGCAATTCCCGGCCTCCTCAGCCACCGACCGCACTCCTCTTTGACGCCCTCCTCCTCTTACCCGCCAACCTCCGTCCATTTACTAGGTAAACAAGCCCCTAATGTTTAGTTTTCTCATAATCCTAATTTTCATCCACCCTCTTCTAATTAAAACCCTATTTTTGCAGCTTTCAACTTCAATGTACCTACTAGCAGGCCAATTTGCTCATACTCTTACTCAATTTCCATCCAGGTAGGCTAAATCTGCAACTGTGATTTTTCCTTTTTAACAGCAGGCCAATTATTGTTTTTCTTAATATATGTTCTCAAAATGTTGATTGAATTTAGTGATACTAAAAAATAAGCGCGTGATTTTTCCTTTTTATTTCTAACTAGGCAACTTTCAAGCACTTGCAAAGGTAGGAGTAAAGGTTTGGATATGATTTAGGTTAGAAACTAAAAGGTGATTGAGATCTTGATAAGTTTTTGAGATGAAATAAAAGGAGATAAAGGTTTAGGTGTGATGGTTCCTGATGTAAGTTGGGTCTGAGGTTGTGTATTGAAACATAAAAGAACACATAAAACAGCTCTCACGTATCCTAACCATTCACTACTAGAATTGTGTCCATAGACATCGGGTATAAACCGATGTTAATCAAAAAAAAATTCGACGTGTTAGTGGGTGGTGTTAAAGATCTCAACTTTACCACATCGGTTTATAACCGATGTCTTTCATAATTTATGACATCATTTTTATTTTTAATGACGACTTAAATACATAGATATAATGACTTTTTTATTGATTCATCTAATGTTAAACCATTATTTTTTTTCATTTCTAGCCATTTGGAGATATGTAAGGTAATACAAAATTTCAAATTAACATCTCTATTTTTTATAAACCTGATGTCTTATATAGCTACACACATCGATTTATATATTTTTAACGATGTAAGTGTTACACATACACATCTGTTTTTGTTATAATTTTCATATATGCTGGGTGTAGAAATCGATTTGTATCTTAGTGGTTGACGTATTTACAAATGTAGACATCGCTTTTCGCTCACAAGTTCGATGTGTTTCATCAAATAAACCTACTAATATATATTGTGACATTGTTTTCGCAAGTAGAAAATTAAACAATGCAAAAGACCATAACCAATACATTAAATAATGACAATAGAGTCGAATACTCTTTGACAATAGGGCTAAATACAAAACAAAATACATCAATAGTTTGATTCTAAGCTTGACATAATATCAATTGAAAATAATGACAATAGAGTCTAGATGCAAGATGCACAATTTGAGGCCAAGATGCAATGATCTTCGTCTTGGTCATTCGTTGTTTCTTCCTCTCGTTCAGACCTTGTGTTGCCACTTCTTTTCCCTGAATCTTGTTCAAGTTAACATGTAAAGCGGTAAAATAAGAGAAGAAATATATTAAACAAGTAAGAAAGCAGTTCATGGTCTGAAGGTGTAATTGTTTCAGCATAAAAAAAATTAAGTCAGAGGCATTTGGTTACCAGGTACATCAGCTCCCTTAAAGAAATCAACAGGTCATCCGAAATTGAAGATGTCAAAAGGGCCTTGAAAGCCTGCATGTTAATGGACAGATTAAAATAAAGCGTTCATGCAGATTACAAAATACATTATCATGCGGATGCCCCTAAGCCTACAAGTGCTGACCTTTACTCGAAAATTCTCATATATTGGATGTCTAGTAGCTGCTTTCACATCATATGAACGCTTTGGATCGATTGCAGTCACAGGATCACCATGATCAATGTACTTCGACACAAAAGCCTCGCCCAACATGCTATGTGAAAGCATTTTACCATAGACAGCCTCATATCTGTTACATGAGACGATAATGTTTTTTTGTAAGAACTTAAAAAATTACAATTACATGTCGCACAATAAAGTATATGATGGTTACATGATGGTGAATCAACAAAATGTGCATCATTTTATCAGAATATCGCCATTAAAATTGATACTTTCTGAGGAAAGACAAACAACAAAAATGATTTTTTTCATTGGTCAGAGTGGGGAGAGCTGACTACAAATTCAGACAGAAAATCTCTAATATTTAATCAATCTGTGTTGATCAACTAAAATTCTGACATCTTAAAATCAAGCAAATCTAATGAAAGAATGTCAACTATGAAATGCATGTTTCTTGAATGTGGGTATATTTTCAGCAAAATTCTAATCCTATACAGCAAATATCTGTGTTTCTTTCAGTATAAATGCATTCCTCACAGCAAATATCAGTGTGCAGAGTCATATGAGATTCGTACCTATGAGGTGCCATGTTGCAAAGGTAATCTAAATTAGCTTCAGCTTCAAGTAATTCATAACTATTGTCCTCATCGCTCGTGATAGTTTGATCAGCACTTGGAGACAAGCTGTCAGATGCTTGACACTTTATCATTTTGCGTCCCATAAAAGCACCAACTCTCACAGAACCATAATCTACACCTCCGACACTGCATAAAAAAGGATAACTTAAAATTCAAATGCAAAAGAAAAAGGAACTCAGCAATGAAACATAAGCTTTTGAAAGCCTATTTCCCATCTGATATAAAATATAGAGGCATTCACAAACAGGTAATTTCCTTGTATAACTGAACTAGGCACTTCACTGGTATGTTCATAGATAATCGTCTTACAGGCTAAAAACCAGCAAGTTTGTCTAAAGCTGAAGTAAATTTCCCCGTTTCTCAGCGATTATTGACTGTTTTTGAGTCTCAGATAGATTTAATATTATTCATCCAAGTCAATTCATTAATAAGCTAAATCAGATTTTAAATTTCGATAATCATACCATCATAAATGCATAAATTAAAATCGAACCCAACTCGAGCCATGGATGTCAAATATGATGTTTGGCAAGAGAAACTGTATGAAGAACTCCTAGTTTCAGTTCATCCCTTGGAAAAAAATGGAAGTTGTATCTGTACATGCAAAAAGAAGCAAATTAGTCACATCTTCCATTTTGGCAATTTGATGGAAGGTGAAAAATATAAGATGATTTCAGCCATCAACTTCATTAATCTTCCCTAAGAGCACATAAGAAATGGTCACGCTGTCATAGATCCATCAGTAGACATGAAGCATCATTAAGATACCAAAATTCTAACATACATGTTGCACTAAAGCTTCTAGATCAAACCAATTCAAGGAAAGAAAGGAAAAAATGTTCCATACAAAATCAAATTTGAACTGAGATTCCTCAATCAGGTATTGCATTTACATAGAGAGAGGGAGAGAGACTGACGGATAAGCGATGAGCAGAGGACCGCATAGGGCAAACTGAAGGATTTGACGGTTGTTGGTCTTGCACAATCGCCGAGTCTGGTCAAATGAGCACAAACCCTAAAAATCAGCATAAAACCAAAAAAAACCCCTAAACCTAGATCTATTCCATTCTAGAGTTTTTTATGCGAAAAACAAAATTTGAGTAGCAATTGCAGACCAAGGGAGAGATGGGGGATATGAAATCTTACCAGAGATGGAGGATGTGAAGTGAAGCACGCAAGTCGGTGCATCGACGAACGACAACAAGTAGAGGGAGAGAAATGCTAGTTGAGTCAAGCTTGAAATTCATCGCATATTCGCAGGTGGAGAGATCAGAGGAGAAGAAAGAGCGGTCTCCACCAGAGCACAACAACATAGAACCGCCAAGGAAGGAATGAGAACTCTGAGATTCGGGGCCGGTTTGAGGCATCGACGGTGGATGTGGAGTATTCGATACAGATGAATAAGGTTAGGGTTCTTCAATCGCCTATCGCCGTGGGGGGAGAGAGAGATGTGTGTGTGTCGGTGGATCTCAATGTGAGCGACTTCATGTGCTTTTTTTTCTAAGGCAGAAGTCCAAAGTTCAAATAAGCGGTACATTTGCCGCTTTTACTTTAATAAAATTTCAACAAGTGCTGGGCTCGGGTCCTGTTTTTGAAAAAAATCTGAATCTGTTTGGGATGTGAGTTATTTTTCCGCTTAAAATTTCAACCAAGTGTATTCAGCGGGCTTTCGATTTTTTTTAAAACAAACTTTTAACATCGTCCAAAAGGTTAAACCGATATATATAATGTCAATAACATCAACAATTTTTAAACTGATGTTATAAATACTTTTAACATCATGCATTTTTCTGACCGATATAAAAGATCCGATGTCTATTAACATAATTCTAGTAGTGATTGTATTGAAATACAAGCAAAACTATAAAGGCGAGGTTAGCCGAGCATGGCTCACCTCAGATGTAAACCTGAATTGAAAGTTGTTTGTAATTGGTTGTGTCTCAGATCTTGATAGCATGCATTTAGAGGGTCATAATAGGTTGCCTTTAGCTTAGTTATGATGCATATCATGCATGGTTTAAGTATAATTTGCATATTTGTTCTCTGTGTGGTTGGAGTCGGAATCTACATGCTTTTATTGATTATTTCAGATAAATGTGGATCCGAGGAGGACACATGGGTTGATAACGCATTAGATGAGATTGTCTAGTTGATCGAAGAAGCTTACATGAAGATCTCAAGAGGTCTTGAGAAGAAGAAGCGAACCTAAACGAAGAACAAGTCTGCAAAAGTTGTCGCCAGATATGCTGAACTTGTTTTGCACTTTCTGGAGGCCTCGATTGTCCAATTGACTATTATGATCATGCGTTCGAAAGCTCTTTGAGAGAGCTACAACTTTTCTGTTGACAACAAGAGCAAATTCGGGATAGATTTTTCGTGAAAGGCCGATGCAGTGGCTGCACCAAGTATGCCGCGGCCGCGGCAAATCAATTATGCCGCGAGGTTTGGAAGAAGCCGCGGCAGCGGCCGCAACATATGCAGCGGCCGCATCATTTGATCGGCAGCGCAACGTTTTGTTAATTAAAACCCTAGTTTTCATGGTTTGGTTTTATGGCCGACTAAACTTTTTATAAGGCCGAATTAAGTTATTTTTCTTTGACTTCTATTCTATTCTTACGTTCATCAGACAATTTAGAGATTTGAGCGATGTCTTCCATGAGGAACTAAACTCATCTATTATGCCTGTAATTTGAAGTTTTATTTGGATTGATTGTGAGTTTGTAAATCTCGTTCCTTGTTTCCTATATATTTGAATGCTTCAACTTCTTTGTGCCTGATTGTTTATTGTTTTGTTCTATCTTGTATGGCCAACTTGTTAGATTAATTCAGTTTCTAAGGTTTTGTAGATTCCTGGTTGTGAACCTTAAACTAAGTGGCAAACTTGTTCCTTTAGGGTTGGTTGAACTAATTGAATGAGTAAGAAGTTGAATGTGTTGTTAAATCCCTCTTTAGAGAATGCAAATACCTTGACTAATCTATGATCTTAAAGCTATCAATTGGGTTAAATCCTTCTTTAGGGACTGTTCGATTGATAACAGTTGCTAGGATTGGTTGGAATAGTAACTATATTAGGTCGGGACAAGGGTATTCATAAGAAACTTAATAGGACGAGAAGAAGTTACAAGGATCAACCAAATAAAGCGGAAAATTGTAGATATAATTGCTTCTCATAATTGTCTATATCAAAATCATTTACTCTTGCTTTCTTCAATTCGCTTTGAAAAAAGGCAGAACTTTCACACCTAAAAACCCCCCATTTGGTTACTTTAACTAACATCTAAATCACATTTGAATCATAAATTTCCATGTGGATCGACCTCTTACTTATCGCTATAATAGTTATATGTTTGAGTTTTCTTTGACGGATCAACGACAGCTTTTCCCTCTGTCAAATTTGGCGCCGCTGTCGGGGAAATTTATTGATTCTTGTGTGCTTTTGGTCCTGATTTTTGGTGTGGACCACTTACATGGTCTGCACTCGTGCTACTAACATATGTTGAAGGTGAGGTTATTGTAGTTAGACAGAGAGAGTTTTCATCAATACTTCATCAGACTGCAGGAGTACATTATCAATGATTATTCATGGGGATATCAAGCTAGTATAAGGGAAGTGCTTCTATGCATATTTGATGGCATGACTTCTGAGACACGGAGTCTTGCTGAGCGCATGAGTGATGGAGGTTTATTAGATATGGGACTCTCGAAGATGTGGGAATTTTTCTGCTACATGGATAATCATTGTGCGCAGAACGAGTCACTTCCTCCAGTATCTCAAACCATTGAGACCTCTGTTGCACCTCTTGAGGTCATGGTGGAAAATCACAATGAGAAGGTAGAGGAAGACCACACTACATCTGACGAGATCACCCCTAGCTCCCCCATTGATGAATCTGATCTAGAGCCTACTAGTGAGGCTAGAGAGCAAGTAAAGGTTGTCTCTTGCACTAGAGAGAATATTGGGGGATAGGTTGATCCATTTGACTTCTACTTTGACAAGCCACCAATAGAACTAGATTGGTGGTATTATATACCCTCTGTGGGTTGTCAAGCTCATGAATACAATAAGTTGAAACGGTTCTTAAATGTATTAATATTTAGTTTCAATTTATTTGTATGTAGTGCATGTTTGTTTGTTAGTTGTGCACAACAGTTTGACAGGTTGATGAGGGCTTTGACTATGTCTGATTAATGTCTTGAGCTTCAACATTACGTCGAGCTAACGACTTGAAACAAATGTGCTTCTCGGGAGGCAACCCGAGGTAAGTTTTTCTTTCTTTTTCCTTTTTCTTTTCCTTCACCCTGATTATATTTGATTTACTTTTGTTGTCTTTATTGTTTCATTGAGAACAATGAAAACTTTAAGTGTGGGGGAGAGGAATTCTGTATATATAGTGCATATAGGAGATCATATTTAAATTTCTGCACCATGTTTAATTTATGTAATCATGTTTTATTAATTTCTTGTTTATTTTCGTAATTAAAAAAAAAATCAAAAAATCCAAAAACAAGCATGCATTGCATACATATGTGTTATTCAAACACCCATCTAGCTTAGTTTGTCCTCTAATTTAAATTTCAAGCATGATCATATAAATCCCATAGAGTTTTGGATGTTTTGGCTTTCTCTATATTTGATTTTTGTGAAACATGAGCTAGCGAATATAATTGAGCATGTATGATTGAGCTAAAGTATATTGCAGTCCTAAAAATATGACCTTGTGAGAATGTTGAGCCTTATTTGAAATCTTTTGCTCAATTGTGTGAATTACTCTCCTTGGGTTGCTACCTCTTGGCATTGACTGCAGTATCTATTTTTCAAAACCGACTCACATGTTTGTTGCTTGTAGAGTTTATGTTTATATTTTGAGTCTTTTGTTTGAATTTGTGCATACTTAGTGAAATAAGGTGGCAATGGTTGATGCACTTAGTAACCGGGTCTACGCATGATACCCATGGGCATGATTCACGTAAAACAGTGTTGAAAACTATCCCCTAGGAAAGAAAGCTTGATCATTGAGTAACCAGGTTCATTCATCACCCCCATGTTTGCAACTTACGTCAAAAGGTGTTCAAGTGGACTTCATTTTAGTAGGTTGAGGTGTTGATAGACCGAGGCCATTCATGACACCCATGTTTGCGCCTCGCGTAAAGAAAGCACCAAGACAAGAAAATAAAAAGGAAAAAAAAAAGGAAAAAGAATCGAAAAAGAAAAGAAAAAAAAAGAATTACTAGAGTCAATTTTGTTTATTTTCTTTATTGTGTCCCGCAAATAATGGCATTTCGGTGGAGATTTGGTGATATTTTTGTCAATGTCTACGAGCTTAGTGCATTTTGGATTGAGTTGAAAGTTGAACCATAAAGCCTAAACGCATGAGAGCATGAGCGAAACACATATTCCTGGTGAGGTTGGATGATTTCTACTTCTATGCTTTGATCGATAAATACATGTTAGGATGTTTATTCACTTGGTCTGGTGTTCATTTAAAATTTTAGTTGCTTTTGATTTGGGCTAATGCATGAAGGAGGAAAGCGTAGGTATATGTCGCTTTGATATTGTTCGCTCGAGGACTAGCGAAGCTTAAGTGTGAGGGAGTTTGATTGCATGCATTTAGAGGGTCATAATAGGTTGCATTTAGCGTAGTTATGATGCATATCATGCATGGTTTAAGTGTAATTTGCATATTTGTTCTCTGTGTGGTTGGAGTCGGAATCTACATGCTTTTATTGATTATTTCAGATAACTGTGGATCCGAGGAGGAGACATGGGTTGATAACGCATTATATGAGAATGTGTAGTTGATCGAAGAAGCTTACATGAAGATCTCAAGAGGTCCTGAGAAGAAGAAGCGAACATAAACGAAGAACAAGTCTGCAGAAGTTGTCGCTAGACATGCTGAAATTGTTTTGCCTTTTATGGAGGCCTCGGTTGTTTGATTGACTATTATGACCATGCGTTGGAAAGTTCTTTTAGAGAGCTACAACTTTCCTATTGACAACAAGAGTAAATTCGGGATAGATTTTCCGTGAAAGGCCGATGCAGCCTCCGCAGCAGGTATGCCACGGCCGCAGTCGCAGCATATGCAGCGGCCGCAACATTTTTCGGCAGCGCATCGTTTTGTTAATTAAAACCCTAGTTTTCATGGTTTGGTTTTATGGCCGACTAGACTTTTTATAAGGCCGAATTAAGTTATTTTTCTTTGACTTCTATTCTATTCTTACGTTCATCAGACAATTTATAGATTTGAGCGATGTCTTCAATGAGGAACTAAACTCATCTATTATGCCTGCAATTTGAAGCTTTATTTGGATTGATTGTGAGTGTCTAATTCTCGTTCTTTGTTTCCTATATTTGAATGCTTCAACTTCTTTGTGCTTGATTGTTTATTGTTTTGTTCTATCTTGTCTGGCCAACTTGTTACATCAATTCAATTGCTATGGTTTTGTAGATTCCTGGTTGTGAACTTTAACCTAAGTGGAAAACTTGTTCCTTTAGGGCTGGTTGAACTAATTGAATGAGTAGGAAGTTGAATGTGTTGTTAAATCCCTCTTTAGGGACTGCAAATACATTGGTTAATCTCTGAACTTAAAGCTATCAATTGAGTTAAATCCTTCTTTAGGGACTGTTCGATTGATAAGGGTTGCTAGGACTGGTTGGAATAGTAACTATATTAGGTCGGGACAAGGGCATTCATAGGAAACTTAGTAGGACGAGAAGAAGTTATAAGGATCGCTTCAACCAAATAAAGTGGAAAATTTTAGGCAGAATTGCTTCTCATAATTGTCTAAATCAAAATCATTTACTCTTGCTTTCTTCAATCAGCTTTGAAAAAAGGCAGAACTTTCACACCTAAAAACCCCCCATTTGGTTACTTTAATTGACATCTAAATCACACTGGAATAATAAATTTTCCTGTGGATCGACCTCTTACTTATCGCTATACTAGTTATAGGTTTAAGTTTTCTTTGACGGATCAACGACAGGTTTTCCCTCCATCAGATCTCCCTAATTCTAAATGTTGAAAACCCTAAACCTAATGGGGTATTCATAAGCCTTAAAATCGGTTGAGAAAAACCTTAGTGTGTCGTCCTTGAAGGCTAAACAATATCTTTAAAGGATAGAAAAAAATCTCTTTCGAATAACGACATGACTCTACGTACTTATCCCGTCACGATGAGCGCCTAAGCAAAGTCGGCTCACCGGGCGCCTAAGACTCCTGGGTGGGCGCCGCTTCTGTGTACTTAATATTTTCTTCTCTTCTCTTCTTCACTTGGATTCTCTATCTTCTTCTTGGTCTTTTCTTTTCTTCTTTAAGACATCCTAGATAGCTAGCTTTAGGCTCCATATATCACCATCTCTTTGAGCTTAGATTTATAAATCTACACAATTAACATAGATAAGTGTAGATTCTGAACTTAGAATGGAAAAAGTATAAAGATGTGACTTAACACTAAACTCCTATCTAATGCAAGCATTAAATTATCCTAAAACTGTCTATAATGCCTATACAAAATATGCATTATTACTCACTAATAATAATAAACCACCCGAAGGGGCGGACATCAAATTGCCCTTGGGAAGTAGAATTGTTGTTGCCAGACATTAAACTTCTTACATCCCACATATGGGACATCTCATTCCTTCACGTATCCCGTATGGTAATAGAGTGAAGGATAATTGCACACATTTGTCACTCTCCTCGGGAGCATCAATGATTTAGGTCTCCGTGACCTCATCCAAAAATATACTATCAAGTACGATTTATCCCTCCTCGAATTTTTTTCCTAATATTTTTTTTTCTATTTTGAATAATTAATTTTATTTTTCATCCTATATTTTTTTTATTTTAAAAAATTATACATAAATTTATAAATTACTTAAATTATCACTTTATTCAAAAATATTTAGTAACTATTTTTTCTGACAATAATTGTTGACAATTTTAATAAAATTAATTCCCAATTTTTTTTACCGACAATAATTGTCCTTAACTGTTAAACTTTAAGTGTTGATATACATTAATTGTTGACATTTTGACTGTTGACACTTAACTATTCATACTTGATTGCTAACATTTTGACTATTGCACTCGATTGTTGACACTTTTCTTGCTTAGAGCAGCCACAACGGTGGCACTCTTAAGACACCAAAAATATTTTAAGTAAAAAATATAAAAAGGGAAAATAAAGTAATGATGATAATTTTACATAGAAAAGAGTGAGAGTGTCTTTAGTATTAGGCAGAGTTTCTTCTTCCAACCCTATATTCTGACATTAAGAAATTTTTTCCCTGCAAAACTTTTTCTGACTTTTACTGTATTTATCTTTTTTTTTTAATATCAATGATACTTGGAGTATAACCGTTGTGTATGCTAACATTTTGAAGACTCAAACTTGACTCAAAAGACTATGACTACCCATATTTGTAATACTCACACATGACTATTGACACGTGATTTTTTATATGTTAACTATTGATAGTTTTAATGCCTCCACAGAGTTGATACTTTGATTGATGACATTTTTTATTATTATTGATACTTTAAGCAACTAGTCGATCAAACTTTGTTGTTAATAATACTATTGGCTTTTTTAGTACCAACACTAGTATAATTGCTAACACTTTAATTTCGGACACTTTTAATATCCGCAATACTACCAATACTTTAATTGTTGACTTTTTGATGGTTACAATATTGCTAACACTTTGACTGTTGACATTTTCATCATTCCTGACACTTTTAATGTTAGTAATACAACTAAAAGTTTATTGACATTTTTTATTTCTACGACACTTCGTACTAACACTTCCATTATAATAGACATTTTAATGTCAATAATATCATACTCTATTATTCTTGATATTTTAATGTCAAAATTATCTATTTGATGAGATCTTAATATTAACTAAAATCCATGTAGAAATATGATGTTTCAACACTTTGGATCATTAATAAAAAAAATTAACTTATTACTTGTCGAGCTACCACTGGTTGGCGCCCTCATCAACTTCAAACCCTCTAACTCTACATCACAACCATCGCACTCTAGATTTTCCGACCACCTAATAACCTCATCGCTAGTGCTAGACTACGCGAATGAGTGGGAGTCGAAAATCAATCTTCACCTACTATTGCTCTTCTTTTTCATCTGCTCCCTAGCCTTTGAATCAATCTCCTCGCAACTAGCCGAACCCGGTTCTGATACTATGTTGAAATCAGCTGGGCCTGGTGGGGTCAAAGAAAAGCTGGAGGGAGGTCGTGTGTGCGGGCCCAGATACGGGAGACTCGATTAACACATAAACCCGAACGGGGTTCCATCTCAAAACCAATTGGCTATGAGAGGACTAACCCTTCAAACTTATATGTTGTTTAAGCATTCTCTATATAACCGAGAGTAAATGGTACCCAATATACCACTTTATTCCTCCCTTTGCAAAAATGTCACTCCCCCCTCTAAAATGTGCTAAATGTCAAAAGGTGCATTTATTTTGCAAAACTAACATGTCAAGGTAACCTTTTGTTGTGGGTTAAAAAAAATTGGGCGGGCTTTTGAAATTTTGGAAATATTTGGGCGGGATTTAAGTGATTAGGAAAGGAGAGAGAGTTCCAGGTCGGGGCGGTATGAGAGTGACCGGAGAAGAAGAGCCGGGAGGAGAGTGCGAGAAGACGAGCAGCGAGAGCGAGCCGCGACGAGGTTGTCCTAATTGGCGGCACTGGTGATTCTATGGAGGGCGGCGAGGTTGTCCAGCGAAGGCGTCGGCGGTGCTAGGGGTTCTGCGGAGGGGGACGAAGTTGTCCAGATCTAATTGGCGGCGCTGGTGGTTCTACAGAGGGCGACGAGGTTATCCGACGAAGGCGTCGGCGGCGCTAGGGGTCCTGCGGAGGGTGACGAGGTTGTCCGGATCCAGATCCTCTTTCACCGCCCTGCCCCTTCCCCTCCTCTCGATATCCCACTCTCGCCGACTCCGAGCCTGACGCCGCCCCACCCCTTCCCCTCCTCTCAACCGCAAATCGGTGACCTCGGCTCCCAATTCAACAATTCCGATAACGAATTGAAGTAGAACGAGAGAGTTTCAAGGTTTCAATGTTGAATCGAATTGAACTTGCCAGATCCGGTCGAGAGGTAGACGGTGAGGCAAGCTTTAAAAAAAAAAAAGGGTGAATGTGCACTCTTTCATCTCCTTCTAATTGCATCTTTGTTTGAACACTTACTCATTTCTTTGTTTATGTAAATGTTGTGGGAAGTTTCTGAAATTAATAATACCTGATAGGGCTTAGTCTTCAATTGGCTGAGACATCGGTTTTATTGGCTAGACAACAGTAGTTATTGGCTAGTAAGTGTAAATCGCATATATTTAGGGTTCGCATCTCAGGCAACCAAGACAGAACCATATATTGTAACTAACGTACATATATGCAAAATAACAAAAACCAACCTTCGACAACTCAAAGATTGTCATCTATCCTAGCTATCCTTGAGGTGGGAAGTTCCTGAGGTAGATGAGACTCGACAAGGGTTATTCTTATATTGGCTACAAGATCATGGCCACTGGTTAGGCAACAGTAGTTACTGGCTAGTAAGCGTAAATCACAACTTTTTTTTAGGCCAAGTGAAACCGTGTATAGGGTTGAATGGAATTTTTTTGTGCTTCAGCACCTAGTTAGTATTTCCCCCTCCTCCATGTCCACGACAACTTTGCCTTTCATATCCGGAGCAACGATTGTTGGTTGTGCCCAGGTTTTCTAGTTTATCTTGCCAGTTGTGTGAATTTATGTGTCAGCTGAATTGTTGTCTTTTTCATCCAAATGGTTATCCATGCCATACTCCAAATTGAGACCAAGATATGATGTAGACCAAAGTTTACTTCGAAATATTTTTTTTCATAAACATATATAAAGTGGGTGTCTATAGATAGATAAAATTAAATTAAGTTCAAAAATAAATTTATTTTTTAATTTTAACAAATAAAAATGGCTGAAATTTAGTTTAAAAATAATTAAATGGGTCTCTTTCTCTCCCCCCCTCTCCCCCTAAAGTCTTTACCTTCCACCGGCTATGAAGGATCCCAATTTAATTGTAAAAATGACATTATGTCATTCTCTCGCCAATTTTTTGGGTCTTGGTTATTTTTACAAAGTGGACCAATATTTGGTATATCCATGCAAAACATCCATATAACCGATGTGGGATAACCGAAATTCCAACACTATCCAAGATATAGAGTGATTGATAAAACTTGACTAATACGGACAAAATAAATACGTTAGTTTATTTATTTTTGATGCGGGCAAAATAAATAAGTCAGTTCTCAGTTTATTTATTTTTGAATGACGTTACTATTATTTCTCAAAAAAAAAATACGTTACTATTATAGTTTAGAAAGACCTCATTTATATATTAAAAAAAAAAGACCTCATTTATTCGATAAAAAAAGACCTTACGGAGTATTTATAATGGGTTATCCGACAAGGGAACAACTTGGAGCAGGGTTCATACTATACACCACTTTAGATATATACATCATTTACTCATATAACAATTGATGTCCAAGCACGTGCTGCTTGTACTAACGCCTTGTACCAATTGAGCTCGTTTATATACTAAAACAAGCCGAGCTTTAACAAAAGCGAAAGCTCGTTTAAAAATTGGGCTCGGCTCGGCTCGAGCTCGTTTAACAAATGAACCAAGCTCGAACATGTCAATCTCGGCTCGTACGGCTCGAATAACACCCCTAATTACATGCATGGCTGGAGTATCCTATTGATGTTGGTACTATTCGGCTCCAATACAGCCGCCACACACCTCACCGACTACCACCATCTTTGGTTCGCCGTTGCAGTTCTTTCTCCATGCCTAGGAACCTTTCGCTACACGTTATCCGACACCACCATCACCACGCTTCGTCGGCTCTTTCGCCTGATTGGAGCACGGCCTGCTCCAAGCAAGTATCACCATCAACGGTTGAGTTTGGTCCTCTCCTTTGCGTGCTCCAGGCTCCGGCTTTTCGGACTATCTATGCTATTGTCGGCTTACCACCGCCATCCATCTTCACCACCACCATCCGTCTTCCCCACCTTCATCCTGTTCTCAGTGTCGACTATTCACCAACTTCAACCTTTGCTCCACCGTCGAGCTCACCGCTACCTTCTCGATTATCCGGGTTCTCCCTCCTCCTTTTTAGTTTCCTTTTTGAAACTACTTCCCTTTGTGTGATGGTTCATCGGTGCTTACCTCGTTGGTTCGCCATCGCCATCTTCTCCCTCCGACATGCCTAACGTTGATTTAACACGCAATTTTTTTTCTTTTGGAAAAAATGGCTTTCAAACAAGTTCATTTCTTGTTCGTTTGTATTGATTTTATTTTAGGTAGTATGTCATTTATGCTTAGTCGGTACTCGTGTCCAATCGTTCTTTTATCTTTGTTTCAAATTCGTTTTGGTCTGGTATCTTTTCGGATTCATTTCACCCGCCTCGTTTCTGGCTTGCCCTTGTGGTGACCTTTTGTAGTATTTGTTACTGCCTTAAAGGGTTTGAGATGGGTCTTGGATTGTGGATTAGCTGATTGGGTGCTTGAGGTGAGATAGAACGGGTTGTGATGATGGTATGTTTTTATACCGTAATATTGAGAGGAAACAATAATGTTATGTTTAGTTATATATTTTGTTTCTACACCGCGCACTTCCTTTGGTAGATGATCTCTCTTGTGTGAAAATTGGTGGTTTTTATTGTTTACTGTAGCTTATGTAGTGGATTTGTGATCGACATCTGAACGCTCATTATGAATGCACAATCTAAGGTATCCAAAATTTCTTTCCTAGGTTCCCCCTTTGTTATTGTTCAGTTTGTCAATCTGTTTCTCTTTTCTGTTTTAGTCAGGTTGTTTGCCTTGTGTGGCTGTTATATTATTTAATTTTTCATTTCAATTATGTCATTTGCTTCTATTATTTTTCTGTTGTACATGATAGTTAGTTAATCTACCGGTTTATCCGATATCTCATTTTCTCTATGTATGTCTACAAAAGCGAATTGCTTGATATGTATATAAAAAAACAAGTTCAAAACGTCAATAACAAATGAATAATATACATTTTAAAAAAACACTAATATAATTAAATCATGTTGTTATCCTTTTTGGAGATCCATGTTGTTATCCTTAAAAAAACAATAATATTAATTTTTTTAAACATTGAAAATAAGAACAAGAGAAGTTTAACCATGTGAATTGTGAAATAAAATTCTAGAGAGAGGGGCTCTGCCCTCTCTCTAGAATTCCCCCATCCGTAACCCGAGAACCCTAGAACGCCACCAACCCACAAACCCACCCCCACCGCAGCCCCACCACCATCTTCATCTCCATCATCATCTTCTTCACTGCCCGACGGACGTCCTCCTTTGTCCACGCCTGCACCGTCGTCGCCCTTGGTTGTCGCCGCCGTTTTGGCTGTCGTTGATCCCCTAGCTTCTGGCGGGTGTCGATGCCGCTTGTTGCCTTCTTTTGGGCTCGCCGTCATTGCCATCTCCGGCTCTACATCCCTCCGATCATCACTTTTGCTACTTCAATCCTCTGGCCGGCTGCTGTTGTTGTCTTGTGCTTGGCTACTCCTCGGCTTCCGCCACTCTCCGGTGGCCGCCATCACTGCCGTTTGGGTGGGCTTCCGGGGCTCATATCCTCTCGCTCCTCCTTGGTCCTTGGGGCCTAAGTTTTGGTTCCTTCGGGCCCAAGGTTTAGGGGAAAAAAAAACTCGAAAGGGTTGAAACCACTATTTGAGCATACCCCGAAAGGGCCTAAATCCCGTAAGAGCTTGAAAATCTGGTTAGGGTTTGAATAAATTCTCTTTAGTTTGAAAGGGATTCATGGTGTGCGTCTTCGAGGGTGGTTCTTGGTTGTGATCCTTGTTGCTCTTGGCGTTCCTCTTCCATGTTGGAGCTCTGGCAACCGGTGTAAGGATTGGCTGGGGTCGTGGCGATGTGTACTGAGGCGACTCCACGTGTAGGAAATTCCTTGGAGGATCATCTTCACTGCCCACATGACTGGCTCCTGATTTACCACTGGCCCAGCGGTGTCACGGCATAGGAATGCTTGGCATCGGATCTTGTCTACGTTGTCTCCAACATGTACGAATTTGACTCGCTTGCTCGTTCAGGATTATACGCCTTTTTTGTTGTTGCACCTTTTTATATGTAGTGACGGTTTCACCGTCTGCCGACTTCGTCAGCCTCTCGAGTTGTCAGGTATGTCTGACTCTCGAATTATTTTCTAATAAAAAAAAAGAACAAGATAAGCTCATGCTCCAACATCCAAATTAAGTAATTAACCAATCAAAGGCCAACAGTCACTACTAGAAAACTTCAATTAGACATCTGTTGCCAACAGATGTCTTTCAAAAAAATTTCCGATCTCTTTGTGCGTGTAGTAAAAGATCCAAACTTTTCACGTCGGTTTTAAGCAGATGTCTTTTCTTAATTACAACCCCTAAATTTTGGTTATGACATATTCACTTGTTGATGAATATCCATGATTTGTCATTTGAAAACATGTGAAGATGTCCTCCTAAAGCAAAAAAAAGTGACATTTACATCTTTATTTATAAAATAAGTAATGTCATAAGATAAGATAGACAACGGTTTTTGTTTTAGTGATCACGTTTATAATAATGTCCGATATATAATTTATGGTTTTATATTGTTTTAATTTAACCGACCACATGAAATATAGGCATAACTGATGTCGTTTCCCACACTTATATCAGTTTTTTAAAAATAAAATGATGTTGTTGTTGCAATGACACATCGATTTATTTGGTAGATAACGATGTTATTTTGATGTTGAAACTGGTGTTGCACATTGATTTAGATGAATGAACTGGTGCGCATAATTATACTGACATTTGTTTCCATAAACCAATCTGATGTTAAACATATGAACGCACTACAATTTTCATATATAATCTGATGTCTTTTATTTGGATATACAACACGCTTTTGTCAATAGAACATCGCATTTTGTTTGTTCTTCGAAATGATAGGTCGTTTAATGAAAACATGTAAATAAATACTAGCATCATATTGTAACATTTACAAAATATGATGCTGCTATTCATAGCCACAAAATTGGCTAGCCACATCTCAAAAAATGGTAAGGCTAGCACCATCTTCCCTTGAAGATATTGGCAGAAAGAAGACCAGTACATTGAATAAAATCTTATCAGTTTTCCATCCGCCTTCATTCGATCTCCATCTACTTCTCCTTTTCATAAAGCTCTTGCAACAATGCCTATTATTGTAAGTATTTTAATTTGTCATGACATAAAGCCTATACTAGAAGTTGTTATATCATTATATAGCATGAAATAAAACTAAGTTAAGTTTAACCAAAGTAATAAATCATGGTTTATGTGGACAACCAGGCAGATTCTAATGATATGTCAAAACGTTGGCACCCAAGATGAATACAAGCTCAAAGAATGCAACACTAAGCTAGACCCCAATGCAAGGAAATTTTATTTAACCATACATCATATATTACATTGTTCAATATGTGGAATATTCACCAACATTCATATTAAATGTCAAAGATATATAAAAGACAAAGAGATATGTAACTATATGAGACAGTGTCATTCATGGTCTATGTTGAGCGCTATCACAATTTAACAATATGAATATTTGTTCTGTACAAATACGTTCTTCCACATGTGAAAAGAAAATAGCACTACCAAAATTTCCTTCATCCCCATAGAGAGCAAAATGCATCCCACATGCAACCTAAATGACTTAACCTCTCATAATCATTCATTACTCTTCTTACTAAATAAGGGCCGATTTAATATCAGCACAAAGTTTATAGATGAATTGAGCCAAAATGATTAACAGAATTCAATCAATTCATACTCATTTAATACAAGTGCTACTGGAAAGAACAGAAACCATCATCCCTCAAAAGGAAGAAACAAACTATATGTCTGTTTAATAAAATTCTGCATTTGTACCTTCTCACTTTCAAGCTTCATCCTTGTTCTCTGAATTTCAAGCTCAAGTTCTTCCACTCTCTGTTCAAGGTGTCAATATCACACTCGGGTTAACAAGATGTTTAAGAGTTGCAATCCAAGTAGGTAAACACAGTAAGCAACGAAAATCAGTGCTTGTAATTTTTAAAATGCTTACTCTTTTTCTGGAAGCAGATGGCTGCTGCTCTTCCAAAACACTGGTTTCAAGCTGACGAACTTTATTATCAGCTATAACCAACTTTTCCCGGGTTTCCTCCTGGCACAGGTTAATTAATCATGTAAATGCAATAATTATTAATCTCTTCAATCATTTGATCCCCTATTGTCCCAGACCAAAAGTTTATATATTCCTCAATTTTATTTTATTTTAATCTATTTAAATGGGGGTAGCATACACAAGTAAAAATCATACCAATTTGGATCTCAAATTCTCCAACAGTGAAGAACTCTCTCTTTCTGATTCCTGAAAATACAAACAACATGACATTCTTAATTGAATATGTGCAACTGAGAAAGAAGATGCCTACACAATTCATAAGAACGTAGTAATCAACCTTAAGCTTATTAATAACTTCTTGTTGCTCTATTTCTCTTCTTAAACTAGTATCTGATAGTCTATTCAGCTCTTCTTGGCCCTCTATCTGAGCGTTCTGGACAACAACCTTTAAATCAGCTGCAACTTTTTCCCGTTCTTCTCTTTTTTGATCACGCTCTTTGTCGAATTGTGCTTTGAGCTCAGCTAGTGATGCCTTCTGACTGAATTTAGAAAGCAACTTATATGGCTTATGTTTCATCATATGCCAAATGACAACAATACAAAATTGGAGCTACGGGATATTTACCCAAGACCAATGATAAGGGAGCAAAACAAAGTAATAACCAAAAAGAGGTTTTCAACCTCTAGTCATCCACATATTGAAAGCTCATTATGACAAAATACTCGAACAAAGTTCCTTTTCTGGATAATCATATGCAAGCAAGGTACTTGATTAGGGGAACTTTTGCCTCTCCATAAGGACAAGGATTGAGTATTCGCCTCATGTATAAGGCTTATGGACTAACACATGTTATGGTTGTTTTATTTTTATTTTTTCACAATGTCCTTATTTTTCAAAAACATAATCCACCATTAAAATATTTAAGTTATCCGCAATATTGTATTACAAATGTATTAAACTACTCACGTTATTTATTAGAAAACCCCCCACAAATTCTTGCCCCTTATTCGCCTTACAACCCACTGTCACTTATAATTTTCAAAAACACCCATAACATAAAATGACATCTTTTCTTTCCAAGTTGGTAAGAGACTAAAGTATCATATTTTCATAAAGGAGAGAGTTTATATAAATAGAAAGGAAAAATACATAGCGAACAAGAGAGTTGATCAAAGGTACATTGTAGCTAGTCCATGTTCAGTTAGCCTCATTTTGTGAAAGGAGAAGTTTCTGCTTCAGTTCAATCAGGAAAGAGGAACTTTGCTGTTATCTTGTATGTGAAAAAGAAACAACTAGATTATGCTTAATGTTAATAAACTAATTAAAGGAGCCCTGCATAAAAGGCATCAGAAGAAAGTATTACCTTTAAGTATTCATCCACATCAACCTTCATCTGTTTTACTCTCATAGTTGCATCAACCTTAGAGAGAATGCTAGGTGATTGGCTCATCACCTCAAGCAGATCGATCTGCACAAGTAAAAAAAGTTACTGGCACAAAATAAAACTTACCACACAACAAAGTAAAGAGCATATCAGTATATCATGATTGCAAAACTACCTTTAAATTAGGAGTTAAAGGATACGAAAGCCTCATATTACTGGGAAAAGTACTAAGTACAATATTTCTCATACGTATGCAGCTGGGAGGAATTACATCGCAGAAACTGAAATGATAATTACACAAAAACTTTGGAAATCGAGTAGTAGAACCAGCAGCACAAGTTAATCCAATGATGTACAAACAGAAGAGTACAAGTTAATCTAGAGCCAGAGATAACCCACTTGTCCCCATTCAGCATTTCTTAAGAATGGCTTCATGAAATGAAACAAATAAACCAATAACCGGTGTAGATAACGCCAACCCTTCTCACAGTTTTTAGTAAGTAATTTAGGCATGAAAGTTTTGTAACTAACTAGCTCAAGCCATGCAAAGCTGAAATTAAACCATCCAATAAAAACGTCAAAACTTGAAATACTCTAAAGATTAAGCATAATAGAAGAGTGAACTAGAGAAAGAGAGCAAATAAATTATTTTGATCTTTTATTAAGAACAGAAATAGCAACAGCAGCAGCCTGTCATAGAAAGGACAATCAATGCAAACTAAACAAACTAGGATAGGAAAGGGAAAAACAAACAAACAAGAAACAACAGACAAAGTGTTCTTCCATCATTGATACAACTAAAACACAAAAGTGGCCACTTTTACATATCAACAGGTATTTGTGACAGAAACACACCCCTAAAATGACAAGATAGTACAAAATTGCTAATTTTGACAAGTTTTGAGAAAGAACATCGAAGCAAAAGATGAGCAAACAAGAAAGCACTAGCACCTACACTGTCAATGAACCATGACTGCTAAAAGAAATGAGAAAATAACTATTTACTCTCTATGTTGAAAAAAGGTTGAATGTACAATTAGCAGCTAGGTTGCACCAACACGAGAACAGAAACATCGATCCAATAAAATGCAGGAATTGGAAACAAGGAGAGAATGACATGGAATTATACGTTATTTTCAAGCTCATGCAAAGGTTAAGAAAATATATGATCATCTTAGCAACAATTTCTCGTTGTGAGGACTGAGTTGTGAAGACTCTTTAGGAAACACCATTTTCTTCTGTTTCTAATTAGAAAAAATAAATAAATAAGTTGATGGTGTGTCCTTGTCATGTCCTTTCTACTTCATTGTGTCCATGTTTCCGTGCATCCTAGATTTGTAGTTTTATCCTATTTACAAGTGATTATGGAAAAACATTTCTCTTGAATCGCAACAAAAGACCGGAATGAGCTAACGATTAACAAACCACGGAATGAGTTAACTATAATATATTATAAGGTTCTAACAAATGCAACCCAATTAGACCATCAGTCGAGAAAAGGTAGGCAGATGAACAAAAGAAAGGAGAATCTTACAACTCTTTCTCCAACTGCACATTTATGGATGAAATCATTGAAGTGTGCACTAACTTTCTCCATTTTCTTGCAGAGAACAAGAACAAGCACATGTGAAGACAAACCACTATACAAATACCTTTGAAGATAAATGCACGACAAAGTAAGAGATCTTTAACATGTTTTCCACAATAAATACTAGACATAGAAACAACACCATAAGTTACTGAAATCTAAAGGTTGATCGAATTTATTTTACAGTAGGTTGTGTAGTCAAAATTTGAAATATTAGTTAATATGCTCACGAATGATGGTCATTGTATCTGCAAGATGCGGCATCGAATCCTTCTAGGAAGACGCTTTTTGTGAATAACGCTTCAAAAAAGCTCCCCAACAATAACCAAATTCAGCAAACACCCGTGTTTGAATCTTGACAGAAGCCAAATCGAACGCAATCAACAACACAAATGTGATAAAGGAAATCAAAAATCGAAAACCCTAACCACTTTGATCCGTGCAAGAGCAGATTTTACTAAAATTGAAACTCTAGATAGAAAATTCTTAACCAAAATTAAAAACCTAGATCTGTACAAAGAACCCTAAACCTAGATATGAAGAATCAATGGAAGAGAACTAACCATCGTTGCCTCTTGGTGGCGTTCACAGACTAGATTGAGTAGTCTTCGCTGTAGGGTTTAGCCGCCAGACGTCGGGTGGAGGAGGAGAGGGAGAGTGCTGCTAGAGGCTGCGCTTGGGCAGTGTCAGCGTCGAGAGGAGAAGTACCACACCCTGTCTTCGATTTGGGGTCGAGATTTGAGGGATCTGAGAGAGAGGCAGAGAACAAGGGCGGAGGGAGGGAGGTTGACAAGCGGCGGCGAAGAGATGGGAAGAGATCGAGCTGGGGCGAGAAATTAAGGACGAGGATGGATGGTTCGGTGGAGGTTGGCCACTGGCGAGAGAGGGAGATGTGAAGAGATCGCCGGTCTGGTGGCGGATGGCCGCCGGCGAGAGAGAAAGAAGGATAGAACGGGTGGAGGTGGAGAGGCGAGAAAGGACGAGGGTGAGACAGGCACAGCTGAGAGTCGGGAGAACGGGGAGAAAGGAGAGGTTTGGATTATACATAGTATCCAGGAAGAGCTCATGTGTTGACTGAGTATGGGCGGGTGTCTTAAAAAAATCTCGAGTAAAGGCGGGCGTTCAAACTCTTATAAAACTTTATAGGGCGCGCGTTTCAATTCTTTCTAAAATTAATAATTTGATATCTGTCAAAAAATTCAACTGTTGTCTTAAACTGTTTTAACATCACAAATTTATTATTAGATGTAATAGATTAATTTAACATCGGTTGTTTTTTTTTACAGACTTAAATCACATGATGTCTAATTGTAGTATTCTAGTAGTGAGTAGTTGTTTCAAAAGGTGGTGATAAAAGAATAAAGATTATTTATTGGACATTCTGTACCATTCACCCTTATAAAATATTTGCCAAGGGCCTTCCCAAAAGCCCATTTAGAATGTGTCATACGGATTGGGCTTTGCTAGGAAATGTCTAATATTTTTTTCATAATTCTAGTTTTGCCCTTGCCTACTACTCACGTCTCCCACGCGCGATCTCTCTCTCCTTTCCTCCTTCAGCTGAGCGATTTCTCTTCAACGTCTCTTTCCTCTCTGATCGGCGATCGATTCTTCCCGATAGTTCGTCTCCGCCGTGCTCTCCATTGTGCTCTCCGACTTGTTCTCTACTGTGCTCTTCTACTTGTTATCCTCTTCGATTATGCATTTTTCTACTCTTCATGTGGTATCTCTAGTTATCTTCTTCTAATGGCTTCATCAGGTACTTTCTCCGACTCTACTGCTTCAAAGTTCTTGAGATCCACTTGCATTTTCTACAGTTTATGCCTATTTTGGTTTATTTTTCGTTACTTTAGCTCTTTCCTCCCGTTTTAGGGTTTGTTTTTTTAGTTCAGTTGTTGTCTAATGGCTATGAATTTGTTCTATGATTTATGTCCCTTGTTCTGATTTCGTTTCCATTTCTGCACGTGTGGCATTTGTCGTTTCTCTTTGTTTTTGATGGTTGGTTACAATATGGTGACAGGGTTACAATTTATTAATTGTTTGGTAACATGGTTACAAATCATTACTTGTTTTGATGGTTGGTTACAGTCTTGTGACAGGGTTATAGTTTATTAATTGTTTGGTGACAAGGTTACAATTTATTACTTGTTTTGATGGTTGGTTACAGTCTGGTGACAAGGTTACAATTAATCCATGGTTACAGTTTATTACTTGTTTGGTGACAAGGTTCCATATGACATTCTCCTTGTTGTGTGTTTGAAGTGTTTGGTGTGGTGATAGTATTAGTTTATGTGGTTGTTCAATTTGTTGTTTGCTGGTTTTTGGTGACATTATCTTCTATGTTTTAACACCTACTGTTTACATTATTTCTATTCTATTTAGGTAAAGAAATTGTTTTCCATCAAGAAATTCCAAATGTGGATCCACCATCTATTATTCAACCTAGTTCCTTCAAGTTTGTTGTTCCCAAAGAACGACATTTCGTGGGCACATTAATGTGTATTCAAAGCCTGCATTGATCAAAGTTCTTCAGAATGGATTGTCTACTGCTGACTGGGCTTCCCTTATAAATGGGTGTTTAGATCCAATTGTTCAGGCTGGTGATCGTCTTTATTTTTATCATCAACTTGTGCATCAAATGATTCTACATAAAGTTGAAACTCGTAAAGTTCATGAGATGTGGTTCCAAGTTGGACAACATTTCTTGAGGTTTTCTCTAGCTAAATTCCGTTGTGTAACTGGTTAGAATTGGGAAGAACCTAGGGATGACATGTCTCCTTCTCCTCATCTGGATATGGAGGAGTTTTTGGGGTTATCGTAATGCACATTTAATGGTCTTCTCCCAATTTTCCTTAAGGAGCCAAATTAGACTCCCAAGAAACTTTTCATGGCGTACTTGTTACTTATTGAGGGTGTGTTGCTCCCTCGGCGTTCTAAAGCTCTTGTACGTCAATCTTTTTGTGGACCTTGTCTGTGATTTTGAACATTTAAAATTGTATCCTTTTGGTCGGGTTGTGTTTCTGGAAACACTTTGTTTTTTGAAGAAATCTATGAGGTCTGAGCTATCCAAGGTTTGGTTATAATTTGCTCGGATATCCCATAACATTCCATATATTTTCCTTTCCTTTCATTTTATGTTCCAATGCATTTTTCATCTTATTATTATTCTTTACTTCTATTTCTTTTCTTAATGTTGCTTTGTTCTCAAGTTTGAATTTTAGAGGCAATCCCTAAGATTGTTGGTATCTCAAATTCTCACTTTGCATTCTGTGATGGATTACCAACATCTCTTGTCTGGTATACTAGTGAACGTTATTACAACATTACATAAGATAAGTGTTCTGATGCATATCATGCATGGTTTAAATATAATTTGCATATTTGCTCTGTATGTGGGTGGAGTCGGAATCTACACACTTTTATTGATTATTTTAGGTAATTGTGGATTCGAGGAGAAGACATGGGTTAGTAATGCATTGGATGAGGATGTCTAGTTGATCAAAAAAGCTTACGGGAAGATCTGAAGAGGTCATGAGAAGAAGGAGAAGAGAGCCTAAACGATTTTCGAGGAGGAGACAAGTCTGCAGAAGTTGTCGTCAGACATGCTGAATTTGTTTTGCACTTTCTGAAGGCGTTGATTTTCTGATTGACTATTATGACCATGTGTTGGAAAGCTCTTTCAGAGAGATACAACTTTCCTGTTGGCGTCGAGAGCTAATACGACCTGAATTTTCCGTAAAAGACCGTTGCAGCGACCACCGCATATTTTGTGAGTTTCTGAATTAATCTTGTTCCTTATTTCCTATATTGAATTTTTCGACTTCTTTGTGCTTGATTGTTGATTGTTTTATTCTAACTTGTCTGATCAACTTTGTAGAATCAATTCAATTGCTAGGGTTTTGTAGATTCCTGATTGCAAAGCTTAACCCAAGTAGCAAACTTGTCCCTTTAGGGCTGATGAACTAATTGGATGTGTAGGAAGTTGGATGTGTTGTTAAATTCCTTTATGAGGGACTGTAACTACCTTGGTTAATCTCTGAACCTAAAACTATAGATTGGGTTAAATCCTTTTCTGAGTGACTGCTCATGAGAAAAGGGTTTCTAGGACTGATTGGACTAGTAACTAAATTAGGTCGGGACAAGGACATTCATAGGAAACCCAAAAGGACAAAAGGAAGTTACAATATCAACTTGACCAAATAAAGTGGATAGTTGTAGGTAGAGCGATCTTCTCTAAATTGTTTTGCATTAACTTGTTTATAGTTTATTTTGTTCTCTTTTTATTTGAATCAATCAAAACCCCCATCTTCTCTAAATTCTTTTTATTTGCATCAACTTCTTTATAGTTTATTTTGTTCCTAATTGGTAAATACACATTGCTCGGAAATACTTGATTCTCTATGGGATCGACCTCTTACTTACTTGTTATGCTAGTTTGTAGGTTTGAGTTTTACTTTTGATAGGAGACACAACGACTATCTCCCGTCAAATTTTGGGGTCGTTACCGGGGAATCATGTTTATTTCTTTGTTTTGTGTATTTATTTATTTTTCTGCATATATATCTAACCCGTTGTGAACCTATCTTACAGTTCACAACATCATTGCTACTAACTTTTTAAGATGTTGAGATTGTTGCAGTTTCAAGGTGAGAACTTTCACCAATATTTCATTAGATTGCATGAGTATGTTAGCGACCTTGGTTCCTGGGGTTATCAATATGGTGTGCGGGAGATGTGTATTTGCATATTTGATGGGATGAATGCTGAAACACGGAGTCTTGCTGAGTCCATGAGTAATGGAGGCCTATTGGATATGGGACTTTTTTAGATTTGGGATTTTTTCTACAACATGAGTCGCCAGGCTGAGCCGGAAGTATCAATCCGAACTCTCGCACAAGTGTTGCAACAATTTAAGGAAGAAAAAATGAGTCGACTTGGAAAATTGGAGAGTCAAATGAGCCAACTCATTCAAATTTTAAGTGCAAAAGGTGAGAAAAAAAGAGCTTCGAAGAAGAAGAGGAAAATCCGACGGAGGTTGAAGAATCTGAGGAGCCCCCGAAGTCTTCTTCCTCAAATTTTGAGGAACCCATCCCACCACCCCTTGAGGATTTAAAGGATACAATAAGGGAAGATTCTATCGAGTTTATTACACTTAGTTCATTCTCTCCTATGTGGTTTCAACATGACAATGACATGCCAAATGAGGAGGAATTGGTTACAGACAACAATAGTTTCTTTAATGATGGAGGAGATTGTCTAGTGCTTCCTTACTTGAAATCTTATGAGTCGACACATGAGGTTACATGTGATGTGTCTCCTATTCCATCTGCAACATCCATTTTGTGCTCGCTCATTGATGAACCAGGTCTAGAGCCATTTGTAGAGGCTCAAAAGGTAAACTTTTGCAATTTGGAAGGTAATGGTGATTATGTTTATCCTTTTGAATGCAATTTGGAAAAGCGACCAGCAGAACTGTGTTGGTGATATCGTATTTCTTCAGGAGAGAGTCATGCTAGACTCTTTGATAGATTGAAAGGGTTTTTGAATTCCATATTTTATGCTTTGAATTTATTTTGCTATGATGTTCTTTAGAAGATGTGTGCACATGAATATGATAGGCTACTGAGGGCCTTGACAATGTCTGATAGATAAAATCTTGAGATTGAGAATAAAGTCAAGCCAATGACATTAAAGAAAGGCGCTTCTCGGGAGGCAACCTGAGGTAAGTTTGCTTATTTAGTTTATTCAGTTCCTAGTTAGCTAGTTTTATTTTCAATAAATTAGGCATTAGATAGTTGCTTTTAGTTTTTGGATAGACAAAGCTTTCAGGAAAGGTCGCTTGAAAAGGGAGCGGCATTGGATGTCGGTAAAAACAGGCAGCTACTGCATAGTGCGACGGGCACCACCATAGGCCACGACCGCCACCCCCAAGAGGCTGTCGCTTACGGGCAGCGAACGCCGCAATGCTCATATCTAACTTATTTGCCGGCGATGTCATGATCCTATTCTTCCACCACATTGTGAGTATTTCATTCATCTCTTCCTCTATGTTTTTATTTTTTGTTGTCTTTTATGTTTCATTGAGGACAATGAAAGGTTTAAGTGTGGGGGAGGGATTTCATTGCATATAGATAGAGTTTTCATATCATGTTTATTTATGTTTTCATATTTATTTTTACTCATATATCACATTTTAAAAAAATGATAAAATATCATGCATTGCATTTAGGTGTTATTAACAATACCCATCTTGGTTTAGTTTGTCCTCTAATTCATTTTTATGATCTTAATTGCATAAATCCCATGAATTGATTGAATTGCTTGAAAATGATTTTTGGAGCATGATTTGTGAATATAATTGAGCAAGTATGGTTCATAGTTGAGGTTAAATTGAAATCTAGCAAAAACATAACCCTTTGTGAGTTTGATTTTTGCCTTGTAGGGACTATTCACTCGGTTTCCATGTTCCATGTTATATATTTGTTGTCCTTTAATTGGATTTTTTGTTCTCTTGCTAGGGGAATGTCTACTCTCTTTATGCTTCATTTATGGATTTCCCTAGCCTCTCATTTTCTGATGAAGTTGCTGATGATAGTGTAGATTCTTATGTTTCTTGTTTTGTTGGTATGGATACTGATGCCATTGATGTAGTGTGTCCAATGAATTTACACATCCAAGCGTATCGGCTCAGGCAAGCAGGTGGTTCTTCTTGATGGCGGTGTGGAACCTAACATCCCTTCTACGAATATTCCTATTAAGATGAAGGAAGAAGAGAGTATTGAGAATTTGTACTACTCTAGATCAACCTAATACCCCTTCTACGAATATTCCTATTAGGAGCAATGGTGACAACCTTCTTTCTGTGAAGAAGGGTAAAGTGTTGAGACGAACTCCTGCTCCTACTGATTCAGTCATGAAAAAGAGAGTATTGAGAAGTTCTACTACTCTAGATTAGCCTATTAAGAAGAAGGCAAAGGTGGTGTCATCTCAGAAATCGTCAAAGAGTGAGGCTCCCGCTAAGAGTGAAGAAGAAGCACCGTGTGGTGACAAAGGTTTAGATCATGGTGACAAGACCAGGAGGTCTAAGTTTAAGCTCCCTAGATCTATTCCTCCCAAAGGTGATGAGCTTCCTACAAGTGATGATGTTCCTGGGCTGGCAAAAGATTTTGCTAGTAAAGTTGTTTTTGAAGAAATTATTAGTTCTTTTAAGGCATCATTTGAGTCTTTTGAAGCTCAATTGAAAGACTATGTTTCTAGGATTCTTATTCTTGAGGAGAAAGTGCATAACCTTGAAGCATGTGTCTTACATCCCATTGATGGCAGTGAAGCTGCTCTGAAAAGGGAACTTGAGGCATTGTATGGGCATTATTTTGAGAGTTTGAATCCAGGTGATGACAATGAAGGTGATGACACCGATTTTTCCCGTCATTCCCCAACTCTAGAGTATGTTGTTGTTAGATCAACTAAGGAGTCAACTTCATTAGATGTTGATGTTGTTTGCACTGATGGTGACACTGGTCTTGTGGGTTTAAAGGATACACTTGATGATAGTTTTGTTCCTTGTCCTGACAGTGCTTCTCCTTCTCCCAAGATGGCTGACAGTAATGTTCCTACTGAAGTCCTTTTATCACACGATGTAACTAATAACAGTGTTATCCCTCTTACTAAAGTTGTTCCCTCATATGAAGGAATTCCTAATTCTAGTGCAGCCACTACTGAAAAAATTGTTGAGACTTGTTCTACTGCTCCTATTGAAGTCCTTTCTTCGGGCGATGCAGCTGCTGATTTGAATATTGCTCCAACTGAAGTAATTGGTTCAGGTGAGACTGTTTTTGCTAGCTTAGTTGCTCATACTGAAGTTCTTGATTCACATCCAACCAGTGAGGACATGATTGCTTCCAAAGAGGTGCCTGGTGACAATGTTGTTACCACTCCTATTCTTCCTTGTTATACCGATGCTTGTGATGACAGTTGTGCTGTTGCAACTCTTGTGCTTCCTTGATCGACTGATGCACCTGATGACAGTGGTATTGTTGGTCCCAAAGTTGTGGTTACAACTGATTTGAATAATGTAAGTAGTTGCCTTGCTACTGAAGTTGTTTTTGTAAAAGTTGATCATGGTATTGACATCATACTTGGCTACATTAATGATGTCCTAGAGGATGTGCCTGCTGACAGTGGTGCTGCACCTAGCGATATTGATGATAAATGTAGTCTATGTCATAACATCACTGATATCGGCAACCTTATTCCTTTAGATGCTGAAAATGAGGGCGATGATGAAGTTCCGCTAAGGCGTTCTTATAGGGCGAAGGAATCTAGTCTTACAACCCATACTCCTTACACCAATCCTTGTAAACCGAAGAAACCTCGCCTTCCTAAAGTACCTAAACATTCCTTTCTCAACCCTGATGAGCGTGTTGAATTTTATACCACTTTTCGAGATCTTGGGTCATCATCCACTTTTGATATGTGTTTTATTTTTCGTACTACCACTTCTTATTATGTTTTCTTTCACAACACATAGACAAAGCACTTCATCATTTTAGAAAGCGTCTTAATGATTGTTTTGATCAAAATTCCACCAGTGTTGTATTAGACACCATTGTTGTCCCCAAGATTGCAAACTGTTATGCTGACGTCATTAAAAATTGTGATGCAATTCCAGAGGAATTCTTTAGTTAATTCCTTGGTTTTTATCCTGATAATTATGGGAGGAGTTGGGAAGGTGCTCAGAAGGTTTACACTCCGTTCAATATTGCTAACACGCACTGGGTAGCCCTTGAAATTGAGCTGGACTCCAAGATGATTCTTGTTTATGACTCCTAGTGTTGTTTCACTAAAAATGAAGATCTGCTTAAGTAGTTTGCTCAAACATGTGAAGTGTTTTCTATTCTGTTGAGAAAGAGTGGTCTTTTTCCTAAAATGGATGACACTTCCTTTGAAGTGGATAGAGTAGATGACTTGCATCAAAATAAAGACGGGTACCTTCTGTTTTTCATCTTTTCGTATTTTTTTTGTGACATTTTATTTGTTCAATTTTTTCTCTTGTGTTTATTTTTTGCTTCTTAGGTAGGGGTAGCTGTGGTGTTTACGTCATCAAGCACCTTGAGTTTCTGTATTTTGTTGGGGACATTCAGCTTGTGAATGATGATTTTGTTAATGCGTATTGTGAAAAGATTACATCTGATCTATTGAAGAAGTAGTGGACATTTGTTTAGTTATGAGCTTAAGTTTGTGTTAGTTAGACTATGTCTCTGGTAACAATTGATTTGGTGACAGTTTATTGTATATTTTGTTGATGTAACTATCGTTGTGACAACCCATGGTGACACTAAGTGTGTGTTAGTTAGAATATGTATCTGCTGACACTTGATTTGGTGACAGGTTATTGTATATTTTGTTGATGTAACAGTCGTGATGACAGCTCATGATGACACTAAGATTGTGTATTTGTAGGCTAATGCTCTAGTAATTTCTATGTTCCTTTTAATCTTTTACTGTTTTATCCCTATTAGAGGTGGCAATCGGGCGGGTCGGATCGGGTTCGGGTTCGGTTAGTCGGGTTTCGGGTTATTCGGGTTTTGGGTAATTCGGGTTTCGGGTCATTCGGTTTCGGGCAATGTCTAATAATTTGGTCATTTGGTTGGGTCGGGTTCGGGTTTCGGTTGTATCGGGTTTCAGTTCATTCGGGTTTAGGTTGTCTCGGGTTTCAGTTATTTCAATATTCATTTTGAAAAATTTGCTAGAATGTATCTTAAAGTTCGGGTTATATCGGGTTTCGGTTGTAACGGGTTCGGGTCTTAATGGGTTTCGGTTGAATCGGGTTCGGTTCATTCGGATTTGGGTGAGTTTCAGTTATCGGTTATTCGGATTTCGGGTCCAAAATGGGTCGAGTTGATCGGTGTTCAAAACAATCGGTTCCGGGTCGACCGGGTCGGGTTTTCGAGTTCGGGTCGGGTTTTGCCAGCTCTAATCCCTATTATATGTTACAACTCTGTATAATTCCACTTTCATGTCAACGGTTTATTATTTCTAGTGACATCTTCGATGTTTTCCATTTGGTTACAATGTCTATGACCTTGTTTTTGTAGTGATGATAGTCTCTATGACCCTATTTTATTAATGGTGACAGCTTCTAAGACCCTCTTACCCATTCATATATTGGATGAGAACTGACCACCTCATGTCTTTTGGCATCTAATTAGCCCCTTTAGGGTCTGTGCTTGCCTTTTTTATAGGGTTTTCCTTTGGTTACAGTGTCTATCGAAATGTTTCCGTAGTGGTGGCAGTATATATGACCCCTTTTTTTATTTTGGTTACATCGTCTATAGGTTTTCTTTTGATTACGGTGTCTACGCCCCTTATTCCATAGTGGTTACAGTATATATGACCATGTTTTAACAATGGTTACAACGTCTATGTCCATCCTACCCATTCATATATTGAAGGAGAATTGTCCACCGCATGTCTTTTGGCTTCTCATTAGCCCCTTTAAGGTTTTCGCTTATCTTGTCCTATGGTTTTCCATTTGGTGATAACAATTATCTCTTAACGACGTACTGTACTTAACATTTTAGTGTTTAGGGTTTAGGATTTAGGGTTTAGGGCCTTGACCCTAAACCCTAAAGACTTAACCCTAAACCTTAAACCATATTGTACATCACATGTTCTTTTGGCTTCTCATTAGCTCATTTGGGGTTCGTGCTTCCCTAATTATAGGGTTTTCCTTTTGGTTACAAGTGTCTATGACCCTATTTTAATAATGATTACAATGTGTTTGTCCCTTTTTTTTATAGTGATTACATGAGGGTCTATGATTTTTTTTAATAGTGGTTACATCGTCTATGTTCATCTTGACCATTCATATACTGGACAAGAACTGTCACCACATTAATATTTGCTTCTCATTAGCCCATATAGGTTAAGTTCTTTTCATGTGTTAGTGTTTTCCTTTGGTTAGAGTGTCTATTACCCTGTTTTCAGAGTGGTGACTGGGTCTATGACACTGTTTTCATCTTGGTTACAATGCTTATGTTCTTCTTAACCATTCATATATTAGAAGAGTGCTTTATCCCCATGTATTTTGTCTTCTCATTACACTCTATAGGGTTTTTGCTTCCTTAATACTAGAGTTTTCCTCTTGGTGATAGCATTTATCTCTTAGATACGTATCGTACTTAACATTTTAGAGTTTAGGGTTTAGGATTTAGGGTTTTGGGCCATGGCTCTAAACCCTAAAGACTTAACCCTAAACCCTAAACCATACTATACATTACATTTTCTTTTGATTTATGGTTTAAGATTTTGGTTATAGTGTATATGTTCCTGTTTTTAATGTGGTTACACCATTGATCACCCTGTTTTTATTTTGCTTACAGTGTCTATGACCCTATTTACACCATTGATCACCCTGTTATAGTGTATATGTCCCTGTTTTTATGTTGGTTAGTCATTCATTTATAAATCTTTGCAAAACTGTAATGTTAGAGGAAAAAAAACCTGAAATATGGTGACAATTTACATTCTATCCAGCGTAATGACTGATGTGCGCCTATTTTTCCATGTTTTGCACTATCTTTATATCAATTTCTACATGTATTTCATATCATTGGGTCAGAATTATATAGAATCTATGTAGTTTATGCTTATTTGTCAATTATGGAGGTCTACACAAGTCTCTGTTTAATTTTGCAGAAATCGAGAAACTTTACTAGCAATTCGGGAAAGGAAGAAAACCATGGAAGAGCTCGAGGTCAAGTACAGAGAATCCAAGATCAAACAGAAGTTGAGCGAGAACACATCGAGCATAAAACAAGGAAGAAGCTACTCGATAAGACTAGTCGACGTCGACTAGACCACTCGATGTCGAGTACTACCTTGTCAAGATTTACTCATACATAACTACTCGATGTCGAGTACTCTACTCGACGTCGAGTACATGTCGAGTGCAAATCCTAGCCGAGATCGAGCACAATTTGAGGAGCAGAAGAATTCTACTCGACGTCGAGTACTTTACTCGATGTCGAGTACCCTCTGGCGCCAGTCCGAGTCGATGTCGAGTGAAGATTTTGATGTGGGATTACTTACCTACCAAGACACAATATTCTATCAAGTTGAAGGTTGATTTATCCACTTTAGTAATTCCACTATTTACTTTATGGAATTTTAATACATATATTTTATCAAAGTTATATCTTAGGAAAAAGATAGTTAGATATAGATAGAATTGTTCTATTCTTGATTAGCAAGTACTTGAGTACTATAAATAAGGCCTTAGGGGCTGAGTTTTAGGATCATCCAATCCAAGCCACAAGCAATTGCGTTACATAGAGTTAGAGAGAGAGTGGAGACCGAGTGGAGTTAAGAAGCGAGCCTAAACGTTTTTTGCGATATTTGGTTGTAAGCTATCTATTTTTTATTTAATGGAAGTTAGTTCTTTTATGTTATTGATGTTTGTTATGATGAAGAGAGAGTAGTCACCCAACTTCTAGGGTCAGGGTGAGCCCGACGGTAGCCATGTAAGGTAATGCATCAAAGGTACAATCTTTATTGTGATTTCATCTTCTATCCCTGATTTACATGATTCTTCTGCGACAGTCGAAGTGGATCCTTATTTGTGTTGTTGAATCGAAAGTGATCTTAATGAAAACTTGGATTAATTATGTGAAAAGAGTTATTAATAATTAGGGTTTATGTGAAAGCCTCTATTTTTCTATTTGTTAATGATGAAAGTTATTTGATAAAAATGTATGATCTTTTATACCTTTAGCATGATTCTTATATGGTTATCGTTGTGGCATTGAAACCCGGATTCTAGAAGCTTTTAGTTTATTGAATTCAATCCCACAAATTTCATTTTTGTTTCTATCTTTGTTTCTTGCGAAAAGTTATGTTTTTTATCTGCACAAACAACTCGAGATCGACTAACTCTCGTCGACGTCGAGTATTGTTAGTCGACGTCGAGGATATTTCTACTCCACAGAGGCTTGCTTTTGTCTTCTGTTACGCATCTGCAGGTTAGGTCGACAACAGTAGTCGATATCGAGTACTTTTACTCGACATCGAGTACTCTTTTGGTGGATTTCAAGAGCATCTTAGAACGAGAAAGGCGAGCGCTGACACACTTCCTCGTGGATACAATCTTGAATACCCTACCCCTACAACGGGAGAGTTTCTTGTATTTTATTTGCTTGTACAGGGAGTTGGCATGGTTTGGTTTCATATAGTTTTATATTTGCATACTTGATTTCCCTCCCACTAGCAAATTTTGGCGTCGTTGTCGGGGAGGCAATCAAGCGCGCCCTTTCTAACTCGTTTTTACTCGTTCTTTTTTTCCTTTTATTTTACAAGTGCATGCGAAGAATTGATCACACACCTATCGATCCTATTCTCGAGCCCAAACGATTCTTCCATCTTCAGCAAAGGCTAAGAAGAAGACTCATGTCGACAACCAACAACGAGAATGAGGTTCAACTCACACCGACGCAGGAGTTTGAGCAAATCCACAGGCAGATAGAGGAGTTCACCACCAAGCAAACGGAATACGCCCAACGAGAGGCGGAATATCAAATGAATCAACAAAGGTGGGAAGCAAGGGTGGATCGTGAAATCAATGCCAAAAGAGAGCTGGAGAAACAGATACAGCATGTTCCCGCAAATGCAAAGGAGTATCTGCACCATACTCTGGAAGTTCCAAAATTGCCAATCGTTCTCATACGCGTTAACTTTGAAATTCGTCCCTCCTTTATTTATGAAATTAGGAGAAATCAATTTCAGGGGAAACCTTCTGAATGCCCTTTAGAGCATGTTATTGGTTTTTTAGATTTATGCGAGGCTATAGCAGATGATGCAAATCTATAATATCTTAAACTAAAGGCTTTCCGTTGGTCTCTTGCAGGAACAGCTTCACAGTGGCTAAAGGGTTTGCCTCCACAATCCATTCGCACGTGGAATGAACTGAGGGACTTGTTTCTTAACAAGTTATTTCCTCCAGCCAAGATGGCGCAGCTCAGACAGAAGATTACGACTTTCAAACAAAAGCCAGAGGAACCACTTTCCAAGGTTTGGGAGCGCTACAAGAGACTACTGAAATCCCGTCCTACGTACGGACATTCATCCTATGTGATCCAGGAGATCATCTTCAACTGCCTGGATGCACCAACTAAGCAGCGGATCAACAACTACACTGCTTACAAGTATCTCGAGTACACCCCACGATGTGTTTGGGAAACCTTTGAGACGCTGACCAACTATGACAACCCATATGAGACTTCTGCGGCCCTTGAAGAGAGGCATGAAACGCCTGCCCCATCTATGCCCCTATATGAGCCATCTAAGAAAGTTGATCCGGACGTCTGGTACTAGTTCCACAATGATCAGGTATGTCGTCTCACCAAACAAGTCAAATTCTTATCAAAAACTCAACCTTGTTTGGAATGTGGGTCTGCGAGGCACAACACTACTGGGTGCCCACATGTCGACCAAGTGCAGCTAGCAGAAACTCATGAAGAGGCACGTTATGAGGGGGGACACTACTCGGGGCAACATCAGCAAAAAAACTGGAGCCATTATCGCTAGCCCAGTAGCAAAGAGACCCCCCGCCCTACATAGTTCATGGTCACCCCGACAGGGAAGGTAAGAAAGATGACCTACAATTTATTCTTGAAGAGATGCAGATGAATCATACAGAAAGCAAACAGCCTATCAATTCCATCCACACTCAACTGAACGACATCAACTCTAGACATGGGGAGATTGACATCTGGTGGAAGACTATGGAGACCCAGATTGGTCAATTGGCTATATCCGTCCCCAAACAATTAGGTACGCTCCCTAGATCCTCTAAACCTAACCCTAAGGGTAAATCTGCAGAACAGGTAGCTGCCATGAATCTCAGAAGTAGGCGTCAGTTGTAAACGTTCGAGCAAAACACGGAGAAAGAAGTTGTTGAGAAGTACTCGATGTCAAACCACTCGACGTCGAGCGGAATCTACTCGACATCGAGGACCCCCTATTCGAAGTCGACCAAAATGCAGAACCCACCCAGAAGTTGACCACTGTAGTCGATGTCGACCAGCCCCTAGTCAACGTTGACCAACTTGTGGTCGAAGTCGACCACACTCCAGCACCTTCGAAGAAGAAAACGATGTCATTCCCAATAAAAACTTTGAAGGGCCCAATAGAGAAGGGGTTTCAGTGTTTTGTGAAGATGCTTAAAAGGCTCAACGTCACCATCCCTTTCACATAAGCCCTTCACGAGATGTCATCTTATGTTAAGTTTCTCAAAGACATCCTGAGCAAGAAGCGATTGATGGCTGAGATCGCAGAGGTATGTTTTCTATAACAATTGGGTTTGGTCAATACAAATTCAATGCTTTATGGGACTTCGGAGCCAACGTCAGCATCAAACCACTATCAATCTGGTCCAAAGTCAAGATAGGAGCTCTAGAGCCTGTGGATGCCCGATTATACATAGCAAACAACACTGTAGTCATCCCAACAGGCATGGTGGACGATGTACCGGTGCAAGTAGGTAAGGTTTCAATCCTTTATGATTTCTTAGTCATTGATATGGCAGAGGACCCTTCTTGTCCAATTATTGTATGAAGACCTTTCTTAGCGATTGTGGACGCCAGCATAAGCGTAAGGAAGGGGGTGCTCACTTTCAACATCAGTGATTAGGTAATTGAGTACTCTTTTAATAAAACTTGAAGGCACAACGGTCCTATGGAGGTCAAATCAGTTTTAGTTAGGTACATCACTTGAAGGGAGCCTATAGTAAGAAATATGAATCCCGAAGAGCTGGAAAAGAGGGCTATGGAAGCCCAGGTGGAGGAAATCATGGCAATTTTGAACGAGGAGACCGAAGATCTACTCGACATCGACGAAGGTAAGTCGACGTCGACTAACTTTTATTCAGAATATTTTCCAGGTCATAAGTATGGGGTCGAGGTCGACCGTAAGTACACGGCGTCGAGTACTTTACTTGACATCGACCACTCCTAGAAGCCTGCATCGACTTCTCCCTCATCGAGAAACACCAAAGGCGAAGAACTATTTGACATCGAGTAAACTACTCGACAACGACCAGATCCACACCACATCGAGTTCTCCTACCTCATCGAGCAAGCCACCAGACGAACAAAATTACTTAATGTTGACTAGTCCTACTCGACGTCGACTAGAATCTGAGGTCCCGAATGATGAAAATTCTGCGAAGGTAGGCCGAGGTCAGGACATCTCTTCCCCGATTTCAATTAAAGATCTATATATACATGGATGAGGTTTGCCTTTGTATATGAACTAATGCAGGTTTTTCAATGACGATCCAAAGGAATACGAAGTAGGAGACAAGGTCTATGTCTCCAAATCAAAGAATCATTGGTTCCCTAATAAGTTCAAAAACAAAAAGATGGGACCTTTCACGGTGCATAAATTCATTCCGGTGGACTACAACTTATGGACAAGAATGAAGTCTTATCTAATGCCCATGCCACATGGGCACTACAGATGCCATCTTGAGCAGAAACGGAAGAAGTCGACCTAGAGACTATAAAATCTAGAGCTTATAACAAAACAACCAGTTTTAAGGGTTTTAGATACTGTTGGTTTTTGGTTTTGAAACATTATTTTGGGTTTGCTATTGTGGATTTTATCTGCCTAACAAATCTTGTAGGTACGAAAAGCTGTAGAAAGTACTCGACCTCGAGTAATCTACTCGAGATCGACCACCCACAAAGAGAAGAAGAACATGTGGTCGATAGAAGGCAATTATGAGGTTTCAACATACTCAATATCATGTAGAAAGCAGTCGATGTCGATTACTCTACTTGATATCGACCACTCTGCAGCGAAATTCAGCACTCGATTCCGAGCTTCTGCACATCTGTCTAGTGAGTCTCTTTCTTTACCCTTGTTTTTATACAGTGAGGACACTATAATGGTTGGGTATGGGGTGGAGGAAAGGCTTACTGTGTGCATATTTGATTATATTTTTGCATATTTGATCATATTTCTCGAATTGCTTCATACATGGTATCTTTGAAATTATTATTCATATGCTTTATAAGTTGTTTTCCAAAGTTTATTGAAAATCACCCACATCAAAATTTTTGATTTAGTGTCATGGAAGTTATATTGAACTTGACGATACAAAATTAGATTCATTAGAGATACATCATGAAATTGCCTAGTAAAGAGAAGTTACAATGAAGTACATAAATTTCTTGAAAACCATGAAATGAGGTAAAATCTAAAGTTGCTTTTGACATATTGCACGATAAGAGAATAGAAGACTTTATATTTTCCATATAATGCTCATTGTTATATTCTCTAGCCTTACCCATGCTTATTTGCATCACAAAAGCCATATTATGTCTTATTTCATATTTTCTCCTCCTGTTCTAAATATGGCCTATTTTCTACCTTATTTCCTTATCCGGGGATTATGTCTTGAATGGAATTATATTATGAAGATATATATATATATATATATATATATATATATATATATATATATATATATATATATATATATATATATATATATATATATCATATTTTGGAGTTTGGCAGGAAAATTTCAAAGTTTATGGAAAATTTAATGAGTGAAAGAAAATTCGGTCACCTCAAGAGATAAAGGTAGATCGACTCTGTCTGCATTGAGATGTTAGTTTCGCATGATGGGACACCAAGGTGAGGAGTCCAAAGCACTAAGTATTCGGGGACATTCATGATACCCATGTTTATGACTCGCGAGAAGGCAGTGCTGAGGTTAAAGAGGTAAAAGCATAAAATTGAAAAAAGCATCGAGCGAATGAGCAAAAGGTGAGAAATCAAAGTAAGAAGAAATGTGGTATGAAGGTTTGGAAATTACTCCATTTCCCCGGATCATTAGCACCACATAGTCAAAAATTGTCCACCTTTAGTCTTTTACCAATCTACTTCTTTTTTAGCTTAAATAAAGTCCTCCTCATTATTGTTGCTCTGTCACAGGAAAAAAATGTTTTTGCATAATCCTCCTTTTGTGTGCGAAGTTGCTTTTATTCACAGGCATGGATTTGTGGCACTAGTACCTTTTTGAGGATAGGAATTGATTACAGGGATATATGACAATGGATATAAGATGTTGAGAGTTTTATTTCTTCCCCTGTCTGACCATTAAAAGTATTGCTCGAGAACAGGCAAGCTTAAGTATGGGGTGTTTGATGTGCGCCTATTTTTCCATGTTTTGCACTAACATTTATATCAATTTCTGCATGCATTTCATATCATTGGGTTTGAATTATACAGAATCTATATAGTTTATGCTTATTTGCCAATTATGGAAGTCTACACAAGTTTATGTTTAATTTCAAAGAGATCGAGACACTTTACAAGCAACCCGGAGAAGGAAGAAAACCATGGAGGAGCTCGAGGTCAAGTACAGAGAATCCAAGATCAAACAGAAGTTGAGCCAGAAAGCATCGAGTAGAAAACAAGGAAGAAGCTACTCGACAGGACTAGTCGACGTCGACCAGACTACTTGATGTCGAGTGCTTTCTGGTCGAGATTTACTCCTAGAGCTCTAGTTGAGAACAATACCACTCGAGAAGCACATAACTACTCGACATCGAGTACTCTAATCGATGTCGAGTACATGTCGAGTGCAAATCCTAGCCGAGATCGAGCACAATCCAAGGAGCAAAAGAATTCTACTCGCCGTTGAGTACTTTACTCGATGTCGAGTACACCCTAGCACCAGTCAAAGTCAAAGTCGAGTGAAGATTCAGAAGTGGGATTACTTACCTACCAAGACACGATATTCTATCAAGTTGAAGACCGATTTATCCAATTTACTAATTCCCCTATTTACTTTAAGGAATTTTAATTCATATATTTATCCAAGTTATATCTTAGCCAAGAAATAGTTAGATATAGATATAGATAGAATTGTTCTCTTCTTGATTAGAAAGGAATTGAGCACTATTCTTAAAGCCCTAGGGGCTGAGTTTTAGGATCATCCAATCCAAGCCACAAGCAATTGTGCTACATAGAGTTAGAGAGAGAGAGAGTGGAGGCCGAGTGGAGTTCAGAAGCGAGGCGAGACGGTTTTGGCAATATTTGGTTGTAAGGTCTCTATTTTCTATTTAATGCAAGTTAGTTCTTTTATGTTATTGATGTTTGTTATGATGAAGATCGAGTAGTCACCCAACTTCTAGGGTCGGGGTGAGCCCGATGGTAGCCATGTAAGGTAATGCATCCAAGGTACAATCTTTATTGCGATTTCATCTTCTATCCCTGATTTACATGATTCTTCTGTGACAGTCGAAGGTAATCCTTATTTGCGTTGTTGTAGCGAAAGTGATCTTAATGCAAACTTTGATTAACTATGTGAAAAGTGTTAGTAACAATTAGGGTCTATGCGAAAGCATCTATTTTTCTATTTGTTAATGACGAAAGTTATTTGATAAAAAGGCATGATCTTTTATACCTTTAGCATGATTCTTATTTGGTTATCGTTGTTGCGTTGAAACCCCAATTCTAGAAGCTTTTAGTTTATTGAATTCCATCCCACCAATTTCGTGTTTGTTTGTCTTTCTTTCTTGCAAAAAGTTATGTTTTTTATCTTCACAGACAACTCGAGATCGACTATATCTAGTCGATGTCGAGTACTATTAGTCGACGTCGGGGAGATTTCCACTCGACAGAGGCTTGCTTTCGTCTTCTGTTGTGCAGCTGCAGGTTAGGTCGACAGTAGTAGTCGATATCGAGTACTTTTTACTCGACATCGAGTACTCTTCTGGCCGATCGATTTCGAGAGCATCTTGGAACGAAAAACGTGAGTGCTGACACGCTTCCTCGTGGATACGATCTTCAATACCCTACCATTACAACGGGAGGGTTTCTTGTATTTTATTTGCTTGGACAGTGAGTTGGTTTCCTTTCATATAGTTTTATATTTGCATACTTGATTTCCCTCCACTAACAATGACTTGTTTACAGTGAACATTTTATTCCATATAAGAAAATGATAAAGTAAAACTTCTTGTATTCTTTGATGCTTTTCCTTTAATTTACTTCTGATCTCTAGCTCTTGTGGATCCTCTTTGATGCTTTACCTCTTATTTCTCCAGCTGAAGGCTTTCATTTCTTTTGAGGGCGAACACATCTTTTACGTATCATTGGTGGGTGACATTTATATCTTTTGATGTCCTGTGGTACAAACTACTATTTTCCTTTAGAACATGATATATTGTCTCATGATAAGCCAATTTCGAAGCTTCAAATTTGTAGTAGCTGCTAATATATCTACGAGCACTCAGTTTTTAATTCCTAATGACAACAAGAGCATGTACACAAGGTATCTTTTCATAATCAAATGCCTTACATGAACAAGATTTCTCTTTTAAATCAACCATAACCCTTTTCATCCCACCGACAACCTCAAAGTAGAATTCATTGAGGTGCTTGACATTGTACATTTCTGCATCACTGCATCTTATGTATACTATATCACTTATCTTATTTGGAAGCTCAAAGTTGTTGTTTTGAAATTCATTTATGCGCTCATTGAACCATTTTGTTAGCTTCTCTCTGATTGCATTCAGTAAGCCTATAATTGGGAATGATGTATCCAAAGCAAAGACATTATTTAATGATGCTTCATTGTTTGAAATCATCATATTGTACCTCTCACCTTTTGAATAAGCTCTTGCCCATTTCTCAAACTGTACTTCTTCAAGATATTTCTCCATCTAGTTGTTTGTATCACTAATGCAACCAAAATAACTGTTGAAATCTACTTATGTGTAACTGTTTGTTGCGCTTTCAAAAACAGTGACAAAGTATATTATTCTTGAATTTTTCCATTAGATTTTGCTTCAAGTTCCATCTGTAGTAATAATGCTTAACATTTGGGTAAATCAACTCTAAAGCTCTTACAATGCTTTGATGACGGTCGGAAACTAAAACCAACTCTTGATGGGATGACTGTTGCCAGCTTGTTGAAGAACCACTCCCAAGAGGCATTGTTTTCTGAGTCAACCACTGCAAAGGCAATAGGGTATATTTGATTATTTGCATCTTGTGCAGAAGTTGTGACAATAGTCCCTCCGTATTGTCCTTTTAGAAATTTACCATCTACCACAAACACCTGTACAATTGAATTGTATTAAGTAATTATTTGGTGACAGTAATTTTTTTCTTATGAAATGAATTTGTACCTTTCGTAGGATGGGAAATGCTCGGATACATGGTCAAAAGGCAATGAACACATACTTGAACTTTCATTTACTGTCAACTTCAATGAAGGTGACAGTTCCAGGATTTGCTTGCTTCAGGACCCAACAATATGATGGCATTAATTCATAGTTTTCTTCTAGTCTCCCCATTGTCATCTCCATTGCTAAATCACGATCCATCCAAGATTTCCAGTACCTAACATTCTGTTTGAAATCAGTCCTCATCCTTTTTCTAATTTTGCTTGGAGTTGGGCCCTTTTTCTCATCTTCAAAACTGTACATATTATGTAAAATAGTGAATAAAATATGAAAGGAAGAATGATTACAATGAATAAAATATAAAATTATGTAATGAAGAATTGATTGTAGTATATGTCACATGTGTTTGATCCTTTCAGCTATGAGTCTGTAAGTTGGAGGGCGTTGGTTTCCTATTCATACTTCCATGCTACAAGTTTTCCATGAATTTTCCAGGTGCAGCTCTCATCAACACAAATTGTTCATTATTAACATGATGTTGACTTCTTCACTTTCCGGGTGCTGTTGTATATTTGTAGACATTGTACTGCCACTGATGTGACTTTCAATTCATGTGTAATCACTATTACCATCCATATCACTGTCATCATTTATAGATTTTGTCACCTGTTCTTCAATGATTTCCATCGCAATTGTAACATATAAAGGCAATGTCCAATTCAATTCCTTCAATTCATTAATTTGAAAAAAACTCCTCAAATCAGTCTCATTCTCAATCAAAAAAGGCTCAGTAGTTTTCTTGAATGGATGTAAGTGACTGAATTGAAGAGTAGGAGACAAATTGTCACTGGTTGTGAATCTGTTCAGTATCCCATTCTTCATCTCATACAGAGTTACAGTCTGCCTGATGACAATTACCTTTGATGACACATCCCCGGCAAAAACTAAATCACCATCTTCAAATTTCTATTCTCCTCCAAATTTTACTGTTAATAGATTGGCCTCCATTGTACTTGATCATTGGTGACATCTATTAAATTTCATAAATATACTTTGATGACAGAAACTATTTTTTGTTATATCAGATAACTATTGTTATATATCTACAGTATTGACATGCATTACTTTTGATTAAATCTAAGAAATACAGTGATTATAGGTACACAGATGTACTCAAACTCAGCTATCAACATTTAGGTTATAGTGCAATTTTGGTTACATTAGTATAGTCATGAAATCAACAACTCCTTAGATCACGAAACTAGCATCTTATATCAAACTACATCAACAATGCAATCCAGGTTACAGTTCTATAATCACAAAATCAACAACGTAGATCAAAATTGGCATTTGAGATCCAAATCGATGATAGGTATTCATATTATACACCATTTCAAATTCTGTTTATGTAATCAATTTTTCTCCAAATTGTGCTTCAAATCCGCAACTCATACAACAATTGTGCTCCCAATTACAGTACTATAATCAAAACATTCGTATTAGACAAGATTACAGATTATAAGAAAATTACGTCTTTTGAAAATCGAATTTCGGACGACATTGTTGTGTTTGAACAGATTTCTCTTTAGATCTGATTGTAGAGCTCAAAATCGTCGATAAAGGGTGCTGAAATCAACAACGGTGCTCGAGATTGAGATCAAAATCGATATCGAAATCCCCTCTGCTTTGAGTTGCTGTCATTGGTGAGGTGTTGTGCACTTTTACGTGAAAATGAAGAAAGAAATGGGGATAATAAGGCAGGGGCAAAAATATCATTTTGGGACCTTCCCCTAATTTCACTTCAAAAATGTCTTAGGTGCTAATTTTGGCCTATAATATGTACTTCACAAAATTATAAGAATGATATAATTGATGAATAATATGGAAAATATAATTTTAAAAAATCATGAAAATAAATATGAGCAAAAATAACAAAGTAGAATATTTTTGTCATCATTATTATCTATTAAAAGTATAGTTTTCTAAAATATTTTTTTGGATATGTATAAATCATTAAATATAATATTGATATAATATTTTATTTTTTATTAATAGTTTTAATCGAAAATAATTTTGTATAATACCGAGTGTGGCATAAAATTTAATTATATTTAATGGGTGATTTTAACTCTTATAAAAACGAATGATTTGCATTTTCGTAAATCTTGACCGTGGTTGAAAGCTCTGGTAAATTGCATACAAACGGTAAATCTAATTAGCAAATATATTTAATATTATTCTTTCCTTCAAGTACAGTTATACTATTTTTCGAGCGTGGTTGAAAGCTCTACACTACTGGCAGCGCCAGTGACATGGAGATGGCGCTAGTCTGGCGCCATCTCCATGTCACCTCTTCGGCCTACCGATTTTGCCTCGATCGTCCTCCACCGCCACCACAGCCCCGCCTCCATCGTCCTTCCCTCCCAGCCTCGCCTCCGACCTTCATCGTACTTCAAATATTTGCCGCCGTGGCAGGACTAAGATCTCGCCTCGGACCTTCAAGCTCGCATCGATTGGGCTTTCTGGATTTCGATTTAGGTTTATACTTGGATCGATTTTTGTTTTTAATGGGAGATTGCTGAAGCGGATCCTGGACGGCAGGGTGTGGCCGGCCACCAACAACCACAACCTCCGGCCTCATCCATGCCCTATCGCCGCCCTCCTGTTTCTCTATTGATGGTTGCAGCAATGTGAAATTTATGGGGGCTGGGGTAAGGTTGGGCTTGGTGTTTACACGCGCTTGTTAACGGCTGGGTTTGAGGTTTTTTATTTTTTATTTTAAAAAAATAATCTAATTTATCGATTAATTTTAGCCATTCAATTACATTAAATCAACGAATAAGATTTGTTAACATTTAATACCGTAACAACATTATATATATATATATATATATATATATATATATATATATATATATATATATATATATATATATATATATATATATATATTTTACCAAAAAATAGTAAACATAATTTTTCTTGTTTTTTCCCTCACTGTATATTTTACTCAATTTTTTAACATAAACCTTAGACCGCACTGTTTTATTAAGAAAATGAACATTAAATTATGAACGTCATCAGTACATAATATAAATTTAATTTGAACAATTGGCATTGTCTCGATCTTGAATTTAAAATTGATACGCTTTTTCTTTTCAGTAATGCACATGCATGAAATGGTGAACTCGGAAAATTTTCGAATGAATAGTTTTGGATTAATACGATAATGAATAATGTTATTTTAGGATAAAATGTAATCAGTTTAGGATCAAAATCTATCATTTATTTCACGTCTAAAAAAATATAAATATATAAATGAAATATTCGATGAAAAATTAACTAAATACGTATAAGAAATGCAATATAATAAATATTAAGCTATTTATGGTTGTTGTATGATCTGATCAGCTAGAGTTTGACTCGAATTATGCTCAATAACATCTCGACTCGAGCATGATTTACAAAATGAGCTAATTATGCGTACATTTTTATGCTGGATTTAAAGCTCGGCTCGACTGGATTGAAACTCGATCAAATAGCAAGAATTTTGTGAAATTTACAAATTTTCTTTTAAATTACTATGTTATGAGCAAGTAAGGTTGCATAATACTTGGAAGAAAAAAAACTTTGCCCAAACTCATTCATTTACTAAACAAGCCGAGTATGAGATCATGTTTAAATATAGGTTTGACTCGAGCTCGGCCCTAAATATAACAAATCAATACTAGACTCGCATTACTCAAATAACAGCCTTAATCAATATATAACTTGTTGCATTGCATATAATAATGTATAATTAACCAGATATACAGTTTTTAAACTTTTGTAACTTTTTATCTAATTGTCGAAATGATTAGAATAACATCTCATTTGGAAGCTCTCGAGATGAATTATAGTATGTAAATATTAATTTAAGTAAAATATAAAAGCATTATGGTCTATTGAAATAAAATTAAAGTGATTAATATACCCTCCCTTGCATGCATTCACGTCACAAAGTAATAATTAACTACTAATCTTTTTAACCATTTAGGTTAAAAAGCTTGATATTAAAAACAATTTTTATCAAATAAAGAATCTAACACTTAAAAAAAATATTGAAAAAATATTTAATATGGAATAATCTTTCACAAATGATTTTTTTTAGTCAAGTACCCAAATATAATTTCTATATGTGATAACATATATTGTATTTATGGAATCAAAAATGTTGTGAGCTAAATTGCCATATTTTACACCAACTTTTATATCAATTTGTGCATGCATTTCATATCATTTGGGTTAGAATTATACAAAATCTATGCAGTTTATGCTAATTTGCCAACTTATGGAGTCTACACTAGTTTCTGTTAAATTTCGCAGAAATCGAGGCATTTTACAATGATTAGAAGAAGGGAGAAAAATCGTGGAATAGCTCGAGGTCAACTACAAGAAGTCCAAGGTCGAGTAGCAGGTGAATCAAAGGACGTCGAGCAGAAAACTAGGAAGAAAGCACTCAAAAGGACTAGTCGATGTCGACTACATCTAGTCGATGTCGAGTAACTTTGGTCGACCTCAGCTTCATCCCACGAGATCGAGCACGAGCTGAGCAGCAGAACCACTCGAGGAGCACAAGACTACTCGACGTTGAGGAGTCTACTCGATGTCGAGTACCCATTAAGCGCCAGATTGTAGTCGAGCTCGATCAGAATCCGAGGAGAAGAAGATCGTACTTGACGTCGACTACATTACTCGATGTCGAGTACTCGCCAGAATCAATCCGAGTCGAAATCGAGTGGAGTCTGAGCATACGTGGGAAATCTATCATGAAGGTTGAAGATCTATAAAGAGTGAAGATATTTATCCACTTTAGTCTTATTTCCTCTTAGAGATTTATTTGTTTTATTTCCAAATTTAATCATAAAACTTTAGATAGATAGTTTTAGATATAGATAAAGTATTCTTTCCTTGGATAGCGAGGATTGATTACTATAAATAAGGCCCCTGGGGCTGAGTTTTAGGCATCCAATTTTACACACAATTTACATTCGAAAGGTAGGAGTTTTAGAGAGCTTAGGCCGAGTAAGGTGGAGATTTGCGAGAGCGGTTTTAGCTTCGATCGGTAGTATGTTTTTATTTAATTCAATGCAATTTAGTTCCCTTTTATTATTAATGAGTCTTTTTATGATGAAGAGCGAGTAGTCACCCAACTTCTAGGGTCGGGGTGAGCCCGACGACTTTTAATGCATTTTTGTCTTCTATCCCTATGAGCATGATTCTCCTGCGACGGTCGAAGGGGATCCTTGTTTGTGTTGTTGAAGCGAAAGTGATCTTAATACAAGTTGGATTAATTACGTGAAAAGGGTTAGTAACAATTAGGGTTTATGCGAAAGTTATTTGATGAAAAGGCATGATCTTGTATACCTTTAGCATGATTCTTATATGGTTATCGTTGTGGCATTGAAACCCCGATTCTAGGAGCTTTTATATTATTGAATTCAATCCCACCAATTTTTTTTATTTCTTTCTTTCTTGCAAAAAGGTTACGTTTTTATTCTGCATACTACTCGATCTCGACGATACTGGTCGACGTCAAGTAACCTTGTTGATATCGAGTACTCCTGTACTTGACACTGCTCAGTTTTTGCTTATGTGGCATGGTTTTGTAGGTCTAGTCGACTGAGTGGTGGATATATAGTACTCTACTTGAGATCGAGGACTCTGCTGGTCGATTTCAAGAGGATATTGGAATTAATTAGGCGAGCGCTGACATGCTTCCTCGTGGATACGTTCCTGAATACCCTACCACTACAGCGGGAGGGTTTCTTGTATTTTATTTGCTGGGACAGGGAGTTAGTTTCATTTTATATTTCGATTTATTTTCTTACTTGATTTCCTTCCGCAAAAAAAAAACACATGCAACCCTAATAGCTAGCTTGATCGAACAATGTCGCACTCAAGTATGATATACCCTTCCAAAAGGTATGATATGCCCATGTACGTTGGACCTTGCATAAGGTATCGATGGTCGGTCTCACAAAGGCTCTCGAATCTATATGACCCTTTCAAATAGTACTTGATGCTCCTGTATGTTGGATCTGCGTAATATACTTCAATGGTTTGTCATGTGAAGGATCTAATGTGATGTGTCGGATGACAGTGAATATTGCACAAAGAGTTTTGGGAACCCTTGTTGGAATCTCTAATACCACTTGATGTGCTCGGAAACACTCCAAGCCAGAAGAATCGACGACTAGGTTCCTCCATTATTTGAAGTTAGAGATAAAATTTTCTACTAGAACCGAATATATATGACAAGATTTTTAAATGTTTTGTGTAAGGTATGAATGGTTGGCCTTTGAAGGTACGATACACCCTTCTAAAAGGTACACAAGGGTTTTGTGTAAGATTCGTAAGGGCAACGCAAGGTGTCGAAGGGTGGAGATCCTCGAAGTGCGATTCATCCTTGAATCTCATGTTGCCCTTCTAAAAGGTACGATATCCCCATGTACGGTGGATCTATGTAAGGTATCTATGGCCAGTCCCGCAAAAGCTTTCGAAACTACATGATCCCTTCCAATTGGTAAATTATGCCCGATGATATCCCAATAAATGGCCATATGATGTCCATATTTTTAGCATATTTTATAGCTTTATTTTGAGTGCATTGGCATTGCATATTTAGGTTACAATCGAGTCGCTTTTGTTGGTTTTTAGTATGGTTTGCGATATAAACGTCTACACAAGTGTGTTTTGCATTTTGTAGGATTATTGGAGATATTTTGGAGGATATGTGATTCATTATGAAGCTTAAAGGAAGGTCAAGAAGATGTTGGAAAAGCAGAGGAAGTTGAAGTGGAATTTAACAAAGTCGACGAGATGGAACAACTAGAGAAACTCCTTTTCGCACTTGGTCACTTCGAATCAAGTTTTCACACCTTCATGAGAGTTGTAGTTCTAAAAAAGAGCTTTCCAACGAATATGCATATGTGTCAATCGGACCAATGAGGACTCTGAAAAGTGCGTCACAAGGCAGAGGGCTGTTTGAAGGCCGACGTGTTTGGGCGACAGCTCAGGCACGTGGTTCAAGATTTTTTGTGATGTTGTGTTGAGTTTGAGATACTATTTTTTTAGGGTTTTCAATTTTAATTTTAGTTTCTTCTTCTACCCAAAATTTATTGTAATGCTTATCATGACAATTTCTAAGTAGTTTTCCTTTTTCTAGGGTTGGGGTGAGCCCAATGATAGTTATATGTGTGGTTGCGATGAATCTATGAGTTGAGTGTCTTTTATTTATTCTTATACCTTTGTGCTTAATCCTTGATGAAAGTTAGAGAATTTCCTTGTTTTCAATTGGATTGAAAAAGATAGTTATGAATTGGATAGTATTTAGGGTTCTGAACAGGAGTTTGAATAACCTAATTAACAAAAGGTGGCTAGGAAAGTTAATTAGTTTAACTAAAGTTGATTGATTGCTTTGCTTGGTTGATGTAAATTGACTGTTTTATAGATAAAGGTGCGATCTTTGTGTGATTCAGTGTGTTTACATGCATGACTATTATTGTGGTGATCCTTTACCTTAGAAGTGCTTCCTTTTATTGATTAAACTTCAGTTTTTATGCTCTTAAATCCCCAAAATCTATATTCTTCACTCATTTCTCATTATTTCCACACATTTCTAAAGCAACTAGATTACAACCACTGACTCTCTCCTTTGGACAAACCTGACTTCAATATACTCAACGGGGTCTTGATTATAAATTTATTTTTTTTATCAAGAAACACTCTCAACAAATTGGTGCTATTGTCGGGGAGATTTACCCGAGTAAATATGAGGCTGAGAGGGCAGCTTGCAAAGCACAAATGGAATATATTGCGATATCTAACTGAGGTTGACGAGTATGGCTACATCGATTATGGAAGCTGGGAAGCAATGAACTCACTCGAGAGTCCAACTAAAGCTATTAAGGCATATGGGTCCTATCAAAAAAAGGATGGAAGTAGTAAATATGAGGCTGAGAGTGCAGCCTGTAAAGCGTAGAGGGAATCTATTGTGAGATATCTAGTAGGTTGAGGAGTATGACTACATCGATTATGGCAATTGGGAAGCAATGAAGTCACTCGAGAATCCAACTAAAGCCACTAAGCTATATGGGTCCAATCAAACAAAGAAGGTACATTGTTACTTCCTTGGTCACATATTTTTGAGACGCTTAATAAATTATATAGCCAAGATTTTCAACAAGATTGCCGATTTAAAGATCTTTACCTTTTTTGATGTCGTAGATCTCACCCTGACCTTTGTCACCAAAGAAAATCTTACCTCCATTGTGCATGGTTAGGAATAAAAACTTCAATGAATCACCAGTAATTTGGAAAGAACAATAGTTATTAATATACAATGCAGTATTCTTCGTGATCTCGCTTGGACTTGCACTAAGACCCAAACTAGTAGCAGCTAGACAAACCTTGTCGAGTAAGTTGTCTCTAGAGGGTTATGAGGACCTTTTATTATTCATGCCATGCGCCTTCTGAGGACAACAATTAAAAACATGCCCCATCTCATTGCACATGCAACATATAACATATCTAGTTTGACGTGAGGAACGGTTATCCACCATGGCCTTCCTCCACAAAGCAAAGATTTATTCTTCACTCACAATCTTGTAATTTATTAACACAATCTCAAGTACTTCACTTTGATACCAATTGTGAGGACTCTTTTGCGAGGTTGTGCTAGTAAAGTATGAAGTAAACACAAATGTAGGACTATCAAATTTTTGTTGTTGAAACCCTCAAACTACATGCAAGTAGTTAATGATAAAAAAAACACCACCTCCTTTTCGCTTGAGGAGGATTTTGAAAAAGAGTACCGACGGAGGGTTAAGTCGTTGCTTCCCTGTCAAAAATAATAATCTAAACTCAGTCACTAGTATAGTAGGTAAGTCAGGAGTCAATCCACATAGAGGTATCGATCCAGTGTGCTTTCTTTGTTAACCAGAAAAAAAAACAAATTAAATATATTGAGAAATATGAAATAAGCAATAGAAATAAAAAAAGGAATGATTACGAAGTTGATAACAATAAGAGTAAATTGCTTCACTTGCGACTTCTGAACAATGGTTGATATTCATGATCCGTGGCTCAGTTCCTAGTTATTCCAATTCAATTAATTATTCCAACTTTGGTTTAAATAGACTAACACTTCTTACGAATATGTCAATCCCTTAAATTTATATGCAACTATAAACCTGCAGGATTTAACATACATATAGCACAAATTACCAATGTACCTAGCATACTGGAAGTACCAACCCTCCTAAGCAACTAGTATATATTGAAAGTTGTCGTCCCCTCAACCCTAGCGACTCAGAAACCGATATGGAACCAAGCTTTCATTACCTTACATAATCAAGATCTCCTTACGGACACACTTGATTATGATCGCTAGAAAAAGTATAATTATTCTTACGAATCAATTAAAACCCTAACAAGATGCAATTCTATCAAGGTGATCAATCGATTGAGAATTAACAACATAGAATAAGAACAAGAGTAATGAAATGATCTATGGAATAACATAGAAGTGAAAGCCTAACAATTCAACAAACCATGTCTTCGAATCGCAAGCAAAACAATGAGTTTAGTTGCTCATAATCCTAATCAACGATGAATGATAGAATGGAATTGTTCTCCCCGGCCTTCTAAGCCTACTAAAATCGACCTTAATAAAGCTGAGTTCGACTTTATAAAACCCTAGAAAGTTTGGATACTATGGCCTAAATTAAAGATTCGGAAAGATCTCGAAAATCTTCTGAAACGGCAAAACCGGTGGACCCCAGTAATTTCGGGGTGGGTGCCACTTTTCCGTGTTTCGTTTTCTTCTCTTGTCTTCGTCTCTCGTCTCCTTAGCTCCTCTTATGACTCTTCTTAGCTGCTTTTTAGCTCCATTTCATCCTCTTCCTAGCTCCCATGATTCCGAACTCGAATGCTCAAATGAACAACAATGCAAATTAACTATTAAACATGCATGCAATATGCACACTCTAATGCACCTAAAACTACTGATAATGCCTATCTAAAATATGTGTTATTAAATACTTATTTTTTCGATGCGAAAACCTGCAATACCCTAGTGTAACCCATAACACTAGTTGAAGAATCATTAAACACCAATAACCTAAAGCACACGTATTATACAATGTTGACCAAAACAAACACAATGAAGAACACATGTAACTCACGCAAATCTAAACTCGAGGAAGTGTCGTTTTGCACTGACAAGCTATGAGGATAAGAGATGTCAATCCCCTTATGATATGTCATCTTCTCTTTCTCCTCATCTTCCACATTCTTATTTTCTCAGCCTCTCTTCATATATCCCACCAAACTTACGTTTTGCAAAGGTCGTCATGACTCTCAACACAATCCTACCTGGGGTTTTCAAGACCCATTTGAACTTGTCACTATTGCAGAAATACAAGATGCATAAGCTAAATCGAGAGAAGATTTTGCAAGAAATAAAACATCAAGGACCCTGAAAAGCCTCAAGACCCATTTGAACTTGTCACGGGTTTTCTGTGCCTTTGTCTACTTCACTTGGATTGGGAGGAATGAGGTAGTTTTTAGGGGGAGACTTGTACGCCTCTGGCGTGAGCCCATCGGGTGATGAACAATTGTAAGTTATGAATTTCCTTGAGATGCAAGTGCAAGTTGATGTGAGCCTAATTCGCCATGTTTTATAGTTACTTTTATATCGTTTTCTGCATGCATTTCATACATTTGGGCTAGAATAGTACAAAATCTATGTAGTTTACGCTTATTTGCCAAATTATGGAATCTACACCAGTTTCTATTTAATTTCGCATAAATCGAAGCAATTTACAGCAATTCTAAGAAATGAGGAAAAGCTCGAAGTCAACTACAGAAGTCCGAGGTTAAGGAGCAGCGGAACCAGGAAAAGTCAAGCTGGAAAGAAGGAAATCTACTCGACAACACATTGGTCGATATCGACTAAGCCTTGTCGATATCGAGTACATCAGTCGATTTCCACCAAAGTTGACAAGAATCGAGCAGAGCTGAGAAAGCTAGTGGATATCGAGTTGCTGTACTCGATATCGAGTAATCCATATCGAGTCAAAGACCCAGGAATCGACGAAGCAAGCTAAAGCTGGAACATTCAAGTCGATATCGAGTTAACTTACTCGATATCGAGTAAACATCAAGTCGATAAGCATCCTGGGAGCTGAGATCGAGCTGCTGAAATGAAGCTGAGGAAACCTTGGTTGATATCGAAGAAACTACTCGATATCGAGTTGGACAACAGTGGCTGACATCGAGCTATCCAAATCTTGTTAAGTTTCTATCCCGAATCCGATGAAGATATTTTCGATAGCAAATTCCATCAAGATCTATCAAGTCCTATCAAGTCAAGAGGAAGAGATATTTACCTACATTAGATATAATTCCTTTTATATATATTTATTTATTTTCATGTTTTAATCTTTAGATAAAAGATAGATAGATATAGATTTAGATATAGTTTTCTTTCCAAATTAGAGAGGGAATGAAACCTATAAATAAAGCCTATAGGGCTGGTTTTTATTCATTCAATCATATAATTCCATTCTAGAGAAGGAGAAGAGGTAGTGAGTAGAGAGAGAGAGAGAGAGAGAGAGAGAGAGAGAGAGAGAGCTTGTAGCCGAGAAGGGTTTGAGTTTACGAAAGCGGTTTTGGCTTCGATCGGTTGTAAGTTTTGGTTATTTTTAATGCAATTTATTTTCCTGAAATCTTTGATGAGTTTATTTATGATGAAGAGCCAGTAGTCCACCCACTTCTAGGGTCGGGGTGAGCCCGACGGTAGCAATGTGAGGTGATGCGGTAAAGGTACAAGCTTTTTATGCAATTCGTCTTCTATCCCCTAAGCATGATTCTTTTGCGATAGTTGAAGGTGATCCTTGTTTGTGTTATTGAAGCGAAAGTGATCTTAATACAAAATTGGATTAATTATGTGAAAAGGGTTAGTATGATCTTTTATTAATTACGAAAGCCTCTATATTCCTATTTGTTAATTACGAAAGTTATTTGATGAAAAGCATGATCTTTTATGCCTTTATGTGTTATTTAGCATGGTTATCGTTGTGGTGTTGAAACCCTGATCTTGGAAGTCTTTAGTTTATTGATTTATTTCATCGAAAATCGTGTTTTGTGTTACGAAAAGTAGCAATTTTAGTTTCTGAGTTACTCGAAATCGAGAAGATTTGCTTGACATCGAGGAAACTGGTCGATGTCGAGTTGAATTTATCGAAGTCGGGTTAATTGCTGAATTTTACTTTATGTTGAATCGATTTCGAGTTACTTTCTGACGATTTTGTTTAGTCGATATCGAGTTGCTTAGTCGATATCGACCAAGATTTCTGCTTTTCGTGTCTTTTCTGCTTCTCTCTGTTATTTCTGTCTGTCTGTTTCATTTTATGCCCGTGAGATTTCTCCGCTACCTGAGATCCGCTGACACGCTTTTCTTCGAGGATCGATCCTGACTTCCCGCTGCTGCATCGGGAGGAGGTCTTGTAATCATTTGTGTGGGCACAAATCTGGTTTGATCTATTTCATTATATTTTAAACTCGATTTCCTCCTACAACACAAGTCATCTAAGGGAAAAGGGAGGTTATACTTTTGGTGCGAATTTGTTTTCCTTTTGGCTTTCTTAGAGGGAGATGATCACTTCGGACAAGCTCCATGGCTGCCCCTTTTTGTAATTACGTATTATTTTCTATATATTTACCACTTAAAAAAAAAAAAAAAAAAACCAAAGGCAAGATACCTCCAATTTATTCTAACTGCGTTGTTAATCCGTCTCCCACATGATCCTATCTCCCTTGTTAACTTAAATCAAGCATTCAAGTAATCCAACTCATCTTTTGCAAGGATCCATGTCAACTCAACAGTACTGCGCTTCACTTCGTGAATGGATTTCCTATGGCCTTTCTACTTTGACAACTTATTCCAACCTAGCTTATACTTGATCCCTTAACCCAAAAACAATTTCAATAAAATACACTTATAGCACAACAATAGTTTATTGTTGACAAACTTGGTGGATTATGATAACCAAGTCGAGAAAACAGCTTCTGCATCCGATCGATAAAGATGTGACTATATAAGATAAGATTAGAAAATTCCTAACCGGCCACTACCCTAACTATACTCCATCCGTCCTAAAATACATGGTCTTTTAGGTCTTATACTTTTGTAAAAATTAAATGGGTTTTTAGTTTTATAGGGTAATTATTACTTATAAAATAGTACAATAATAATGAGATATAAGTATAAATAGGTTTTCTTAATTAACATGTAACAGTCTAAAAGATCATGTATTTTAGGACGGAGGGAGTATTAGTTAATTATTTCAATTTAGAGAGATTCTCATTCTCTTAGCAATTTTTAAAATATACAGATCGAAACAACTTAAAAATAAATTAATAATGAGATTCTTACCCGATTTTTTTTTATAATTATATTATTTATAAACACTAAAATTGCACTAATTAATTAGTACAAGTTTTTTTAGCAAACGATAAAACTCTCATATCGGGTGTTCATACTACTTATACCAGACTTTTTTTTTAGTATTATTTATAAATACTAAAATTGTTAAGAAAATAGGAGCGGGGTGTTCACACTAGTCGAAAAGACCTTATTTATTCGAATCCACTAGCTGACAAAGTAACAACTAGGAGCGGGTGTTCACACTGCTTATACCAGACTTTTTTTTTAAAAAAAAATTCATTTATTAAACAGTTCATGATATCCATATCACGTTATATATGTTTGCACCAATAAGTAAAAAAAATAATACGTTCATAAAAAAAATGTTTCTAATCAAAATAAAATTGTTTGTCCAGTAAATATCTTTGACGCATAAGTTTAAGGGAAAATTTGTTATATATTCATTTCAGATATCCATTTTCATGGATAATTTAGGTGAATTTTTCAAAATGACATTTTTATCCTTACCTTCATAATCGTTCCATTTCTCTTTCTTCCTTTTCACATAAAAATGATCAGACAACAATGACAACACCAAAAGAAATTATTAGGATTTCGATCTCAATCTCGAGCATGGTAGTTGAATTCAGCACCTTTCATCGATGCTTTCGAGCTCTACAATAAGATCTGAAGAGACATCTGTTCAAATATAACACTTTCATCGAAAATTCGATTTTCAAAAGAGGTACTTTTCATATAATATATATGTAATCTTGTCTAATAGGAATGTTTTGATTATAGTACTGTAATTTGAAGCACAATTATTGTTTGAGTTTCCGATTTGGAGCACAATTGATTAAATATGAAAAAAATTTGCAAAATAGGCACATTATTTGGACGTTTTTGCAAAATGGTCGTGTATTTGGACAATTTTGCAAAATAGCCTCTATATATACCTAATTTCGCTTTGTACGGACAGCAGCTCAGGTATAAATTTGGGGGATTTTTGCGAAATTTGTCGTGCTAGGGTTTTGGGTTAAGTTCGTTTATGTTGATTTTATTATTTGTTCATTATAATATTGACAATCTATGGTTAAATCGATGCTTTATATGCATACTTATGTGCGTTTTTTACTAGTTTCCGTAGTTTATGGAAGTTGCATATGTAAATTCGTTGATTTGAATTGTTTCTTTTCCTCAATTTTGCGGTGTGGCACTTTGTAAGTGCCTTTTTAGTGTTCTTCGTGTATGTGAATCTGTTTTCCATGCTTTCGATTGTTTGTGTTAATGATACTGTACTTATCTGCTGCTATGGTCATGTGTATGGGGCTGACACTGTCTGTTTTTGTGTTAGTTTATTGTAGTTCCAACAATGTCTGTGTTTGGATTTGATATTTTGTGTTGTGTTTTGTGATGTTTATGTTATTTTACTATGTCTTTGTAACATTATATTGTTATTGTTTGTTGTTATTTGTGTGATCACAGATTCTGTTACTGTATATTTACATTGTTCTGTATGTTGTTGCTTGTAGGAACTCAATCTTCTGATTCATCCACCTCTTATTCTGGTTCTGATGTAAGTTATTTTTTAGTTTGATGAGCAAGTTGTAGTTTTTTCTTAATCTGATGGTTGTTTTTGTGCTTAATTGTCTGTTATTGATCAGTGTTTGGAACATTGCATTCCTATTTCTGAGCGATTTCGTTGTAGATCCAACATATATTCATATCCTTCTGTATGTGATCTGATCAAGGAGCATTTGTGTCCTTCTCACTACAATACTCTGCAAAAAAGTTGCGTTGGATGGGTGCTCACGCAAGGCACCAAAATGGTTACGAATTTTCAGCTTATGCATCAAATGGTTCTCCGTCAAGTACAAACACAAAAAGAGAATGAGTTGTGGTTTAGAGTTGGTGGACATCTTGCACGTTTTTCAATTGCTGAGTTTCATGTTATTATAGGCCTTCCTTGTGAAGACCGTGTTTGGAATATCCCAAAGAAAGTGTCAATATTTGAATTTTTTGGGCAGAAGAAAATGACTCATGATGAGTTACTTGATCGTTTCATATATGAGAAAAAGATGTCTAAGAAGAAGTTGATTATGACAAAGTTGTTTCTGATTGAGAGGTTAATTGTTTATAGGAGGTCAGAAGTTGTAAGTGCACAATTCTTATCTCTTGCGTGCAACGAGAAGGAGTTTGAACTATATCCTTGGGATACAGAGTCATACACCCGTTTTTTGAAGTCATTGAAGAGTTCTTCTGTTGTAGATCGGAATGGGGTTAGGGGTTCTTATCAAATGTATGGGTATTGCCTTGCATTCCAGGTATTGTGCTTTAGTTATTGCATGTCTTATGTTATCATTTTTTTGTCTGTGTCAGCACAACTTTAATGCTTATGTGAGCATTATTTAAATATTGTTTTGTAGTGTCATAACGAGTTTTCTTTTGTAACAGGCTTGGATATTAGAAGCGTTCCCAGCTATCTCCGTTAATTTTGACTGTAATTTTAAGATGCCTGAACTAGATCCATACTTGTTCCACTGGCAATGTGATTATAGCCAAGTATATGCTGAAGCTGAGAAGTTCTTTCATGGCGATTTGGTAATATTTTTATATTTTCTCTCTGAAATAACATTTTTATTTGATGCATCTATGGGTTTTTATTCTAATACATGCGTTTTGTCCAGACTCCGTTGTTCCCTATTTATGGGGAGTTTGCACGCACCGAAAGAATGGCGTTTGCTGGTGAAAAAGCTGATGTTGTAGTTGATGCAGTAGTTGATGCATCAGTTGAAGAAATAGTTTCTGGACCTGTTGATGCGACTTTGTATGAGAGTCATCGTGTTCGTAGAAGGGCATATGAAGCTAAGTTTACAAATAGGGCTCTCCAGGTTGAGGAGGAAGAAGCTAATGTCTTGCAGAAACATGATGAAGGCTAGACCTCAAAGAAGAAGACACATGTGAAGAGAGGCAAGACTGCTAGAAAGAAACAGGATGGTAAGTCCTTTGAAACTGCTTTTGAAGTTTTCCCTGAGGGGGATAAAGAAGATGTAGGGACCTCAAAGAAGAGGAAATCTTCCACTGGAGGGATGGGTGGTAAAAGAAAATAGAAGGTGGAGTCCAGCGATACCTCTGAGGAACGGGTTTTCCTGAGGAGGGGTCGTTCTGCAAGTCGTGTTCTATTCAATCCATACATTGCTTTAGACTGTAAAAAATATGTCAAGAGTGATATACAGACGCCTCGACAAAAGGCTTCAGCAGTGAGGACAGGTGGTAGAGTTGTTCCTTCTAAGGACGTGAAGAGAGTTACTGCTGACACAGATTTGCATAAGGAGGTTGATGTGGTTGCTTCACCTTCCAAGAGATGTCGGTTGGGTAATGATTCATGTGATCTATTAGAAGATGATGTCCCACTGAATATTGTGTATCAGCGAAGGTATAAGGTGAGGAAGAATGGTGGTGTGGGTAGTAGTAGGCCAGTATATGATAGTACTGTTGACAGGTCTTTTGTTATTCCTTCAGTTCCTGTTGTTGATACCGAGGGTTCCCACGGAGTGGAGCCCGTAGATATTCATGTTGCAGTCTCTACATCTGATTGTGAAGTTAGTGTTGGTGATGACAAGGGTGAAGATTTTACTGCCGATACCCATTCTTCCAAATCTTGTGGTGAAGTTCCTGTTTGCGACGACAAGGTTGATGTTATGGCCGCTGACACCCATTCCCCTAAATCCGATAAATTGGATGCTTGTCAAACTGCAAGGCTATATGTTTTAGCCGAGCTTGCAGATGGCATTGATTGTGGTGCCACCGTTGAAGGAGTTGAGACACCTTCTGGTGACAGTGATGGAGAGGGTGATGTACCGACCCCTTCTGTTCAGAGGTCACCCCTGGGGAGTGTTGAAGGACATGATTTTGTTGATGGGTAGTCTGTGCTTAGGCAAACATCTGCTGCTTGTGAAAATGAAGATGTTCGCATTTCAAGTGATGAAGTTGACAAAATAACATTGTCATCAGAGAAAGTGGAAGATATTGAAGATGTTTATCCTCAAATGGATGCTAACGATGATTCAACTTGTGAGTTGCCTCCCAAAACGCATGGTAATGCTTTTGCTTTTTCTCTCCCATCTCATCCTGACTGGGTGAAGGAGATTTATAAGAGGATTGAGAAGCTTGAAGAGGTCCCTAAAATTATGCATATGTTGTCTGCGAGGGTTGATGCAATTGAAACAAAGATTGTTGAGTTGAATGGGAGCCTTCAAGTGTTTGGTGAGATGGCGAAGAGGTACGATGAGCTTGAGGTTAGGGTTGCTAATTATGAGGTTTTGTTTGAGAGGTTGCAGTCAAACCCTGTCAAGCCGGGTGTTAAGGACACTTTTGCGAAAGTTGATGACGAAAGTGTTAGTGTTGCTAAGTGTCAGGACACACCTGTGAAGGGTCATGATAAGCACATTGCTGGTAAGTCTGCGAGCTCTCCTGCGGTAGTTGATGATGAAAGCGCCAGTGGTGGTAAGTGCCAGGGCACACCTGTGAAGGCTGATGATAAGCACATTGTTGGTAAGTCTGCGAGCTCTCCTGCGATAGTTGATGGTAAACATGTCAGGGGTGGTAAGCCCCAAGATACATCTGTGAATGCTGATGATAAGCACGTTCCTGGCAAGCCTGACGGCACTCCTGCGAGAGGTGATGATGGACGTGTCAGTGGTGGTGAACCCCAGGGCACACATGTGAAGGCTTTTTTTGAAGATGTGAACAAAATTTTGAATGATGTTGTGTGTGATCTTCATCAGTCTTTCCCTGACGAGGAGTTAATGTTGAAATCATCTCCCGCTTCTGGTGATGTTGTGCCCGTGTCTTTGCCATCAGTAAGTACTGAGGTTCTAGGAGTGGGTAAGGAGTCTCCACATGTTGTTGCTGACACCGAATTTAAGGTTCTTGGAGATGAGGGTGGGATCCCAGCAACTTCAGCTGAAGTGCCTCAATCTACAAAGTGTGAAGGCGAAGGCGCTGGTGGTAAAGTTGCTGGAGTTACGGTTGACCCATCCCTGGAAAAGTACATTTGTCTGTCTGACAATGATGATGACAAGGGTGCAGGCGTTGATTGGGATTCGGTTGCCAAGGATTCCAATCTTATCCCATCAAACAATACATTCTTGTATGGCCCAGTTGAGGAAGTGAAGAAAGTGAGGATGCCAAAGCATGCCCCTAAGAAATCACTGATCAGCTCGGAAGATCATGAATTTATTTATGGACTCGTAAAGAAGCAAAGGTATGGTTTATTTTTATGTTTAGTATTTTGTATGAAATGTTTTTGTTATTGTATTAGTTACAGCATCTCATGCTATTTTTTTTTTTTTGCTTTGTAATCTTTGGCAGGAATTTTTCCGTTGCTGGTCCAATCTCAAGGGTTGATAGAAAGTTTTTCCAGCGGATTTTATTGAAGAATATGTGGTTTGATTGTCAGGTAATAACTGGTTGTATTTCTGCATTATATATATATATATGGATTACTTTTTATTGTATTAGTTGATTGTTGAATTCACTTTTTTATTACTTTGTTTAGCATCTAGAAGCAGGTTTGATTCACATTAGGAAGTGCATTCATGATAACCCTGTCAAATATCGAGATGTTCTTGTTCTTGATTGGCTATTTTATCTGAAGTACCTTCCTGACTATGCTTCATGTTATCGGGAAGACATAGATCTTGAATCCAGCACCGAGGATTATTTTGTCGGTACGTGCCCTGCTGATTATGGGAAGCCACGTGCATCTGTAAAGAAAATCTACACAATTTTCAACGTGATAAATAAGCACTGGGTGGCGTTGGAGATTAAAATTGAGGATAGGGTAATCAGCGTGTTCGATTGCAATGTCCCTGCTGTTAGGGAAGGTGTTCTTAAAGAACAATTGCAACCGTTTGCTATTTGGCTCCCAATTCATTTAGCAAAGGCTGGGCTATTTGAAAACTTCGATTCCTCTCCTATCCAGCTATACATGGTTCCTGGTTTACTGCATGATTCTACTGGGTATGTATTTGTTATCTTGTTTTGTTCTTTGGTTACGTTTAGATACTTGTTATTTATGTTCTTACATTACATTGTTTCTTTCTTTGTTTATAGGGCTTCATGTGGTGTATTTACATTAAAAGCGATTGAAGCTTCTGTATTTGGGGGAGATGTTAAAAATTTCAACAACGAAAAGATCTTTCGTTTCAGAGAACTCATGTGTGCAGATCTGATCAAAGAAACTTGGAGTTTTAAATTTTAGAACCAGTAGTTAGATAGGTTGTTGTTGTGTAAGTGGGGAAGTTTGGATGTAATCTGACAAATTAAGTGCTCAAAATAGATAAGAGAACATTATGGGCTAACACCAGGTGCCTAAGTACGAAAATAGCGGTGACACTGATGTTAGTTTCAAGCAGTGTTGAGACTGTTGTTGTATTTTGCTTAACAATAGGTTAAATTTTGCACAAAAATTGATTTTTGTGAATTTTTGCTCATTATGATCCTATTTTTCCTTAATATAATTTTTGAACTTTTAAATATATATTTTCTTACGCTGCTATCTTATTTTTGGTCATCGTTCGAATTAAATTTCATACCATGATCGATTGGCGAAAATTTGCTCAACATGATCATATTTCTGCTGAACAATATGTTAAATTTTGCAAAACAATTGATCTTTGTGAATTTGTGCCCAATATCATCTTATTTTTCCTTAATATAATTTTTGAATCTTTAAATATATATTTTTTTACGATGCTGCCTTTTTTTTGTCATCGTTAGAATGAAATTGCATACCATGGTTGATTAGTGAAAATTTGCTCAACATGATCATATTTTTGTTGAACAATAGGTTAAATTTTGCACAACAATTGATCTTAGTGAATTTGTTCCCAATATGAGATTATTTTTCCTTAATATAATTTTTGAATTTTCAAATATATTTTTTTCATGATGTTGTTTTTTGCCATAATTAGAATTAAATTGCACACCATGGTCGATTTGTAGAAATTTGCTCAACATGATCTTATTTTTGCTGAACAATAGGTTAAATTTTGCACAACAATATGATTTGGATGAAATTGGTGGTTGGGTTATTTTAACCCTCAAGACAGGAGACCGTGACCCATTTCATGATCAAAGTAGTTGGCCCAATTCATTAACTTTATTTAAGGCGGTGTTCTTCATTGTTTCTTCAAGAGTCCAACGTCATTCAAACCCTTTCCACTCTCTTCCCCATTACTCTCTCTCCAAGTCTTTTCGTCGTCCTCCACACGCTCTTCCTCTTTCCGGAGTTTTCTTCACAAGGTGCGTCATTTCTTATGTATTTCTCTCCCTTTCGTTCTCTTGTAAACTTTATACAATCGGTTAGGGTTTTTACATTTTTCCATCAAGTTTTATTTTGTTTTTTCCTGATTTTTAGATGAGTTTTTCATCATCTTTCAGTCGGTTAGGGTTTTGATTTCAGCAATTTATATGAGTGTATATTTATTTTGTGTTGTGTATGTTTTGTATCCTTAGATGGCACTTCCAACTACAACTCAAATTGGTTACCATTACACTATCGGCCCTTTTGAAGTGGTAATCACACCTAGGCAGACACCTGTGTATGGCCCTAGCACACTGCACGTGGCTATTAATTCTGAAAGAATCCCTGAGCTGTTCCTGGACCATTTCACTGAGTGGAATGGGTTGCCGATGACTTATGAACAATGTGATCAGGTGTTACATGAAGCAGGGGTCACTGCTGTGGTTCGAACTCAAGTAGTTGACCTGATGTTAATGTATTATACTCACAGGTGGTTTTCAAGCGATGCTGAGTTCGTTGAATATGGTCTCTGCCCAGATCTCATTATCGATGTACGTTACATTGACGACTCTGAAAATGACATGAGCTCTGATTCAAGCTCTCAATCTTAGATGAGCATCGATTCTGAAGAGGATATGGATCCCCCAGCTTCTTCAGAAAATACAGACCAAAATGGCAATTTACAAGAGCCACCTCAACCAGAACAGGATTGGGACCAGTGCTCAATATGTCTTGTTCAGATGCTGCCATCAACGCCGAGCCTTCGGACACTGTGTGATCATACCTTCCACACAAGGTGTCTTCTAGAGTGGGCGTCGTATCAACCCATTTCTCCACTATGTCGATCACCCTTTTAAGCATATTTGTAATGTATATGTGCTTTGAAAAGACATTGTAGTTGCACCTATTTTGTGGTAGTTAAGCTAATTGAATGTATGGTATGAATGGAAGTTGGTGTCTGGCACCTTTTTGTATATGATTTCCATTCCAATCATACCAATGTATTTTGTAACTATTTGTCATAATTGGTGTTTGTAAATGTATAATATTAATGAAATTCGTGCACTGTTAAATTTGTTTGTGTATGATACTGTGTTTTATTTGAGGAAGAAAGACCACCTGAACTTTGATGAATATGCTTATATATTATGTGTGGTGACAGTGGCCTAGTTTTTTTTTGTTTTTGAAGTGTATATTTTGTGAAGAGGTTTTTAATGCCCAAAGTATTGTTGACATTTCTTGTCCGATTAGTTTAAAGTAATGGCGACACCATACTCCTATTTTTTTATTTTGCATTGTGTATGGTGACACTAGGTGTTTGGTGTCCCAAGTAGTGCTGACAGTGATATCAGTTACAATTAGTGGTGACACTGGGTTCCCCCCCTGATATTGAAGTCTTGTATTCTATGATTTTTGAAGTGTATGTATTTGTATTTTTTTCTTTTTATAGTGTATGTGGTGGGCACTATGTGTTTGAGATGCAAAGTATTGGTGTCACTCATATTATATTACAAGTAGTGATGACACGAGTGTTGTATTTTTTTATTTTTAAGTGTATGGGGTGAAAGAGGTGTTTAATGCCCACATTATTGTTGATATTGTGCGTTATATTAGTTTGAATTTGTGGTGTCACCAGTTTGATTGTTTTTTGATATTGAATTTCATGTGGTGACACTAGGTGTTTTAGACCCAAAGTAGTGCTGACACTGATAATAGTTACAAATAGTGGTAACCCTACACTTGTATTTTTTGATTTTGAAGTGTATGTGGTTGCCAGAGGTGTTTAATGCACATAGTATTACACCAGACTTGTATTAGTTACAACTAGTGGTGATACCAGTCTTGTATTCTATGATTTTGGGAGTGTATTTTGTGTAATTTATATTTGCTCAACAATAGATTATTTTTGCATCACACTTGAGACTGGTGAAATTTTGTCCATTATGATTCAATTTTATTTGTCAATATAATTTTATAGTTTCTTAATGGAGTGTTACACAACGTGATCTTAATCTTCTCAATGATAAAATAAAGTTGCACAATGTGTGCGGTGATTGGTGTAATTTTGCTCAACCTCACCTTATTTTTGCTCAATAGAAGTTTATAGTTGCACAACAATCAATCCTTTTGAAATATTCTCATAATGATTATATTTTTTGTCAATATAATTTTATAATTTTCTAATAATTTTGTTTTGCATCATGTTATTATTGTTACTCATCATCAGATTAAAATTTCACAACACCGGCTATTGGTGAAAATTTGCTAAACATGATGTTATTTTTGCTTATCAACAGATTAATTTTGCACAAATCTTTAAAATTTTGATATTGCCTTCAACATAGTTGTTGGGCTTAGTTTAGAGATGCCCGGCCCATTTCCCGCTTATTTATACGGTGCTTAAACGTTGTTCAGATTGTCTGCAAGTCGTTTTATCTCCTTCTTCTTGTTCATCTTCATCCTCTCTCGTTCTCAGTAAGATTTCTTCTTCTCAAGGTGCAATTCCGGTTGTGGTATGTACTCCTTTCTTTTTTCTTCCTGTAAAAAAAAAACGTTATCGGTTATTTTGATGTACTGTTTAAACAAATTTCTTATTGTTGTATTCTCCGATTTTCGATGAACTTCCCCTTGGTTTTTAGTCTATTAATATTCATATATTGGTGTTTGTCTTGCTTTTTTCGTATTGCATTATACTTTGTGGGTGTTGTGTGATTCTTACTGTCATTAAAAGTCATCAGTTAGGGTTTTTCCAGTTTTTCAGACATTTTTTCTCTTTTGTCTTTCTGAAATGTTTATTTCTTATTAATATCGATGTAATGTTTTATTTTTAAGTGAATGTCTAATATATGAGTATATTTTGATTTTGTCTGTGTAGGTTTTCTCTCTTTCAATGGCATTCCCAACCTATACTGAACTAGATTACGATTACATTGTTGGTACTTATGAAGTTGAAGTATCAGCATTTGAGTCATACTGGTATGGAGCGAGTCTACTTGTTGTGTCCATCCACTCTGACAGCATTCCCTTAACATTCTATTATACGTCTACTTGGAATGGAATGCCTATGAGTCTAGCCCGCTGCAACGAAGTGCTACAGGATGCAGGAGTAACTGTTGAGGTTAGAAACCAGGTAGCCAATCGGCTTCTAATGGATTACACTAGAAGTTGGTTTGACGCCGATGCTGATCTTGTTGAGTATGGTCTTTGCCCCAACATCACCATTAATATACATTTTTATGACGACTCTTCATCTGATTCAAGCTATGAGTCCGACATAAACGATGACATTCATCAAGGCAGAAGGGGGAATGCATTTTATTGTATCTCTGAAAGGGTTCACTGGTGGAGTGTCAGCTTTAAATTGAGTGGGTAGAGGATTAGGAGTAGCTTCAACACCCTGTTGTATTGGAGACTGGCCATGGCTGTCTGGGGGACCCTGGGTTGCTTCATTAGCATTCTTCATTTCAACCGATGTGTTCAATGATGTCCCTTCATCTTTCTTAAAAGCAGGATCATCTAGAAATATATCAAAGGAGAATTCCCTGTCCACTTTGATATTTGATTTCATTTTTTGCTTTTTCTGATATGCCATTTCCATCTGAGTAATGCAATCTAATAAAACAGGGTATGCCCAGAATTTCTCTTGGGATTCGGTAAAATATGGGCTTACAGGGTCATTCATATTTGACATGTCAGCAGCATCCGTAGCCGTAGGAGCCTCAGAATTGACATTTTCCATCCCTAAAAGCTGGTTTGCTCCATGTAGAAGCCTTTTCACTTTGTCATCATGTTGTAGTTCAATCGGGACTTTCGTAGACCACTCAGCAAAATCCGAAATAGCAGATGCAAGTGCAGAAGTCTTCTGAGCAAACAACTTTATCCAACTCTAGAAGATAACATCACATAAAAAATAAGAATAAAAAGTCATCAGTAAATATCAGAACATTGCTATACTGTACTAATATTACATTGAATTGGTTTAAATAATTCATATAGACCTCAACTGGGGGCGGCTGTTTTTCTGGATCAGCAGGGTGACTGGTGCCTTCATCGTTTTGTGCAGTAGGGTGTGTACAAGTTGTAGATGGTACGTCTTGATGGTGAGGAACAACTTGGTGAGCCTAGACTAAGCCACAATCAGAGCCTCCGGTACTTATATCATCGGTTTCTCGTTGGCGCAAGATCTTGTAATTTATGCCAACGAAAATCGGGAAAGAACGAGTCATTCTTCTTAATGTTGTGCTTGTGAATAATTTCACCCTATTCATGTAAAACAACTGGCACACCAAGGGGATAAACATATATCAGTATAACGATGGAGTAGGGAATGCTGACATAAAGAATATTGTAGACATGTAGATAAAAGTAGGGGGGGTGACATTTGTACTACCGACATGGTAAATAAATTAAGTTAACATCAGAGCAAAGGTCATTCTTGAAAAAAATACTTATAACTAAGAATAATAGAGGCCCTCTGAAATGGTCATTCTTGTTCTTTTCCCAACTTCTCTTTGCATCGACCAAACTTTCCAACACAAGAGCACGCCAATTTAGGTCTTTCAGGTCACCCAATTCAGGAACTACTCTTATTAAACTATGGTTGGCATGTCCGTTTCCTAGTGTATCAACCAAGATAGAGTCTAGTATAACAATAAAGTTCAGAAGGAATTGATCACCACAGTCAGTGTCAGCTATCAATTTTTCCATAACCATAGCTGTTGTTATATTGTCCTGGACATCAAATGTGGTTTTCCACTCTTGCACAAGACTGAAATTCTCTTTAGCTGATTTTCTTCCAACTGAAACTTTCCCCATTGGGAATCCCATTGTGATATGCACGTCTATTTCTGCAATTTCAAGTTCGCCTCCATTAGCCAATACCAAGCAACACTTGTTAGGGTCAAACTGATCCACTAACCAATATGAAAGAAGTAGTGGCAGGGTAACAATATCCAAGTTGAACAAAAATCCAAAGCCAATATCCTTAATCAATTTCCTTTGCTGGACATTCATTTTTTTCAAGGACGACACCAGCAAGCGTGGGCTTGAACGTGATTTCAATGATGGGAGATTTTTTTGTCTAGTGTTTCTCTCATTCCTCACAACCAGCTGCCTGTTTTCTGCGATAGGTTGTATGTTTGTGGTATCTGTTTGCTCATCAGATGTTTTGATATGCACAGTTGGGTTTACATGATGAACACCTGTCTCATTAGGTGAATGGTTTTCCAGTCTTACAATTTCAATGGTCTCCACAGCAACAGTGCTAACAGGAAGATCAATCCCAGGGTGCACTTCTCTTTTACTGTTTTTTCTTACAAGCGGTTGCGAATCTTTGGATTCAAGTGATCTACAACCCTCCCCTACTTCGAAGGATTTACCAGTCTCAGTATCAACAGACAGTTCATCCTTGAAGGGAGGTGAATCTCTAGATAAATCAACTACTAGAGGTTTAACTCCAGATCGTTTTGATCTCTTCGAATTTCTATTTTGACTGTCTAGAACAGGTGAATCACTTACACTCTGCGGACGTTTACCTATAGAATGAACACTTACAATCAATTTCTACAAATATAATTGAAGAGATGACATTGTAAGAGACTGTAGTTTATGCCGAACAAATTCCCAAATTCCCAAATTATCAAATTCCCAAATTCAGCCTCCAGATTAATCACATTAACTTCAATTTATTATGCGAAAGTAATTGAAATAGCAATGGTAGGTCTTGTAAGGCTGGATAACTGCTTGATTATAAACATTAAATTCGCTTGAATAAGTGCGATTTTCCTAATTTTCGTGGAAAACTAAGCCCTAAACAGTACTCGTTCTAATTTAAACTTTAATACACAGAAAACACGAAATCAAACCTTTCGGATCTGAAGACATGTTGATATATATGATAGATCTCCTTCTTACAAGCTTACAATCAAGCCTCAGGAAATCTCGCAGAGAAATGGAGATAGTAGATTTAGCTGGATAAAGAAACTAAAAGAAGGTGATGGAGAACTTCTCGAACTTGAAAAGTGTTTTGGGCATTTACACATGTTTGCTTTTTATAGTTTTTTTAAGGAAAACCGTTTTCCTTTTCTTTCTTTTTTGTTTGCCAAAAATCGGGAATTTTGTGAGACTTTATTTATTTCTTATTATTTTACATATAATTCCATACCTTAGATTTGCTCAACATCGTATTATTCTTGCTCAACAATAGTTTAGATTTGCACAACGCTTGACCCTTGTGAATTTGTTAGAACCATGTTCTTACCTTCTTTATATATGGTTTGATAGTTGCTTAATAAATTTTTGCTCATCCATAGAATAAAATTGCACGACATATTACGAACGGCGAGAACTTGCTCAACATCACCTTATTTTTGCTCAACGATAGTACATGTATTGCACAAGTACACCACTTTGGTAGCAACACCATCTTATTTTTATCTATTTACGCTTTCATAGTTGCTTAATAGATTATTGCTCAACATGGTATTATTTTTGCTCATCAATGGAATAAAATTGCCCGACATATTACGAATGGGGAAAACTTGCTCAACATCACTTTATTTTTGCTCAACGATAGTACATATATTGCACAACAACACTTTGTTTGCAACGACATCTTATTTTTATCTAATTATGTTTTCATAGTTGCTTAATAGATTATTGCTCAACATGGTCTTATTTTTGCTCATCAATAGAATAAAACTGCACAACATATTACAAATGGGGAAAACTTGCTCAACATCACCTTATTTTTGCTCAACGATTGTTTATATATTGCACAACAACACTTTGTTTGCAACGAAATCTTAGTTTTATCTAATTATGTTTTCATAGTTGCTTAATAGATTGTTGCTCAACATGGTCTTATTTTTGCTCACCAATAGAATAAAATTGCACAACATATTATGATTGGGGAAAACTTGCTCAGCATCACCTTATTTTTGCTCAACGATTGTTTATATATTGCACAAAACAACACTTTGTTTAATAGATTATTGCTCAACATGGTATTATTTTTGCTCATCAATGGAATAAAACTACACGACATATTACGACTGGGGAAAACTTGCTCAACATCACTTTATTTTTGCTCAATGATAGTACATATATTGCACAACAACACTTTGTTTGCAACGACATCTTATTTTTATCTAATTATGTTTTCATAGTTGCTTAATAGATTATTGCTCAACATGGTCTTATTTTTGCTCATCAATAGAATAAAACTGCACAACATATTACAAATGGGGAAAACTTGCTCAACATCACCTTATTTTTGCTCAACGATTGTTTATATATTGCACAACAACACTTTGTTCGCAACGAAATCTTAGTTTTATCTAATTATGTTTTCATAGTTGCTTAATAGATTGTTGCTCAACATGGTCTTATTTTTGCTAATCAATAGAATAAAATTGCACAACATATTATGATTGGGGAAAACTTGCTTAGCATCACCTTATTTTTGCTCAACAATTGTTTATATATTGCACAAAACAACACTTTGTTTGCAACAAGATCTTATTTTTATCTATTTATGACATAGATGGAAAAGAGTATACAAATTTGTATTATTACATGGTAAATTTTCAAATTTTATTCTATATTATTGAATTAATGTTTATTTTAAAAAATAAATGTCATTTACAAATTTATAAACTGTATTATCTACTAACATTATTCTTATATAATACTGATGACAGAATTTGTGCTGACAGCTTTATCTTGAATGCTTCATCCTCCTCTTGTACTCTCCCAATGATAGCTTTCTATTTGTAGGTGGTCTTCTTGCTCTCTTTCTTACTACTGGGGGGTAACAATTGATATATTTGATTACATCAGGGATGTTTCCTTCATCTTCATCCAACACCGGATATATTGTTTCTGCATATGCCATACGCCAAGCGTCATTGCTGTAATACAGAATCTATGTAGTTTATGCTTATTTGCTAAATTATGGAGTCTACACTAGTTTCTGTTTAATTTCGCAGAAATCGAGGCATTGGACAACAATTCGGAGAAAGGGCGGAAAGCTCGAAGTCAACTATAGAAAGTCCAAGGTCAAGGAGCAGTGGAACAAGGACAAATCGAGCATAAACAAGGAAAGAGAAACTCGACAAGGTTGGTCAATATCGACCAAATCTACTCGACATCAAGTAACTCCCGAGCCTAGTAGTACACGAAGTCGAGCAAGAGCACTCGAGCAAAACAACTCTACTCGACGTCGAGGAGTCTGGTCGACGTCGAGTACACCCGTCGAGTCCGAATCTTACCCGAGCTCGAGTGCAACCCCGGAAGAAAAATCCCAGTCGACATCGAGTACATCTACTCGATGTCGAGTACAATCCAGTCGAGTCCGAGTCTGAGATCGAGTTGTGTCCGAGAAGATAGAGTTACTTGCAAGCCAAGAGATGTGGAATTCTATCCATTCACAGGAAGATCTATCAAGTCAAGAATGATTTATCCACAAATAGCTTTAATTCCTTATAGATTAAATTGTTTTATTTCCAAGTTTTATCTTAATGCTTTAGATAGGAAAGTTTTAGATATAGTTGTTCTTTCCTAGATTAGAGGGGAATGAACACTATAAATAAAGCCTTAGGGGCTGAGTTTTAGGCATTCTCATTCAGTTACAATTCCACACATAGCGAGTAGGAGTAGAGAGAGAAAGTGGAGGCCGAGAGAGGTTGGAGAAAGTAAGAGCGGGATTTGGATTCGATCGGTTGTAAGCTTTCGTTGAGTTTATTAATGCAATTTATTTTCCAGAAATTATTAATGTGTTTATTTATGATGAAGAGCGAGTAGTCACCCAACTTCTAGGGACAGGGTGAGCCCGACGCTAGCCATGTAAGGTAATGCGATAAAGGTATGATCTTTTGATACGATTTCGTCTTCTATCCCTACGAGCATGATTCTTTTGCGAAAGTCAAAGGTGATCCTTGTTTGTGTTATTGAAGCGAAAGTGATCTTAATACAACTTGGATTAATTATGTGAAAAGGGTTAGTAACAATTAGGGTTTATGTGAAAGTCTCTATCTTCCTATTTATCAATAACAACAGTTATTTGATGAAAAGCATGATCCTTTATACCTTTTGCATTATTTTATATGGTTATCGTTGTGGTATTGATACCCTGATCTTGGAAGTGTTTTAGTTCATTGATTTTATTTCCAACAATTTCGTGTTTGCATTCGTTTTCGTTCGAAAAGGTAAGATTTTTTTGGTTCTGCGCACTCGAGATTGACAACAGGTGGTCGACATCGATTAAGTTCTCGTTGACGTCGAGTACAGCTCCTCGAGATCAACTACTTTCGCTTTGTTTTCGTTTTCTGTTGCTTTTTGTTTACTGTTTTAGTTGATAATGTACTCGAAGTCGAGTACGCTTCTGGTCGAGATCGTGCTGAGTTTTGGAACTAGAAAGGCAGGCTGACAGGCTTCCTCGTGGATCGATCCTAACTGCCTTCTATTACAACGAGAGGAAGTCTTGTATTTTTTGCTGAGACAGGGAGTCAGTTTGCTTTATAATTTATTTATATTTACATACTAGGCATAATCCTCCTGCAACAACACAACACGATTATAACTACACGAGTAAAAAGACGTATACGAGTGAATAATCACTCATATACAACCAAATAATAATTCACATGGAATCAAATAATGTTGGGGTTGATGGTGAAAACTAACCCAAATATTATTCGGTAGCATGTGAAATATTATTCAATAAAATTGATAAATTTTTATCTAAAATTGGTGGAAAAAAACTAAACATTATCCAGTAGAGTGTGACACATTATTCATTGAATCACTAACATTTTAAAAGTGTGTTTTTGTTTAACAGCATGATTAAAAGAGGGTATTTAATTATTTATTCAGTAGCATGTGTCGATCTCTTTAGAAGAAAATGATTCATACTAACAGTTTAAACAAACAACTAGGGGTGTTATTCGAGACAAACTTGGCGTATTCACATACGTTCGGATCGAATAGGAGTCGAGCCTAGGTCGAGTCTAAAATTTATACAAGATATTTTTGGCACTCAATCTCGGCTCGCGAGCCCAATCACGTACTCGATCTCAGCTTGAATGACTCGATCAAACCGAATGAACGACCTTAGCCTCGTTCAAGCTCGTTGCCCAAGCTTGTTTGGTCGGGCTCGATAGAACGATAATCCCAATTTCAACCACACAATTCTGAAATCGATCATCTAATTTAGATGAATCATTATGATACAAAACACACCAAACTGCAATGCCGCAGAACACAAAAAAAATTATTTGAACATTGAAATCCCCAAAATCCAACAGAGCACCCATCAAACCTCAAGGTCTCAACACAGAGAATTCATGGCTACAAAATTCAACAAGAACCCCTTCAAATATAGCAACAAAGTTTACCTAAGAAAAGAAAATTAAGAGAGGAGATCTTTGACGGTTCGATCCAAAACAGTTTACATAGATTTTCTTAATTGCTTTTTAATCTCAAATCCTCAATTGTAGACGAGGGAGGGAGAGAGGGTTGCCAAGAGAGATTGAAGAATGGTTGGCCTCTGAGAGTCGTCACGCTAAGACACGGAGATAGATTTCATATCTCACTTCTCAGATCTACATACACGTGAGAGAGTAAAGAGTGGCGGCGTATGATCCCGAGTTGAGCTTTTTTGAGCCGGTCACTAGCCGGTCTCGAATTGTCCAGTTTAAATAAAATTCTAAAAACAACCAATTTAATCGACATCCAACTGGAAAAACAACAGATTTGATATGATTTAATTATGATCGCTCTTTATTTATAAATTGAAGGAGACTATGTGTTGCAGGGGCCGGCTCCCACTAATAGTGAATTAGTGATTCAACACACGCGCCCGGATTGAGGAGAGTAAGTGATGTTTTCATGCGGGTTCCATCATATCATAATCATAATTAAAGTAAAAATAAATAAATAAAAAGAACTCATTACTCGTATTAATTATGATCATCAATCTTATTCATATTAACGAGCCACGTTTACGTACATGATACACCATTACACCGTAAAACCTGAGTTCATTCGACCGGCCACTGTCAAAAAATACGGAGTAGTAATGAAATCGATTAGTGAAAGACTTAAAATTATTGGCTGAATTTCTGGGCACCGCAGACAAAAACCTCATCAAATTACGACTTAAAACTGACGTCCCCTCTATTACGTCATTCCAAAAATGTACTTGTGATACTCGGTACTATTTCATTGGCGTGTGTTGATATTTTAGTACTACTAGCTAGGTGGCCGGTAGACCTGTCAAACGTGTCATTCGGGTCGGGTCACTTCGGGTTTCGGGTAAAACGGATTTCGGGTAAAACGAGTTTCGGGTTTTTCGAGTTGACTCGAACTCGGGTTTGATCGGGTTTCGGGTCGGGTTCGGGTTTGTCAATTTTTTCTTTTTTAAATTAAAAAAATCATTATTTGATAATTTTGTGATAAATTTTAATTATATATATAAAAAATTAATTGTATATAATTATAAATCAATCGGGTCAATCGGGTAACTCGGGTCAAAATTACCGGGACAATCGGGTCACCGGGTCCAAAACCAGATTACCCGAAAAATTTCCGATTTTTCGGGTTCGGGTCGGAAATTTTTCGGGCGGTCGGGTCGGGTCACCGGGTCGGGTTGTGTTTTGACAGGTCTAGTGGCCGGTGTTACTTCTTTTTTGTATGCAGGTAATTTTTTTTTATTTTTTTTTGATACAAGGCAGGAAGGCAAGGATTCGGGGGAGAGCTAACTATGACTAGCTCCCTGCCCGATGGCGTCCCCGCGAACGAGGTAAAAAATCTCAGCGAGAACGCAATTTGCTACGAAGTGAGACGAGAGGTCAAGATGCGCAAGACGATCCGCCACCTGGCTGCCCTCCCTGCAGATGTGACCGAAAGTGACACGCTGGAAGGCACAACAGAGACCCAAGGCATCTGAAATCGACATCTCGATCTCCCACGAACAGCGCCAAACACCCTTAAGAGCATTTATGATCGTAAGACAATCACCTTCGATCTCAACATGGGAAAACCCCCGCTTGGAGGCTTCAAGAAGTCCCGAGATAAGACTGAAGCACTCCGCCTGCATGGCCGAAATCGAGCCATATCCACGAGCGCCACAGGCTAACACCCTACCCTGGCAGTCTCGGATAACAAACCCATCTGTTTGAATCGGTTCGAGCACCATTGAAGTTTAGTTTGAAAAAATCCGCAGCAGGTTTTTTCCATCTGACTATTTTTGCTTTTGACGTTTTCTTTTTGGGGCTAGAGATTTTTTGTTCGGTAGTTTGATCGGGTTGATCGTTTGTCTCTACTATTTTCCACGTTTTTCTAAATTGCTTTATATTTTGTATCCAATCTGTCATAGATTTGATGTTGCCGTTGTCAAAAGTTATTTTGTTCCTCATCGACCATATATCCCATAATCCAAAGGCGAAGATTGATTTTTGTTCAGGGGTTAGTTTTTGGAACACTTCCGTTACAATATCCTTGTATGGTTTGTTCTCTTTGTCCGTACTGCGAATCGTTTGTTCAATCCTCCTATTGAGACATCCTATAAGCGATAATGAGATCTGACAATCAGTGAATCGGTGGATATTGTCTTCCTCTAGGTGAGAACATAGGGGACACTGCAGTGGCACATGTATTCCTTTACTCTGTAGTCTAACCTTTGTTGGTGTTCCAATTAATAGAATTTTCCATAGGAAGTTCTTTACTTTTGGGGGGGCAGTCAATTTTCCATATCCAATCCATTTGGTCTGCGTTGACTCTTCTAATCCTAGTCACATAATCTAATGCACTTGTTGTAGAGAACCATCCATTTTTGCTTGTTTTCCAGTATAATATGTCTTTAATTTCGTTGGAAGGTATGTATACCGGTAGAATTTTATCAACAATTTCCCGCGGGAGGTAGATATCCAGTTTGCCTCTGTCCCAGGTCTTATCTGGTCTTATGAAGTTATCAACCGTTTCATTTTCATCTATTTGGTGAATAAGGCTTTTTTGTTTTAGGCTTCTTTCGTTTTGGATCCACGGATCCTTAAAAAATCTAATGGTCTTGCCGTTTCTCACTTGCCATATAAGCCCTACACATAATTCGTCTTTAATTTCCATTAGTTTTGTCCATTGCCAGGAGGAGTTTTTTTTCCTTTTATAATTCCAGATTTTTTCACTTTTGAGGTACTTATGTTGGATTGTTTTGACCCATTCATTTTCTGGTTCTGCTAATATTTTCCATAGCAGCTTCATTTGTAAAGCTTTGTTCATGTCTTTTGTGTTGTGGATTCTAATTCCACCATCTTTCTTCGGTCTACACACTTTATCTCATCCTATCATTGGCTTATGTTGTGGTCCTTTGTTCCAAACGAAATTTCTATTAATTCGGTCCAAGTCATTTTGGATGCTCGTGGGAAGCATAAAATTTTGCATTATGTAAATGGGTTTTGCCGCTAGATTTGCTTGTACTAATATCGCTCGCCCTTGCTTGGTGAGTTCATTTGCTCTCCATTTTGACTTCCTGTTTTTCCTATGACTTCCTGGAATGTATCTTTGTTTACTCTATCATTGATTATGGGGCATCCTAGATATTTTTCTAATATGGTTTGATTGGTTGTTTGTGGACAGGCATGTATTCGTTGTATTTTGTCTTTTGGAATTCCCCTTGTGGCTTGGAAAGCTGATTTTTGGAAATTGACTTTTTGGCTTGATATGTCTCAATATTCGTCTATGATGGTTTTTACCGTTCTACATGCTTCTGTTGTTGCTTTAGAAAATATCATTATGTCGTTAGCAAATGAGAGGAAATGAATCGTTGGCCCACTTTGCGATGTTTTGAAAACGATAGCATTGCTCTGGAGATCGCTTTGTCGTTGTAGTCTTCGTGCCAGGATTTTTGCCCCTAGGATAAAGAGGTAGGGGGAAAGTGGGTCTCCTTGTCTTAGTCCCCTTTTTGGTTGCAAGGTGTCAGTAGGTTCGTCGTTTACTAATACGGAAAAGGATACAGTCTGAATACATTCTTTAATCCAGTTCTTGAATTTCTGACAGAATCCAAATTTAGTCATTACATCAAATAAGAATTCCCAATTTACTCTATCGTATGCTTTTTCCATGTCAAGTTTGATCGTTATCCATCCGTCGCGACCCTTCTTGGTACGAAAAGAATGAAAGATTTCGTGTGCAATTAACACATTGTCTTGGATTGCTCTGTCTTTGATAAAAGCTCCTTGTAGCGGATTGATCAGTTTCTGTAATACCATTTTCAGTCTCTCCGCAATAATTTTTGCGATTGCCTTATACAGCGTTGTAGAGAGGCTAATAGGTCTATAGTTGTTTGTTGTCTTTGGATTATCGCATTTGGGGATTAAGGATATAAATGTTAGGTTTATTTGTCTTAGGATTTTCCCCGAGTGAAAGAAGCCTTTGGTTGTTTTTGTAATTGATGGTCCAACGATATCCCAGTATTGTTGGTAGAATTCTGTCGTCATTCCGTCAGGTCCGGGAGACTTTTCTTTCCCCATGGAAAAGAAAGCGTTTTTAATTTCTTGATTTGTTATTGGTTTTGTGAGGAAATCATTGTCTTGTTGCGATATTTCTATGTTTATTAGTTCTAAATATTTATTCAAGATATTTTTGTTAATCCTTTCTTCTTTGAATCGTTTTTCAAAATCATTCCGAATCTCTCTTTTGATATTTTCATCGCCTATAATAGTCGTTCCTTCCATTGATACAATTTCTCGGATAATTTTTCTATTTCTACGTCCCGTAGCGACTTTGTGATGATATCTTGAGTTAGGATCGGAAAACTTTAGGTATTTTGTTTTCGCCCATTGTCGCCAATATTGACTATGAAATTGGAGGATTTTGCATTTTTTGTTTAATAGGCGCATTTGTCTACTGTTGTTGTCACCTTGTGGTGATGAACTGTGTGTACTTTGTAGATTTGTCAATTTTTCTTCTATGTCATTGAGTTGTCGGAAGATGTTCCCAAAATTTGTTTTATTCCACTCTTTTGAGAGTTTTTTTAGGTACTGAGTTTTCTTTGTTACTTGGAACATATGAGAACCCGAACAGGGAAGGTTCCAAGCCCGAGTGACTATGTTGCGGTAATCGTTTCGTTGCAACCACATCTTCTCAAACTTGAAGGGTCGCGCTTTTGTTGTTCTGTTTTGCTTTAGTTCAATTGAGATTGGGCAGTGCTCAGACAATGAGAACACCTAGTTTCTGGTAGCTACATTTGGGTACCATTGAAGTATTTGATGTTGGACCAACGCCCGATCTAGTTTTTCATAAATATTGTTTTGATCAGTTTTGTTCTTTCTCCGGGTAAACTCATTGCCAATTGTTGGGAGATCTAGTAAGTTGCACGCATCCTTGAATTAAAGGATTCTAGAAAATCTGGTTTGGTTTGGAATCGCGCCACATAGCTTTTCAGCCAGACTTTGGATTTCATTTAGGTCACCCATGACTATAGTTGGGCACTCAAGTCGAAGGATATGGTCAGTTAGTGTTGTAGGAGGAAATTGAGATTGCAAATAAAATACGAATAAAGTAAAGCAAACCGATTGGATCCTAGCAACTAATGTTCAAGACTCCCTCCCGATGCAACAAAAGGAAGTCAGGTTTGATCCTCGAGGAAGCTGGTCAGCGGATCCTAAGCAGTGGAGGAATCTCACGGGCAACAGTCGACTTCAGGGTGCTCGACCTCGACTAGGGTTCCTAGACAAAAGGCCAGGCAAGTCGAAACTGAGCAAGCGGCAGCTACTGGGCTTGGTCGATCTCGAGTAGTTTACTCGATATCGAGTAACTTTGTCGAACTCGAGGAGTTTTGTTCTAGATCGAGTTGCCTGTAGAAACAAAAGCTACGACGATCTTTCTTGATCAAATATGAGAAGTCGACGTCGACCAGTTTGGTCGAAATCAAGCAATGACAGAAAAGAAAAACGAATGCAAATTTCGAGTCTAAACCGATTGATGAAAGAGAACTTCCAAGATTGGGGTTTGCGATAACGATTACCATGAAAGCGGAATATAAATCATAAAAGGTTGTGACTTTATCGATAAAGGAGAAGGCTTTCACCCTATCCGACAAGTAGGAATATAGATCTCGCGATAAATAACCCTAATTGCATCTATTCATTTTCATAATTAGAATTTATAATCTTCCGAATAAAAATCCTAATTAGTACCCAAGTTTCACAACATGAGTTCTTCACTTTCTCAATCAAAGACGAAGCATATGGAATAGAATAAGATAACGATAAAATACCTCCTTTTGGAATCGCTATTCCATCAACATGGCTCTCGTTGGGCTCACCCCAACCCTAGAAGTAGGTGGACTACTTGCGCCTCATCGCAATTGACATCGTTGATTTAAAAGAAATAACTTGCATAAACTATATTCAAAGTCTTTACAATCCCGGCACTCAAACCTTCGTAGAATGCCAAAACCCTAAAACCTTTGAACTCCTAAACTCTATGTGGAACTACTTCTCTGAAATTGAATGTATAGAAAATCAGCCCCATGGGCTTTATTTATAGGGCTTAATCTTTGCTAATCAAGGAAAGTAAACTATATATACTTTCTAAAGATAAAACTAAATAAAGATAAATCATTAAATCTAAAAAAGAAATATCTAAATATCTAAATATCTCTTGACATTAATGAATAATCTTCTCTCCTTGAATAAATCTTGATAGACTTTGATAGTTTCGGACTTCCTTCACTCCCAAACAATCAACTCGATTTCGGATAGGCCCAACGGACTTACGGCCCAGAGATCTTTTTGGTCGATATCGACCAATTTGGTCGACATCGAGGAACTTGTGGTCGACTTCGGCTTTCCTTCGTCTTCTCGAGTAGCTTCTTCCTTTCTTGGACTCAGACAAGGCTTCTGGTTTGGTGAATATCGAGCAGAAATGTCGACATCGAGTAAACTGTTACTCGAGTTGACTTCTTCTTCTCAGCTTCTCGATCTGGCATTCTCGACCAGGCTGTGCTTCATAATTTTGGTCGATATCGAGGAACTCTCCTCGAAATCGAGTAACTCTTAGCTTCCGTCTTCTCTTCTTGGTTTTGTCCCGAAATGGCTCTAAATTCTGCAATATTAAACCAAAACTTATGTAGACCTCTATTTCTCGCAAATAAGCATATACTACATAAATTCAACATATTCCCAGCCCGAAATATGCAAAGTATATAGAATAAGGAGATAAAATGTGCATAAAAAGATGGCCATTTTAGTGGACATCAAATCACCCCATACTTAAGCTTGCTTGTCCCCAAGCAATAACTTGGATAGTCATTCAGGGGAAACCTGCAAAGACTCTCAACATAATGGACTCATTGTTATATTACCCAACACTCAATTGCCATCCTTGAAAAGGTACTTGGTGCCTACAAATCTGTGCCTGTGAATTAAAAGCAATTTCTGCACACAAAAGAAGGTTTATACTGAAACAATTTTTATGTGACAAAACAAAAATAATCAAGAGGATTTCATTTAAGCTAAAAAAGGAGTAGATAGGTAAAACACTAAAGGTAGGCAATTTTTTGCCATGTGGTGTTAAATTCAGGGAAATGCATTATTTCCAAACTTTCTCAACCACATTCCTTCTTCATAAGATTCATCACCTTTCATAATGCTTTTTTCAATAATAATGCTTTTACCTCTCTAACCTCTGCACTGCCTTCTCGCGAGTCGCAAATATGGGTGTCATGAATGGCCCCGAATACTTAGTGCTTTGGACTCCTCACCTGTGTGTCCCATCTCACTGAACTATTATCTCAACGAGCATGGTCGATCTACCTTTATCTCTTGAGGTGATCAGATTTTTTCTCACTCATTAAATTTTCCATAAAACTGAATTTTTCTTGCCAAACTCCAATAATGACATAACAACACAACAAACCATATAATGTCTCCATAAAATGAATTCCATTTTCAACATAATCCCCGGATAGGGTATAAGGTAAAAATGGGCAATATAAGGCATATGTGGAGCAATAATGATATCAAGGCAAATAAGGCTTATAATATGGCTTTTGTGATGCAATTGGGTATAGGTATGGCTAGAAGTATGAAAATGAGCATATATGGAAATTTAAAATCCTCCATCCTCTTATTGTGCATAATGTCAAAAGCAACATCAATTTACCTCACTTTTGTGGTTTTACCATAAAAATCGCACGTCATTGAGACTTCCCTTTTCTAGGCAATCTTTTGCAATATCTCTAATGACTCCATCATTTGCATCGTCGAGTGTTGCCCTGGCTTCCATGACTCTCTTTTTTTGAATGTTTTTGTAAGCTTGGGCGATATCCTTACAACTCTCTTTAAGAATGCACATTTCGAATAATGTAAAATTTAACGATGCAAATACGATAAATAATATGCAACTAAACTCAAATACAGTGTTGTGCCATGTCCTAAATAATCCGATACAAACCATGCAATGAAATTTAAAATATAGTCCTTGAAGCACATAAAAAAATAAAGTCCTAAACATAGTGTTTTACTCCCACCCCATACTTAAATTAGATAGTGTCCTCACTGTTAAAGAAATATAATCAAAGGGAGGGAAAAAACTTACAGAGCTGCTCACTGGTGAGGTAGTGGATCGTGGTATGTGAGGTGGAATCCAATATGGTAATCAGAAGCTCCTCCAAGGGAAGAGCTACTAGGCTACTGCTGCTGTGAAGATCCACCAGCGTCATGTGTACTCCCCTGCCGCTGGAACTGTGATAGGCGGCCCTCAGAGGCGCTGATCCATGTCGTTGAAGTGATCTATGACCATGGAATAGTGATCCATGGAAGCTGAATAGAATCGCTCATGGCGGTTGTCGATGGTGTCAACTCTGAGTGTCAAGGAGGTCATCCGGTCAAACATGGCCTTTTGTAACTTCCGCATCTGTCGCATCTCAAAAACCAACTCATCTGGATAATCCCCAGAATGGTGAGCCTACTGGGTTTGGTGAGAGTGGTGAGAGGGGATCTGCTGGGGGAGTGGTAAGAGTGGTGAGAGAGGATCTGTTGTGGGGAGTGGTAAGAGTGGTGAGAGGCTTGTGGGATGTCAGCCTCTTCGTCGTCGTAATCCCCTTCATCCTCACCATCTGAAAGGAGCTGGGTGGGGGTCTACGGCCATAGGCTCGGAATAGGGATGGTCGTAGAGAAGAGGATGTTCCCGCATTGTAGGGTTAGTGGCTGGGTTGATGGTAGGGTGGTAATCCATCCCTGTCCATTTGGTGTACCAGTCACGTGTATGGTGTAGATCCATCAAATCCTGCCGAATAGGTATCTCCGTCCTATAATTGACCCATCTCCCGTTGCGGCGTGCTATAATACGTCCCGTCTGTAGAGATGCTAGATCAATCCTCATCACATTCCATGCGGTGTACCGGTGGATGGGGAGCTGGAGGTGGACGGCTAGGATAGCCACCATACAGCCGTCGTAGATGGCTACTTGCGGGAGGTTCCGGCGGGTAATGCAATGTTGTAGCCATGCGAAGGCGAGCGGCAGGGGTTCAGACTCGAAGTGCATTTGCCGCATACACTTTAGCTTTGGCTGGTTGTGCCGCCGCAGCTCGGGGCGGGCCCAAGTCGTGCTGCCCAGAACCCTCAGAATAGTAGAGAATAAAGGGCTGACTATGTTGGCAGTGTAAGTGGTGTCCTGGGTAGGCTCCAACACGCCAGACAGGTAACGCCACATCACATCTGTGTCGTCTATGTGGAAGGTGTTGGTGGTGTGACGGAAGACGAAGGCGGCGCTCAGCTCCTCCAAAGTCATGGTGATCCGCCTGTTGGCCAACTGGAAGTGGACCCGGCGGTGGAAGGCAGGGGAATCTGGGATCCGGAGAGTCGCTAGGAACTCTCCTGTCAATGTCAAGTAGTGATGGTCAAGTGGATCAATCAGTCAGTCAGCATCTATCCAGCCAAACCCCTGAATCATCCAGAAGTGCATACCGAGCTCCTCCATCTTATCCTGAGCTTCCCTGGGAACAAACACAGTCTAGAATTATATAAAAGTACTTTGTCACCTATCTCATATGTCTTTGGCACCAATTTCTTATCGTGTCATCTCTTGGTGCGCTCCTTGTAGATTTCAGCATTCTCATATGCCTTCAATCTTAGCTCCTCTAACTCATGCAAATCAATAAAGTGTTTCTTACCTGCCTTGTCGAGATCCATGTTGAGCTCCTTGAGGGCCCACATTGCCTTATGCTCGAGTTCAACAGGTAAATGGCAAGACTTTCCATAAACCAAGTTGTAAGGAGTTGTTCGCAACGGTGTTTTATAAGCCGTCCTATAAGCCCATAGCGCATCATCAAGTTTAGATGACCAATCCTTCCTTGAGCGGGAGACTGTCTTTTCCAAGATGGTTTTGATTTGACGATTAAAGACCTCTACTTGACCACTAGTTTGGGGATGATAAGGTGTTACCACCCTGTGCGTTACCCCATACATAGCAAAAAGAGCCTTAAATCCTCTCTTGATGAAATGCGAGCCACCGTCTGAAATAAGAACTCTAGGAACACCAAAGCGAGGAAATATGTTAGTTATAACAAACTTTGAAACTACCTTCGCGTCGTTGGTCCTAGTTGCAACAACCTCAACCCATTTAGAGACGTAGTCGACCGCCACAAGGATGTATTTGTAAGGTCCTGAAGCAGGAAATGGCCCCATAAAGTCAATTCCCCTGACATCAAATAGCTCAACCTCCAAAATCCCTGTGAGTGGTGTCTCATTCTTCCCAGTAATGTTGCCCACTCGTTGGCACTCATTGCATGAAGTGACATAAGCCTGCACATCCCTGAAAAATTAGGCCAATAAAAACCACATTGAAGTACCTTAGATGCAGTTTTGAAACCTTTTGCATGTCCGCCTATATGGAGAGTATGGCAATGGCGAATGACACTTTCTACTTCCTCCTTCGGAATACAACGTATGAAGATATGGTCCTTTCCTTTTTTGAACAAGTAAGGGTCATCCCAATAGTATTGCTTGACGTCCTAGAGGAACTTCTTCTTTGCCTGTGACGATAGTCCTGACGGAATCTCATTTCCTGCAAGATAGTTAGCGAAATCCACATACCAGGGCACCTTTGATCCTCTTATAACATATATATCATGTATAGGACTAGTAGGAGGGGTAAAGAAGAAATCCTCACCGGAATTTGTACGAAAAATCTCACCTGAAGACTCACCAATAACTAGTCGATTTCGAGTAAAGTTACTCGATGTCGAGGAAGGTGCAGTGTCTTCTGATGTTGTGCTCGACTTCTGGTGGTCTGTCGAGTTGGATTTGGTCAACGTCTAGGAAAGGTTGCTCGATGTCGAGTAACTCTGTAGCTTAAAATCATGCAAGGAAGAATACTCACCAGGTTTACTTGATGTCGAGGAAGGTTGCTCGATGTCGAGGAAGACTATATCAGTTCGCATCAGGTGCTTGTCGGGGCATGAGTCGTCGATTGGTGTGGTGTCATGGGCTTCCTACAGCATGTATTTGGCGAGCCTGGATAGGTGATCGGTGGCAGAATTTTCTATGCCCTTTTTGTCCTTTAGCTCAACATCAAATTCTTGGAGTAGGAGCACCCATGGTAACAGCCTTGGTTTAGCATCCTTCTTTGTCACCAAATATCTAAGAGCAGCATGGTCAATATAGACAATAACTTTAGATCCCACAAGATAAGAACGAAATTTTTCAAAAGCAAAAACCACAGCTAAAAATTCCTTCTCTGTTGTGGTGTACTTAGCCTGAACCACATCAAGAGTCTTGCGTGCATAGTAGATGGCATGTAGTTTCTTGTCCTTTCGTTGTCCTAGAACTGCTCCCACGGCATAATCGCTGACATCACACATGATTTCACAAGGTAGTGACCAATACGGCGATTGAATGATTGGATCGGAGATAAGATCTTCCTTTAACCCGTTGAAGGCTTCAAGACATTCGCTAGAAAACACAAACTTAACATCTTTCATGAGAATGTTAGTTAGTGGTTTGGCATTTTTAGAGAAATCTTGAATAAACCTTCTATAGAAACCTGCGTGACCAAAGAAACTCTTTATCTCTTTGATGGATGATGGTGGGGGCAATTTCTCCACCAGCTCTATCTTGGCCTTGTCCACCTCAATACCTTTCTTAGATAACTTGTGGCCAAGCACGATTCCTTCCCTTACCATAAAGTGACACTTTTCCCATTTGAGAACCAAATTTGTCTCTTCGCAACGCTTGAGTACCCTGTGAAGGTTAGAGAGACAAATATCGAAAGTAGTATCATAAACAGAGAAATCATCCATAAATACCTCCTCTATATCCTCTATCATGTCGGAGAAGATGGCCATCATACATCTTTGAAAGGTGGCAGGGGCATTGCAAAGGTCGAAGGGCATCCTCCTATATGCAAAAGTTTCATAGGGGCAAGTGAAGGTCGTCTTTTCTTGATCTTCAAGATGAATAGGAATCTGCCAAAAACCAGAATATCCATCCAGGTAACAAAAGTAATCATGTTCAACTAACCTTTCGAGTACCTAGTCAATGAAGGGGAGCGGAAAATGATCCTTTCTGGTGGCGGTGTTGAGCTTTCTGTAATCGATGCACATCCGCCAGCTAGTAGTGATCCTTTTAGGAACAAGCTCTCCATTTTCATTCTCCTCAACGGTCATTCCACCCTTCTTAGGTACAACATGAGCTGGACTTACCCACTTGCTGTCAGAGATTGGATAGATGATTCCTGCGTCTAGCATGCGCATGATCTCCTTCTTGACCACCTCCTTCATTTTGGGGTTAAGTTTCCTTTGATGCTCAACTGTTGCCATGTGATCATCTTCCAAAAGAATTCTATGCATACAAAGTAATAGGTGAAATACCTTTTATGTCCTCTAGAGATTAACCGGCGGACTTTTACTAGCTTGTCTACTTCCTGTGTGTTTAATGAAGCACTGATAATTACAGGAAAAGTAGAGTCAGGACCAAGAAATTCATACATAAGGGTGTCAGGTAAAGGCTTCAGCACCGGAGAAGGGCCTTGTGGAATCAAAATGGGCTCTACTTCCTCCGTCTTCATGATCTCCCCTAGGTAATCCGTCTCAATCCTCATGAAAGAAGCATCCAAATCAGCTACAAGAGTTGGCGTCGACCAAGCATACATCGATGACAACCCTGAATCGGACACAGGGTTGTACAGCTGCAAGGGACTACTTGACATCGAGTTAGAATAATCAAAATCGAGTAAAAAATCAGAATTTACCTTTGATGCAAATTTGGTCGATTTTGAGTACATTTGCTTGATATCGAGTAAAAGTGCAGTTGTCAAGTTGTCCTTCTTGACTTCAGGTGTTTCTGCAGGGGAAAAAGTAGTCGATGTCGAGGATAACTGTTCGACATCGAGGAGATTTGGTGGACTTACCTTTTCTAGATGAGTGGTCGAAGTCGATGTCGGGCAAGATTCCTCGAAATCGAGTTGACTGGTCGATGTCGACTTGATCTGCTCGATTTCGAGTGAGTCGTTCAGCTCCGCCGATAATGCGTCATCGAAGAACTCCTCCTCGCTCGACTCTGAAGCAACTAGTTCCTTCTCTAGTGTGGATTCTGCCTTTATAACAACCTCTTCTTGCACCAAAAGTCTTCCTGCAGGCTCATCGCAAGAGATAACATTAAATTTTGAATAAATGGCTTTTATTTTCATTACCTCTTTTGTGTCAGGATTGAAAAAGTATTCAATAATATCATCTTCAATGGTGAAGGTGAGAATTCCTCTTTTTACTCCAATGTTGGCATCTGATGTTGCTAGGAATGGTCGCCCTAGGATGATGGGGCAAGCTCGGTCCTCTGCCATTTCTACTACAAGAAAATCCGTAGGGACAAAGAATTTACCAACTTTAACAGGAACATTATCAACAATACCTGTGGGGATTACCACCGTGTTGTTTGCCATGTAGAGATTGGCATCCACAGGTTCCAGGGCGCCTATCTTTACCTTTGACCAGATGGATAGGGGCATGATGCTTACGCTTGCTTCTATGTCACACAGTGCCTTACAACGATGTCGACCAAGTCCAATAGTGATAGCAAACTTACCTGGGGCAGGTCGCTTCTCAGGGAAATCCATCTTCTTGCATTCTTTAGCAATCTCAATCATTGATCGCTTGTTGCTAAGAATCTCCTTGAGAAACTTGACGTAGGCAGGCATCTCGTGAAGTGCTTCTGTAAAAGGAATAGTAACATTTAGGCTCTGAAGCAATTTCACAAAACGCTGAAACTTACCATCAGTTGGATCTTTCTGGTTCTTAAAAGGGAATGGGAGCGTCTTCTTAGTTTTCTGAGCCAGAACAACTTCTGGAGGTGATGAAGACTCCTCGATACCGACATGGTTCTTCTCAACATCGACTTGAGTTTCCTCGATATCGACCACTGTAGTCGACTTCGAGTTGGAGTGTTGTGCAGACAAGTCGTGGTCAGGATTCTTCTCGACGTCGAGTTGATTTTGGTCGACATCGACCAAATTTTGGTCGATATCGAGTTGATGTTGCTTGTTGTCGCGGACAGTTTTGCCCTTTTCTTCTATGTTCTATGGCTCGTGCAATTTGTGACCGCTCCGTAGCTTTACATCAGCGACATGTCTGTGCTGCCCCTTGGGATTTGGTTCTGTATGCCCTGTGAGCTGTTCGGTTGGTCGTGGAATCTGCGGCGCAAATTGACCCATCTGGGTCTCTATGTTTCTTTTCCAGATGTCCAGCTCTCCAAATTTTGTATACATGTTCTGGAGCTGATTTTTGATGGTGCCTTGATTCCGACGCATCTCGTCAAGGATGAGATGTAGATCATCCTTCCTCTGGTCCCTTTCTGGATGTCTTGGAGCTCTGTATGGCTGGGGATTCCTACGCGGACCTTGGTTCCGTTGTGGTTGTTAGAACCTTTGGTCCTCCATATAGCGATTGGGACCCCATGCGTAAGCTACTTCCTTGTGAGTTTCTGCCATCCTTACTTGCTCTATATGTGGGCACTCAGTAGTGGTGTGCCACTGTGAGCCGCATTCGATGCAAGGTTGGTTGACAGAGAGGTACTTGACTTGCTTGAGTAGCTTGCGATTTTGATCCTTGTAATATTGCTCCCTGACATCTGGGTCAATCTCCTTAGAAGCTGCATAGAGAGGCATGGATAGGGCTGGCCTGGCGTAGGCATTCTCATCATAGTTTGTTGGAGCCCCATACTTATTGTCGTAGTTGGTGAGCTTGTCGAGAGTAACCCATGTGTCAGCTAGTGGCATTGTCAGATACTCATAATGAGTATACTAGTTGATCCTATCTTTAGCGGCCAGGTCAAGAGAATTAAAGAAGATCTCCTGAACGACATAGGGTGGCTGTCCATGTGTAGGGCAGGACCGCAGTAGATCCTTATATCGTTCCCATGCTTTTGCTAGCGGCTCCCCAGGCTTCTGTTTGAAAGTTGTAATCTTCTAGCGGAGTAGCACTGTCTTGGCAGGAGGAAAGAATTTGTTGAGAAATTACTGCCTTACTTTAGCCCATGTTGTGAGGGATCGTGGAGGGAGACCTTCAAGCCACTTCAATGCTGGACCGGCCAGAGACCAACGAAAGGCCTTCATTATAACATATTCCAAAGTGGTACCTTCAGCAAGAGTATAGCACATATCAGCAAAATTGGTAATATGTTGAAGAGGACATTCATTATACCTTCCGTAAAAAGCATTATTTTTAATCTCAATCAGGAAAGGAGTACGAATTTTAAAATTGTTTTCTGGGATTAGAATGGCCGATTCAGGCACGACAAGAGTCGGGTGCATGTAATCCTTTGAAGTGGTAGGGTATTGGGCAAGCTCAGCTTCCGCTTTCCTCCTTCGCTCAGCTTTCTGCGCAGTGCGTGCTCTCTCAGCGGTGAGAGCATTATCCTTGGTGGCTAGTTCCCTCTGAAGCCTCTCAATAATCTCAGCTTGTGTTTCGGCAGTCGCCATGATCCTTTTCAGTCTAGAATGGATGTGTATAAGACGTTCCGGATCGTCTAAGACATCAAACTCAGGTGGTTGACCAGAACGGCGCATACACATGTAAAATCAAAACTTAAAGGGAAACGTGAGATCTAACTACCTAAGGCACAAATGATTGCTTCCCCGGCAACGTCGCCAATTTGTTGTAGGAGGAAATCGAGATTTTAAATAAAATACGAATAAAGTAAAGCAAACCGATTGGATCCCAGCAAATAATGTTCAAGACTCCCTCCAGATGTAGCAAAAGGAAGTCAAGTTCGATCCTCGATGAAGATGGTCAGCGGATCCTAGGCAGTGGAGGAATCTAACGGGAAACAGTCGACATCAGGGCGCTCGACCTCGACTAGGGTTAGTTGGCAGAAGGTCAGGCAAGTCGAAACTGAGCAAGCGGCAGCTACTGGGCTTGGTCGATCTCGAGTAGTTCACTCAATATCGAGTAACTTTGTCGAAGTCGAGGAGTTTTGTTCGAGATCGAGTTGCCTACAGAAACAAAAGCTACGACGATCTTGCTTGATCGAATATGAGAAGCCGACGTCGACCAGTTTGGTCGAAATCGAGCAGTGACAGAAAGTAAAAACTAATGCAAATTTCGAATCTAAACCGATGGATGAAAGAGAACTTCCATGGTTGGGGTTTGCGATAACGATTACCATGAAAGCGGAATATATATCATAAAAGGTGGTGACTTTATCGATAAAGGAGAAGGCTTTGACCCAATCCGACAAGTAGGAATATAGATCTCACGATAAATAACTCTAATTGCATCTATTCCTTTTCATAATTAGAATTTATAATCTTCTGAATAAAAATCCTAATTACTACCCAAGTTTCACAACATGAGTTCTTCAATTTCTCATTCAAAGATGAACCATATGGAATAGAATAAGATAACGATAAGATACCTCCTTTTGCAATCGCTAATCCATCAACATGGCTCTCGTTGGGCTCACCCCAACCGTAGAAGTAGGTGGACTACTCGCGCCTAATCGCAATTGACATTGTTGATTTAAAAGAAATAACTTGGATAAACTATATTCAAAGTCTTTACAATCCCGACACTCAAACTTTCGTAGAATTCCAAAACCTTAGAACCTTTGAACTCGTAAACTCTATGTGGAACTACTTCTCTGAAATTGAATGAATAGAAAATCAGCCCCGTGGGCTTTATTTATAGGGCTTAATCATTGCTAATCAAGGAAAGCAAACTATATCTACTTTCTAAAGATAAAACTAAATAAAGATAAAACATTAAATCGAAAAAAGAAATATCTGAATATCTAAATATCTATTGACATTAATGAATAATCTTCTCTCCTTGGATAAATCTTGATAGACTTTGATAGATTCGGACTTCCTTCACTCCCAAACAATCAACTCGATTTCGGATAGGCCCAACGGATTCACGGGTCAGAGATCTTTTTGGTCGATCGATATCGACCAATTTGGTTGACATCGAGGAACTTGTGGTCGACTTCGGCTTTCCTTCGTCTTCTCGAGTAGCTTCTTCCTTTCTCGGACTCAGACAAGGCTTCTGGTTTGGTCGATGTCGAGCAGTGTTGTGAGCCGAAATCGCCATGTTTTACACTTTCTTTTATATCGATTTCTGCATGCATTTCATGCATTTGGGTTAGAATGGTACATAATTTGTGTAGTTTATGTTTATTTGCAATATATGGAGGTCTACACAAGTTTTGTTATATTTTGCAGAAATCGGACGCACTTTGGAGCTTAAAGGAAAGTCATGAAGAAGTTAAGGATGGTGCGGCTGGGGAAAAGGCCATTTTTCAGCATTTATCACTCTGAGTCAAGTTCTGATGTCTTCATATGAGTTATAGCCCTTGGAAAGAGCTTTCCTACGCTTGGTCATATGCGTCAATCCGACAAACAAGGACTCGCGAAAGTGCGTTTCAAGAACAAAGCAGAAAGCTGAGAGACTTAGTTGATATCGAGTAAATGTACTCGATATCGAGTAACCCATATCGAGCTGGAGCACCAGACATCGACAAAGCAAGCTGGGAGCTGGAGCAGGTTAGTCGATATCGACATGAGTTGGTCGATATCGAGTAAACACTTGGTCGATTTTCACGTCCAGGAGCCGAGATCGACGAAGAAGCTGAAGATGGAGAAAGCCTTACTCGATGTCGAGGAAAAGTTACTCGATATCGAGTAAAAGTCAAGTCCACATGCGTTCTGGAGGCCGGAATCGAGTTTCTGAGTGGAAGACGAGAAAATGTTGGTCGATATCGAGCAATTCTACTCGATATCGAGTTGATTTCAGGCGGCGGATTCCGAGCTATCCGAATCTTGTTAAGTTTCTATCCCAAATCCGATGGAGATATTTTCGAGATCAAATTCCATCAAATTCTATCAAGTGCTATCAAGAGGAGAAGACATTTATCTACTTTAGATATAATTCCTTTAGAGATTTATTTCTTTATTTCCGTATTTTTATCTTAATAATTTAGATAGATAGATATAGATATAGATAGGTAATTCTTTTCTAATTAGAGAGGGAATGAATCCTATAAATAAAGCCCTAGGGGGCTGATTTTTATTCATTCAAGTCAAGTCGTCTTAGGGAGCAAGGAGAGAGGAGAGAGAGAGAGGATGAGGAGGAGGAAGGAGACGAACGGTTGTAAGTTTTAGTTTATTTTATGTTAAAGTTAATTTCTTTCATTATGGCTTGTTTCTAAATACTTTCTTCTAGGGTTGGGGTGATCCCAACGTAGATATGTGTGTTTGATTTATAAATCCATGAATTTATATGTCTTTATTATCATCTACCTAAGTGCTTAATCCTTTGCGAGAGTTGAGGAAATTCCTTGTTCATGATATTGAAGCGAAAGTGATCTTATTATGAATTGGATAGTAATTAGGGTTTATTTGCGAGAGCCGACTAATCCTAATTAAGAAAAGGTAGAAACAAATTAGGTTTTTATGCGAGAGTCTCTATCACCTAAATTGTTGGAATTTGCGAAAGTCGATTCTTTGATATAAAGCATGCATCTTTATGTGATTTATGATCTACACATATGTTTATTGTTGCGGTGATCTCTAACCTTGGAAGTTTGCATCTTTATTTGTTTTATTTTATTATTTTTATTCAGCACATATTCTACTCGATATCAAACCACCATTCTCTCTCCATCCCTCGACATCGACCCCTCTATTCTTTGTCGACATCCACCCTCATCACCTTTTCCTGCTATCCCTGAACCCCAAAACACATTAAACCTAGAACCGCTGACTTCTCTCCTTAGGATTAACCTGACTCCACTATCCTATAGCGGGGTCTTGACTATAAATTTATTTGGTCGAGAAACCCTCTCGTCAAGCAGATATGTCGACATCGAGAAAACTGTTACTCGAGTTGACTTCTTCTTCTCAACTTCTCGATCTGGCATCCTTGACTAGGCTCTGCTTCATAATTTTGGTCGAAATCGTGGAACTCTCCCCGAAATCGAGTAACTCTTAGCTTCCGTCTTCTCTTCTTGGTTTTGTCCCGGAATGGCTCCAAATTCTGCAATATTAAACCAAAACTTATGTAGACCTCTAATTCCCGCAAATAAGCATATATTACATAAATTCAACATATTCCTACCCGAAATATGCAAAGTATATAGAATAAGAAGCTAAAATATGCATAAAAACATGGCTATTTTAGTGGACATCAGTAAGTTTTTTCCAGAATTCGTTTTTGCCACGGTCTTGGGCCGGTGGATAGACAATGCAGCAACTAACTTTGGTTCCAGCATTGTAGTCCTCGAAGATAAGGGTTGTGTATCGCTCATCTTTATCAAGTACCATTAACTTTCCTCCTATAAGTTGGAATTCTTTCCAAAGAATAAAAATACCCCCGGACCGACCACGAGCCGGCGTCCAACAAATGGAATCAAAGCCCGCCTTTTTCCATGTGGAAACAGAAGGTTGGTTTTCAGTTTTTGTTTCCAGAAGTGCTAAGACTTGTATATTTTCGATTTTGCTGAATGTCTCTACTTCAGTCCAAAGGTTTCGTTTTCCTAGACCGCAACAATTCCATGTACGGATCTTCATTCCGAATACTTGCTAAAATTAATTTTCTTGTTACGGGGTTCGTTGCCTGATGTTCTCTCAATTGCTCTAGTTGTCAATTTACTTGTTCTTTTTTCCATATTTATGTTTGTAGTAATGTTTCTTTTGTGCTTGTAAAGTCTGTTTGTTTTTCGATGTGTTATGGTTGTTTCGTTAATTTTCTCCTTATGTTTTTCTTTTCGTTTGTGGGTTGGATCTAAGCACCAATGCGACAGACCTTTCTTGATTTCTTTTATTCTAATAAGGAGGTCATAGTGGTTAATTTTTGTTTGTACATTGATGGGACCCCAACTCAGGGCTCGATGGACATAATTTCTTTGAGCAGAGAGACTGCATTTAACGTTTCATAGCCTCCAAGGATACAAATACAATGACAAAATAAAATTAATTTTTTTTTCTTATTTCTTTTCCACTTTTGATCAAGCTTCCCAAGGAAGCTAACTTTTGATGGTTCTTGAAGACTAATACAGCAGAATCTACCGTCGGCAAGAGCAGGAGCGCAGGTTGCCGGGGAGGATAGGAGTCGGACGTGGGGTATCGGAGGTTAGCATTATTTTGCTTTAGTTGTCCATCTGTGGTTTCGGAGGCATCACTTGGGTTCATTACTTTGATTTGTATCAAGGGGATAACTGGGTTCAACATAGGCTTGGGTTCATCACCTTCTTGTTCAATCAAATTGCAACCAAACCAGGTCTGCATCCTGGGAAAGGGAAACACGAGATTGCTGTTCTTGAGATTGTTGTTTTTCTTCTTTATGAGTTTTCTTGGATTTATTTTGGGTTCAACAGGGTTCTGCGGGTTCAGCTTGGGTGCCATAGGCAACTGATAAATGTTGTCAAATTGGTTCAGGGAGGGTGTATAAACCCCAGAAATTTTTCACTCCCACTTATCATCTTTGGGTCGTTTCTCAGGGGATTCCTGCAAATAGTACACCACAACCAGAGGACCAAAATAACGCATAGAGGGATATACCAGTAGCTAATAAGCATCATTAAAATGCAACTAGAGGGTGCAAGAGCATAGCACACAAAACCAAATCGGTCATTTTTTCCGTTGTAACTTTGTTCAACTTTGTGTGATTCAGTTTCCATTGGGTCATGAGTAGTCATATGGTTCTCAAAAAGCTTTTCACCAAGAGAAAGGGAGAGTTTAACAAAGTTTTCATCTTTAGAGGTTTGGATCTTAATCTTCAAAAGGCAAGAATTATTAATTTCTCTTATAAAGATGGAAGATGAATAACAATACAACTTTTCTAAGGTTAAAATCCAGGAAGAGGGAATTAAGGAAGGGGGGGGGGGGGGGACCTGGAAGAAGGCCAGGCCACTAGGATCCGTTGTAAATCAAGAAGACAAACCTCCATCACCCATGCGTCTACCGGAGAGAACAACCACCGACGGAGCAACCAAACCCAGCCCCATCCACGCCGCCACCGCCCGTAGACACACCGCCCTCCACCAATCAACATCAGATCAGGATTTTTTGAGCTTCGTCTTCGCTGTCTATAGGTGACTTTCATTTTACTCTTAATTTTCAGCCCCTTCGACACCTCAACAAAGGCACCAACTCAGGAAAGAATCGACAGCGCCCGCCCAGCCTTGCAGAATGACCATAACGCGAAAGGGGACGCATACTCAGCTCTGTTGTGAGCCTAATTTGCCATGTTTAACAGTAACTTTTATATCGATTTCTGCATACATTGCATACATTTGGGTTAGAATAATACAGAATCTGTGTAGTTTACACTTATTTGCAATATATGGAGGTCTACACAAGTTTTGGTTATATTTCGCAGAAATCGGACGCACTTTGGAGCTTAAAGGAAACTCATGGAGAAGCTAAGGATGATGCAGCTGGAGAAAAACCCATTTTTCGGCTTTTATCATTATGAATCAAGCTTTGATGTCTTCATGAAAGTTGTAGCCCTCGGAAAGAGCTTTTCAACGCATGGTCATATGCGTCAATCCGACGAACGAGGACTCGGGAAAGTGCGTTTTAAGAACGGAGCAGAATGCTGAAAGCAACAGCGTTACTCGAAATCGACCACATTGGTCGACATCGACAAGAGCTTGCTCGACATTTGCTCCAGAAGACGAGATCGAGCACGAGATGAAGACAAAAGTTGCTCTACGTCGAGGAAGTTACTCTACGTCGAGGAGATTTACTCTACGTCGAGGAAGCTGGTCTACGTCGAGGAAGTTGCTCGATGTCGAGGAAACCCCAAGTGACCGACGTCGAGTAATCCGAATCTTGTTAAGGTTCTATCCCGAAGCCAATGGTGATATTTTCGAGACCGAATTCTATCCGATCTATCAAGATACATCGAGGAAGGAGGAGATCTATCCACTTGAAGACTTTAGATATATTTCCCTTATTTAGATTTAATTATGTTATTGCTTTTATTTATCATTAAGCTTTTAGATATAATTTTAGATATAGATAGAGATTTTTATCCTTGATTAGCAAGGAATAGAAGGCTATAAATAAAGCCCTAGGGGCTGGTTTTTCATTGATTCAATCATACAATTTTAAGGAGAGAGAAGTAGTTCCACAGAGAAGATTTAGGAGTTCTAAAGTTTTTAGGGTTTTTGCATTTTGCGAAAGTTGATTGCCGGGATTGTAAAGGCTTTGAATATAGTTTAATGGAAGTTTCTTTTTATACATCAATGTCTGCTATTGCGATGAGGCGTGAGTAGTCCACCCACTTCTGGGGCTGGGGTGAGCCTGGCGGTGGCCATGTGAGGTGATGCGGTAAAGGTCAGATCTTTTTATGCAATTCGTCTTCTATCCCTATGAGCATGATTCTTTTGTGAGAGTTGAAGGTGATCCTTGTTTGTATTATTGAAGCGAAAGTGATCTTAATGCAACTTGGGTTAATTATGTGAAAAAGGTTAGTAACGATTAGGGTTTATGCGAAAGCCTCTATATGCCTATTTGTTAGTAACGAAAGTTACTTTGATGGAAAACATGATCTTTTATGCCTTTATGTGTTATTTTGCATGGTTATCGTTGTGGTGTTGATACCCTGGCTTTGGAAGTCTTTCATATATTGATTTATTTCTGTCGAAATCTGAGATTCTGTGTTCAAATTTGCAATTTACACTTTCTGCATTCTTAGTCGAGATAGAGTAGGACCTTTGTCGATCTCGAGTAGAACTAGTCTATGTCGAGTTGAGTTTTCTTTTGTTGTCGATTTTTCAGTTTCTGTCGACCTGCTCTTGTCGATCTCGAGTAGGCCTGTTGTCGAGATCGAGTTGGTTTTGGTCTATATCGAGTCGAGTAGAGTTGCTGCTTTTGTTATCGATTCCAAAGTTTCTGTCTTTGCTATTTCTAGTCGATCTCGAGTAGGCTGTAGTCGAGATCGAGTACGCCTGTTGTTTTGTTTTATTTTCTGCTTTACTTTGTCTTTTCTGTCTTCATTTTGTTCATTGCTTTTATTTGTTATTTTTTGTTTTATTTCTGTTTCCGCCCTTGTCTCTCTGTTTCTGTCTTTCTGCTGCTTCTCTGTGAGATCTGTTGCTACCTAAGAACTGCTGACGTGCTTCCTCGTGGATTCGATCCTGACAACCTTCTACTACAACGGGAGGAAGTCTTGTATTTATTTGCTGAGACAGGGAAGTCAGTCTGATCTTTATTTTATATTTATTTCATACTTGACCATCCTCCTGCAACAACAAAATGGCGCCGTTGCCGGGGAAGCAATCATTCGCGCCTTAGGTAGTCAGATCTCACTTTTCTTTTGAGTTACTTAGCAGGTGTATGCGCCGTTCCGGTCAACCACCTGAGTTTGACACCTTAGATGATCCGGAACATGTCCTACACATCCATTCTGAACTGAAAAGAGCCATGGAGGCCGCAGAAACACCGGAACAGCTGATACAGAGGCTTACAAGGGAACTGGCCGCAAAAGATGCTGCTATCGCCGCTGAGAAAGCAGCAAGGGAACGGGCAGAAGCTAAGCTTGTGTTGCGTAAATGGGAACATTACACTAAATCGCCCAAATCAACAATGACAAGTTGGTTCGACAATGTCCCCTTCTATGAGCCAGTCAACATCGACTACCTGGACTCAACATATACACATTCTGGAGGAACTGATCCAGAAACACTAGCCGAAATCGTTTGTACTACAGAAACCCAGGTATGTCCTTCCTCTATTTCGATTTCGCTATCTATCTTTGAAGAATCTTTGGAAGGATCCCAAGAAGAAGAAGAGACACCAACGCAAAATCCGGACATCGTTTCCCATGGTGCTTCAAGGTCGCTTTTACCCTATAAGGTGAAGGTCATTCCTGACAATTTTGAGCAATCGATGTTTGTGTTCAAGTATGGGGTCCCAGCAAAGTGGCATGAAGCTCCGCATGATGAGGTGGAAATATCTCTTCCCACTCCACCGTTTTGCTGTGGTGGAGACGAGCAAACAAATCAACCAATGAAGCGGAAGAGGTATGATGATGAGGTATGTTGATCATGCACATTTAGGTAGTGTTAATATATGCATTTAGAGGTGTTTAGGTAGGGTAAAATGCATGAGTTTAGAGTAGTTTTCATGTTTTCATTATATTTCAATTAGAGTCGGAATCTACGAGATTTGTGCATGATTTCAGGTGATTGTAAAGAGGTGAACCTAAGCTCGAGCCAATGCTCGAAGATTGAATGGAAACCGAAGAGCACGAGAGCTGAGGAGAGGAGCTAAACATACAAATGATTGGAGCTGTCCAAGCTAGCGACGCTGCACTAAAATCAGTCGTTTGAAGGTTGTATTTATCGGATCGGGGCGTACTTGTACTTGTTGGAAACAGGATTCGAAGACCTACAACTTTTGTGTTTGCGACTTTTCCAAATTCAGCCCTGAAAATAGCGAAATCTGGACATGAAGTTGGCTGTTGAACAGGAACTCGGGTGGAGCAAGACAAACTCGGCCGAGTTGTGCTATGGCGAGCCCGAGTTTGATTGTGCATTCAAGAAAAAGCTGTTACGGTATTCAATTCACAGAGAATGTAATTTTTCTTTCTATGATTTTAATTAATTAGAAGGACATGAAACGTTGGTGTGAGTGGAGAACAAAAGGGAGTTCTTGTTTTAGTTCCGAAGGGAACCAGGAGGTGAACAAAGTTTGGTACGTAGTTTTCAATTCTTATTTTTGCTAATTTATCGATTATGAACCACTAAACCTCTTTGCTTGGGGAAGTTAATCGAAACTTCAAGTTTTCTATTTCATTGTGAGATTTCCGTTCTTAATACTCTTCTTTGAATATTATCAATTCTTTGCTTAGATTGTTTAGGTTTCTTGTGAATTTCCGTTAGTCTGATCAACTGATGCCTTTTCATGATAATCTATAGCTAGATATAGGTAATTTCTGGTTGAGTTATCTATGTTCTTGAGTAGCAAAGTATAAATCTCTGAAACTGGTTGATTTAGGGATTTGTATATAGAATTGATTTGCAGTCGATGCAATAACTGGTTGTGCGTGTCGATTGTCTTTGTTGATTTTCCTTCAACAAGGTAATGGATTTATACTTTTGTAACCTTCGAATTTTGTATTTTTTGCAATGAATTTATACTTTTGTAACCTTCGAATTTTGTGCTTGGGAAATAGTTTTTCCTCATACTACTAACAGCGAAATTAATACTTTCTCGGCAAGTGGTTTTTCATCAAACATGTACTTTTTGCGATGAAAAAAAAAACTTTTATCACCTTATAATTATGCACTTGTGTCATAGTTTTCTCCATACCACTAGTGACGAAATTGATATTCCTTGCTGAATGGTTATTTCAAGGAGAAAAATATTCCTCGTAAAAGATAAACTTTTGGTGAGGAATTTAAACTTTTCTCACAATTGAATTTGGGGCATTTTCTCAAATTTCACAGAAACAAATAACGACAAAAATGAAATGTCCTCACTAATTGATATTTTTAGTGACAAATTATTTTCTCTAGAAACACATGCTTTTAGCGAGAAATTCAAATATTTATCGCTAATAAATTTGGCGAGTTTGTATAATTTCCACCAAATATTTAACGACAAAAATGAAATTTCCTCAATAAATGTATTTTTCGCGATGAAAATATTCCTCATTAAAAACTTAAAATTTGTCGCCATTACTCTTACACTTTAGACGACTATAATATGGTAAGAATTAGCGATGAATTGAAAATTTTGTCGTTGATTGTCGTTTTTAGCGAGGGATTTAGATTCCTCGTTAATGTTCTCGTGCCATTTTATGAGGAGTGTTTATGTTCGTCACTAAAGACCATATTTATCGAGGAAGAATAATTTGTCACTAAAACTTTGGTCACTAATAACACTATTTGTTGTAGTGGTTTACTCGATATCGAGTAACCTTTGCTCGATATCGACCAAAACTGCCTGTGCCCGCTGCTACGCTGCTCGACTTATCCGATCTTCTGTCGACTAACCCTAGTCGAGATCGACAACCTGTGGTCGACTTCTGACGTGATATTCCACCGCTACCTAGGATCCGCTGGCACGCTTACTCGTGGATCGATCCTGACTTCCCACTACTGCGTCAGGAGGAGGTCTTGTAATCATTTGCGTGGGCATAATCTGGTTTGATTTATTTTATAATATTTTGAACTCGATTTCCTCCTACAATAAGTATGATTTGACTACAATGTTATATGATTTTGATATGTTGTTATGAAACTTGGTAACCTTGTATAAGACTCTGATATGCATGAATGTTTAGATACTTGTTATAACTCCTGGTAGGATGCTGATATATGTGATATGACTTATCACATGATGTACCTCTAGAGCTGAGTTGGTTATTATGGTACATGAGATTTTGCATTTTTATGGCTTATGATTCATATTGTGACTTGAGATTGATAGAATTGACTTGACTCTGGAAATTGAGAAGAGAATATGTGATTAGCCCTAAGAGGTGGATGTTTCCATCTCATGAGTTCTAAACTTGCTTGACTAACTTGGGGTTTGAAGGATTTTAAATGGTTTTAAAAGGACTGCCATGGATTCTGAAAGGCTTTGAATAGTTTTGGAAGTTGAGAGGCTTTACTTGGTTTTGAAGGTTTTAGTCTCGGGGACGAGACTTGTTTTTAGAGGTGGATGAATGTAAAGACGGAAATTTATTTAATTAATTAATCACTCGATTAGGAAAGTTTTCGAAAACACATCGTCGAGAAACTTTTTATTTTTGGAAAACCTTTGAACTCATTTCGGCATCCTTTGAATTTCGGCTTTTGACGAATCTGATTTTCGCTTTCGAGCTTCGAATATGAAAACTTGGAGTCTAGTTGGTTGGTTTGAAATGATTTGCAATTTTGAGTTGAATTTCCAAGAGTCGGAGTTCGGGATAGATTGTCGAGATTCGGAGTCGGACCTAGTGAGATCATCTCTCTCCCCCCCCCCCCCCCCCCCCCCGCTCTCTATCTCACTCTCTCTCCTCCTCTATTTTGTCCTATTCTCCATTAACCCTAATTAACCCACCTTTTCCCTCTATAAAAAGAAAGCTCCAATCCCAAAACACTAATAATCCACATAAAAATCTGAGCCACCTAACACTAAACCCTACTCTCTCTCCTTCATTTGAAACCCTCACGCTCTCCTCCTTTCTCCCATTTTCAATCCTCAACCATCACAAAATCTCTTGTTCTTTGTTATTTTCCAAGCATGAGAAGCACCACAAACACCTTTGACCTCTCCCCTTTGAAGATCAAGTGCAAAGAAGCCACCATCAACGCCAAAATCGAAGAAAACATAAGTTGCTGGACCTAGTCGCTGCAGTGACCCGACTGGGTGGAACATCGCAGAAGATCCCAGGAGGTGCTCTATTTTCCTTCCAAACCTTTTAAAGGTGGAACTTTATTGACATGTCTACCTTTCCATGATGAAAGGAGTGTCATCTGTCCCTTGGAATAGCAAGATCAAGCCCAATTCCTTCCATTTCTTCTATTTTGCATAAAAAGGTTGATTTCACCTTTCTTTCACTCGTTTCAGTTCCAAATAAAATAGAAGAGCTATTTTACTTACTTTCTGACCTTCCTAGGCCTTGATCGAGCACTTTCGAAGATATTGGAGCCCAAAGAGCCACCATTGAAGCTTTTGGAAGATTTCCGAAGAACTTTGGGTAATCCTTCTTCCTCTCTCACCCTATGGTCCTCATGATGTCTTTATGTTTTGTTTGTGTTCGTGAAGGGTAGTATTATGTTTAGATATAATTTGGGAAAGAGTGGAGTTGATTCAAGGCAAAATTGAGCCAAAGTGTTTGAATCTCACCACGGCGAAACAATGGTCGCCGCGGAGAGTTAGAACATAAACCAGAGAGTAAGAAGGCGACATTTTGGGGTTGTGAGTGACCCTTTCGTTGAGGTGAAAGAGGCCTCTCGCGGACAGTGAGAGGCATGACCTCGCGAGAGCCAAACGAGAGTTTCGCTGCGGTGAAACTAGCCCCAGTAGTCTTGGCCGAGGCCGGCTTCCCTTGACTCTTTGGACCTTAGTTGCATTTTGGGTTGAACCAATTTTGTGTTGGGTTTATTTGTCGATTGTTGACTTTAAATGAAAATTTCAAATCTATTATTTTAAGGGATTATTACATGATTATAAAATATGACTTTAAGGATTTTGAAAAGGTTTCGATTGTATCAATTTAAATGTCTCGCAATCCTTTCATTTGCATGGATTTACCTTCCATTGCAATACACGATATGAATGTTTCCTCTGACGATGGTGCTAATGGATTATAGGCTAGGTTACATTGATAGAATTAATAGAATGGAGAGGTGTATACTGAAGCAGAATTTGGGAAGATCAAGCTAAAGACATGGATGCTCTTTTGTGACAAAAAGGTTTACTGTATTGAATATGGTGAAAGAGTATTGTGTACAATAAGGATTCTCTATCATAGTGTCAAAAATTGGTCATTTTAAGTATACAATTGTGTGTGGGAACTTGAGTTGTAATTGGAGGATTCATGCATCTTCACTTTCAGATGGAAAGACATGGGCAATCAAGACATTGAAGATCACTCATTCATGTCTTAAACTATGGCAGTACAATTCTATTGCAACTCCAGCATGGTCGTCAAGGGCAAGACTATTCAAACTTTTCTTATGGAAAAATTCGGGATAAATCTAAAGTCAACCTCTTTGTACAAATCAGTTATGCTTGCCAACAAGATTATTGATGGAAGTAAGGAAACTTCATATGGGTGTTTGCCCGGTTATTACGAGGTCTTGAAGACATTGAATCCAGGATCAAAGGCTGATATGGTGTGGAAGCAAGTAAAAACTGATCCATAAATGGTTATAAAATTTAAAAGTGTTTTTATCTCGTTGAAGCAAATGATTGATGGATTCATGGATGGATGTTATTTGAATGGAAAATATGGTGGAGTTGTTCTAGCGGTTGTTGCATTGGACATAAATAATTTGATTTCCCCTTTAGTATATGGGATGTTTGAGAATTAAAGTAAGATGATGTGATCATCCTTCTCCTATCATCTAAGGGAACCTCTTAGCAACACTGAACGGGTTAGTTGTTGTATCGTTTTAGTTGTTGTAATTTCTGTGAATTGTAGTTCTGTAATGTAAATTTTAGTTGCTAATTACACTTCTCTAAAAATATGTACCACATTTGACATTAATCTGTTGTTATAGTTTCAGTTTTGTAATTTTTGTGAACTTTCATGTAAGTTGTAATTTATGTAATTAAATGTTCTTATGTATTGAAAACATGATGTTGAGCCAACTCTTGGGAAAGTGTGACCCACTGTGTCAAGGCGATATTGTGCAACTAATCTTTGTGCCAACTTCAAGAAGGCTTTTCCAGGAAAACCTACAAATGACATATTTTGGGTGTGTTGCAAAACATTCTCCAAGTCAAAGTTCAAGAAAGCTATGGAAAAAGTTGAGAGAACTGTCGGGCTAGTTGTTGTCGCCTGACTTAAAAAAAATAGGTGAATTCCTCTTGAATACCTTTATTTGCAAATTTAATTCCTTAATGACAATGTTATGATATGCAACTTCTAACCATTATTTTTGTCTAAGGGGATACATCTGTTCTTGTGCTATCACTTCTAGAGGGTACATAATTTCAATGTTCACAATGTACCATCTATCGTTGTTAAGTCTACCAATTATTATGATTTCTTGCACATTTTGTTCGTAAGGATTAGATCAACAACCATTGTGAGACATTGTATAAGACAAGAAGCAGCTCGGAAATTACATGAGGATGACCTCACTGAATATGCCAAGGCACAATTGGAAATGGCACGTGCAAATGCACGTAATATACAAGTGATATTTGACATTTCAATAAGAGCTTCAATTTGTCATATATTTGTGATTTCATATATAATAATGTGTCTTATATTCGATTCATCGTTTCAGTTACATTCTAGCTGTTCAAGGCATCACCCACAGAGTATGAAGTGACGAAAGGTTGTTCATCATTGCCGGTCAACATTGAAAACAAGATTTGCGCATGCGGGGAATGACAAATTTGTGGCATCTGTTGTAGGCATGCATTGAGGGCAATTCTATAAACTAAAGGTCATCCGGAGCATCACATGTCGGCATGGTATTCAGTATGTAAGTTTAAGATGACATATTCAGTTAATTAAAAAGCCGTGATGGATAAGGAATAGTGGCCTGCATTTGATCTTCCCAAGATTGGCCAACCTAGCATGAAAAGGGGAGTCGGAAGGCATCCTAAAGTTAAAGGAGACTAGAGGGTCAACAAGAGTCGGGAATCGAGATGTAGTTTGTGGAAGATGCAAGGCGTTCGGGCATAACAAGAAGACTTGTAAGGGTGGACCAACGACAAGAAAGCTTAGGGAGCAATAAAACGTTAGAGTAGAACATCGGCAAAAGGTGTGGAAAGCTAACGTTACAACTAACCAAGACTCGAATGTTATGTGCTCGGCCCCATGGATTACTGAAAGCCAGTAGCGACATTTAACAACTTTGGATGAACCATGTTATTTGGATGTGTTTTGTACTCAGATTTTATGTATTTCAATGTTAGTTAGGTACATGGTTGTCTTTAGAAGCTACATGGTTGTCTTTAGAAGCTGTTAAAATTTTAGCCCACATTTTGCATGTTCAAAATCATGTTAGCGGTCGTGATAGCACAAAATTCAATCCCAATTTTGTTGCACATTTGGCCTTCTTTTATAACAATCATTTATAACATTATGTGGTGGACTTCTATAGTTGTTCAATATTTCAGAATTTTAGCTCCACACATGACAATAAAAAATCTTATACATATATTATAAAAGTTCTGCATGATTTTATTGCGCATTTTTGTTATTATTTATATGTTAATGATAACAAAAAATCTGATCCATACTTTTTAACAAATCTTCATGTTTTTTATGGTTGTATGTTTTTTGCAGTTTTGATGGTTGTTATTGTTGTTTTCACTGTTATTGTTGTGTTTATGACAACAAAAACTCTGCATGTTTTTGCTGGCGGTTTTTATGAGCTTCATAACTAGAGTAAGTTGCAAAAACATATTAAAAAAGCTGAAAGCACACAACTTGCATAAACTTGCATTGTCACATTAATATGTAACTTGTGAATTTATACACAAACATTGACAAATGCTAGAACAATGCAACACAACCTAACCTGTTTAGAGATTATTAGGTGACAACAACGATACAATATAACCTAATGCTAGAACAAAACCAACACTACAAGAATATAGAACAAGTCTTGTATGCAACGACATTCTCCCTTGCAACATTTGCAATTTTTTTCTCACTTTAGGATTGAATTATCTGTCTTCAAAGAAGCATTTTCAACTTCGAGTGTATTCACCTTCAACTGTAACAACTTTCTCTTCCCTTTCGTTTACACAAGACTCTACTGAAGCCACTCCACTTTTGTTTTATAGTCTTCAAAGCTATAATTCGTCAATGTTAGATTAGATTTCAGAGTAGGCGCATTGTTCTAACACCAATGCAAAAAATGGAAATCGTATTTCTAACGACCCGGGATTAGAAATCTCGAGTTACATTTCGAAGGAAAGATCCTTCGTTAGGATCTTGCGCTCTGAGTACAGGTCGAAGGTTTGAAATCAAGGATTAGTGCTTTAAACTGGGGTTTCGCACCAAAAAACGTAAGGATCGTTGGAATTCCAAGGGTCGCGAGTTCGAACCCTCAGGCCTTGTTCTAACTCGCGGCCGCGAGTTCCTTCTCGCGACGGCAAGTCCGGGCTTGAATCAAAGATTCAAGACCTTTCGCGGCCTTGTTCATTTTTGTTAGCCTTCTTAAATCTCACCCAACCTTTTCCCAACATCAATGTTCATCACCCAAGTTTATGCTTTTCCTTCGGTTTGCTTGTGAAGCTTCATCCGGGCTCTTATTGGTCTCGTTCTTGTGCGAGGGAACCTAGGATGCATGTGGGGATGTTAAAGTCTGATCTTTATGTTAGTAGGAAGTGAAAGTAGGGGAAAATGAACTCTTACCACTCCTTAAAACCGAAATGGTGAGGTTGGGTCTTCTAGAGCTTCTCGGGGCTTCTTCTGGCTGTTGGGCTCGAGTTGTGTCAGGAGGGGTTTCGAGTCTAAAATAAATATGAAATATAAATCGAAAACCTATCTCCAATGTCCAAGCAAATAAAGTACAAGAAACCCTCCCGTTGTAGTGGTAGGGAATCAGGATCGAATCCACGAGGAAGCATGTCAGCGCTCACCAATCTAGTTCCAAAGTCAACCCTGATTTCGACCAGTATACCACTCGATATCGAACAAAGTGAGTCGATATTGATTAATTCAGTCGATTCCTAGTAAACCTTGCATAACAGAAAACAACATAATCGATTTCGAGTACAGAGCACTCGATTTCGACTTAGTGGGACACGATGTCGACCAGACAGAGTCGATTTCGAGTGATTGTGCAAAAAAACGTAAACTTGCAGAAAATTAAAATAAAAGATGTCGAAAAGTACGTCAGAAGAAATAAAGGATGGATAAGGAAAATCGATGAACTGAAATAAACACGGATTGGATTGTTTTAAATTCAATAAAATAAAAGCTTCCAGAGTCGGGGATTCATGCCACAACGATAACCATATAAGCATTATGCCAAAGTTATAAAAGATTGTGCCTTTTCATCAAATAACCTTTGTTACTAACAATTAAGAATATAGAGGCTTTTGCATAAACCCTAATTGTTACTAACTTTTTTGATGATTAATCCAAATTCATATTAAGATCACTTTTGCTTCAATAATGCATATAAGGATCACCTACTACTATCGTAGAAGAATCATAAATAGGGATAGAAGATGAAATCGCAAATAAAAATCATACCTTTGATGCAAAAACTCACATGACTATTGTCGAGCTCACCCCGACCCTATAAGTAGGGTGACTACTCGTGCCTCATCACAATAACAAACATCATATTCAAAAAGGAAATAACTACTTGAATTAAAATAAACGAAAGCTTACAACCGAACAAAGCCACAATGTCTCTCAACCTTCCAACTCTAATTGGCTCTAGCTCTCTCTATCTCTACACTATGTAAACATAATTGCTTGTTGAATGGAATGAATAAAAACCAGCCCCCTAGGTCTTTATTTATAATGCTCAACCCTAGCTAATCTATGATAGAATATCTCTATCTAACTCCTAAGATAATAGATCCTACTTACTTAAGATAAAACATTGTTTAAAAATAATGGAAATAAATAAAATTCCCTAGCTAAATTAGGAATAGACGTCCTTCAAAGTTGATAGAATTTTCTTTCCTTCATGTGCAAGTAACCCAGCTCGAAATCGGACTCGGACTCGATCCGTTGATCCACTCGATATCGACCTAAGTGGGTCGATATCTACCCATTTTTGGCTCCAAATCCTTGCTTCACTGGAAATCGGCTTCGGAGGTGAATTCTGAGTGCATGTCACTCGATATCGACCAGATGGGGTGAATATCGCTCCTTACTTTCTTCCTTTTGATGCCCTGGCATTTTTGGTGATGTCCACTTGATATCAAGTATGTGAACTCGATATCAACTCCTCTGCTTCGAGTCAAAATGCTTCCTCTGCTCCTGCTCGATTTTCTGTGTTCAACTTCCACTCGATATCGAGTTGTATGGTCGTAAAATGTCTAGATTTGTGCGAAATTAAACAAGAACTTGTGTAGATCTCCATAATTGAAAAATACGCACAAAATACACATTTTATTCATTATTCTAACCCCAAAATATAAAATGTGAACATAAATTGATAAAAAAAGTCAATGCAAAATATGGAAAATTAAGCACACATCAACACCCCATACTTATACTTGCTTGTCCTTAAACGATACTTTTAATGGTCATACAGGGAAGAAACAAAACTCTCAACATCATAGATTCATTTTTACATGTCCCTGCAATCAATTACCATCCTCGCAAAGTTACTAATGTCACCAAATCCATGCATGTGAAGAAAAGCAACATCTACACACAAAAGGAGGGTTAGGCAAAAACAATTCATAGCGACAAAGCAACAATAATCAAGAGAACTTTAATTAAGCTCAAATAAGGAGTGGATTGGTAAAATGCTAAAGGTGGGATATATTTGGCCATGTGGTGATAATGATCCAGGGAATTGGAGTAATTTTCCAACTTTTCATACCATATTCCTTCTTCATTTGATTTCTCACATTTCTCTCATCGCTCGTTGCTTTTTTCACTTATATGCTTTTACCTCTCTAACCTTAGCACTGCCTTCTCGCGAGTCGCAAACATAGGTGTCATGAATGACCTTGGATACTTAGTGCTTCGGACTCCTCACCTTGGTGTCCCATCCTGCGGAACTAACATCTCAACACAAGCAGAGTTGATCTACCTTTATCTCCTGAGGTGACCAGATTTTCTTTCACTCACTAAATTTTCCATAATTTTTTCAATTTCCTGCCAAACTCGAATAATGATAACAACACAGCAACCATGTAATAATCTCCAAAAGTAACTTCCATTCTTAACATAATCCCCAGATAAGGAAATAAGGTAAAGAATGGGCAATATTTAGTTCATGTGGAGCATAAATAATGTAAGGCTTGTAATATGGCTTTTGTGATGCAAATAAGCATAGGTATGGCTAGGAATATAAAAATGAGCATCATATGGAAAATATAAAGTCATCCATCCTCTTATCATGCATATGCCAAAAGCAACATCAAATTTTACCTTCTTTCATGGTTTTCAAGAAATAATGCATTTCATTGTGACTTCCCTTTACTAGGCAATTTCATGTTATATCTCTAATTAATCCCATTTTGCATCGTTTAGTTCAACTAAGGCTTCCATGACACTATTAAAAAAATTTCAATGGGGGTGATAAAAATAAACTTTGGAAAATAATCATGAAGCCTAAATAAAAATATGAAATCCAAAGTAACCATGCATGAGCAATTGAAGAAATATGACATAATAGCATATAAAAGTAAGTGTTTCCCCCATCCTATACATAAAGTTTAATGTGTCCTCAATGTATTAGAACAAGGGTAAAGAAAGAGACTTACTAGAAAGGCAGAAGCTCGAAATAGGTGCTGAATTTAGCCACCATGAGTCGATATTGACTGTGGCTCTGAGTTCCAAGAAATTTAGATTGGAAGTTATATGTTCACTCCTTGGTTCCTTCCCTTGTTAATCCGAGCACCTTCATGTGTTAGTAAAGCAAAATAAAAAACAAGACAAACCAAAATAAAGTTTTAAAACAAAGCCAAAGTATTCAAAACCCTAAAAACTAAATAGTCTTCTTACAAGCTCTAGATTTTATAGTCGTTAGGCCAACTTCTTCCATTGTTGATCAGGGTGGCATCTGTAGGGCCCATGTGGCGTGGGCTTTGAATAGGAATCCGTTCTTATCCATAAGTTGCAGCCCTCCTCAGTGGATCTTGTGCACCGTGAATTTCTTCTCTTTGAACTTGTTAGGGAGCCAATGATTCTTGGATTTAGAGATATACACCTTGTCTCCTATGTCATAGTCTTTTGGATCATCATTGGAAACCCTGCAATGTCTGGCATACCAAGGCAAACCTCTTCCATGTATAGATAAATCTTTAATTGAAATAGGGGGAGAAAGAGCAATACCTCGGCTTACCTTCACAGCCTCGTCTTTATTCTGATTCTGAGGGTCCATTCGATATCCACTAGTCTTAGTCGATATCGAGAGTTGTTGCGTCTGGCTTACTTCGGCTCCTGCAGGCTTCGTCCATGGAGGTGTGGGCTCAAAATGGGGGGTCTGTATCGAGTCATGGGACTCGATATGGAGTCGTTCTTTGGCTTATTCGATGTCAATTTTGTGGCCTGGTCGATTTCGAGTGACCCACTCAATATCGAGTGGTCCAGCTCGGTTTCGACCCCATACTTGAATCCTGCAGAATCTGGAAAAAGTTCAATCGATATCAACTTACCTGATTCGATTTCGACTGGGATTTTCGTGTGCTCGTCCCAGATTTCCATGATTTCATCCACTTGGGCTTCCATAGCCCTCTTTTCTAGCTCTTTGGGGGTCATTATTCTTACCTTTGTGATGCGGGAGCGTCTTCTACACCTCTTGACATGCCTATCATCCTTGAAGATGGACCGATGACTCGAGCTCGTGCTATGAAGCTTCAGCGAGACTCTTTCATGTTCGTGAGTCCAGTTCTATTCTCAAGCGTTGTACAACTTAACGAGGCACCATTGAAGACATACATGTGCATTAGACATGAAGAGGTCGACCTTTCTTATACATTAAAGGAGCAGATTTTGATTAATTGTTGGAACCCCTTTATTGCTATTTTTAGTATTGTTTTACTTAAGTTATTTTTTGAAACTTTAGGGGTTATTTTATTTATTTCTTTTAATTGTTATTTTTTTAAGGAAAATTAGCCTCTTAGGTTATAAAGGCCGATTCCTCCCATTTTTCAGAACTTACACTTCCATTGAATGAAAAACTCTCTTTTGTGTGAAACACATCGAGTGCAAGTCGATCAATTCGTAGCTAGGCTCATCGATTGCAAATTGGTATTGATCTCAGCTTGGTTTGCCTTGAGTTTGTCAATCTTGCAAGGGTTTGGTAATCCCTGGTATCCACGAGCCCCCTCTTCGTGCCTCCAAGTTGTCTGCTTGGTTGTGTAGGGTTGTAGAGTCGGGTTATATAGTCATTAGTGTTGGTTCCTACCCTCTATGGAGGCTTGGGGTCTTCATCCTGTTCTATATAGATCGACTCATCCCCATCTATCGGTCTTTCTTGCTTTTGTCGAGTCTTTAATTCAGTTTCAATCGAGTCTTTGTTTTTTGCCTTAGTTGATATCGAGTCTAGTCGAGTCTTGTTGTGTTCTTGTTGCGTCTTGTTCGTTGTTCATAGTCGACGTCGAGTTCAACCTTGTTCTTGACTGAGTCTTGTGTCTTTCTTGAGTTTCTTGATCGTTCTTTTCTAGATTTTGAATTAGTGTCTTGATTGTCAAAGATCAGGCCATCCTACGGCTTACCCCATGTCAAATTGGCATCAGAGCTTAGGTTTCGACATCAAAAGTTGTGTCTTTACTTTTGTTGGTCATATAAACACAAAAAACCCATAAAAATAGAGTCTTTATTAATTTTTGGTCTTATACTTCTTGTTCATTGAATTTTGATTACTACTAATCTTGTTGTTTGTGATTGTTGTGGTTGCAAACTAGCCCTAAACACAAGAGCCAACCGTGATCTACACAAGTGTGGCCGATTTCATCCCTTGGAGTAGTCGACGTCAGCTTTCCCTAACATCCTAGTCGGCCGCCCCTTGCAATTCACAAGAAACCCTAGTTTGTCTATCTTTGTTCCATCTGTTGATCTATCTATTTTTGCCTTATTTAATTTCTGAATTTTTGGTAGATATAAGCAATTTTATCTATCTTAGATTATAAAGGCATTGATAGAATCCTACTTACCAAAGTTAGCCAAACCTCATATATATATTTCTTAAGGGCTAAATTTTATTTCATTCACCTACTTGTGTTATTTTCAAGTCCCTTTTTCTTTGTTGCTTAAATTCTTGCATTAGGTATAAAAAAAATCAGTTTGACACATTCAAAAAAAAAACATAGAAGGCATTGACCTAGTGTAACAACCCCGTCCCAAATCGGATATCATAAGGATGTTGAGAGTGGTTTATAAGTGATTCAAGCCCTACCCATGTCACAAGAGCTCTTCCTTTTCAGGCTCCAAGTGAGGACAACGGACCTGAGAGGGCTAGGTGGCATGGGCTGGCGCCTCTTAATGCCCCGAGTCTTACAGATGGTATCAGAGCTGTAGGTTTTAAAACGTTTTCATTCGTATTTCAAAATAATTTTTAAAGTGAATTTTAAAGGTTTTTATCAAAACAAGGTCCCATTTACAAAAAGTAAGCACTTTTGGAAATAGTTTTAAAATAATGGTCCGATAGTCCTGCTCAGGCTCCTGCTCCTGCCATATACTGTGCTTATAGTTCTTTATTCTTGCTCTAAATCTCGCTTTCTGGATTATCTCGCTCGAGTATTGATGTCTCCTCGCCCTCTTTGATAGATGTCTACTGTTCGCAAGACCTCGAATCTGCACCCCCAAAGCATTGACCTCACCTACAACTCCGACACTGGGTCTGACTTCAGCACGGAGGTGAAGGTCGTGGAAAAAGCTACAGTAGCGTTGTCCAAAGGGAAGAATGTACTCGTCGACCCTCCTGAAGGAGCTGAGGCCACATAATATGCTAAGAGGGTCATTCGAGAATGGTACAAGGAGAACAACATGGGAAGTCCTCGATTCTACAGCGAGAAAAAGGCGGCAGAGGAAAAGAGAGCCATGCCCGCTCCCTTGGATGACAAGAAGAGGAAGCACATCCAGAACCTCGTCCGAGTGTATGGCATGGAACCACCTCAAAGTCCCATGATGGAGGAGCCAAGAAAGAGATCCTTTTTGGAAACCCAAACCCCAGCAGAGGTCCAGGCTTTGGACGCAAAAAGAGAAAAGCAGCAACTCCGTGTGACGGAGGCTGAGGAATCATACAAGCATAAGGACTGGATTGTAAAGGAGCTGGAAAAGCACTGTACTGAGGCTAGGGAGAAGCTCGAAAAGGAGATCGAAAAGATGCTTGAGCATGCTAAGGCAGAAAGATATACAGCCTTCGAGAAGCATGACTCTGAATTGGATAACCTCCTCGCACTGCTTGGCATCGGGAAAAAGGATCTCAACGGCAACCATCATTAAGAAACTTTCCCATTTGTTAGATCAATTTAGCATTTCTTACCAATAAAGGGTATACTTACCCTATGTCGTGTGTTTGCAAGTCTTTTTATTCCTTTAGCATCAAACTCGTTTCAGTATGCATAATCAAGTATTGGATATTAAATGCATTATTTTCATTCCTGATCTCGTCGAGTTGATTAATATTATATCTCCTACCTTCAGATCATGAATACTAGAGGACGTGCTAGAGCCGTTACTGAGCCCATCATGCCACAACCTAACTCCAATCGGGTGGAGAATCATATTCCAAACCCACACATGAAGCGGGTGGATGAGTCCGGGGACCAATCACAGAATGGCAGCCAAAGTCAGGCTAGGGGTTCTCACGTCAACCAGAGGCAGAATGGTAGCGAAAGCCAGGCTAGAGCTTCTCGCGTCAGCCAGAGGCCACACGCCTCGACTGGTAACATACTGAACGATGAGCTGATGCAAGCCCTAAAAGGAATGGTGAGAGAAGCTGTGGCTGAGGTAGTGGGAGAGGATATGCGTCCCCCTCCTAACGGGCGTGCAACAAATGGAGATCGGGAGGCACCTAACCCTCCGCCTAACCACCCAACTAGACTGATGGACACCTACAACAATGTCCTAAAATCGGTCAATGCCAGCAAGGTGGACAGCTATGATGGAACTAGTGAGCCGTTTGACAGGCCTAAGGTCGTTATGCCTAATCAAAGTAAATTCCTAAGATGCAAACTATAACAAGTATAGTAGGTAAGTTAGGGTCGAACCCACAGGGAAACAGAATCAATTGTAAGAGCAAGTATTATTACCCAAAAGTAACCAATTCAAGGGGAGTTTTGTGTGTAAGCAAATGGTGACAGAACAAGTTGCAATAAGAGGTTGCGAATATATGATGGAAAAGTATCACACTAGGTAATTATCCGCACAACAATTGAGATGGTTCATCATCGCATTCTATGAATCTCAAGTTCTAATGTCCAGTAATTGTTCTCAATTCAGATCGTGTAATAGCTTTTAGTCCTACCAGTCCTAAAAGCACTTATCACCAAATTACAAGGGAAAACCTTCACCGAATAATAAAGCGATAGCATTCAAACATGAATTATAATGAGATACAAGCGATTCTAACAACCCGTTAAAATAGCCTGTAATCGAATCTCCTTCACAATCTACCACAAGCAACCCACGTATGGTGATTGTGTTTGCTACAATGAATCTACAACCCCAAACCTGGAATTGGAAACCCTAGCAATATGACTAGTATCGATAAACCTAGGTGATCAATCCAGATTAACCAATAATAAGCAATCAAGCAATAAGCTCAGGAGATCGAAACAATTAACAAAGGACAAACAAGAGTAGAATACTCACAACCAAATCAATTGAAGGCTTCAAAGAACCAAGTGCAACAACGGAGAGTTAGTTCTCCATAGGGTTTATGAGATGAAGAAAAGGAAACTACGTCTCTGGAAAATAACCTAATAATCTCTCCTGCCTTCTCGGCCATAATATATAACCTAATAAAATCGGGTTTAACATCCCGTAAAAATATAAAATATAATATTAAAACTAATAAGATAGGGAAAATCGGATAAGAATCCGTCTTCAGGGACCGACGCGGGCGCGCCATGTAGCAGCGCGGGCGCGCCAGCCTTTGACTTGCTTCTTGTCTGGTGAATCGACGCGGCCACTTCCTCCTAGCAGCGTGGGCGCTCCGGGTAGCAGCGCGGGCGCGTCGAGTGCCGCGCGGGCGCGCCAGACTCACCAGCCTTCCAGCTACTTCCGAACTTCTTCACTTCAGCTCTTCTGTAACTTGCCTGATTTCTTCAACTTCTTCAACAGGTTCCGAATCACCAAGTTCACACAAATACCTCTCACAATGACATGTAAATGATGACAAAAACTACTAAATGCGCTATAGAATATATCGCCTATCACCGTTCGAAATGGTCCAGTGGTTCACACATATTGAGAAAGTCTTCTGAGGTATCCACTGCACCGACGACACTAAGGTACATATTGCTGCTTTGTACCTGAAGGGCGCAGCTGGACAAGGTGCAAACTGAGAAGCACAAGGTTGATTATTTCCATGAGTGGATGTACCCGAGTCTTACAGATGGTATCAGAGCCGACTCCGGGCTCGGAGGTGCGCCGACAGTATACTCGGGTACACTCCTCCCGGAGGGCAGTCCCTTCGGCCTGACGGGGTCGTCAGTGCTTTAAGTGGGGGAGATTGTAACACCCCCGTCCCACATCGGATATCATAAAGATGTTGGGAGTGGTTTATAAGTGATTCAAGCCCTACCCATGTCACAAGAGCTCTTCCTTTTCATGCTCCAAGTGAGGACAACGGACCTGAGAGGGCTAGATGGCATGGGCTGACGCCTCTTAAGACCCCGAGTCTTACACCTAGGAGGATAAAATTCACTAGGGAAAAAAGTAAGTCACAAAAAAAGTGTTGATCTAGTGAAAGAAAGCTCAAAGGGACCAAAATTGGTGATTTTGAACAAGCCCTACTCGACATTCCCCTTTCTCTTGCCAAAAACACAACCTTGAAACCCTACCTTGCAACTACAACATCCTTACTTGAGGTACAAATCAAAGAGAGGTAAATTTCCAAATGTTGTTTCTTTTATTTCTTTCTTTTTACACAAAATAAGTCTTTGTCTTATTTTATTTTGTTTGTGTCGAGTACTCCCGTCCATTTTCGAGTACTCCTTGCAATTGCCAAGTGTTGTTTGAGTTGTGTCGAGTGCTCATTATCAAGTGTCGGGTGCTTTTTATGTGTTGTCGAGTGCAGTCTTGTGTCTTTCATTCTCCTTTGATCTATTTACCTTGTGTTGCTATGTCCTAAGCTTGAGTATTGATTTGCCCAAGGCGGATTGAAATAACAAGCGTGACATACCAATTAGAGAGGGAGTGTCAATGATACACTTGTGAGTTTGTTAATATTTTCTACTAACATTCACGTAGTTATTTGTTTGTTGCTTTGCAATGTCTAATCAGGAGAACAACAGCAACAATGGAAACAATGGTAACAACTCTAACAATACCACGACCATGTCTCCTGAGATGTTCAACATGTTCAACACCCTCACAGAAAACTTGGTGAGCTCAGCCGAGAGAATGCCGGTAGTAGAAGCAAGGCCATCCGGTTCTAACACCATGGCTAGGCAAGGCAATCCCTTGCGTGATGAATTGCCTCACGATGAAAGGGAAGTAACTAATCTTAATCCCCCTCCTAATCATAATGCTAATCAACAAAGTGTTCCCCCTCATTTAGATAATCCTTTATTTGATGAGAACATCTCTCCACGAAGGGAGAGACATGATAGGAATTATGGGTTTGCTAATGTGCAGGGACGACGAGGTCGGAGACAACAAGAAGAGTACTACCCATCAGAGGACGACTATGACTTCCAAAAGGAAGATCATTGGGAGCAACATCCTTGGCGGAATGATCGAGGAGGTCAACACAACTATAGAGCACCTAGAGAGCCTGAGCAAGATGGCATAGGCAAGGTGATGGTGAAGATTCCTAAATTCGATGGAAAGACGGATCCAGACACATACATCGACTGGGAGACTAAAATGGATCAAATCTGGAATTGTCACAACTTCTCCGACGCTAAAAAGGTACAACTTGCTTCTCTTAAATTTCAAGGTTTTGCTTTGGTTTGTTCTCCAACATTACTCCCGTGAACTTAGAAAATGATTAGAAAACCTTAGACATGGTAATAAAAGTATTGAGGAAACTTTTAATGCAATGCAAGAAACCATGGCTAGAGCTAATGTAGTTGAAAACGATGAAGATACTAATGCTAGGTTTCTTAGAATTTTGCATCCCGCCTTAGCTAATGAGATCGATTACTTCCTTTATTTTACGCCTATTAAACCTTTACATTTAGCTATTAAAGTAGAAATGAATGCTAGATATAGGAGCCAATGAGGAAGAATGTCGAGTGGGCGACCTCAAGGGTGGCGCCAGCACCGGCCTCAGCAATCCCAATGGAGGAGTGATGACGGTTCAAGGGAGAGAGCGAGCCAACCCCAAGTGAGGAGTGATGGCCGAGCACCTCAGGAGTCCATCGACAAGGGAAATGCGCCTATGTTCGCCAAGAATTCGTCTAGGGCATCTACTAGCCCTAAAGGGAGTAATCTTAACCCCTCTACTACTAGATCTAGGAACATTGTTTGTTTTAAATGCCAAGGTAGAGGTCATGTTATGAAGGATTTCCCTAATAAGTAAACTCTCATGATTAATCACTTAGGCGAATATGAATCTGAAAATTCTAGTGATGAAAATGAAGAGCATGCTAATGATGATCAAAACCTTAACTTGCTTGCTTATGATGATGATGATTGCATTGACTATGAGCATGGTGATTCCTTGATTGTTAGGAGAGTTTTAAGTGTTCAACCTGCAACTTGTGATGACAATCAAAGAGAAAACTTGTTTCATACTAGATGCTTAGTTAAGGGTAAGGTTTGTAATGTGATCATTGATGGTAGAAGTTGTCGTAATTTAGCTAGTCAAGAGATGATTGATAAACTACAACTTCCAACAGTCCAACACCCTAGACCTTATAAATTGCATTGGATGAATGATTGTGGGAATTTGAAAGTTAACAAGCAAGCTAAAGTTCAAATTAAACTAGGACATTATGAAGATGTTGTTCTATATGATATTGTGCCTATGCAAGCTTGTCATTTACTTTTAGGTTGTCCTTGGCAATTCGATCGTAAGGTCTTCCATGATGGCTTCACTAACCGCTACTCTTTTACTTTTCAGGGAAAGAACATCGTCCTAAAGCCTATGACACCAACACAAGTGGCCGATGAGATTGAGAAGCGGAAGGTAAGTGAAGGTAAGCTAGTTAAGGAGGCTCAGTTGAGCCAAGTTTCTTCCCCTAGTCGGCCTAAAGACGTATTTTTGGCTTCCAAGAGAACATTTGTAGACGAGTTTGTGGATGGGGAAATAACCCTCATGCTCCTATGCAAAGGGTTGAATATGTTGAGTGAGTAGCTTAGAGCTACCCTCCCTCCTCACATCCTATCTCTTCTTGAAGAGTATAAGGATGTATTCCCCGATGATATGCCACCAGGCGTACCCCATATTCGTGGCAATGAGCATCAAATTGATCTTATTCCAGGGGCTGTATTGCCTAATAGGCCTGCTTATCGTATGAATCCCACTGAGACCCAAGAGGTTCAATCTCAAGTCCAAGAGTTGTTGGATAAGGGATACATTAGGGAAAGTTTGAGTCCTTGTGTTGTTCCTGTGTTATTAGTCCCTAAGAAAGATTGTAGGGCTATTAACAAAATTACTGTCAAATATCGTCATCCTATTCCCCGCTTAGAAGATATGCTAGATGAATTACATGGATCCTCAATATTTTCGAAAATAGACATAAAAAGCGGCTATCATCAGATTAGAATGAAGGAAGGCGATGAATGAAAAACAACATTTAAGACTAAATTTTGCTTATATGAATGGTTGGTTATGCCTTTTGGTTTAACTAACGCTCCTAGTACTTTCATGCGTTTAATGAATCATGTGCTTAGAAACTTTATTGGGAAATTTATTGTTGCTTATTTCGATGATATACTCATTTATAGCAAATCTCCTAAGGAACCTAAAGCACACCACAGGGAAGTATTCTCTACACTTAGATTAGAGCACTCATATGCAAATCTTAAGAAATGTGAATTATGTAATAATCAAGTGTCTTTTCTTGGTTTTGTAGTGAGCTCGAATGGACTGCGTGTTAATGAGGCGAAGATCAAGGAAATACAGTAGTGGTCGACCATATTTCAATCGGCCATGTCTGAAGCTTTCACGGCCTCACGAGCTTCTACAAACGTTTTGTGCGCGACTTCAGCTCCATCGCAACCCCTCTCACGGAAATCATAAAGAAGCGGAGCGAGTTCAAGTGGGGCGCGGCTCAGGAGGAGGCGTTCTGCACCCTCAAGGAGAAGTTGACGCAAGCTCCTTTGCTTGCGTTACCTGACTTCACTCGACCATTCGAGGTTGAATGCGATGCTAGCGGAGTTGGGATTGGAGGAGTTTTCACGCAAGAAGGTAAGCCTATTGCATTCTTCTCCGAGAAATTGAAAGGTGCGTGTCTTAACTATTCTACTTATGATAAAGAGTTATATGTATTGTTTAGAGTTCTTAAGACATGGTCCCACTACCTATGGCCTAGAGAGTTTATCCTTAGGACTGATCATGAATCTTTGAGGCATTTTAAAAGTCAAGATAAACTAGATAGGAGACATGGTAGATGGATGGAATTCATTGAAATATTTCCTTATGTAATTAAGTATAAGAAAGGAAAAGATGTTGCTGATGCTCTATCTAAGAGACATGTTTTATTGACCACTTTGGATTCTAGAGTCCTAGGCTTTGTCTATACTAAGAAATTGTATAAGGATGATGAAGATTTTGGAGAGGTATTTCGAAATTGTCTAGATAAGGGTCCTACCGAAAAATTTTATATCTTTGAAGGATTCTTGTTTAGGATTGATCAGGTGTGCATTCCTAGGTGTTCTCTTCGATTGTTATTAGTTAATGAAGCCCATAGTAGAGGTTTAATGGGTCATTTTAGGAGAGATAAGACTTACCATACACTTAGGACACATTTCTATTGGCTACATATGCTTAGGGATGTAGAACATTGAGGCCTTGAAGCATTTCATGAAATGCTGGAATTTCTTTTCTATAGGGTCCTTCAAATATTTGGTGGGGAATGGCAGCGTCTTCTTCTTCTTCGTAGCTAGTGAAGTTGAGTGGATCGGATAGATATTGACTGGTGTGAGGTCGATATCGAGTAAAGTCGGAAGCATCGGGTGTTGCTGATGAGGTGGGTCGATTTCAACTATGAGGGGGGGGGGGGGGGGGGTTGATATCGTCTGGTGCTGGGTCGATAGCGAGTATCGACTGGGTTCATAGCAACCACGTGACCTGCAGACTTACCTTTTGGGTTCGATTCGGATGATCTAGGGAGCGATCTAGATGGTTTGGGGATTAATGCAGCCAATTGACCCACTTGGGTCTCGATGTTCTTCAGCCAAACGTCGATCTCTCCCAGTCGTGAGTTGATGCCTTGCAGTTGAGTATGGACGGAGTTATTGGCTTATTTGAATTCAGCATGGTTCCGTCGCATCTTATCGAGGATGATGTACAGGTCATCTTTCTAACCTTCTCTATCCGGGTGTCCATGAGCTCTGTAAGGTGGGGGATCTCTTTGGTATTAAGGTTGGCGATAACCCCAATTTTGTTGCTGGTGTTGTCTTGAGTAGTTACCCTCTGCATAGCGTGCCTCCTCATGTGTTTCTGCAATCGCCACTTTATCGGCGCGTAGGCATGCTTTGGTGTTGTGCCTGATAGACCCACACTTCAAACAAGGTTGATTGTTATAAAGAAATTTAACTTGTTTGGTAAGGCGGCGTACTTGGTCCCTTTGGAATAGATCATTTACTTCCGGATCAATCTCTTTTGATGGTTCATAGAGTGGCATAGATGGGGAAGGCTTTTCGTCGGAGGCCTCAACAGTCTCATAGGTGTTGTCGAAGTTGGCTAACGTCTCAAAGGTATTACAAGCACGTTGTGGTGTGTACTCAAGATACCTATAAGTCGTATAGGTGTTTATCCATTCCTTTGTCGGCGCATCCAGGGAGTTGAAGATGATCTCCTAGATCACATATAGTGCTTGCTCGTGCATAGGACAAGATTGATGCATGCGTGTGTAGCTCTCCCAGACCTATGCAAGTGTTGCCTCTGGCTTTTACTTGAAAGTCGTAATCTTTTACCTGAGATGCGCTGTCTTGGCTGGATGAAATAACTTATTGAGAAACAAGTCCTTACGTTCAGTCCACGTGCGGATGGATTGCGGAGACAAACCCTCAAACCAATGTAGAGCCTTCCCTGCAAGTGACCAATGAAAAGTCTTTAGTTTAAGATATTCTAGATTAGCATCATCAGCAATAGTTTCACACATATCTAGAAACATAGTAATATCATTCGTGGGCTTTCCTTCAAATTGATTCCTCCTAATCTGATAAATAAAATAAGGTCTAATTTCAAAAGAAACACGAGGGAGAATGATAGGAGATTCTGGCACTGCCAGAGTAGGGTGCAGATATTATTTGGCATTCACAGGGATACCAGATAGTTGTGCCTCGAGCTCTCTTTGGGTTTTGGCGTCGCGATCCACCCTTCCCTCCCAACGTTTTTGTTTGCGGGAGAATTCCACCTCATTTTGAGCATACTCCGTTTGTTTGGTGGTGAGCTCCTCGATTTGCTTTCGGAGCTTCTCAAGCTCCTGTGTTGGCGTAAGTGATACCTCGTTCTCGTTGTCCGATGGCATGAGTCTTCTCCTTAGCCTTTCCTAAAGATGAAAGAAACATTCTGGTTCGAGAAGAGGATCAAATTTAGGTGTGCGATCAGTTCCTCGTATACACCTGTAAAACAAAAATTAAAAAGAAAAGAAAAGGGCGTAAAAAAAACACTAAAAAGGGCGTGATTGATAGCTTTCCCGGCAACGGCGCCAAAACTTGTTAAGAGGAATTTCGAGTCTAAAATAAATATGAAATATAAATCTCAAACCGATCTCCGACGTCTAAGCAAATAAAATACAAGAAATCCTCCCGTTGTAATGGTAGGGAATCAGGATTGAATCCACGAGGAAGCAAGTCAGCGCTCAACAATATAGTTCCAAAGTCAGCCCTAATTTTGACCAGTAGACCACTCGATATCAACCAATGTAAGTCGATATCAACAGAGTTAGTCGATTCCTAGTGAAACCTGCACAACAGAAAACAACATAATCGATTTTCAGTACATAGCACACGGTTACGACTTAGTGGGACTTGATTTCGACCAGACAAAGTCGATTTCAAGTGATTGTGCAGAAAAAACATAAACTTTCAGAAAATTAAAACAAAAGATGTCGGAAAAGAACGTCCGATGAAATGAAAAATGGATAAGGAAAATCAATTAACAAAAATAAACACGGATTGGATTGTTTTCAATTCAATAAACTAAAGTTATAAAAGATTGTGCCTTTTAATCAAATAACGATAACCATATAAGTATTATGCCAAAGTTTTAAAAGATTGTGCCTTTTAATCAAATAACCTTCGTTATTCACAAATAAGAATATAGAGGCTTTCGCATAAACCCTAATTGTTACTACCCTTTTTGGTGATTAATCCAAATTCATATGAAGATCACTTTTGCTTCAATAATGCAAATAATGATCACCTACTATTGTTGTATAGAAGATTCATAAATAGGGATAGAAGATGAAATCGCATACAAAATAATCATACCTTTGATGCATAAACTCACATGACTATCGTCAGGCTCATCCCGATCCTAGAAGCAGGGTAACTACTCGCGCCTCATCACAATAACAAACATCATATTGATAAAGGAAATAACTACTCGAATTAAAATAAGCTAAAGCTTACAACCGTACAAAGCCACAATGTCTCTCAACCTTCCAACTCCAATCGGCTCTAGCTCTCTCTCCATCTCTACTCTATGTAAACACAACTTCTTGTTGAATGGAATGAATAAAAAGCAGCCCCCTAGGGCTTTATTTATAGTGCTTTGTAAGACTCAGGGTCTTCAGAGGCGCCAACCCATGCCACCTAGCCCTGTCAGGTTCGTTGTCCTCACTTAGAGCCTGAAAAGGAAGAGCTCTTGTTGCATGGGTAGGGCTTGAATCACTTATAAACCACTCCCAACATCTTTATGATATCCGATGTGGGACGGGGGTGTTACAATCTCCCCCACTTAAAGCACTTACGACCTCGTCAGGCCCAAGGGACTGCCCTCCGGGAGGACTGTACCCGAGCATACTGTCAGCGCATCTCGAGCCCGGAGTCGGCTCTGATACCATCTATAAGACTCGGGGTCTTAAGAGGCGCTAGCCCATGCCACCTAGCCTTCTCAGGTCCGTTGTCCTCACTTGGAGCCTGAAAAGAAAGAGCTCTTGTGACATTGGTAGGGCTTGAATCACTTATAAACCACTCCCAACATCCTTATGATATCCGATGGGGGACGGGGGTGTTACAATCTCCCCCACTTAAAGCACTGATGACCCCGTGAGGCCCAAGGGACTGCCCTCCGGGAGGAGTGTACCCGAGCATACTGTCGGCGCACCTCCGAGCCCGTATTCGGCTCTGATACCATATGTAAGACTAGGGGTCTTAAGAGGCGCCAGCCCATGCCACCTAGCCTTCTCAGGTCCGTTGTCCTCACTTGGAGCCAGAAAAGGAAGAGCTCTTGTGACATGGGTAGGGCTTGAATCACTTATATACCACTCCCAACATCCTTATGATATCCGATGTGGGACGGGGGTGTTACATGCTCAACCCTAGCTAATCTAGGATATAATATCTCTATCTAATTTCTAAGATAAAAGATCCTACTTACTTAAGATAAAACATTGTTTAAAAATAATGGAAATAAATAAAATTCCCTAGGTCAATTAGGAATTCACTCTAAGGAATATACGTTCTTCAAAGTTCATAGAATTATCTTTCCTTCATGTCCAAGTAACCCAGCTCAAAATCGGACTCCGACTCGATCTGTTGATCCACTCAATATCGACCTAAGTAGGTTGATATTGACCCATTTTTCGGCTCCAAATCCTTGCTTCACTCGAAATCGGCTCCGGATGTGAATTCCGGGTGCATGTCACTCGATATCGACCAGATGGGGTCGATATCGACTCCTTCCTTTCTTCCTTTCGATGCCCTAGTGTTCCTGGTGATGTCCACTCGATATCGAGTATGTGAACTCGATATTTACTCCTCTACTTCGAGGAAAATGCTTCCTCTGCTCCTGCTCGATTTCTGGTGTTCAACTTCCACTCGATATGGAGTTATATTGGTCGATTTTGAGTGTCTTCACAACATTCTTCCTCTTTTCTGAATTTCTCGTAAAGTGTCTCGATTCATGCATTCTTCTAACCCCGAAATAGGAAATATGAACATAAATTGATATAAAAGTAAATGCAAAACTTGGCAAATTAAGTGCACATCAAGCTGCTGCTTGAAGAACGTCATGGGGAGATGGGGAGTTGCTGCTACTGGTCACCGAGGGAAGGGGTGGAGAAGGTGTGAGCTTGGGTTGTGTGAGCTCAACCAAAAAGAGATGAAGCTTGGTGTTGGTTTCAATGGAGGAAAGGGGAACAAGATGATTGATGCCCATGTTTTGTGCCATGTTTTATATCTACTTTTATATCGATTTCTGCATGCATTTCATGCATTTCGGTTAAATTAATACATAATCTATGTATTTTACACTTATTTGCCAAATTATGGAGTCTACACAAGTTTCTGTTTAATTTCGCAGAAATCGGACGCACTTTGGAGCTTAAAGGAAACTCATGAAGAAGCTAAGGATGCTACAGCCGGAGAAAAGGCCATTTTTTCGCCATTCATCATTTTGAGTCAAGTTCCGATGTCTTCATAAGAGTTGTAGCCCTCAAAAAGAGCTTTGCAACGCATGGTGATATGCGTCAATTCGACAAACGTGGACTCGGGAAAGTGCGTTTCAAGAACAGAGCAGAAAGTTGAGAGCTGTCACATTTGCTCGACATCGACCAAATTAGTCGAAGTCGACCAAGCCCAAATCGAGCTGGAGTCCCGAAAATCGACAAGGATGCTGAGCCAAGAAGAATTCAAGTCGATATCGACCAGTACAAGTCGATATCGAGTAAAAGTTGGTCGATTTTCACTATAGAGGCCGGAATCGAGTAGCTGAGCTGAATACGCGAGAAAAGTTGGTCGATATCGAGGAAGCTACTCGATATAGAGATGACCAACAATCGCCGACTTCGAACTAGTCCGGTTCTTATTAAGGTTCTATCCCGAATCCGATGGAGATATTTTCGAGACGAGATTTCCAAGACATGAAGATTTATATATTTTTTATCTTTTTATCTATCCTAAGGGTTTAACAATTAATTACCTTAGGATTTATCTAGTTTTATTTTATTTAGATATATTTATTTCCTAAGTAGAATTATATCTTCTATGATAGATAGAGATATAGATAGAAATTCCTTCCTTGATTAGCAAGGATTGGAAGCCTATAAATAAAGCCCATGGGGCTAGTTTTTATTCATTCAAGCTTAGGAGGAGAAGTAGGAGAGTAAAGAGAGAGAGAGAGAGAGAGAGAGAGAGAGAGAGAGAGAGAGAGAGAGAGAGAGAGAGAGAGAGTGGAGGGCAAGTACGAGCAAGGGAGCGAAAGCAATTTGGCTTCGATCGGTTGTAAGCATTGGTATATTTTAATGCAATTTAGTTATTTCCTTTTATTATTGATGAGTTTCTTTGCGATGAAGAGCGAGTGGTCCACCCACTTCTAGGTTCGGGGCGAGCCCGATGATAGTCATGCGTGTTTGAGGTAAAGATCCGACCTTAATCATGTTTTGAGCATCTACTACCTTTTATGTGTTTATTACCCATTCAATGGAGATCCATTCTAACAACTTGGAATGTAAACACAAAATCGGTAGATACAATTAGGGTTTCTTGAAATAGTTTCTTAATTGTTGGAAAAGGCGAAAGCTTGATCCTTTGATGCAATTTGCATGATTATCGTTATTTATCTTGCCCTATGTATGTTTGGTTATCGTTGTCGCAAACCCCGATCTTGGAAGTTTTCTTTTACATATTTTATTCAGAATTCCTCAAAGCTTTGTTCTTTATTTTACTTTATTGTTTCTGCTCGATTTCGACCACCCCTTGGTCGACGTCGACTACTGATTCTCGATCAAGCAAATATCGACGTTGCTTGTGTCTCTACTGGAACTCGATTTCGACCAGATTCCTCGTCATCGAGTAAACAACTCGAGATCGATAAAAAAAGCAGTGACCTTCGCTTGCTCGGATTCGACTGTGCTTGACCCCTGTCGACTAACCCTAGTCAAGGTTGAGTACACTGTGGTCGACAACCATCCGTGAGATTTGCCGCTGCCTGAGATCCGCTGACACGCTTCCTCGAGGATCGATCCTAACTTCCTGCTGCTACATCAAGAGGAGGTCTTGTAATCATTTGCATGGGCATAATCTGGTTTGATTTATATTTCTATATTTTGAACTCAATTTCCTCCTATAAAAAAAGTGGCGCCGTTGCCGGGGAAGCAATCATCCGCGCCTTAGGTAGTTAGATCTCACGTTTTCCTTGAGTTTTCTTCTACATGTGGATGCAGGACACCTTCGAGTATTTAGGAACATGGGCCGAAAGGGAAAGATAGAGACGGTATGCAAAATAATTTGAATATTTGAGATGGCTATACATGGTTGATGAGGAGACATGGCTTGAGGGTATACGCGCATTAAGGAAGCTACCACCGCCAGAAGCCCCAATCCCGCTAGAAGGAGGATCTAAACCTGAGGTCGACCTCAACCAACACCTAGTCGATGTCAACCCATCTCTAGTCGATATCAACTTATCTACAGTCGATACCCAGGTATGTCCTTCCGCTATCTGAAATCTAAATTTGATATCTGTCTTTGAGAACCCATTTGAAGAACCTCAAGAAGAAAAAGAGTCAGAAAAGAAGAAGTTGGACGTTGTTGCCCATGATGTTTCAAGGTCGCTTTTACCTTACAAGGTGAAGGTCATCCCCGAATATTTTTAGCAATCGATGTTCATATTCGAGTATGGGGTCCTAGCAAAGTGGCATGAAGCTCCGCATGATGAGATGGAAATATCTCTTCCCACTCTACCGTTTTGCTGTGGTGGAGACGCGCAAACAAATCAACCAATGAAGCGCGAGAGGTATGATGATGAGGTATGTATATTTTCTTTATATCTTCCTTTATGCATGCCAGCTGGAGCCCATGAGATGAATGGGTGAAGCCATGGAGCATTCCCTCGGGGAGGTTTAAGCTTCTTCACATGATGCCCCCGGATGACATTCCACGCTTCCCACCACCGGAGGAACCACCAGATCCACCTATACCTCCAGACAAAGACGAGCCAGGCTAATGCTTAATGGAGAAGTCGGCCTAGCGACTCTAAAATCTAGAGCATGTACATACAACTTTTCAAATTTGTGACTTTGAAACTTTTTGGTTTTGGTTTTGTTTATTTTTGTTTTTGGTTTTAAATACTTCATGTGTAAGGTCTTGTCTTTGTGCAATATCTAACATTTTTAGGTCGAGAAGCATAAAAGAATCAAAAAGAGTGGAAAAAGAAGTCCTTTACAGAACAGTCGAAATCGACTAGGCCAGTCGAAGTCGACCAAGAGGAGAAGCACAGAACTTTACTCGACATCGAGTAGGCCAACTCGACGCCGACTAAGCCAGGAGCTTCCTCGAATTCACCATTCCACTCGACGCTGCCACTTTCCTCGACATCGACCAAATTCCTCGATGTCGACCAGCACTAGGTTACTCGACAGCACCTGTTTTGCTTCATCGACACGTTATTCGGTGAGTTCCTTCGTTTACCCTTATTTTATATGGATTTTATACAACGGGGACACTGTATATTTTAAGTATGGGGTGGGGGAAGAGCTTAATATTATTTATTTATGTTTTATTCTTGCTTTTGGTTTTTCATGGTGAATTTTTTGTAAAATTTTAAATTTTTGTGCATAATTGTTAAACTCAAAGTTCTATTAGACATCTCCCAATGCTTGTAAATTGTCTAAAAAAATAGTGTCATGGAAGCTTATATTGAACTCGACGATGCAAAATTGGATTCATTCGAGATATAGCATAAAATTGCCTAGTAATGGAAAGTCACAATGAAGTGTATATTTTTTATGAAAACCATGAAAGGAGGTAAAATTTGATGTTGCTTTTGACATGTTGCATGATAAGAGGATGGAGGACTTTATATTTCCATATATGCTCATATGTTTATATTCCTTAAGCCTTACCTATGCTTATGCATCACAAAAGCCATATTATGCCTTATCTCATATTATGCTCCACATGATCTAAATATTGTCATTCTTTACCTTATTTCCATCCGGGGATTATGATGAGAATGATGTCACATTATGGAAATTGTTATATAGTTTGTTGTGTTGTTGTTATCATTATTGGAGTTTGGCAAGGAAAATTCAAATTTATGGAAAATTTAATGAGTGAGAAAAAATCCGGTCACCTCAGGAGATATAGGTAGATCGACCCTCCTCGCTGAGATAATAGTTCAGTGAGATGGGACACACAGGTGGGGAGTCCAAAGCACTAAGTATCCGGGGCCATTAATTACACCCATGTTTGTGACTCGCGAGAAGGCAGTGCTGAGGTTAGAGAGGTAAAAGCATTATTATTGATAAAAGCATTATGAAAGGTGATGAATCTTATGAAGAAGGGATGTGGTTGAGAAAGCTTGGAAATAATGCATTTCCCCGGATTATTAGCACCAAATTGCCAAAAATTGCCCACTTTTAGCCTTTTACCAAATCTACTCCTTATTGAGCTTAAATTAAAGTCCTCTTGATTATTAATGCTTTGTCACATGGGTTGTTTTTGCATAACCCTCCTTTTATAAGTAGATGTTGCTTTTTATTACACATGCATGGATTTGTGGCACAAGTACCTTTTCGAGGATGGTAATTGATTGCAGGGACATATTCATATCTATGATGTTGAGAGTTTGAATTCTTCCCCTGAATGACCATCCAAGTTATTGCTTAGGGACAAGTAAGCTTAAGTATGAGGTGATTTGATGTCCATGTTTTGTGCCATGTTTTATATCTACTTTTATATCGATTTTTGCATGCATTTCATGCATTTGGGTTAGATTAATACAGAATCTATGTAGTTTACACTTATTTGCCAAATTATGGAGTCTACAAAAGTTTCTGTTTAATTTCGCAGAAATCGAACGCACTTTGGAGCTTAAAGAAAAATCATGAAGAAGCTAAGGATGGTGCAGCTGGAGAAAAGGCCACTTTTCGCCATTTATCATTCTGAGTCAAGTTCCGATGTCTTCATGAGAGCTGTATCCCTCGAAAAGAGCTTTCCACCGCATGGTCATATGCGTCAATCCGACGAACGAGGACTCAGAAAGTGCGTTTCAAGAGCAGAGCAGAAAATTGAGAGCTGTCACATTTGCTCGACATCGGCCAAATTGGTCGAAGTCGACCAAGCCCAAATCGAGCTGGAGTCCCTGAAATCGACAAGGATGCTGAGCCAAGAAGAATTCAAGTTGATATCGACCAGTACAAGTCGATATCGAGTAAAAGTTGGTTGATTTCCACTCTGGAGGCCGGATTCGGGTAGCTGAGCTGAAGACACGAGAAAAGTTGGTCGATATCGAAGAAGCTACTCGATATCGAGATGACCAACAGTGGCCGACTTCGAGCTAGTCCGGATCTTGTTAAGGTTCTATCCCGAATCCGATGGAGATATTTTCGAGACGAGAATTCCAACACATTAAGATTTAGATATTTTTTATCTTTTTATCTTTTTATCTATCCTAAGAGTTGAACAATTAATTACCCTACGATTGATCTAGTTTTATTTTATTTAGATATATTTATTTCCTAAGTAGAATTATATTTTCTATGATAGATAGAGATATAGATAAAAATTCCTTCCTTGATTAGCAAGGATTGGAAGTAAGGGTGTTATATGAGCCGAACAGCTCGAGCTCGGCTCGGGCTCGGCTCGAAAAAGTTCGAGCTCGGCTCGTTCGTATAGGGTAAACAAGCCGAGCTTGAACATACTTTTGGGCTCAAACCGAGCCCGAGCCGAGCCTGAGCCGAGCTCGGAAGCTCGAGTGTGTTAATTTCCCAAAATACCCCTAGGGTTATAGATGTGTGGACTGCCTCCCTTTTTCAACGTTTTGCCTTCCTCTTTCGCATTATGCGTTCCAAATCTCTCCAGGTTTCACATTTAGGCCGGTAAGGAGATCTCCAGGTCAGGGACTTAAGGCTTTCTCCCTCTTCCCCTTTCTCCCTCCTTCCGGCGGCGACAATTGTTGGCGGCGGCGGTGATAGCAACTTGGGAGAAATGCGTGGTTTCATTCGTTCAAGCCGGTAAGGAGATCTCCAGGTCAGTGCTTCCTCCCTCTTCCTCTTTCTCCCTCTTCCTCTTTCTCCCTCATTCCTCTCTCTTCCCCTTTCTCCCTCCTTCCATGCCCTCCAATTCGAGATCCGAGCCGACGATGACAAAATTTGGAGAAGAAGACAAATCTGAAGAAGGTGACTCTCTCTTCCCCTGCTTCCATGCCCTCCAATTCGAGACCCGGAGTCGGCGGCGGCAAGATTCGGAGAATAACCTCCAATTCGAGATCCAGACTCGGTGGCGGCAAGATTCAGAGAATAAGAGATCTGAAGCAGGTGAAGAAGAAAGAGAGTGCATATTTTTGTCTGTTCATTGATGCTACGATTTTGTGTAAAATTAAGATTCGGGATTACTTAATTTTTGGATGTTGTTTCTGAATTTTTGGTATGTGAGGGTTTTCTGCTTCAATGTATGAAATTATGAGTTGGGATTTCTTCATCTATCTATCCTTCTTGCTTATCGATTGCATTGCATCCATGGAGCTTGTATTTTAGGGTTTTCTGCTTGTTGTACGGCTGCTTATAGGTTTAGATTTCAGCTACGAACCGAGCTTGAACGAGCCTGAACGAGCCCAACTGACGAGCTCGAGCGTGCTCAGGCTCGTTCGTTCGGCTTGTTCGAGCCTTTACAAGCCGAGCTCGAGTTTATCCCTGGACTCGCGAGCCAAGCTTGAGCGTCAAAACAAGCTCGAATAATATTTGGGCTCGAGCTCGGCTCGGCTCGGCTCGTTTTCCGTTCGAGCCAAGCTTGAACACGTCAAGCTCGGCTCGTTCGGCTCGAATATCACCCCTAATTGGAAGCCTATAAATAAAGCCCATGGGGCTAGTTGTTATTCATTCAATCTTAGGAGGAGAAGTAGGAGAGTAAAGTGAGAGAGAGAGAGAGAGAGTGGAGGCCGAGTAGGAGCAAGGGAGCGAAAGCAATTTGTCTTCGATCGGTTGTAAGCTTTGGTTTATTTTAATGCAATTTAGTTATTTCCTTTTATTATTCATGAGTTTCCTTGCGATGAAGAGTGAGTAGTCCACCCACTTCTAGCGTCGATACGAGCCCGACGATAGTCATGCGTGTTTACGGTAAAGATCCGACCTTTATCATGTTTTGAGGATCTACTACCTTTTATTTGTTTATTACCCATTCAATGGAAATCCATGCTAACAACTTTGATTGTAAACACAAAATCGGTAGATACAATTAGGGTTTCTTGAAAGAGTTTCTCAATTGTTGGCAAAGGCGAAAGCTTGATCCTCCGATGCAATTTTCATGATTATCGTTATTTATCTTGCCTTATGCATGTTTGGTTATCGATGTCGCAAATCCCGATCTTGGATGTTTTCTTTTACATATTTTATTCAGAATTCTGCAAAGTTTTGTTCTTTATTTTACTTTATTGTTTCTGCTCGATTTCGACCACCTCTTGGTCGACGTCGACTACTGATTCTCGATCAAGCAAAGATCGACGTTGCTTGTGTCTCTACAGGAACTCGATTTCGACCAGATGCCTCGACTACGACAAAGCAACTCGACATCGAGTAAACAACTCGAGATCGACCAAAAAAGCAGTGACCTTCGCTTGCTCAGATTCGACTATGCTTGACCCCTGTCGACTAACCCTAGTCGAGGTCGAGTACACTATGGTCGACAAGCATCCGTGAGATTTGCCGCTACCTGAGATCCGCTGACACGCTTGTTGATAGGAGGAAATCGAGACTTGCAATAATAAAATATAAATAAATCACAGCAAATCAGATTCTGTCCCTTGCAAATAATTACAAGACCTCCTCCTGATGCAGCAGCGGGAAGTCAGGATCGATCCACGAGGAAGCGTGTCAGCGGATCCTAGGCAGCAGAGAAATCTCACGGTCAGAAGTGGACAACAGGGTCCTCGATCTCGACTAGGGTAGTCGACAGAAGATCGGACAGTCGAACACAGCGCAGCAGCAAGCACAGGGTCTCGTCGATATCGATCAGGGCTACTCGATATCGAGTAGGGTCTTGTCGACTTCGGCTTGTCTTGTCGAGTACCTACACACAGAAGCTACAGCGATGCTAGATCAAAGATCAGTAACTCGAGGTCGACCAGGCTTGGTCGAGATCGAGTAAGGGCGGAAAACTTAGAACGAAACAAAAGAAAATAAAGACAAGTGCTTTGGGATTTCGAACTAAACTTAATGTAAAAGACTTCCAGGATTGGGGTTTGCAACAACGATAACCAAGCATGCATAAGGCAGAGATAAACAGATAATCATGTAAATTGCATCAAAGGACAAGCTTTCGCCTTTTTCAACAATTAGACAACTCTTTCAAGAAACCCTAATTGTCTCTACCGATTTTATGTTTATAATCCAAGTTCTTAGTATGGATCTCCATTAGACGGGTAATAAACACATAAACAAGTAGTAGATGCTCAAAACATGATAAAGGTCGGATCTTTACCTCAAACACGCATGGCTATCGTCGGGCTCGCCCCAACCCTAGAAGTGGGTGGACTACTCGCGCTTCATCGCAACCTCAGACATTGATTGATGAAAAGAAACTTGCATTAAACTAGATTCAAAAGATTTTACAATCCCGGCAATCCAACTTTCGTTGAACGCCAAAACCCTAAAACCTCTGAACTCCCTAAACTGTCTCTGTGAACTACTTCTCTAACTGAAATTGAATGAATAAAACTTAGCCCCATGGGCTTTATTTATAGCCTTCTAATCCTTGCTACTCAAGGATAGAATATCTATATCTATATCTAAAACTATATCTAAAAGCATAATGATAAATAAAAGCAACAAATGAATTAAATCCAAAATAAGGAAATATATCTATAAGTCTTAAAGTGGATAGATCCTCTCCTTCATGATGTATCTTGATAATTTCGGATAGAATCGGCAATCTTCGGCTCCAAGGACTCCAACTCTGAGTAGGACTGCATCAACGCGTCATGCGGCTTCGGGAATCTTCGTCGATCTCGAGTACGGAGTACTCGATCTCAAGTAGGAAAGTTGTCGACTGGGCCTGGCTTGTCGTCTCGGCTAGCAGGTCCTCGACGTGGCTCGGTCATGACTCCTGGCCTTAGTCGATCTCGAGGAGAGCTCCTCGAACTCGACGAGTGTTGTGTTATCGACTTGGTCTTTCGAGGTTGTCGAGCAACCCTTCTCGACATGCTCGGATGTGGGCTTGTCGACATCGATGACGCTCCTCGATCTCGACGACAATGGATCATCGACTTGGCCAGCTTGGTGTTGTCGAGTGGCCTCTTGTCGACATTCTCGGAAACAGGCTTCTGGGCTTCCTCGATCTCGACAAGGGTCTTGTCGATCTCGAGTAGATCATGGCTTGGCCTGGTGTTGTCGAGCGGCATCTCTTCGACATGGCTCGGGGAATGTGGTCTGGCACTTGTCGACATCGATGAGATCTTAGTCGAGATCGAGTAAACTTGCTGCTTTCGTCTTTGCTTCTTGGTTTTCTCCCGAAATGTTTCCATATTCTGCAATATTAAACATAAACTTATGTAGATCTCCATTTCTAACAAATAAGCATATACTACATAAATTCGACATATTCCCAACCCGAAATATGCAAAATGTAAAGAATATGGAACTAAAATATGCATAAAAACATGGCTACTTTGGAGACATCAACGCTTCCTCGAGGATCGATCCTGACTTCCTGCTGCTACATCAGAAGGAGGTCTTGTAATAATTTTCGTGGTCATAATCCTGTTTGATTTATATTTCTATATTTTGAACTCGATTTCCTCCTACAACAAAATTGGCGTCGTTGCTGGGAAAGCAATCATTCGCGACTTAGGTAGTTAGATCTCACGTTTTCCTTGAGTTTTCTTCTTTAGGTGGATGCACGACACCTTTGAGTGTTTAGGAACATGGGCCGAAAGTGAAAGAGAGAGACGGTATGCAAAATAATTTGAATATTTGAGATGGCTATACATGGTTGATGAGGAGGCATGGCTTGAGGGTGTACGCGCATTTAGGAAGCTACGAGATTCGTCAAAACCACCGCCAGAAGCCCCAATCCCGCTAGAAGGAGGATCTGAACCCGAGGTCGACCTCGACCAACACCTAGTCGATGTCGACCCATCTCCAGTCTATATCAACCTATCTACATCCAATACCCAGGTATGTCCTTCTGCTATCTCAAATCCAAATTTGCTATCTGTCTTTGAGAACCCATTTGAAGAACCTCAAGAAGAAGAAGAGTCAGAAAAGAAGAAGTTGGAAGTTGTTGCCCAGGATGTTTCAAGATCGTTTTTACCTTACAAGGTGAAGGTCATCCCCGACAATTTTGGGCAACCGATGTTCATATTCAAGTATGGGGTCCTAGCAAAGTGGCATGAAGCTCCGCATGATGAGATGGAAATATCTCTTCCCACTCTACCGTTTTGCTGTGGTGGAGACGCGCAAACAAATCAACCAATGAAGCGCGAGAGGTATGATGATGAGGTATGTATATTTTCTTTATATCTTCCTTTATGCATGCCAGCTAGACCCCATGAAGATGAATGGGTGAAGCCATGAAGCATTCACTCGGGGAGGTTTAAGCTTCTTCACATGATGCCCTCGGATGACATTCCACGCTTCCCACCACCGGAGGAACCACCAGATCCACCTATACCTCATGAAAAAGACAAGTCAAAGACAAGTCAGGCTAATGCTTAATGGAGAAGTCGGCCTAGCGACTCTAAAATCTAGAGCATGTACATAAAACTTTTGAATTTTGGGACTTTGAAACTTTTTTGTTTTAAATACTTCATGTGGAAGATCTTGTCTTTCTAGAATATCTAACATTTTTAGGTCGAGAAGCATAAAAGAATAAAAAAGAAGTCCCTGACAGAATAATCGAAATCGACCAAGAGAAGCAGCACATAACTTTACTCGACATCGAGTAGGCCAACTCGACGTCGACCAAGCCAGGAGCTTCCTCGACTTCACCATTCCACTCGACGCTGCCACTTTCCTCGACATCGACCAAATTCCTCGATGTTGACCAGCACTCTGTTACTCGACAGCCCCTGTTTTGCTTCCTCGATGCGTTATTCGGTGAGTTCCTTCCTTTACCCTTGTTTTATATTGATTTTATACAGTAGAGACACTGTATATTTTAAGTATGGGCTGGGGAAGAGCTTAATATTATTTACTTATGTTTTATTCTTACTTTTGGTTTTACATGGTGAATTTTGAGTAAAATTTTAAATTTTTGTGCATAATTGCTAAACTCAAAGTTCTATGAGACATCTCCCAATGCTTGTAAATTGTTTAAAGAAATAGTGTCATGGAAGCTTATATTGAACTCGACGATGCAAAATTGGATTCATTAGAGATATAGCACGAAATTGCATAGTAAAGGGAAGTCACAATGAAGTGCATATTTTTTATGAAAACCATGAAAGGAGGTAAAATTTGATGTTGCTTTTGACATGTTGCATGAGAAGAGGATGGAGGACTTTATATTTCCATATATGCTCATATGTTTATATTCCTTAAGCCTTACATATGCTTATGCATCACAAAAGCCATATTATGTCTTATCTCATATTATGCTCCACATGATCTAAATATTGCCATTCTTTACTTTATTTCCATCCGGGGATTATGTTGAGAATGATGTCACATTATGGAAATTGTTATATGGTTCTTGTGTTGTTGTTATCATTATTGGAGTTTGGCAAGGAAAATTCAAATTTATGGAAAATTTAATGAGTGAGAAAAAATCCAGTCACCTCAGGAGATAAAGGTAGATCAACCCTGCTCGCTGAGATAATAGTTCAGTGAGATGGAACACACAGGTGAGGAGTCCAAAGCACTAAGTATCCGGGGCCATTAATTACGCCTATGTTTGCGACTCGCGAGAAGGCAGTGCTGAGGTTAGAGAGGTAAAAGCATTATTATTGATAAAAGCATTATGAAAGGTGATGAATCTTATGAAGAAGAGATATGGTTAAGAAAGTTTGGAAATAATGCATTTCCCCGGATCATTAGCACCGCATTGCCAAAAATTGCCCACCTTTAGCCTTTTACCAAAATCTACTCCTTATTGAGCCTAAATTAAAGTTCTCTTGATTATTAATGCTTTGTCACATGGATTGTTTTTGCATAACCTTCCTTTTATGAGTAGATGTTGCTTTTTATTACACATGCATGGATTTTTGGCACAAGTACCTTTTCGAGGATGGTAATTGATTGCAGGGACATATGAGAATGAATCTATGATGTTGAGAGTTTGAATTCTTCGCCCGAATGACCATCCAAGTTATTGCTTGTGGACAAGCAAGCTTAAGTATGGGGTGATTTCATGTCCATGTTTTGTGCCATGTTTTATGATAGGCTAAAAGCCTACACCCACAAGTGTATGGGGTTCAGCTGTAGTAATCAAGTGTCCTATCCACAAGGACCGGAGGAATATCGATTGTCAATTTCAAACTAGTTCGACTAAGCCCAAAAGTAACGAACAAATTGAGGGAAAAAGTGTGTAAAAAATAGCAAACACGGATAAAAAATACGAGAAATATATGTATGGAAGATATTCTAGGGCTCGGGATTCAGCAACGATGCATCGTCAATAGACCAAAATATATTATCACTTGAATGATTTCTAACTCAAAATTGAAGGTAGGTTGTCTAAGGTAATCGCAAAGCTCCTTTCGGAATTGAAGCAAATGTGTCTAAATTGATTAACGATTTCCTTTCGGTTTCAAGCAACCAATTTAGAACCCTTAAGCACTTAGAATTCTAAATGAAAATCACATCAACTTCGCCTTTCGGTCTCAGTTGATATAACGATCATCTAGAATATCTATCATAATCCATAATCCTCAAGAAGTTCAATTTCACTTTCCATCAACTAAACTTCGGGTTTAATCTTATGGTTCCAATGGATCAAATAGTCTTTCGGCCTAAATTCACCATCTAAATTCCAATTTTGGGTTTTAGTTTTTCGATTTTAAACCCAAAATCAGTTCTAACCAATTCTCATCAATTAAGGCTGGTACAATAGGATTAAATCACCAAACAAAATCAGAAATCAATCAAACAATACTAAGAACGAATCTATTTCCGCATCGGCGGGATCACCCCGGCCCTAGAACAAGAGATCTAGCCACTCATGGAAAATTACATGCTTGATTCAATCAAATTCGGCAAGACAAACATAGAACAATAGAGATGAAAACGGAGTTTACCGGTAATCGAACAAGTCTTCTTCTCCAAAATCCTAGTCTCCAAAAACTCACCAAAAGCTCAACTACAATGTCAATGGTTCGGCCTAAGCTTTTTCCCAACAAAGAACGTAACTCCCCCAAAAATTTGGAAATACATTGGTTTTAATTCATCCAAACAAACAACGAAAATGTGAAAGGTCGGGCTGAATCTGGCATTGTCACGACTCGTGAAGAGTCTGTCACGGGTCGTGACAGCCTGCAGTACGCCTCAAAGAGATGAGTTCACCTGTCACGACTCATGAAGGCCTCCCACGAGTCGTTACAGCTTGCTGAAGCTGAAAATTGCACAAACGCCTTTGTCCCGCGAGTTGTGCTACACCACCTTGAGCTCCTATGAGTGTTTCGCTTGATATACTTGCTCTATGACCCGTCTCTTTTGCTTTTCTTTCAATCCCTTTCCATTAGATACATGCAATTTAGCCCAAATCATCGACCCAAACCTACAAAATACAAACAAAGCTTGTGTAGATCTCTGAATCATAAATAATACAGAAACCACACAAAGAGACAATAAAAATACTCTAAAATGATTCATGAAACTAACCTAAATGCACATGAATAATATATAAAACTAGGTGCTATCAAAATACCCCATAGTTAAACCTTGCTTGTCCCCAAGCAAAATTCAGTATTCAAAATCACAAGTGCAAGACATGTTCAACAATCTCAGCTCATCCGATGATTGAAAATACAAACTTTTTCTCAATTCACATAAACGCATCCCATCCTTGCTAAGTCATCATCATTGATCGAGAAAAATGCAATCATCAATCCCTAAACCTCACATGGAATATCTTTAGTGAATCACACTCACTCAAATGTGTTTAGAGGGATCAATTTCACTCGGTCTCACGTTGATGCTAAACAACCACAAACTTGCACAGCGTTCTAGATATCCACCACCCACACATGTATATGACTAAAATCAAGAGGTCCTTATACGATTGTAATGGGGTCATGGTAAGACATAGAGGGAAAAGCGGTAATTTTGGAATTGTGGTGCTAAAATCCGGGACTTCGACCATCTAAACTCATGCAACATTTTCACATGAAAACACTCCACCTCTTATCTTACATTGACACACCAAAACATAAACAATGAAGCTCACTCTTGGCTCTTCTCTCTTTATTGTGCTACACTTGCATTCTTTTGTTGCACATTAGTGATGAGCTAGCCTTTTCATTTCAAATTTCTTCTTCCATTTTTCTTTAGAACCATTTTTTTTTCTTTTTTTTTTCTTTCTTTCACTTTGGCTGGTACACATCAATATCAAGACAACTCTTCCATTTCTTACCCATACTCAACATTCAATCTTTCAACAACCATCACACTCCACAAACCATCACTACTCATGGTCCTAACTTTCGGATGGGTAATAGGCTTAATAATAAGGCTCGGGATGTTTTGAGGAGCTACCAAAAATAGGCAATTAAAGGCTCAATGGGCTGTCAAGAAGAGGATTAGTATAGGACAAGGAAAAAGAAGGCAAAATAGGCTCAAAAAAAAATCATGCCTCTATCACATCAAAGTCATGCATATGCACAGAATAGCTTCAACCAAGATTCTAATGCAAGTTCAAGAGATTAAGCAATCATATGAGTGACTCTCAATATGGTATAAGAGGACTCAAGTTATGTCCTTTTAGGCTCCTTCCATCAGGGTGGTTGCTTAGGAGACTGAATTATGCATGATTTTCATCAATGACTCCTAAGCTAGGCAATTCATCCATGCAAACTGAGCTTAACACATAAATCAAGAGCAACTTTGAGCTTCCTAGATCATCAACATATCATTGGGAATTCTTTAAAAACATGGGGATTTATCACACACACTAGCCAAACATAGATGGAAAAGAAAAAACAAAACAAAAAACTGAGAATATAAAAATAAAAGTGCATAATGCAAGTGGAAATGCAATGAAAATGCAATGCAATGAACACTATATATACAATGCAAATGCAAATGAACCCCACCCCATACTTAACTCCTACATTGTCCCCAATGTAGAAATAAACAAGAGGAAGGGAGAGACTCACAAATTCCTATGTAGGTGGTGGTGGGAAAGGAGCATCATGGTCATAAAGATGACCCGTCACGTGGTAGTAAATCTGTTTCTGAAGGTGATCTTGAAAATCCAATCGTCGAAAGACCTCAGAAAACCGGTCGTCGACGTGAGTACGTAAATCCTTCATGTCCTGATGGAGGGAAAAAATCTGCTCATCCAAAGAAGCTCCACCGTGCTCATGATGACTTGAATCACCCATGAGACCATCTTCGGGCGCATCATCAGCCATCTCATTGTCCTCTCTCTCATCATCTCTGTGCGGAGTGGGACTTCCGACCCAAGACTCATACCAATCAACTCGGTTTTCTGTGCTGACAGGGCCATCGCGAAATGGCTTGAACCTCCCTATCTGATTGATCTTTAAAGTATAAGAGGACACATCCCCCTGAATAATCCCTGAACTCTTCAGATGAGCTAAATCCACATACTGATCAGGGGGGATGGAAGAGTACTTGGAGAGGTCAATATTGCACGAATCTGCAAGTCTAGCAATGAGTCCTCCTATGTGGATTGGTCCTTTGGTTGTGACGGAAAGAGAAACTAACTTAGAGGCGACCTCAACAGCCAAATCGATGGGGCGTTTGTGGACCATGCACCAAAGGCAAATCGGCTCTCCTTGTCGTAATTTGGTGCACTCACTCCGCGCGTATATTGTGTTCCCAAGAAGACGTTGGATGATGCAGAAGGCCGGGTGGACAATGTCGACACTCGAAGATGAGCTCATGCTGTAATCAGAGCGACCGGTGAGGTGAAGCCAAAAGTGCTTGAGGTCCTTGGTCGTGACCTTATGATCGTCACAATTCTCGGGGAACGAGAGGAATCCGTTCAAGTCCTTCATACCGATTTCAAACTCCTCGTTTCCTAGTCGGAATGTAATGGTGACCCTACTATCCCACACACTTTTCTTTTCCATCTTAAATGTGCTAAGCAATTCAGAAGTCAATGCCGGATAAGAGGGGTATTGCATGCTCAATAAAGTGTCCGCCCCGATAGTCGCCATGAGGCGCGGAATCTCATCTTGAAGTCCCAAAGCTTGCATAGAAGCGCCATGGTACCAACGTGTGCCTATGTGTGTCCTCTTCATGTGCTCCTCATATCTCTTCTTTTGATCGGCATTAGCAAATTGCACAACATCGATAGCCCTTGATGAAGAAGAAGCAACCGACTTTCGCTTTCTTGACCCTCCCGCCATATCCTACACACAAAATTAAGCAAAACACCAAAAACACAAGGCAAAACAAACATGCCCAATGTAAGTCCACAAGTAGGAGAAAGGAGAGGTGAATTTATAGCAATGTTGCAACCCAATGTTGCAAAACACACCCCATACTTGTCATTTAGCCTAAACCTCAATGCACCATTCAAACACCTAACTTTCCAAATAACCAAAATCATCCCATTAACAAGCTAGGTCAATCCACATTCTCAACTTGAATGGTGCCAATCAAGCATGACATTAAACAACCAAAAATCCCCAATTTATCTACAACAAATAGTTCCCCCAAAGTAACAATTCAATCACAAAACCCCCCAAATACTTCCTCATAAACCCTAAGTATTCACAATTCGCATGATTCTCACAAATTAGCATCACAAATTGAAGGAATAACAAGGTTAGAGTAGGAGGATACCATGGATAGCCAGAGATTTCGAAGAAATTAAGAGCAAGGAGGGAGATTTGGGATTTGAGAAGATGGGTTTATGGTGGGCACGAGAGGGGTGCGAAGAGGGCGGTGCGGGGCTGCTAGTGGCAGGGGGTGACGCAGACGGAGTGGGGCGGTCCGGTCCGGCTGGCCGCCGGTGACAGGAGGCGGTCCGGTGCAGCTGGGTGCTGGTCGCGGCGAGTGCAGGCGGAGAGTGTGGCAGGGCACTGGTCGTGAGAAGAGAGGTTGGGGAAGAACGCTATGCGTTCTTTTGTTTCCCTTCTTTATTTTCTTTTTTTTTTTCTGAAAACTTAAACCGAAAAAGGAAGAAAAAAAAAAGAAATAAAATAAAATAAAAAAATTTTAAAAATAAAATAAAATAAGCATATAAACAAGTCCCCACGACTCGTGAGACTTCCCCGCGACTCATGAGAGCCATCAGTAGGCGGAGCTGGGATCAAGGCCGGTCCCCGCGACTCGTGAGACTGCCCCGCGACTCGTGGGACTTCTCAACAAAATTGAGCTAAGGCCTAAACTCAATACTAAGACTCATGGGACCTGTTTTAGGCAAAAGAAACAAAATAAAGAAAAATTTACCTACTACTTACCTCGGGTTGCCTCCCGAGAAGCGCAGGTTTAAGGTCTGAAGCCGACCTTCCATCACCTTCAAGTGCTTGGATCAAGACGGTCGACGGAAATGACCCTCTCGATCGGATGTCCGGCGAAATACTTCTTCAACGTTTGACCATTTACTTTGAACTCACCGGTCCTTTCACTCCAAACATCAACAACACCATGTGGATAAACCTTCGTTACCGTAAAAGGGCCGCTCCACCTCGACTTTAACTTGCCCAGAAACAATCTCAACCTCGAGTTAAAGAGTAAGACGAGGTCGCCTTCTTGAAGCTCCTTAGGTAGGATGTGCTTGTCATGCCACTTTTTAGTTCTCTCCTTGTAAATCTTGTCATTCTCATAAGCCTCCAAACGCAGCTCCTTAAGCTCTTGCAACTGTAATTGCCGCTTTTCTCCCGCTAGCTTCATATCCAAATTTAGTGTCTTAATCGCCCAATAGGCTTTGTGCTCTAACTCAACTGGGAGATGGCAAGATTTTCTGTACAGCAGCTTGTATGGAGTAGTACCAATCGGAGTCTTAAATGCGGTTCTATAAGCCCACAAGGCATCATCTAACTTTGTTGCCCAATCCTTTCGGGAGCGAGACACAGTTTTCTCCAAGATGCTCTTTATCTCCCGGCTAGAGACCTCTACCTGCCCACTCGTTTGATGATGGTATGGGGTTGCAATCCGGTGATGAACTCCATACTTCTTCAGCAAAGCCTCAAAATTCCTCTCAATGAAATGAGAACCTCCATCACTAATCAGAAATCGAGGAACCCCAAACCTCGAGAAGATGACATTCTTGATAAACTTTGTGACTACCTTAGCATCATTGGTGGGGGTTGCCACAGCTGCAACCCATTTCGACACATAATCCACCGCCACAAGTATATACTTGTATGGCCCAGAAGATGGAAAAGGCCCCATGAAATCGATTCCCCACACATCAAACAACTCAACCTCTAAAATGCTATTCAGCGGCATCTCATTTCTCCTCGAGATATTCCCTGTCATTTGACACTCATCACAAGAAACAACAAATTCTCTAACATCTTTGAACATAGTAGGCCACTAGAAACCAGATTGAAATACCTTGGCCACCGTTTTGTAAGTAATAGCATGACCTCCAACTGGTAGAGAATGACAATGTTTGATGACGCTAAGGACTTCTCCCCTTGGGATGCATCTCCTGAAGAGCCCATCGGAGCATCTTTTAAAGAGGTATGGCTCGCTTCAATAATAATGCACAACGTCCTTTAAGAATTTCTTCCTTTGCTGAAATGACAGATCACTAAATTTTCCCTACAGGTTGAATCAGATATTACACCATACCGTGGCTTTCTATTAGGACTTTTTTTCATAACGTTACATACACTCCTGCTTATTCTGCCTTGAGTTTGTCCCTCTTGAAAAATTATATATTATGTAGTTTACATCATTCCTTTAATGTTGTCCTATTATTCTAATTTAAATTAATTTATGCATACTTATAGGAATGCTCTTTTCATAGTTTGTAGCTTGTACATGCTGCACAAATTCCTCACTTCTACAACGTGGGCTATTTCCCTCCTAGCTACTTTTTCTCTTTTCAGATTAATATTTACTAGTCATCACTATACCTTATTGGCGAACAAGATACAAAATGAGCTGCAAAATTTTTCCAGATTTTCATGTTTGATTCAGATTTCGAATCATTGGCATCTCAAATATATAGTTCTTGAACCATGTCACCAGGAAATGTTGCTTCTGAGAAGCGAAGGCCACAATGTTGACTGAAAATGGTATCAATTCAAATAACCTTCAGACTTGTTGTTGGTGTCTTATATGTATATTTAAGGATGTAGTATGCTCAGCAATCGAACCTTAACCTGTTTACAGATGGCATCAAATTAGAGTTTCTTCGTTTTTCATTGGCTATGTGCTACTAAATTGAAAAACCGGATCATTTGACTTTATTTTTCCCTGGAGCTCCACCAAGGATGAACCACCACTGTCTAAAATCAGTATTATTCAGCCAAATATTGAGATTATTTTTTATGTTATTAAACTAAATAAATTGTGCAATTGTAAAGTATAAACTAGGTAATTTTGACTTGCAAGTTGAAATATTGCATATTTAATATTTAAAAGTGCATGAATAAAGAACAAAAGTGCACATTTCGGCATGTGCTTTTGTAAATATGAATAATTTACTTTGAGAAATGCCTAGTAGTATTAGAGTTTGCATCTTAATCGTGAGTCTCACCAAACAAATGTAAATAATCCATTTTGTGATGAAAATTGCTATGGTGCTGAATTTTTCTACCTTGGTGCTGAATTTTGTCATGAAAACTGCTATGGAAGAGGGTGAATTTTGTACTTATCAAGAAATAGTAAGTGATGTCATATGTTGTGTAATTCGTGATGTCGTTCAAGTTTTGAAACTTGAAACTAGTAAAGGTCATCAGAAGAGGTTGTTGAGGAGTGGGGAGAGTATGGTAATATCTTGAGGCCATTTATGATGTTGATTTATTTCAACTACTTATTCACCTACGCACCATGAAATTAATCTTATTTTTGCACTAAGTAATCTAATTTTTTAACTTTCTTATCTTATTTACGCACTTAATAAAATAAGATAATGTGCAAAGTTAAGTCCTACTGCTCCAGATGTCCGGACACCAATAACTGCAACTGTTTCACAACCATTACAATCATCCGATTTAACTACTGGTGATATATATTTATGCATGGATCGTTGTAATTGCAGACTTACCGTTGTTGGTCTCAGCTTGTGGCAACACTTAGTATCATGTCGCCTACAACCCTTTCTTTTCAAGTAGCTAATAATTATGTAGTTGTTTGAAAATGAAATTATACCAATAAGTGTTCCAAGGTTCTAAATATCGATCATGGACAAGAATTACCTTTTCCTAGTCAAAGTTTGAAGCGGGTTAGAGATACTCAGGAGATTGGAAAGAAAGTTCAGGATGATAGAAATGTATTGAGGTGTTCTGGTTCTTCTGCCTTCTCCAGGTATGAGGACAGCCAATCTCCGCTGGATGTATTGAAGATTTTGTCAGTTCAGAGTTTCTAAAACTGAATACTTCTTTAATATATTTAAAGTGCATTTTTTTCTTTCTTTGGATGCAGATATAATGTTGCCTTGCACAGTAAAGTTTCTTGTATCGATGCAAGAACCCTCTCTCCTCTTGAAAATGGCTTGGACGGGAAACCTGAGGTGATTCACAATATGCAGTCTTATTCTGGAAGTAACATCCCTAACCAGTACTCTAATGGCGTGAGTGTTTACAGAGATATGACTTCGACCTCCAACAATAACTACATTGAGACAGTACTTAAAAAGGATCATCCTGAAGCAGTTAAACATGTACATTGTCATCATTCTGTTATTCACTGAATAATGAGCTTGCAGCAGAGAAACCTATGCATGATAGCTATGAAAATAGGGCAGCTATAAACTTGTATGTGCAACCAAAAAGTATGCATCAAGAACCTCAGATGCAACCAGGTCATTACATGGGTCACAAACATCATGCTGCAGAAATTTTGTTTTGAGATGTCATGTGAGCTAATGTTTGTGACTGCTAAGTCCTGAAGTTTAAAGTTTTACAGTATCTACTTATAGTTCTTATTATCTTGATTGAAAACCTATTTACAGAGAGGTTCCTTGCCAGAAATTTTGTTTTGAGATGTCATGAGATGGTTAAAAACAACCTGGCATCTATTAGCTTTTTCAATGGTTTAATGCATTTATCAATGGTTTAAGGCCTATTAGCTCAAAATGGTAGAGCGATGTGTGATGTCTCTAAAGTAGCCATGTCTTTATGCATATTTTAGTTCCATATTCTATACACTTTGCATATTTCGGGTTGAGAATATGTCAAATTTATGTAGTATATGCTTATTTGTCAGAAATGGAGATCTACATAAGTTTCTGTTTAATATTGCAGAATATGGAGCCATTTCGGGAGAAAACCAAGAAGCAAGGACGGAGACCCAAAACTACTCGATATCGACAAAGTTAGTCGATCTCGACAACCCATGTCTAGGCACCTGCACTGATCGAGGAGCACATGTCGAGAAGCTGAAGACGAGCCAACCCGACTCCAACACCTTACTCGAGATCGACCAAAGTTGGTCGAGTTCGACAAAGCCTCGGAAACAACCCGGAGTCGAGGAAAGCCCACCCGAGGATGCCAAGGAGAAACTACCCGACCTGGCTAGGCACCCGGACACCACAACTCTAGATCGAGGACTTTCCTCGATGTCGACAAAGCCGAGCACCTGTCCGAGCATGTCGAGAAGAGTTGCTCGACAACACCAGAAGGCCAAGACGATGAGACAAGTCAACTCGAGATCGAGGTATTTCCTCGAGATCGAGGACGCCCCAGGAGCCATGTCCGAGCCACATTGAGGAAGAGCAACCCGAGACGCGGAGCCACTAAAGTCGACGACCATTCTACTCGAGATCGAGGAAAACTCCTTGAGATCGAGGAAATCTTCCGGAGACGCGTAACACGGTTTGAGCTGTCCTACTCGGATTGGGATTCCTTGGGGACGAAGATTGCCGAGTCTATCCGATTTTATCAAGATCTATCATGAAGAAGAAGATTTATCCACTTGAAGAATTTTAGATCTAATTCCCTTTTTTAGATTTAATTATGTTGTTGCATTTATTTATCTTTAATGCTTTAGATATAGAATTAGATATAGATATATATATTCTATCCTTGAATAGAAAGGATTAGAAGGCTATAAATAAAGCTCATGGGGCTGATTTTAGGAAGGATCCAATTCACAAGCTAGAGAAGTAGTTCACAGAGACGGTTTAGAAGTTCAGAGGTTTTAGGGTTTTGGCGTTCAACGAGAGTTGGATTGCCGGGATTGTAAAGTCTTTGAATTTAGTTTAATGCAAGTTATTTCCTTTCAATCAATGTCTGAGGTTGCAATGAAGCGCGAGTAGTCCACCCACTTCTAGGGTTGGGGCGAGCCCGACAATAGCCATGCGTGTTTGAGGTAAAGATCTGACTTTTATTATGTTTTGAGCATCTACTACTTGTTATGTGTTTATTACCCATCTAATGGAGGTCCATGCTAACAACTTGGATTGTAAACATAAAATCGGTATAGACAATTAGGGTTTCTTGAAAGAGTTGTCTAATTGTTGGAAAAGGCGAAAGCTTAGTCCTTTGATGCGATTCACATAATTATCTGTTTTATTTCTACCTTACGCATGCTTGGTTATCGTTGATGCAAACCCCAATCTTGGAAGTCTTTTAGATACAGTTTAGGTCGAAATCCCAAAGCACTTGTCTTTATTTTCTTCGTTTTAGTTTCTGCCCTTACTCGATCTCGAATTGCACTACTCGACCTCGAGTTATTGATTCTCGATCCAGCATCGTCGTATCTTCTATGTGCAGGTGATCGACAAATATCAACCCGACGTCGACGACCCTACTCGATCTCGAGTAAGGCTTTGTCGAGATCGACCAAAAACCGCCGAGTTGCTGTTGCGCTGTTCGACTGTCCGATCTTCTGTCGAGTAACTGTACTCGAGATCTAGGACCTCTGTTGTCGACTTCTGTGAGATTTCTCCGCTGCCTAGGATCCGCTGACATGTTTCCTCGTGGATCGATCCTGACTTCCCGCTGCTGCATTAGGAGGAGGTCTTGTAATTATTTGCAAGGGACGGAATCTGGTTTGCCTTAGTTTATTTACATTCTATTTTGCATACTCGATTTCCTCCTACAACAATGTGATATGCACAAAGATGCGGGTTCAAATCCCGCATAGGCTATTTATGGGTGTCTTATGTTTGTTTTCGTTCATTATTAAAATTATAAAGTGAAAGAATAAAAGGATAAAGTGCATAAATAAGATGTTAAAGTGCACAGTTAAGATTATGAAGTGCATAAATAAAATGATAAAGTGCAAGAATTAAATGATGAATTGTTTGAATATAAATATGAAGTGCATGAATAAGATTACGAAATGCATAAATAAAATGAAAAAATGCAAGAATAAGATTGTGAAGTGCACAATTAAGATTATAAAGTGAATAAATAAAATGATTAAGTGCAAGAATAAGATGATGAAGGAAAAAATCAGATTTTAGCTCAAGAAAACATGAAACACAACAAATTAGACAAAATACAAGATTTAAGGGGAAAAATCAGATTTTATATTTCTAAAAAAAATCAAATTTATGAAACAAATATATGTACATCTTACCTGAATTGACAAAAAAAAAAACGAAAATAAGTTGTTAACTAAATCTAATCTTGCTAATTCTTGAATAAGACTATAAAGTGCAAGAATAAAATGATAAAATACATAAATAAGATTATAAAGTGTACAATTAAGATTATAAAGTGCAAGAATAAAATGATAAAATGTAAGAATAAAATGATAAAATGTAAGAATAAAATGATGAAATGCGTGAATAATATTATGGAATGCATAATTAAGATTATAAAGTGCATAAATAAAATGATAAAGTGCAAGAATAAGATTATGAAGTTTACAATTAAGATAATGAATTGCACTTTTATGAGAAAATAATACAAACTATTAAAATTACGCAATTTAGCCTATGTAGGAGTGGAACCCACATCCTGCGCATAAGCACATTGCTCTACCATTGAGCTAATAGGCTTTTAAAGCTTATTCAACACAAAAGGATTCATTAAAAACAACAAAAAAAAGCAGATTTTTTTCCCTATTTTACACCAAACTTGTATTAATTTCAAGCTAATAAACTTACATAACAAAACTGAAGTTCAGCACCTAATTCGATCACATCGGCATATGCATCACAATGTATGAACAACCCATGACAAGCTGAGCATTTACCGAGTGACCGACTGAATCACACCAGCACCAATTGTTTTCCCGCCTTCCCTGATTGTGAATCCCATCCCTTGTTCACAAGCAACTGGCCTAATGAGCTCCACAACCATTTTGATCCGGTCTTTGGGCATAACCATCTTTGACTCCTCGTCCTTGTCGTTCATAACTTTTGTCACTTTGCCTGTAACATCTGTGGTCCTCATGTAAAATTGTGGTCTATAACCTGAAAAAAAGGGTGAATGTCTACCCCCTTCCTCCTTCCCTTAACACGTACACAATGGCAACAAACTTTCAAACAGGAGTAATAGATCTAGGTTTTGCCAGCACCATCTCTCTCTGGATATCAGCCTTTTGGATGCCCCTTAACAGAATCCTGGCATTGTCCCTTACAAGGGCCTCATCCAGTATCTTCTAAAACATCTCCAATCCCGTTACTGTGATGGTGCTGATGATCCAAAAGAAATTCAACTTTTATCTTTCCTTTCATGCACAATTCACAACATGACAGATTAAACCACACATTAGAAAACATATACCAACAGAAGTTGGGGGGATCACAGAAGGTCTTATACTTCCCTAGATTTTTTTATGGCATATTCACAAAGCTAATATATACCCACAAAAGCATCTCAATGCAAGAACCACACAAATATAAATCATCTAGCCAAAGTCTCAACTGCAATTCATGTTAGCAACATTTAATTTACAAAGCTCGAAATCCCTAACCTCATAGTTTATTAGTTTACACCAATAGCATTACATGTAATGAGAAATTGAGAATCTCACAATCATCTAGGTTCTCTAAATCAACCAAATCAAACTTTTATAAACCCCTAAATTTATACAAATCTGCATAACCATCCTACAATCAAGAAACAATGCAGTAGAAAGAGAGAATTGAAATGGGGAAATTATTGAAGAATACATGCAAGAGGATTAAACCTGGATAAGTGGAAAACCCTAGCCTCTCGATCGAAGCAAATCACATTGAAAACCTTACTATTGGCCACCACCGAAATCTGCAACATTAAAAAGCATATGCGATTGAAGCAAAACTCAAATGAATCAGAAGAATAAGAAGAAAAAAAGCAACAATTTCTAAATGTTGGTGCCGGATCTGCAGGGTAGAGGTGGAGGAGGAGCAAAGCCGGAATCGAAAGGGGGATTTGAGCGCAGAGGCGGAGGTGGAGCAGAGCCGAACCAGCCGATATCGAAAGGGAGATCATTGAAACTTCCAGGAATAGGAGGCGAGAGTGGATGTAGCGGAGAAGGCGGAGTTGGCGGAGATGCGACCGATCTTCTGGGAGACCTCGGCTAGGGTTCCATTCGAAATGCAGGGAGGTTGGAAGCGGTTCAATGTTTTTTTTAAATGAACCGGCGCATGTCCTCTATTTTCATTTTAAGAGTTTTTTTCATTTTAAGCCCCATTTTCATTTTAATCTCACCTTACCATAGATATATATATATATATATATATATATACACATATGCTTACTGTATTTGTATATATATTGTGTATATACATTGTATAAATACATTGTATGTAAATACACATATATACACTAGATTTGCATGTGTATGTTCAATTGTATATATATATATATACTGTATTTGTTAAAATTTTAAAATTTGTATATTTAAAAATATTTTAGAATATATACACATATTTTGGAATGTGTATATATACTATATTTTATATATATATTTGTATACTTTAAAAAAAATTATGAAAATTCGATTCAATTATGTTAAAACCGAACCGAACACAAACCAAACCGGTAAATAACCGAACCGAACCTAGTGCTTTCGGTTCGTCTTTTCGGTTTGAAATTTTGAGATTTTCGGTTTCGGTTTGGTTCGGCCCGGTTCGGTTCGGTTTTAGACCGATGCACAACCCTAATTATAATAGCCTACCTCTCCTCAGTAACAAACTACTGATTTTCATTCATTCAATCGATTCCTAAGGTTGAGTTTTTTCGGTTTTCATGGCTTCCTCTTGCTATCTCTAAATCTGATTCTCGGATTCTGAAATGGTACCAGAGCTTGCATAGCTCGTGATTTTGTGGTTACGTTTCTCAGATTGCGATTTTCGTCTCGCAATTTTCTGTTTCTTTGTCTCTCTCTCTCTCTATAAATCCAGTTCTTGATTTCTTTAAAATGGATCAAAACAAAGCAAATCAACTGAATCCAAATGATGTTCTCTATCTGTATCATTCGGATCATCCAAGTTACAATCTGTCTACATAACTGCTAAGCAAAACCAACTACAATCATTGTCGTCGATCAGTGAAGGCGTCATCGGTTGCAAAGAACAAGATGAGTCTCGTCGACGGTAGCTTTCAGGTTTCAGATCTTGATTCATCTCAGTATCCGCAATGGAAGAGGTGCAACAGAATGGTGATTTCCAAGATCCTTCATTTTGTGGAGAAGGACATCGTCGAAACTTTGATGTACTTTCGGACTGCACATGAGATGTGGGAAGAGCTAAAGATGAGATTTAGCTCTCCGAACAGTACTTGCCTTTATCAGGTACGAAATGAAAATTTTCAATATTTCTTTGAGTGGATCGTCAATTTCATCTTATTTTACCAAGTTCAAGAAATTTTGGGACGAGTATTTGGATCTTGCTCACATGCATACCTCCACTTCTTGCGGTTCTGTCAACACAATGCCTAAGTTGCTTGCTAATCTGCAAGTGATTCAGTTTGTTGTTTGTTTACCAGATTCGTATAATTGGGTACGTACCAATATCATGTATGAAACCTACTCCAACTATGGGTGATGTCTATAGAATGCTTCTTGATGAAAAAAGCCAACGGGGGTTGAACAACTCTGGTTCAATCAATGAGAATGTTGTAGCCTTTAACTCATTTCAAAGGAACAATCAAAGCAGCAATCAGAATGGTAATCAATACAATCAGTTTAATGGTCAAAAGACAGGTTCTCATAATGGCAATCAATCGGGCAACCAGAATGGCACAAAGGGAAAAAGGCAATTACTTTTGTGATCATTGTAAAGTTGCAGGCCACTCAATCAGCAAGTGCTTCAAGATTCATGGCTATCCACCCAATTTCAAGGGAGATAAGTCAAAGAGATTCGTTGCTAATATTACAATTGATGAGAACAGTGAATCTACAAATGCTCCAGCTTTGACAACAGATTTTAGCTTTCTTAGCAAGCAAAGTAATGGTGAGGACGCCAATATGGTGGCAGGTAACGAATTCTATTTTAATGTCCATAGAAGTGTTTATAGCTGGGTCATAGATAGTGGGGTTACGCATCATATATTACTATTCCTAATGGTCACCAATCCAAAATTAGATTATCCTTCATGATGTGTTACATGTTCCTGAGTTTGCTTATAACTTGTTATTAGTGAGAAAGTTTGTTCATGATCTTAATGCTTGCATGTTGTTTACTCCTTCTCATTTTTTGATCCAGGACCCTTCAATGAGCAAGCCACATGTGCTTGGTGAAGTGTCCAAAGGATTATATCTTACAACTGTGAATTCCAACTCTGGAGAATTTGACATATCTGCTTTTAGGATTTTATCTTCTGCTATTAATGATGACCTAGATTGTAATAAGGCTTTTAGTGCTCGTGTTGTATCTCTTGAATTATGCCACTACAGGCTTGGCCATGAAATGTTTCATTTTGATTTTTTGAAGGATCTTACTAGACATTCTAAACCTCATGTATGTCATGTTTGTCCTTGTGTCAGACAGCACAGTAATTCATTTCCTGATAGTTCTATAAAATCTTTGAATTGTTTTGAGTTGTTACATGTTGATATTCGGGGACCTTATAAAGTTCCAACTCATAATGGTTATAGATATTTCTTAACTATTGTGGATGATTACTCAAGGGCTACTTGGACTTCTTTAGTTGCTGCTAAGAGTAATGTTTCATCTTTATTCAAGACTTTTGTTAGATTTGTTGGTGTTCATTTCAATGCCAAGGTCAAGGTCAAGATCATTAGATCATACAATGGTATGGAATTTTGTAGTAAAGAAGCACAGCAAATCTATGCAGATCAAGGGATTTTACATCAAACAACATGCGTGTATACTCCTCAACAGAATAAAGTTGTTGAAAGGAAGCACGAGCATTTATTGGAGACTACCAGAGCATTATTTTTCCAATCTAAACTCCCTATTGAGTAATGGGGAGAGTGTATTCTTACTACTACTCATTTGATCAATAGGTTTCCTTTAGCATCTGTGCAATTTAGAACTCCCTATGAGATTCTATTTTAGAAGAGCCCTAACTATTCTATGCCGAGGGCTTTTGGATGTTTGTGTTTTGTCGGTACATTAAAGGTTGATAGATCTAAATTTGATATGAGAAGTCCACCTTGTATATTTGTTGAGTATCCACATGGCCAGACACGTTACAAGGTTTTGGATTTAAAATCTCACAAGATCTTTTTATCTAGAGATGTTCAATTCCATAAATTTCAATTCCCCTTACATAAGATCAGTTTTGATACAAGCTTGCCTTTGTCAAATATCATAAGTGATTTACCTGATCATATATTTTATCCTAAAGCTGAGATCATTGCAGAGAATGTTGAAGATCATACATCACTAGAACAACAATGTCAAACAACACCACCAATTCCAGTGGCTCAGCAACCACATCCTCTTCTAGAAAATCAACCACCTCGAAGATCAATTAGGAATATGAGACCTCCTGCTCACCTACAAGACTACATTTGCAACTTTGGTTCAAATCTAGAAAAATTTCCTCTATTATCTGGATTTACAAATTCATTTATGTGTCTATCAGCTTCTATAAATGACTCTGATTCTCTTATTGAACCTAAGTCATTTACTAAAGCTTCTAAAGATCCTAAATGGATTGAAGCTATGAATAAAGAAATTGATGCTCTTCAATATAATAATACTTGGATCTTAGTTGATCTCCCTGCAGGTAAACAACCTATAGGTTGCAAATGAGTCTACAAAATCAAGTTAAAGGGTGATGGATCAATAGAGAGATACAAAACACGTCTGGTGGCTAAAGGATACACACAACGGTATAGAATTGACTATGATGAGACATTTTCTCCTGTGGTGAAAATGTCCACTGTAAAAGTAATTATTTCTATTGCATTAAATAAGGGATAGGATATATTTCAATTAAATGTGAATAATGAATTTCTTCATGGAGATTCACATGAAGAAGTGTATATGACCATGCCTCAAGGTGTTTCAAACCCTTTGAATAAAGTATGCTTGCGGAAAAAATCTTTATATGGTTTGAAACAAGCTGCAAGGCAATGGTTTAGTAAATTGTATACTACTTTGTTAGAATATGGTTTTGTTCAATCTAAATATGATCCATCTTTGTTTATCTCTCATACAAATGGTCATTTAACAATAGCTTTTGTATATGTAGATGATATAACTCTCACAGGATATGATATATCTCAAGTCAAAGGTCTCAAAAATCATCTACATGAGCTTTTCAAAATCAAAGACTTGGGGAAGCTTAATTATTTCTTAGGCATTCAAGTAACACACAGTGATAAGTCTATCATTCTTAGCCAGAGGAAGTTATGTTCAGAAATCATAAAGAAAGCAAACCTCGAAGACAACAAGACCTGTGTTACACCTTTGCCTACTAATTTTAAATTACAGTCTTTTGATCCTAATAATTTGATATATGATCCTACTAGTTATAGAAGTTTAGTTGGAAAGTTGAGTTACTTGACCAACACTCGTCCAGATATTTCCTTTTCAGTACAGGTGTTAAGTCAATTCTTACAAACCTCGGATGCCAATCATCAAGATGCACTTCATCACTTGTCAGATACATCAAAGGTACTATGCATTATGGGATCAAGTTACAACAATGATCATCAATCAAATTACAAGCTTTTCCAGATAGTGATTGGGCTGTCCAATTTCAAGGAAATCGGTGACAAGATATGTGGTTTTGTTTGGAAGCAATCCTATATCATGGAAATCAAAGAAGCAACCAACTGTTTCAAGGAGCTCTTCCGAGCCTGAATATAGAGCAATGAGTCAAGCACTTGCAGAAGCTACATGGTTGGTTAATCTACTTATGAAGTTTGGTGAGTCTAATTTGAAGCCAGTCACACTCAATTGTGACAACAAATCAGCCCTTCAAATAGCAAGGAATCCACTTTTCCATGAAAAGACGAAGCATATCGGGATAGACTGTCATTTCACGAGAGAGGAAGTCTTAGAGGGTCTTCTGCAACTCAACTATTTGCCAACTCAAAACCAGTTTGCTGATGTTTTAACAAAGAACATCCCAGTTGCACATCACAGAGAGTTACTCACCAAATTGGGAATGAATCTCAAAGATCATTCTCTAGTTTGAGGGGGGTTGTTGATACAAGCTCACTCGAGATCGAGCCAATCTGGGGTTGTTGATCATAGCCTTGAGTCACTCGAGATCGATGAAAGTTCACAGAGCTTTGGGTTTGTTATCTTTGTTAGTTGTAACTCACGTGATCAGCACGTGTTGAGCTTCATTTTAAAACCTTACCTCTCCTTTGTAACAAACTATTGATTTTCATTCATTCAATCGATTCCTAAGGTTGAGTTTTTTCGGTTTTCATGGCTTCCTCTTGCTCTCTCTAAATCTGATTCTCAGATTCTGAAAAAACTCTCTTATCAATCATCATCAATGACATTCAAAACACCAAAACATAACAAAATAAAAATGAGATACCAACAAGTATACATATTTCATAATGTAATTAATACACTAACCAACAAGTCATGTAGCAATTAGCTTGTACAATTGGCAAAAACTTTCAAACAATCTACAAACATGCTTGAAATTCACCAAATAGATAACGTAATTCATCAATTGAATATCGTATAAACTAGAAAAGGCAAATCGTAACGCAAAGCACGAACAGAATATAGAAAACGAAATCAAGTAAGAGCAGGAAAAAAGAAAAACCTCCTACATTACTTAAGACTCCAACACCACATTCCATGGAGACTATAGGTAAGAACATACAGGCCCGCACATAAGCAAGTTCAGTTCAGGTGGGCCGGTGGAACATGACCCCAATAAAATTTAGGGTCCAATATAGTATAAATTGTGTTTATATATATTCTGCTTCCATAAAGTAATACTCCATCCGTTCAAAATTATAAGTACTTTTAGACTTTTGCACACATATTAAGAAAAGTCTAAAAATATTATTTTTATACCTCTCATTAATTATCCACTACCATTATCAACCAATAACATTTCACAAAACAACTCAAAAAGTTACTTTTCTCTTATCCCAATGCCTTGAAAACCTAAAAGGATTTATATTTCTAAACAAAATTCTAAACCTAAAAAGACCTATATTTTTAAACAGAGGGAGTAGTAGTTTGAAATAGGGTGCTGGTTAACCAGTTGATTTTCCGCTCTTAATAAAGCGCCTCCACTCTCGAGTCCCGTGTTCGATCTCCTATTAACATTTTTTGTAGACATTGACAATAAAAATATGTTTTTATTTATTTTATAGGTTTTTTTAAGCTAATACTTAGTATGATGTTTAAAAACAATTTAATTATCATCATATTTGTAATTATTTTGATTTAACTAACTTAAAATTTAATCAAGATAGTTTATTTTGTAGATATTTATAAATATTGTATCATGAATATAATATTTTTTTCATTTTCAAGGAAATATTAATTTCTATAGACAATTTTTTTAAATAAAGATTATTTTCTTATATTTATCATATTCTTAATTTATTAATCGATATAATTTACTTTATTTTATTTTCGTACTGGGCTTCCAAAATATTTGGCAAGACCTTGAGAACAGACGCTCCCTGAATCCACCAAACTAAAGCAATAATAGGAGCAATGACAATTTCTGCATATCTAGATACCTCCCTGATAATATCCATGGGAACCATCCCATCCTCAACTGTCGCTGCCAAATCCTTGGACAAGTTGTCTAACGACCGTTTGATCTGTGCCAAAGCCAACAAGGCCTCATCTTTCCTCCTACTCTCATCTCCGTCGTACCACTGCCGTTGTCGCTTCCGAATCTATTGTCCCTTCCTCCGTTGTAATCGTCATGTAGTAACCTTCCTCTTCGCTCTTTGCTCGCGAGTCTCGCTCTTCGCTTTTCACCCCTCGTCTCCTCTCTCGCGTCATGCAATACTCTTAAATGCATTTAATGTTTTGTTTAAAAACAAAAATGTTAACAGAATGGAAGGAGGGGCACGACGTGAAAAAATTACAAACCTCGAGGGCATTTCGCGAATTATGTAAAATATTTGTACACCCGTCAAATTTTCCCTTACCTCAGGGCTTAAAGGCACTAGGCGAAAATTCCGAAAAAAAAAATATTGCAAAATTTCATTAAAAATAAAAATTAGAAATATAAAAAATAATGAAAAGTCAGACATTTTTAAAAAAAAAAACTTGATTTAATTGAAGGGCTATGTTTGACTTCAAACTTGTCTAATTAGGGTAAGTAGTTACTAAATATTCTGGAATGGCTCACCAGAAAGGACTTGTGGGTAGTACAGATAGGTCATCAGTTCGAACCCCGGATGGTCACTCTTTATTTACCAATTCAAGGGTAAGTAGTTACTAAAAGGAGTTTTTTAAAAAAAAACATGTCAAGTATTTTTTTTTTAAAAAAAATTGTCTGTCGGGTTTAAGCGCCTGACTATGCAAGAGTTTTTTTTTTTTAAATGACTTGCAGCTTTTAATTTTTTAAAAAAAATAAAATTTACCCATGCAATATTAAAAAAAAAAGATGACTTACATATTTTCAGTTTTTTCTTTTTTTAAAAAATAAAAAATAAATGTCGGGTCGGGACAAGAAAGACAATTTTTAGTTGTGTCCACATTAGTTTTTTTTTTTCGGAGAGTGATACACATACACTATGTGTATGTTTTAAATTGTACACCACCAACCATAAGTTGACATGCATGTGTATTTAAAAAAATAAAAAGTTTAAATGATACAGAAATGACAATGATGCGAGTATGACTGTTGCACACCTCTTGGATCAAAATAAAAAAAAAATGGAACAAACAGCTGCTAGACCAAATGTTTCCAACCCACATTGTTCAGCAGATTTTGAGCATCCAGGTCCCTGACTGGGATGCTAAGCATAAACTAATCTGGAAGCATTCTACAGATGGTACATTTACAACCAAATCTGCCTCCCAATCCTTAAATGAGGATGTTGGCCCTCATGACGATTCTGAGTGGATCTGGAAACTAAATGCCCCCCCCCCCCAAAAACGAAAAACCTCATATGGAAAATAGCGACAGATTGACTGGTTACAAAAGCACGACTAAACAAGTATATTAATAGAGTTCCCGGTCAATGTGCTTTCTGTGATATTGAAGAGGAAGATTCCACACACCTCCTCCTAAAATGTCCAACCACCATATCCATAATCAATACATATGAGCAAGAAACACATAGACAATTTATTGGCCTGAACTGCACGAATGGCGAAAATATAAATGTTAACCAAATTAGGAAAATCAATCCCCACTTTGAGGAATTATGTATAATCTAGCATAAAATCTAGGAAGCTAGGAGTGCCTTAATTAAAAAAAATTAGAGAATACAACATGGATTATTCTACTAATAAAAACAGCAATTCAGGACTGGAAAAACAAGATAAACCACAACCTAAACCTAAGGGTAAGAAGAGACAAGGTAGGAACATAAAATGGAAAAAGCTGGAACAAGGACAGATTAAAATCAATATATATGGATCTATCAACAACAGAGGGGAATGCAGAGTGGGAGGAATTGTGAGAGACTACAATGGAAATGTAATTGAAATATTTCAACATCAAGTTACTCAGGGATCGGTAACCCTAACCGAATCCCTTGCGTTTTGTGCGGGATTAGATCTAGCCAGAAGAAGAGGATGGAAGAACATTGTCATTGAAGGGGATAGCTTGATGGTAGTCAACACTATTTCTAATAAAGCAGTAGTGTCATGGGAAATTGCACGAGTAATCGAAAAGATCCAAAGACTCAGAGGAGCTTGCTCACCAGTACAAGTCAGACACTGCTTCAGAGAAGCAAATACAACAGCAGATTTCATAGCTAAAGGTAATCTGAATTGTAATACTTGTACTCTCCATTTTAACAGGGAACTGTGTAACATCATCCGTAGTGATGATCAAGGATGATCTTTACTTGTAAAGATATTCTAATTTTCGCCTACTGTAAAAAAAAAAAAAGTTTTAAATGATACCATCACCCTTCTTTTAAAAAAAAAAGTAATTGGGTCGTAACTTGCAACCCTTTCCCCGAGTTATTGGAGGAGAAGGGTGACCTCGGGTCAGCTATACCTTGTCCAGAAATTTGAAGGAAAGTGAGAGAAATGTAGTACAAACCTTAGCTTACGCCATTTCTAATTAATATGATAAAAGTATATTGTGGTAGTTGGACTACGTATTCCAAACTTTGAAGGGTGTGACTTGTGAGTTGTGAAGTACGTTACAAGTAAATTAAGTTGAAAATGTAAATTAAGTATTCTTATACATGTCCATACATTAGTTTTGTGCATGATTAGCTCACATCCAGTGACGGATCCACGATTTTTTTGAGAGATGACCTGAAAACTATAAGAGCAGAGCAGAGAGGGGAGCCATTATATACTATACTCGTAATTGAAATTGAAATGTGTAAATCAAGATATAATATACTTGTAGATTTTTTTTAATTTGATGTCAGAAACATACTATGAGAACAGAGAGGGAAGCCATAATATGACAAACACTACTAGAAATTTGTTATTTAACATCGGGTGTCGATGTCTTTCAAAAATAAATCGATGTCTATGTGGAGATGTAAAAAGTCAAAAGTTTTTCACATCGACCAGTGTTGAGAGGTTTGGTATGGGAATGTTCCTCACACATTGATTATAAAAGAGTAAAAATGATGGGTTATAAGGAAGGGTGAAACTATACACAATACCTTAAGCTTTTGTGTTAAGTTGGTGGATCCCGACCTTATAATCGCAAAAATCATAATAATAAATCAATGTAACCCGACACGTGTTTGCCTCCCGTTAACGGCCCGTCGGATATTTCACATGGTATCAGAACCGGGTTCGGCTGGTTCGTTGTCAAGTGTGAGTTGCACTTGATGGGGCGAGTTGAGAGGTTTGGAATGGGAGTGTCCCTCCCACATTGATTATAAAAGAGTAAAAATGATGGGTTATAAGGAAGGGTTAAAATCTACTTAATAGCTTAAGCTTTTGTGTTAAGTTGGTGGATCCCGACCTTATAATCGCAAAAATAATAATAATAAATCAATGTAACCCGACACGTGTTTGCCTCCCGTTAACGGCGCGTCGGATATTTCACAGTCAGAACCCGATGTCTTTGTATGTTATAACATCGTTTATATTTTAAATCCGATGTCTTTGTTATCATATAACATCGATTATAAAATATAACTAATGTTATAACATACTAAGACATCGGCTATTACCCGATTTTAAAAAGTTTCAACTTTTTACATCCCCACATAGACGCGGTTTGAAACTGCGTTTCTTTAATTTATTTTTTTCCTGATTTTATTTCCGTTTAACATTTTAGGGCTTCTGAATGACACGCGGTCTCAAACTGCGTTTCTCTGTGCAGCCTGCAAAAAATATATATTTTTGTAAATAGTTTCAATGCGCGAATATTTTCATAATATTTTAATTTTTAATGAATATTTTGTAAAAAAGGGCATCATTTGGGGTATAAATAAACATTAAAAAAATAAATTGTATATTCTTATATTAATATGTTTATAAAATTTTATTTAAATAATACAGATAATTAAAATATTGATTGTCCATAGAGATGTGAATTACATGCTCTACTTCCTACTCAGAAGCGGACCGTGGGATAAGCAAACCCATCAATCGCTGGAAAAAAATAATATTGCTGTGTAATTTTTTTAGTAGGCTTAATTTGATGGGCCAAAATCAATCAAGCTCATGTATATATACCTAAAATTAAACTATGATGGAAACTTTTCACCTTAATCTTTCTCCAAATTCTCTCTAGCATAGTATCATGTGTGTCTCTAGAATCTCTACCAATTTCTCTCAACTATTGTACGTCTAATTTGTCTCATAATTATGTTTTTACTTTTTAGTATTCATGTGAGTCTTATGGCTATTACAACTTTCAATTTCATATGCTTTAAAATTGTGTTATAATTTGATTGTAGAAAATGAAATTACTGGGTTTTATATCGTCTATTGTTTATACTTTACATAATTCATTCTTTTAAAATTGACAATTTTAAAATCTCTTTTAAATTCCTAATGAAATAATCTCTCCGTTAATTAAAACATGTCGTTTTAGACATTTGCACATTTTTTAAGAAAGCAAATAAAAGCAAACAAAAATGTACTTATACCCCTAATTATTACTTTACTTCGTCTCAGACGAAGTAGGGAGGACTAGTGAGATTTCGAGTGCTACATTAAGGATTTCGTCTCAAACGAAGTAGGGAGGACTGGTGAGATTTGGAGTGCTACAGTAGGGATTTCGACAGCCTGGCTCGGGTTCGACAGTCAACTATAGAGGTCGGGCTCGGGTTTGATACCCAGAGAGATGAGAACGAGAACGAAGATAGGCTCGGGTTCGACAGCCAGAGAGAATTCGCCAGGTTCGACAGTGCGCCCGAGGGATTTCGCTAGGGTTGATAACCTAAAGGAAGAGTGAGACGACGAGAGGTGCTCTCCCTGGTGGCGGATCAAGGACGACGACACTCACTCACAAGGGAGATAGTGAGGGTGAAGAAGATGACAGCTCCATGCAACTTCCAGGATTAGGCTGCCGGAGAGAGGAGATGAAGGGCGGAGTCGGGATTCGGTCACCGGATAGTAGAGGTTTGCAGCTTCCACCGGGGGAGAGTGGAGGAAGGGTCGGTTTAATGAAGAATGAAGGGCCTTCTAAATTTGAGCGGGTGTTCAAAATGAATTCATGTTACGTTCCCCGGCCGCCTTCTAATTTTTTTTGATAAAACACATATTTAACATATGTCGAATAAATCAGACAATGTCTATTATTTTATTTACATTGAAAATTTAGAAACAGATGTTAAAAAACTTTTTCACATGGCAGATTTTTCTAACTGATGTTAATGAACCGATATTAAATAACAGAATTCTATTAGTAAAAGCCCAAAAAAAATCACTTTAGTGACAAATTTAAACATGAATAATTAACATCATCAAATACAACAAAAGCAACAAAAGAGAAAGATAGTTGTATCCAATATCAACAATGAGGTGTCAAAGCTCATGAAATCGTGATTTGTATTCCATAAAAAGAAGATCGGTTACAGATTTTGATGAAACATTGGAACCTGCAAATTCTCAAATACAGAATTGTTCTCTAAAATGAGTGTTATCAACAAAGGGTGAACAATGCAAAGATACCCAACAAAAGAAACTATGGACTCTAGTTGCAGCATTTGTTACACTTTCTTCACTGGTCTGAAGCAGATCCTCCAATTCAATAACATTAAGCTAAATTAAAGCTCACTAATAATCATCCACCCACTATTTCACCAATCGAACTCTTTTTTCACTATTTACATCATATCTAAAATGAGTGTAATCACCCACTGTTTGTCCATATTATATATTCCTAAAAAAAACAATCCCCAACTCACAAATTCAATTCACAAACCCGAAATTCAATTAAAAAATTCACAAATTGATTCTCAAAATCACAAACCCTAATTAAATTTTCACACAAACCCTAATTAAAATTTCAAAAAAAAATGATTCTCAAAATCACAAACCCTAATAAAAATTTCACACAAACCCTAACTAAAATTTCATAAAATTGATTATCAAAGTCACCAACCCTAAACAAATTATTATAAATCTCATATCAAATTTAGAGTATAAATTGATAAAATATAAGCTATATGGTGCAAAAAAAACCGAATCTTTTCAATCGAATTTGGGAAGAATGTTCAACAGTTCAAGGGGCTGCAGTAGTGGTGAGTTGGGGACTAGTAGCTAGCACTCAGCAGCAATCGCATGCCAGCAGTCGTGAGAGGAGTCGTTGTCAATGCCACGCTATAGAGGATCCACAACCATTGAGCGTCGGAGCGTGGTGCTAGCTGCGGTGGCCGTCGTGGCCTTTGCAAATCAACCTTAGTAATCGGTTCTTTGATTCATTCAATTCAAAATGTTTATTTGATTCATCTAATTCAATCTGTTTGATCGGATACTCCTTTTAGTTTAATGCATAGCAATAAACCTTAGTAATCGGTTCTCCGTTTGTTGAAATTCAAATTTTCTCTGAAATTTTTCTTGAATTTATCAACTATTCGGTAAGTTCAGATTCGCTATTCATTGATAAATTGCTAATTTGCAATAAGAAGTATATGGATTATTGATTGCTCGTATGATTCACATGAACATTCGTTTGAAAAGAAATAATTATTCGTGTGATTCTCGTGATTATGCGATGGAAAATCATGAATTATTCACATGTATGTGACCAAACCTACCTAGGATGGGAAAGAATTCATGGCATTGAGTAAATTGGAGGAATTCATGGCATTGAGTAAATTGGAGGAATTGAATTTACAAGATTTCATAACATTGAGTAAATTGAAGGAATTGAATTTTTCTGTTGAATTATGTGACATCAAGAGGAAGAAGGCCATACTACCTATCATACAAACAATAGCTGACATCGCCGTACAAGAAATTGAAGACCAAGAAAATCAAAAGGCATTTGAATATGATGAGTACTTCAAAGACATATGTGTTTTTGAAGAAAAGGCAGTTGACAACACATATGTGTCATTGGATTATGAGTATTAATATGGAGATGATTCTGATATAGTGTTGATGATAATGTGGCTGAAAAAGACAACCATGCAGTTAGGATTACAATGGCAGATGGAGGAGACACTGAATTTGAATATGATGAATCAAACTACAATGGACAAGACATCCAAATATGGTTTCAAAGGTTTGCTTCAATGAAAAGGAAAGGGAACACAATAGAAGAATACAATCCTGATATTTCCTATAGTGCTCACATTGACAATTTTGGAAGCTATAAGTCCACATCTGACAGACTGATGAATATCAGGAAGATATTTGAATCTAAGCAAGCAGTAAAGGATGCTATATATATATCATGTTGATGACTGATATATTTGCCTTTGAGGTTAAGAAATCTACTCCACGATATTTCATAGCTAATTGAGTGTATAGATAACAATTGCGGCGGGAGGTGCACTAAAAAAAGCTCTATTCAGATAGTCATGGGGTAATAGTATTATACGATGAAACACGCACACATGCAGTTGAGAGATTGGATTTAGACATTGCAGAAAAGCTACTTACTGGAAAATATACCCAATTGCATTTGGGATTGTTGATTTAGAAAATAACAACTCCTGGAATTGGTTTTTCCAATAGTTGAAAAAGGTGATACCACAAACAGAAGATGGAGTATTTGTCTCAATTAAGCACACAAGCATATCAAAGGCAATTTCCGAGGTTTACCCAAATGCTATACACTTCATATATACATGGCACCTTAAGCAAAACATCAAGGTGACGTTCATGAAAAAGAAGCTATGTGAATTGTTCCAATAAGCAGTAGAGAGTTACACGATTATAGTGATTCCAACCACTACTTTTCACAGATAACACAAATCAACAAACAGTTGTCAGATTATTTGATAGAAGAAAGGGTTGAACGATGGTTTAAAGCACATGTACGGGGAAGACAGATACAATATCATGACATCAAACAATGTCGAGAGTTTAAATTATATAGTAAGGGGTAAGAAATCATACCATATAGTTGTCATATTGAACTATCTTATAGAGAAGTTGATAAAGTGGTTCCAAGAAAGAATGGAAAAGGTTGATAAAAACGCAGAAGGGACGAAGCCAACAATTGTGAAAAATGCGTAAAATATTGTAACAACAAGCTGGAACATACAATGTTCAAACAATGAATGGGTTCCAATTTGAAGTAGTGGGGGAAGGGACAACAACAATAGTTGATTTGTCAGCAAAGACATATACTTGTAAAGTGTTTGACTTGCAAAAGATCTCATGCATACATGCTCTTACTGCTATAGAACACATAAAGGCCCATGTGACACATTTCATTGGAAGCTTTTACACTAAAGAAGTTTGGCAGTTAGCTTACAATGAGACAATTTCCCAGTAATACAAGAGGATGAATTAAATATTCCTATACAAATAAAGCAGAACAAATGTTTACCCCCTCTAAGAAGAAAAAGAATCGGATGACTAGGTACGAAAAGGAAGATATGCATTAGAATTCAGATGAAGGACAAGATATGCATTGGAGAATTTAGAAGAAGGACAACACAAAGAACACAGTGGTTGAGAAGAAAGAAGAATCAAGAGAGCCCCTAGCTGAGAAAGGATGACAAGGAGCTGACAAAGTATCAAAGTCCGACTAGGACTGATGATTGAGGGTCGTGTGCGCGGGCGCATCCTAAAATCAATTAACAATAGAAGGAGTAGCTCACCGACTTATATACTAAAACTTGTTATGCTCAACTTTCGATGTGGGACATTTTATCCTTTCACGTCTTAACACAAAAGATGAGTCCAAGTAGCACGAGAAAGGGTGAAAACTGACAAAGCATGACAAATAGCTAACAAGGAAAAATGAGAGCAAGTAGATGAGAAGAGACCATATACTCACAAATACATATTATATTTTTTTTTACTAACCAACTCTTATATAATTAATTTTTTAGCAAGTATTATGTCTATTCATTTTTCAACATATTCCATATTTGGGAAAAAAACCAACATATATATAATCAGCATACATTATTTTATCTTACTATATAAAAGCCTAAGTTCAATATTACTGTTCATCAATACTGATTACAATTTTATCCTTCCGTTTGCTTCATCTTTATAGAATGATGCAGGGGTGAATTAGAAATTATGTTGGGCCAAGGCAGTTGTTTCCGCATTCTTTCTCCGTCCACCGTCCACGTCTCCAGTCTCCACCGCCCTGGCCTCATCTTCTTCATGTCCCATCCTTTCCCAGTTTTATTCAACGTACCCTAAACCCTATTTTTTCATCTTTCTTCTGAAACTTGCTAGATTCTTTTAATTATCGGTCGATTATAGAGAAGGTCTGAAGCAGCAAGAGGCGTCAGTTGTTGTAGGGTTTGCTCTGGCGGTGAGCCCCTCTAATTAGTCAATTTTCTCCTGTTGGTGGTTGGGTTGGAGCTGAAGCTGACGATGATTAGAGTGGTGTTTTCATGGGAGTCGATTACAAGCTCCGGATGGTTTACGAAATCAACAAACCCTACCCTAGGGCTGGACCACCGTTGGTTACACCTCCTGAATCGACCCTCTGACTCTTTGATTTCGCTAGGCGCCAGCCCACAAAGCCTCTCCTCTCCCTCTCGGTGACTCGGTCTATCAATCTCCCCGCTATAAAGGACTCAAGGTTTGTGCTTGTGTCTTTGTCATTGTTTTATACTGGTTTTGAATTACTGAATTTAATTTGTTCTTAAAAGACTGTTAGGGATAAGTTGTAATTTGGTTAATTGGGATTTTTGGGATGATAGATTGATGCCTAATTTGGTTGATTCACACAGCCTTTAGACTTTACTTGCTTGCTTTATTGAAATCAAAGAGTCATCATCTTCATCAATTGTTGAAGTAAAATCGGTGATTTCTTCCAAAAAACCTAATTTTTTACTTCATTCTCTATTTTTGATGAAAGACAGTATATAACTTCCTTCCTTAATTCTTTTATGATTGAATGGTGATCTAGAGTTCGATATTTGTAACAAACATGTTCCAATGTATTCACCAAAGCCTTTTGCTTGCAAACAGGTAAGGTTTTGTCAAAATTGAAATCAAGCAAAGTACGAGGTCTTATCTGCAGACCAAAATGTTGGGAAAAAAAACAATCGGATACAAGGCAAAGAAGATTTGAAAAACGGGTAAAGCTTCTCTAATTGTAGATTTATACACGTCAATTAAAAAAATCCTCTTTTTCTATCATTTATAAGAACAAGGAAAGGTGAAGACCTTTACAGCACCACAAAATGAATAAATTTTTTACCAATAATTATAACAATTAAGATAGACAATCTATTTGTAGTGATGGAGTGTTGAATTGTTTAATTCAAGAGCAAAGGTGGATTCTCCAATCCGTTTACAATCTCAGTTGTTATCATCTTCACCAGATTCAGGTTTGAAGATGGATAATTCCTTTTACCTTGCCTACATATTATTTATCAATTTCATTTAAATTTTCATCTTTTTTTTTGTTTAATTTAATTGATTTCTGAAATTTGTGGGGTTCGATCCATGGAAACTTCTGTCGGTTGAAATTCATCACTACAATTGTTTAAAGCCTTGATATTGATTGAATTATAATAGTTTAGTGATGTGTTTCCATTTTATTGAATCTCTCTGATTTCAATTTGAATCTTGTGTAAATTTACCTTCTCTGATTATTCTCAAAGTGTTTGTCCTCTCAAAATAGTTGTGCAAGGTAATCAGCAATGTGAGAAGTGTACCCATAGTCCCGTGGAGCTTGTTGACTCCATTAAAGTAAGATTTTTTTTAATCTTTCAATGCATACATGTTTTACTTGTTATACCCCTTGTAATATTCATATCCTCTTGCAGACAAGATCAAAAGATGAAATCTGCTAGATCATGTTCAGTCTTACATTCAACTAAATAACCAATTATATTGTTGAGAGCACGGGTGGCAAAAAATAGATCATTACTTTGGAAGTGCATTATAATTTGTGATGGTAATCCCAAGATATAAATAATTTTGCCAATAAAATGCATTACTCAAATTGAAGAGCATCTCCTTCCATGTTAAAACAAATTGAAGAGTCTGCATCTCCTTCCATGTTAAAACAAATCTTAATTTTTTTTGTGAAAGATAAAAACGAAACTCAGATCACCTTAACAAGTCTCAGTACCAAAAAAAGGTAGAAGGCCAGCATAAGAGTTTTTTCTAATAACAACTTTTTTGATTCATTACGTGCTTCAACTTAAGATGAATTCTAAGCAATGATAGTATTTGACTATTTGATAACGTGTGATTTTATGAATAATTTTCAGTGAAAACAATCGTTTTGGCCTATTTTAGTGTGGAGACAAGACAATCCTTTACAACAATGAAGTGGTTGTCACTGATTAATAACCAAACAAGTGTTGCTTCATTGCAAATATTTGGGAGACTGCCTAGTTCATGTTAATTAATCCCATTTATTGCTTTATTTAATTTCTCGTTTTTGAACTTTGAGCTTGTGAAATTAAGGTTTAGTGGATTTTGTAGAAGTAACATTTGATGCGGGTGCTTGTTTAGCAAATCAGTACTGAAATTAGTTGTTTGGAGCTTGATGGGTGGATTTGGTTTAATGTAGAACATGGAATTGGGTGTGGAAAGAGTGCAGGTAGGAGTAAAAATCAAGAGCCATCGAGGTGCAAGAGAACAGATGGTAAGAAATGGAGGTGCTCAAAAGATGCAGTTCCTGATCAGAGATACTGTGAGAAACACTCCCACAAAGGGCGCCCCTCCCGTTCAAGAAAGTTTGTGGAATCAGCATCAACTTCATCAAATTCGACTCGGTGGATTAGCAATAAGAACATGTTGATTTCATCTCTGAATTCAGCATCAGCCATCAGCTTTGCATATCTCAACATTAATCCACAGTTTCTTTACCGGACCTCTCCAGCAATATTCATGCCTCAATATCATCTCATTCCCTCTGAATACAACAACTCCAGGTGAGTTTTTCTATGTTTGTTGTTCATCATTTGAGTATCTTGATTATCCTTGAAATTGTAGGGAGTCAAATAGTAGTTTACATGCTCCAATGCTATGTGAATTCTTTATTTGTCTTTTATGTAATTGTTGAAATTCTGTTTGGTTCCCTAAGGTTTTGCCATTTTTCATGTCGTTACCCTTAACTTTGATATTTTCCACATGATAACCCAAAAGACTTTGATTATGTTTCTAACATATGCCCTAAGCTCATATGTTAAGAACATCAGTTTGGCAAGTTTCTCCCTAAATAACAATGTTTTAACCCTAAAGATTTGTTTTAAAAATGGCTAAATATGTGAATCTAGGGAAATCAGAAAACCTAAAAAATAAATGATATTTAGTGACTACCAAGGCTAGATTAGGGAATTTCCTTTGATTATAAATATCCAAGTCAAAAGATGGAGCATGTGATGCTTGGGAAGGAGCTGTCTGAATTCTCTGTTTTTACAGTGTTAAGGCATTGTTTTGTTTTGGCATAAACAAATGTTGGCGAGTACTTGAATGCTTTTTGTGTACTTCTTATTTTCTTGTATGTTTGTGGCCTTGTTAGACCCAAAAATCAAATTCAGTAATTCACTATTTGAAGGTCCCCTGATTGGTTCTTCAAAAGGGAAGCTAAGTCCGTTGCTGGTGTACCAGTTGCTTCCCCTTTCTTAGGGCGGCATCAAATGGCTCCTGTTGCAAATCCACCTTCCACAAGAGCCAGTGGAAGTGATTTCTTGGGCAATGAGCAAACTCACTCCCCATTGCCCAGACAATTCCTCGACGAAGGCGCTTCCGATAGCAGCCTGCTCACCCTTTTGATGGGAGGTGGCGAGGTCGACGTCTGCAACGAGGAGACTGAAGACGCGTCTGCTGCACAGCTAGGCATGGGGTTGTTCAATTCCGAGAGGGATGGCAACATTGACGCTCACTTGAGTGAGAGATACGCGTGGATAGGCTTGTTGGCTCCCGGTGGGCCTCTAGCGGAGGCCTTGTGTCTCGGGATTATAGAGGCAGGTAATGCTGAAGGCGGTGCTGACAACGCAATAGGAAGAAATGATTCATTTGCTCTCCTTATAGTCTGTCTTTGAACCGATATCATGTAACTTGATATGCACTCATACATACTTAAAAAATATGACAACGTCGCGTGCGGCTACTTACCTAGTAAAATAAAATATAAGTCTAACAAACATAAACTAATTTGTTCATTAGAAAACACAAACACAAACAACAAAATCACCCCATACTTCACAACCATCTCATTATCAGCTCCCTTAACTTATTGCCTGCAACCCCCCCCCCCCCCCCACTCCGCTTTAGGGTTGTTCATCGGTCTAAAACCTAACCGAATCGAATCGAAAATCTCAAAATTTCAAACCCAAAGCCGAACTGAAAGCATTAGGTTCGATTCGATTATTTACTGGTTCGGTTTGTGTTCGGTTCGGTTTTAACACAATTGAACCGAATTTTTATTAACAAAAAAAAGTATACAAATATTCATAAAATATGTGTATATATTCCAAAATACTTTAAAGTATACAAATTTTAATGATTTAACCAATACAGTGTTATATACATAGACAAATACAAAATACATATACATGCAAATATACAATTACAAATATACATGCACATGCAAATATATTCTAAAATATGTGTACATATTCCAAAATACTTTAAAATATACCTAGTTTTAAAGTTTTAACAAATACAGTGTATATATACATATACAATTACAAATATACATATATATGTAAATATATATACAATGTATTTATGTAGTGTATAACAAAATTCGGTTTAACACAAACCGAACCGAAACCGAAAAAAGAAAATTCTCGAACTGAAAAAATTCAGTTAGGTTCGGTTCGGGTCGGTTTGTGTTGGTTCGGCCCAAAAATTCGGTTTGGACCGAATCAGGAACACCCCTACTCCCCTTTCATCTCATCATAACCAACAACATTATAACTCCCATTTTATCTTAATCCCCACGATGCCCCCAAACTTTGTCGATCAGCTACACCAAACCCTTTATCAACTCCTTCATCGGTATTGTCAGTCCCATCCTTGTCAGCTATATATTCAAATACTTTATAAGATACTTGAGCTGATGAAAATCTAAAGCGGACAAACAACATAAAAAACACACACACACATATAATAACGCCAAAAAATGATAAGAAAAAAAAACGAACAAATTTAAACTAGAAAAAAAATCAAAAGAAAATACTCAAACTGAGCTGAGTTTTATATGAATCCAACTCAGAAACAATAGTACAACACGTATTAAAAGACATTAAAAATAGAGTTAAATAATTTAAATAAAACAATTCATAATACAAACGAACGGTGAAATAGCCAACCCTGGGCGCCCTCACCTCTGTCCGACGGAAATTGTGAGATAAGTTAAATCATGGTGACTCAACCGGTAACAAAGGTCTGGGACCTGTGCTCACTACGCACAAGTAGTCCCGTTGGTGGGCATTGAGTTAATAAGGGAAGAAACTTTGTAATTTTGGGTGATTTTTCTTTTCCAAAGGATTTGTGAAAAACCTAAATTTTATATTTAAAATTATAAGTGTGGCAAACGGAAAAATGAGCCTAGTCTAATAGAAATAACGAGATTCTTAATCTTAATTTTGTTGGAGGGGGGAAATGAGAAAATTAATGTGTGGAAAAGGGAATTTAGACTAAAGAGAAAGAACAATTCTTAATATTAATTTTATTGGAGGGAAAAACGGAGACAAAATTAATGTGTGGAAAAGGGAATTGAGCCTTACACCAATGACAAATAACGAGATTCTTAATCTGCACTATAATCATTTTAATTAAGTTGTATTGAATCAACTCTATATGTTAAATAGCTTCTTCTTTTTTTGAATAATATATGTTAGATAGCTATAAAGTTATGTGATGGTGTTTTGCCTAGTTAATAAGGCCTTGATCACTCAACTAGAATCACCTCACTCCCACTGTATTTCATTTGCATTTCTACTGCATTTCTATTGTTCATTTACAGTGGTCATTCTCTTTTGTCTGGTAGTGTAATAAGGGCTTTGTCCCATTCGTTTTTATCATTTGCTAGGCACATGGACATCTGTAGGACGGAATATATATTCAGAGCCTGCATCCTTCACTTTCGAGTAGGGTTTTGGGGATTGCAACCGCCCCTAATGAGAGCATTCAATACCATTCATGACTTTGTCTTATGTTCTTTATGATTCTACCTGATATTTGATCATGTTTTGCTTGCTGTTGCATATTGATCATATTATTTCATATGGTATCAGAGTTTGAGGGCTTTATTTGGTGATTTACAGCTTATTTTTAGTGTTTTCAGCATAGTTTATGTTTACTACTGGTGAGAGGAATCGACCAGAAGAAAATTCAACTGAAGAGATGGTTAATCAAGGTAATCCAGGGGATCCTTTGTTTTTAACTAATTTTGATCATCCAGGGGCTCAACTTGTAGCTATTCCATTTGATGGGAAGAACTACATGACATGGAGTAGAGGAGTCACAATGGCTCTTGGGGGAAAATGCAAACTTGGATTCATCAATGGATCCTATGTTAAACCAGCTGCTGGCTCTGCTGATTTGGAGAAATGGATTCGTGCAGACTACATGGTGAGATGTTGGTTGCTTAATTCTATGACTTAAGTCTATTGCTGAGGGCTTGATGTTTGTTAAGTCATCCAAAGGTTTATGGGATGAGATTTTGGAGACATTTGGGCAATACAATGCTCCTCTAATTTTTCAGATTAGGAAGAGACTTGGAAACCTTGTGCAGGGAAACATGAATGTTGCAGACCTATATAATGTATTCAAAAGAAACTGGGATGAACTGCAGGTTCTTGAGAATATGCCAGAGTGTTCATGTGGTGCTATCGTACTGCTTGTAAATGTGATTTAAAAAAGAAGCTTGAGGAAATTGAGTCAAGGAACAGATTGATGCAATTTCTTGTTAGTTTGAATGATAATTATGATGCAGCCAGGAATTCCATCTTAGCCACTGGTCCTTTACCAAGCATTAACAAAGCTTATTATATTCTCCAGCAAGTTGAGAGAGGAAATGAAGCCTTAAATGGTACATCTAGTCCTTCAGAGATCTCTAATGATTCTAGTGCCATGGCAGCTAACAGAGGAGGGACTTTCTTTCAGTACAAGTCTCCAAGGACTGGAAATACCAACAGCAACAATCCTCCATTCAACAAAGAGTGGAAGGATTGGAGTGAACTAAAGAGAATCAAGCAGAATTCTAAATGTTCTCATTTCAGCATGAAGGGGCATACAACAGATCAGTGTTTCAAGCTACATGGAATTCCAGATTGGTTCAAAGAATTGAAAGAAAATGAGAGGAATGGGAATGATGGTAGAAGCTTAACAAATACAGCAGGATCAGTTGGTAACCAGATGCAGAACAGTCCTCTAGATGAGGATAATACAGATGGGAATGTTGACTCAGGAATGGTAATTGCAGTGTATCAGGAAGTTTTGAAGAGGATGAGAGGAAAGGGGCAAGCTGAGAGTAGTAGTGGATCTTTTGCAAATTTTGCAGGTACACTCTATATTACTAATGCCAATATAGCTTCTAAAGGAACATTATCTGATGAATGGATAATTGATATTGGAGCCACTGGCCATATGACCCATGATTCTCAAAGCATGTTCAACAAGAGGAAGTTGAACAATCAGGTCCATATAGGGATGCCTGATGGATCTATAAAAACTGTAAATGATGTTGGGATGTTGCAATTAACTGGTGATGTCACATTGGGTGATGTTCTGCATGTATATGAATTTAAACACATATTATTGTCTGTTGGAAAGATTCTTGATGATACTAATATGATAGCCATATTCACAAGGTCTCATTGTTACTTCCAGGACCCTGGATCTAAGGAGGTGCTGCTGACATGAATCCGAAGACATGGCTTATATAAGATTTTCTCATAACCATCCTCTCTAGAATCAGTGGATCAGTTTTTGTTGAAAAGTTGTAATAAATTTAGTATGAATTTTGAGACTATTCATGCCAGACTTGGGCATAGCTCTTTGTCTAAGCTAAAACATTTAAAAATGTTTAGCTCTTTGCAGTTGAATGATTTCCATTGTGAATCATGTGCTTTATCTAAGCACCACATACTTCCTTTTCAAAGGAGTTTAAATATTGCCAGTAGACCTTTTGAATTGATTCATATGGATCTATGGGTTCCTTATCATACTGCTACTTATAATTGCTATTCTTATTTTCTTACTATTTTGGATGATTGCACAAGGGTCACATGGACCTTTTTATTGAAGAACAAGATGCATGTGTTCAATGCAATTACAGACTTTATGGCTCATGTTTCAAATCAGTTTGGGGTTTCAGTCAAGAATGTGAGGACTGATAATGGAACTGAATTCTTGCAAAGGCAGTGTACTGAATTATTTACTTCTAAAGGTATCATTCATCAGAGATCAGTGTCCTATACTCCTCAGAAAAATGGGAGAGTAGAGAGAAAACATAGACATCTTGTAGAAACTACAAGATGTTTAAGAATTCATGCAGGGCTCCCTATTAGGTTCTGGGGTGAATGCCTATTAGCTGCTACTCATTTGATCAATAAGATGCCCACGGAGATCCTAGATTGGATCACTCCTCATCAGAAATTGTTTAAGAGACCTGCTACTTATGAGGATCTGAGAGTGATTGGTTGTTTATGTTATGCTCTTGTGCAGCATGATAAAAGAGATAAAATGAAAGAAAAGGCAAAAAGATGTGTTTTGCTCAGATATCATTTTGGTCAAAAGGGTTACAAACTCCTAGACATGGAAACAAGGAAGGTGTTTGTTAGCAGAGATGTCATCTGCAGGGAGGATGTCTTTCCTTTCAAGGACAATCTAGAGAGGCAGTCAACTAATCAAAATGTAACTGAACCTGTGTTACCTTTAGTGAATCCAGCTCCAGATGGAGGGGATAGCTTGCAGGCACCCTTGACAATGACAGATACAGATTCTTCTTCTCCTAATGGATATCAAAATGTTGAAGTTAGTCCACCTTCTATGCCATCACAGGTTGCGGATTCTATGAGTTCCACTGGGAACAATGACATTGCACCAGTTGATTTTCTAAATGACTTAGATGCCTTTCCTCCATTAAGAAAATCCACCAGAGAGCATGTGGTACCAAGGAGATACCAGGATTTTTTCTGCAACAATGGCAGAAACAGGTCATCCCTATCTTAGTCTTTTCTGGTTGAGTGCCTTGGTGAAGAGATGCATAGTGATCCTGAGATTTTGAAGTCCTTTGCTTGTATGGCTAGTGAGCCAGAGCCATATACTTACAAACAAGCTGCTCAGCATCCTAAATGGATAGATGCCATGAATACTGAGATCAATGCTCTTGAGGAAAACAACACATAGGAGCTTACTAATCTCCCTGTTGGACAGAGGGCAATTGGAAGCAAATGGGTCTATAAGATAAAATATAGACTTGATGGCACTATTGAAAGATATAAGGCAAGGCTTGTGGCTAAAGGGTATAATCAGATTAAGGGAAAAGATTATAAACATACATTTTCACCTATTGTTAAGTTTGCAACTGTGAGGATCTTAATTGTAGTAGCCACCATTAAATAATGGCCATTGTATCTGTTTGATGTGAACAATGCCTTCTTACATGGACAACTTGAAGAGGAAGTCTATATGATTCCTCCTGAGGGATATACTATAGCCTATAAAGGTCAAGTTTCCAAGTTGAAGAGGTCTCTTTATGGTCTCAAACAAGCTTCTAGATAGTGGAACACAGAGTTGTGCAAATTCTTATTGAAATTGGGATTCATTCAGTCTTGTGAAGACTATTCCTTATTCATCAAACATGTTCCTTTTGGCATTGTGGTGGCACTTGTATATGTTGATGATTTACTGATTACAGGGGATGATGAATCAGTGATAAAATCCACCAAAGAAGCTTTACACAAAGCCTTTACCATCAAGGATCTTGGTAAGGCTCGATACTTGCTTGGCTTGGAGATAGTGCATGATAGAAAGGGCACTCTTTTGCATCAGAGAAAGTACATTCTTGACATTGTGGAAGATTGCAACATGTTGGATTGCAAACATGCACCTTTTCCTTTACCTCGTGGATTGAAATTGTCCACTGATTAAGGTTTGATTTTGTCTGATCCGGAGAACTACAGAAGGATTGTTGGACGATTTCCCTTCCTTAATTTGTCTAGACCAGACATATCCTATGCACTACAGCATCTAAGTCAGTTTATGGTTGAGCCACGACAACCTCACTATGTTGCTGCTCTGCACATGTGGTCAGATATTTCAAAGGCACGTTATCAGTAGGATTACATTATGCTAGAGACTCATTACCTATCTTAGCTGCTTATTGTGATGCTGATTGGGCTGCATGCCAGTTCAGTGCTAAGTCTCTTACAAGATACTATCTGTTCCTTGGTAAGTCTCTTGTTTCATGGAAAACTAAGAAGCAAGTTACAGTTTCCAAATCATCTGTTGAAGCAGAATACAGAAGCCTATCTACTTCTACCAGTGAACTAGTCTAGGTTGAAGGTGTCTTACAGAGATTGCATATGTCCACACCTCTGCCTATTCCTCTCTACTGTGATAACAAATCTGCTATTGACGTTGCTGAGAATCCAGTTTTCCATGAAAGAACAAAACATCTTATAATTTATTGCCATTATGTTAGAGAGAAGATGCAGGAAGGCTTTGTCATGCCTCAACATATTAGAACTGGTGTCCAAATTGCAGATGTTTTGACAAAACCACCTCTTGGAGAGAAGCAACACATCTTCCTTTCACTCAAGTTGGGACATGTTGGTTTCACATCAAGCCCAACTTGAGAGGGGGATATGAAGTTATGTGATGGTCTTTTGCCTAGCTAATAAGGTCTTGATCACTCAGCTAGAATCACCTCACTCTCACTGCATTTCATTTGCATTTCTACTGCATATCTATTGTTCATTTACAGATGTCATTCTCTTTTGTCTGGTAGTGTAATAAGGGCTTTGTCCCATTCGTTTTCATCATGTGCTAGGCACATGGACAGTTGTAGGACGGACTAAATATTCAGAGCCTGCATCCTTCCTTTTCGAGTAGGGTTTTAGGGATTGCAGCCGCCCCTTTATGATTCTACCTGATATTTGATCATGTTTTGCTTGCTGCATATTGATCATATTATTTCATAATAGCTAAAGTCAGACGCGCTGGTTTTGCTCATCAAGCGAATAAATAAATAAAATGAAATTTTGAGAGTATATATCTTTTTCAGTTTTTTTATGAGTAATTGTACTCTCTAATTTTTCTTTTTAGTAACTGTACTTTTTTAGGGTGGAGTTTACCTATATACCCTTTATAATTTTTATCTTTTTAAAAATTAAAAAAAAAATAGATAAAATTACTTACAATATAGATAAGATTTGTTTAAAAGGAAAATTATGAACACGCCCTTTTCTACTTGATTTGCCCTTGAAATTGTTTCTGTTAGCTATCTAGGATATTTTCCGTACATTTAGGCTGATATAGTTATCACCGCCATTTTCTATTGATTTAAACTAATATTTTTCCTACTTTGCTAATAGTAACCTAAATTAGTGTAATACTAGTGTAATACCCATGCCTTGAAGGCACGGGAGCTTGATCCATTTTAATTTGAACATCATTTTATATATCTATATAATATTATATTTATTATTTATATATATATATGTATGTATATATATATATATATACACGTGTTTACAACAAAAATATGTATAAAATATTTTTTTATAATTTATAAATTAGTTGGAAAGAGATACGATACAAATTTTGAAAATGATTTAATAAGGTAAAGTAGTAATAATACTCAAACACACCATCTAATATAATTTGAAATAAATATATAATTATTATCATTAGCATAGATCTAAAAAAGTAAAATATAAGCTCCCGTACAAATATTAAAAAATCATAAGCACATGATTGTGTGAATAATTTTGAAGTTAAATATGTAGATGTACATAACTTATTGATTATTTTCATGAGAAAGATGGTTAGAAAGATAGAGAAATTAATAGTGAAAATAAATGTAAGATGGTAAAAAAAAAATCCTTAAAGGTAGAAAAGTGATCTAAGAAGCCTCATCCAAGATGTAAAATAAGCATTAGTAATGCTTGTGAGTCTTAAAATTTTATTTATTTTTCGATAGTCATTTAAGATGTCTAAAATAATTAAATTATAAATTAACACTTATTTGGCTTTGATTGATTTTTATAATTAATTTTTGAAATCGAATATTTACAAATTGATTATTACATGTTCGTTGTATGTAGACATTGTGGGGAATATTGCAATCGGTTAAAAATGATAAATCAACAATTTCAATATCCAAGAATAAAATCAGCCAAGAATTGACGAATGTTCAATGTACGTAGACGATTAAAATAGATCACAAATTGACATACAACATATCAAATTAAATAATATTTTAGTATAAAAAAATAGGAAACAAATATGTTTAAAATAGGAAACAAATATTTTAAAATTTCAGCAATAATATTGACCAATAAGAAAATAACATTTGAATAAAAAAATCAAGTTTAATTGTGAGCGTGACACATCAGCAATATAACCGAAAAGAGATTGCAATCGGGAAAAAAATGAAAACATGTCTCAATATTTACGACAATATAACCGAAAATAAAAAAAAGGGAATGGATTCAAATCATATTTAAAATAGGAAACAAATATTTTAAAGTTTCCATAATAATATTAACCAATAAGAAAATCTCATTTGAATAAAAAATTCAACTTTAATTGTGGGCGTGACACGTCAGCAAAATGCTAGCAGAATTAGTAATATTAATAGATGGATTAATTAGTGTAATATATTGAAATCTTAATTTTATTTAAACCTATTGTAACTTATTGTAACCCTACATTCGTGTAACCTAGATTAAAGTAATTGAAACGACATGTTGAAAACTATTGTAATTTAGAGTATTCGATCTATTGAAACCTTAATTACCATATGTGAAAACCTTAATTACAATTTTTAAATATAACCCTAGATTAGTGTAACCTTAATTTGTATTGTAGTTAATTTCTTGTAATCATCCTTAATTATTGTAACTTATAATTGTAATCAACACTATATTACATTATTGTAATAGGTGATTTGATTCTTGTAACTAATTAATTGCAGGTGATTTGATTCTTGTATCTAAATTGTAACTAATTCGTTGTAGGTGATTTGATTCTTGTAACAAATTAATTACTTGTACCTAACGAGCGAATATATTCTAGTAACCACAATTGACTATTGAACTTTGAGTTACAAGAACTCGTCCACATGAAACAATTATTGTAACGTGTAACGATTACAATTTTCTAAAATTATTGTACCTACAAAATTCAGTTAATCAAATTAGGTTACAACATGATAAAAAAAATAAAAATTGGTGGAGAGCACGCATTCAGTAATGTGAGATGTCGATCTAGTGGGCACGAGTACGTGCCATTGTTGATGGTATATAAATAGCGCGATCTTAGAGGATGGTTCAATAGTCAATCACACATAACCCAAAAATAAATAATCGGGAATTGAAAACTATACGCTCATTCGGTAGAATCGATAACTGCTCGTGGTAGAAATCACATGAAAAAAAAACACAAAATTAACCTTGAATACCTTCGCATGCATGGTAGAAGGAAGATATGTGTATGGAATAGGAGCGTCAATTGATTGAATAAATGGAAAAAATGAGTGTCAATCGAATTAGAGATTGTGAAAGGGAAAAGATTTGTGTTACAATATTAATCTATGTGATTGAAGGAAACTGTTAAAAACATTGGCAAAATTGTCATTAGAGAAAAAAATAGTATAATTAACAAAACAAAAACTTAAAGGGTACATTTACCAAAACAAAAACTGAAAAGGGTACGGTTACCTAATTATCCCTAAATAAAATATACAAGGGATTGTTCCCCTCTGATCCTCCATGGACTTGGTCAAAAGATGCATTGTAGTACACGGGAAGTTAACGTTAAGAATTTCCCGGCAATATTCAAATAAACAGTTATAAAATCTAAACTTGATGATTGATAATTGGTCTATTCGTCCTCATCCGATCCGATCACCATTTCAAATATTATCAAGTCAAACTTCAATTAACTTAATTAGTTAGCTGGATTGATCGATATATCCAAACCCATGTCGGTCCTCCTATCAGCGGCAGGATCCCTCGCGGCGGCGATCATGGTGGCCCGGTCAGTCTTCTACACCTTACTACCCCCGGAGCTCTCCACGTACCTCTCCTCCGTCCTCCGCTCCTTCTTCGCCCACTTCTCCTCCACTCTCACCTTCGTTATCGACGAAGTCGACGGCCTCCAGCCAAACCACCTCTACGACGCAGCCTCCTCCTACCTATCCGCGATGACCACGACGGCCACCAACGATTCGTCCTCCTCCCTCAGCCGACTCAAGCTCACAAAACACGACGTCCACGACCCCACCCTCCACGTCTCCGTTGACCGTAACCAGCAAGTCGTTGACTTCGTTGACGGGGTTCATTTTAAGTGGACCCTCGTCTGCCGCCACGTGGAACAATCTAATACCTCCCATGGGCCACGTCACGTGAGCTACACGCTAGGAGGGCGGTCAGAGCTCCGCTCCTTCGAGCTCGTCTTCCACAAGAAGGACAAATCGAAAGCCCTAGAACAGTACCTTCCGCACGTCGTTTCGACGGCAAAGAAGATGAAGGAGGAGAACAAGACGATCAAGCTGTACACCACCGATGAGGAGAGGATGTACAACTTCTCGGAGATGTGGAGCGGAGTCAATCTCAGCCACCCGGCCACATTCAACACGTTGGCGATGGATCCCGACGCTAAGAAGATGGTATTGGATGACATCGACAGGTTCCTTAAAAGGAGGGACTATTATCGGAGAGTCGGGAAGGCATGGAAGAGGGGCTACTTGCTCTACGGCCCTCCCGGGACAGGGAAATCTAGCCTGGTAGCCGCCATGGCAAATTACTTGAAGTTTGATGTGTATGATTTGGAGCTCGGAATGTTGAGGAGTAACTCTGAGCTTCGGAGGTTGCTCGTCGGGACTGCCAACCGGTCGATATTGGTTGTCGAGGACATTGATTGTTCTATTAAGCTCAAGAACAGGGAGCTCGACGAAGAAGATGATTGCGCGACACCCATTCCAGCAGGATATCACCAACAAACAAAGGTTAGCTAGTTTTTTAGGGCCTCTTTTACACAAGTTTATTTGAACTTTTTAAAGTTGTGACAATGTTTTTCGCGGTTTTTAAAAAATAGTTTTATAAAACTCTATGTTCTTAATCATCAAAACTTTCACAAAGATTTTAATGTTAAACTAGATTAATATCTAGCGCGCCAAACAAGCCTTAATCATCAAATAATTGAGTTAAAGACAGTTATAAACTTGTGTATATATCAATGTAACTAATGATATTTTTTTATTAAATTTTGTTGTTGTTGTTGTGGCAAGATAACATTGTCGGGTTTGCTCAATTTTATTGACGGATTATGGTCAAGTTGTGGCGACGAACGCATAATAATATTCACGACGAACCACAAGGAGAAGCTGGACCCTGCACTACTAAGGCCAGGGCGGATGGACATGCACATTCACATGTCTTATTGCTCGCCAAGCGGCTTTAAGGTATTGGCGAGCAACTACCTTGGGACGTACAAGTCGGAGGGTCTCTTCAAGGAAGTTGAAGAGCTAATCGGAGAGGTGAATGTAACTCCGGCTGAATTAGCAGAGCAGCTGATGAGAGAGGAGGACGAGGAGGTTGCACTCAAAGGTCTCATTGATTTTCTTGAGAAGAAGAAAATGGAATGGAAGGCAAAGGAAGAAGTCATGGCGGATATTAAGACCTGAATTTTAGCGGTCCTGTTCCGGTGGAGTTCAAATTCCTCTCTCAAAAAATAAAATAAAAGAAAAAATTTTAAAAAATTGAGGATTGTGGTGGGGTCGGGAAAGGAGGGGGGATGATTTTTAACCACTGATTTTAAAATCAGTGGTTGAGATCCTACGGTAGAGTTTTCTAGCTACAATATGGGGCGCTTTCTTTCGGTTTTGCTAAATTTTAAAATTTTGGATCGAGCTCAAATAATTAATTATGTTTGATTTTGGGTTTTGGTTATTACTACAACCAGTTCACTACCGCACCGTCTGTGATTTTTTTATTTTAAATAAATTTTATATTAATACCCGTTTAATCAACTAATTAATTTTTTCAATACTTTTTAATTGTTACATAATTAACAAAGTCGTAAATAACCTACAAGAACAACACCTTAAAAAAGAAGGGAGAAGACCTCAACGTTTTTTAAATAACGTTAACAATCTAAAGTATATATAGGTCAAAATCCAAAAATCTATCCATAATTATATATGTATAAAATCAAAAAATATATCTCATAAATATATCAATACCTTAAAGATAGGAAAATTTTATTTCTTTATCCGCAAAATATTTACTGTGTTCTCTTCTTCCAATTCCAAGATTGTTAACTTTATATGGAGCTCAAACATTATTCTCTAGCATCCTTTTGCTGTATGCATTGAAATCTTAGGCTCCGGTGACAGATATGACAATTTGTGTGCTGCTTCACAGTGTTACCTAGAGTTGATGCTAATTAGCCCACAACAATCTGAGGCCATGATCTATCTACGTAAACAAAGGCGAGGGTATGTGGAAAGATGTTAAATAACATCCCACATTGAATAATACGATGAATCCGGCCAAGCCTTGCATATAAGTCGGTGGGCTGCCCTAACATCAAATGGTTTTAGGATGGAACCCCACTCGGCTTGTGCACTCGGCTTGGTTAGCGCATGGTGCGCTGGACGTGCCCCCCCCCCCCCCAACGTCGAATGACCCATTGGGATTTAACATGGTATCAGAGCCGAGGTTCGGCTGGGTGCGGTGCGGTTTGAGATCCTGGTCGGGTTGGCCGGCCTGAAGGCTTAAGTCGTCAAGTGTCAACTCACATAGTATCAGAGCTGAGGTTCGGTCGGGTGCGGTGCGAACTGTGATCCTGGTCTAATGGGTTGACTGGCCTTAAGGCTTAAGTCGTCAAATGCAACAGGTAGATATTGCGAGGTCAGGGCTTAAGTCGTCAAGTGTCAACTCACATGGTATCAGAGCAGAAGTTCGGCTGGGTGCGGGGCGGTCTGGGATCCTGGTCTAATGGGTTGACCGACCTTAAGGCTTAAGTCGTCAAGTGCAACTGGAAGATATTGCGAGGTCAGACAGTTGTACTTGGAGTGTGTGGAAAAATGTTAAATGACATCCCACATTGAATAATATGATGAATCCAAGCCTTACATATAAGTCGGTGGGCTACCCCACCTAATATCAATTGGTTTTAGGATGGAACCCCGCTCGGCTTGGTTAGCGCATGATGCGCACGTCAAGTGCCAACTCACATGGTATCAGAGCCGAGGTTCGGCTGGGTGCGGTGCGGTCTGGGATCCTGGTCTAGGGAGCCGAGGTTCGGCTGGGTGTGGTGTGGTTTGGGATCCTGGTCTAATGGGTTGACCGGCCTTAAGACTTAAGTCGTCAAGTGCAACTGGCAGATATTGCGAGGTCATGCTGTTGCACTTGGGATGTGTGGAAAGATGTTAAATAACATCCCACATTGAATAATATGATGAATCCAAGCCTTGCATATAAGCCGGCGGGCTATCCCACCTAACACCAATTGGTTTTAAGATGGAACCCCGCTCGGCTTTGTTAGCGCATGGTGCGCTGGACGTGCGTGATCCCCCACGTCGTATGACCGGCCGGGATTTAACAGGGCCTGTTTGGCTGGTGTCCTAGAAGGTTTTAGCCCTCTTTCTTCGTTGAATGACTAAAAAAGTAGGTCGTCTAACAAGCTAGTGTTTGTTCATCGAACTTATACTACCTATATAGTTTAAATTCGAGAAGCTCGTGCGTGTTCTTCTCCATGGACAAATCGTCAAGCCAGGGCTTTAGCCTCCGGATCGATCTCCCTAAGAACTTGATCTTCAAGAGAGGTGACGAACCCAGCTATTGTGTTTTGAGTTTTGCCTACCTTGAAACTTTTCGAAGAGAGCAAAGAAAATATGATGATTTAAAGCTTTTAGGAAGATTGAAAGCGGAAATTGCTTTAAATAATGTTGGTCCAAACGAGATCGATTCAATTTTAAATTACGTGATATTTAAATTGTGAATGAAACTTATCAAAATCAAAGATTTTGATACACTTTAATTCGGTACAACTAACGCTTTTGAGGAAATTCAGAATTATTACACTTTCACTTGTATTTGAATCAATTGTGAAATTTATGAATTTATAAATTGAATTTGAGGTTTGTGAATTAAATTTGGAGTTTGTGAATTGAATAGGTAAGGTTTTATGCAGTATCTGTTTTTTTTTTTATAAGTACATATTCAGCTCACAATTTGACCCTATCTTTTAGAGATTCCTACAACCGCCGGTAACACTAGTTCAAACAACACCGCATATTTTGAGAATGCATTCAATAGCGCCTACGACCTCGTAGTGGATGAAGGGAAGTTCCAGTTGGAGAAAGAGAAATCTTATTAACCAGAAACAGTACGTTAATTGGGAAAATTTGTAAAAAAAAGTATATATATAATTAAAAAATCTCCCCCACTTATCCTAAAAATATAGAGTTGTGTGTATTGTGATAAATTAATCAAATGACATGTATACATTGTGTAGCGGTAAAATCCACGGGAAGTGCAAAGTTAACTTACATAAGCAATAGTCTAAAAATTCCAAATCACTTCACTAACAGCCAATTCAACACTACGTACTCTGTTCTTCCTTTTGCTTGTTGTTTTGTTGGGATTAATTATGTATGGCCGGTGGACAAGAGATAATACACTTAATTAATAAAAACCAGTAACTAACTCCACTACCCTTGTCATCAACTCTGTATATATTTGACCTGCTCAAAATCACTTGTATAAGTATCCCATCAGATCATCTCCTTTGGACACAGCCATTTCAATAAAATCCATATTCACAAGTGTTCCCTAGCCTATTTGAGTCCAACTACAACCAAATATGGGGAAGTCGAGGAACTCTTTGCTTACCACTATCTTTCTTCTTGCGTTTTCTCCCATGTTTTGCCTCTCCATTTCCAATCAAGTTGGGTATCTGTACCCTCAGTTCTACGACCATTCTTGCCCACAACTGCTACAGATTGTCAAGTCAGTGGTGGAGAAGGCGGTTGCCAAAGATCCAAGGATGGCCGCCTCCTTGCTTAGGCTCTCCTTCCATGACTGTTTTGTTCAGGTTCGTCCTACATATAAAGCATCCCTAACAGCACATCACATTTATGTTTCAACCATAGCTAGCTAGGCTATATATATATATATATATATATATATATATATATATATATATATAATATAAGTAATTAGTAACGGTTTGTTTGTTAATTTATGACGAAACGCAGGGATGTGACGCTTCACTACTCCTAGATAGCAGTGGAACAATAGTGAGTGAGAAGAGATCCAATCCTAACCTGAACTCAGTTCGTGGGTTCGAGGTGATTGATGAGATCAAGTTGGCAGTTGAGAATGCATGCCCGGAGACTGTGTCCTGTGCCGATATCCTTGTTCTCGCGTCCAAACAATCCACTGTTCTGGTAATTAAAGAGTACATTCCATCCATTCAATTTATTACTTCTGCCTAAATTAAAGCATCTTATTCATGTAACAATATATATATATATATACATAGCTAATGATGTAAAATGTGGCATATATATGGTTAATGTATGTGGAAGGAAGGTTGGTGGGCCAGACTGGGAATTGCCATTGGGAAGAAGAGATTCTTTAACAGCGAGCTTGAGTGGGTCTAACAACAACATCCCTGCCCCTAACAACACCTTTCAGACCATCCTCACCAAGTTCAAGCGCCAGGGTCTTGACCTTGTTGATCTAGTTGCTCTTTCTGGTATAATTAACTTCAAATTTTTTCCCTTTTGATATTTGAATCACTTTGTTAAATCTGGAAATTAAAGCTTTTTTCAGCATCATCAAGCATCAAATTAGTTTATAAATGGACATATATACAAACATGCATTGACTAAGAATCATTTGCGCGCAATGTGGTGTTTTCAAACTCCAGGGAGTCATACCATAGGGGATGCAAGGTGCACTAGCTTCAGGCAGAGGCTCTACAATCAGAACGGAAACGGGCAGCCCGACTACACACTTAACCAGGCCTACGCAAATGAGCTGAGAGGCCGCTGCCCACGGTCTGGAGGGGACCAGAACCTCTTCTACCTGGACCATGCCAGCCCTGTGAAGTTCGACAACAGCTACTTCCGAAACCTGTTGGCCTACAAGGGATTGCTCAACTCTGATGAGGTGCTCCTCACCAAGAGTAGTGCTTCGGCTGAGCTCGTGAAGAAGTATGCCTATGACAACAACGCCTTCTTTGAGCACTTCGCAAAGTCCATGGTCAAGTTGCAGACAATCTCTCCCTTGACGGGATATAGGGGTGAGATCAGGAAGAACTGCCGGCGGATCAATAATCCCCATCACTAGATTAATTCCTTTAATTGTTGTCCGTGTGAAAGATGATCTTGTTCGATCGTCAGTGTATTTGGTAAAGTTTACTTTGCAAATTGTGGAAGTTAATTTGTAATTAATTGTGACGTCCCAAAGGAATTCGAAGTTCATTTGTGACGATTGTAAGTGTTCTTTTGAATAAACCAAGCCAATTTGTGTAACTTTAAAAGATAACACAATTGGGTGAAATCTCTGTAGAGAGGTATTGAATATATAGATAGATAGATTTCAAGATATGTCTTAGACGTCAAGTATAGAATAACAACTAACCATTTAAAAATATATACAAATATAGAAGATAGATTTTATCGACATATTCTATCTAATACCGCCACAAGCTCATGGAGGGGCACCTACATGCAGCTTGGACTGCAAGAAAATGAACCGAGAGGAGCCAAGAGGCTTGGTGAAGACATCCGCAATGTGATCTTGAGACCGGACATGATGAACAAATAACTCTTTTGACTCAACCTTCTCACGAACAAAGTGGAAATCAATATGTATATGCTGGGAACGATTGTTGACAACAGGATTGCGAATCAAAAAGGTAGCACTGAGACTGCCAGACAACACCACAAGAGGATTTTCAAGCCGAATTCACAAGTCACGAAGCAGCTGCTGAATCCAAGACAACTCGGCTACCGTAGATGCAATCGCCCGATACTCCGCCTCTGTGTTGGACCGAGCAACGACCTTCTGTTTTCTCGAAGTCCGACTGATGAGTGAATTACCAAAGTAAATCACAAAGCCATACTGGGAACGTCGGCCCTCAATGTCCGACGCCTAGCCAGCATCTGTAAAGGCAGCCAAAGTGTAGCGAGAAGCAGGCCGGAGGCGGAAGAAATAAAATATAGTACCTTTCAAATAGCGAAGAATGTGCTTGACTGCCATCCAATGAACCTCAGTGGGATGATGCATGAACTGAAACACTCTATTCACAACAAAGGAGATTTCAGGACGAGTGATGGTGACATACTCAAGATCACCCACAATACTCATATACAGTGTCGGATCTGGCGAGATATCACCGGAGATCTAAAGAAGAGATTGCGAATCAACAGGAGTGGAAATCGGTTTGGCATCTTCCATCTTAGCACTGGACAGGAGCTCCCGAATGTACTTCTGTTGGCACATGTGGAGATGACCATCCTCCCTGGAAACTTCAATCCCTAAGAAGTAATGCAGAGGACCGAGATCCTTTAGAGCAAATGCAGCATGCAATTTGGCCGTAAACTGTGACAGAGCCTGAGGCGAGCTCCTTGTAATAATGATGTCGTCGACATAGGCCAAAACATAGAGCACAACATCCCGAATAAAGAAGACAAACAAAGAGCAGTCAGACTGACAATCACAAAAGCCGGATTGAATGAGCTAAGGAAGGACTTAAGCTTACTAAACCAGGCCCTTGGAGCTTGCTTGAGACCATACAGCGCCATTTGAAGGCAGCAGACATGACGGGGCAAGTCCTGGTCAATGAACCCAGGCGGTTGCTCCATGAAGACACGCTCATTGAGATCACCATTCATAAAAGCGTTATTGATATCAAGCTGCCGTATAGGCCAGGAGCGAACGAGAGCAATGGTAAGGAAATGACTGGACAGAAGGTATCGAAATAATCCACGCCCTCTTCTTGATTGTATCATTTTGCAACCAAGCGAGCCTTGTAGCGCTCAATAGAACCATCGGCACGACGCTTGACTTTGTATACCCACTTGCAACCAACAACATTAGAATTATGTGGACGAGGAACTAAAGACCACGTACCTGAACCTTGAAGTGCTTCGATCTCAGATTTCATGGCAGTTAACCAGTAAGGGTGTTTTTGAGCTTGACGGAATGAGCGAGGCTCATTGTCAGGTTTGGGGTCAGGAGAGAGAGGGTGTTTACTAGTGATTAGGACCTTGGGTTTAAGTTTGCTTGTGGCGACACGAGTGGTCATCGGATGTATAGATGTATCGGATGGTCTGAGATGAGGACATAGATTGGGTGGTAGGGTGGTAGTTGCCGTCGGTGAGGAAGGGGCATATGATGAGGAGGTGGAGCTTGCGGTGGCAGGCGAAGAGCCAGGGAGGGCTGGCGGATGTAGAAGAGGACGAAGAAGAAGAGGTCGGTTCTATGGATGCTTGCGATGACTGATGCAGAGGCGAGATCTCGCTGGGGTCGGGAGCAATGAGTTGTTGCATGGGCGAGGGCGTTGGCGCTGGCGGCTGCACAAGCGGTGGCACTGGCAAGGGCTCCGATGCAACAGCAAACGTTAACAAGCTAGAGGTGAGTGGAACAGTAGAAGGAGGCAGTGGAGACATGGAAGACTCATGAGAAGGGATGCAAGGGAAGACAGACTCATGGAATATAACATGACGACTGACATACATACGCTTGGATGTGGACTCATAACATAGATATCCTTTATGAGAAGAATTGTTTCCCAAAAAGAGGCAAGGCATAGTTTTGAATTCAAGCTTGTTTTGCCGATAGGGCCCCAAATATGAAAGCAGAAACACCCAAAGGCACGAAGAAATGAGTAAAAAGAGTATTCCAATTGTCTCTTGTAGAGACATTGGAACTCCTCGTACACAGAATTCCTCGTACAATGACTGAAACTCATCGTACGTGTATGCTTTACACATCGTCATGAATTGGTCTTGCATTGTCTCGCACTTGAACCGGAAACGGACGTTTTGAAATAAGTGTTATGTGCATATGCCATGTTTTGCAAATACGTAGCTATCCCGTATGCCCTTCAAGATGCTTATGTGGCGGTCAGATACCCACACCAGATCAGTCGTGTCTTCAACGACATGCAACATGTGCCTGAAGAAGAGACCCCAAGACCCATCATTCTCGCCGTCAACCATGGCGAAAGCGACAGGGTATATGTGGTGGTCAGCATCTTGTGCGGTAGAAAATAGCAGGCACCCTCGAAACTTCCCCTTCAAGAACCCCTCGTCCACTGATATGACCTGGACAGGAAACAACTTGAGTCGTTAGTGGTGCCATGTACAATCGACAAGCTGTCATGTTTCTTTATTTTTATTGTCATGTTTTAAGTGAATGAGCGTCATGTCTCTTGGTTAATGACATCCTTTACGTACGAGAGTGGTCTCCCCGGTGTTAAAATTACGGAATTAAGATTGAAGTATGCACTGGAGTCTAGGAAGGACTGGCCTTTCATAGGTGGGGGAACTCATCGTACAATGATTGGAACTCATCGTACGCACTGCGCTTTTGTCTGACCACCTCGTTCAGCCCGCACGTGTGCACGTCCACAAGCTTCCGGATCATCCATAACTGCGATTCCTTGTAAGTCAAAGCCCGACATGACCACGTGCACTTGGAAGCAGCGCACACTACAACATACAAGATGGTCGTCGACTTCTTCACCTTCGTCGTGAAGCACCGAGATAGACACGCCCACGTTATGATTTCCTACACCTCCTCCTTGCTCCGAAACACTTGTCCCTCCTGGAGCTTAACACCGCACTGGAGGGGATCCAACGGGTTCACCGCCACCATTGGTTCACTATCAGCAGGCTTCGGAAAAGCTCCCGACTTCCATTTTCCTCTTTCGTATGTTTCCTCAAATTCCCTCACCGCTCGCTCCGCCTCATAATCTCATGACCAAGACTTCGTCGGACCAGAACTACCGTGCTTAGATTTAACCACTTTTGCGCTTACATCATCCTCGTCGGAGGAGCTACCGAGGTCAATGGCTTCATCTTCCAAGTCACTACTGACATAAATGACCTGCTTCCCACGTTTAACTGTGTCGGCATTCTTTGCCCTCTTCGCAAACTCCAACTCCAAATCCTTACTTATCCCTAACTAGTCAGAAGTTTCTTGTAACTGGACGCCTGTTTGGGTTAACTGGACTTCGGTTGTTTCCAACTGGTCATCTGTTTGATTCACCTGGACAATTTGTGCTCCCAAATCTTTGTCTTCTTCATCAAGCCCCAGGGGGGTCCGCCTGTGGGTGATCTTCTTGGGTCACGGGCGGCCCAATTAACGGCACTACAACATCCTCCACCCCCGCAGGATACAATCCACCGCCGTCTGAGTCATTCATTGCCGATCCTTGTGTCTTTGTCACGTCTCCACCAACCTTGTGTCGCAGGGAGACATTGAGGTCGATAGGCCAGTTTCATTCTCCAGACAGCCCATTTACAAACTGGTAGGCCTGCAAGTCTTCGTCATCCCCGATAGCAAACGGCATGGGCCCTTCCTTCTTGGGCTTTACATATGTCAGCTCCACATCATTCCTCCTCCCATCGACATTAAACTTGTCCATCATCTGTTTCTTCAGATTGACATAGTCAATCCTTTCGTCCACCAGCACGGCTTTCTGGCTCCTTGACCCCTTGAAGACCCAAGTGCCGCCTTCACATGCCCACCATCCTCCAAACAATACAGTGATACAAACATATTATTTTTCCCCTGTTGCATTACATAGGGAGACAAAAAATCAATTTTACAACAATAATTACATAAAAACAACACTTACCTAACATAGAGAGAACACTTACCCATTTTATATCCGACCAGAGGAATGTCCAGTAACGTCCAATACGTGCCCTGTGGATCGGATATAACTGTTCAGTGAAAAGTAGTTGCTTACAAGTCAACCTTTTAATGAACCCAGACCCACTTGCTTCTTCTTCAATAGCTTCTCTCTCTTTCTTCAAATTTAATTCCCCCAGGAAGTGTGATTAAATGTGATGCTCATCATTCCTATGATCTCCTTATGTAGACCCCCACATATCATTGGACACCAACCCTCTTTCTTCAAATCCCCCGCTGGCCATTCTCCTTCCTCAAGTTAAAGTTCCCTGCAGTGCATTAATGGGGACTAATGATTTCCTTCATAATTTCTTCAATGCTTATATACTCTCCCCCTCCTCCCTCCTCTTTCCCTTCTTTTGTTTTGGCGCCATCGCTAGGCGGGAAATTTGGCTCCCTCCTTTTACTGTAGCTCCCCTTGCAATTGCTCTCTCTCTCTCTCTCTCTCTCTCTCTCTCTCTCTCCCTCCCTCCCTCCCTTCAATAATCCTGCAGATCCCTTTTCACTCCTCCCTCTCTCTCTTACTCTCTCATCGTCTTTTCTTCCCTTTTCCGTCTCTCTCTCACTTGTCCAGCTGTTGAACCCACAATGTCTAGTCTCCCCCCTCATGACCTACTACCGGTTGCACCCAAAATCCGAATATTCGAAATTGTGCAATTCTTTTTCGGATTGGGTTAGGCATGCAAAGATTTCCCAAAAAGGGGGTTATTTTTGCAAATCCCCCCAAGTATATTGCTGATTGAGCATATACGGAAATTAATATACCAATTATGAACAATTTCCAGGAAAAAAATTATTCCTAACCTCAACTAAACTTTTCTTCTGAATTTGGTTTTAGAGTCAACAATTTCAACACCAGTCAATGGTGGTGGTTAGAGTCCGCTAGCTCAGTAGGATTTGGGACCTCAATTGGGGGAGTTTACTAGCGACGAGTGGTCGAGGGAGCAAATTCGATATATATACATACACATATGTATTATAGTAATTGGAATTAGCTAGGATTGCTCAAAATTTGGACCGAATTGGAATTTCCGGTCTTAGGCCAAACCAGAAATATTATGACTCGATCCACACTCCTTGATTTTGGTAAATATAGAGCGGTCATTCGGAAATTGAACCAAGGATCTTTGGGTACTACCCCAAGTCTTTTCCTGAATGGTTTTCGATCCACACTCCATAAAAATCATAATTTTGATTTTTGGTCTAAGACCGGGAATGGATTTGTATTTTTTAAAAATAAAAATAAATTGACCAAGTGAAAAACGTTATAAATTATTTTTTTATTCATGTATTAGTAAGATTAATTTAATTAAGTCTATTAGCACAATTAATAATCACTTTTAAAAATATTATAAATTATTTTCAATCTATTTAATTATTTTTAATCCATTTAATTTTAAAAGCGGTCCATACAGGCTAACTAGTGCATGGACCGGAAAATTCGAGATTATATATTGTAATTTCAGTCTAATTCACTATCAAAGATTTCCAAAATTTCGATCCACCAGCCTTGAACCGTTCTAGACTGGTTAGACAATCCTAGAATTAGCTCATTTCTAATATAAAGATGGGAAAGATAAATAAAAGTGCACAAGCCCAATCCAATTACAACTAATAAAGTAAAGCAACCAATGTATTGATTAAAGAAAAAAAAGGGAAATTTCACTTCGTAGCCACGAGGCTTGACTTTTTTCACGGTGTCCAAATATTATAGGAATTTTGCATAGTAGCTACAAAGTTTTGATAATTTTGTATGATAGTCATGAGGTTTGGACAAATTTCTCATGTTAATCAAATTGGTTAAAAATCTTTTAGAATTTAGGTAAAATCACAAAATAGTTATAAAAAAATTTTTAACACAACCACCCAATTTTGGTTTTTTATTTTTAAAAACTACAACCATTTAAATATTTATAATGCTACCCAATAATTTCATGATAAATGAGTAAATTATACACAATAAGAAAAAATAATGGTAGTTTAAAAAAAAATTAAAATTTTGAAAAAGTATACATAATTACCCAATCTAGTTGGTTGTTTTCAAAGAGCCATTAATAACATTTCTAATGTTTTAAAAAGATTGAATAATTGATATATAATAAGTTTATTTTAACCAAAATATTTTAGAATATTTTATAACAAATATGAATGAATGATAATTTAAAATATGTACTTAGTTTATTGATTTGAAAATAAATTAAGTACAATTTTTAAATAATTTACTCTTTTTTTATGTTCTTAATTTTTTTTAAAATAAAATAAGTGCATTTGTCGCATTGGAGACATAGGTGTGAATGGAATCAGTGGCGGAGCTGAAGTGCTTTTCTAGCGGATTTTTTTTAAAAAAAAAAATTATAGTTCAAGTGTTTTTTCATACTAATGGAAGACTGGTTGGAAAATTAAATAAGTTGGTAGATCGTACTTCTACGAGGGAATTAAAGGAAATAACCCTTTCCCCGGTTTGGTTTGCATGCATAACCCACTATCCGAAACAATTGCAAAGCTTAACCCTTCCCCTTTAAAAAATTGCAACCCAGGCGGTAAAAGTTACCTGGAGTAACCGGTGGGTGGTCCTGACATGGGAAGAGAGAAAGAGAGAGGCACCGCGCGAGAGAGAAAGGGAAGGTCTCCGGCTCGGAGGCGGGCGCGATAGGTCTTCGGCTCGGAGGCACAACCGGTGCTCCTGACATCGGAGGCGGGCGCGACAGGTCTCCGGCTCGGAGGAAGGGCTCGAGCGCGGTGCAGCCCCTCTGACGACAAACTCCTCCCACACCACCTTCTTACCCTTCGATTTACTGGCTTTGATTTTCAACAAAAAACATCACAGGTAATACCTTTGACAAGGATTAAAACCTCTTACCTAATTGTCCAACACTCCCTCTCTCAATTTCACTTCCCCCTTTTGATTTACTGGCTTTGATTTTCAACAAAGTATTTTTAGGGTTTGAAAATTGGAATGTGATGAATTTACAAGTTCTAATTAACTGTTCGATTGTTGTGCGGCTGTAGAGTTGTGATTGACAATGATGCTTGTGAGGATGCGACTGTTATCCAGGTATCATCACCTTCTTCCTCTAATTTGTTTGTTTGTTCTTTGTGTTTTGGTGTTTTAGGTTTAAATTAACCCTTGATTGATGTCTTGATGTGGAAATTAACTCGATGATTTTCAAAATTGAGCATTTGGAAGGCCAAACAACGGCTTGAAAAATCAGTGGACTTGTATCCTCATCTGTTTGATGTAACCTTTTCGTTGTCAAGCTTGTTCTTGAATCTGGATGTTTCTTGTAAGAAGTATGGGAATGCATCTGGCTGCTTCAATTCATTAGATTTTACCTGCCGCCTATTCCGTTTTACATGACACTTATTCCGTTTTACATGACACTTATTCAGTTTTACATGACACTAAAGACTTAAAGCACTATCTCCACCTATGATTTCCTGCCAACGTTTTACATGACACTTATTCAGTTTTACATGAAATTTATTCAGTTTTACATGACACTGTTATTCATGAATTCATACTTTGGTTGGAGGTAATCACTCTTTTCCTTTTGACAGCAGACTGCATTTCTATAATATGAAGGCAAGTGAACTAATATTTTTTCCATTTTATAAGCAAATGGCTGCTAATTTTTCCAAGTTTCAGATAGGTGTTGATGTTTATGCATTCAGTGATAAATACACTGATATAGCTTCCTTAGGTATGCCATTATCACTCGAAACTAATTTTTTTTTATGTATAAATTCAATTATCCTGATTAGTATTCTTGTCTTACCATGTATGAGTCTGGTTCTTTGAGGAAAAACTTGCTTGCTGATGTGCAGTGGAGTCGAAACTAGAAATTAGGCCTCCGGCTTGCATTGCAATAGTTATGTCTTCTTGCTATTATCCAGAAATTCAGTCCTTGGGAAATCGTCAGGCATGATGTTGTATTCCCAGTTCAATTCTTTAGTCAAGTTCAGGTTTTAAGTGTCGAGTGAGGTTTTCGTGATTAGCCTGATTTAGGGTTTTCTTAGATTGATGAGCAATTCGACCCCTTATGAGTTATGATAAATCAAGGCTTAGTTGTTTGCACATTGACCTGATTAATAAACTATCAACATTTGGCTCTTATTTTACTTGGCTAAGCTAGCTAGGTTAACTTGTTTCTAGATGTTCTTGTCAATTGAGGCAAACTTGATTTATATATTTCTTGTGGTTTCATTTGTTGACACCTTGATGCGAAATCTTCTCACTTTGGATTGATTCGTATATCAAATTGTGACCAGCTGTTGTGATGGTTGTATTGCTCTTTATACTTCATACATTTTTCATTAAACGAGTGTGTATGGAATTGAACCCGAAAACTTTTATAGACAGATGGTTATACCACGCCTTTCATTTGGATGATGCAAATGAGAGGGTGGCTTCTAGATGGGCACCCTTGAAGTTCTGCACAAGAATAGAGTTTGGGGGATTGGAATTGAGGTATATTTCTATATATTATACTAGCGGTATTACCCTTCTTTTAAATGAATTGCTAGTGGACTTCAATTTATTGCTGGTGATTCAATCTAAAATTTTACATGTACCAATATTTACTTAATAAGCTTAGTAATACTTAGGTTCCTAATGATGTCTTTTATTTACTTAATATGAAACCGATCTTTTATTTATGTATACAAAATGACCATCTCATAAATGAAACCAGTTGATATCATTTGGATCAACGAAAATGGTTATTTGCAGTTCTTTGTTCAGTATTTATGTTAATTGGGGATTTGGGATATGATATATTTCACATAGCCTTTATTTGTATTTAGTAGCTTGTGCTTCTTTTAATGAAAAGGGTTCTTTTTTTCAGGCCAATTGTTGTCGATTTACGGTACCAAGCAATATTATTTTGATTCAATCATTGCTTTCTCGACCTTGGAAGTGTGATTGTGATTCAAACATTTTTATATTCACCCAGTGTCACCTTTGTGATGTTTGTGCTTATCATACTTATCTGGTTTTGCTTTAGCTAGTATGTTTCGCGAGATCTTGCTTCAAGTTATATTCCTTGTTCCCTTTTCTTGGTGTTAGAATTGAGTTCTGACCTGAGTTTTCATTGCAAGTGAGCATCTAATAAAACATACTTGTTTTAATGGAAGCCCACATTCCTGGAGGGGGGATGCAAAATACACTGTTACATTATATAAGCAGGTGCAGTGTTCTCCTTTGCTTTAGATAAAAGATTGGGAACGAGAGATTCAGGTGTCCTGCATTCCACTTCAGAGTCAAATGCTTTGGTAAACATTGCCCTTGAAGGCAAGTGTCCCTCGATCTATACACTTTTTTTAGAGAAATGGTTTGGAAAGAAGCTCGTTTAAGGGTGTCTCATGCAGTATTATGTTATTTTTTACACTAATTTGTATCCTCCAATGTTACTGCTTGATCGCAAATAGCCTTAGATTTTTGCATGAAGTGACTATGTAACTTTAAAGGACTCCTTATGTCCTATCACTTAGGGATCAAGATTTTTCTTCTGTCCTCGAGATTTCCTTTAACTTGTTTTTTATTGTCTGTTCAGGTTTAGTTTCCTAGAAAAGCTCAGCTGATGAAAAGTGGCAAAGAAGAAAAGCAAGGGGTAGCAAGATTTTGATAAAATGGTTTCCATGAAGTATCTCAAAGAAGATTTAACTAAAAGTGTGTAGATGCATAGATATACTTTATGGGGTAAATTACATATATACTTTATGGGGTAAATTTATTGTGATACATTTATTACTTAGGATACATACATACATATATATATATATATATATATATATATATATATATATATATATATATATATATATATATATATATATATATATATATATATGAAAGACTTTCCTAGCTATTTTGTAATTGAGCGAAGTATAACCTGTCATGTTAAAGGGTATTACCTGTCATGTTAATAGCATTATCTGTCATGTTGTTTTCTTTCATTAAGGAGAAGAGGATCGATTCGCATTACCTGTCATGTTAAAGGTTATAACATTTCATGTTAAAGAGTATAACCTATCATATTAATAGCATTACTTGTCATGTTATTTTCTTTCATCATGTGTTCTTTCCTTTCCCTCATATTACATAGGTGTTGTTGGAATCAGAAAGAGCACGGGCTGGTGAGTGGGAAAAAATGATGTTTACAGGATAAATAATCAAGTATTGAAAAGTAAAATAAATCTCTCTTACATATTTAAGTGTAGCACTTGCCATTACCTGTCATGTTAAAGGGTATAACCTGTCATGTTAATAGAATTACCTGTCATGTTATTTTCTTTTATTAAGGAGAAGAGGATCGGTTCACATTACTTGTCATTTTAAATGTTATAACCCGTCATGTGAAAGGGTATAACCTGTCATGTTATTTTGTTTCATTAATAGCATCACAATGTTAGCCTATTTACAGTCGGTTAACCTTGTTACTTCCATTACGCAAGTTCAATAGAAAAGATGTACTAAATATGTTGGTAAGGTTAAAGCTAAGAACTCATGCATCATCCTTTAATCTGAATTCATCACATAATACAAAATAGCTAATTCATTTTCATTTTGAACCCATTTCGAAACTATACTTATTAACTATCACATTACCCACATAAATAATGACTGCACATAAAGCTATAATATCTAAACACACAAAAAACATAGAGTTGTGTTCATTTTGACAGTTTCACTTACTACATTACACCTACACAGATCAACATGTCAGATGTATATTCATACATGACAGTCTACCTTTAAACTCAACAACTTCCCAATTTGGCAGAAATTATTTACAGTTTTAAATCAAATTTTGATCTACTCATATATCTACTCAGTTTTATATCAAATTTTGATCTACTCATATATCTTTCCAATTTAGTTGGTCAAGTAAATTTTAGTATTGGATTATCTAATACTCAAATTTTATACAACAATAATGCGGCATACTCAAATTTTATGTCACGAGTTGAAGCATAGCATACTGCTACACCATGTTCAAGGAATGAATACTGGACCCTATCGTTCCTAGATAGGGTCCTTAAAAGAATTTGGTTTTGTATTTAACAGGTCATGTTAAAGGGTATAACCTGTCATGTTAATAGCATTACCTGTCATGTTATTTTCTTTCAGTAAGGAGAAGAGGATCGATTCGCATTACCTGTCATGTTAAAGAGTATAACCTGTCATGTTAATAGCATTACCTGCCATGTTATTTTCTTTCAGAACTTTATTTTCTTACATAAAACAAAGTGTTATAAGACATGGTAGTGTTCTTGTTTTAGGCATTCATCTTATATTAATAACATAAAACAAAGTGTCATGTTAAGTGACGTAGGTGACATGTCAAACCTATTACATGTCATGTTAAAAACCCATCTTATGATGAATTCAACAGGAAGATGAAGTGTCTTGGCTTTTGATTTATTTTGATATAAAACGACCTATAATTTGGTGATGTAGCAAGCTTGACTTGTGAAGAATATATATATATATATATATATATATATATATATATATATATATATATGTTATTTAAACTTTAAAATTTGCAGGCTATGAATTTGAAATACTTGCCTACAATGCTCTGTAAAACAACGAATCGATCATCTTCTCCTTTATGAAAGAAAGTAACATGATAGGTAATGCTATTAATATGACAGTTTATACCCTTTAACGTGACAGGTTATTTGCTGATCTGCAATCTATAAGCTTATTCGGTAAAAGAGAGACATTGTCTGAGTTAAAGTAGACAATGACTAAAATTGAAAGCAAGTCTCATTTGAAGAGGGTTTTTAACCTGGAATTCATCTTCCCTGTGTGTTGAATTCATCGTAAGATGTGTTTTTAACATGACAGGTAATAGGTTTGACACGTCACCTACGTCACTTGACATGACAGTAATGTAATCAATTAAAGATAAAACCAATTAAAAACCAGCTTGCAAAGAAAAATTTTTAACATAATTTTAGATTAGCCTATGCGGGATTTGAACCCACATCTATATGCATTAGCACATCGCTCTTCAATTTGAGCTAATAGGCTAACATTGTGATGTTATATATTGTTGTTTACTAATACTTTACCTCTTCTTTCACACAACTACTAAACACATGCATATAAAACCCAGCCAAACAAGCACAACACTGTCCCTCTAAACCTTGTAAGTACCTCTCATTATGTTTATCCCTATAACTAAAACCCAGCAAAAAAGTATAATGTAAAAATATTACAGATATCTTTTGATCACATTGTCAAAATACATACTGTCCCTCTAAACCTTGTAAGTACCTCTCATTATGTTTATCCCTATAACTAAAACCCAGCAAAAAAAGTATAATGTAAAAATATTACAGATATCTTTTGATCACATTGTCAAAATACATACTGTCCCAATGGTCCAGATTAGAGGAACACCACTAATGAGGATATAATGGAAAATGTACCTTATACTTTTCAAAAATTGGGCGAACTCTTTCGAAGATATCTTCTTCAGACCCAGTTGCACTAATCTGTGGAAGAAAGATTCATTGGAATTAGCATCATAACAAAGCTCTGAAATAAAATATTTGAATGAAAAATCAAGTTGCTTTTTTAGATTGTGCTGCAATGAGCTGAAATTGCATGGTCTATATCAGAAGCTGAATGCTTTCAGCATCAATTCAGTACCATGTGAAGTATCCCCCTCTTTGAGTAATGGTTAATGACTGGCAGATTCAGTTCTTTGAAAATTTTGAGACGCATCTTGATTGTCTCAGCATTATCATCAACCCTTCCCTATCCAAGAAAAAAACGAATACTTCCAATCATAAAATTTTGGAAGAACGACATATAATACAAACTAGACAAAAAAAATCTTGACTATATACCAAAAGCATTACGGAGTACAAGTCATTTTTTCAGTTGAGATCAAGCAACAATTTCAAATTGACATGTTTTAATTTTGGTTCAAATTTTATTATTGAAAGTTGGAATCTCATATCAATTTTCCAGTGTTCGTGTCATCTTATTCACCACAGTTTGATCTCAAAAAATGATCCATGTGACGTTTTACTCATTAATAGTTTGCATTACTATTTACGAAGGTCTAGATTTTAAATATAAAGACAATAGAAGATTCATAGCTTTATGCAATTAGGCATCAAAAGGTACAAACCTGATTATGGCTTAGGACTCTTTTGAACATCTCCTCTTTTGGATAATCAAAGAAAAGCACTAAATTTGGCTCTATTCCAATATGCAATAGAAACCTGATCAGGGAATAAAAAAATATTACATAAATACGACCAAAACAATTTATGTGCTCTGAATAGAGAAGAGTTTTTATCCATCTTTTCTCCCTACCAGTGCACTTCCTACACTTCACATGTATACGTAATTTACAAGACAACAATCTAGGTAGCACATTCATTAGGACTTTTGCCAAATATTTCAAAAATTGGCAGGGTTTCTAGAAGACCAAGTGAAATAGATCATTGCACAAAAAACCATAAGTTTTCATTGGGACTTAGCAGACTTTCTCCTTGCTTTAGTCTCCCTTACAAAATGCAATATCCAAAACCTGTACTGACTGAGAAGTACAGAATTTCAAGCTGATTCAAAGAGAGTGAAATCTTGAAATCCTATAAGGATCAAAAAGAGGTGAGATATATCTCAAGTTCTCCAACAGAAATTCAGAAAAGTTGCTTCCATACTTCTAAACTTGTGGACAGAGATGTACTTACAATTGATTCATAAGTCAGTCGTTTCTCTTCAGTCCTTGGGAAACCATCAACGAGGATCTTGCTATTATTAGTAGACCTTACAGCAGCCTGGATCAACTTTACTGTCACTTCTGATGGGGCATCTGTAGGCAAGGACCATGCTTAAAATTACCATTCACCCTACTGTACAAAATTTATTCAAACCTTCTAATTGAAACTCAAAGTGTGCACACACAAAGAGAGGAGGAATTGTTAAAAAATAGCATGACAGATCTCCTTGCTGGTAAGAACCTTCTTGCCGGTAAGAAAACAGTACATAGCATGACATATCTCCTAATGCTTATTCAGTATACCATGGAATGGAATCAGTTTTGTAGCTCAAAACATGGGTCTTGCTGTGTGGTATCAAAGAAGCATTGATGGTCAATCTTCGCAACTATTCATTAGAGAATTACATGAGATATTGTATATGATAGTCAATATATACCTAAACTACAATGATATTTGGACTTCAGTATTCGTCCTCAAAGTCAAAAGATTGTCTTTTCCTAAGGGATTCAAGTAAACGAGAAGGCTTACTCATGGTTGGTCCCATTGTCGACTTGAGCTTGGGCTTGCTGATTGAGCTCAAAGGCGGGGAGCCAATAAATTCATAACAAGATCACATAATTCACCGTCATCGTCCGCCTTCGGCATCCCCGACAGCTTCTTCCTCCAGCCCGAGCACAAGGCTTGTGGCAGTTTGAAATCCCACGTGCTTCCGTGGGATGGGGACTCACCCCCATCGTCCGCCTTCGGCATCCACGCCGAGTCGCTCTCCTTCCTCCTCCAGGCGACAACCCGTTGCCCTAATTTCGCCCCCTTTCACTTCCCGAAAAATTCAGCTCCTGTTTGAGCTTTTACTGGTGCAATTTCGATTCAATTTCAGGCCACCACCATCGCTCAAATCATGGCTAACACCCATTGTCACTCGAATCGTCGGAATCGGAATTGTCTCCTTCGTCCTCCTCATCGTCTTCCTTTTCATCATCGTCCAACGCCGCCGCTGCCCCCATCGTCCATCATCGTCGTCGATTGGTGGGATCCTTGATAGGATTGATAGCTCTGCTTCCGCCATTGGAGACGATTTGGGCATCTTCTTCCCCCCGATTCCCCTTTCCCCTCTTTCCTTTTTTTTTTCTCCTCTTTCATGACTCACCGGCTACCGGTTGAAGCTTGAACCGGATATCCAATTTTGTGCAAATTTTTTCCGAATTGGGTTACTCATGCAAACCTTCCGAATATGAAGGTCATTTTAGCAAATTACCCTACTTCTACTCCACTCTCTCTACTCTCCTCCCTACAACATTAGTTTATTTTAATATTTATTTAATCTTAATTTTTTTAAAAAATTATATTTATATTTCTAACATCTATTTTTATATGTTTATAAAATTTTATTTTGAAAATCATATTTTAAAATTTTTAAAATTTAAAAAGGCAATATTTTATAAAATATAATTATTAAAAATTTTAAAACATGATTTTTCAAAATAAAATTTTACAAATATATAAAAAAGGATGTTGGGAATATAAATATATTTTTTAAATTATTTTTAAAATTAAATAAATGTTAAATTAATTTGGTGGTGTAGGGAGGGGAGTAGGGGGAGGTGTAGAAAATCCTCACTGTCGTAGGTAGAGCTGACAAAATCTGACCCGACCCGACTCACCCGAACCCAGACCTGACCGAAACGCGAAAATCTAGTGTCATGCACAACCCGAACTCGAACCCGAGCCCAACCCATTTTGACCCGATACCCGAATGAACACGAACATAGACAAACCCGACCCGATCCGTCCTTGACCCGACCCGAACAAAACCCGACTCTTCCTTATAATTACTTTAGTTTTCTTATTTTTAAATACTCAAATAATGTGAATTACATATAATGAGACCTAATATAATAAATAAATGAAGTTTAATAGTCAATAATTAAGATTAACAAAAAATAATCATCATTTTATAATAAAACTTAATATGACCCGACTTGACCCAACCCGAAATCTATTTGACCCGAACTTTTCCGACCCGAACCCGACCGAACATACAATGTACCCGACCCGATATATGACAGACCCCGAATGGGTATACCCAAATTGACAACTATAGTCGTAGGGCCATAAAGGTATCGATTTCGACTCTATGTATCTGCACTTTTATATTTTTCCCTAGTCTCTCGGGTTCGACTCTCATTTCTGCACTTTGGAATAAAGGGCATCGCCTATCTGTTCGATTTTCTTTTTATTCAGACGCGCAGCCAGACAGGAGAGTCAGGAGACAGGCGAACGCGGAACGCGACTCCAGTCCCTCCTCTACTCGTCCCGCTCTCCACCGGCCGCCGCCTGCCGCCCGCCTTCGACTGTTCGACATCGACGCCGGCCATTTTCGACCCCAGTTGGCCGCCTTCGACTGTTCCACATCGCCGCCCACCTTCTTCAATCAGGGATTCAGGATCCAGGATTGATTAACCTCTTCAAGGTACATTTCCACTTTCCTATGTTAAAGTTTATGGATTATGAATTAGATTTTCAATTCAATTTGAAATACTTGAAAGTTAAAAGGTTAGACTTTCCTAGGGTTTGTGAAATTTGAGAATCAATTCCGTGAACCTCTGATTTTGGTATAGAATGTTCATTTTGTGGCTTGTGAATTGTTTATTATAGGAGAGAAACGGAGAAATTTATTAGTCGAACTATCCGATTCCAATTTCAAGTTTTGGGTCTTCAAGTCCTTCTGTTGCTCAGTCTCCAAATGTTAGAATTGATGTGATTCAAGATGATGTTGTTAGAGATGGTGTGAGGGTAGAAAAAAGAGCTGTTTTTGGAAAAGCATTGGGTTATTATTGATGTGGTTCAACCTTTGGCAGATGATTTTCCACAATCTGTTTTTGGGAATCAAAATAGAAGTTTTCGAAAGGAGTGGTTCAAGGGTAGAGATTGGTTGGAGTATAGTGTTTCTAAAGATGATGCTTATTGTTTTTGATGTTATCTTTTCAAAGGCGATTTAGGACCAAAACATGGAAACGGAGTGTTTGTCACGGATGGTTTACCCCCTTTATCATTCCAGTGAGCTCGTTTGTAGTATTGAATTGGTTCTTAGTAGTGAACTCGTTTGTTGTATTGAATTAATTTGTAGTATTGAATTGGTTTGTAGTAATGTATTTTTTTTCATCTTTTTCATTACGTCTAAATATTATATAAGCAAAAATGTTTATCGCCTTTTTGAGTTTTCACTGGCGAAAGAAGCATTTGGCTCATATTTAGCAATGTGGCTCAATTTTTAAAGAAGGCATTGCTTCATGTTTTATAAGTATTAGGCAAGGATATTAGGCAGGATTTTGGAGTCCCCTCCCTCACTCACCTAGTTGAGGGTCAATGGCTCAAAGCCCAACTGGCCATCAATAACAAGGTAAATGACCTCATCCGGGTCGCCGAAAAGCACACCTACTCCTGGGCGGTGGCAATGGGAGAACGCAACCGCCGGAGCCCTCGCCGGTTTCACTACCGTTGCCGCTATGCATCCTCTTGACGTTGTCCGTACCCGATTCTCCGGTTTCTTCTCCTTCTCTTTCTCCCTACTGATGTCTTTTGAACTCCTTTGTTCTTAATTCGATTCGCTCCGCTGTGACCAATACTGAAATTTTCAGCAATTTTTTCCATTTGTTTGTGACCGTTTAATCAGTGAACGATGGGCGATTGACTGATCTCCCCACTTACAAGAACACTCCACATGCCATCTTCACTATTGCTCGCATTGAGGTTTGCGATCTCCTGCTTTTCTTCAATTTCCTGCTTTTAGGTTAGACCTAATTTGGAGTACAAGTAGTTACTCCTGTAAGATTCTCCTAATTTGTTGATACATTGGTGAGGGTAATCGTGATGTATGCAAACTATTATCTTTTCAGGGGCTGAGAGGACTTTACGCTGGATTTTTCCCAGCTGTGCTCGGATCATCAGTATCATGGGGTCTATATTTCTTCTTGTAAGTGGAAAATGTGAATGTTTAGATTTTTCTGATAGACCTACGTCAAACATCAGGTCCATTTAGTTGATTCATTCCTTTTACAGTCACATTGGAAGTTTTGATGAGAAGCTTTTTTAGCAAACACTATTGTTAAGCACACAACTTTTTATTGCATTTTGGCTTAAGATTATAATATATTGCATGTCTGGTTGCAAATTATAGAAATGAAAAGGCAAACAGGACTGAGATAGAATAGTTTGAATAAGGAGGAAATGAAATGTGTGTGTCCTTAGAGGGGGGTGTGATAGGATGAATTCTCATTTTGGAACCCATGGATAATATGAAGAATGAAATCTAGTTTGCAATGGAAAACGAGAGAGCAGGAGTTGGGATTGACATTATGATAAATGAAGAAGTATAAGGTGAAAAATGGACCAAGTTTATTAATTTTCTTTTTCCGTTTCCATCATTTTCGACTAAACCGACCAATCTATCTTACAAGAATACTGGTTGATGTATTGTTAAAAAGTCGATGAGATACACATAAAAGAAGAGGAAGAAGAATCAGATGCTTCCCATTCATTTTGTGTTTCTTCATTTTGTTTGGAGGGATGCAATGCAGTTCCAAATAGTAAGAGATTATTGTGCTTCCAGTTATGGCAGGGCAAAGGAAAGATATTCACGGAACAGGGATGAGAAATTGAGCCCAGGGCTTCATCTTGCTTCCGCTGCGGAAGCAGGTGCTTTGGTTAGTATGCAAGTTTATGATCTCTGTTCATAAATTTTATAGATTTAACTTTTCAGATGCATTTCTTGAAGGAACATACAAACATCACATTGTAGGATTTATTCTCGAGGGAGGGAAGAAGAAAGGAAAATAGTTTTTTTGTTTCGCATATGTTTTCATGTTGATTGTGATTAACAAGCTTCGGGTAGCAACCTAGAGGGGTTTTATGATGCATAATTTCTGTGTTTTTCTTTGTGATATTTGCTAGGCTACGTTACTTTGGTTTCCTAGTGCCAATGTTTGGCTGTTAGTTCAAAGGAGGAATAGTGTCTATATTATATACTTGACGCCTCTAATTGCTTCCTTGGCAGGTTTCGCTGTGTACAAATCCTATTTGGCTTGTAAAAACTAGATTGCAGCTTCAAAACCCTCTTCATCCGACTCATCGATATTCTGGATTTTATGGTCTGGTTTCTTTCTTGTGTTATTGAATTATTTCATGTGAAACAAATTATCTAATGTGATAAAGCAAATGACTCTTTGCACTAATTGTAAGAGAAATACGATTTCATTGTTACCGAAAAACGAGTAATTAACATCTGCTAAACAAAGAAATGGATTGTTTCCTGCTCAATGTTGTCCTCTCCATCTCCATTCATTTGTATATGACGTGTTAGTTGTGCAATTTTCCAACATTGTTCATTCATAATGTAATGTTGTGAATATATGAGTGATCGTTGGCAGAGTTGGTTCATCATTTTCTTGCTCAGGCATTTCATTTAATTGAGTTAGGGTTACTTTATATATGTTTATAAAAAAAATTGTTTCCTATTTTCCTAATATAAGTTTATATGACTCCTCAGACGCCTTTAGAACCATTCTCAAGGAGGAAGGATGGACTGCACTCTATAGAGGGATTATGCCTGGTCTTTTGCTGGTTAGCCATTATCTTTCTACTTGATTTTCTCTTTTGAAAATACTAGTTACACCCCCACGTGGAATTCACCTTTTGTGTGAGAGCTTAATTAAATCAATCTAACAAGAGCATATGAAATGCAAAATGGTATGCTTATGGGAAGGCCTGGGTCAATAAATAACTAAACTCAGAGCTAACGTTCAATCCTTTGAGGCTATAATGTGATTACATTAGGATTGACGTTTCTGTCAAGCTTGCTTTGAGTTCATTTAACTTATCCAAGTTCAGCTCATTATCGTCATCTGTAGCATCACCGCTATTAATTAGTTGTACGTGATCTGTCAGCTGGAGGAGTTGCTACCGGGAATGCACCCCACCTTCATAAACCTCGAACCATTCTAAACTGTTTCATCTCACTTAAAAATCCCTGCAGGGGGGTTGCATACGTGGAGATAATGAGTTCCATGCTTTCAGCTCGAAGCATGTTTGCGAGCAGCATATACGCGATATGCAGCTAACCCAACAATGGCGACAGCAGCTCCCACTGCAAAAAGAGCACGCAAAGTCTAATCAGAAAATTTGAAGGGGAAAAAAATCCAATTAATGCAACTTTTTTATGCAGAAAACTAAGCAGAGAAACAAATGAACAAAAAACTATATCTAGAAAAGTTTAAAAGTATCAAGTTGGTCTAAAATGACAAATATTGTGAAACAAATTTTTAAACCTAAAATCACAATGTTGAGGAAATGAGGGAGTACAACAAGAGAAACTAAATCAAGTTTCTAAAAAACATCAACTTTATAAGGGATATAACATGAATCTCAAGTCATTTTAATAGGTAAAAGTTAAAGAGGTAGAAAAAATCCAGCACCTGAAACGATCATGAGAGAGCGGTTAACAAGCCGGTGGTAGTGTTTCCTACTCCTCTCAGCTTGTCTCTGGGATGCTGAGATGAGGATTTTCTGCTGCTCGAACAATCCTGCAGAAGACGTTACTAAAGTCTCCTAACTTGGCCTAATGGGTATTGGGGCATCAACTCCCATATATATTGGCTAACCTATGCAACAGTGTGACACAAACCTCGAATTAGATTTGAGAAATGAAAACACAAATACACATGGTAAATCCTTTTAGATAAAATGTGAGCACGAAACAAATAAAAATTCCACATAAAACATGAACCTCAGAATGCAATGACTGAGGTGTGATATTTCAAATGTATAGAAACCACATAATCTATTTTTCGAACAGCTAGTCCATGATTTTTCAAATGTATAGAAACCAGCATTAAGTGCTTGTGTCTGAGAGATGTAACTCATGTGAGATAAAGAGGATTTGATTTTTATTAATTAAAAGAAAACATGTTTTCGTAAGCTTCATAGCTCCAAAGTTCACAATAGCTCTCTCTTTCTCCCCCCTTTTTTTACTTAATTTGGCCTGCTAGAGTTCAAAAGTATCTGGTGCGTCGGCCAAGCACACGCCTTGGATGTGGATAGTGTTTAGACTTCTCTGCATCTGACTGTTATAGCAGATCAGTCAAAGCCAGAATATGGGTGTGCATTTGAATCTTGCAATTCAATTCAAAGTTTAGCTAATTCAGCACATATTTTCATACAAATTCAGCCCAAATACACAATTTGAGCTACATGCCACACAAATTTATCCCATTTCAGTCATGCAACTCAATTTAAAAATTCCAAAAAATCTCAAAACACATTTTAGCACAAATTTACTCATAATATCTCAAGCTGGCTATAGAAAAGAAGTAAGAGGGAAGCAATTTAATTGAACCTTAGGCATAATTTTCAACAAATTTCAGCATAATGTGAAAATAATCTAAATAAGTATCTCAAACAAAAGAAACTAAATTTGCCTTAATTACATACTGTTGGCATGGGTTAATGGCTCAAGTGACTGAAACATTGTATTAAATGTCTTAAATGGTAAGCTAGATGATATTTATATCATTTAACTATTTTTTAACCAAGTATTTTTTTTTAATTCAGCCATTTCAACAATTAATACATTTTTTTGATATACAGATGATGGCAAATATTTATATAGATGTGCAAAGAGTTTACATGTGATATTTTAAGATGACATGGATATAAATACAGTACTCTATACTAAAAATAAATAATACTTTCTCCAATTTAAAATAGATGGTTTAGTTGAATACTTGAACACTTCCAGTAAGAACTTTCAGAAAAAAAAGTAAAAAACCTTCATTTCTATAAATTAGCAATTCACCATAGTTGTTTACTTGGTTCACCTAGACCTAGAGTGCACAATAAAAGCTTCTACACTGAGCAGAGCTTATTTCTTGGAAAATGTTATATCAAACGATCTTATCAGATGAAACAAAATTATTCTTGATCACCTGGGAAAAGAGAGACAATCCATTCATCAAAAGTATATCTAGAACCATCAAAACTACAACTGCAGTCATTTGATGCATAGTTTTGAGCATCAAAATCAAACAGACTGAATGTACAAGGTTATTTATCAAGTTATTTTCTCAACCAACACAAATCAAAGCCATCAAATAACAACCTAGATAAAAAAATCAGACAATTTATATAATTGAGGAGTCTTACCAGAAATCAACAAAGAGATGAAGTGATAAGCAGTTGAGAGAAAAAGCTTTCATGTAAGTGCAAAACTACAAACACACAAACTAAAGAGAAAAAAGGCAATTCATCAAAAAAGAAGAATGCATAAAACCAGGGGCATACTCCATTAATGGCATTCTGAAATTACTAAGAGTATGTTGACTTGCTATTTTATATTAGAACCCAAATTATCGCCATGAATTCCCCAAATTATCAAATTTGTTGACTTGCTACTTGTTGGAATGCTTCAAGCAACAGAGTAACAAACCCAAGGAATTCCTTCTTATCCCTAAATCAAACCCTAAATTGAAAGGATAGGAGAAGAAGTGGCTTACATGGCGGAATCGAAAAGAAAACAGGTTGAATCGAATAGGGAGACGACGTAGCTGGAGTCGGAATATACGAACCCCCATTGGAGAAATAGGGCTTATTCGAGGAGCACACCGGCCACTCCCAATCACCGCAAACCCTAGATCGAGCACCTTGTGGCTCGTGCTACTTCCCCTTCGTTATAATCGGACGATAGTATTCGAATTGAATAAGCTTCGGAAGAAGGAAGAGAAGTAGGCACCATCTTGGGACGATCGGAGACGCCGCAAAGGAAAGGGGAGAGAGGGAGAACCAGGGAGAGGGAAAGGAAAGAGGAAGCTCCGAGAGGCGGCGATTTTGGAACAGAGACGGACGCTGGAGAAGAAAAATGGCAATTTTGTAATTTTGAAAGAACAGTGGCAGAAATAGGGGCAAATTGGTAACGCAGCTTTTGACATGCTTGCTTGAAGCCTCCCTTTTATATATATAAGATGTTTAGTTTTGTGCATATGAAGTTTAGGGTCATTGTAATTTGTAAATAGCCTTCATGAATCGTGTAAGAAATCCTCTTGGAATGTAGGACTGCAAAATGTCCATGTTTAGTTGAGAAAAGATTCAATATGGTGTTAGCACTTCCCTTGACTTTCTTTTCTTTCTTTTTATGAATTGGACATGACTTTCATTCAGTTACACTTTTTCTTCATCTGCAACAGCAGGTTTCTCATGGTGCCATACAGTTCACAGCATATGAAGAACTGCGTAAAGCTATTGTTGATCTGAAATCTGGAGGTAGCAGAAACGCTGGGGCTGATGCTGTTTTGGTGAGTACCTGTATATACTGGTTATATCATCTATGCAGATCTTACTACCTTCACATAATTAAACAGGAATTTTTTTAATTCTCATCCTGCATGTTCAGAATTCGCTTGACTATGCGGTGCTTGGAGCCGTATCAAAAGTAGCTGCTATTCTTTTTACATATCCATTCCAGGTGAATTTTATCTTTTATTGGTGCAAATTCCTGCACATGCTTTTATGTGCATTTCTCTTGTTCTGATCATCACTCTTCTTGCCTGTGTTTCTCAGGTCGTTCGAGCAAGACTACAGGTATTAAGATGATAGGTTAACAAAAACATAAATGCCAAGATAATAAATAAACAAATAAACCTGAGAGGCTACATTTGTTAGTATCTGTCTTGCTTTATAATTTGAACTATGAATGAGATATTTATAGTTGTCTAGATTGATAGACAGAGCAAGAAATATGCTACTGTATTAGGTTATTGACATATTCTATCCTATGCAGCAACGGCCTAGTACCGATGGGATCCCAAAGTATGCAGATAGCTGGCATGTTATTAAAGAAACTGCTCGGTAAGACTCACTCTCTTCGAAAACCTTTCGAAATGTAGAAAGTATACCAAAACAATTGCCAAAGACTATCACATGCCTGGATGATTAGTATTCCTATACAAAAAAAAATTACCAAAAGAAATATAGAAAGTATACCAATGCTTTAGAAACATGGTTTCTTGAGTAGTGGAAACCTGGATTATGGTTCCAGTTGAATTAGCACTCTCCAGTCTCCATTGATGATGAAAGAATTTCTCAGCTAATGGGGAACTAGCCTCTTCCTGTTCCAATTGCAGATTTGCGTATTTAGGTATCCCACTCCCACTCTAATGGTGACGCTCAGGATTTCATTCTTGTGGCCTGTACAGGTATGAGGGCGGTCGGGGTTTCTACAAGGGCATCATGCCAAGTTTACTGAAGAATGTTCCAGCCTCTTCGATAACTTTCATTGTGTATGAAAATGTTTTGAAGACATTGAAAATGTTGAGAACAGAGTGAGCTGTCCTTGCAACCTTGCTGCTTTTGTCTCTTCATTGCTCTTGATTTCTACTCCGTATTGTTTTTGTACGAGTTTTATGTCAGCTATCATGATGCTTAAGAAACCCATAGAGATTCCAATCCATGAGATAAGCTCGATTCAGTGTAATGTTTTTCCTCACTCCAAAAGCCCCCCGCTCCTATAGGTTTTGTTGTAGGCAAGATCATGTTCAATGGTGTAACCGTGTCGCTTTACGTCTTAGATACTTGAACCGTTACATAACTTTGCAATCTAATTTACTTCTCCTAAAATTCATTCAAACATCCATGCAACCCTCTTATTGTACCTACTCTACCTCTCCTATTCTTTTTTATCCATACCAAATTATATCTAGCTTGCAATATGCAAGGTTTTATATCGCTAAGGTGGTTTCATTGGCTTTCGGTGTTGGTGAATTTTTGGTAAACAATTTGCTGACATGGGAAGTCGGTGTCCACAAGTTGTTTTCCTTCAATAAAAAATTGTCTACATCGGCATCGGGATCGTGTGTAAGATGAAAATTTGGTTGTGCATACAGTAGCCCCCAATTATATCTATATGTGGGTGGGTGCATGTGTGCGTTGGTGCGAGAAAATATACAAATAATAGCACAACAACCACATGAAACAAATTGGGAAAAAAAAGAAGGACGAATAGCAAAAAATATCCAAAATTCATAGGGGATTTGCAAATATACCTTGTTTTTTACTTTATTGCAAAAATACCTAATTTTATGGCAAAAATGTCTGCCTGTGTGTTTTGTGGAAAAACTATCAGCTCTAAAATGTGAATATTGAATTTCTAACTAGGGAGGATCGATTTATAACGTTAAAATTTGACACCAAAGCCCGAGTAATAGTTTCGAATATATGTTTTGTGTGCGCCCCTCCTCGTGGAACGGGGAGGAGTGGGGAGGGTCATTTGTTTGGTCGAAAATTACGATTTATATTTTGAGTCTTTTAATTATTTGTCTCAATTTGGAGGATTTGAATGAGATTCAAAGAATGAACGAAAAACGGATTCCCCTAACCATATTATATTTGAAAGACTAATAAAAATCACAGGTGAATACAATCTGTTCGACATTTCTATTTTCAGATTTAGAGATTTGGATTCAAGAACACGAATTCAGAACGCTTTGGAAGCCATGGAAACAAAACTTCAAGCTCTCGATTTCTCGATTTCAATGGAACAGAATTCGTTACAGAGAGGGAGGAGGGAGTTTGTTTAAATAGACAAAGGGGATCTCACGTGATAGCACGTGGTCCAACTAATTCACATAATAAAACCCGGTTTGCATAAATACAAACACTAGAACCGGTTTATGTAATAGCAGGCCCCCTCAAATTGGTGATGGATCATGAAGATGCATTCCCAGTTTGCTCAAGAGGTTCTTGTGTTGTGCAGCGGGCAAGATCTTGGTCAGAACGTCGGCTAACTGGTTTTGTGTAGGAAGGTAAGTGAGTTGTAACAACCCATCCATCACTTTCTCCCTGGTGAAGTGACAATCTATTTCTATATGCTTCGTACGCTCATGGAAAACTGGGTTCCGAGCTATCTGAATTGCCGATTTGTTATCACAATTCAAAGTGACAGGCTTTAAATCAGACTCCCCAAGTTCTTGCAAAATATTCACCAACCATGTGACTTCGGATGCAGCCTGACTCATGTCTCTATATTCGGCTTCTGAAGAGCTTCTAGAGACAGTGGCTTGCTTATTTGATTTCCAAGTTATGGGATTGTCACCATAAAGTATCACATAGCCAGTCACTGATTTCCTAGAAATTGGGCATGATCCTTTCTATAGCTTAATTTCATAGTGTGGAGTGCCTTTGACATATCTTAGCAGATGACACAGGGCAGCTTGATGTGTGGCATGAGAAGACTGGAGAAATTGGCTTAAAACCTGTACAGAAAAGGATATATCTGGTCTTGTATTGGTTAAGTAACTCAATTTTCCAACCAAGCTTCTGTAAGTAGTAGGATCAGAGATTAAGTTATTTAAATCTGAAGATAAAAGCTTAAAATTTAAAGGCAAAGGTGTAACACAAGTCTTCTGATCATCAATGTTTGCTTCCTTGATTATCTCATGGCAAAATTTCTTCTGACTGAGCACCAAGGAACCATGTGATTGAATTACTTCAATACCCAGAAAGTAATTCAGTTTTCCTAAGTCCTTAATGCTGAACAATTCATGAAGGTGTTGTTTGAGGCCTTGCACTTGAAATAAGTCTGAACCTGTTACAATTATGTCATCTACATATACTGCAACAATGGTTAGATGATCATCTTTATGAGATATAAACAAAGAAGGATCATGCTTGGACTGAACAAATTGAAACTCAATCAAGGTTGAATACAGTTTATTGAACCATTGCCTTGAAGCTTGTTTTAAGCCATATAATGACTTTTTGAGTAAACAAACTTTGTTGTTGGGGTTAGGGACCCCTTGAGGCATACTCATATAAACTTCTTCATGTAAATCACCATGCAGAAATGCATTGTTTACATCCAACTGAAAAATATCCCAACCTTTGTTTAAAGCAAGATATAGCATAACCCTTACTCTTGACATTCTTACCACTGGTGAGAATGTCTCATCATAATCAATTCCATATTGTTGATTGTATCCTTTTGCCACCAACCTTGCCTTATACCTTTCAATTGACCCATCAGCTTTAAGCTTAATCTTGTAGACCCATTTGCATCCTATGGGTTTCTTACCTGCAGGAAGGTCAACTAAGATCCATGTTTTGTTAGATTGTAAAGCATCAATCTCTTTATCCATAGCTTCAGTCCATTTTGGATTTTTAGAAGCTTTTGTAAAGGTTTTAGGTTCTACTAGATCCAGTGAATCATGCACAGAAGCTGAATTGCACATGATTTGAAAACTGTCAGTAGAAAGAAATGAGTCTTGAAAGCTAGTCATGAAAGGAAATAATTCAGAATTAGAACCAAAGTTACAGATATAATCCTGAAAATGTTGTGGTTGCCTTGTAATTCTCGAAGACCTTCTTACACCATCTGGAATCTGTGTCTGAGAACTGCTTGTGGATGAATGATCATGTGATGAGGAATTGCTTGATGAACTGGTGATTGTAGTTTCAGTGTCTGTGTGATCACTGATATCATTGACCATCTCAATATTCTCATTTATAATTTCACTATCAGGTAGAAATATAGAATCAGGACTGTTAGGCATAATATTTGGTAATGGAATGCCACTATCAAAATCAATTTTGTGTAATGGAAACTGCATTTCATGAAATTTGACATCTCTAGAAATAAAAACTTTATGAGAATGTAAATCCATAACCTTGTAACCTTTAGTGCCATGAGGATATCCCATGAAAATGCAAGGAATGCTTCTGGAATCAAATTTTGACCTGTTGCATTTGTTAGTACTGACAAAGCATAAACAACCAAAAGATCTCAGCAATGTATAGTCTGGATCCTTATTGAACAAAATTTGATAAGGTGTCCTGAATTGAATAGGAAATAAAGGAAAACGATTTATCAAATAGGTAGCAGTTAGCACACACTCTCCCCAATACTGTATAGGAAGATTAGACTAAAATAAGAGAGCCCTTGCAGTTTCTAACAAGTGCTTATGTTTTCTTTCCACTACTCCATTCTGTTGTGGAGTATAAGCACAAGTTGTTTGATGTATCAAACCTGTTTGTGAATAGAAAACCTGTGCTTCATTGCTGCAAAACTCCATGCCATTGTCAGATCTAACAATCTTGACTTTAGCATTGAATTGGTTAGACACAAAAGCAATAAAGGATTTGAGTAGAGAAAAAGCATTGCTCTTAGCTGCAATCAGATGTGTCCAAGTAGCTCTAGAGAAATCATCCACAATAGTTAAAAAATATCTAAAACCATTGTGAGTAGGTACTTTATAAGGACCCCATAAATCAACATGAAGCAATTCAAAGCAAGACACGGATTTTATTGAACTATCAGGAAAAGAACACCTTTGATGTCTGGCCTTAAGACAGACCTTGCATACATGATGCTTGCCAGTTTTTACAAGACTTTGCAAGAAGGGAAAATGGAACAATTGATCAAAAGGTACATGTCCAAGCCTACAATGCCATAGTTCTAAAGATACAGCTCGAGCATTGTTACAATGAACATTATCCAAATTGAAAACAGAAGACAAAAATTCAGAAGCAGCGTTGTCATTATCAGAAACTTTGTCCTTCAAAGATGTAAGATACAGTCCCTTTGAAACCTCACCAAGCACCAGGGGCTTGTTCATTAAAGGGTCATGTATCAAACATTGAGATGGAGTAAACAACATATATGCTTTTAAATCATGCACAAATTTCCTAACAGATAGCAAATTATAAGCAAATTCAGGCACATGTAGGACATCATGTAACACAATTTGATTTTGTAAGACAATAGATCCTATATGACAAATCTTGGACTGTTGTCCATTTGGCACAGTAATATAGCTGGGCAGATCAAATACTTTATAAGATTTAAACATAGATAATGTAGGGCAAATATGATGAGTTGCACCACTATCTATCACCTAACTATAATCATTGCCAAAAACACTAAAACAAAACTTATTACCTGCAATCATATTAGCATCATCACCAGTGTTTTGCTTGCTCAAAAATGCCAGAATCTGATCATATTGTCCTTTGGTCAAGGAGTGAGCAGCATCTGGGTTTTCTCCTTCAACAGTCACATTTGAAGCAAATTTCTTTGACCTGTCTCTTTTGAAGTTAGGAGGGTAACCATGAATTTTGAAGCATCTATCCATAGAATGGCCAGCAATCTTGCAATGATCGCAGAAATATTTGCCTTTCCCTTTCTGACCATTTTGATTCCCAGTTTGCTGCCTGTTGCCTTGATTTTCATTCTGAACTCCACTCTTTTGATTGTTAAATCGACCAAACTGTGAATTAGCTTGTGAGCCATTGCCAAACTGGTTGTTCTGCCTTTGAAACGCATTAAATGCAGCAGTAGCATCAGTAATAGAACTAGAATTGTTAAGGCCCCTTTGGCCTTCCTCATCGATAAGCATTCGATACACATCGGCAATATTCGGAGTTGGCTTCATCAACAAGATGCTTGCCCTAACCCCATTGTAGGTATCCGGCAATCCAACAAGAAATTGGATCACCTGCTGCTTTGCAAAAGACCTAGAAACTGGATTCACAGATCCACAACCAACACACACACAGGTGCATCTACCAAATCCATGTACTCATCCCACAATTTCTTGAATCTTGAGAAATAAGAAGTAATAGAAGATCCATTCAGAGAAATATTAAACATCTCTTTTTGTACTTGATACAGACGAGTACTATTTGGTGAGCCAAACCTCATCTTCAATTCCTCCCAGATCTCCCTTGCAGTCCGGAAATACAGTAGTGTCTCGGCAATTTCTTTCTCAACTGAGTGAAGCAGCCACGCACCCACCATTCCGTTGCACCTACGCCAATGAACATAGCGAGGGGACGTTTCCGCCGGAATCTGGAACGATCCATCAACAAGACCAATCTTGTTCTTAGCAACCAATGACACTTCAACTGCGTGCCTCCAATGGTTCTAATTGGTTTCGTTTAGCAAATGAGTTGACAAATTGTAACTTGGATGATCCGAATGATGTAAGAACAACACATCATTCGCATCTATTTGAATCGGATCTACATGAACCACATCTTGACCATCCATGATTGATCAAGAAACTCCAAAAAAAATTTCAGAAAACAAATGCGGAAGATATAAAACCAGAAGATCAGCAACGAAACCTGATCATAGACTTAGACGAGCTTTGCAAGCTCTGATACCATTTCAGATTTAGAGATTTGGATTCAAGAACACGAATTCAGAACACTTTGGAAGCCATGGAAACAAAACTTCAAGCTCTCGATTTCTCGATTTCAATGGAACAGAATTCGTTACAGAGAGGGAGGAGGGAGTTTGTTTAAATAGACAAAGGGGATCTCACGTGATAGCACGTGGTCTAACTAATTCACATAATAAAACCCGGTTTGCATAAATACAAACATTAGAACCGGTTTATGTAATAACACTATTGTTGGGAATAAATTCAAATGGAGAAAAAATAAAATTGATATATATAAACAACATATATGAAAATTTTGACAGGACTCTAGCACAAGATGTCATTTTACAACGGTACCCTAATATAACAACTAGAAACCATACATTCACATCTTCAAATCAGTGTCCAATTTCGGTGGATTTCACACATAACGAAAGAAAGAAAGAAAGAAAAAAGCAAGAACATTTAAATTTGAGAAATTGTAGTTAGTAAAGAAAGAATCACAAAAACATCATTACTTAAGTATGGAGATTAAATTTTGCAGGATCACGGATGTTTCAACTAGTTAAGAAAACGTGACTAATTAAAAGACTCACAATTGTGGAGTAAGAAAACTTTTGGAAACTTCTTTCAACAACCGAAGAAATTGAGGAGGCTCTGACACAGTTACGGAACTAGAACATTCAAAGAAAATATGGTGAAAATATTCAACGATAACAATGTCTAATAAATAAATAATATAATTCCATATGATGTATTGGAGACTTGAAGCCAAAGAGTTAAAGAAAAGCGCTTTCGATTGGCTGATACAAACTCATGATATTTTCACAAAATCGCCAAAGGGTGACGAAGTAGAAAAATTATAAGAGAAATAACAAAAATAAAAGGAACAACGATAATGGGTGAGGACAATATTTTCGGAAGGAAATCAAAGCGGATTTTGAAAAAATGTTCAAAAAAGGAAGAATCAACAATATTCCACTGAGCTTGCAAACTTTAACGCTCGAGTGCCTTTAAGGATGGAGTTGCAAACTCGCCTCCGTGTAGAGTGCGATAGATATTTAAATTTATGTCCAGGCAACCGGACTCGATGCTTGGAGCTCACAAACTTTAGCGCTCGCGTGCCTTTGAGCACGAAGCTACAAACCCGCCGCCGCGTAGAGTACGCTAGAGATTTAAATTTATGCCCAAGTAGGGATAGCAACGAAGCGGGTTCGGGGCGGTCCTCATCTCTGTTTACAAAAAGTCCCCAGATCTATGTCCCCATCCATGTTCGGGGATAAAAAAAGTACTCTCGTCCTCATCCCCGTCAGGTCCCCATTTCCATCAGAAAATCCTCGTCCCCGCTTAATTTTTCCCATTTGTGTTCTCCGCGAGTTTTCCCGTTTAAAACTCATGGTTTCCCTCATTTAATAGAAAAGTATAAGATATTATTAAAGTGAATTTTATATAACATATCAAAACGGGGGGGGGGGGGGGGGGGGGGAGATTTCATACTCCCCATCGGGAATCCCCACGGGGTTTCCCAAACGGGGGTGGAGGCGGGCGGGGATCGGGGTGGGGACTATAATCCCCGCCCCCACGCAGGAAATCACTTTAGCCCCCGTCCCTGCGATGAGGATTCCCCGTCGAGATTGGGGAGTCCCCGCCCCATTGCCATCCTGACGAGAGGGTTTCTCGACCAAATAAATTTGTAGTCAAGACCCCCGCTATAGTATAGGGGGGTCAGGTTCATCCTCAGGAAAGAAGTCAGCGGTTCTAGGTTAAGTGTGTTTTGGGGTTCAGGGACTAGCGGGAAAAAGTGGCGAGGGTTGCAGTCGACAAAGAATAGAGGGGTCGATGTCGATGGATGGAGAGGGAATGGTGGTTCGTGTCGAGTAGAACCTGTGTCGAATAAAAATAATAAAATGTAGCAAATAAAGATGCGAACTTCCAAGGTTAGGGATCACCACAACAATAAACATATGTGTAGATCATAAATCACATAAAGATACATGCTTTATATCAAATAACTTTCGTTATTAACAAATAAGAATATAGAGGCTTTCGCATAAACCCTAAGTGTTACTACCTTTTCTTAATTAGGATCAACCAACTTTCGCAAGCAAAGCCTAATTACTATCCAAATTCATAATAAGATCACTTTCGCTTCAATATCATGAATAAGGAATTTCCTCAACTATCGCAAAGGATTAAGCACATTGGTAGAGAAGACGAATTGCATAAAAAGATCAAACATTTACCGCATCACCTCACATGGCTACCGTCGGGCTCACCCTGATCCTAGAAGTGGGTGGACTAGTCGCTCTTCATCATAAATAGACTCATCAATAATAAAAGGAAATAATTTTGCATTAAAATAAACTAAAAGAAAGCTTACAACCGAACAAGCCAAATCCGCTCTCGCAAACTCCAACTCTTCTCAGCTACAAGCTCTCTCTCTCTCTACTTACTACCTCTTCTCCTTCTCTAGAATTGAATGCTTAGAAATCAGCCCCTAAGGCTTTATTTATAGCCTTCATTCCAAGCTAATCTAGGAAAGAAAACTATATCTATATCTAATTTTATCTATCTAATAACATAAAGATTAAAACATGGAAATAAAATAATTAAATCTAAAAGGAAACTAGGACTAGTTGTGGATAAATCATCTTGGACATGATAGATCTTGATATAGATGGATAGAATTCCACTTATCTTCTCTTGCAAGCAATTCTATCTCCTCGGCGAACTCGATCTCGACTCGGACAGCTTCTGGAATCTTCTCGACGTCGACCAACTTTTCTCGACGTCGAGTAGAATTCTTCTCCCGGGGTTGTACTCGAGCTCGGCTAGGATCTGGGCTCGTTGACTTTACTCGACATCGACCAAGTTTGGTCGACGTCGACCAAGACTGTGTTGCTCGAGTGGCTCTGCTGCTTGTTCTCGACTTCTGGGAGGCAAGTCCACCAAAAAGTAGGTCAACGTTGACCAGTTTGGTCGACTTCGAGTAACTCTGTCGGCTTTCAGCATTCTGCTCCGTTCTTGAAACGCACTTTCCCGAGTTCTCGTTCGTCCGATTGATGCATATGAGCATGCGTTGGAAAGCTCTTTTCGAGGGATACAACTTTCATGAAGACATCAAAGCTTGATTCAGAACGATGAATGGTGAAAAATGGAGTTTTCTCCAGCTGCACCATCCTTAACTTCTTCATGACTTTCCTTTAAGCTCCAAAGTGCGTCCGATTTCTACAAAATTAAACAGAAACTAGTGTAGACTCCATAATTTGGCAAATAAGTATGAACTACATAGATTATGTACTATTCTAACCCAAATGTATGAAATGCATGCAAAAATCGATATAAAAGTAAGTGTAAAACATGGCAAATTAGGCTCACAACACATCCCTATGCCTAAGGAGTTGGACTCAACGCTTGGAGATCGCAAACTTTAGAGCTCGCCTGCCTTTGAGCATGAAGCCGTAAACTCGCCTCCATGTAGAGTACGTTGGAGATTAAAATTTATGCCCAAGCAATCGGACTCAATGGTTGAAGCTCATAAACTTTAGCGCTTATGTGCCTTTGAGCATAAAGTTGCAAACCCGCCTCCGCATATAGTGCTCGCGTTTGAGATATAAATTTATATTCAGGCTGTTAGACGTGAAGCTTGAAGCTCGCACCTTTAGTGCTCGCGTTTCTTTGAGCACGGAGCTGCAAACCCGCCTATGCGTAGAGTACATTGGAGATAATTTATACCCAGGCGAGTAGACATGAAGCTTGGAGCTCGCACCTTTAGTGCTCGCGTTTCTTTGAGCATTGAGTAGCAAAACCGCCTTCGCGTAGAGTATGCTGGAGATTTAAATTTATGTCCAGACAATCAAACTCGATGCTTGGAGCTCGCAACCTTTAGCGCATGCATGCCTTTGAGCATGAAACTGCAAACCCGCCCCTGCGTAGAGTACGCTCGAGATTTACATTTATGCCCAAGGAGTTGGATGCAAAGTTGAAAACTCGCACCTTTAGCGCTCGCTTACCTTTGAGTAAGGAGATGCAAACTCGCCTCCGCATAAAGTACGCTGGAGATTTAAATTTATACCCAGGCAGCCGGACCCGACACTTAGAGCTTGTAAACATTAGCGCTCGCATGCCTTTGAGCACGAAGTTATAAACCCGCCTCCGCATATAATACACCGGAGATTAGAATTTATGCCCAAGTAGTCGGATTCGACCCTTGTTTAGCATTCGCGTGACTCATTTAGCAACCTAGAGATCAAATAGCTCGCATGGCTCAATAGCTTCAACTAAATTCACTTAAAGCAACAAAAAATTAGACGAGATTTTAGATTTTTTTTTTCATATTTGCCAAAAATGAAAAACCAAAATTTGAGGATGATTATACCTAAAATCAACAAGATTTTGAGATTATATGTGATAATGATACGGGGTTAGCCGTAGGATGGCCCGATCTTCGACAATCAAGACTCAAAGACAAGAACGGAAGCAAAGACTCGAGAATAGAATAAGAACACACAAAACGCAGCAATGAAAGACTCAACAAAACCACGAAATAAAGACCGATAAATGGGTGATCCGAACTAAAATAGAACGAGGCAAAGACCCCAGACCTCCTTAGAGGGTAGGAACCAAATACCAACGACTATAAAGCCCGCCTCTACAAACTTACACAATCAAGCGGACAACTTGGAGGCACAAGGAGGGGACTTGTGATTACCTGGATCACCAAGCTCTCGCGAGGTTGATGAACTCAAAGCAAACCAAGCAGGATCTATAACCAATTTGCAATCGATGAGCAACGCTTCGAATCGATTGACTTTCTCACAGTTTTTCACACAAGAACTGTAAATTTCAATAATGGAAGACGTCTGAATTGTTCTACAATGGGGATCGACTTTATATAACCTAAAAGACTGATTTTCTAATAAAAATAATAAATAAAAGACTTAATAAAAATAAACCCTAAAGTTACCTAAAATAACTTAAGTAAAAGAGTTACTAAAAATAACAATAAAAATGTTCCAACACTTGAGTAAATTCGGCTAAACATATGACAGCTTCAAAGAATGTGATTTTCGGCCAAGCTCTAGGTCGAATCTGGAAAAACCTTCAACAACAAAGTTGCAGATCTCTTCGTCCTCGTTCAGAAAAAGTATGGAAAGATCCAATCCGATTAATATTGAATCCGTACGACTCATTTTACTGAGACGTCGAAAAGCTGACAACTGTGCATGACGAACCCAAAAACGAACGACCCAAGGTGGAGCCTTCTTCTTCCTATTGAGGATGACATCATTCTCACGAGCTTGAATCAGAGGGTCATCCCCAAGTATATGTGTGTCCGAAGGTGTCTTGAATGATCCCGCATCAGATAACATAACTTTATATTGATAGATCGGTATAAATTCCACCAAAATTACCAAGAACCAAAGGGAGCCAACTCTTGAAGGAGCTTATGACTATCGTGGTTTGAATAGATGTTGTAAGAGGGTTGTTGATGGAGCACAAGTTACACAGTTACATCGGGTAAAACAAGGTAAAAAGAATATTTTTTTCAAAAGAAAAATATAATTAGTTTGTAAACCATAAAAAGAAGTCGAGTATAATTATATATATTTCATCTCACTAACAGACTAACCCCCTATTTGTTTTTGTGTAGAGAAAGATAATAATTATCCTTATGAATATAGTCTATATTTAAGTTAATTAATATTCATTGATTACTATTTTAATTATTTCCCTCCTCCTCCTAATTTTCACACAAAATTGGTTAACTTTTTCCACATTCTATTATCTAATTTTAAGGAGAGTAACTAAATGGACGAATGTGGCAGGCGCGATTTCGGCATACCGACGGTATGGCTGATGAGGACAAATAGAGACGAACGGGCTTCTTGCGAGGGCATGATTGGGCAAGTAAATTGGAAATCTCCACTAAAGCTCCAAAATCTCCCACCCCAAACTTTCATTTTGCCCAAAAACAAATCTTTTAAAGCTCATCTAAAAGCTTGAAAACCTTGGTGATAATCTACTGCCAAACATCATGGGGATATATTGGGTTCGTATGGGACGGAGTTAATTAACTGACTAAAATTATAAACAGGGTAAAATTTATAAACTGTTGGTAAAAAGTAGTTAAAAATTTATGAAAAAATATAAACTCCGTATGGGACGAAAAACAGTTTATTTGTAAAAAGTGGAGTTTATTTGGTTGTTATTAGGGGTATTGTGGTACTTTCAAACCAAATAAACAAAATAAACCCCAAATAAGCTCACTCAAGTAGCTTTTTTTTTAACTCATAATTTTAACTGTTTATTGCTTATTTCGGGTTGCCATACACACATCTTACCTGTTTATTTTTTTAACAGCTAAAAAAGTAAAAATTTTAACAGTTAAAAACGTTTCCCATACACACCCATTATGATTTTTTTCAGAAAGCTTGAAAGGCTTGTACCGAACACAACCTAATATCCTAGAATGGTCTAATAATCTCATCCTCCTCCTCTCTAAGCTCACAAAAAATGGTATATATATACATTTTATAAGTAAAATTTAATATCTTTTCTTTCTATTCCCCTTCTTGTATAAATAAATGACTCCAAATGAATGAAACTAGTACTTTTCCCGTACCTTGTACGGGTGGATATTTTTATTGAAATTTACCGCTTTAGTTCTCCCTCATACCATGAATATATTTCATTTCATTTAAATTGTTGTCATGCTATCAATTACATTTAAATAAAAAAGAAGTTACATCTCGCAAATTGGAAACTTCTTCTTGATTGATAACCTAAGAGTCTAAGACACATTGCACAATGCACACTTATAACTCAAGAGTTGTGTGTCATCTTTATATTCGTTGATCTCCTTAGTTTCCCCTTTCGACTTTTCCTCATTTACAGGACTATATAAATAAGAGCATAACCATCAACCAAACACCCATAAGCCAAGGTTTGAGTAAGCAATCTTAATTATTATTTTTTTAAAAATTACTACATATTAAATAACTTAGCCTATAGAGAATACATTTACGCATAAATAGTCAAAAGAGAAGAGCAATGAACATTGCATGCACATAGCCAATAGAGAATACATTTACACATACTTATCAAACATCAAATGCCTTCTTTTTAGGCCTTTCGGGTTAGTTAGTAACCTCACCAATTATATATATATATATATATATATATATATATATATACACATATAACGTTACAAATATGATGTTATGGCAACAAATCACAATAGCATTTGAAATACCCAAATGCACCACTCTGCACTAAGTAGGATTGCAAGTCACTTTACTACAATAGTAAAGTAAATTGAACATGTGAGAAAATTGAATTCCTCAACTTTCATAGCTCTGATCTCCTTATCTACATAGTCATTATTGCAAATCCTGGCGTTGCGTGGTTGTTTTGCAAGATCTCGGTTTATCCTTGGTTGACTCCTCTACTTCGTAGGTCATCAGCTCTCTGTCTTTCTAACCCATCTCGCCGAACTTAACGCTCTCTAGACTTTTTTACGAATCAATCATTACATTTGGATGCCACTCAAAAAGAAAAAGAAAAAGAAAAAGAGTGGTCGTCAATCAGCAAATGAATCAGCTTTATGGAATGTCCATCACCCACAACTTGACAAAAGCTTATGTTTTTTTTTTACTAAATCTATATGGTTGTTAAGACCCGAAGGTCTGATAGGGAGGGTGACCTATAGAGCTCGATAATGGAAGAATTAGAATAAGGAGGAAGAGAATGTGAGTTCAAAGAGAAGAGAGGAAGAATATATGAGTGTTTTGTAATTCATTCATAATCGTTATCGATGCAACCGAGAGGCTCTTATAAGCCTTGTATAGGCTTAGCCCCGTATACAATGGATCTTAGCTCACTTATCTCTAACCCAATCCATACACATATATCCTAACAAAACTCCCTCCCTCATAAAGCTTTGTCCAGACAACTTTGTTTACAATTTAAAAAAAATACTACAAACTCAAAATGAAATTAGTTTGACAATGTCTTCCATCCTTACTTAACTGTTGAAAGAAGTCAAGTTGACCCTTATTTAAGTGTTCATGTCCTGCTTCATCAATTCACCCTTACTTAACTGTTGAAAGAAGGCACGTTAACCCAATTTCCATAATTGTTTGCTAGCCTTTGTCGTCATCCATTCTCCTAAAATAGTTAGCCTGACAATATCCCTAGTTGAACAAGCTTGCGGTATCACGTCCAACAGTACGAGAGTCATTTAACTTGAGCAAAATCAGCAACAATTATCCAATATCACAAGCCAATTGACGGTGATGAATTGGTAAACCCTTGAGTATTTTGCCCCAAATTATCCTACCTTATATGAAAATGCTCCAATATCACAAACAAAATCCATTAATACTTCCCAATGCCAACATCTATTCAATAACTGCTCTTCTAAACTTGCCCCAATCTCTTGAAGTATCACTTCCCACGACATCTTAGCAACTATAATACTCCCTCCGTTTTAAATTAACTGACGCTTTGAGGTTTTTTTGTGTTTCTCTAATTAATTGACGCTGTGTGATTTTCAAAACTCACTTATCTCAGCTTTTTTCATCTTAATTTGTTTAAGGAGAGAGATGATCAGAGTGTATTTAATTTGTCCAAGCTCTCAAGTGTTCCTCCATTTTTAATTGGTAGAAGAGGAGAGAGAGGGTATGAGATTCTGATGTGCTTAGTACAATTCCATTACTTTAATTAATTAATAAGTACAATTGATATTGAACATGTTCAAATTAATTTACTCCTTAATCAATGTGTCCAACCCCCAAAGCGTCATTTAAAACCGAATGGAGGGAGTAATAAAAAAAATTATACCATCTTCATGACAACATCAAGCATTTTGGTTTTTAGGCAATAAAAATCAGTATGAAGACCAAAGGTTGCTTCCCTCGTCTTTCCAACAAAGTGAATCCAAGAATTGAATATTGTCATCATATAATTTCCGATGAAGTATCAGTTGAAACCTTCATAACTCTTAACAAAACCATAACATCAACATTAACAACTTTTATTTGTAGCTCATGACCTCCTGGATCAAAGACAAAATTCCTTACTAAAACCAATTGTCCATCAATAGCTCGACAGTCAGCACCACAATCAACGAACTAATTCCAACCCAGCATTCCACCTGGATCAAACATCCATGTTTCAACCCTTTCCCTGTATGCACCAATGAGTTTAAGAGCACCATAAAATTCAACATGTTGCTTGTCATATTACTTACACTCGTGACATATTACTAAAACTAATTGTTTTGAATGCAGATTGGTTCATATGGGTGCAATGAAATATATCATGGTTGTAAAAAATTCTGACACATAACTTTAATTTTTCACCGTGAAAAATGACAACAACTTGTCAAAAGCTGATGATTTTTATTAAATTTATGTGGTAAACAACATACAATGGTCAAAGTTGCAGATCACAAACATAAACCTGACATATTAATCCAATTAGTTGATTGAAATGTAGGTTGTTTCATAGGGGTACAATGAAATGTTTCATGGTTGTGAAATAATCATGACAGTATGACACATACCTTTAATTTTTCACTGTGAAAAATGACCCAGTCTTGACAAAAGTTCATTTTTTTTTATTAAATATATGTGGTGATAAAAATAATAAATCATGTGATGCCAACCAAGCTCGATTTCGAGTTCCAAGTCATTTCAAATTAGTTTTATAACATTCATCAAACAAAATCCACAAAACTAACTTTGAATGACTTGGAACTTGAAATCTTGCATAAAACTCGTCTAATATTCTTATTGTCAAGAGATTAAGATGGGTTTGAAGTAGATAATGTACTCATGTACTCAGTAGATATATATGAATGAATTCATCGAGCGAATTACAAAGATGAAGACAGAAGAAACATTCAATATACCTTACCATGTTCGGATGATCGATCTTCACTTCCATGCATTATTAAAAGAAAAGCAAGTATAAATTAGAAGGACATGAACTCTTTTGAACATGAAAATAGCGTTATTTCTAAAATATCATTATGCCATTATTGATAGATACTAAAAGCCAAAATTTCATTTATAGCAAAAATCAATTTCAACCAAAGGAGACCTCGTCTTATCATGAAATGAAATTGTATCCTCGCCTCTACCGGAATCGCAATGAGGGCTATGGAGATTTCACCTCAGACTTGTCTATGATATCATTACCTGGATAGCAAAAATCCATAAAAGGATAAGTGAATTGGTGATATTATGTAGACATTGAAAGATGGGTAAAATGAGAACATGAGCAAAATATTAACTTGTTGCCTAAAAATTATCTTTGCCTGACTTACTTTTGTGACATAGTTTCTAGAAATGAAAAAGGAAAACAAAAGTTGCTCACTCATCTAGGATTTCTAATATAAGTCATCCATCAAAATAGAGAAAATATAAGCAATACCTTAAAATATAAGTCAGAACTGTTAGAAATATTGAACTCACAATAACTAATACTTCAGGGTTGCTAGAAATATAAGACCTACATCAAAATAGAAAAATTCATGGAGTATGATCCAGACCTTGCATATAATATATCTCTGAATAAAGTTTGGCAATTCAGGCTCCATGCAAAATATAAGCTAATACAAATTTCAGTGCAATTAAATATTCTGAACAACCACAAGAGACCAGGGAGAAGTCTAGGATAATCACATTTTTGGCATTAGTAACCCCTAAAATAGTAACCCCTAAAATTTGATGAAATCAACACAAAAGAACAATACCCCTCGGATTCACAACTAACTGGACACCATTAATTTACAAACCATCTTGATAGATCTGATCAGAACTACGACTTGATTACTATGGGGGATTAATTGTAAGGAATTCACCAACATGAGAAAACGTTATAGGCTCAAATCCAAAATAACCCTATTTTTTGACCCAATCAAACACCAAACTTTAGGTCTAGTGATGGTTTAGGAATCTAGCTATGAGATTAAAGGATGGTAGAAAGCTTAATCAACCCATAAAGAACTCAAAAAAACATAAACTTCTTATTTGGCATTTCTACAAACACCTTGTGGGCATATGTGATTGACAACATATCAATTGAAATTTTTTCAAATCCAACCATTCCTTTTACTTCTCTTACATCATTAATCATGGAATACTCAAATTCCAATTTGATTTTTCTTTCTCACTCAATTTTTCTCATACAATACTCTAATTTTAAAACAAAAGATAAATCAATTCAATTACTTGTCGATTTAGTTTCACCGGCACCGCCTCCGACTCATCACCTAGCATTAAATCAATAGTAAGCACCGTCTTGCCATATAAGATTGACCTCGAAACCGGCTCTGACCTCCGCCTCTGAGTTACAACCAGTCGCCAGAATTTGTCGTCGCTTCCGAGTTACCACCAACCGCCGAGCTGTGCTACCACCCTTTTGTGTTTGATTCGTCAATCTTGATTGTGGTTACTAAGCAACGCAAGTATTTTCTCTTGAGATTCATGGAGAAGGGGTATGGAGGAGAATGTGGGTTTGGAGAAACTGTCATTAGAAGAAGAGGGGAGAAGCAGATCGTAATTTCTTATTTTGTGAAAAGATGGACACGTGGCTCAATTTTTATTGAAGATATTGCTTCTAAATTAATAAGTATTAGGGGTGGATTAACTTCATTTTTATTCAATATTCAAAACTGCATTTCATGACCATGAAATATTTCACATTGTTGCTGTGAAACCCGCTGGAGTAAAATTATAGATTCATTTTTGTGATGATTTTAAGGTGTTGCGTGTTAGTTGTTACCATGGAGTCCAAATATTCCAAAATTAACCTCTATTTGACGATTTCTTTTTAGATGTTTATATGATTAACTTCATTTTTATTCAATATTCAAAACTGATGGGGAAAACAAATTGAATTTAATTTCTCCATCAAATTGAAGGTTAAAACAAAATATTAAATAGTGACACAACACAGAAAGAAAAAGAAATGGGAATTGGATTTGCATAGAGAAGCTGATAGAGAAAGAATAATCAACCTATATATAAACGAATTGAATTTGATTATGCGCAAGTTTTCGACATAAAGCACATGATAAGTCACTGACATCTTAGAGTCTATATCATATTCATTAATCATTCGTTTTAAAATCTTTACCTCAACATCCATCCAGATTGACCTATTTGCTAAAGAATTAGATATTTGCTTCTCTATAGTACATTCACAACACTTGAGAAAATTTTATTCAAGCAAGTTATTCTCATAACAACGATTTTCAATTTCCAATTTTAGGCATGAAGGAATCAGAGCATAATAAATAAGTTATATAGAAATATCGACAACACAAGCAAACAATAACACCTCATTCCAATTAACAAAGAACTTACAACAATTGATCTATTTATGTGAATTCCTTTGCTATGAAATTGATAAATTCCTATTTTATTTCATAAAAGAGGAAATCAAAAGGAATATGTTCACAGCTCAGATGTCATGTTGTAAGTACCTAGCGGTCTAGCACTTGCAAGTTAGGTAATCTTTTATGTTGTAATTCAAGTCTAATCCTTATTTGGAATTTACTTTTGAACTTGAAGTAATGTATCATCAAATTTTCTGGTTGGACCAATACCGTTGGATGGGGTGCTACAAAAATTTTCCGAAGACTGATAAGTACCTAGCACTTGCACACTGTTTGCTCTCCTTTTTTTGTTTTCTAAATTTTAATGCCTTGTTGTTAATGATGATAAAAAAATGTGCTCGATCAACTGTCCTCAATTTTGAGCATACCTTTGTGGGTGTGTATGTCCTCAACACTACAACTCAATTCTGATCTTATAATAATTTGAAGGTAAACAAATAAATTTTGAAAGTAATCAAAGAATTCTCTATAAACTTAGATGAATCAACACAAAATAAACCTATAAGCATTTCATCGAACACCTTGTGTGCAATACATTAATCAAAATCCTCCAAATTAATTAAAGGGAGAACAAAGACGTTTTACCTTGATTTGACGCATCCCGCCTTCGATTGCAATTGATTGCCACCTCCAGCCACCAATTTAGCCGTCCCGACTGATCACCACATCAAACACAAACCAACCAACAAATCAGAAAATTCAGCATTGTTTTGTCATACTTGGAACTTGAAACTGTTTTAATGGTTGTGTGATTTCGAGAATATAAGCTAGAGAAATTAATTGGGAGAATGAATAGAGTAGAGAACCAATCGGCGTAATATGAAAGTAACACCATAATTCAGCACTATTTTTTAACAAAACCTGAACATGGGCTTAATTTGTGTGATTTTGAAAATAAGCAACCATTCACAAAGAGGTTCTTAATGAAGTAGGGAATTGACTTAGAGTTTACAATTGGGAGAATAAAGAGAGTAAAGAGAAAGAGAGATTACCCGTGCAACTAAGAGAGAAAGACGCCTCTATCCGTCGCCGACTGCATCACCGCCCACAATCACCCTTCTCCGACCGCCGATCGATTGCGTCCCGCCTCAACAACGACAACGATCAAACAATTTATAAATTCTGAGAATTGAAGAAGGAAGTTATTATGAGGAAGAAGATGCTTGTGATGAATAAAGTAAACGTGGTTGAGAATTTTATTTTCAGTTTTTGGTATTGGCAAGCAATAGAACGTGGGGGAGAAAGCGAAAATTGTATTTCTTACCTTTGCTCAGAGAATGACATGTGACGTAAATTTTTGCAAAGATATTGCTTCTAATTTTATAAGTATATAAGGGATGGATAAGTATAAGGGGTGAATGAGTTTTGCCAATAGACTTGATGATACTACGTACTCCCTCCGTTCCAAAATAAAAGTCGTTTGACTTTTCTGCACGCATTTTAAGGAGGTAAAAACTATATAAAATATTATTTTTTTAATGAAATTATTTTTATAAGTTTATACTTATGAATACCGACTATGAAATTATTAAAAAAAAATTGAATAAAAAAACAATATTTTATAGTGTTTTTACCTCCTCAAAAAGCGTGCAGAAAAAGACAAACGACACTTATTTTGAAACGGATGGAGTAATAGATATAATTGGGGATGGAAAACGTAAATATTTGAGTTTTATCGACCAATAAAAAATAGGGGCGTTTTGCAAAATGGCGACGAAATTGGACCTAATTTGCGAAATAGCCGCGTTTTGGGACAAATTAGGGAAATAGACGCAAAATCGGGGCCGGATCAATTCGACACCTTCGGAGGCGGTTGCGGAGGTGGTGAGCTCGCCGGATCCGAGATCTGGACTCAAATCGCCGGTGTCGAGGAGGCCGGAGAGGCTGAGCTCGGAGATTGATTACTCTGGCTCGCCGAATCCATGGCGATCGAGGAAGGTCGAGCGAGGCGCGGATCTCAGATCTGAGCCGAGGTCGAGCGAGGCGGAGCGAGCAAGCGAGGGAGGGATGCAGTGGTGAGCAAGCGACGGAGCGAGGGAGGGATGTGGTGGTGGGCGAGGGAGGCCGGAGCGACGCCGGAGCGACGGAGCGAGGAAGGGCCGGCCGCGCATCTCTTCTTCGCATAATCGGGAGGAAGAAGAAGATGTTTTGATTAAATTACAAAAATTACCCTACAAATATGAGAAATTAAAAAAACTAGCTATATTTTATGATGTGATCCATAATTTATATTTTTGTTTTTATTTTTGCACAACAAAATGTTATATTTGCACAATATACAATTATATTTACACAATTTACGGTTATATTTGCACAACAAAATGTAAAATAAAATTTAAAAAAAAAACTAAACTCGGATCATATTTGCATAAAATAAGATCATGTTGAGAATAATTTCACAAGTCTCGATTGTCGTGCAACTCTTAAAACAGAGTCGTGCAACTCTTAAAACAGAGTCGTGCAACTCTTACAACAGAGTCGTGCAACTCTTACAACAGAGGCGTGCAACTCTTACAACAGAGTCGTGCAACTCTTGCAACATAGTCGTGCAACTCTTAAAACAGAGTCGTGCAAATCTTACAACAGAGTCGTGCAACTCTTGCAACATAGTCGTGCAACTCTTACAACAGAGTCGTGCAACTCTTAAATAAGAGTAAGTTGTGCAAAAATAAGAGTAAGTTGAGCAAAAATAAGAGTAAGTCGTGCAACTCTTAAATAAGAGTAAGTCGTGCAATTTCACAAGTCTCGATTGTTGTGCAAAAAATAACCTATTGTTGAGCAAAAATAAGAGTAAGTTGTGCAACATAGTCTTGCACTGCATTTCATTCTCCTACTAACAAAGTACAATTTACTCTTACATGAGAGTTGTGCAACTCTGAAAACCAGAGTCGTGCAACACTTAAAACAGAGTCGTGCAACTCTTATAAGAGAGTCGTGCAACTCTTACAACAGAGCCGTGCAACTCTTACAATTTTTTGTGAAAAATATAATATATTTTTTTCCGCTTTTTTTTTCGTTTCAGAATTTTTTGTCGTGCAAATATAAGAGTACGATGTCCAAATATAATCTTATGTTGTGAAAATATAACATTTTATTGTGCAAAATGTAATATGTTTTTTTTCCGCTTTTTTTTCCATCTCAGCATTTTTTGTTTTGCGAAAAATTACTTTACGTTGTGCACATATAACAATTTGTTGTGCAAATATAAATTTTGTGCAAATGTAAAAATAAAAATATAGTAGATGTGAATTACATAATAAAATATAGATATTTTTTGTAATTCCCATATTTATGGGGTCGTTTTTGTAATTTCCCAAAAGGTCTTCTTCAACCTCCCTCCCCGTCGTCCCGACCCCGATCTGGAATCAAACCCGACTCATTTGCTCCGGCCTCGCTCCCTCGCTCCCTCCGCCGCGCACTCGCCACCGCTCGCTCGAATTCCGTTTTCGATTGAACTAGATCTGAAGCCGATTGAATTAGATCTGAAGTCAAATTTGAGCGAGCGAGACATCGAAGATTGATTTAGATCAGAATTTCGATTGAATTAGATCTGAAGTCAAATTCCTTCAGTCGCCTTGCTTCAGATCGAGGCATCGAAGCTTCCGATCCGGTCGCCCTCGCCGAAGTTCTGCACGTAGACATGGCTGCTGTCGAGGGAAGCCACAGATCTAATTCGACCTCAGATCGCTACCTCGCTCTCGATCTGCTCGACTCGCTCGCTCGCCGTCGTCCATGGCTGCTGTCGAGGGAAGCCACATCCTTGGCTTCAATCGCCTTGCTTTCAATCGGATCTGAGCGGGGGAGGAAGAGCGATGATGAACGACAGAGAGGAATGGGGGCACGAATGGAATTAGGTTTTAGGGGTATTTATTGTGACCATTTTGCAAAATTGTCCAAACACACCTCTATTTCGCAAAAAGGTCCAAAAAAATTGCCTATTTCGCAAAATTTTTCTAAAAAATATTCCCGTCCCAAATCAATTTTCCAGCGAGGTGCTACGAGTAGTGGACTAGTGGTGAGCTGATGATACCCTATCCGACTCGCTCTATTGCTAAAAATTCATACTCTCCTCGGGCAGCAAAGCCCGAATCCGACCTCCAAATCGGAGCCATGGCGGCGGTGTCTCTCTCCTCGCTCTCATCCTTCATTAGCCACCCGCACCGCGCCCTTTGCATCAACCTCCATCGCCGTTGCTCCCCCCTCACCTTCGGCTTTCTCTCCGCCCCGCTCAAATCTCCTCTCGTCCGCTCCTTCCACCGTCCTGTCAAGAGGGAATTTCTCGTCGTTTTCTCGAGGAAGTTCTCCCAACAGCGACACCGCTTGTCTCCCGTCGGCGGCGGAAGCAACACGGACGAGGCCTTGAGCCTTCGACATTTCTTGCCTCAGGCTTCTGCCGTTGCTTTCGAAGCTACTGAAGCTGAGTGAGTGCGGATTAGATCCTGATTTCTTGATGTTTTGTTTTCGTTCTTTGCCTTTTTATGCTCTTTGTTTGCTTTTCGTGGTGGAATGCTTGTGATTCTTCCATTTCGTGCCGCGGTAGTGATCCAGAACTCAAATTGCTGTTCAATTTTGAGTTTATGATTAATAATTTCCCACCACCATCGTATATGAATTTGCAAATAATTTTACTAGTTGGATTTTCGTGCTACAGTGACCGATTCCTGGGGTTATTCTGTTATTATTTGGATGGAAAGGGAAGTAAAAACATGAGACTTGATTAATGTAATGCCATTTGTTAGGTCTAGACTCTAGGTAGAATTGGCCTACGAGATCCACAGTCAGCTGGTTGTACTTTCTATATTATGTTATTTGTGTGGATATATTTGTGTACCGAGATTCATATGTGTTTCATCAAATCTTAGAACACTAATGTCCACTGCAATTTGATTAATGGGATGGAAGCTTGTGAAATTTTGCCATCAAACCTGCTATGCGATGTTGTCTTCTACGAATTTTTGCATGCTGTAGCCCTAATTACTGTGCAATTTTCCAAAAGCTATCTGCATTTGTTCATACCATTGTTTTTTAAGTACACACTAACGTAACTTCACTGTCCATTTATCCTTCTAGACCTTCACTAGCTTCTGAGGCTCTGCCGAGAGGGCGTATATATCATGAGACTTACGGATGTCAAATGAATGTCAATGATATGGAGATTGTCCTGGCTATCATGAAGAAAGCTGGATATTCTGAAGTGATTGAAGTTCCTGAGAATGCTGAGATAATATTCATTAATACATGTGCTATCAGGGATAATGCAGAGCAAAAGGTATGGCAGCGGTTAAACTACTTCTGGTTTCTGAAGAGACATTGGAAAAGTAATGTTGACATAGGAAGGTCACAGTCGTTGCATCCACCAAAAGTTGTAGTCTTGGGATGCATGGCTGAGCGGCTGAAGGATAAGATATTGGATGCAGATAAGATGGTTGATGTCGTTTGTGGTCCTGATGCTTATAGGGACTTGCCACGGTTGTTAGAAGAAGTAGATTATGGTCAGAAAGGAATCAACACTCTTCTTTCACTTGAAGAAACTTATGCTGATATAAACCCTGTGCGAATTTCAAAGAATTCCATTAGTGCTTTTGTGTCTGTGATGAGAGGTTGCAACAATATGTGCGCATTTTGCATAGTTCCTTTTACCAGAGGCAGAGAGAGGTCACGTCCAGTGGAATCAATTGTCAGAGAGGTGGGGGAACTCTGGAAAGAAGGTGTAAAAGAAGTAACACTCCTGGGTCAGAATGTAAATAGCTACAATGATGCATCTGGAACTGAGGATGTTGAACCTGGCTCTAACTGGAAACTTAGTGATGGTTTTTCTAGCAGGTGCAAGGTCAAGTCAATGGGCTTACGGTTTGCTGACCTTTTGGATCGACTTTCTACTGAATTTCCAGATATGAGATTCAGATATACATCTCCACACCCCAAGGATTTCCCTGATGAGTTGCTCTACCTAATGAGAGATAGGCACAATATCTGCAAGTGTATCCATTTGCCAGCTCAATCAGGAAGTACTGCAGTACTAGAGCGAATGCGACGGGGCTATACTCGAGAGGCATATTTAGAACTTGTGCAGAAGATCCGCAAATTAATTCCAGATGTGGCTCTGACTAGTGATTTTATATCTGGTAAGGGTTCTCATGCTACATTATGGTTCCTTTGTGTGCCCTTTTGTCATCTTTTTGCATAGGAGAGAAACATATGTTACATATCCTGTTAAAATCAATATATATAAAAAGATCCAAAGGAGTATACTGCCTGCCAGCATGACCATAATCTATAGGGAGTCCTTAGATATTACTGTATTCTTTTGGACAATGTGCATGTCTATATCCTTGAGAAGACTAGTTAATATGAAAATGTCAATAGATATTTCATAGTAAAGACTGACAAATGAAGATGCACTGCCTTGGATCAACTTTTTCCTTGAGGCCATGGAAGGACTATATTATATGAATCAATATTGCCTCTTCCTGCACTGGTTGACTAAATAGGATGCTGTTATGCTTTGCTGAAATTCAACATTCAGTAAGTGTTTATGGAGAAGCTAACTTCATTCCCTGTAATCTTGCAACATCAGAAAGTATATGTCTCCTGTTCATGTACTCAGAATATTTACCTGCAAATTCTGGCCAAATCTGAAGTCACTTTTGTTCCAACTTTTTCTTGCATTGCTAGTAGTTTTCGTGTCTCTTGAGCTTGATTATTCCTGTTGATTCGACTGGGCAGGATTCTGTGGGGAAACAGAAGAGGATCATGCTGATACACTGAGCCTCGTCACGGAAGTTGGTTATGATATGGCATATATGTTTGCTTATAGCATGAGGGAGAAAACTCACGCGCATAGGAACTACGACGACGATGTACCCGAAGACGTGAAGCAGAGGAGACTAACAGAACTGATAGAGACATTCCGTGAGAGTACTGGGCAGTGCTATGACTCCCAAGTCGGTACCGTCCAGCTGGTGCTCGTTGAAGGCCCAAACAAGAGGGCTCCTGAAACAGAGCTGGTAGGTAAGAGTGACAAGGGCCATAGGGTTTACTTCACAAACGCAAAGATCCAAAACCGAGAGCATCCAGAAGAGAGGAACCCAAGGGTAGGAGACTTCGTTGAAGTTCGCATAACAAGGTCTTCGAGAGCATCGCTTTTCGGAGAAGCCCTTGCTATAACGAGATTGAGCTCATTCTACAAAGTTGCAGAGGATGAAGAGCCCGCTGCTGCATTTGCTAACCGAACTTGAAGACATTGTTATGCAATATGCTCTTCGTGTGGCGAAAAGGTAGCAGCAGCTTGTATCTGATAGACTCTTGGCAATCGAAAGAGAGAGGTGCATCACAGTCGGAGATGATTTTGTAGAGCTTAATTCCCACTCCCAGCAATGCTTGCTTTTGGATCGTTACCAAAACAAGATGGATCTGCGAATGATGCTCGATATAAACCTTTGCTATTTTCAACATAGAAATTATAAGAAATTACCAAAAACTATAGATTCTCACCCTTTTTATTTTTTGTGGGTGATCCATAACCAATAAATGAGAGAGTTCACCCAGCAACCAACCAAACCCTAACTTTCATCCTAAAAAATCGCCCAACCAAACTGCTCCCATTTGAATATGAAACTATATTCAAATCAAGGGTTAGAATAACCATATTCCCGAAAGGGTCTAAATCTGGCAAGGGCTTGACGATAATCCCGAAAGGACTTGATCAAATCCCAAAAAGGCTTAATTAAATCTCAAAAGGGCCTTAATAAAATCTCGAAAGGGCTTCTTGGCGCGTCTTGCAAGGGTGGTTCTCAGTTGTGAGTCTGGTTATTCGTGGCTTTCTTCTCATACGTTGGGGCTCTGGCGTTCGGTATCGGGTTTAGCTGGAGTCGAGGCAATGTGTATCGAGTCGACTACATGTTACGGAAATTTCCTTGCAGGATCGTCTTCATTGTCCACAAGGATTCTTGATGTTACCGATAGCCAGCGATGTCACTACTTAGTGATGCTTGGCGTCAACTCTTAGTCTATGTTGTTTCCAACATATTTAGGTTATGTTCGCTTGTTCGACTGCATTTGTGTGCTTCCTACCGTTTGTATTGCACCATTTTCTCTATTTTATTCTTAATGAATTGGTCTCGTTTATCCAAAAATGAAATCCACAACTAACCTCATCTCTACAAAGAAAACCACAACTAACCCGCTTCCACCAAACTCGTGTTGGTTTAAATTATATCATTATAACAAATATAAAACCATGAAGCTGAGAATTTTTAGAAACTAAAATGTAAAAAGTTGTAGTTAAATTCATCTTTGAAAAATTAAAAGACCTATATACTCATATAACTGAAGTATAGACATAAATGTTTGTGTAAAGTAAAGATAAATTTACACCCGATGACATGGATATATGCTATATTAACACATGACTGAAATTACAAATTGATAAACAAAATAGTGTAAATTGCATAAAACCAACCCTAAAATAAGATACATTGCACATAACTACCCCCTTAAATGCAAAATTGTGGCAAAACACCCTTTAAACAACTCCTTTAGCAAAATTTCACCCACCCTTTAATTTGTTAATGTCCTGGTTAAATTTGGATGAAAATGACAAAAGTACCATGCTTAAATATCTAATTTTTGGTTGAATGTCATTGAAATCATGAAGAACTCAAAGCTTTTGTATCAGACCTGCAAATCAAATCAGAGGTTTTTGCCTACAAAACTCTTCTTCAAAGCCCCAATTTGATAATTGATGCCTTAACCTTGAAAAGCTTGTGGTTCAGTGGATATTTTTTTATATTTGAATGTCCTCTCCATTGGTTCCTAGAACAATATCCAAGTTGTGCTTTTGCTTTGCAGATCTAAGACAATTTGGAAAGACAGTTGTTGAAGAGTTATGAGATAGATTAACATAAGAATAGAAGACATAGAAGCAGGGGTGCATATGAGCCCTCGACAACGGCGAAGAGATTGTTGACTTGTCATGATCGAAAATGTTCATACTTCATATGGATGAATACGAGGGTGACCATGTAGTTGATGACAACCTAAAAAGCGTTGAACTTGGGTGGCTGCTGGCATGGCCACAAATCGAACACTGTATCAGCCTCCAGCTTCCTACTCTCTCTTCATCTTTCCTCTTTCTTCTTTTCTTATGTTCTTCAAATGTGTAGGGACTCAATATTTGACAAATTTAGCTCATTTGATTTTGTATTATGGGGATTTCGTCGAATTAGAGAGATCCTCTACAGATCTATTTAAGTTTTCCACGCTTTCAATGACATTCAACCCAAAATTGAATATATAGGCATGGACATTTTAGTCATTTCGTTCAAATTTAACAAAACCCTTGAATTGACAAATTATAGGGGCGGGTGGCATTTTGCTAATGAAGTTGTTTTAAAGGGTGGTTGTCCATAATTTCGTATCTAAGGGGTGGTTATGCGAAATATGCTATATTTAAGGAGTGGTTTCCTGCCGTTTACCCAACAAACACTACAAAAAAAAGGCTTTAGAAACGACACTTTACCGTCACAAAAGCTAGGGTTGCCGTCGCTATAAAGTATTTGCTACGGCTATGCGACGGCAAATCAGTGGTCGCTAGTCCTAGGGTAGCAAATAATCTTTAGCGACGGAAATCACCGTAGCAAATAATTTTTTCCCGCCTTTTTCCCTTGTGGTACAACACGACCTTTTGCGACGGTAAATATGCCGTTGCTAAAGGTTATCAAAAAATTTTTTAAAAAAAAAAGAAAAAAGATTATATTAGCCTATGCGGGATTTGAACCCGCGTCAATGTGTATTAACACATTGCTCTACCATTTGAGCTAATAGGCTTAATTAAGGAGAGCAATAATATTCTTGAACAAGATTTGCAACTATAAGTATAGGTTTTTCATCTCTCTTATTCAACAAACTAGTATCTACAAATAACAATCTTTCTCCCTAAAATGATCAACTTCCGTTGATGAGTTAATGCAAAAAAACAGAGCATATTAATGGTCAACTTCTCTTGATGAGTTAAATGCCGAAAAAACAGAGCCTAAGTATATTCAATTGCATAACACGATATTTCTAGAGAGATTGTATGTTTCAGAACCATAAAAAACACTATAAACTTAGAGTAAAATGAAAAGAGCTAGAAGACAATCAAGCAAGAGGGAACATTTTCTTTACAACCAAGAGAGAACAAAAATGCAGCACTAGATGTAATACAAATGCAAGTAAAACTGGGAACACTGACCTTGAGAAACTGCACAACAATTTTCTCAACATTTTGCTTAGGATTTGCAACAAGCAACATCAGCAGAAGCATAGGTGACATCAACAACTAAAAGCTTCATAACCTCGATGATCCTATGGCTCATCTTCTTGATACATGTGAGCTACTGTCATCTCCACTCTCCACACATAAGTATCTATATTAGGAAACATAAAGAAAAAATCAGATTTTCCTCTTCACTTGACTTTATGTTCATAGAATCACAACAAAGTAAAAACAACTAGATGATCATATGGCTCACCATAATTTTTAGATCATTCTGATTACTAATTACATCCAAAAGAAAAAAGATAAATCTCCAAAGTAAAAGGATGAACATAAAATAAAAGAAAAAAGTAAAAGAATGAAAAAAAAGTTAAAAAAAAACGAGAATATAAATCTCCAAAGTAAGAGGATGAACATAATATGAATACATAATCATCTTGAACACTTTAAAACTCCAAACATCATACGCATCAAGAATGACTAACATGATTTGATGGATTAATGTATATATTGCAATCAGATTTTTACCTTACTTTTGATGGGTTCCCCTCCAAGTTAGTGCAAAGGACAGGCGATAGTCAGGAATTCGGAATTCTTCAGGGATGATTCAAGGGTCTAAGCGAATCAAAACCGACAAATTCTGAAAACTACAAAGTTGGCTTTCAAGAGAGCTTCCTAATGGAGTTCACCGCTTGCAACCACCTGCAGAAGATGAAACAAAAGATTCACATCTCTTTCAGTGAGGTAAAGAGAAGGGAAAATGAAAAGTTGTGTTCTTAAGAGTGAAACTTTACCACTTGAGTTGTGAAAGAAGCGAGGATTCCATACACTAGAGCACCATTAATGGCACCAAGAATACACTGGCTGCAGAAACCAAGAAAGTAGCTGAATTGGTTCATCTTGGACTGCAAAAGACGCCGGGAACATGGATGGTTCAGTAGGCATTGTACTCACCTTGAAAAGTAACATATTCCTCCCAATATGAGTGAAAAGAAGGCTGCACTTCCCCATCTATAAGAACATTTCTGGGCATCAAAGGACAAATAAATTGTTCAAGTTAGACTATAAGCAACCAAATCAGTTTGAAACAATATATTAAACTGGAAAGTCAATGAGGATGGTAAATTTCAAGAACCATAATAATCGTTACAACGAGAAACACAATTGTGGTGGGAAATTAAGAAGATTACACATGTTTTAGAATCAAGGATCATCTTATCTACATCATAGAAGTGGAACATTTTTATATCACACAAGGAAAATTGTAACCTTAGTTATCCTAGTGTCACCCCTATTCTATAAAACCAACAACACTTACATAAATCATTAGTTCATTAGGAGTATAGACAAGCTGGAAGTTACTAACTCATTTAGTTAATAGAGGATGGTCATAGTTTCTAAACTAAATGATAGGCGAATAAAGAAAAGACAATGCCCACCAAAGAACCACCGAAAAGTAGTAGAAACTGAGAGTAAAATGAAAAGAGTTGGAAGAAAATCAAGCAACAAGGAGAAAGAGAACATCATTCACAAAACCAAGGTGGATTGTATCGGTTTATCCACTATTGCCATCCTAAGACGGTAAGACCCATATCATAAAAGAGACGAGTAGGACACACATATGACCACGTGCATTTATGCATCCTAGATTCAATTTCAATTTTATCATTTAACAAATACAAGTTACAGAACAAAGAAAATTTGCAAAAGGCACACTTCGGGTTAAGGAATAATTGAGGTAAACCTCTTAGTAGTAACTAGTAAATAAATTATGGCAAGTAATAACAAATTAGAAATTGAATTACAATCAAGTACCTCTTGATAGAAGGCATTTCGTTTCTTCAACAGTGGGTCCATCACCATCATCATTTTCCTCGTAGCCATGAGTGCATAGAAATGCAGCCTCTTCGTTTGAAAAAAAAAGGCAGCAGTAGCTATAATACAAATGCAAGTAAATTAAACTAGAAAGAAACACTTACATCCAAAGATTACCTATCACTAACCTGAAGAAACTGCACAACATCATTTTGCTCATAAAATGCAACTAGCAACATCAGCAAAAGCAACAGTGACATCAACAACACATATATAATTGGTATTGTTCTTTAAATGTGTATTTGCCTTCTATCCACAACAATGGTATGAAGAGAACTACAATTAAAGATGATATAGGTTCTTCAGAAGACAAAGCATTCATGTTTCACATCATTCAGGATAAAAATAGGTCAAAATAAAATACCAAAGATCAATAGCTCAATATATATACATGCCATTCACAGCCTGATCTATAGGCGGTGCAATGGCAAGAAAAAAAGGTCAGAGATTTTACATATTGTACCTTTTGAGAAAAGTGAGAATAAGCAAATAAACTTGTGCTCGTTGTAACAGCTAGTAAATAGAGCCTGAAACAAAGTAGACTTCGTATGTTGAATTATGTGAATGATAATATTAGAAAGGAAATTCAAACGGATGAAATGAACACTTTAAATAGAATAGAGGATTAAGGAGACAACTTGTTCAATCCAAAAGGCTTTCATATTGCAACGGTGTATTTTTCAGACAACTCGTCTTGGGTGACCCTCCATTCTCAAATCAATCAACAATTAAACCTCAAAGCTAAGGAACCTTAGACTGAAGAAAACTACCAAGAGGTCAATATATATGTAGTCAGATAAGCAAGTAATGAAAGGCCTACAGTAAGGCTCCTGAATGCAGAGTCTTCAAACTCAATCAAATGTTTCCATAATGTTTCTTTACAATCTTTATCTTGTCATAATTTAAAATGTGCATCAGAAGCCAACAAAGCAAATTAACAAGCTCAAATATTATACTATTAGGCAAGGAATGAATAACATAGAAGCATCAAAAGCAGATTTCCAAGAGGCAAATCCAACCGAAAAAGACAAGAAATTGGAGGCGACATTTTTTCTTATAATTTGATTTAAATGTGTATATTGATTTTCAAGGAATAATTAACAAAAATTTTCAAGATGGTAATTAACCATGACATTTTATAAGCACGAGATATTAACCGACCATAATTTTGAGATCCTTCTGATTACCATGTACATCCGAAAGGAAAAGATAAAGTCAATACGCATATTAGACAGATGACAAGGGAAAATATTAACTATTAGGTGATGTATCCTTAGAAAAGTAAAAGAATGAACATAAAGTAAAAGAAAAAAGAGAAAATATAAATCTCCAAAGAATTAAATAATAATACGAATACATGTAATCATCTTGAACACTATAAATCTCCAAACTTCAAATGCACTAAGAATGACTAACATGATTTTAACAAACCCAAGTCTTATTTCACCCTAAACACTAATAAATCTCTAAAGAATTAAATAATAATATGAATACATATAATCATCTTCCAAAAAGAAACAAAATAAAGAAAGAAGTAAAAAACTGAGAAGTAGGAACACATGTAAAGCATCCAACAGAGGTAGCCATCTCACTCAATGATGTCGGAACACATTAGCAATCAAACTCATCTTCAAAAAAATTCAAAGGAAAAAAAATCCAAGCCAACTTAAAATTTGAGGGAACAAACCAGTGATGCATATCCAACTAAATCAAACTGCAATTAGGAGTGGAGGAACTATAGAAGTATAGAAAATACCTGCAAGAGCAAAGAACAATCAAAGGATAAATGATGAGATAGAAAATATGGACCAATTCTATATTCACTCCTTGTGCTCCTAATTCACATTCCAGAAATTTTAGCAATTGTTTTAACTGAAAAAAAATGAGCAAGTTATGGAATAATTGAACAAATTCCATGACCAGTAAATAAAAGAGGAGGAAAAAAATGGAAAAAGAGAGAAACATGGAAAAGGAAATTGGGAAACAAAAACAACGTTTCTCACTCTTGAAGGCCCCAAATCTGATTGTAAAATGAAAATTTAGTAATTTTTAACATTGTACTTGGAAGGGACTTTGTCTCAATGTGAAAAAAAGAAGCAGCAAAGAAATAAAAAGGATGAAGGGACACACCAAGAGAAGCCTCACTTGTTGATAAAAGTGTTGGCATTTGCCCATATAAAAAGGTTTGCGAGAGAGAAGATCAAAATGTGACAAATCAGGGTGAGAAAATGGTATTCAAGCAGCTCAAACAGCACCCAGATTGCAATTGCTGTTCTCAATACACCAGCTATGGCCTTCTTGCTTCTCCAAAGGAGCACATCAACAGCGGAGACCAATAATTTTTGTTAAGAGGATGATATTGAATTGAACAAAAAAAAATTCCTTCATGATTCGATCTTTCACTTGCTCAATAGAGGTGGACTTGAATTGAAAAACTAGGAACACACTTAGATACCATATATGACCAATCCCAATAAGAAACCGTGAACATATTCAGACTTCAAAGGTGAAACGGGTCACAGATTAACAGCTACAGAACTAACGCCAAGCTACAATTAATCTATGAAAGGAGCAAGGACGTTCCTACGGTCTAAAACTAATCAAGGGAAGGGAAAAACACCTCTTGTAAATCAGCCAGTGAATTCAATTTATCCATCAATTAGGCAAAAGTCATTGATGATAGCTTGCAAATAAATAAAATTTAAATTTAAATTAAATACATAATCTTTCTCTTTCAATTATATATTGTTATAACATAACCTAAAGTAGTGGTATTAATAAAGGTCACGTTTTTCATTCAGGCATTTTTGCTAACATCCGATGGGCAAGGTTTCCGCAATCAATGCAGCGGCCATGGAAGGTGCTTTAAGGAACAAAGATATAAGAGAGGGAGAAAGAAAGAACCTTCTTGACAGTCTCGGGTGCAGTCACATGAGATCTCGAGATCATCGTTGAGGAAAACCCTAAACTTGCCAAGAACATCACCATACGGTCCGTACCTGCACATCACCTTGACGCAATCTTTTTCCTTCTTCAAACCGCTCATCTCCCTCAGCTCCTCCTCGTTGAACATCACCATCTCTCTCTCTCCTGCAACTCTATCTCTCCACCTTCCAAAACAGGCCAATTCGCCATCCTCGATCCCTTCCTCTTTGCCCTAGTAAAGCCAGACTTCCCCTAAAATAACAAATCCAGCCCACAAATCAAAGAAACGAAGAAAATTAAAAGACGGGAGGGAGCAAATCAATCCTAAACCACTTACGTATCTCAATCGTGGAGATCTGAGAGGGGGTTTGGTTGGGAGGGAGGGTGGAGATGTGTAAAGGGGAGGGACATTTGACGGGGATTGTATTGCGAAATGGAGATGTAAAGAGGGCAAAGAGGAGAAAGGAGTTGGGAATCTGAGATGTAGATGCCCTAGATCTGAGATTTCGGATTTGAAATCTGAGAGGAGTTTGGGGGAGTTTGGAAAATGGAAGGCGGAGAGTGAGAGAGAAAAATGGTAGGGTAGGTTATTTTATTTTTCTCTTTTCCTTTTATTTTTCCAAATACATTGCAAATGGGAGGTAGAAAGTAGTGACGGCTAGGAATTTCCGTGGCGAAAAAACCAAATTTGCGACGGAAAAATCATGTCTTTGTTAAGTGGTGTAGCTAATACAAGAAGTTTTTTGGAGACGTAGCAAAGCAGTTGCAAAAACCTACCATTTGCTACGGCAAATCTTTGCCATTTCTAACTAGTGTAGCAAAAGGAATTTTTTTTTGTAGTGAAAATATTACTTCACCCATCAGGATCGAAGCATCATAAGAAAACTTGAAATCATTAAAGAAACTGATACAAAATCTCTAAAGTTCTACCAGTACACAACTATTCATACAATGTCAAAATCTATTCAATATATTATTTAAATTTGAAGATTGTATTTGATTAAATTAGAGAAACCTTTTAGAATTTTTTGGTTTATTTAATGCGTCATAAATGGAAAACTGAATTTTTAGATTCATAATTTGTGCCATAAGTCAAAAGCAAAAATATAAAATATAGAGATAAGAATTTCACTCATTAAAAAGAAAATAACAACCTAGTCCGCATAAAAAAAAAAACTTATTTTGTCTTCTCATTTGTGAGTCCTACAATCTATGTTAACTGACTTTGTACCTATATAGAATTACAGGAATTTACATGCTAACTGACTTTATACATGCTATATTAGTTTATATTGCTTCGTTCTTGATGTCTCATCACTCCTGTGTCAGCTGAGATATGAAACACAGAAAATTTTCTTGTAATGTAGGTCATTTTGTGCAAGGCTTAGGTCCAAGATGTTGGAGAAGTTGAATTTTGTGGAACTCTGAAAAACGTTGTGGTTGTAGGCTTGTAGCTGCAGGTTAGTCCTTTCTTGTGATCAAATAAACGGTTCTTATTTTTTCTTGAAGTGAAACTTGATGAACATAATCATGGTAACTAATGAAATTGTTCATTGGCAGGTCTCGTGGACGGCTTGGAAATGGGGAATAACATGAAGGTGAGGCAAATTGTGAGCTCAATTCATTTTTTGATACAATGCCATAACGCTGGTGCTCAAATTTCTAGAATTCCAAATATTTTTTATTCTTCTTTAGGTTGCAATCACGAGCATTGGCTTGAAGGAAAGAAGGGCCTTGAAGCAAAGATGTTGCAAGGCCAAAAATTGCAGGTAATGTTTAATATTAAAAATGACACAAAAGCTTCTTTTTTCCTTTTTCATTTGGAAAAAAATGTAGCAACATTCAACCCACTTGGATATTAAGAAAGTGATATGTCACCTCTCTAATGTGAGAGGTGCGAGGCATCGTAGAGATCGAGTATATAAACACGGTGTTGAGTTTTTTTTATTTGCTTTTAATGACGATTAGTCCGTATAGTGATATGTCACCTCTCTAATGTGAGAGTGGTTTGTATAATGATGATGGTGGGTGAATCACTGTTTTTAAAATTATTCTGGTATGTACAGATTGCAATACATAAATGCATAAATCAATGAAAAATCTCTATATGTGATAAAAAAAATTGTCCTATGAGGTGAATCATTGTTTCCTGTTGTAGCTTTGTTTGATCGAGGATAGAATTGGTTCTCAAATTAGCTAATTTTAGGCTAATAGTTGCAATTAAATGCTTATATGCTTAAATTTATCTGCAACTTAGCATTTGATATCTTTGACCTTTCAATTCAAAACAAGGTTTTAGCTTTCTGAAGATATTCCTGTTTTAAACATTGGGGGAAATGGAGTTAGCTGAGCACTGAACTGGTTGTTGCTTCATTTGAATCTGGATGGTCGTACTGGATTTGTTAAGGTGAGAATGCAGCTTATATCGATCCATCTCTTAGAACTTGTTTTCAATCATGCTTCTATCTTCTATAAACCTTTTGTAATTAATCTAACTCATTATTAGAGAATAAATTGGCTTAAGTTAGGAGTGCCAGATATTTTTTTTTAATTTTCATTTGTAATTGTGTTTGCTTGGAATCAAATATACGCAGCTAATCTTATCAGAAGTATACCATGATTGTCATTGGATTTTGTTGATGAATATTTGGTTATTAGATAAGGTGATTTGTGTATATGGTGTGTTTATAGCTTTAGCCTGCACCCAAGACTAAGCTTATTTATTATGTTAAGCAGTGAAAGAAACTCCCCTGAAATCAAGGCATAGGGCGATTTATGCTTTCTGTAATAAGATGGATTTAGAATAATAATTAAAACTTGCCCTAGTCATGTTGAGACGATTGTAGAAAGGTTCTAACCTTATCTATGTTAGTCTTCAGCTTTGGATGGATTATCAAAATCATGGGAGCTCCAAGCTAAAGGACAAATACCTCCATGACCGGTAATCATCTCATTTGGACTCTTTTTTCTATTATTTTATATGATGTTTTTACATCATAATTATGCATATAATAAAGCAAGGGAAAAAGTGAGATCATACTTAATCGTCAATGTCAATTTATTTCTACACCAAAATGCATTATCATTTAAGTTCTACATCAAATATCTTACATAAAGAAGGTATTCATGTGCAACAATTCTTAATTCTGAATGATGTGGGTGTTGCCCTTTTGTTTTTAAAAGGGGAGAGTAGAATGATATGGTCCAATTCTAGAGAGTAACTAAAGAGCAACATAAGTTCGGTTTATTAGTCATTTTAGAGTTTGTATGTTGACACAAACTTGTATAGCATAAAGTAGTTTATCAACGCAAATAAGCTACTTAGAACTTTTGAAGCAATCGGTATACTTTGCTTAACAAACTCACGCTCCATCTATGTATGTGTGAGCTGTTGATCTTGTCCTACATTTATCTAAAATGCTACTTATAAATGTGCATTTGGTACTGTTCTGGTCGAATTACATTTAAATATTTAATTGATTATTGTGAATTTGTGATGATGAGAACTATGTTTATGTTTCTTATTTTTGACTTTATATTTTCAAATCTTGTTCAGATTTCTTCTTTTAGATTTTAGCCTCCAGTAGCTATAGAAGATGGGGCTATTATCTTTCTCCGTTGATGAGAGAGCTCTCAACACATCGGTCGAATGAGAGGCTGCAAAATCTTCCAAAGGGCTTAACAAGCTGCTGAATGAGACAAGGTGCATGCATGACTAGAATGTTGAACCTTTGTCTTTTCTATTATTAGATTTAATGTACATTTGCATCTTTTGTTGGAAAGGTTAAACGTTCAACTTTGAATGTTATTTTAGTTTATGAAACAAGGTGTATGCATGACAAGGTGTATGGTTGTGTGAATATAATTAGATGTGTGTGAATATTAAAGTAGATATAGGACATTGTGCATTCATACAAGACAGGGGTAGTAGGCAACTGCCGTGGCAATTTGGAAAAAAAGGAGCCAAATTTTTGGCGGGTAAAGCTCTCAAAACCCAATATTCGTAGCTTCGGTAAAGAGCCGTAGCAAATAAGGGAAACAAAGGCGCCAAAAATTGGTGGGAAAATTTTGGCGTAGCTACGGCAACATGCCGTAGCATAGTTGGTCGTCTCTAAACAAGCTTCACCTAGCCGTAGCTTAGCCGTAGCTAGATTAGTAGCTTCGGCTATCTGTCGTAGCTAGTGTCTATTTGCTACCATCAGTTGGCTACCCCCTGATTTCTCGTAGCTAAGCCGAAGCTAAAGCCCTTTGGCTACCACAAAGAGGCTTTTGGCTACAGTTATTTGCCGAAACTAATATGTTTTTTTTGTAGTGACACTAGAAGATGAGTTGGTGGATAAAACAGGAGGAGGAGGAGGGTCATCATGAACAACAAAAGGATTGGGAGGAAATAGATGCTCTCAGGAGTGTGCATCTTTATACGGGAAATGAGTCTAAAAAAATACTGCATCTCTAGACACTTCAACACGTCTAATGTCAAGGTTCAACACCTTGTAACCCTTAGTCCCAACTGGGTAGCCTAAGAAAACGCAAGGAGTGGCTCTAGACATGAATTTATGTCTACCTTGCTTAAGTGTGGAGCAACAAAACAGGCTACCAAAGCTACGAAGCTCAGAACAATTGGGTTCTCTTCTGTAAAGAACCTCAAATGGACTCTTACCTTGTATACCAAAGCTACGAAGCTCAGAATAATTGGGTTCTCTTCTGCAAAGAACCTCAAATGGACTCTTACCTTGTAGAATGTTGCAAGGTAGTCTATTGATAATGTGAACTGTTGTCAAGATAGCATCACCCCAATATTGAAGAGGCAAATTTGATTGGAAAAGCAATGCTCAAGATATCTCCAATATGTGCTTGTGTTTGCATTCTAAGACCCCATTTTGTTGGGGAGTTGCAAACAGGACGTGTGGTTCACTATTCCTTTACTCTGCAAATACTCAGAAGAGGCTCTGCTCAATCCCAATTCCTGAGCATTGTTACTACGAATAGTGGACACTCTACACTCAAACCGTTTTTCTACCATTTCAACAAACATTTGGAGCACAACAAATGCAGCCCCCTTGTTACCAATAAGATGCACCCAAGTAATTCGACTTAAGTCATCAACAATGGTAACAAAATAGCAATTTCCATTGTAACTTTGTACTTGAAATGACCCCCATATATCAATATGCATTAGTTGGAAAGGCCTTGTAGTAGTAATATGACTCTTAGGAAAAGGTAAACGGTGTTGCCTTGCTCTTGCACAAATGTCACAACGAGACAAGGAAGCAATACCACTAGCAGTAGAAAATAAACTGGAAACCTTAGGACTAGGTAAATGTCCAAGCCGAGAGTGCCATATCTGAGCACTTATTATTGTAGCTGCTACTGTAACAGAAGGAACCTCTCATTCAACCACCTTGGAATCAAGAATGTAAAGTCCTCTGTCACATCTTCAAATTCTAAGAGGTCTCCGGTCGGCCACACTCTGTAACAAACATATGTGATGAGTGAACAACACAAATCTCCCTGTATCTCTAATAAGTTGGCCAACATATAGGAGATTGCACTTGAAATAGGGGACATATAGTACATTATGCAAGTGCAATCCATCTGTTAGCTTGACACTTCCCATGGTGTCAACAAGCAATGAAGCACCAGTTGGTAAAGTGATTGTAAAAGGTTTCTTGATTGCAACTCTTGAAGAAAACAATGAGAGATCGATACACACATGGCTATTAGCTCATGTGTCCAATATCCATGTGTGTATTCTTGAATCAACCAAGACCATACCTGCAAATCCAGTGAATTCAGTGCTTGTTCTTGTCACCACATCTCTTGTACGCTGATCAGTGATGTTGAGCATGTCCAGCAGTTGTGCACATTGAGCATGAGTAAGCTCAGGGACGACATGAGAACTAGTCTCATCCGTGACTTGTGTAGCAAGCTTCTTCCCACGAGTTTTCTTCTTTGGAAAGCCATAGATGAAGTAGCATTTCTCCACTTCATGGTTGGTCTTTTTGTAGAGAGTGCAAAACAGATTTGATTTCTTGAATTGAGTCTGAGCATCACCTTTCTTGGCTTCGACATTGAAAGCAGACGTTGCATCAGCAGTTGAACGTCTTGCACTCTTGTAATCTTGTTGAGACTCCTCTTGAGAGATCAAAGAGAAAGCCAAACTTACATTCGGGAGAGGCTGCATCATCAAGATCGAGCCACGAGCAGAAGTGTAATTATCATTTAAACCCAACAGAAATTGCATCAACTTCTGTTCCTCTAAAAATAGGATGTTATCTTGACCAGAACCGCCAGAACATGGTTTCAGCTTCCTTATGTTATCAATTTCCTCCTAAAGAGCTTTCAATTTGTTGACATAGCCTGAGATCATAGTCGTACATTGAGTAAACGACTTCAGATCTTGAAGCAAGGTGAACATCTAAGGGCCATTGACATGGCCATATCGCGTTTCTAGCTCATCCCATATAGCTTTAGCAGTTGAGAAGTAGATCACGCTGCTTCGAATCTCTGGATCTAAACCATTCAATAACCAAGAAATTACCATGTCATTGCACCTGTCCCAGATCTCGGACCTAGAATCTGCATCATTAGGTCGGGGAAACATTCCGTTGACAAAACGGAATTTGTTCTTTGCGCTTAACGCGATTTCGGCTAACCTCCTCCATTTATCAAAATTCTTGCCGTCGAACGTCACTACAACAATCGAGAGCCCTGGATGATCACTCGAGTGTAAGAACAACGGATCTGTGTTGTCAATCACGAGATTGTCTCCGGTTTCGATTTCCATGGCATTTGACAAAGGCGATGCATAATCAGCAATGAGAAGTTGGAAAAACAAAATTAAGAGCGGAAAAACAATGGAACAATATACACTGCTCCGATACCATGAAAGATCTGTAAGATTGAGCTTAGATTGGAGCAATGGAAGCTCGAATGAAGAGAGAAATGGAGGGAAAGTTTTCTGAGAGAAATGTTATGTGTGTATTGATGATGATGACCGAATTGATCATTTATAACATGTATATTGGGCTTTATACAGAAATGGCCCTAATCTGTTACAATTACAAGAATTGGGCCTACATTATCAGATTGGGGAAAGCTTCACCTAAGTGTTGTCTTCTTCCTCAACAACTCTGGGGTCTATTCCCCCTTTCCACTTCTCCAAGGTATGCCAAAGTTGGAATAATGTCATGGCGGACTCCTGCAACCCAGCGACTAAGAACAAAGAGGACGGAGCAGGAGACGGGCTCCAACAAGGCTGGCCCATCGAAATTAGTCCCTGATCAGAAATCCACCTGCTTTGTGAGGCATAGTGGCACCCTTGCTCCTCCTCCTAGATCGATTGAAACCCCAAATCGATTGATATCTGAAGAGATATGGGTCATCCCTATCTGAAACCCTCATCCTTTCATCTTTTAATTTACATTATTTTATATTAAAAGAAGTAAAGGCAATTTTGTAACTCCTCATAATTAACAGGTTCGATTCCTGCTTACGAGAAAGGAAGGAGCTCTTGACGGAAACCTATAAAGGGTGGTCAATTGCTAACGGAAGCCTTTTAAGGGGTGATTTTCGGTAATTATACATATAAGAGGTGATTATGGGCAATGTCGTATATTTAAAGGATGATTTTGTGCAGTTTACTCAATCTTTACTTGTGCTAAAATAAAGAAAAGTGGGATTTTAGAGAAAAAAATCAAAATTTTCTCCCCAGTAGATTTTGCAAAAGCTATCTGCAAAATAGAGAAAGGGGTGAAAAGGGAGGAAAAATCTGTAAATTTGTGGGAAGATATTTCATCTGTATAATTAAATGTGTACGATTCTCCCCATGGTTAATTTATTGTTGCTCTTTCTTCTTTGGTTGGTACCATCCATTCCACCCCGTCGTCGATTTCTCCGCCAGCTCCATTCACAAAATTCGCCTCTGGAAAAGTCACAAGCGCGCACCTGGACGCTTCCCCTTCCTTCGAACCGGTGCCGACGAGAGTGCAGAAGAGAGTGAAGAAGAGAGTGAAGGAGATATGGAGAGAGAGGAAGAGGAAATCAACCGTATTGGAAAGTCGCTTCTTAGAAGGCGATTTCTATCATCCTGAGGCGCGAGGTCACTAAGACTGTAACTGAGAAGAAGAAGAAGAAGAAGAAGGGCGCCAACTTGAAGAAGCTGCTCCCTAGAACCATCTTCGGGTTTTGCCTCTTTTTATGGATTTTGAAATGTGAATTTGCAGGTTTCTACCTACGTGAACTGCATTTTAGGGTTTTTCTTTGTGTGGATATGATATTTGCACTTTTTTGGGCCTAGGTTGAAATTGGACTTGGCAATTACTATTTCTTTTGGCATTGAGGTTCGATTAATGTAGAATTATATTACAAAATGATGAATACATTGAACTGTTCATGTTGGAAATTATAACAATTTAGCATCATGTAAGGAGCTTGGATAGTTGGAGCTATAGAAGCTCAGATTGAGAGAAAGATAGAGAAGGAGATAGAAGAAATAATAGAGATTGAAGGAGAAGGAGATAACAATTTGTATATTTCATCGATAATCTGCACTTACCAATCTATATGGGTATTTATACCATAAAACCTCACTTTATAGTATATACAATACTAACTCTACATATCCCAATTCCTAACAATACCCCCCTCTTATAAAGCTTTGTCCTCAAAGCTTATTACATATCCCAATTCCTAACAATACCCCCCTCTTATAAAGCTTTGTCCTCAAAGCTTATTACATATCCCAATTCCTAACAATACCCCCCTCTTATAAAGCTTTGTCCTCAAAGCTTATTACATATCCCAATTCCTAACAATACCCCCCTCTTATAAAGCTTTGTCCTCAAAGCTTATGAATGAGAGAAAGTGTTTAGAAAGCAAGAAGCAATTAAGGCTAAAATACTAAATGTAAACAAGAAGCAATTAAGGCTAAAACAGTATATGGCTACTATTGCATTTGGCTCATGAATTTGTCGGCAGCTCAACTAGCATTCCATGCAAGGTCATGACAGCCCAATCCATGGGCTAATTCCAAGCAAGCCTTCCACTTTAAAAATTTGTCCAGCTTCTCACACTATCACTAGAACCAAAAATTCCAGTACTTCCCTATAGTCCCTCCATGAATGAGGTAACCACACCAACAGTACAAATAAAATGGATAACCCTTTCCTTTGTGCACACTCCCTGTCAGTGCTTCTTCAACATGCGAGGGCTTAATCTTCAGCAACACAAGCCTCACACAACAGTACTAAGAGAAACACCTTTTTTTTAACAAAAAAAAAACAGGAGCACCAAACAGTTAATTTCAACAGCTTACATCCAGTTCCTATCACTACCACCTGGATCAAAAACAAAACTCAAGCACCGTAATTCCCAAGTTGTAGCACACACAGCTGATGGAATCATCGAAAAACCCTTCCTCTATCAAACTGCAATGATTTGAGACCATCCCTTAAGAGCTTGGGATCAGCTTCACAACCCGAGGATGACTGCCCGCCCCATCATGGAAACATCAAGTAAAATTCCATCCAACACCAAGTATCACTGATCAATTCATCCGGGCAAAACTATCAATCTTAACCAACAGTAACAAGTATATACCTCTTGGATCAAATATAAAAATATTGTCATAACCTCTTCTAGGATTGAAAACAAAGTTAATTCCTCTTCCCCTCAGAGCAATCCACAAAGCAATATGCCCCTTTTCCAACCTGAGCATCAGGAGCTTCTTCCCTCTATCATAAGGCCATGAACTGGTAGTGAACTCTATATATAGTCACCCCTTATAATTTCTCTACCAACTCTTACAGTCAGCACCAATTCCCTCGTAAGCATTTTTCCAAACACCTTGTGTGCATTAGTGATTCTCAGGCAATCAATTGAATTTGTGCTAAAATTAGCTAACCTCATTTCTATCAACTCTATCAACAGCACAACCAGTTCCCCCATTTCCGCAGGTATGTAATCTGAAACGATAGTCGGAAAGGAATTTACCTTTGCTAACTCGAGACTTTCCGGTCTTGGAATAAGGACCTCTTCGTGAATCCTTTCCTTCTCCCTCGAATCATCCACGACTATATGATCTAGGACTTCCAAACCCTCCGACTTTGATGCTTCAAGATTCCAAGAGGTAGAAGACATTGAGGAGTTGAAGCATATTTCTGGCTCATTGTAATCCTCGACGAACTGCGGGCTCGAGTCAATTTTTTGAATTGATTCTTCAATTGGGGTAGCTTTGATTTCAGATTCTTGGATTGGACTTTCGACTTCCCCATTCGATTCACCCTTTGAAGTGGTATCCCGATTTCCCAAATCTTGAATACCCCCTAATTTCTTATTGCACAAATCAATATCTCGATCCTCATTCTTGCTGACTGAATCTGAACTCGAAAGCGTAGCTCTGGACTTCTCCACGAGAAACAACTCTAACTGACAACAATTGTCATAGATGTTTCTTCCATTGAGCCAATCGAGCGCCTGGACAACTGATTTCTTGTCTTGAAAACGGATTTTCGAATGAAACCCGTTTGGAGGACACAATTTCTCTATGCTCTCTATCTCGCCAATTCTAGAGAACACTTCATCAAGAATTTCACAAGAGATTGGATACTTCTTGAAGTGAATCTTGATGAACACCGATCGACCATTTTCTTCATTCTCTGCTTGTAATGACGGGTGACTAATCGGCGGCCACCCCCATTGAAGCCTGATTTCGTTGATATTCCGGTAAAAGCGTCGGTCGAATTCCTCCATTCGTCGCTCCCATTCTTGATTCGTGAATCGTCGCCCGTCCGACATTGAAGACGTGAAATTTCAGACTCTGACGGCGACAATCATGGCTTGTCTGGCTCTGGATACCAATTCGTAAGGACCTTGAATAGTTGGAGCTATAGAAGCTCAGATTGAGAGAAAGATAGAAAAGGAGATAGAAGAGAGAATAGAGATTGAAGGAGAAGGAGATAACAGTTTGTATATTTCATCGATAATCTGCACTTACCAATCTATATTTATACCATAAAACCCCACTTTATAGTATATACAATACTAACTCTACATATCCCAATTCCTAACACATCACGTCAACAAAGTATAAATGTTAATTGGTAATATAATATTATAAATAAGTAAAAAAAAATGTTAGAATTATTAGAAATTACGTTTAAAATGTTAGAAATGTGAGGTTAAATATTACTCCCTCCGTTAGGAAAACATATCGTTTTAGGTATTAAGAAAAACACTTTTTTTTAGATATTTTGATGTTCACTTTCCAAAATTACCATTGTAATGATTATGAGTTTTTTAGTTGCCGTTTCCAATAAAGTGAAAAGTAAAGTAATAATTATGAGTATAAGTATGTTTTTGTTTGCTTTTATTTGTTATCTTAAAAAATGTGCAAATGTTTAAAACGACATGTTTTAATTACTGGAGGAAGTATAATTAAGTTTAAAAGAAAATGTAGAATTAAATATCTTTAATAAATGCGTTTATTTATTATAATGTATAATAATAAATGTAAAAATTTGTAAATTGGATAAGCTGTTAGAGTTTAAGTGAATTTTTTTTTTTTTTTAGGTTTTGATATTTTTATCTCTATTTTAGAAATAGTGGAGTGTTTAAACAATTTTCAATATAATTTCGATAAGCAGGCTGAGTAAATATTTGTACTTGAGAAGCTGAAGTAAGAGGGAGATTCTCTGCAAAAATCTGTTAACGCGTGCTTCCCACACTCTCACTTCACTTGAGTGTCAACTTTGACTGCAAAGACTGCACTTCAACTCAACGGAGTATACGCATCTCTAAATTTGATACACTGCTACAGTTGTATTTTATTCTTTACGTTGAAAGCTTTGTTAAATTATTCAGTGGATCATTAATGCGCTGAAAAGGTTTTTTATTTAATTTGTTGAGGATTCTCAGATTTACTTCTCCTTTCCTCGCATCTTCACTTTTTCATTTTTCTTTATTTTTTGTTTTTTTTTTATAAATTTGCTCAGTCACAGATAGTCATCATCTTATGACCGCTAGCTGTGAATTCCTGCTCCCTTGTTATATGTTGCTTATGTATGGTAAATTACAGCAAACCACCCATACAATATGGTTTTTTTTCACAAAACAACCAGTAAATAAGATCTTTCAACTAAAAATGAAAAATTTTACACCCTTTTTATGCGTAAAAATGATAAAATTTCATTCTATTTATCAATTTTAACAATACTATAAAATATAGTAACTAAAATATTTATGAAAAGGGTCTTTTGGGGAAAAAACAGATGTATGGATCATATTCTGTAATTTTCCAATTTACATGTGGTTTTGTGAAAAAACACATATTTTAAGGATGAATTTATGTAATTTACTTGTTATATAATTCACCCCAACTTCCCACCTCTCTCTCCATACAGAGGAGGGACTGAGGGAGAGAGTGAGCTGGAGAGTGTGAACTGTGAAGACTGAAGAAGAGTCCCAAGATCAGAGGTGGGTTTTGCCGTCTGAACATTAAAATTCACAGTCACAGTCACAGCCAAACTCTCCCTCACTCAGATCCCTGCATTTCCCAAGTGATAAATTGAAACAGCAAAGAGTGAGTGAGAGATCCAAGACGAGGAAGAAAAGGGGTGAAAATGAGGATCAAGTACCAAATGGATCCAAAGCGGGCATTCATGATTTGGGTTTTCATTCTCCTTGGAAATCAAGTCACCCAAAGCAGCGTTAGCTATGACAGTAAAGCCATTTTGATTAATGGCCAAAGGAGGATCTTGATTTCTGGTTCCATTCATTATCCCAGAAGCACCCCTGAAGTACATTTACTCATCTCTCTCTCACCATCTCTCTTGCTTAATTTCAAATCCCATGTCTAGGGTTTTTCTTACCCTCTTTTGGTTTTTTGTGCTGATTTCTTAAGAATGTATGTAATGTAGATGTGGGAGGATCTGATAGTGAAAGCTAAACAGGGCGGAGTTGATGTGATTGACACATATGTGTTTTGGAATGCCCATGAACCCTCTCCTGGAAAGGTACTGCTTTACCTCTTTTTCACTTGTTGCATTTATAGTACTCTTTGTCTTTTAATTTGTCTCTTTTCCTTTTCTTCTACTTGAATTTTTTTTATTGGGGAAAAAAGGTCTTCTTTGCTTGCTTGCTCCCTATGATTGGTGCTTGATCAACATTTTGTAAAGCTACAGTCATTTTTTTTTTTTTTTGCTGAATCTCTTCATTTTTGTTTGTTTCAACAGTACAACTTTGATGGGAGGTTCGATCTGGTCAGATTCATGAGGACTATTCAGAAAGCTGGTCTCTATGCACATCTCAGAATTGGTCCTTATGTTTGTGCAGAGTGGAACTATGGGTATCTCTCTTTCTCTTGTTTATCATTAGCTGTTAATCTTGGAGATTCAGTTTATTTAATTTTTTTTTTTTTTTTTTTTTTTTTGTAGAGGATTTCCTGTTTGGTTGAAGTATGTTCCTGGAATCAGCTTCAGAACAGATAATGAGCCCTTCAAGGTCATCCATTTGTTACCCATTTGTCCCTTTCATTTTCATTTTGCTAGCAAAAATATTACTGTATCATTTTGCACAAGAAAGTGATTCAAATGGAGTTTTTGAATGGATTTTGCAGAGAGCAATGCAAGGGTTCACTAAGAAGATAGTGGATCTGATGAAAAGTAATAATCTTTTCGAGTCTCAGGGCGGTCCAATCATTCTATCTCAGGTAGGAATGCTGAACTTTCTATGAACTGAACTTTGAATTTCCAAAAACCAGTGAGTAGCATCCATCTAAAGATCTGAGGTTTTTGGTATAAAGATCGAGAACGAGTATGGGAAACAAAGCAAATTGCTCGGACAAACAGGATATAACTACATGAGCTGGGCTGCGAGCATGGCTGTTGCATTGAATACTGGAGTTCCCTGGGTTATGTGCAAGGAAAACGACGCTCCAGATCCAGTAGTGAGTGCCTTATGTTTCGTCGTTTTCTTTCTTTCTTTCTTGTGACTTCCAAGCACAAATTGATTGGTCTGTTTAACTTGCTTCAGAATGTTAATGTTGTGAGTTGTGATTATGGCAGATTAATACGTGCAATGGCTTCTATTGCGACACCTTTGTTCCCAACAGACCTTACAAGCCCCTTATGTGGACGGAGGCTTGGAGTGGCTGGTATGATTCTGCTAACACTCATTTCTTTCTTTTTTCGACGACTTCTTCTAGCTGACTTATGACAAGAACAGTTCCTTATTTTGTGCACGAACTTGTTTTAGGTTCACAGAGTTTGGAGGGCCTATTTATCAAAGACCGGTTCAAGATCTGGCATTTGCTGTTGCTAAATTCATACAAAGAGGAGGATCTTTGATAAACTACTATATGGTATGAATTTATCCCATCCCGCTTATCCATGAATTGCAAGATTTTATTAGATAGGTAACCTAGTATTTCTTACTCCATGAAATAGTATCATGGAGGGACAAACTTTGGGCGCACAGCAGGAGGTCCTTTCATCACTACCAGCTATGATTACGACGCACCTCTTGATGAATACGGTGAGAACGAAAACTCTGTCAACTAAGCTTTCTAAGAGATTTTTATCAGCTCCAATTCAGCAATGCCTACAAAATAGGTAGGAGCTGTAATTCTCAATTTCACCTTCAATTTTTGTAGGTTTGCCTAGACAGCCAAAATACAGTCATCTAAAGGAGCTTCATAGGGCTATTAAGCTTTGTGAGCACGCGTTGGTTTCGGCTGATCCTGCTGTTACTTCTTTAGGGCCTCGCCAACAGGTAGGGGTAATTATCATATAATTGCATCCATTTTTGCCGATGTCAGTTACTGATACAGTATGCATCCTGCATATTCTATACAGGCTCATGTATACTATCCGAAAACAGGAAACTGTGCAGCATTCCTTGCAAACTATGACAAAATATCAGCTGCAAAGGTTTTATTCAACAACCGGCACTATAACTTGCCCCCTTGGTCAATCAGCATCCTTCCGGATTGTAAAAATGTTGCCTTCAACACAGCAAAGGTCTGAATCCTGAAATATGACAGTTTCTGGTTTTTGTTTTATTTGAAAAAACAGCATCACAGTTGCCTTAGAAGCTGGAAATTGTTTTATTGAAAAATGCAGGTTGGAGCGCAGACATCACATATGACAATGTTGCCAGTCAACACTCAGATACTGTCATGGAAGAGTCACAACGAAGAGATAGATGCTACAAATGATAGGTCTACTATTTCTGATAAGCGTCTCTTGGACCAATTAAATGTCACGAGGGACACCACAGACTACCTTTGGTACAAGGCTAGGTAAGTGAATAACACTGTCACCATATGACTTGAAGGAGATGAAGAGTGCCGAAGGAGCTGTGGGTAAAGGGGACATCTTTGATAAAATCTGACTTTCAATGTTTTTTGCAGTTTTCGTATCAATCCATCAGAGTCTTTCCTAAGAAAAGGGAAACAGCCAACGCTCGTAGTAGGATCGACAGGGCATGCTGTCCATGTATTTGTAAATGGGCAGCTAACAGGTATTGATTTCAGTATCTTCTGATACTGAATGGTTGACCTTACATATTCTATTACAATGAGACCTGGGATATTTAATGGTTACAAATCTTGCACTTGCAGGATCCGCATTTGGGGAACGGAAGCACAGAGGATTTACCTTCACTGGAAAGGTGAATCTTCATGCTGGATTAAACCACATTGCACTGTTGAGCATAGCAGTTGGTTTACCGGTGAGCCTTTTCCTAGTTTTCTCTCAAAGATATTCTCAAATTTCGGTAGAGGGATAAGGTAAGTCAATAACTAAAACAAAGTCTAAAGCTGTAGTTATTGTTTGTGGTCACTACAGAATATAGGACAACATTTGGAGTCGATGGAAACGGGCATCTTGGGTCCGGTGGCATTGCAAGGCCTTGACCGGGGAACATGGGATTTGTCCAAGCATAAATGGACTTACGCGGTAACGAATCTCAAACATTTCTTTCGTCTTCCTTTTCAAAATCAAAAAGCCTAATACTGAAATTGTTGTAAACAGATTGGCCTTAGAGGAGAGGGGATGAATCTTGCATCTCCGAATGGTATATCATCTGTCGAGTGGATGGACAGTGCAGTAGCAGTGCAAAAACAGAGGCCATTAATATGGCATAAGGTGACTATTGAGAATGAACAAAACATGCCTTAGGAGGATATGATGGTATCTATAAAAACTGATTTTTCATGTTGCAAAATGCAGGCATATTTCAATGCACCGAAAGGTAATGAGCCGGTGGGTTTGGACATGGCGAGTATGGGAAAGGGACAGGTCTGGATAAATGGCCAGAGTATCGGCAGGTACTGGACAAATTACGCCAAAGGGAACTGTCATGGTTGTAGTTACTCTACACCGTTCAAACCGCCCAACTGCCAAGTCGGCTGTGGCCAACCTACTCAGAGATGGTGGTTATTTGATTGTGTTAATGATCTTATGTCCGATGTTAGGTGATCTTGATTGCTCACATGCTACTTGTAAATCAAATTTCATAGGTACCATGTTCCTCGCTCCTGGTTAAAGCCGACAGGAAATCTGATAGTGGTGTTTGAAGAGCTAGGAGGTGATCCAACAAAGATTTCCATAGCTAAGCGATCAGTAGGAACTGTATGTAGTCAGGTCTCCGAGTACCACCCAAATGTCAGGAGCTGGAAAATCAAGAGCTCTGAGAATGGGAACACAACAGTCATCCACAAACCAAAACTTCACCTGCAATGTGCAAAAGGACAATACATCACTACCATCCGATTCGCAAGTTTCGGGACTCCTTTGGGAACTTGTGGGTCATTTCAGCTAGGACCTTGCAACGCTCCTGCCTCTAGCTCGGTTTTAGCAAAGGTATTGGAATAATTATCCTGGCTATATATTTCCTTGAGATCTCTCTCATACTAAACTGTATTCTCACCCTCCCATTTTGCCATTATCCATCTTCACTTTTGCAGAAATGCATAGGAAAGCAGCTATGTGCAGTAGCCATATCGAATACCAACTTTAAGAAAGACCCTTGTCCAAATGTGTTCAAACGCTTATCTGTTGAAGCAGTTTGTGCGACGAGGACTTCTCTCATGATTTAGTCCCCCCCATTGGGGAAGTTAATTTTTTAAAATAAAATCACAAATAACCAAAACACAGTGTTAGCAACAGAAGAAAGAAAGAATAAAGGCAAAGAAGGTTGTCACAGTTTAGATTAGACTACAGTTGTACGGTTGTACTTGTACCTCATCAAGAGTGCTTAAGGGATTCAAATCATTCATGGAAAGCTAAGGTGTGTTGTAGGCTTTACCTCACTGTAAATTAGTTGAAAAATTAGAGCTAATTTGGAGATTGTGGGATTCCTACGATTCAAAGGCTGATTTTCTAATTTGGAGATTGTATCATTAAAAATCTTTCTTTTCTGTTCCCTTTTCTAAAGGGAATTATTTGATTTATTTTAAAAAAAAAAAGAGTTTCCTTTTGATGCATAGAATGTTACTTGCCAAATGTAGAGGATCTGAATACAACCAAGTACAATTTCCTTCTTTTTAGTTTGTGGTTGACATTTAGGCCAATTTTTATCAACGTAAATCATGAAAAGTCGATATATACTGTGAGTTTCTAAAAGAGTTACTCATGAAAAAGTACGATTGGTATGAAAACCAATGTACAATAACCGAGTGCGAAGAGCTAATCCCATAACACGTTATCTAACACTCGTTCAAACAGATAAAAAAAATATCCGTAAGGAATCCAGCAAACCTGAATCGTAAATGAGAAGGAAACAAGAAATAGCAGCACATCAGGAGATGACTAACTAGCAAAATGTCTCAAAACAAAAGAATAAACTAGTTCAGATTGAGAAGCAAAGGAGAATTCAATAGTAACATTCAACTAAACTACTAGAAGAATTTATGGTATTACTTGGTTAATGAGGTAGTGGCCAAATGCTTCGATTTTCTCCTGCTTTCCTTCCATGACCTTGTAAACATCCCTCCCATCTCTAATAATCATGAAAGGTTAGCATTCCCTGTCTAGCCCCCAGCCTTTAGCAACAGATCAATGCAATAACAAACCGGGGCAAGGAAAAGGAGAAATATCAGTGAAACTAAAATCACTGTTTGAATGGGAACTTCAGGCATGGGATGAAGGGGAGAACTTGTTAAGTAAAGAAGAGTTGATAACCTTCATATCCTCGATGTCCAGTTGTCCTGGTGAGCTCATCAAGGACAGGTTGTAATGTGGCATGGTCCACATCATGAAGCAATTTTATGTCCACACTCATGTGTTGAGAGTAGCTATAGTTATTTGTCTCTTAAGCTGTCTCACTCTCTCCCTCTTGAAACAGAAAAGCTGAATTGTTTGCAGTGTGCAATGGCGCCTCCCACAATAACTTGTGTCGTCATAATCATAAGGGAGACTGAAGTGCCCCAAAATTACGAATATGACAAACCATGAAAAAATGGACAGGAAAAACAAGAAAGATGTGATCACATAATAATATCCATCTTGACAAGAAAAATCTTCACTCATATTTTTTTTTTTTAAAAAAAAAAGCCCTAAAACTTTGTTGCTGAATGGGAGCAAAAGAGGTTATAGCTGGATCAGATTCTTGAAACAGTATGAACCAAGCACAAACCAACCGACAAGGATCAACCAGAAGATGGCCAAGTACTTTAGGAAGCTCAAGCCACCAACAGCAAGTCCAATAGCAAACACAATAAGAAATGGTATGTAAGATCTCACAGCAGATGCTCTGCTCACCCAGCAGCCCTTCAGAAGGATCAGCAGTGCAAGATTCACCACATTCCACCCTCCACCTTGGAAGCACATACGGTTGAGGTTGTTGACAACAAAGGAGTGACAGTTGCACGTGAGAAGATTGTAAACCAAGTGTTGGAATTCCAGGGTGCTCATTCTTAGAGCAGCATCCCATGCTGATATCCTCCCTCCACGTCTATTGTCCTCATTGTGTTGGTCTGCACTTCTGACGGTGCTAAAGACCTGGCAATAGCTTTCATTTATTAAAGAACTTATTACTATATGCTAAGGCACATATGAGGTAACTTGTGAGTATCTTCACAGATACTGAAAGTTTAGGGACTTGCTCATGGATTAAGTCATCCGATGTCTGACTTGCTACAGAACATGCGGAAAATTTATTTCATTAAGGGAGATATATCTTCTCATCTATTGCAAGGATCCACAAATACCTTTTCCTTTTCAATCTGCAAGTATCTAGTTACTGACCCAAAGGCAAAATTGTCCACACACACAAAATTTGGCCCGGCAAAGTCCAAGATTACTCCGTCCTCTCTGCAAATCCCAATATGCCCAATGAAAGGAATGAACCATGAAAGAACAGGTAATGGCGTCCACACAATACAGCAGGGAAAGCGGGCTCTTTTTGGATCAATCTGCATTGCTTTAGAAAGATTCTCCTCAAGGATCGCCTCCTTCTCAGGATCTTGATCCATTGCCTTCAGTGATGCAGAACAATACAACACTAAGCTGGCATCTACAAAACAGGTAATGGTAATTCCTAATGAATATGCATCTTCCCTTTTCTTTAAGCAAGGGTTGAAAATATAAACATGGTTAGAAGTATCACTATCTTTCAGCCACATTGAAAAAAAGGGCAACAATTACTGATACTCCTCATCAGAGCTGATAGCACTAGATTACAACAACAACAACAACAACAACAATCATCCAGTATATCCTGCTACCTGGCAGGGTCTGGGGGGTCTAGTAGTATGCACCTTTTCTCCAACAAACTTTCCCCAACAAAGTTGAGAGGGTGTTTCCGTGGGACCCGAAAATATTATACAGATAATAGATTATATTAAAATAGATAAAGATATGCAAAACATCGATAAAGATATGAAAAAAATAGATAAAGATGTAATCACCTATATAAAAATAGATAAAGATATATAAGAAAACAAAACAAGCAATCAAGTAGGATAGGCAAAAAAATATTATGGTGATTTTTATGAGTGACATTTGCCTTAATTTTGCCACAAGTGCTAGGTAGGAAAAATGCACCTGTAGTTGAGTACACCTACTACTCGTCACATAACTAGCCCATGCCCAAATTTTCTCAAAAAACATTATAGCTATGGAGCAATTATCCTACCTTGGCAATCAAACTCCAGTACAGATACAATAAAACTGTGAACATGCTACTCATGCCTTGTAACGTAAAAATGTCCTTATGCTCCACATTTGCAGCCCAGAGTCCCACAATCAAACCAAACTGTCGGTAACCCACATCTAATGCCCTCTGTGATATACTCTGTTTATCCATTATCATCAAGAGAATGATCACGTGCAGTGCAGGAGATTTATCATGAATAGGTTGTTGAGTTGTTCTACAAGACTATAGCAAGCATAAAGCATCAAACCAGGTGAACACAAATGCATATTGTCGAAAACCAGTACTTCAACAGATACTGAACAGAAAGTGACATACAGTAATGCCATCATGTACTGAACAGAAAAGCTTATTGGAAGCAATCCAACAACAACAACAGCAACAGCTTCATAGAGCCAAAAAAAAAAACAGTCCCTATATATATCAAATATCAGTCCAAATTGAAATCCAGGAGAAGGGAAATAGGGGATGAGGAAATGGATCGAATTGCAAAAAATATGACAGAGACAAGCGAGGGAAAGTCGAGCAAGATTATTAAAATCATGTCAACAATTTCAAACCCTAATCATCCAATGATCATAGCCACGTTAGCAATTCATTTGAAAAGATGATGAAATTAGCATAGAAAGTGATGGAAAATAATCGGAATACGGGTACCTGAATGCCGATCAGAGCAACACGAAGTCCAACAGCCCGTCGACAACTTCCGATCAACTGCTTTCGAGGGGTAATCAATCAGGTTTTATTAAACGAAACTGCCCTCTCCCGGTCCAAGTTTATTTATTTCGGTTTTTCTATGAGATTCACTATAAAGAAAACATACCGGGTATTGACTTAGGAATCTGATTAAAAGAAAAGCTAAATTAATTTAAATTTGAAAAATAATTTCAATTTGGGACTATTGGATAGAAAAATCGTATTTATAAATATATAGCTGACTCCAAAATAAAGAGTAACTTGACCGCGTTAACCGCATTGTTCAATAATCGGGCCAAATCAGACCGAATCGAATCAAACGAACCAAAAACCAAAATTTTAGAAATTGCAAACCGAACCTAACACCTTAGGTTCGGTTTGGTTTAGGTTCGGTTAATTTAGGTTTGGTTTAGGTTTCGAAGCTAAATGAACCTAATTGACAATTAATTATAAAAAAATTAAAATGTTTAATTTAAAAAAGTTATGTTATAGAAAATTTCTTGAAAATACACGCAATCTCTGCATTGTGTTTTCCACATGTCAATTGTTTCTTGAAGCGGTAAATATATAGATAGGTGTTACCTTACAAAAGAACGGGTCATACCAACAATCCTGTGTAAAATGAGAAAAGGGAATATGTGCCCAAAAAGTCCCTCCAAAATGCTTCTAATATACAACCCCCTACACAGGATCGAGTCTCACCAGCGGCAAGGTGGGAGCAACCTCTCAAATGAGAGGGGCTCCTTGTGCGTAGTGAGTACTGATCTTGGCATCTGTGGTCGGTTGAGTCACCATGATTTACCTCCTCTCACAATCCCCTTCGGACTGGGGTGAGGGACGCCCGGGGTGAGCGATTTCACCTTTTGGAACAAAATACAATCCCCTACACACTCCTACCTGCATCCACCCTACTATCATATTATCCCAAAAGTCGGCTATGCCAACTAATCCCCCCTAAGTGACTTGTGCTTGCATCTTAGGGAAATTCTATACTAACATGACTTTATTATGCTAATTGCACATGCTACGGGAAGACATGGTTCGTTGTTAAATATGAACCTGTCCCTTGCAACCAATGTAACATATATTAATGTGAAGAATGCCATCAGCTTGGCCTGAAACACGTTCGATTATTGCACACTTGGTGCTTCATTAACAAACCAGTGCAGCCATCATCCACGGTATCAAATGTATGTTCAATTCCATTCCATGCCCACAATATGCCCCGAATTTTGATTATCACTAGGCAATTGAACCAAATGTGGTCCTCGGTTTCTTCCTCTTTTTTTTTTTATCAGGTAAAAAATCGAGTTCAGGCATACCTGACAAAAAACCTTCAATACTAACAGTATATAATCAACACAAAACATCAGAGAAAAAAGAAAATCTCAATCAACCCATACAAGACATCAACCGATAGAGAAGTCGATGGAGAACCAAGACGCGCATGAGTGCCAGGAACGCGGGAGATCGAGTGCAAGGAGTCACGACAGTAACCAGTTGGAAAGGGCGACTCATGAGGATGTGTGGAACGCCGACGTTGCCCCCACCTAAATGAAGGATCTTCGAAGACCACGAACACATCCACAATCTGTTGTCGATCAGTCAAGACGCCCGATACTGCAAACCAACACCGAGCAAACGCGGCCACACTAAAGCACCAACCCCACGCCAGAAGACGGAGCGAATACGGGCCAAAAAAGGAAGATCAATCAACCGTCGAAAATGTGAAAGGAGCTCCCGAACCAAACAGGTCGATTAGAGAGCATAATTATTCCTAAATAGGTAGAAACTGAAGCACCCTTCTAGTGCTTTACAATACGTCCGATTTTGGAGGCGTTTCCGAGCAGCGAACCAAACAAAGATTACCCTTTTTCGTGATTTCATACAACCCCATATCATACTCCCCCACTGAACTACATCGCCTTTTGTTCGCACTAAATCGTACACAATCCTACTCGATAGGGTGCCTTTGTCATTCAGCAATTGCGAGATGTCGGGATAGGCTTGATCATCATGATTTATTTGTTGTACGTTTTATCTCATCTCTCACAGAGAGCGGTCCCTCCTAGACCCAAGTGTCGTACGCTTTGTGGGTGACATCCGCCAGTGGCAGAGCCAGAAAAGGTTGGGAGGGGAGGGGGGGCACAATCATACATTTACGATATAGTTTTGGATTAAATTGACATAAATAATTATATATAATATGGTAATAAATGATGTTGTTTTAAGATAAAATGTCATCGGTTCATGATAAAACGCTATCATTTTTCTCGCGTCTAAAAAAAAGAAATATAAATATATAAATGAAATATCCGAAAAAAATTAACTAAATAAGTATAGAAAACGCAATATAATAAACATTAAGTTAAGATTATGGTTGTTATATGAGCTAAGTAGCTAGAGCTTGACTCCAGTTTTGCTCAATAAAAGCTCGGTTCGAGTATCATTTACAAAATGAATTGATTATAAGCACATTTTTATGCTTGATTCAAAGCTCGGCTCTGCTCGATTGAAACTGAAATAGCATGAATTTTGTGAAATTTACAAAACTTCTTTTCAGTTACTATGTCATGAGCAAGTAAAGTTGCATAATACTTGGAAGAAAAAAAAAACTCAGCTCAAACTCATTCATTTACTAAACAAATCGAATATGAGCTCAAATTTAAATATAGGTTTGACTCGAGTTTGACTTGTTTCTAAATGAACTAAATATAATGAAACAATACTAGATTTGTTTGGCTCAAATAACAACCCTAGTTAATATATATAATTTGTTACACTCATAACATATAATAATGTATTGCCAGATATAAACATTTTAAACTTGTGTAACTTCTTATCTAATTGTCGAAATGATTAGTATAACCTCTCATTTCGAAGCTATCGAGATGAATTATAATATGTAAATTTTAATTCAAGTAAAATATAAAACCATTATAGTCTACTGAAACAAAATTAAAGTCACTGATATATATATTTAATTTTTAAACAATCATAACTTTTTACTCAGATATCGGATTAAGATGTATTATATATCAAAACGAAGATATCGACGAGGAGAATACACCTAGGTAGTTAGTCACATGAGAGAGGGGGCGCGTGACCCCCTAGCCCCCCCTCAGCTCCGCCCCTTCACATCCCATATGCTTCTTCCTAGTAGATGATTCTAATTACACCATGCATCTAACCCAAATGCTTGACCGTTGCAAGATCTTCTCCCCCAGCGGCTTGGCAAGCACGCTTTCATTCCATCCTAAATCTCCCCGATGTCAAGGTCCCCTTTTTCAAACGGTTTTGGCACATCTCCCCAAATAATCAAGCATCTTTTTTCTTCCAAGTTCCCACGACATAGAAAGTGCTTACACAAGTTGTCATGCTTGTCTATGACCCCCTGTGGCAACATAAAAACTTGGCTCCGAAAAGAGTACACTCCCGCCAACACGGCTTTGATTAATTGAAGTCGACCCGCATACGAGAGTTTTTTTTGTTTTCCATGATCGTATAAGTCTTTCAATTTGGTCAAACAACCCACTATATTCATGCACTCTAATTTTCTTGGAGTGAAGTGGCATTCCTAGATACTGAAGGAAAACTAGATGCTTAAAGCGGAAATACAGAACAATTCTGAACATCTAATTGAAGGATATTCATGCATATTGATAGATCAATCATTGTTTAAGAGGATACCACTTGATGCGTGAACGGGATCAAATCGGATAGGAACGAAAAAGGATGAGAGCCTCATGTGTTACTCCTCTAATTGGTCCACACGAGCCCGGTCTAGATCTCCTTTGCCTTTGACTTTTAGGACAAAGATTGAAAGGTAAGCAATCGTATTGCCTTAGATGATGATGGTAGTCAGCCCTTGCAAAATCCAACGATTGGCTTTGCTTCTTTTTACTCACGGTCTCTCTTGCTCAAAGGGTAAAAGAAAAACAAAACTCCTTTTGATATGTCAGTACGTGTGTTATGTTGCAACCAAAATTGCTCTCTTGCTATATATTTACCAAAGAGGCTATTAATTAATTAGGCAGATAAAATACGAGTTAATTAGGAGGAGACCAAAGGTCAGGTCAGGTCGTACATGCCCTTCTTGTAACCACTCTAATTAGTACTCTTTTGTAACTCCCCTAATTATTCTCTTTAATTATTTATTTTAAAAATAAATAATAATCATCAATAATATAAATCAAATATATACATTGATAATTAACCATCAAATCCATTGATCTAATCCGTCAACTCATAGTGTGTGTCCTCATAGGAACCGTTTATAATAGTCAGGGAGTTAAACCGTTTAACCTCATAAATCGTAGTTGACTTCTAGCAAAGCACTACGACTCTTAAAATAATCGGATTGTATATCTCTATCAATTGTCCTATTCCATGTTTAGTCATTCCACAACTATTTGTGGATCCTCTTGTTCCGGTTCTTGGATGATTTGGGGCCCTTGGCCTTCCAAAACCATCAACTCGTCCTCAACATCATCTATGTCATCTCGTTGTTGAGTTTGTTGCTCTTCATCATGAACTAGTTCAAGGTGAATATTTCTCCCACTTGACTTATTGGAAATAAACTCTTTCTAAAAAGACATTATCCCTTGCAACAAACACCTTTTGCTGAGTGGGATTGTAGAAGTAGTATCCAAAACTACCTTTTGGATACCCTATAAAATATCATTTATCTGATTTAGGGGCAAGCTTATCCGTTTGTAAACGCTTTACATAAGCTTCACATCCCCATATCTTCAGAAAAGACAATTTTGGAACTTTTCCAGTCCATATATATCTCATATGGAGTTTTGTCTACAGCTCTAGACAGAGTCCCGTTTAATGTAAGTACGGCAGTTGTGAGGGCATATCCCCAGAAGGATACCGGAAGGTCAGCAAAACTCATCATAGATCAGACCATGTCTAACAGGGTCCTGTTTTTCCTTTCAAATACACCGTTAAGCTGCGGTGTTCCTGGAGTAGACAACTGTGTTACTATCCTACAGTTTTCAAATGATGATCAAATTCATGACTCAAGAACTCACCACCACGATCTGATCGAAGTGCTTTTATTTTCTTGCCAGTTTGAGTCTCTACCTCATTTTGAACTTCCTTGAACTTTTCAACGGATCCCGATTTATGTGACATAAGGTAAATATATCCATATCTACTCATGTCATCAGTAAATGTGTTGAAGTATCTATAACCACCTCTAGCTTCTGTATTCATTGGCCCACATACATCAGTATGTATAATGCACAATAGCTCAGTATCCCTTTCATTTGTTCCTTTGAAAGGTGACCTTGTCATCTTGCCCATCAAACATGACTCACATGTATCAATGGATTCATAATCCAAGTCTTTTAGAAGTCCATATTTGTGGAGTTTCTTCATGCAGTCTAAACTGATGTGACCTAAACGAAAGTGCCATAGGTAGGCTTCACTCAACTTACTTGATTTTTGTCTTTTTGTATTTATGTTATAAGATTCTGTTGTAAGGTCGAATACAAATATTCCATTAATATCTTGAGCACGAGCATAGAAGATATCACTCTTATGAATAATTATACCTTCATCTGTAGTGCTGAAGTTAAAACCTTTAGAATAAATTACTGCAGCTGAAACAAGGTTCTTTGTAATGCTAGGAACAAAATAACAATTATTCAGTTCTAAGATTAAACCAGAAGGAAGAGATAAACTAAATTTTCCTACGACAAGTGCAACAACACTTGCTTCATTTCCGACGCGTAGGTCTATCTACCCTTTCTTCACTTGTCTCCTATTTCTTAGTCCCTGCACATTTGAAATAATGTGAGCACCACATGCGGTATCTAATACCCAAGTAGGACCATTATCTAATGTGAGGACATTGGTTGACAATAATTCAATAACATAAACAACCTGAAGTGTTGGAACTCAAAGTCTCATTCTTCTTGTCTTCTAGGTACTTGGGACAGTTTCTTTTCTAGTGTCCCTTAGCCTTACAGTGGAAACAATCATGGTATGCAGCCACCCTTGGCTTCTCACCACCCTTAGGTTTTGCAACTTCCTTGCCCTTCCCTTGGGTATTGTTCTTGTTCTTGGCTACCTTCTTGAACCCTTTCCCTCTGTTGACGTTAAGAACTTCCTTCTTGTTGTCAGCGGGAGTATTCTGCTCAACAACTTTGAGCATACCATGGAGTTCGTTCAAATTTTTCTTAATACCATGCATATGGTAGTTCATCCTGAATGAGGCAAAGCCATCATGTAAGGAGTGCAAGACGATATATGTGGCCAACTCTTGGTCATATGGGGTGCCCAGTGTTTCCATACGGCTAAAAAGGCCGATCATGTTGAACACATGGGGACCTACTGGCTTTCCCTTCACAACCTTGTTATCCAGTATAGCCTCGTGAGTTTCATATCGTTCAATCCTTGCATGTTCCTGAAACAACACTTTAAGGTTGGAGATGATAGTGTAGGCATCCTGATGTTCAAACCTTGTTTGAAGGTCGGATTCCATGCCTGCTTCCATAGCATAGACAAGTGACAAGCAAAGACTCACTCTTTAACTCCATTACTCTCACCTTCTCCTCATCTGATGAGTCGCCGGTGATAGGAGGGATTGGGGTGTTCAGGACGTCCTCACGCCCTTCGGACCTGAGAACAATTCTCAGATTCCTTTCCCAATCGAGAAAGTTCGTTCCATTCAATTTGTCCTTCTCAACTATTGAGCGCAGAGTGAATTTCAAATTATCGTTTGACATAATGCCTATATATAAAAGAAAATGACATGCAAATCAGTATATGTTCGAAATGCAAATTACTTAAAATTAAACACCTTTAAAATAAGTAAATGCGCATTTTATTCAAGTTGTTATCGTTCCCTATGAATAAAATGATTTCAAGATCCTATTACAAAATAAGTAAATGAGTTATGATATGGAAAGTCATTGCCCCAATTTACCTTTGAAACTTAAGTCTTTTATATGTGTTTTATTTATAAGTGAAAAAAATGTCATAAATAAAGACAATATAAAAACTTAAAATAAAACATTCAAAATGCAATAATTGTGATCCTAGTATGACCCCTACGATGCAAAATTTTAAAGATCTAATCTTCATGGGTCTCCACCCTTGCACCCTTCATGGATCTCCATCCTCGAACTTCTTATGTCTTCTTCTTCTTCTTGTATTACAATATTTTCTAATAATCTAATTACCGAAAATAAATTACAAAAATACATAACGATATGCAAATCGTGTACAAAAAAACATAACGATGCGCAGATTGTATTTATGGGTCATACTAGTCACCTTATATATGCAAGCAATATATCATAATATAAAACAAGCATAATAATTAATCTCAATTTAAAATTAAATCCTTATATGGCATTAATCAATATTAACCATAAAAATGTAATAATTGAATTAAATTGTATGAAAAAGATATAATATCAAATATTAAATCTTAAGTGGAATTTCCTAACTTTTAGGAAATAATTAAAATAAATAATATCATAATATTATCCATCTTAATTTTATGGGCGAAATCTCAATTCACCATTTGATTAATATGAGTCAATCAATTAATTAGAAGATAATTAATTAGGAGAAAATAACCGTTACAACTTTTGTAAGCTTCTCAATTAATCTTTCTTTTATAACTCCTCTAATTAATATGTTTAATTATTTATTTTAAAAATAAATAATACTCCTCATTCATACAATATCATATCTCAATTCATCGAAATCTCCATTTCAATTTTACATTTTTATCCATTTACAATTTACCATCAATTTAAATCAAGATCCGCATAAAAAATTAACTATTAATCTATTGATCGTATCAATTTATGCAAGATGTTCTGATACCAATTGAAGAAAAATTAGATGCTTAAAGCGGAAATACAGAACAATTCTGAACATCTAATTCAATGATCTTCATGCATATTGATAGATCAATCATTATTTAGAGGATACCTCTTGATGCGTGAATCGGATCAAATAGGGTAGGAAATAAAAAGGATGAGAGCCTCACATGTTACTCCTCTAATTGGTCCACACGAGCCCGGTCTAAATCTCATTTGTCTTTGATCGCTAGGACGAAGATTGAAAGGTAACCAATTGTATTGCCTTAGATGATGATGGTAGTCAGCCCTTGCAAAATCCAACGATTGGCTTTGCTTCTTTTTACTCACGGTTTCTCTTGCCCATATGGTAAAAGAAAAACAAAACTCCTTTTGATATGTGAATACATGTGTTCTGTTGCAACCAAAATTGCTCTCTTGCTATATATTTACCAAAGAGGTTATTAATTAATTAGGTAGATATAATATGAGTTAATTAGGAGGAGAGCAAATGTCAGGTCGTACAACCCTTCTCATAACCCCTCTAATTAGTACTCTTTTGTAACTCCCCTAATTAATCTCTTTAATTATTTATTTCTAAAATAAATAATATAAATCAAATATATACATTGATAATTAACCATCAAATCCATTGATCTAATCTGTCAACTCATAGTGTGTGACCTCATAGGACCCATTTATAATAGTCATGGAGTTAAACCGTTTAATCCCATAAATCGTAGTTGGCTTCTAGCAAAGCACTACGACTCCTAAAATAATCGGACTATATATCTCTATCAATTGTCCTATTCCATGTTTAGTCATTGCACATTTAATTAAAGGACTCAATTCCTTCATATACTTGACGGGAAGGTTTCCAACTGCAAACCGAAGTTGTTCGATCAGTTGTGCGGCGAGCTCATTCGACACCCTCGCAAGGTACATAGTGCTTTTCTCCTATTTGCTACAGTCTCGAAGCGGCAAAGAAGTCCTCAAGACACTTCTTAACTATTTGAATAGAATCTATATCAACCTTTTGCAAAAAAAAAAAATCAGGAGATCGTCTGGAAAAAGCTAGGTGCACCAGCTGAAGCTCTCGACATTCGGGTGTTAATGGAATTTCGGATTGTCCACTACCTCTTTCAACATTCGACCCAAAACTTTCATACAAAGTACAAGGATATAAAGCGAGAGGGGATCCCTTTGTGATCAAATGCCGCCCCTTCCGCACTTGAAAACCCCCTCTGGAGAGCCATTTATTATAACCGAGTAAGTCTGGGTTGTCACATATTTCATAATCAGAGCAATCAAGCTATCCGAGAATTCGACGTAGACCAAGACTTGCTGAATGAACTCCCAACTCGGATAATCGTACGCTTTCTGGAGGTCGACTTTGATAGTACGTCTCGATGATATTTTTTCAGTGACATGCTCTCTAACAATCTCAAGTGCTATCACACTATTATAAGCAAGCGAGCATCCCAAAATGAATGCGCCTTGATTGTTGACAATGACATGGGTGAGGAGAGACTTTACCGTTTTTGCTACAATTTTTGTCACTACTTTGAGAATCACGTTGCAGCACTCAGTGACGGATCTAGTGTATCAAACCTAGGTGAGCGAAAATGTTTTAGTCATGACAAAGAGAAAAAAATTAACAAGCCAAAATACGAGTACTTCATAAAAAATACAAAGGAAATTCAAGATTTATCAATAATAAGAGTTACGGAGTATTTGACATTCATAATAATAAATAGTTTCATGACAAATAAAATATGATCAACGAAATTGCGCTCTATGATCTCCCGTCGACTCGAAATGGTCAATGACTTCCTCTATGTCAATAGTGTCAACGTATTATTTTTCAATATGGAGTATCATACAACCTGAAATATATCATTCTTCCATCTCAATATATGTCTACAATCAAATTCTCAAACAATTCAAAACCCTAATTTAGTAAATTAGAAATTAAATAAAGAATAATTAGAAGAGAGTAAAAAAACATACCTCACAAATTTGATTAAAGAAGTGGTAAAAGAGTTCGAAAAATGAAATTCAACGACCGAAGTTGAAGTTTGATAAACGCCAAAAAAAGCGTGTTGCGTAGCCTAATACTATCGAAGCCTTTGCTTTTGCTGATGTGTGCGTGACTGCGTGAAATGGTGGAACTTGGAAGGAGGATGAGGCGGTGTATTTGATTTCAAATATTAAAAAAACGAAGTTTTTGAATGAAGGGGTCTTTGGGCCTTTAATACATTAAGCCCACTAGTACTACCAACCTAAAATTTCCACCCAGTATATTATTTGTCTTAACCTAGCCCCAGAAAAATTGACCCAGCAAGGGCTGGGTTTGCTCACATAGGCATCCGCCATTAGCATCACGAGATGGGTCGAAGGTCCTTAAAAAAGGTTGGATTTGTAACTTTTGCAATGAGAGAGATGAATGTAGCATTGATTTGCTTAATGACCTTTCCATTTTTGAAGATCTCCCTTATCGCCTCACACACATCCTTAATATTGCCTCAACTATCTTTGAAGAATTGACTTTCGAACCCGTCTAGACCCAATGATTTGTTGCTCCCAATAGACCCGATTGCTCACCAGATTTCGTCATAACTTGGGATCATTGTCAGCTGCTAATAGCAATCTTCATTTATTCTTGTGTCTGGCTATAAAGAGGGGAACCCAAAACACATAGAAAAGGTTGCAAATATTTCAGTGAAGAAGACATGTCATATCTTTGTTCAGTGAATAAGACATGCTCAAACAAAGAGAAACTACGTACTAATATTAGGGTTGGAGGTTTTGGTAAGGGGCTTATAAGGGAGCATAAATTGTTGCCTTCTATGGATAAACAAATTCAAAAGAATGAATAAACTAAGCAGGGAACCGGTCAAGTTGGAAATGCTACCAAAAAACATAACCTCTTCATGTGCATGTTTTATTATTAATAGTGTTGAAATAAAATTATCTTGTTTGCATGATTTTCATATTTTCTTTGTTTGTGCACAATGTTTTTCTAGGGATGGATTGATACATCTACTAGTAAGACATCTGAACTTGTTGTTGTGGTTTCTAAGTCTGTAGAAATGAAAAACAAATATGTCACCTAAGTTTGTTTAAAAACAATAAGAAGGTCAATGCAATGCTTGAAGCTACAAGCAAACTTCTTGGAATGGAATATGCGTCGGTACAATCCCAACCACCAACTGGTGGTGTCTGTTCTGTTACTAATGACTCATCTGCCATTATATGAAACAACTCGCAACACTCTTTTTGGTCGGATCCTGTGTGGTTGGATTGTCTTAGGCAGGTTAATTGAGGTAGGAGAGAATAACAAGATAAGAATGTGCAAGCATCAATTTGATTGATTTTTTACTCCCAACCTACTATGGAGACCTTACATGGGGATATGGTGAATATAGACGTACTTCTGTAGAAGAACCTAATGTTGAAAGTGAAGGGACTCCCACTCTAAGTGTAATGGATTCTAGAGGTTTGAGCAAGAGCACCTACCCCTCTATACATACTAATAGTCACGATGCTCCAAATCAAAAGTTCACTGCCCTGAGAGTGAATACAAGCGTGCAGATCCAACTTATCTTAGTTTATATGGAAAATGTTTCAAATCAGGAGCCTCCTACAAACAACACTAATGGGAAAGTACATAAGAAATTTGATCCCCTCCAAAAGATTCATCGCCAACACGTAAATCAAGGAGGATAGTTAATCACAAGGCTTGAACCAAGGAGCCACTAGAAAGAAAGTTGTAATTGAACAATCCAAAGGAAAAAAAATGCACCAATTGATGTTGAGAGGGGGCCTGAAGTAGACCTAGGAAAATGCGGAAAGGTCCGCTCGGCCTGCCTCGGCCGCCTGCATGAGCGGGCAGGCTTGGACATGGGAAAAGCTCACGCGGGCTGCTAGCGGCCCGTAACGAGTACCCGCCTTTTTTTTTTATTAAAATTAATATATATATATATATGTGTATATATATGTAATAAATAATATTATTTATTCATTGTTAAAAAATAATAAAAACAGTAACTAATATATACATATATATAATTAACGTACAATATATGCAATATATACATCTACAGTAACTATATAAAAAACAGTAATTATGCATGTATTCATTTTTTTTTAGAATAAAAATAGTAAGTATATATCAAAACATAAACAAAAAAAAGAATACTAAAAAGCGGACGCTCTCTCCTCAGGAGACCCACCTCGGATCAGGCCGCTCTATTCCGGCTCCGGCCGTCCTATCTCGGCTTCAGCCGTCTTCAACCCGGCTCTGGCCACCATAGTAACGTTGTGGCGCCGCCACTCCTTAACTCCGGTGTGATATCCGGTTGTAAATCACCATCGAAATAACCTTGCTCCAATTTTCGGTTTTTGACTTTCAATCAAAACCAAAAATTGGTTTGGATCTTTTTTAGATATGAGTTCCTTATCTCCAGATTTGCAATCGCGTAGCCTGTGGTGTTCGATTTTATCCCTCTTTCTTCCCTTTGGGCTGCTTGGTCGGGTGGTTTCGATGCTCAATCCTGCCGTCATGTCCATCTCCTCCGGTGGTGGTGGCGGCGAGGTGGATCGTACCCCTTGGCGGCTCGTGCTGCTCCAACCGACTCCTTGTCGGGTCTGCCAGTCCATCGGTTTCCGGCGGATCCTCTTCCTCTTTTCCTTGGTTATTACCCTTTTGCGGCTGCCTACACCTCCGGCCCTCTCGGTTCACCCATCCTAGCCGTTCCGGCTTCTCCAGCCTTCACCCTCCAGTGCTGCTGCTTGGATAGCCGTCGGCGTCCCTCTCAGTTGCCTTGGCGGCCGCTTGGCTTTGTCTCTGGCATGCTACTACTCTCTGTGCCGTGCGTGTTCTCCTTGGGCCTATGGTGACCCGGAACCCTAGTGCTCGTCTTGGAGAAGTGTTGCTTTGGGCTGAAGCTTATGTTTTGGGCGCAAGCAACCTGAAAGATTAAAAAAAAATATATATAAAATCAAAATCAAAATATTTGGATTTTTAAACGCACTGGTGTCATTTTATATTTATTTATATATTAATCTTAATTAATTGTGGTTAATATATAAATACGTATATTATTAGAACTATATAACATTTGATTCAAATCCTGTTCGTATGAGCGTATACCAAATCCCGTTAGGCTTTCTGGGTGTGTTTTACTCAGGCATTGTGCGACTTTACGATCGCGTTGTTTGGCGATCTTCTCCGTGGATTCGGTTTTGGCTGTCGGAGTCGGGATAGGTTGGGGTCGTGGTAGTGTACTTCGTGGCATCTCCATTACTCCGGTTGACTGCTTCCCTGGAGTTTCGTCCTCACTGCCCACAGGATGATCGGATCCTGATATATCGCTGGCCTACGGTTCTGCTTCAGTGTGGGGCTTGGTTTCGTCCGTCGTTTTCGGCCACATCCGGCTTGGTTTAGGTCGTCTGGGTTCACTTTTTTTTTTTGTGTAGTCGTTTGCATATGTTTGCACCGGTTTGTTATATTGTTCGTTAGGATTGCTTGGCGGGTCTTCCGTCTGTCGGCTTGTCCGGCCCTCGAGTTTCAGATATGTCTGAACTCCAATTCTTACCTAATAAAAAAAAAACAGTAAGTGTATATATATATATATATATATATATATATATATATATATATATATATATATATATATATATATATATTCAATTTAAAAATGAGTAAGTAATTATGTATGTATTCAATTTAAAAACAAATAAAAACAGTAAGTATATATATTATGTATGTATTCCATTTTTTTTAGAATAAAAACAGTAAGTATATATATTATGTATGTATTCCATTTTTTTTAGAATAAAAAAAGTAAGTATATATATTATGTATGTATTCAATTTTTTTAGAATAAAAACAGTAAGTAATTATGTATGTATTCAATTTAAAAACAAATAAAAACAGTAAGTATATATTAAAATTGAATAAAAATGATTACATATATTAAAAGAAATTTTTTGTAAAATAGGCACTTTATTTGGACGAATTTGCAAAATGATCACGTTTTTGGACAATTTAGCAAGATGTCCACTATATATTCTTATTTACGCATTGTACGGACACTTTTCCTGTTTCTCGGAAATCCGTTCTCTCTCTTCTTTGGAACGCTCTCTTTGCTCGATTCGTTTTTCGTTGGTTCTTCGTCTGCGTTTTCCCGCTTGGTTCGTCCTGCTTCCTTCAATCTTTGCTAAAGTAGGGAGTTTTCGGTCGATTGTTCTTCATTGCTTTGCTAAATTTGGGAGTTTTCGTCGGTTGCTTCAATGTCGTCATCCAGCAGTTCAGGTATCAATTTTGCTTCTTTTTGCGAACTGTATCGTGCTAGGGTTTTGGATTAAGTTTGTTTATGTTGATTTTATTGTTTTTTATTAAAATTTTGACAATCTATGGTTAAATCAATGCTTGATATGCATACCTATGTGCGTTTTTTTTAGTATTTTCCGTAGTTTATGCAAGTTGCATATGTAAATGCGTTCATTTTAACTGTTTCTTTTCGTCAATTTTGTGATGTGGCACTTTGTAAGTACTTTTTTAGTGTTCTTTATGTAGGTCAATCTGCTTTCCATGCTTTGGATTGTTTGTGTTGATTACAGTGTACTTATCTGCTATTATGTTCATGTGTATGGTGGCTGACACTGTCTGTTTTTATATATTATTGTGTTAGTTTATTGCAGTTCCAACAATGTGTGTCCTTGGATTTGGTATTGTGTGTTGTGTTTGTGATGTTTATGTTCTTTTACTATGTCTTGGTGACATTTTATTGTTATTGTTTATGGTTGTTTGCTTCATCACAGATTATGTTATTGTATATTTACATTGTTCTGTATTTTGTTTCTTGTAGGAGCTCAATCTTCTGATTTATCCACCTCTTATACTGGTTCTGATGTAAGTTATTTTAGTTTTCCATTTGGAATTCTTTTTTTGATGAGCAAGTTGTAATTTTTTCTTAATCTGATGTTTTTTTTGTGGTTAATTGTCTGTGATTGAGCAGGGTTTGGAATATTGCATTCCTGTTTCTGAGCGATTTCGTTGTAGATCCAACATATATTCATATCCTTCTGTTTGTGATCTGATTAAGGAGCATTTGTGTCCTTCTCACTACAATATTCTGGAAGAAAGTTGCCTTAGATGGGTGCTGACGCAAGGCATCAAAATGGTTACCAATTTTCAGCTTATACATCAAATGGTGCTCCGTCAAGTACAAACACAAAAGGAGAATGAGTTGTGGTTTAGAGTTGGTGGACATCTCGCACGTTTTTCAATTGCTGAGTTTCATGTTATTACATGCCTTCCTTGTGAAGACCGTGTTTGTAATGTCCTAAAGAAAGTGTCAATATTTGAATTTTTTGGGCAGAAGAAAATGACTCATGATGAGTTACTTGATCGTTTCATATCTGAGAAACAGAAGTCTAAGAAGAAGTTGATTATGGCAAAGTTGTTGCTGATTGAGAGGTTAATTGTTTACAGGAGGTCAGCAGTTGTAAGTGCACAATTCTTATCTCTTGCCTGCAATGAGAAGGAGTTTGAACTATATCCTTGGGGTAGAGAGTCATACACCCGTTTGTTGAAGTCATTGAAGAGTTCTTCTGTTGCAGATCGGAATGGGGTTAGGGATTCTTATCAAATGTATGGGTATTGCCTTGCATTCCAGGTATTGTGCTTTAGTGTTTACATGTCTTATGTCAGCATTTTTTTGTCTGTGTCAGCACAACTTTATTGTTTATGTGATCATTTTTTAAGTATTGTTTTCTAGTGTCATAACGAGTTTTTTTTTTGTAACAGGCTTGGATATTAGAAGCTTTCCCAGCTATCTCTGTTAATTTTGACTGTAATTTTAAGATGCTTGATAGAGATCCATACTCATTGCACTGGGAATGTGATTATAGCCATGTGTACGTTGAGGCTGAGAAGTTCTTTCATGGCGATTTGGTAATAATTTTATATTTTCCATCTTTTAGAACATTTTTATTTGATGTATCTTTGGGTTTTTACTCTGATACATCCATTTTTCTCCAGACTCCGTTGTTCCCTGTTTATGGGGAGTTTGCACGCACCGAAGGGATGGAGTTTGCTGATGAAAAAGTTGATGTTGTAGTTGATGCAGTAGTTGATGCATCAGTTGATGAAATAGTTTTTGGACCTGTTGATGAGTCTTTGTATGAGAGTCTTCGTCTTCGTAAAAGGGCATATGAAGCTAACTTTTCAAACAGAGCTGTCCAGGTTGATGATGAAGAAGCTAATGTCTTGCAGAAACATACTGAAGGAGAGACCTCAAAGAAGAAGACACTTGTGAAGAGAGCCAAGGCTGCTAGAAAGAAACAAGATGGGAAGTCTTTTGAAACTGCTTTTGAAGTTTTCCCTGAGGGGGATAAAGAAGATGTTGTAGAGACCTCAAAGAAGAGGAAATCTTCCACTGGAGGGATTGGTGGTAAAAAGAAATAGAAGGTGGCGTCCAGCGATACCTATGAGGAACGGGTTCCCCTGAGGAGGGGTCGTTCCTCAAGTCGTGTTCTATTCAATCCATACATTGCTTTAGAACGTAAAAAATATGTCAAAGTGATGTAAAGAAGCTTAGACTGAAGGCTTCAGCAGTGAGTTAAGGTAGTAGAGTTATTCGTTCTAAGAAGGTGAAGAGAGTCACTGCTAACACAGACCTGCATAAGGAGGTTGATGTGGTTGCTTCACCTTCCAAGAGATGTCGTTTGGGTACTGATTCATGTGATTTATTAGACGATGATGTCCCGCTTAATATTGTCTTTCAGCGGAGATATAAGAAGAACATAGGTGGTGTAGGTAGTGGGAGGCCGTTATATGATAGTACTACTGATAGGTCTTATGTTCTTCCTTCAGTTCATGTTGTTGATAATGAGGGTGCCCATGGAGTGGAGACCATAGATATTCATGTTGCATTCTTTAAATCTGGTGGTGAAGTCAGTGTTAGTGATGACAAGGTTGATGATTTTACTATTGACACCCATTCTTCTAAATCTTGTGGTGAAGTCCGTGTTTGTGATGACAAGGGTGATGTTTTTACTGCTGACACCCATTATTCTAAATCTGATAAATTGGATGCTCCTCATACTGCTAGGCTTTTTGTTTTGGCTGATCTTGCAGATGCGATTGATTGTGGTGACACCGTTGAAGGAGATGAGACACCTTCTGGTGACAGCGTAGGAGAGGGTGATGTAGCGACGCCTTCTGTGCAGAGGTCACCTTTGGGGAGTGTTGAAGCACATGATTGTGTTGATGGGAGGTCTGTGTTTGGTCAAACATCTGCTGCTTGTGGGAATGAAGAAATTCGTGTTTCAAGTGTTGAAGCTGGCAAAATAGCAGTGTCAGCAGAGAAAGTGGAAGGTACTGAAGATGTATCTCCTCAAATGGATGCCAACAATGATTCAACTGGTGAGTTGCCTCCAAAAACACATGTTGATGCTTTTGCTTCTTCTCTCCCATCTCATCCTGATTGGGTGAAGGAGATTTTTAGGAGGATTGAGAAGCTTGAAGAGGTCCCTAAATCTATGCATATGTTATCTGCGAGGATTGATGCAATTAAAATAAAGATTGTGGAGTTGATTGGGATTCTTCAAGTTTTTGGTGAGATGTCGAAGAGGTACGATGAGCTTGAGGTTAGGGTTGCTAATTATGAGGCTTTGGTTGAGAGGTTGCAAGCAAATGTTGTCAAGCCTGAAGATGATAAGCACATTGCTGGTAAGCCCGAGGGCACTCCTTTGAACGCTGATGATGAACATGTCAGTGGTGGTAAGCCCCAGGGCACACATGTGAAGGATGATGATAAAGATCTGAACAAAATTGTGAATGATGTTGTGTCTGATCTTCAGCAATCTTTCCCTAACGAGGAGTTAGTGTTGAAATCATCTCCTACTTCTGTTAACGTTGTGCACGTGTCTTTGCCATCAATAACTTCTGAGGTTCCAGGAGTGGATAAGGAGTTTCCATCTGTTGTCTCTGACACTGAATTTAAGGTTGTAGGTGCGGAACTGAAATGCGTGCATAATTTGAAATGTGATATTTCATTAATGAATCATGAAGTTGATGAGGCCAAAATGGTTGGAGATGAGGTCGGAATTCCATCAACTTCTGCTGAAGCCCCTCAATCTACAAAGTCTGGAGGCGAAGGTGTTGATGGTAAAGTTGCTGGAGTTAGAGTTGACCCATCCTTGGAAAAGTACATCACTCTGTCTGATAACGATGATGATAAGGGTGTAGGTGTTGATTGGGATTCGGTCGCCAATGATCCTGCAACTAAAATTCAAGTTGAACAATTAAAGGCTTCCAATCTTATCCCATCAACCAGTACATTCCTGTATGGCCAAGTTGAGTAGGAGAAGAAAGTGAGGATGCCGAAGCATGCCCCTAAGAAGTCATTGATCAGCTCGGAAGATCATGAATTTATTTATGGACTTGTAAAGAAACAAAGGTATGGTTTATTTTTATGTTCAATATTTGTTATGGAATGTTGTTGTCATTGTATTAGTTACAACATCTCATGCTAGATATATTTTTATGCATTTTGTGTAATTTTGGGTAGGAATTTTTCTATTGCTGGTTCAATTTCAAGATTTGACAAAAAGCTTTTCCAGCACATTTTAGTGAAGAATATGTGGCTTGATTGTCAGGTAATAACTGCTTGTTTTTTGGAGTAGATATATATGTGTGGATTGGATTTTATTTTATTAGTTGATTGTTGAATTCACTTTTTTACTACTTTGTGCAGCATCTAGACGTAGATTTGATTCACATAAGAAGGCGCATTTCTGAGGACCCAGTCAAATATCGAGATGTTCTTGTTCTGGATTGGCTATTTTACCTAAAGTACCTGCCTGAATATGCTTCAAGTTATCGGGAAGACATACCTCTTGAAGTCAACACTAAGGATTATTTTGTCGATACGTGCCCTGCTGATTATGGGAAGCCATGGACATCTGTAAAGAAAATTTACACAATTTTCAATGTGATAAACAAGCACTGGGTGGCGTTGGAGATTAAAATTGAGGAGAGGGTAATCAGCGTATACGATTGCAATGTGTATGCTGTTAGGGATGGTGTTCTTGAACAACAATTGCAACCGTTTGCTATTTGGCTCCCAATTCATTTGGCAAAGGCTGGGCTATATGAAAACTTTGATTCCTCTCCTTTCTAGCTAAACATGGTTCCTGGGTTATTGCATGATTCTATCGGGTATGCATTTTTTATCTTGTTTTGTTTGTTGGTTACCTTAAGATACTTGTTATTTATGTGCCGACATTACATTCTTCCTTTTTGTGTTGACAGGGCTTCATGTGGTGTATTTACATTAAAAGTGATTGAAGCGTCTGTATTTGGGGGAGATGTTAAAGGGTTCAACAACGAGAAGATCTTTCGATTTAGAGAACTAATGTGCTCAGATCTGATCAAGGAAACCTGGAGTTTTAAATTTTAAAACCAGTGTTTAGATAGGTTGTTGTTGTGTATATGGGGAAGTTTGGATGTAATCTGACAAATTAATTGCTCAAATAGATAAGTAGTGGTTATACTAATATGAAGTAGTTGTGAGAATATCCTTGTATTTTTTTGATTTTTGCCGTGTCTGTGGTGACGTTTTATGTTAGTGAACATTATGTGCTGACACCAGGTGTCTAAGTTCCAAAATAGTGGCGACACTGATATTAGTTTCAACTAGTGGTGATACTGTCATTGTATTTGGTGATTTTGAGGTGGTTATAATAGTTAGAAGTATTGGCGACACTAGAATTGTGCTTGCACATCAATTGAGACTTGCGAATTTGTGTCCAACATAATTTTATACTTTTTCAATAGATTATTTGCACAACATGGAATTATTTTTTTATTATCATTCGAACAAAATTGGACACCATATGCGATTGGTGAAAATTTGCTCAACATGATTTTATTTTTGATCAATAATATTTTATATTTGCACAAAGATTGAGACTTGTGAATTTGTGCCCAATATGATCTTATTTTACCTCAATATACTTTTCTATTTTTTAAATATAGTTTTTTCAAGATGTGTTCTTATTTTTTGATTATCATTCGAATAAAATTGCCCACAATGGGGCGATTGGTGAAAATTTGCTCAACATGATCTTATTTTTTATCAATAATATTTTATATTTGCACAACAATTGAGCCTTGTGAATTTGTGCCCAATATGATATTATTTTTCCTCAATATAATTTTTTATTTTTTAAATATATTTTTTGCACGATGAGGTCTTATTTTTTTTATTATCATTCGAATAAAATTGCCCACCATAGGGAGATTGGTGAAAATTTGCTGAACATGATCTTATTTTTTTTATCAATAATATTTTATATTTGCACAATAATTGATCCCTTTGAATTTGTGCCCAATATGATCTTATTTTTCCTCAATATAATTTTTAAATTTTTAAATTTTTTTTTTCACGATGTTGTCTTATTTTTTTGGTCATCATTAGAATTAAATTGCACACCATGGTCGATTGGTGAAAATTTGCTTAACATGATCTTATTTTTGCTGAACAATAGTTTAAATTTTGCACAACAATTGATCCTTGTGAATTTGTGCCCAATATGATCTCATTTTTCCTCAATATAATTTTTTAATTGTAAATATTTTTTTTCACGATGTTGTCTTATTTTTTGTCATGATTAGAATTAAATTGCACACCATGGTCGATTGGTGAAAATTTGCTCAACATGGTCTTATTTTTGCTGAACAATAGGTTAAATTTTGCACAACAATAGGATTGGACAACATTGGTGTTGGGTTTAGTTTAAACTTCATGATAGGAGACCGTGACCCATTTTCCCGATCAAAGAAGTTGGCCCATTTCAGTTAATTTATATAGGGGCTGTACTTCAGTCCAAGACTCCAACGTCATTTCAACTCTTTCCACTCTCTTCCCCATTACCGTCTCTCCAAGTCTTTTCATCTTCCTCCACACGCTCTTCCCCTTTCCCGATTTTTCTTCACAAGGTGCGTCCTCGCCTTTCATATGTAGTTCTCTTTCTTTTTGTTCTTCTGTAAATTTTATATAATCGGTTAGAGTTTTTACATTTTTCCAGCAAGTTTTATGTTGTTTGTTTTTTTTTTCTGATTTTAGATTACTTTTTCATTATATTTCAGTCGGTTAGGGTTTTCATTTCAGTAAGTTATATGAGTGTATGTTTATTTTTTTTGTGTATGTTTTCTATTCTTAGATGGCACTTCCAACTGTAACCCAAATAGGGTACCATTACATAGTTGACTCTTTTGAAGTTGTTATCACACCAAGGGAGACGCCTGTTTATGGACCCAGCCAACTGCACGTGTCTATTCATTATGATTTCCTCCCCGAGGTGTTCCTAGATCATTTCTCTGATTTGGATGGGTTGCCAATGACTTTTGCACAGTGTGATCATGTGTTAAATGAAGCAGGGGTCACTAGTGTGGTTCGAACTCAAGTCGCCAACCCGATGTTAATGGATTAAACACGCAGTTGGTCTGCGGGTGACGCTGAGTTCATTGAATATGGTCTCTGCCAAGACCTTATTATGGATATACATTTCATTGACGACCCTGATTTTGAGATAAGCTCTGATTCAAGCTCTGAATCTGATATGAGCTCCGACTCTGAAATGGATGTGGATCCCCCAGCTCCTCCAGCAAATGCAGACCAGAATGGCAATTTACAAGAGATACATCATCTGGAACATGATGGGGATAAATGCACAATATGTCTTGATCTGCTGTTCCCATCGATGGATGTCATTCGCACACCGTGTGACCATTCCTTCAGCCCACACTGTCTCCTAGAGTGGGTGGCAATTCAACCCATTTGTTCACTTTGTCGATAAGCTCTTTAGCTATAGGTCTAATGTATATCTGTTGTGAAAAAGACAGTGTAGTTGCACCTATTTTGTGGGAGTTAATTTAAGGAACTGTATGATATGAATGGAATTTTGTGTTTGGCAATATTTTGTATCTGATTTCCATTCAAATCGTACCAGTGTATTTTGTAACTATTTAGTGTACTTGGTTTATGTAAATGCATAATATTAATGAAATTTGTGTGCTATTATATTTGTTTGTGATTTCCATTATATCAGAATTGCCCTGATGTTTGAGTATGATATTGTGTTTTATTTGACATAAAAAGATCATCTGAACTTTGATGAATTTGCTCATATATCCCGTGTGGATTTGAAATACATATAAAACTTATTTTTCCCAAAATCATGCACGGTTGTGCATCCAAAAATAGTGCTGACACTGATATCAGTTACAAATAGTGGTGACAGTGGCCTGGTATTTTTTGATGTTGAAGTGTATGTGGTGTGAAGAGGTTTTTAATGCCCAAAGTATTGTTGACATTATTTGTCCGATTAGTTTGAAGTAATGGTGACACCATACTTGTATTTTTTGATTTTGTAGTGTATGCGGCGACACTATGTGGTTGTTGTCCAAAGTAGTGCTTACAGTGATATCAGTTACAATTCGTGGTGACACTAGCCTTTTTTTTTTTTTTGATATTGAAGTCTATGTGGTGGCAAGAGGTGTTTAATGCCCATATTATTGTTCACATTGTTGGTTATATTAGTTTGAAGTAGTGGTGTCACCAGTTTGATGGTTTCTGATATTGAAGTTTATGTGGTGACACTAGGTGGTTTAGACCCAAAGTAGTACTGACACTGATACTAGTTACAAATAGTGGTAACACTAGACTTGTATATTTTTGTTTTTATAGTGTGTGTGGTGACACTATGTGTTTGGGATGCAAAGTATTGGTGACACTGATATTATTTACAAATAGTGGTGACACGGGCCTTGTATTTTTTTGATTTTGAAGTGTATGGGGTGGCAAGAGGTGTTTAATGCACATAGTATTGTTTACATTGTTGGTTATATTAGTTTGAAGTAATGGTGTCACCAGTTGGTTGTTTTATGATATTGAAGTGTATGTGGGGACATTAGGTGGTTGATACCCAAACTAGTGCTGACAGTGAAACTAGTAACAAACAGTGTTGACAACAGACGCATATTTTTTGATTTAGCAGTGTATGTGGTGACACTATGTGGTTGAGGACCAAAGTACTGCTGACACTGAAATTAGTTACAACTATTGGTGATACCAGTCTTGTATTTTATGATTTTGAAGTGTATGTTATGACATTTATATTTGCTCAACAATAGGTTATTTTTGTATCACACTTGAGACTTGTGAAATTTTGCCCAATATGATTCTATTTTATTTCTCAATATAATTTTATAGTTTCTCAATAGAGTATTACACAACATGGTCTTATTTTTCTCATTGATAGAATAAAGTTGCACAACATGTGGGGGGATTGGTGTAATTTTGCTCAGCATCACCTTATTTTTGCTCAATAGTAGTTTTTAGTTGCACAACAATCGAGACTTTTGAAATATTCTCATCATGATTATATTTTTGTCAATATAATTTTATACTTTTCCAATAATTTTGTTTGCCCATCATGGTATTATTTTTGCTCATCATTAGATTAAAATTTCACAACACCGGCGATTGGTGAAAATTTGCTAAACATGATCTTAATATTTCTTATCAATAGATTATTTTTACACAAATGTTTAGATTTTTGAAATTGCATTCAACATAGCTGTTGGGCTTAGTTTAGAGAGGCCCGACCCATTTCCCGTTTATTTATACATTGCTTGAACGTTGTTCAGATTGTTTGCAAGTCTTTTCATCTCCCTCTAGTTGTTCATCTTCATCCTCTCTCGTTCCCATTAAGATTTTCTCTTCTCAAGGTGCGATTCCGGTTTTGGTATGAATGCCTTTCTGTTTCCTTCCTCTGAAAAAAAAAACGTGATCGGTTATTTTGATATATTGTTTCAGCAAATTTTTTATTGTTGTATTTTGCGATTTTCGTTTATCTTTCCCTTACCTTTCAGTCTATTAAAACCCATATATTGTTGTTTGTCTTGCATAGTTCGTATTGAATTATTTTCTGTGGGTGTTGTGTGTTTCTTACTGTAAATAAAAGTTATCAGTTAGGGTTGATCCCGTTTTTCAGATATTTTATCTTTCTTTGTGTTTCTGAAATGTTTATTTCCTATTTTAAAGTGATTGTCTAATATATGAGTGTATCTTGATTTTGTCTGTGTAGGTTTTCTCTCTTCCAATGGCATTTCCAACTTATACTGAACTAGATTATGACTACAGTGTTGGTACTTATGAAGTTGAAATATCAGCAACTGAGTCATACTGGTATGGACTGAGTCACACTAGTTGGGTAAGTCCTAAAGTAGCGCTGACACTTATATTAGGTACAATTACTTGTGACCCTAGGCTTGTATTTTTTTTGTTATTTTGAAGTGTATGTTGTTGCACTAGGTGGCAAGGGCCCAAAGTCTTTTGTTACATTATTGGTTAGAGTAGTTGGAAGTATTGGTTACACTATCCTTATATTTTGTCTGATTTATGTTTTTTAAGTTTTTGTGGTGACACTAGGTGGATAAAGGCCGAAAGTAGTGCTGACACGAGGTGGTTAATGTCCAACAAGGATAATCCGTTTTTAGTTTAATCCGTTTTCAGTTTATAGTTTTATAGTTTTTTACAGTTTTTTTATAGTTACTCTGTAATGAACCGACCCAAATAACTGTTACCGGAAAGAAAACTGTATAATTATTGCTTATATATATATATATATCCATAAATAATTCTTTGTTGTCCATTGGTGTCTGAAAACTGATTTTAACAGAAATCAGTATACCAGAACTTTTAATCACACTGCTAACACATTCCTCTCCAAAAAGATGAATTATGGAAACGATGTTGGGTTTTGAACAAGTTTCCATCAATTGATGGACGTGCTTGATGGTGTTGTTTACCGCAGGTATCACATGAATCTAGTTGATTAGGCATGTGAGACTAACAAAGAGGCTCGCAGGGCCGAGTTGGTGAATTCGTTGTGGTTCATTATACATTATATGAGGAATTACAAAGATCAATAATAGCAACTGAACATCACATTCGGATTGCATCCAAAGATGAAGACGATGAAGCACTATCAATGGTGATATTTGAAGTTTTATCCGTGATTTTTTTTCCATACTGTATTGAATCTTGTATTTTATCTTTTATGTAGATGGAAGGAGAACTGGGCAAACAAAGACAGATGTTTGAAGAGGCAAAGGACAATCTCATGGAGTGCGTTAAAGAAGTTTTAGACGCAGAAATGGAAAGGAGGAAGAAGATTGATGACTTTTTAGTACTGTAGTTCTACTATATTAATAATTGATAATATTGCAACTTATTTATATGTTGAATGTATTTTTTTTGTTTTTTTTTTAGTTTCTATGTGTTCCATGCTAATGATATGATGCAACATATTAATATCATAACAATCATATGATTATTTTGTAATTTTCCACCTCATATTTGATATTATAAAGTGTTACTGAAGTTTTACGTCTATCTCTTGTGATACTGCGGACACATTGATTAGTTTGTGGATTGTTTTGGTAAAAGTAGTCCTGACACTGTTTAACTAAGGTTTTATGTTATTGGTAATTTGCTCAACATCATCTTAGTTTTGCTAAATAATAGTTTATATTTGCATAACAAATAAATGGATATCATCAAATAAACTCTATGAATAAAATAGACCAGTTATAAACACAAATCACATATTTGATTACCGAGGGTAGAGAATTGTGCTGACATATAGAAAAGAACACACAACTGTTCAGAAAGAGTTATAGCTGTATGCATCTTGACATACAGCAAGTTGCATCAGTGCAAGATGGGGTGATATTAATACAAGTAAAGCCATAGTAGATATCATCAATAAAACTTAATATAAATCACTTCTTGTTGAACTCCATGACATAAATCACTTCTTGTTGAACTCCAAATACAATCTAATCAACATAATATAAAACAGATAAACATTAGTGATTGAGCTTGTTAACTTTGATTTCAAATTCAGTATTTTGAGAACTTTATTCAGGTGATTGCGAGGGACTACCGTGTCTACATCTCTCAACGAAACGTGTGGTGACAAAGACAATATAGTATCAAGGTGGAGGTTAAACCTCTTAAATTGTTCGTCACAAGCTCCTGATCATACACTCTCCACATTAAACTGGATCAATAATAGAAATTAGTAAAAAAAAAAAACAGACCCATCGGAGTAATGACAAAACAATGGAGTGTAATTGAAGGATGAACTTGTAAAGATATTACAGATTTGTTGATATTGACAAATAATCTTGCTGGTGATTGAGCACTTTTATACTGTTCCTTGTGGTTGAGGACAACTGTCCATGCATCAATAATGACACTAGACAAGTGGGTTTCATCTTCAAGTGTACCCATGTCTGTCCTTACAATTTCAACAGACTTGTGTTTAAATAAAACTTCCCTGCAAAGCGAATCATTATGAAAATGGATTAAGTAAAAATAATCTTTTACCTGTAACTGAAAATACACTAAGTAAATTAAGATTAAAATGAACTTACGTGCTTTGAGTTGTTTTCATTGCCAAATAGGCTGAAACAGTGCGCTCAATTTCAGAGATAGGATCGTTAATATCAACAACCCGTGAATAATAAGGGCTTCTCAAAGATGCAGAAGGTTTATGTGTTCTCCTTGCAGCTTCTTCTCTCTTTGTGTCATTCAGTTGTTGTGCAACATTCACATCAGCTGCGTTGACACGTGGGGATCTCCGTGGTCGCAATGTAGCAGGGGACTTGCATTTTCTTCTACCTTCCAAATGGTTCCCTGGTGGAATATCAGTTTCAAATTGAGTGGGTAGGGGATTTGGAGTTGTGCATAATGTGTCTGGAGTTTTAGCTTGAATATCCCGGTGTATTGGCGGATGACCATGGCCGCCTGGAGGAGCTTGGTTTGGTTCATTCGTAACGTTGTTTGCATCTCCAGTGTTCTCCAATGTCTCTTTATCTTTCTTAAAAGCAGGATCATTTAGAAATATATCAAAGGAAAATTCCCCATCTACTTTGATGTTTGATTTCAATTTTTGCTTATTCTGATACGCCATCTCAATCTGAGTAATGCAATCTAAGAAAGCAGGGTCTGACTAGAATATTTCTTGGGAGTCGGTAATATGTGTGTTTGGAGAGTCATTCATATAAGACCTGTCAGCAGCATCTGTAGCAAGCTCAGGGGTTACATCTTCCATCCCTAGAAGCTGGTTTGCCCCATGTAGAAGCCTTTTCACCTTGTCATCATGTTGTAGTTCAGGAGGTACATTTGTAGACCACTCAACAAAATCGGATATAGCAGATGTAAGCTCAGAAGTTTTTTGAGCAAAAAACTTTATCCAACTCTAGAAGATAACAACACAAAAAAAACAAGAATAAAAATAACCAGTAAATATCAAAACATGCTAAATTGCACCAATATTAGATTGAATTGTTTTAAAGAATAAATATAAACCTCTAAAGGGGGTGGTTGTTATCCTGGATCAGCAGGGTGACTGTTGCCTTCATCGTTTTGTGCAGTAGTGGGCGGATAAGATGTAGATGGTATGTCTTGATGGGAAGGAACAATTTGGCGAGCCTAGACTAAGCCAAGGCCAAAGCCTCCAGTACTAATATCACGAAAACCCTAAACATTCGGCGCAGAGAATTAATAATATTCAGAGAGGAGTATAAAGAAATAGAAATCTCACAATGAAATTGCAAACCTGAACCTTCGATTAATCTCCCTAAGCAAAGGAGTTTAGTTGTTCATAGTTGAAGAGAAATCAAAAACCAAAGTCTCCAATGCCCTCCTAGCAATTCTGTTCCCATTCGTGGTTCGTTTCCAATAAAATAAATTACTACCTCCGTCTAAAAATACATGGACTTTACTATTCACCCACGCTTTTTAAGAAGGTAAAAACTATATAAAATATTAGCTTTTTTATTAATTTTTTTTAATAATTACAAACTTATTGATAATAAGTTTGTAATTATTAAAAAAAATTAATAAAAAAGTTAATATTTTATGTAATTTTTAGCTCATAAAAAAGCGTGCATGAATAGTAAAAGTCCATGTATTTTTGGACGGAGGGAGTATAAATAAAAATGAACAACGTAACAGCCGTCTCTTGCACTCGCTGGATAACTCGGGCAAGCCAACTAAATAACTCGGCCGAGTTTCCTCTTGCTCCACCCGAGTTTCTTTCAGCAGCCATCTTGACGTCCCGATTTCGCTGTTTTCAAGGTCGAATTTGGAAAAGTCGTAAACACAAAAGTTATAGGTCTTCGAATCCCCTTTCCAACAAGTATAAGTACGCCCCGATCCGATAACTACAGCCTTCGAACGTCTCTTTTTACTGCAGCGTCGCCAGCTTGGACAGCTCCAATCATTTGTAGGTTTAGCTCCTCAATATTCCGATTTCTTCTTGCTTTTTACCCTCTTGTTCGATGCTAGGTCATTCCCATGTCATCAATTGGCTCCACCAATGCCTGAACGTATGTGCAAACATATGTAGATTCCGACTCTCTATATAATTAACTAAAATACGAAAACTACTCTAATTCATGCACTTTATTATATTTAAACCTATCTAAATGCATATGTTAACACTACCTAAATGTGTCTTAACACATGCCCGTCTTGGTCACCTAGGTTCCCGTGCTTTTCAGTGTCTTCGGTCTAGAGCTATTCAATGTGATCAAGGGTCGAAACCTACCAGTTGTCCAACATGCCAACTTGGCAAACATTCTAGGTTACCATTTAGTAATTTTGTCACTCCTCTTTTTTCCCTTTTTGACATTCTTCACAGTGATCTATGGACATCTCCTGTTGTTAGTCATGATGGGTTTCATTATGTGCTTGTGCTTCTTGATGCTTTCTCTCATCATTTGTGGATCTTCCCTCTCAAGTACAAATCTGAAGTTGTCTCTCACTTCATTACCTTTCATACAAATGTTCACACCCAATTTAACCTCTCCATCAAATCCTTTCAATGTGACATGGGCGGCGAATTTAACAACAATGCCCTTAAATCGTTTTTCTCCACTCATGGCATTCAGTTCAGATTCTCTTTCCCATATACTTTATCTCAAAATGGGAAGGCCGAACGAATAATCCGCTCCCTCACCAACTCTATAAGAACCCTTCTTATCCATGGCCATGTCCCCTTGACATATTGGCCTTACGCAGCCGAGACGACATGCTATCTTCTCAACATCACCCCTTCTTCCACAACTATCCAAAATTGGTGCCCAGCTGAAGTCTTATATCGCGCCACTCCAAATTATGACAACCTCCATGTCTTTGGATGCTTATGCTATCCTAATCAAGCCTCTGTCGCTCCTCATAAGCTCGCACCGCGTTCCCTTTCTTGTGTCTTCTTGGGCTACCCCTCTCATCATAGGGGGTATATATGTTTTGACCCAATTCCTAAATGTGTCATTATCTCTCGTCATGTCACATTTGATGAGACCACATTCTAATTTTCTAGTCCCCCTACATCCCCAAACACCCCGCCCCCTTCTGAGGACTACCCCACACCCCACCTCCTTCATCAACTATATCCCTCTTCTTCTCCGAATGTTATTACATCTCCGGCCCGGGCACCCAACCCTCCCCTATCGCAACCTATCCTGCCACCTCCTCCCCCCTTCCAACCCCATGTGGCCCCCGTCCCATCACCTCCTGCCTCTGTCCCATCAGCTGAAACCCCTACCCTTCCACTTAACCCCACACAACCGGTCAACCAGATCCAAACTCGGAGCACGAGTGGCATCTTTTGCCCCAAACAGATTGTTGACCTCTTCGCTTCTCACCTATCACCCATCCCTACCTCCCACAAAACAGCCGTCTTAGACCCAAATTAGAATGATGCCATGCTCGATGAGTACAAGGCTCTTATTAGCAACAACACTTGTGTCTTTGTTCCTCGACCTCCTGGGGCCAACATTGTGCGGTACATGTGGCTCTTTCGGCATAAGTTTCGCTCTGGCGGATCTCTTGAGCGCTATATGGCGCGACTGGTCGCCAATGGGAACTCTCAGCAGGTGGGGGTCGATTGTGATGACACTATTAGTCCAGTTGTCAAACCAGCTACCATCCATATCGTCTTGCATCTCGCTGTCTCCAAGGATTGGCCTATTCATCAACTTGATGTCAAGAACGCATTTCTTCATGGTCATCTGAATGAGACATTGTACATGTTCCAGCCGCTTGGTTTTGCTGTCAGGACCAAACCATGCCATGTTTGTCTCTTATAGAAGTCTTTGTATGGCCTTAAACATGTACCTCGGGCGTGGTATCTTCACTTTTCTACTTACCTGCACATGCTTGGCTTCGTTAGTAGCAAGAGCGCCTTGTTTGTCTTTCGCCGAGGTAATCAGATTGCTTATTTGTTGTTATATGTCGATGATATCATCCTTACTGCATCTTCAGAGATTCTTCGGGCTGCCATTATTACTCAACTCAACAAGGAGTTTGTTGTGTCTGAACTCGGGCCTCTCAACTTCTTTTTGGAAGTCTCTACATCTCGATCTGCATCTGGGTTGTTTCTCTCACATGAGAAATATTCCAAGGAGATTATTTCTAAGGCTAAAATGGCTAACTGTAAGCCTGTTGAGACCACTGCCAAACTGGCCCAAGTTGCGGGTCCGCCTGTGTCTGATCCGACTTTGTACCGTAGCCTTGCTGGTGCTTTACAGTACTTGACAATTACTCGTCCTGATATTAGCTATGCCGTTCAGAAACTCTGTCGATTTATGCATCACCCTAGAGAGTCTCACTTTGCTGCTCTTAAGCACATTATCAGGTATGTTCAAGGTACTACTTCTCTTGGCATCACTATTACCCTATCAACTTCACCTCTCTCCATGGTTGCTTACATCAGGATATTGTGTGTTCCTCAATGACTCCCTAGTCTTTTGGTCTTCTAAGCGCCAACTTGTGGTTTCTCGCTCTAGTGTTAAAGCAGAATATCACGGTGTTGCCAATGTTGTCGCTGAGTGTGCCTGGCATCGCAACCTATTGATTGAGCTCCATTGTCCACTCAGTCAAGCGTATACAGACAATGTCATCGCTACTTACCTTGCTCACAACTAGGTTCACCATCAGAGAACCAAGCATGTGGAGATTGACATCTACTTTGTTTGTGAGAAGGTAGCTATGAGACATGTGCGTGTCCTACATCTCCCCTCCCCGTACCAGTATGCAGACATCTTCACTAAGGGATTGTCTCGCCATTTATTTCTTGATTTTAGATCTAGTCTCACTATTCGATGCCCTCCTATTTCGACTGAGGGGGTATGTTAGATAGAATATATGTATAGACTCAATTACCCATTTGTAATTAGGGTTAACTATCTTGTACTCCTATATATATTATAATGATAGCAAAGACAACCCCAACCGGGATTATTCACTCTAACATTATGTTGTCTATTTTTTAATACATCTGTCTTCCAATAGAAGTTAGGGATTAAATGATTTAATTATTCATGATTTTTTTAAGAAAAGAATTCATTAAGGTGAGCTCATATGTAGTATGAAAATTACACCTAAAATTGTTTAAATGAAAATTTATCACATAAGATCTAGAAATAGGTAGAAGAGGATCGATATATGACTTACAAAACTTCTTCTTTAATACTAGTATACTACTAATTATTAATAGATAGAGTAAATTACACATAACCATCCATAAATTACATTTTTTTTCAAAAGACCACCCATCCCATTAAACCTATATTTGTTTTGTTTGAAAAGACTAAAATAACCCTAATTCAAAATTATTTTTTAAAGGAAAGACTGAGGTGGCAATTGGACGACTCGGGTCGGATTCGGTTAGTCGGGTTTCAGGTCATTTGGGTTTCGGGTAATGTCTAATAATTTGATCATTTGGTTGGGTCGGGTTCGGGTTTCGGTTGTATCGGGTTTTGATTGTCTCAGGTTTCAGTTATTTGGGGTTTGGTTTCTCTCAAGTTTTCATTATTTCAATATTCATTTTAAAATTTTTACTAGAATCTATCTTAAAATCCGGGTTTCGGTTATAACGAGTTCAAGTCTTAATGGGTTTCGGTTGAATCAGGTTCGGTTCATTCGGATTTGGTTGAGTTTTGATTATCGGTTATTTGACTTTCGGGTCCAGAATGGGCCGAGTTGGGTCGATGTTCAGGACAATCGGTTTCGAGTCAACTGGATCGGGTTTTCGGGTTCGAGTCGAGTTTTGCCAGCTCTAGGGTTATTGTATGTATTTTGGAACCGATTGTCCTGAACACCAACCCAACTCGGCCCATTTTGGACCCGAAATCCGAATAACCGATAACCGAAACTCACCCAAATCCAAATGAACAGAACCTGATTCAAACGAAACTCATTAAGACTTGAACCCGTTATAACCGAAACTCGAATTTTAAGATAGATTCTAGTAAAAAATTTAAAACGAATACTGAAATATTGAAAACTTGAGACAATCCAAACCCGAAATAACTGAAACCCGTGACAATCGATACCCAATACAACCGAAACCCAAACCCGACCCAACCAAATGATCAAATTATTAGACATTACCCGAAACCTGAATGACCCGAAACCTGACTAACCGAATCTGACCCGACTTGCCCAATTGCCACCTCAGTCTTTCCTTTAAAAAAATAAGTTTGAATTAGGAGTATTTTAGTCTTTTTCAAACAAAACAAATAGAGGTTTAATGGATGGGTGGTCTTTTGAAAAAGAAATGTAATTTATGGGTGGTTTTATGTAATTTATAATTTTATGGGTGGTTATGTGAAAACTAGCCTAATTTAAGGGTGGTTATGTGTAATTTATTCTAATAGATAAGATAAGATGGAAAAATGAGAATTTATATATAGTAGATGTAGCATATACTTTTAGACAAGACACTATAAGAATTAAAACCATCACGGGATTAGTAAAGAATTAAATATTGAACTGGAAAAGGAGAATAAAGAATGATGATGACGAGCTAGCTAGTTCCAGTTACTTAGAAAACAACAAAAACAATCCAATATATCCCACTCTAAGTAGGGTCTGGGGTTAAGTTGTACACACCTTTTTCCCAACTATGTTGAAAGGATGTTTCCAAGTGATCCAGAACAAGTTAAGCTATCGAAGACAACCAAGACACTATACAGACAAACAACACAAAACAAAATAAACAAACACTAAGGTACTGGAGGTACAGAAGAAAGGGATGTTAGTAAGAAAGAACGATGTAGAAAACACTGCACACAAGTATTGTTCAACGCTCAAACCCCAACAAGTAAAAAGAAAATAATTTTTCTACTGTATACATTAACTATTTTTTTTTTAAAACAGAAAAAATTTGGTGGTGAGGCGTGGCCATACAAGCCAAGAGCATCCTTGCGAATGAGACTACGAAGTAGAGAGTCGTCAGGAACAAGTGCACTATGAAAAGCAAAAGACGGATGTGATAAACGATCCGCTACCTGGTTTGCCTCCCGAAAGGTGTGACGAATCTCGACCGAAGCAAAGAAGCCCAACGAGACTAGACTGTCCGAGACAATCATTTCAGAGTCTCTAGTAGGCTTCCCAAGACCTTTAAGACTATTAATTATGGGGAGGTCATCACCTTCGATCACAAGATTAGTTATATTAAGTTCCTTGGCCGTTATGATTCCTTTCCAAAGCCCTAAGCCCTCAGAGCAGGTGATAGAGGGGAAAGGGAAAAGTCCAGATCCACAGAAGATAGGGGTCCCTCTGAAATCCCGTAGAATGAATCCATAGGAACTCTGGTCGGAAAGAGATATTGCACCATCAAAATTCAGTTTAAAAGCTCTCGAGTCCGGGGGTTTCCATTTTTTTTTTTTCCTTCTTTTATCCTTTACTTCAATATTCTGGCTTTTGACTACAGGGGTAATAACTAGGTCGTCGATGGTTTTGGTCGAATTCCCCAAGGAAAGTTGCTCTCTTGTGAAAGCCGCGATGCTTCTTATGTCCGGTTTTATGTTATCGAATAGCGTTTTGTTGCGAAAGTACCAGATTCCTCACCATGCGAAGGCAATTTTGGCAAAACTACGTGCTCCAATACTATCTTTAACATCCTGAAGTGTTTGATTTATGTCATTTCCTTCCAAGAAGCATCCATTAATCTTAAAGAACGAAGTTGGGTCGATCGATATGAGTGTTTCTCGCGTGATTGAGCAACTCCACAGAAGATGGTGTAGATCCTCAAATTGAGAATCAGAATGTGGGTAGTTTGTGGATATTCCCAGATTGCGGGATGCGAGTTTAATTGTAGTAGGTAAGCCATTCCACGAGGTTTTCCAAAGGAATGTCTTAATTTTTGGCGAGATATCGAGATTCCAAATCAATCGCATATCCAATTTTTGATGTTGTTTTATGTTGTTGATCATATCTATGGCTGATTTAGTAGAGAACCGGCCATTTCGGCTCCATTTCCAATATAGTCTATCCATGTGTATATTCTTTAGTATTGGTGTAGCTTTTATTAGGGCTGGGCATCCGGTCTGGACCGGACATTCCGGTTCCGGTCCTATCCGATGGATCGGAATTTTTCAAAACTTGGACAGCAGATCGGACCGGGACCGAGAAATATGGTCCCGGGTTTTCCGATCCGCGGACCGAAAAGACTGTTTGGACCGGTTATGCCTACAAAAAATTAATTGATTTTTATTTTTTGAAACACATCACTATAGCAACCCCAAACAAATGTTCTTTCATTCTTATAAACCATATGTAATTGAAATTAATACATATGTAATTGAAACCATCTGTAATTGAAACCATTTTTTGATTTTTACACCATTTGTAATTGAAATTAATACATTCAATATTTGATTTCATTCTTTCATTCTTATAAACCATGAAATCACTATCAATAAAAAGGCATAGTAAAAAAGATTGAAAAAATTCCCATAGCTTCCAACATCACATTATACATTCTGACATGACTAAGGGAAAAAATTCCCATAGCTTCCAACATCATCTATGCAACTTCTTCCTTGCTCTTGTCCAAGCCTAAATTAATAGGTGAAATAAATCAATCCGCAAATCAAAAAAGCGCAAGGCAATGCATTTGTGCTTTGCAACTTGAGCTTGATCGGTGAAATCAATCTGCTTTCCATGTGAGCCCTTGTCCAAGCGTAGATTAATATGTGAAAATCCACACATCTGAAAATGTACAAATTGAAATTTATCTTAACCCTAGATTTGAAATCGGGACGAGATTCTTAAATCTTACCATGATTTCTCTGAATCCAGACTAAAATCGACATTAATATGTGAAAATATACACAAAAACAACCTAGATCTGAGAGTTAAAAAGGGTGAAGAGAGAGGCATACAAATTACAGAGAGATGCGAGGCGCCGAGGCTGGTGAGGCGAGCGACAGTGGCGAGTGGCGACTGGTGAGGCGAACGTCCGGTGCGTGGATGGTGAAGACGAGAGGCATGGAGAGTGTGCGAACAACCCCAAGTATTACAGAGAGAGGCGTGAAATTTGTCCGTGAAGAATGAAGAGAGAGGCGAGATGAAAGTTGCTCCGTATTTTTTTTTATATTCGAGTGAATTAAATTCTTGTTCATATTGAAATGAAATAAATCAAGATTGATAAGGAGGAAAGGATCTGAGTAGGTCAGGCAAACAACGCACACACCCTCTTTTTTTAAAAAAAAAAATTACAGAAGCCGGTCCAATTCCGGTCCGACCCGAAATTTCCGGTCTGGTCCCGGGTTTGGTCCGGAACCCGGAATACACTTTTTCTTGGACCCTAATACTTCCGGTCCGATCCAAGACTGTAATTTCCGGTCTGGTCCCGGTCCGATTACAGTCCGATCCAAATTCTGCCCAGCCCTAGCTTTTATGGACTTGATTACCGCATTAGGTAAGGTGTGTTGTAGCGAGGACTTTAACTTCTCATGATCGCATGTTTTGTCTGCTTTAATAAAATGATTAACTTTGACACTTATGTCAGGTTGGTGTTGACTAGATAATGCATTAATAAGAGGTTCCTTACTTGTCCAAAGGTCGGTCCAGAAGTTGATATTTCTCCCATCTTCTATGGACCAACGGATACTAGTTTTGAACAAATGGATTAGCTTTGTTAATTTAGTCCATTGCCAGGATGAGTCCCTTTTTTTTATATTGCAAAATGTCTCTTTGTTTGAGGTATTTTTCCTTTATTATAGTTACCCAAGGTTTCTGGGGTTTTGCTAGGATTTCCATATTAGTTTCAACTGTAATGCTTTGTTCATGTCTTCCGAGCTTCGAATTCCCAAACCTTCGTTGTTTTTAGTCTCACAGACATCGAACCAACTAATAAGAGGTTTGTGATTTGGTCCTTTGTTCCATAAAAAGTTTTTATTTATTTTATCGAGTTCTGCATGTATTGATTTTGGTAATAGAAAGCATTGCATCAGATGTAAAGGTTTTGCAGATAGGGTTGACTTAATGAGAGTACATCGTCCAGCTTGCGAGAGGCAGATATGATCGGCCAGATATGATCGGGCATCCCAAATAGTTACCCAAGTTCGTTGAATTGTGTACCCAATTTCTAGTTCGTTTTGTATTAGAGTATTTTGTGTTGTTTTTACATTTAAGGAAGTCTGAAAATGCGATTTATGCCTATTAACTCTTTGTCCGGACAAAGATGTGTATTCCTTTAGTATTTTGTTTATTTGGTTGCAAGCCGTTTGAGTAGCAGAGGCAAAGATGACTATGTCATCTGCAAAGGCTAAATAAGGAATCCTAGTCCCGTTTCGTGTGATCTTTAATCCGAGGTGGCTTTGTGGTTGTGTAGTTGCATTCTGCAGTCCTCTTGTGAGTACTTCAGAGAGAATGAGAAATAAGTATGCTGATAAAGGGTCTCCCTGTCGTAGGCCACATTGTGGGAAGAACATCTCTGTCGGTTAATTGTTCACTAGAACCGAGTATGAAACTGTAGTTATACACTCTCTTATCCGGCCAGAGAATTGGTTTGAGAACCCAAATATGTTGAGTGTTGTTAGTAAGAAATTCCAGTCCACTAAGTCAAATGCCTTTTCCATGTCTAGCTTAACTGTCATCCATCCTAAGTTTCCTTTTTTCTTTGTGAAGGAGTGAAAGATTTCACTGGCAATTAATATATTGTCTTGTATTGAACTCCCAGATGAGAATGCACTTTGTAGAGGGTTAATGATCTTAGGAATGATTTTTTTAAGTCGTGCCTCCAGAATCTTCGAGATTATCTTGTAGGTCGTGGAGTATAGGCTTATAGGTCTGTAGTGAGATGTCGCAGTCGGATCCTCGCGTTTTGGGATTAGGGCTATGAAAGTGTGATTTGTTTGTTTTAGGATTTGCCCGCTTAGAAAGAAGCTTTTGACAGCTTTGACTACCGAAGGTTCAATAATATACCAGTACTTTTTGAAAAGCCCGGCTGGAAACCCATCGGGCCCGGGTGACTTGTCATTAGCTAGGCTGAATACTGCATTCTTAATTTCTGAGTTGGATACTTGTCTTGTTATCCAGTCATTGTCTTCATTTGTGATTTCGACGTTGATATTGTTTAGTAAGTCACTTGGAGTATGTTGGCTTGGTTGTAGGGTATATCGCTTAGCGAAATCCACCTTAATGTGTTCCCGTATGTCCTTTTCATTCCTTAAGGTTACCCCTGCAGTGGATTGAATCATCTTAATTATATTTTTATTGCAGCGTCCCGTCGCTATCATGTGGAAGTACTTTGTGTTAGCATCATTCAGCTTGATATGTGTCTTTTTTGCCCGTTGACCCCAATATTTTTGTTGATAATTTAGTAGAGAGGCATTCTTGGTTGCTAGCCTACTTATTTTGCTTTCTATATTACGGTCATATGTGATGCATAGTCTTGTCTATAGGTTCTGTAGTTCGGCTTCTACCTGAGTAATTTGGCTGAAAATATTGCCAAAGGTTACCTTACTTCATGATTTGCTCTTCTTTTTTTACTTCTTGTAGTTTTTTGGTTAACTTATACATTTGTGATCCTGGGGGGTTGATACGCCAAGCATTCCGAACAAGTGCTTCATAGTCCGTTCTAGTAGTCCATACCATTTCAAACTTGAATGGCTGCAATTTTGGTTTTTGATTTTCCATTAGTTCTAGCTAGCGTAATTTGTGCATGATCCGATTTTATAAATGCATGTGTTTTTGTGTAAAGGTTAGGGAATTGTTGCATAAGATCGTAACTTACTAAGGCTCTATCTAGTTTTTCAAAAATATTATCAGGGCCTTTTTCTTTTTTTCTCCATGTGTATTTGTTTCCATAAGTCGGGACATCTACCAAGCTGTGTGTTGTAATGATATCATTAAGTCGTCTAAATCTGCTCATAGTTGGGGCATTTCCACCTAATTTATCGCTATGTTCAAGAATCTCATTTAAATCTCTCATTATTATTAAGGGTCCGGTAAGGTTTCTTATTCTAGAGGAAAAAGAAGACCAGAAATCCTCTTTTCCCCCTTCGTGTGGTGTAGCATAAACAAAAAGAATCTCGACTGTTACATTGATAGTATTGTTACTGTATGTTGCATGTATTGTTCTGTTATCCGAGTTCCTGATTGTGAAGGTTTCTTTTTGAAAATGTGACTCCTTTCAAATGAGACAAAGACCCCCAGAAAAACTCGTAGAGGGACATAAATGCATTTATCGAAACCTTGCTTCCTCCAACAATTGTCCGGTGTGGGTTTTGAAGTTTCGTTTCGTATGCATTAACTAATTTAAAATGGAAATTTTGACTTGAAATTAGGATTTTTTTAGTGTTTAATATATAACTGAAAAATGAATGGTTTTTTTTTTTTTGGTTTCATGAATAGTTTTTTTTTAAAACTAACTTTGTAGTGGACTTTCTTACTCCTATGAGATATCCACCAGGACCACTACATATCTATCATTGACATTCCCCATTATCACTAATATCATGTTTTTTTTTTATCGATACTTCAAAATACTTTAAAATATTTTAGGGTTGCAGGGAGAGAAGGGCACGAGGTGGGTCTAGTCCACTTCTGATATATATATATATATATATATATATATATATATATATTCTAATTTTTAATCATTTACGGGTTAAAAATAAGTTAAAGAAGATAATAAATTAAAAAGTGTTCATAGCTTATATATAATTGGTTGGTATGGAGTGGGGGGTTTGAATCATGAGGTCTCGAGTTCAAATGTTTTATGAATTTTTTTATTTAAATCACATATTTACTGTATTTTCTACTATAATTTTTTTATAAAAATGTGTATCACATATATTAAAAAATATTTCGACAATAAAGTCGAACCCCTCTCGATTTTTTTCTGGCTCCGCCCCTAATCGAGATTACTGTAGCCGTTCTCTAATCACTTTCGTCTAAAAAATAAATTATATACCTTAATTACCCGCCACACTTGCTAAGATGTTAATTCAGTTGGAGGTTAACTAGCTTACAGAATACAGATCGACTTTACAGTATCGATTGTATTACCTACCAACAAGTTGTAAATTAAGTAACCTCGCTCGGCCGGCAATATCTACATATTCTAGACAGACCCACTCACTTATACTGTATGTACGTTGTCCATAGCCCAACCTAAGATAGGCTAAGATTAATTTTTATCCAATGTATTAAGCTTTTATTTTATAAGGAGGATTTTAATAAAAGGGGTTTAAGATAAGGTGACCCCCTTTCACCGCTTCTTTTTATTTTAGGAGCAGAAATTCTCGCTAGAATGCTACAACATGAAAGCAACAATACTAAGAGTAATATGGGATCAAAATATGTCATCAAGGTGATACCATTCCATTCCTCACCTTTGGAGATGACATTATTATATTTGCTAAGGCAAACGAATCAGCATGCACACGCATCAATGAAATTTTGGACGACTATTACGAAACATCAGGTCAAGCTGTAAATTATAATAAATCAGCTTTCCAAACCACGAAAAACATTTCCAACCAAGCAAAGCACATGATACAAAATAATCTACAAATCAACTCTACAATAGCATTGGATAAATATTTGGGTTGCCCAATTGTCAATGGAAGAGTTAACAAACAAACCTTCGAAGAAATTGTGACAAATTCCAAAAAACATCTACAAAAATGGAAAGCAAATTCCATGTCCCAAGAAGGAAGAAGCTTATTAATCATAACTAACCCTAGCGCAAAACCTATATACACAATGCAGAGTTTCTTCCTGCCAAAGAACATACTTTATGAACTTGATAAGGTCAACAAAAATTTCTATTGGAACAAAGAAGGAAACTACCACCCTCTAATTAGATGGGATAACATTTGTAAATCTAAACAAAATGGTGGAACAGGTATTAGAAAAGCAGAAGAAATCAACATAGCCATGCAATTTAAGCTACTTTGGAAAATTATGGCGGAATCAGATAATATATGAGTCAAAATTGTGAAACAGAAGTACTTAAAAGAATGTAACCTAATGCAATACAAAACAAGAAAGCACTCGACATCTTGGCAATGGGCTAAACTTATGTCACTTAGAGAACTTTTTGCTTTAAGTCTCAAGTGGCAAGTAGGGGAGGACGGGAATACAATCAACTTTTGGCTCGATAATTGGGTCTTGGATACACCTCTAATCGAAATAGCTATAAACAAAACTTCGATAAATGAAATCACTAGTACAAATTGTATGTTTATCAGGATAAAATTGTCGGGTGTTTTATAAAACTCCTGAAAGACAATTTTCGGACAGGGGTTATTATAAAAACTCCTCTGATAGAAGTGTGTTGTTTAGTCTAAATAAAAAATCGGATATACTCTCTTAGGAGTTATTGTTTAACCCACTAGAAACATCAATCTATCTCGGGAGTGTTTAATAAAAGGCCCGAAAGAAAAGACCCCGAAAGCCAACCCTAAAAAACGATTCTTGAGCAGCAGTTCGATCAATCGATGCTCTTCACTTCAACATCGTCTCCACATTGAACCGTCAATGGAGGCTCTTCAACATCGTCTTCTGCTGCTGTAGTTTCATTTTCAGCATCGTCTTCAACATCGTCTCGAATCTCGATCAGCACCGTCTTCAACAGATCGCGTTTCGAGCTCTTCACCCACACTAGTTGAGGTATGCTTTCGATTCCACTCTTCACCCCTCTTTTAATTCGTTCATGGTAGTCGTTCATTGATCCCGCTGAGTTCGATTCGCTTGTTCGGGCTGCTATTGACGGTTGTGGTGCGATTGAGGGTTGTTTGACGATTTTTGTTCGATTCGCTGAGTTTGAAGGGCTGCTATGTCGCTGCGTTTTCGAAGGGCTGCTACTGTCGGGCTATTGTGGTTGGTTCGGTTGCTGTTCGATCTTCTATCGGGCTCACTGCTGTTGCTGCGCGCGGTTTCTAGGGCTGCTGTTGCTGCGTTTTCGAAGGGCTTGGAGTTTGATCAAATTTGCAGCAGGTTTGTCTTCTATATTCCCTTATTTGATCAAATTTGCAGCTTGGAGTTTACTTCAATATCTGTAAAGCTCTGCTTGAAAAAATATATAGTTTTAGACGGGAGGTGATGCTACTACAGGGAAGAGGCATGAGTGAATTGAATGAATCTTTGAAGGTGCTACAGCATGGTGATTCATCATGTCAGGACTCAGGATAACATATGCACTTCTCTTATTTTCTATGCTGCAAGAAACAACCAGTCTGGCTCTCATACGTGTGTCTTCATTGATAGGATTCTTGCCTCTTGCGTTCCACAGCTTTCTCATGGATTAAGAATTAGTTATGTTTTTACTCTTTTAATGAGCACCACATGTTTGATGATTCCAAATTAGAGATGCAGGTAATCATTTATATATGTAGATGCAGAATTACATGAGGTTTGGCAGATCAAATTGCTAATATTCAGCTGTAGATTGATTTTGTGTCAACTGTTAAGTCATCTACAATGCGGGTTAAATGTGTGACTGCATCTCTGTCTCTCTCTTGCACACAGACATACAACTTTGATGGCCACCTTGTATTTATACTTAGACTGTTATATTTTACACTTAAAAAACTCTTATATGCACGTGTGAATGTATTCACCTATTCTGCATTTATGTTTGTAAATTTCTGTATCCTATATGGGTCATGTTAACCATACTACCAATTCTTGTACATTTTGTATGTAAAGGTCCGTTTTTCTATGTTCTTGGTTTCAGAGGATGCTTAAATTAAAATCGTAAGATCATGTTTATTTTGTTAGGCAAATTTGTCCCTGGATGTTACACCCTTTCTGTGTCAGAGGCACTTTCAGAGGATATGCAGGTTTGAACTTTTTAAAACATTCGTGTTCCATATAATGCTTTTATCTTTGTGTTGAGCCTAACTTGATTAATTAAGGTTCTCATGTGGGATTTGACTTAGAATACCCGCGGATTGCCTGGTGTTAGGACTTAAGAGCAATTTGACTGGATTTCTTTTCTGCCTATCTCAAGGTTGAGAGTGCTTGGGAGAATATCCGCGTGTTCCATATTGTTTAGAATTTGATTGATTGATTATGTTAAAAGTTTATATTTGGGAGAACTTGATTTTTGAGAGACTTGTGCCTGTTTTCGATGGGCTGCTGTGTTGTTGCGTTTTCGCTGAGTTTTGTTCGATTTGCTGAGGGCTTTTTCGCTGAGTTTTGTTCGATTTGCTGAGTTCGAAGGGCTGCTGTGTTGCTGCGTTTTCAAATGGATGCTCTTGTCATGCTATTGTGGTGGGTTGGATTGTTGTTCGATCTTTTATCGGGCTCACTGTTGTTGCTGTTGTTGTTGCATTTTCGAAGGGCTTGGAGTTTGAACAAATTTGCAGCAGGTTTTGTCTTCTGTATTCCCCTGTTATTGGTCGAATTTGCATCTTGGAGTTTACATTATATTGTTTGGAATCTGATTGATTGATTGTGTTAAAGTCTACATTTGCGAGAACTTGATATTTGAGAGACTTGTGCCTGTTTTATTTTGCTTAGGTTTAATTTGCAGCTTAGTTTTATTTTGCTTAAACCATTATGAGTCATAATCGATTCACTTGGTTTAGATTCATATTCTCTATGTAGGATGTGGAATGGAATATGCTAGCACCCAAAAAAAATCAATGCATTATGACCTTAAATAAAGCAAGCTAAAAAGTTCATTCTTTTATGTTTTGGGAGACATGATCGAAGTAAAAATCAGATGCATTATGCTAGAATTTGGATAGATTCATATAGCTATAGAACGGAAATCTGGAAGACAATAGCCGAGGGGGGTTTAAGTTATGCTTAAAGTATGGAATGGGATAATTCAACCTACAAGTTAAGTTTTGGTGAAGTTCTTTTACAGTCAACTAAAATTCACAAGCTTCTAATCAATATTCATAAACTCTTCAATCGAATTGAGCTCTTTTGACCCTTGTTTATTTTCATTCCTTTCTTCTTTTACACAAGCCCAAATCCGTTCCCTAGGCTTGCAACTCCCCGAGTAACTCTTTCATATATAGGTCTTTGTGAATGAAACATTGCTCTTTCAATGATACGTGTCATGGTATAGTTTGCTCACATTCTCATGGAAATTAACTATATTTAGCACCCCACTTTTTCTTTCCTCAAGTCTCATGCAGAATGTTGAATGTTGTTGTTTGATGCTTGGAGGACGGGCAGCCTAATCGAATACTTCTTGTTAATGTACATCAATTGCTTAAGTGTTTTCTCCTTTTGGATTTGTGGAGAAAATTTGTTACATTTCACAACTCAGCTGGTAAGCAATGCCAAGTGGTGGAAGAGATAAGATTTTTTAGAGTCAGTTTAAGATGCTAGTTTTACACATAGAATTCTTTGTCTATAACTTTATCTCAAGTCTTTACTGATTTCTTGCTAATTATTTGGACATTACTGAATTCCTTGTCTATAACTTGTTCTTTTCAGGGATTACACAAACCCAAATATTCTTACAGATCAGAGGATTTTGATACCCAAATATTCCACAAGTAAGTGATTTTGATCAGTAAATATTTGAGGATTTTGTACTTTTCTTTTTCATTTGAGAAGAATGGAAATCTCTTATGTATAGACATGATTGTATTTCCACTTTTGAGCAATTGAACTTGTTCTATTTCTTTCACTATATTAGCAAGGGACTTCCTTCTAGTGTAACGGGTGCTAATGAGAGGTGCACACTTTTAGTGTCTAACTTAGATCCTGGTGTAAGTGTTATTTTATTTATAATATGCCTTTAATCTTCTTTACTTTACTTTAAAAAAGTTTTTTTATTGTGTTATATAATTTCCCCCTTCTGATCTATGATACCTAACACCCTCAGTGATTCTTTCTCAGAAAGTTGATGAAGATAAGCATATTCCCTTTTATTACAGTCGAGTCCAGTTAGAATGGTGTTAAATGCACTAAATTTAGTGCCATCCTCTTTGTCATTGTGTTATTATGTACTAAACAGTTATTGAGGCCCAACTTGTGGCTCCTCTTGTGCACCTTCTCCAACTTGCTGAATTTGAAATCAAAGAGGTTGCATGGGTTGTTTTGAGGATTTTTTACGATGAAGCTCAAGCAATGAAGTTTGCCCGTAATTCTGCCCGGACGATGGAAGAAGCTTACTCAACTGAAGATTGCATACTTCTAGATACTAGGTACATATATTTACATTGAGCAGAATAGTAGATAATTTTACACGTATGCTATCAGAATAGCTGAATTATTATTTGTAATATATATGTATAACTAGTCCTTTGATGTTGATATACTTCTAGATACTAGGTACATATATTTACATTGAGCAGAATAGTAGATAATTTGTGTACTTGTAATTCAATTGATTGTATTTTTCACATTCATTTGAGCACTGGGCAGGGTAGGGAAGGTGATCGAAAGCTGGATATATTTTTTTTTATATATAATAAATATTTATCGGGGGTTTTTTCATATAACTCCCGAGAGAGGTATCTCGGGAGTTTTTTTAAACTCCCGCAACATGTGGGCTTGGGGGAGCTGGTTGGGAAACAGGGTCTCTCGGTATTTTTTTAAAAAACCTCTGACTGAACGTTTTTTCTCGGGAGTTTTTATAAAACGCCTGAGAGATATATGTCAGGAGAGCGAATAAAAGGAGGCCAAAAAACACCCGACCGTTTCATGAAAAAACCCCCGACATACGTTAAATCTGTACTAGTGAATGACCAAAGTTAACAATTTCATCACAAATGACAAAAAATGGGACATGGAAAAGATAGCTAGGGAACTATGAAACCATCTAAGTCAGGACACACTTAACAAAATTACATATATTCCAATACCATTAAACAACATTACAGATAGGTTATATTGGAGATCATGCCCAGATGGGTGGTTTTTAACAAAATCAACTATCAATCTTCTTCATTAAAGAAAAGGACACTCTAAATCCGACCTTATAACTGGATTTGGGAATTATACTGCACCCCTAGAATCAAACACTTCATCTGGAGAGCTTCACGGAGTGGAACACCAACAAAAGGTAAACTAGAAGAACGTAGAATTGTTTTCCCTATGCAATGCGAGTTATGCAATCACCTTAGAGAAGATTTCTTTCATTTATTTATGGAGTGTAACGTCACAAAAAATATTATCCAAAGAATAAATGATAAAATCTTTCAAATCATAGATAAATGGGATACAAATGTAAGAGACGAACATTCTATTATCAAAACACTTAAACAAACAATCAGCATTAACAAAACAAGTAAAATGGCAACCATTTGGTGGAGTATATGGTACTTTAGGAACCATATGGTTTTAAAAAATGAAACATTTTCAAGCAGTAATGTTACAAAATTTATTGAACAACAGATTAACAACTTGAATATGGCTAAGAATGATAAGGAAGGCGCTAATATAAAGTCAGCACCAAACCACTCTAACAACTCACACATTAGTGAAAATAGAAAAAAAAAAGGATCAAATGGGAAAAACCAAAAAACCCAAACTTCAAACTTAGTTTTGACGGTTCCTTACGAGAAACGGAAACTCCGCGGTCGGCTTTGTTATCCGAGATCATAAAGTAAATTGGGTCTCTATGAAGGGGGCTAGTATACCGCCATGCTTGGTTATTAGAGCCGAGGCTACATCTTTAAGAGAAGGAATTCGTGAAGCTCTATAACATAATATCCAAAACATCGAGATAGAAGGGGACAACTTATGCATTATTAATGCACTTAAAGGTATTCGGAAATGCCATTGGGAAATCGAGATGATCATTTCTGATTCTCTAATGGATCTCTGCCAATTTCAGACAGTCCAAATTCGTCATGTGTTTAGGGAAATTAATAGTGTAGTGGATAGATTGGCCTTTTTGGGTCACACAAGCACTACCAACAACCCTATCGCAGATTTAGAATTACAAGTTCTCATCCGAAAGGATGCTCTAGGTTGAACCACCGATCGTGCCTAGTTTACCCTAATCGCTTTTCGTTTTTTTTAAAAAAAATTAAGGAGGATTTCAATTTTATAATATAAAAACAAAATAAATTCGATCAATACGACTCTAGTTTTGTCCAAGTCGATCAATACACATAATGTTCACCAGCTACTGGATTGGATCTCGATCTGAACACAATTAAAATTTGCCGAAAGATTAGTCTCCCAAATCATATATCCCCAAAGATCTGGTATAACTTAAATTGTCTGTCACCCTTGAATCTCAACCATGTGCCCCCCTATGCCACGAATCCCACGACACGCGGCTACTTGCCCTAAATGAAACTCTATATATACAGGCCATAAACGCACCCTCATTTCACTACCTTAATCTACCTAATTAGAATTTAGAGTCATTACTTATTATAATATATATATTAAGATGGCGGCAACGGCACGGACCCTATCCGGAGCCTGGCTTGCGACGACAGCAACCGTCGCTTTGCTGGTTGCAGCGCAATGCCTGATTCCCCTGACTGAAGCTGCAGGCGCGATGCCGTGCGGGAAGACGTCATTGGAGGCCGCAGCGGCTAGCCTCATCCCTTGCAGGGCGGCCGCGTCGAGCTCCACTGCTAGGGTTTCCATGGACTGCTGCAAGAGGGTGAGCCAGCTGCCGCCTGCTTGCCTTTGCGCGGTGCTGATGTCGCCCCTCGCTCAGCGGGCCAACATCAAACCCGCCTATGCCGTTTCCATCCCTAAGCGCTGCAACTTCGGCCGGATAGCTCGTCGTGCTGGCCACAAATGTGGAAGTATGTTCTCTATACATTTCGTCCTTATTACTTTGTACACGTAGTTGTATGTATGAGCTGAAAAATTATAAAATCTTATTTATTTTAAGATTACTTACTGCTATATAGACAATAGGTATTAAATTTATAATTTAAATAATTATTTTAAATTAAAAACATAAGAAGAATCTTAAAATTGAGCAATGAAATAAGTACAGAAAATGAAATAAAATTTGTATAAAAATGAGAGAAAGAGCCATTATTACAATTTTCTTCAATGAATCGAATCTTAAATTTGAATCAACGAGATTCACTTTTTTAGCCTACTCAATAACAAACAGGTTTAGTTGTAACAATATTTATTTTTAAAAAAAAAATTAAGGTCACAACTTTACAATTAAATTACTGAATTAATTAATTCTTGCGAAAAAAAATTGCTGAATTAATTCTTCGGCTATTGGTTTTTGCAGGGTTCACCATCCCATGATGTTGAAGACTGGCCCGGGAACATGTAGCTAACCTTCTTAATTGGGTTAGAAAAATTTATTACTACCTAGTTTAAATATAATCATGTATGCAATAAGAAGTTAACTCCAATTACTATATATGTACTCCATATCGATCATATCGGTGGCAAGAAAGATCGATCGTCCTTTCTTGCAAGTGGACCAATATTGTTTAAATAAAAGTCATTAATTTGCATTATCCATTGACATCATGAGCCAAAGACACGGTCAAAATCTTGCCATTGACAAGGTGGTAATTTTAGTTTTTAAAACCGTAGTAAATTATGGAATTTTAGTTTTCAAAACCGTAAAATATATGTTGACCAAAGAATTCAAAATCGTGAAAAACCTAACGGTGGTCGCTTATAGCTTCAAAAACAAACAAAAAAAAAAAAAAAAGCCCAAGCAAATGGACTAGGCTTGCAGCCCATTAGCCAAAAACCCTCCTCGGCCACGATTTTAAAAACCATGGGAGTTCTCCTCGGTCAAGTTGCTCCATCCCGGTGACCTAACCTTGCCCTCCTACGCCTAAAATATTCGACAACCCCTTATAGCCGGCGACGGATCTCAAAACCATGAGAGGTTTGCTCCTCCCCAACGACTTAGGTCCGCCCCTCTACATCAAGAATCTCAGTCAAACCCCCAATCGTCCACGGATCTCAAAACCGTGGGAGCCCTCTATCCATCTATAAAAACTGACCGCTCCATCTTCATTCCAAACTACACTGGAATCGAGCAGGGGTTATTATAAACCACTTGCATGGGGTTCTGTCGATTGCACATCAATCTATTGTGGATCAACCACTTGCATGGGGTTGGTCACTATCGTAATATGTGTGTTGGGGGAGATCAGTAATTGCATATTTTATGCAGCCTTTAGTAGGAGGATGGATACCAACAGGAACCAAGTTCCCGGTCCTGATCCCGTGTATTGTCCTAGCTTCCAAGTGGAGAAATCCTCATCTTAGTAGGAGGAAGCTAAGGACCTTGGGTAGGATAATGAAGAGGATGTGCACGAAGTTGATCCTATTATGGCTAATATGGACTTCGCCGACAACAGAACTCGATTTGATGAGGCGTTAAAGCGATACAAGACACACAAGGCCCGATCCCTTTGGCTAGGCCAGGTGATAACGGTATTTTCGATTTCATATGTCTATCACGTGTTTGGGTGATCATGAGGCTTGATTAGAGCTCAAATATATATAAGTAGAAATTTCGCGAATGTTATCATATGCAAGTCGATAAACTTCTGAAGCGCATACGTCGCATGGAGAGACTTGTGAATGTTTCCTAACCCACTACAATCTAGTCAACTCACAACCTAGTGAAACAATAGCTCCTTAACACCGAAATGTAAATACGTTTGAGTATAAGGATACTCTTAGTATAACAGAGATTGACCCCTATAACGCTCTTGTGTTTTCCTCTCTCTACTTAAAGCAAAACAATTACAACAAGGGAGAGAGAGAAAATAAATGATCAGCTTGATAATCAATTGAAGTGGTGAATGCTTTGCTTCGTAGATCATTGCTTGAGATGTGTGTTTCTTCACCAACACCGTTGCTTTTATAGGTTGTAGGGGCTGATTTGTTGCCGTTTGAAGTTTACATAAATCCCACCGAATCTGAATTTTTGGTTGCACAAAATCTTCACCAAAACTTCAAATATTTTCCAGCCGTTTGAATTTGAAGTCTCCTTCCACAAAATCAACCCATGGTCTTCAACAAACTTTGCTTGAATATATCTATTTAAGATTACACCAATTATGCAACAATTTTTCCTGTAACAGCCCGAATAAAATATCCGGGTAACGTTTCGAAGGTTGGATACTTTCATTCGGATCTTGCAATCCAAGTACGGGTTGAGGTTTCAAAACCCAAATTGTTAAGTTTGAAATGGGGGATTTGAAACCCCAAAATATGTGTTCGAGCCGTTGGGTACCCCGAAACTGTCCTATTGTCTAAGTCGCTCAAAACCTTTTTAAGATTTAATGCACAACAAAAGGAAATCTAAATACAACTTGTCACGACAAAGCCTGGTCAAAACCGGTGTACGAGAAAATACGAGTACAAAATCATCCAAAGTATATATAAGTCCGGTGATAGTTAGTCTCTCGGATCATGGAACGTCTCAAAAGAACCCTCGTCATAAAGCATGGAGCAATCAAACATCTGCAAGCATACCTTAGAAAAGAACGGGGGAAAGGAATCAGACTGAGGCTCACATACAAGACTCGGTCCCACTGTGATCATATCATATACGCTATACCTAATAAAGATGCTTTAATGTACAGGACAGGAATTTAAATCACGCAAGCATGCTGACAATTTATATATAATGTAGAAAGCGATTAAATGGATCCACACAGAATGCCAAGTGGCATATCCCTCTCCTACCTATGCACCCCTTCCCGTTAGTGCAGACCCTGGCCAGTACGATGCTATAACATATCCAATCGAATATAAAGTGTGCACATCAATAAATCATGGTCATCAATAATCAGCTCGTCTCGTAATCATGCTCATATAATGAATCAAGCTCGTATAATAAATCAAGTTCAACTCGTGTTATATATAAATGACTCGAGAAGGACAAACCAAATGAGGTTGGGCTGTCCTATGACCCTAGCAAAAGACTCTAAAGACTCACAGATAACGACCGTTCTGTTCCCAAACACATCAAAAAGACGGCTGCTCATTCAAGTATGCAACCTAAGCTGGATACTACATGAATCATGCGATAATGCATATGCATCACCTAGTATATCATATGACTACATGCATGAGAGATCAATCTGAGGAAGCTCCCGAAGGAACTTACCTAGAGAAGCCGAACAACAAGAAACAACAAATAGTAAGAGTACGAGCAAGTCACAAAGCACCTAACATATATGAATAATAAAAGATGCAATAAGTCTAACATCTCCACTAACTAAGCACAGAGAAAACATACTGACGCGAGACGAACGTCGTTGGCACTTTCACCCTTTGTCAAATAGTAATATAATCAAAACTCAAACACAAAACCAATATATTAGTCAATTAATCACTTGATAAACCAAACAACTACTAGTATAGCAATTAAGGTCGGAGTCGAACCCACAGGAAGAAGTGATTTCCTATTCAATAACGCTTAACAAGAACTCTTATAACCAAACAATGACTTATAGGAAATAACCAAGATGTAAAAGTAACCAGCTTTATGATTGAAAAGTAGATTGATAATAAGGTCGAAGAAATATTTCTCCTGTAATTCTCTGACAATGATTGAGATTCATGGTCCTAGGATTGATCTATCAATTATTCATAAACACATTTCTACTTGCCTAAAGTTGAGAGATTCGTAGGGATACAATCGCCTTATTCAATATCACTAAAGAATAGCATTAAGGACTTAAGTAATTAGACCAATTGACATATTGATTACATGCAATTAAGACAAACCAGAACAACCCTAAATCAGCCCTAATCGACATATCCACAACATAGATCAATTGAAATCATCCACTACAAAGACAAAGAAATATCATTACTTCAATACTTTGTTTGCTATCAAGAACACAATAACGAATTCATAGCTAAGATGCAATCCCTAACATGGTTATCAATCATAGAAAGAAACACAAATATGAATATGAATAACTAAATAGAATCAAATCCTCACAACCCAAACAACCATATCTTCGAATCACAAGATGATACTATGAATTTAGCAACTCATAGGCCACATCTCTCTATCTCTAATGGTGTTCATAGTCTCACACAATAGCCACACACGACTGAATGGACTAAATAAAACTAATATAGACTCATAAGGAGTCGGCAAAACCCTAATAGAAATAATAATATAATAATGGGAAATATGGTATTTGGATCCAAAATCGCAATCGCTAGAAACCGGCCCACGGCGGGCGCCGCCCTTACAGTGACAAGATTTTCTTCCATTGTCTTCAATTATCTCCAATGTCGTGCTTCCTTACTCCTATCTAGCTTCTTTCTTAGCCTCCATATGCTCTAAAACATGTCTCTTAAGCTCTTACCAAAGTCCCTTCAAGGTCGGAATGTAATTCTGCTGAATAAACACTAAAAAGGTGTAGATTCCGAACTCGAATACTTCACAAGCAATATACGAAACTAGACTCAAACATAAGTGAAACCACTATCTAAAGGCAATAAGAAATACATGTAATGCATACATGAAATATGCATTATCAAATCCCCCCACACTTAACTCTTGTTTGTCTTCAAGCAACCATAAGACAAAAACAACATCTATGCATCCCACGGGAGATTCTTTCACAACTTTACTCATCAAAAGCAACATCATCAATAGTGCAAATATAATCAAGGCATATAAACGTCATAACATGTATATATGGGATCAAGTTGCTTGCATGCTAAAAAATTCAACCTTACCAAGGATAAAATGTGTATCTCTCACTTTCATGTGTTTAGGCATTAAGCAAACACTCACCTCAATTCCATATACAAGCATCAACTCAAATATTGACATTTATATCACAAAATCTCCACCGGATACGTCAATGCAAAAATAAGGACATCAAGAGGATTTTCGCTCAATGGAAACCTTCATATAAGATTCCATTCGGCGGGGTTGTAATGGGGCTTGGTAAAGAAACATAAGGGCAATGAATTATATTTGGTCATGTGGTGCTATAAATTCCGAGAAAATAGAATTTCAACAACTACCAACATAACACAAACCAACTCAATAATATTCAAGCTCACAAATACATAACATCTCTCAAAATGTCATAAAAACTCCAAAAATCATCTCATCATATCATCACATCACATATCATGCAATCTCCAACACCCAACAAATGTAACTTCTAACCAACATAAATCCAATTCTTCCTCATTATGCAAAAATAGAATAAACTCGGCTCGTTTTTCCTTTTTTTTTTTACTTACTTTTACCCCTAGGTGAATTTTATCCTCCTTAGGTCCAAACTTTTTATTTTTCTTTCTTGAGCAGAAATACATGTAAGAACAAATGCATAAAAATGAGGGAATAAATAAGCACATAACATTACATCTTCTCAAAACCATAAACCATAACATCACACTTTAGCTTCATTCTTCTCAACTCCAAAATAGATTCCATAACCCACTCAAAATCCCAAATTCCCCGGAATAAGGGTAAAGCTTATCATATGTTAGGAATAATGTAATTTTGTGGAGCTATCAATAAAAAAGGCTAAAGGCTCAAATTGGATTCAAAGCAAGATATAACATAAGGTAGACATGGATAAATATATGACTACAAGGTTGCCTCTATCATTTGAACTTATCAAGCAATGCACATGAATATAATCGGTCTTGAAAATAGATAATCCTGACAATACTCAATGATAAATGCATAGGAAGAGTAAATCACAAAAAAAAAAGCAAAAAGAATATAGATATATCCCTTATAAGGCCAAAAATATCTCACTAAGACAAATTTTTTGTTGAATATCAAGCATGCTCACAAACTTAGAACATACATGCTCAATTAGCTATGCCTAATCATATTTCACATAAAAACCAATTTTAAAGACAAGGTCCAATCATTCCAAAACTCCATGGGATTTATAAGATTATGCCCGTATAAAGTTAAATATGACAAACTCAAATTAGATGGAAATCTTTGATAACAAAATATGCAATGCATGGAAAAAAAAAACTCACATTTTTATTTCTTTTAGTTATTTTCTCTTTTTTTTTTCATTTTTGACATTTTATATAACATAAAAGAAATAACATGAAAGAAATAGCATAAATAAAATAACTAAAAATTGAAACATGAAACAAAAAATTAAACATGAACTAATTAACTAACTAATTCACTTCACTTCTCCCCCTCCCCCCCCCCCCCCCACACTTACATGTTGCATTGTCCTCAATGCATAAACACACAAAAAGGAACAATGAAAAATAAAATAAATGGTTTGAAGGAAGCAAACGACTAACCAATTATTGTGAAGGTGGGGTCTGGGGTCCAGACCGCTGATTGATGTCTGTAGAGCAATCAATATCGCGTTCTGAAGACTAGAGAGCTTATCCGAAAGGCTAGCGAGCTTGTCAGTAGTGCCTGCCTCAAATTCAGCAAATCGACACTCAAGATCATCCAAAGTAACACAACTAGGACTAACATCATCTACAACAACTTCTTCTCTTACCATTACCTCTTCTTCTGTATTCTCAACAGGAACATCCTCAGTTGCCTCATCAACAACCTCATGCCATCATCTCTCCAAGCTATGTTCATCCGGATCCAAGTGAAATCTATTGTGACGGATATGAAAATCTGATATCCTATAGCGATGTGGTAGCTCCGCAGGTAGATCAAGGTGATGCTTAGAATTCTCTCCAGACATCCCTTTAAAACACCATGTTCCAACCGGACGCTGGGCATGCTCAGTAATGCCCCACCAATTCAGATTGGCAATATTGTAGACCTTTTCTCCATCGAAAGAGTGCAGATCATCAAGACAAACACCCACTCGGCGAGCAATCAACGATGTCAAACCTCCGAAAACAATAAGACGCTTAGGCCTCACATGAGTGGCTCTAGTCACCTCCATAAAGTTCCTCAAAAATAGCCGAACCCAATCAGGAATATGCACTCCCTCGGGAATCAAGCAACAAATATAGCTTCTAGCTCTCATAGTAACCATGGAAGAACTCACCACACCCTAGAAAGAGTTATAGAGCACCAAATAGCACAGTCTCAACGCATGATGAGTAATCGTGGATTCGTAGTGGTTACGACTCCACTCAAAGAATTATTCTGTAGCCTCCTTCCACGTGTCAAGAGGATTTGGAGCAGCCATCTCGTACCCATAGGCGTCGGCAGACGTCTTGGTAAAGCTTGTGCGATGAGGTCCTTAGTCCCCACGAACTTCTGATCCAAAGTCACCACGTCTTGGTAACACTAAAAGCTTCTGATTCGAGAGACCTCCCCAAATAATCCCAAACGCTTCAACATCGGGGGGATGAAACAATAGGGTGGAGACATACTCCCTCTTTTCAAGCATGAGCAAACAATCCTTCTCTTCCCAAGACAAGAGACCAAGCATCTCCATAGTAGGAACTGAAGACATGATGCAAAATCGAGGGTAAAATCGAAGGATTCCACAAAAACGACAAAAAGATGACCTCTCTATAGTGACGGCGAGCGTCGTGGATGGGGCAGTGGGCACCGTATATACCAAGCACGAATCCGAGTGAAAACGTTGGATAACCGACATCCACACTCCTCCGAACTCGAAACTTTGATGATCAACTTGGTTTCAATAGCTTCTTAGGTGATAGGTAGGGGAATGGTATGAGAAAAGATTGATTTTGGTGGATGTAGGGTAATGGTTGAAAGTGTTTTGATAGTGCATAATTCTTTCAAAAACTTCGCATAGTGAGGCACAATCTTAATCAAATTGAAAAGTGGAATATTTACCTCACAATGAGCAAAGGTGTCATAAAGAATTGTTCATCTTCCCACTTGCGATCAGATAATAAGGCATGAGGAAAGGGTGTTGCAGGTCTTGAAACCTCAAAAGACCACTCCTTGGAAGATTTCCTTGCGGATTCAACAACGTCGAAAATCGGTTCTATCACTAGAGGGGGCGGCGGGCGCCGTGGTGAGGGGCGGCGAGCACCGTCTTTACAGTGTGTTGCCAATTCTATTTCGTCCTCTTCTCCCACATCAATTTCTTCCCTATGCCTCTCTTCAACATTCCTAGTGGGCACATTCACTTGTTTACCTCCTCTAAGGATCATGACACTCACATTCTCCTTCAGATTCACTACCACTTGTGATGGTAACTTCCCTGAATCTTTCGCTTTCAATTCTCCAATCTCCTTAGTCATTTCACTCAACAACTTTTCTTGAACACCCATCTTATACAACAATAACCTCAATGTCTCATCTCTATCATCTTGTTGAGTGTTTCTCTGATGATTCTCAAATTTTCCTGTTTGAAAATGAACATGTTGCTGCTGGCCTATGTCGTTGAATCCCCTTTGATAGTTCGCATTGTAGCCCCGATTGTAGCAATTGTTACCAAAATTACGGCGAGGTCCATAGTCCATAGCATTCACATCAGCGATGTCCAATTTAATCAAGAGACACTTATTATTCGGATGAGTTGGATCTCCACAAACACCACAAGGCCTAGGCTACTGAGATTGATTCATATGCATAGCCATCTTCACTACTAAAAAAAACAAGATTTAGCCACGGAAAATAGCAACGGAATTGGCAACGAACGTCCGTGGCTAACCGGTTTAACCACAGACTCAGCAACGGTCGGGCCAGCTGTAGCCATATGCCTCGTGACTAAATTCGGGCCGATCTAGCAACTGAAAATAGTAACGAACTCATATATTCGTAGCTAATTCCGTGGCTAGGTATGACTTATTATTGTCGTGGTTGTGGCGGCGATGACAACGTCGGAAAAGGTCATTGCAAATGTCGTGGTTAATTTTGTCGTGGCTAATTTTGTGTCTAAGTTCGTTGCGGGGAACAGGTCATGGGTATTACTGGTTCTGTGGTAATTCGTTACTATAGTCGTGGCTAACTTTGAGGCTAAAGTCATTGCTGATGTTGTTTCTTGTTTTAGGTGGGCATCGTTGCCAGGGTTGTGGCTAAATTCATGCCTTACGTTGTTGCTATTATTTGGATGCGGTATTTATACGATAGGGAATATATATATGATGGTTCCGGTGTAAACATGGCTTACGGTGTAAGTTGTGAACAAATCTCAACCATTAAATAGAGAGAAATCGACGACCAAGATTAATAATGATTTTAATTTTTTTAAATAAAAAAATAGAAGGGCCCCACCCTAAATCTAAACTCACGTGCATAGGTTACTCAACCCCACCCCCATTTTACTTTTTTTTTTGGTAAACTCAACCCATTTTACTTTTTTTTTAACCAGAAATAATTCGAAGTCCCAAACTTCAACTGAAGTCTGGGACAACGAGAGGTCGAAAGAAATCGGCAGACGGACAAACCGTCATGATACAACCAGAAAAGCAAAATACAAAGGAAAACCCAAAAATTTAAGATCTCAGCAAGAAGACCAAAAGAGAGATAGTTGAAGGACTCCGAGTGGAAGCTGCGAATGCAGAGAACATGGAAAAGTCGATGGACTGACACGATGACTTGACGTCGGGGAGACAGATGCAGAAACCCATCGGAAAAGGCGTCACTTGGGGAAGTGTGGATCAACGATGTTCCCCCCACCTAGATGAGAGATCTTCGAGAATCACGAATACTACCACGGTCAACTCGAACAACAGGGCGCCCGAGACTGCACTTCATCCGGAACTAAACGAAACCGCATCCAAAAAACGACTCCACTCTAACGGGTAAAATAAACCGAGATCAAATGAAACTGGTTAAGGGTAAAAGCAATTAAGTCAGTCGGAAAGGCTTAAGTTAGCATAGATATATAAACACATATATATTTATATAAATACAAATATAACCTTTTTTTTATTAGGAAAAAATTCGGGTGAGCACGCTCTACCCAAAGGCATCCTTACGGATGAGGTCTGTAAGACCGAAATTGTTATAAATATCAATATCCCTGGCAGAGTGGCTAAGGTGTGCAACCTTATCAACCACTTTATTGCCAAGACGGGGTACATAAATGAAGGAAATTTCTTTCATAGTCGATAGAAGAAATTGTACGTCGGACAAGATGAGTTCGATTTCCCATGGGCATTTGGCCTTGTTGTTGAGATGGTTAATAATTATGTTGGAATCTCCTTCAATGTGCATTTTGTCAATATGGAGTTGTAGGGCCAATTGTACCCCAAGTTTGAGTGCTAGGGCTTCGGCTTGAAGCACACTTTTAATACCTAATTGTTTATGACTTATGTGTATTGGGTGTCCATTCCAGTCCCTGATAACCACACCACCGGTACTACGGTTATCAGCGAGAGTCGATCCGTCAAAGTTGAGTTTGAATGTACCTGTCGATGGTTTGCGCCACTTGATATGACGGGTTTTGTTCCTCTTTACGGGTTGTCGGACACTTCGTGAATGATGGGTGTTGTTATCATCTAATGTACTCTCATATTGGTGAGTGTTACTCCAGTTTATCTCGTGTGTAGTAATAAGTTTCAAAGCGGCGTCCCTAGGAGGGATTGGTACCTGCCTAAACACATGTTGGTTTCGAATATACCACATCGTCCACCAAGCGAAAGCAAGTTTACCTATAGCAGCCTTTGATAGGCTATTTCCAATGAATGACATGATTGGGTTTATATCCCTTGATAGAGTGATTTGGCTGCCTATTGTGGAGTTTATGTGCCCTGGGAATTGAACGAGAGATCTCGAATATTGACATTCGAAAAGTAGATGAACATCATCTTCCATAGACCAATTACAAAGATTGCATGTAGGGGGGATAGGGACCCCCCGTTGGGCGAGCCTATCAGCTGTGGGAAGGCCATTTTGGCAGATTTTCCACAGGAAATTTTTAATCTTAGGTGGGATGTCGAGACGCCAGATCCAGGAGTTGTTGTCTAAGGGAATTGAGGATTCGGCGGAAACCAATTTATACGCGCTTGACGTAGTGAACCAGCCCTCTCGGTCCGGCCACCAGTATAATCTATCCACAAAATTTGAAACCGGGAGCGGAATGTCAAGGATTTCCTCCACAATGTTGTGTGGGAGAATAGCATAGAGTTTCTCCTCCCACCATTTACCTCCCAGGATATAGTCACTGACTTTATCATCGATGTTATCAATTCTTGGGCAATCGTCCCTAGACTGAATAGCAGACGTTGTAATCCAATTATCACACCAGAATTTTATAGCGGTCCCGGTGCCAACCGACCAAATAAGCCCCTTTTTGAACTTGTCAATTAGAGTTGTAAGTTTTGCCCATTGCCAGGAAGCGGCACCACTTTTCTTGTAATGGAGAATATCATCAGCTCGAAGATATTTATAATTGATTATTTGGACCCAAACATTATCCGGCTCAGCCAACATTTTCCATAGCAGTTTCATTTGTAATGCTTCATTCATTTCTTTGGATTTTTTAATCCCCATGCCCCCGCATTTCTTCGATCTACAAACCCTATCCCAACTAATCAACGGGCGGTGTTGCAGATCTTTATTCCAAAAAAATGTTCTATTAATCTGATCAAGTTCTTTATGAATTGAAGATGGCAGTAAGAAACTTTGCATCGTATATAGGGGTTTGGCTGATAGATTTGAGTTTATAAGAATAGCTCGACCTTGTTGAGATAGAGAGTTAGCACGCCATTTACTCAGTTGCTCTCTAGATTTACAAACAATATCTTCAAAGGTTTCTTTGGTTACTCTGTCGTTGATAATTGGGCATCCAAGATATTTTTCCAAGGAGTTGACGTTGGAAATAGTTAGGCAGCTATTGAGTTCCAGCAGTATGGATTGTGTGATTTCTTTAGTAGCTTGGAAGCATGATTTTTGGTAGTTTACTTTTTGGCCCGATACTTTACAATAGGAGTCAATAATTGTTTTGACCAATTGGGCTTCTATCACTATTTGCCTCAGCCGACAGGGGGCGTGCCAATATTTCTGCACCTAGGATGAATAAAAATGGGGAAAGGGGATCCCCTTGACGAAGGCCCCGCGAAGGAAAGAACATATCTGTAGGGCCGTTATTCACAAGTATAGAGTACGAGACTGTTGTTACACATTCCATAACCCAGGAAATGAAAGTGGGGTGGAACCCAAATTTTTCAAGAATCTTTTTGGTGAAGTTCCAATCAACCCTGTCATATGCTTTTTCCATGTCCAGTTTGATTGCCAGCCACCCTTCCCGACCCAAACGCGATCGAAAGCAATGGAAGATTTCGTGCGCAATTAGGACATTATCTTGAATTGACCTATCTGACACAAACGCCCCCTGTAATGGATGAATGAGCTTACCAATTACCACTTTAAGTCTTTTTGTAAGAATTTTTGAAATGATTTTATATAGGTTGGAACACAAGCTTATAGGCCGGTAATGGTTAGTAGTCGAGGGATTATCTTGCTTTGGTAGAAGGGAAATAAATGTATGATTTATTTGTTTAAGGATTTTCCCGGAGTTGAAGAATCCTTTAATGGCTTTGATAATCGAATTCCCTAGAAAGTCCCAATAATGCTTGTAGAATTCGGCCGTCATCCCATTGGGACCTGGTGATTTATTTTTCCCAAGGCTGAAAACGGCGGACTTAATTTCACTATTTGTTGGAACTCGTGTACGGAATTCATTTTCAGCAGGGGAGATTGAAGGGTGAATTATGTTAGTCATTTCATTAAGAAGTCTATCGTCAATTGTTTCCTTACTAAAGCGTTTTTGAAAATCATTTTTAATTTCTTGCTTAACATTTTCTTCTCCAATTATCAGGGTACCTTCTGTAGTAGTAATGTTACGTATTTGTTTCATGTGTCTTCGGCCAGAAGCGACACGATGAAAATAGGATGTGTTGGAATCAGTAAGCTTAAGATGTTTTGTTTTAGCTCTTTGATTCCAAAATGTTTTTTGAAAAAGTAACAGTTTTTCCCTTTTCTGTAGAAGGCGACTTTCTTTACTGTTGTTAGCAGGATGGTTACTAACAAGAATAACCGATTGGATTTGTAGCAAGTCATTCTCCACCTCCTGAAGTTGACGAAAGATGTTTCCGAATGAGTCATTGTTCCATTCTTTAGCCTTTTGCTTGAGGATTTTTTGCTTGAAAATTAATTGAAACATAGCAGATCCTGGGCAAGAAGCGCGCCAGGATTGTTTAACAATATTACGGAAGTCCTTGCGCTGAAGCCAAGTGTTCTCAAATTTGAAGGGGGGTGCTTTAAATGTGGCGCTACAATCCAGTGTAATTGTTATAGTGCAATGGTCAGAAGACGAAAACACATCGTTTTTAGTGATGAGATTGGGTAGTTTATGAAGAATTTGGTGATGAACAAGTACGCGATCCAATTTTTCGTGGATGTTATCCGTGGCCTCGGGAGACTTTCTCCATGTGAAAGGGTTTACGAAGGTTGTGAAATCCAACAGAGAACAGGTATTCTTGAAATGAAGAAGACGTGTGAACCTAGCTGGAAGAGTGTTAGCGCCGCCGAGTTTATCCTCTCTACACAAGATTTCGATAAATCCCCCATAACGATGCAAGGTATGGGAGAATCGTTTACAAATGTTGTTATTTCGGTCCAAAACGGGTCCTTATCCCAAGGATCAGGAGGAGCATATACGAACAAAAGAAGGATCACGAGATTGTCACTTATATTTTCATAACGTAGTCCAATGATCCTAGGCAAATGAAACGAAATTGATAAGGTTTCATTTGAGAGTTGGTGGGTTTTCCATAAAACACCTAGGCCACCCGAACGGCCAATGCTAGGAGACCAGATAGCCATATCGAATCCTACATGTTTCCATAATTTTTCGTCAGGCAAAGATTCCGACATAGTTTCGGCGAGGGCCATCAATTGTATGTGTTCATTTCTGCACAAAGCATCAATTTCAGTCTAGAACGTTTTCTTTCGAATGCCTCTACAATTCCAATAACTTATTTTCATGAGCAACCTAATAAGATATAAGGAGAAGATGTAAAGATCCTCATATCGGAAAGCTTTTCAGAATGGATTTGGAGGGGAAGGTAGTCAAAACAAGATACACCACTAAACTGCCATGGGATTTTTTGCATAAACAAAGGTAGAATTAATATTCTGAAACTGGGGAATAACAGCAGCTTGCGAGCACGCATGAAGAAGCAAGGGTGATCATAAATGGTAGTCGAAGAAACATCGATTTTTACAGGACACGCATTGCATGATTTATAATACCAACATAATATTATACATGATTTAAAGTCAATTAGCAGTATATAGTGCCAATTAAATATTTTGCATGGAAATTCATGGCAATTAAGTACAAGGTTAATTGTTTGATCGATATGACTATAAGAGCGTGAATACCAAAACGGGAATTAAATGGGTTTAAAATCCAATGACAAAGGACATGGCAAAGAGAGCGGAAACGGGGTTTTTTTTTTTGATAAACCAACATTTCATAAATTAACTTGCCAAGTCCTCCATTATTACAGTAGATAGCTTTGAATTAGTAAATGAGTCTATCTAATCAAATAGAAAGTCATCTGGGCGGACAGCAGCCAGAAGGTGAGCAGCTCCATTGCCCGTCCTCCGCACATAGCTCCAGCTACACACTTGCAAGGATTTCGCCAGCTCCATCGCCCTGCGCAATGCATTTCCCATTGCAGATGTTACCATTGTTCCCTTCTGCAGCCGACCTATATCTTCCAAGCAATCGCTTTCAATAACGATGTGTGTGGCATCCTCCCTCAGCGCGAGCTGCACCGCCCACAACACTGCTTCTGCCTCCGCCTCGCTTGGTGTTGCCGCGCCCCTCACCGATTTTGCAGCTGCAAAGCACAACTCTCCTTTGTCGTCTCGAGCCACCACACCCACCCCTATTCCCCTTTCCTTCCCCACAGATGCATCACAATTTAGTTTCAGGAGTCCTCTTGGTGGCACAGTCCACCGAGACCTTAGATCTCTCTCTTGAGTTGCTCTTCCACTCCCTTGAACACCCTCTAACTTACTCATCTTCTCAGCCATCCTCCAGTTATCCTCCCAGATTTTCTCGGCATCCATCTCCTTGCCTTCAAACAATCGTGTGTTTCGCGCCCTCCATATTCTGATCACCACTGCAGCCCACACCGTTTGCTCATCACCACTCAGTACTCTCCCTGCAGCCTCGATTCGATCCAGCATCCCTCCTTGCTGTAGCGCTTTCCTGTTCATTCGAGGCTCAATCCTCCATACCGCCTTGGCAGCCCTACAATCAAACAGAGCATGGACCACGTCCTCCTCTCGCCCGCATAGCTCACAACATGGATCCTGCACCACCTTTCTCCTAAACAGGTTAGATTTACACGGTAAAATTCCCCTCCCAGCCCGCCACAATAAATTCTTCACTCTTGGCGGCGCTCTAAAGCTCCACACCCTCTTCCAAATCGACCTCATTGGGCCTAAATCTGATGGCCCTGGAATCCCGTCCTCCGCAATCCTACTCTTCATTATCATGTGGTACGCCGACTTGACCGTGAAGACTCCATCCTTCGTATGCATCCATCCCAGCTGATCCACCACATATTGATCCGTGAGATAAATTCCCAGAATTGCCTCGGCATCAAGACTAGTAAACTCTACTCTTACCTCCTCCTCTTTCCAGCAAGGTCCCTCCCAATCTATGTATTTTGCTACGACCCTCGTGAGATCCAATACCCCCTCCATCGGTCCCGGTTTATATCCGGCTACATCTGGAATCCACTTATCAACCCACACCCGGATATCCTTCCCGTTCCCTACCACCCAACTCAACCCTTGTTGTAGTATTTCCCTCCCCTTCAACATACTCCTCCAAGCATAGCTTGGGTTATATCCCAATCTAGCATCTAGAAAATCAGACGATGGGAAATACTTAGCCTTTAATAATCTCGCCAGCAATGATCCCGGATCATTCAACATCCTCCACCCTTTCTTAAAAGCCTCCATGTCTCGGAAACCCATTCCCCTCTTGTCCTTCGACACACACATCCTTTTCCACCTTAGCCAGTGGATTCTCTTCTTTCCATCCTCATCTCCCCACCAAAAATTACACATTAGTTGCTCGATCTCCCTACATAATTCAGCCGGCATCATGAAACACGACATAGCATACATGGCAACCGACTGGGCCACTGCTTTAATTAATATCTCCTTCCCAGCTCTCGACAATGACCTCTCCTTCCACCCCTTCATTTTCTTCCAGACTCATTCCCGAATCTGTCTGAAAATAACCTTCTTGGATCGACCGATCATCGTAGGCAATCCCAAATATCTATTGTGCTTTTCAACCTCAAACACCCCCAATATACCCTGAATCTCCTCCCTTCTACCACCACACACATTCTTGCTAAACAATAGCTCAGATTTTGCAAAATTCACTTGTTGTCCGGATGCTTCTCCATATTTCTGGAGGATATCAACAATCTCTACGCTCTGTTGACAAGTCGCTCTTGCAAACAAAATACTATCATCAGTAAAGAAAAGGTGAGAGACGGTAGGAGCCGCACGCGCTATCTTAACCCCACTCCACCTCCCTTTATTCTCGCTCTGTCTGATCAGACTCGAAAACGCTTCAGCACATAACATAAACAAGTAAGGTGACAATGGATCCCCTTGTCTCAACCCCCTCTCCGGCACAAAAACTCCCGACGACACTCCTCCCATCAACACTAAAAACGTCACCGTGCTGACACATCTCATCAGCAATGAAATCCAATTCTCATGAAAGCCCATCCTCCTCATGCATTGTTCTAGAAAACCCCACTCCACTCTATCATAGGCCTTAGCCATATCCAACTTGAGCGCCATGTACCCTTTCTTGCCCCCCCCCCCCCTTTTATTCTTCATATAATGAAAGATTTAAAAAGCAGACAGCACATTATCCGTGATCAATCTCCCGGGACAAAAGCACTTTGACTCTCGACCACTGCCTTGCTCAAACACACCTTCAGGCGATTAGCTAGCACCTTAGAAACAATTTTATACAATACATTGCAAAGGCTTATTGGGCGCAAATCTTTCATCCGAAAAGGACACTTAACCTTAGGAATTAGTGAGATAAATGTATGATTAAGTGTCTCCGGGAAAGGTTTGCCTCCCAAAATGTCAAGATCAAAAGATGTAACTTCCGCTCCGATTATATCCCAGTGTTGCTGATAAAACAACGCTGACATACCATCGGGGCCTGGAGCTTTTGTGGGATGCATGGAGAACAAGGCAGTACGTACCTCCTCACCAGTAAACGAACGCAGCAGCTCAAGATTATCTCAGCCGTGATTGTAGCAGAGATCCCGTTGGTAGCCGAATTGGGCAAGGTATTCAGATTTGAATGAAAGAGTTTCTGGAAATATTCCACCGCCACCCTTGTCATACCCGATCTACTTCTCCATTTCATCCCCTCTTCATCAATCAGCCTTGTGATTTTATTACGCTTTGCTCTTCTATTAGCTTTCTGGTGGAAAAACCGAGAGTTCCTATCCCCCCATTTAAACTCGTTTGCTCTCGCCCGCTGGAACCATAACACTTCCTCCTGGGACATCAACTCATCTTCTTTCCTTTCCAGCTCTTGTCTTCTGGCCACTAATTCCCCTTTCATCCCATTCTTTGTTAGCTCCCTTAGCTCCTCTCTCACTTTCTTAAGTTTATCCAATACATTCCCAAAAGTAAGCTTGTTCCACTGTTTTAGTTCCATCATGCGTCTCTCCATCTTTCCTTTCACATCTTTTGTATGAGGCCTCGCCCAAGTGCTCTCTATCACTTTTCTACACCCCTCGTCCTCAACCCACATCGCCTCAAATCTATTGGGCCTCACACCCCTCTCTTCTTTTCCATATTCTTGCTCCACTCTCAAAGGGAAGATAATGACTGGCACATGATCAGACCCCTGCCGATCCAAGTGGAAAACCCGGACCCCCTCAAATCTACTCCTCCAATCCTCATTTGCTAAGACATAGTCAAACCTTTCTTGAATAAAATCATTTCTTTTTCTCCCATTATCCCATGTGAACTTATGCCCCTCAAATCCTAGAACCTCTAACCCACAGCCATCAAAAGCCCGCCTGAACTCATCCATCAGTCTAATATCCGGAGGTAGCCCCCCTTCCTTGTCCCCCACCCTCAGCACCTGGTTCCAGTCTCCCATCACCATCCAAGGCCCCGACACCTCCTCACTCAGTTTCTGAACCAGTCGCCATGTATGCTGCTTCTCATCACCTCTTGGTCACCCATACAAGCTAAGAAGCCGACAAGTAATCCCGTCATTCTCTCTTACCTTGGCGTCAATGTGATGCCTTGTATAAGTCTTCACACAAACATCAACACCATTTTCCCACATCAAACATAAGCCTCCTGACCGACCCACATTCTCTATTGTGAAGCAATTCTCAAAACCCAGCTTTAACCTCACCTCATCCATCCGCTTCCTTCCACATCGCGTCTCCATAAGAAACACGATCCTGGGGCACTCCCTCCTCACCAAATTGGTGAGTCTGACAACTGCACGGGTCGACCCCAATCCCCGGCAGTTGTAGCTTAAGATACTCATTTTGTTCGGCAAGAGAGGCTCTCAACCTTTCCCACCGATATGATCTCGTTGACGTCCCCGCCTCCTGCCTTTCGCACGAAAACGGGCTTAAAGTATTGAAAGTTGTTTTGATTTGTCTGATTAGAATCATTAGATTAGAGGATGGAGTTTTTTTTTTTTGGTGATAAATGAGAAAACAGTAGTGTTTTGTTTTTTTTTTCTTTCCAATCGCCATTTGGGAGCAGGGAAAAAAACAAACGCTATATGCTAGAACCCTGACGGCAAGGGAGGCACATAATCGGGGTTGAGTTGGAGGGAGGGTGGAATCGAGGATGACCGACGGCGAAGGAGGCAAGAGGACACCGGCGGACGGAGAGGGTAGTGGCGGGGTTGTGCTTGCGGTGGGTTTGTGAGTTTGAGGAGGCCGGAAGCATTGGGCGACACCGGAGAATACGGGTGGAGCGAACTCGAAGGACAGATCTGGGCTCGGGGATGTCAGATCGGGCTCAAGCTCTGTTTGATCTGGTAGAGAAGGGGTATAGGGCCACTCATGTGACGGTCGATGGCTTCAACAATGGCAGTCGAAGAGGTGGCCATACCCAAAGTCGACGATCCCCAACAGTCGCCAGAGAACCAATGAGGCAACTAAGGAGTTGGACGACGGCCCAAACCGATGAGTCTTTGAGACCATTGTTAGGATCTAGATTGAAAGATTTGAGAGTTAATGATGGAAAATAAATTTGGGGTTTTTTGATTTCTTGGACATCCCAAAAAATTAATCAGGGGTTCACACAAAGATGGACTGGATGGTCAAAAACCCAGATTAGGAAGTGAAGAGAGAGGGAAATTTAAGTAGAATTTGGTGGGGTATTCTGATAGTGGTGCGGCGAGGAGCCCTAGTTGAATTGGTTGGAGGTTGAAACATCGATAGCAAATGGGGGTTTACCCAACCCCTCCCAATGGTGGAAAAGAGGTATGGAATACCATTTAGTTAGTAGGGATTATGGCGTATCAGATGTGATATTCATGGTAGAGGACGGTACTGAGTCCATGATCAGAGGCGGCGGAGACTGCTTAGAGAAGATCAGAAAAACTCCAAAACCCCATATTGTTAAGGATGGGAGGTGCTGATTTTTTGGTTGATTTGTTTACTGGTGTAAAAATTAGGTATGGGTTGAGAGAGGCCTCTCTTTTGTTCCCCATAGTTGTTGGTTTGTGGGTTGGTGGTGATGTTTGAGACTTTCGGTGTGGCATTGGTGATTCCACATATTCATTTCGGTGTGGCGTTGGTGGTGAATCCCCTATTACAATGGTCTGATTTGGGGTTTGAGTTAGGGTGATAGTGAGTGGGGGAGTTTTTGGGTTTGGGGAGTCCTCTCAAAAGAGAGCTTGGTGGGGGTTGCCCAAAGATTGTTTGTTGATGTTGGTGGGGTTTGCCCATAGACTTTGGTTATTTTTTCCATTTCACAATTTTCGTGGGGGTGAGATTGTTAGATCTCGGTTGTTCCCCAAGTATTGTGGTGGTATTGTTGCTGGTGGTCCGGTGGTGGTGGAGAGTGGTTGTAGCATGTGGTGACGGTGGTTGAAGTGTGATGAGTTTTGGGTTTTTTGGTTTTTGTTTTTTAGAGAGAGAAGCTCTCTCTCTAAAAACTCCATCGTTTGCTTACTCCATCGATTGATGATGAATTATTCATAGAAATTCGTGAAATTTTAAGTAACAATATTTGTATTTATGGTTAAGTAATGTGTGATTTAATGGGAAATCATGAATTATTCATCCAAATTCTGAAATTATTCATCAATCTATGAGGAATTATTCGTAGAAATTAGCGAAAGTTTTAGTAACAATATTTATATTTATGGTTGAGTAATGAGTGATTTAATATGAAAACATTAGTTATTCATTCAAATTCTACAACTATTCATCGGTTAGTCGACAAGGGTCAGTACAGTCGATTTCGAGCAACAGAAGACGCTGGGTGGTGGTCGACATCGATAAGCCCTACTCGACATCGAGTAGGTTGGTCGTAGTCGAGTAACTGGTCGAGTACTGCAGAGACACAAGCAACAGCGATCTTGCTCGATCGATGGTCAGTAGTCGACGTCGACTAGGGTCTAGTCGAAGCCGAGCAGAAACAGTAACTAAACGAATATAAATCTCGAACTTTAAACAATGTATGAAAAAGACTTCCAAGATCGGGGTTTGCAACAACGATAACCAAACATGCATAAGGCAAGATAAAGAAGAATGATCATGCAATCACATCAAAAGATCAAGCTTTCGCCTTTTCCAACAATTAGACAACTTTCTCAAGAAACCCTAATTGTATCTACCGATTTTATGTTTATAATCCAAGTTGTTAACATGGATCTCTATTAAATAGGCAATAAACATATAAAAGGTAGTAGATGATCATAGCATAACAAAGATTGAATCTTTACCTCAAACATGTTTGGCTATCGTCGGGCTCGCCCCAACCCTAGAAGTGGGTGGACTACTCGCTCGTCATCGCAATTGCAGACATCATTGATGGAAAAGAAACTTGCATTAATAAACTAAACAGAGCTTACAATCGATCGAAGCCAAATTGCTCTCGCTCCTTCACTCCTCTCGACCTCCACTCTCTCTCTCTCTCTCTCTACTCTACTTCTCCTTCTCTAGAATTCGAATGTATGATGGAATGACTAAAAATCAGCCCTATAGGCTCTATTTATAATGCTAAATCCTTGCTATCGAAGGAAAGGAAACTCTATCTAATTTCTAAAGATAAAACTTAAATAAAAGGGAACATTTATCTAAAAGGAAAACTATCTAAATATCTTCAAGTGGATAAAATCTTTCTCCCCATAGATAGATCTTGATAAAACATGATGGATCCAACCTTGCTTCATGCCCAAGTTGTCCACATGTGCTTGGAATAGCCCAACAGACTCACGGCCCAAAATCGTGTAGTCGACTTCTAGTAAAGCCTGGTCGACTTCGAGTAGTCTGTACTCGACTTCGAGTAATCTTCAGCTTGTCGAGTGCTTCTCCTCGTCGAGCTTGGGTAACTGCCCAGTTCTAGTTGACCTCGAGTAAAGTGTACTCGACGTCGAGTACGGCTCGTGCTCGAGTTGTCTTCTTCTTCTGTCCTCGATCAAGTCTGCTTCAGTTGTAGTCGACTTCGAGTAAGGCCTGGTCAAAGTCGAGTAGAATCCTGTCCTTTGGTTTTGTCTCGGAATAACTCCAAATTCTGCAATATTAAACCAAAACTTGTGTAGACCTCTATTTCTTGTCCTTTGGTTTTGTCTCGGAATAACTCCAAATTCTGCAATATTAAACCAAAACTTGTGTAGACCTCTATTTCTTGCAAATAAGCATATACTACACAAATTCGACGTATTCCCAACTCGAAATATGCAAAGTATATAAAATAAGGAGCTAAAATGTATATGAAAACATGGTTACTTTAGTGGACATCAAATCACCCCATACTTAAGCTTGCTTGTCCCCAAGCAATAACTTGGATGGTCATTCAGGGGAAGAATTCAAAACTCTCAACATCATAGATTCATTCTTATATGTCCCTGCAGTCTATTACCATCATCGAAAAGGTACTAATACCACAATCCATGCATGTGCAATAAAAGCAACATCTGCTCACAAAAGGAGGGTTATGCAAAAATAATTCATGTGACAAAGCATTAATAATCAAGAGGACTTTAATTAAGTTCAATAAGGAGTAGATTGGTAAAAGGCTAAAGGTGGGCAATTTTTGGCCATGTGGTGTTAAATCCAAGGAGAACTTCTTCAAACTTTCTTTCTTGCTCCTTCTCCTTTTAATAATTTCCACATCACTCATCCTTACATAAATCACTCTTTGCTTTTTTTCACTTATATGCTTTTACCTCTCTAACCTCAGCACTACCTTCTCGCAAATCGCAAACATGGGTGTCATGAATGGCCCCAGATACTTAGTGCTTTGGACTCCTCACCTGTGTGTCCCATCTCGCCAAACTATTATCTCAGCGAGCAGGTTCGATCTACCTTTATCTCCTGAAGTGACCGGATTTTCTTTCACTCATTAAATTTTCCATAATTTTTTTTCAATTTCCTGTCAAACTTCAATAATGATAATAACAACACAAACACCATATAATATCACCATAATGTGACATCATTCTCAACATAATCCCCGGATAGAAAATAAGGTAGAAAATGGAAATATTTATAAATATGTGGAGCATAATTTGAAATTAGGCAAAATATGGCTTTTGTGATGCATAAGCATAGGTATGGCTAGGGAATATAAACATTGGAGTATTATATGGAAATATAAAGTCCTCCATCCTCTTATCTTGCAACATGTCAAAAGCAATATCAAATTTTACCTCATTCCATGGTTTTCAAGAAAATAATGTACTTCATTGTGACTTCCCTTTACTAGGCAATTTCATGCTATATCTCTAATGAATCCAATTTTGCATCGTCGAGTTCAATTTAAGCTTCCATGACACTATTTCTTTGAACAATTTACAAGCTTTGGGAGATGTCTCATAGAACTTTGAGTTTAGCAATTAAGCACAAAAAAATTTAAAATTTTACTCAAAATTTACCATGTTAAACCAAAAGCAAGAATAAAACATAAATAAATAATATTAAGCTTCTCCCCCACCCCATACTTAAAATATACAGTGTCCATACTGTATAAAACAATATAAAAAACAGAGGTAAAGGAAGGAACTCACCGAATAACGCGCTTGTAGAGTCAAAACAGGGCCGTCGAGTAACTGAGGTAGTCGACGTCGAGCACAAATCTTGCGTCGAGTGAAAGTCTGAAGTCGAGGAAGCCTAACTGGTGGTTGACGTCGAGTAACCTACTCGACGTCGACTAGAACTGTGTGCTCGATCCTCTTCGTGGTCGATCTCGACTGGCCTAATCGATTTCGACTGTTCTGTTAGGGACTTCTCCTTCCTCTCTTTGCAATCCTTTATGCTTCTTGACCTGAAAATTGTTAGCTTTTGCACGAAGACAAGACTTTCCACATGAAGTGTTCAAAACCAAAAACAAAAACAAACAAACCAAAACCAAAAGTTTCAAAGTCCCAAAATTCAAAAGTTTTATTTACATGCTCTAGATTTTAGAGTCGCTAGGCCGAATTCTCCGGTTGCTCTTTAAGAACCCTCAATGTAGGGCCCTCTTGTGCTTGGCCCTTCTCCTGGATCATCTAGGTCCTAATGGTAGTATGCAAGCTCTGTTGTTAAGTTGTTGGTTGCATAGTCTCCCTTGCCTTCCTTCTTTTTCTTTCTAGACCTTATTCTGCTCAGGTTAGCTCTCCACGGGGCCTTATCTCCTCTAAAATCCTTCATATTTTTATTAATAGACGGAGGAGGAGTAGAAATCATACCTGACCTTACTTTTTCATACCCGAAACAGAAATCTTCGGGCTTAGGGTTGGTCGACGTCGAGTAGATCTGGTCGACGTCGAGTACAAGGACCCCATACTTAGGCTCTTGGCAAGTCGGATGTTCAATAGAGAAAGCCGACTTCGAGTAAGCTTGATTGAAGTCGAGTTGTTTGGTCGACGTCGAGTAGACCTCGTCGATGTCGAGTAGCTTTCTGGTGTTTTCCTTCGTTTTTTGTTTGATCCCGTGGTTTCTAATGCTCTTCACCTCCAACCATGGAACTTCCTCTTTTGCAGGGCCAAAAGAGAAATCTAAAACTTCATTACCTATCGTGAAGGTGAGCAATCGTTGCTTTACGCTGATTTTAGCATCTACGGTAGCTAGGAATGGTCTACCAAGAATAATAGGGCTAGTAGGATCTTCAGCACAATCTATAATAAGGAAATCAGTGGGGATATAGAACTTACCAATCTGGACAGGGACATTATCGACCATACTTGTAGGGATGACCACTGTATTGTTTGCCATGTATAGCTTGGCATCCACAGGCTCTATGGACCCTATCTTCACCTTTTCCTAGATTGATAAGGGCATGATACTCACGCTTGCTCCTAAATCACACAAGGCCTCATATTTATATTTTCCAAATCCCACAGTAATAGAAAACTTACTAGGGTTAGGTCTCTTCTCAGGGAAGTCCATCCTTTTGCATTTGCTGGCGATTTATGAGATAGATCGCTTGTTGCTAAGGATTTCCTTGAGGAACTTGACATATGCAGGCATTTCTTGAAGAGCTTCTGTAAAAGGAATTAAAACATTTAAATCTTGAAGCATCTTATCAAAATGTTTAAACCTACCTGCAGTGGGATCTTTCAGCGCCTTGGAAGGGAAAGGCAGTGTCTTTTTCTGCTTTGGAGCCAGAACAGATGTCGGAGGTGCTGCTGAGTCTTCGACGTCGACTAGGATGTCCTCAACGTCGACTAGGTTGTCCTCAACTTCGAGTACAGGAGTCCACTTCGAGTTCTGTTGTCGCACATAAGATTCCTCGATGTCCTGTCGACTACCATCATGTAAGAATGAACTAATGCAAGATATTTTATGCTATATCCCGTGGATGATAAAAGGATGGAGGACTTTATAAATCCATATAATTCTCATATTGTTATATTCCAAGCCATACCTATGCTTATGCATCACAAAAGCCATATTGAGCTTTATTTCATACTTATGCTCCACGTGATCTAAATATTGCCCATTCTTTACCTTATTTCATATCCGGGGGTTATGTTGAGAATGATGCCACATTATGGAGATTATTATATGGTTGTTGTGTTGTGATATATCATTATTTGGAGTTTGGAAGGAATGTTTGAAAAAAAAAATATATGGAAAATTTAATGAGTGGAAGAAAATCTGATCACCTCAGGAGATAAAGGTAGATCGACCCTGCTCGCTGACATAATAGTTCGGTGAGATGGGACACACAGTATCTGGGGCCATTCATGACACCTATGTTTCCGACTCGCGAGAAGGCAGTGCTGAGGTTAGAGAGGTAAAAGCATGATATTGAAAAAAGCAACGAGCGATGAGAGAAAGGAGATGATTCTTATGAAGAAGGAATGTGGTATGAAAGTTTGGAAAGTACTCCATTTCCCCGGATTATTAGCACCACATTGCCAAAAATTTCCCACCTTTAGCCGTTTACTAATCTACTTCTTCATGAGCTTAAATTAAAGTTCTCTTGATTATTATTGCTTTGTCACGAATGAATGTTTTGCATAACCCTCCTTTTGTGAGTAGATGTTGCTTTTAAATTGCACATGCGTGGATTTGTGACACTAGTACCTTTTCGAGGATGGGAATTGATTGCAGGGACATATGAAAATGAATCTAAGATGTTGAGAGTTTTAATTTCTTCCCCTGTATAACAATTAAAAGTATTGCTTGAGGACAAGCAAGCTTAATGTTGTGAGCTGAATCAGCCATGTTTTATAGTTACTTTTATGTCATTTTCTGCATACATTTCATGCATTTGGGCTAGAATAGTACAGAATCTATGTAGTTTATGCTTATTTGCCAAATTATGAAATCTACACTAGTTTCTGTTTAAATTCGCAGAATTCGAGGCAATTTACAGCAGTTATGAGAAAGAACGAAAAAGCTCGGAAGTCAACTACAGAAGTCCAAAGTCAAAGAACGAAGGAACCAGGACGAATCAGGCTGAAGACAAGTGTTACTCGATATCGACCAAAGAAGTCCGAGCAGAGCACTGGTCGAGTAGGAGCTGATCGAGGAGCTGAAGATGAAGCCAACCCGACTCCAGAGCCCTACTCGATATCAAGCACTTTTACTCGATATCGACAAAACTTGAAAATCATGCCCTGAGTCGAGGAAGGATGCTAAGTTGAGAAGTCGAAGACTGGACATACCGAGCACCGTTTACTCGATATCGAGTACTTTGCTCGATATCGACAACCCCAGCACCACATGACCGAGCCAGATCGGGGAACAGTTACTCGACCAAGACCAGTGAAGCTGAAGTCGACGACAAAGCTACTCGATATCGAGTAGTTTACTCGATATCGAGGAGAGCTCTCCTGGGCCGCGTTACGCAGTGAGTTGTCCGAGTCAAGTTGGGCTTGCTTGGATCCGAAGTTGTCCGATTCTATCCACCTCTATCAAGACCTATCAAGATCTATCAACTCCATGGAGGATTTACCTACTTTAGATATATTTACTTTTTGGATTTAATTATTTTATTCCATTATTTAATCTTTAAGTAAGTAGATAAAGAGATATAGATATAGATAGACTTTCTTACCTTGATTAGAAAGGTTTGGAAGCCTATAAATAAAGACTTAGGGGCTGAGTTTTATTCATTCAATTCTAGTTACAATTAGTTACATAGAGAGAGTAGAGGAGAGAGCTTGTGGCGAGAGAAGTTGGAAAGGCGAAAGCGGATTTGGCTTTGATTGGTTGTAAGCTTTCTTTAGTTTATTTAATGCAAGTTATTCCCTTTTGTTTATTGATGAGTTTCTTGATAATGAAGAGCGAGTAGTCCACCCAATTCTAGGGTCGGGGTGAGCCCGACGGTAGCCATGTAAGCTGATGCGGTAAAGGTTTGATCTTTTTATGCAATTCATCTTCTATCCCTATGAGCATGATTCTTTTGCGATAGTTGAAGGTGATCCTTGTTTGTGTTATTGAAGCGAAAGTGATCTTAATGCAACTTGGGTTAATTATGTGAAAAGGGTTAGTAACAATTAGGGTTTATGCGAAAGCCTCTATATTCCTACTTGTTAATAATGAAAGTTATTTGATGGAAAGCATGATCTTTTATGCCTTTATGTGTTATTTTGCATGGTTATCGTTGTGGTGTTGATACCCTAGCCTTGGAAGTCTTTAGTTTATTGAATTTATTTCGTTAAAAATCTGCGTTCTGTGTTCGAAAAGTTGCATTTTAAAGTTTCTGTCTTTTGTCGACTTCGAGCAGATTCTTGTTGATATCGAGTTGATCTACTCGATATCAAGGAGAGTTTTACTCGACATTGGTCTCTTCTGCTGGTCTTCGTTTATGTTGTCGATATTGAGTCTCTATTGTCGATTTGCTTTAGTCGATATCGAGGACCGTTGCTCGATATCGAGTAGGTTCTGTGCTTTGCTTTCGTTTTTGCTTTTGTTTATTATTTCGGTCCTTCTTTCTGTCTTTTTGTCTGTGCGATTTACAGCTACCTGAGATCCGCTGACACGCTTCCTTGTGGATCGATCCTGACTTCCCACTGCTACATCGGGAGGAGGTCTTGTAATCATTTGCAAGGGACGGAATCTAGTTTGCTTTACATTATTTATATTTTATTGCAATTCTCGACTTCCTCCGTACAACAAATTGGCGCCGTTGCCGGGGAAGCAATCATTCGCGCCTTAGGTAGTCAGATCTCACTTTTCCTTTGAGTTACTTCGCAGGTGTATGCGCCGTTCTGGTCAACCACCTGAGTTTGACGGCTTAGACGGACCGAAACGCCTCTCACACGTCCACGCTAAACTAAAAAGAGCCATGGTGGCCGCAGAAACACAAGAACAGCTAATTGAGAGGCTTTGGAGAGAACTAGCCGCTAAGGATGCTGCTCTCGCCACTAAGAGAGCAGGAAGGGAACAGGAAGCTGAGCGTGCGTGGCAAGCAGAAGATGAGCTCGCCCAATATCCTACCACTGCAAAGGATTACATGCACCCGACTCTCGTCGTGCCTGAATCAGCTATTCTAATCCCTCAGAATAACTATGAAATTCGCACTCCTTTCTTAATAGAAATTAAACATAATGCTTTTCATGGTAGATTTAATGAATGCCCTCTTCAACATATTACAAACTTTACTGATATGTGTCGTACTCTTGCTGAAGGTACCACCTTGGAGTACATCTTGATGAAGGCTTTCCGTTGGTCTCTCGCTGGTCCCGCATTAAAGTGGCTGGAATGACTGAAACCACGATCCCTCACGACATGGGCTCAAGTAAAGTAGGAATTTCTCAATAAATTCTTTCCTCCTGCCAAGACAGCACTCTTTCGCCAAAAGATTACATCTTTCAAACAGCAGCCTGTAAAGCCGCTAGCAAAGGCATGAGAACGCTATAAGGATCTACTACGATCCTGCCCTACACATGGACAACAACCTTGCATCGTTCAGGAGATCTTCTTCAATTCTCTTGATCTGGCTGCTAAAGATAGGATTAACACCTACACCCATTATGAGTATCTAACAATGTCGCCAGCTGACGCATGGGCTGCCCTCGACAAGCTGACCAATTATGATAACAAATATGGGACTTCAATCAACTATGATGAGAATGCATATGCCAGGCCAGCCCCATCCATGCCCCTCTATAAGCCTTCTAAAGAAATTGACCCATATGTCAAGGAGAAATACTACAGAGATCAGAATAGGAAGCTCCTCAAGCAAGTAAATTATCTTTCTGTCAATCGGCCCTGCATCGAATGCGGATCACATAGGCACACCACTACTGAGTGCCCACACATGGAACAAATCAGGCTGGCAGAATACCACGAAGAGGCAGCTTACGCAGGGGGTCCTAATTGCTACATGGGGGACCAAAGGTTTCAGCAACCACAATGGAACCAAGGTGCCCCTAGGAACCTCCTGCCATATAGAGCTCCAGGACATCCGGAAAGGGACCAGAAGAGGGATGATCTATAGACCATCCTAGAGGAAATGCGGAGGAACCATTCAGACACCAAGCAGTTCTTCAACTCAGTCTACACTCAGATACAAGGTGTCAACTCTAGGCTTGGGGAGATTGATATATGGCGGAAATAAATGGAGACACAGATTGGCCAGCTAGCAGCAGGCGTCCCCAGATAGTCAGGTTCGCTCCCTAGATCTTCAGAACCAAATTCCAAGGGGAAAACCGGACACATCGCTACTGTGAAACTCAGGAGCGGCCACCAACTACGCGAGCCAGAGGTCGGAAAGCAGCAGGACGGAAGAGGTGAACAACAATTCGATATCGACCAGACCTTGTTCGATGTCGAGAAGAGGCAACTCGATATCGAGGAAGGACTACTCGATATCGAGGACAAACTGGATCAACCTTCGTCTGCACAGCACAACAACTCAAAATCGACTACAGTAGTCGATATCGAGGAAAACCCAGTCGATATCGAGGAGAGCCCAGTCAATATTGACCCGTCTACAGCAACTCCGACATCTGTTTTGGCTCCGAATCAGAAAAAGAGGCTGCCTTTCCCCACAAAATCTCCAAAGGACCCAGCAGAGAAGAAATTTCAGCGCTTCATCAAGATGCTTCAGAAGCTCAATGTCACCATACCCTTCACAGAAGCTCTCAATGAAATGTCATCCTACGTCAAATTCCTCAAGGAGATTCTAAGCAAGAAGTGGTCAATGGCTGAAATTACAGAGGAGTGCAACCATATGTACATACTTGAGAAAAGGCCAAATCCAGGTAAGTTTGCTATAACCATTGGATTTGGTCAATATAAATTTAATATGCTTTATGTGATCTTGGAGTTAGTGTGAGTATAATGCATTTAACAATATGGTCCAAAATTAAGATAGGTGCCCTAGAGCCTGTGGATGCCAAGCTTTATATGGCAAACAACACGGTGGTCATTCTAACAGGCATGGTGGACAATGTGCCAGTGCAAGTAGGTAAGTTCTTTGTCCCTGCTGATTTCTTAGTTATTGATATGGCGGAGGACCCTGCTTGTCCAATTATTCAAGGAAGGCCCTTCTTGGCGACGGTGGATGCCAACATAAGCGTAAGGAAGGGAGTACTCACTTTCAACATCAGCGATGAGGTAATTGAGTATTCTTTTAATAAAACTGAAAGACATACAGGTCCAATGGAAGAGGTAAAATCTATATCAGCTGGTTACATTACTTGCGGGGAGCCTAAGGTAAGAAATATGACTCCTGAAGAGCTGGAAAAGAGGGATATGGAAGCCCAGGTGGAGAAGATCATGGTCATCCTAAACAAAGATACAGAGGATCTGCTCGACATCGACCAAGGTAAGTCGACGTCGACTAACTATTTTTTGGATGCCTTGACAGGATGCATGTATGGGGTCGAAGTCAACCAGAATTCCTCGACATCGAGAAATTTGGTCGATATCGACCAAACCCAGAACCCTCTACCAGCAGCAGCGTCATCGAGCAACCAAACAAAAGCCGGGAACTCCTCGATATCGACAACCTTAGTCGATATCGACCAACCATCTTCGTCCTCGACTTCACCTCCAGCGACGAGCACTCCACTGGCAGCGAAGGACAACTCGATATCGACAACCTTAGTCGATATCGACCAAACCTTGCCTTTCTCGACTCCAGCATCCTCGAGCAGCAGGCCACCAGAAGTTGAAAACAACTCGATGTCAAGTACACTTACTCGAGATCGACCAAATACAGTGGTCCCCGAATCCGTTTCTGCGAAGGTAAGCCAAGGTATGGATCTTTCCTCTCTTATTTCCATTAAAGATTTATCTATACATGGGAGAGGTTTGCCTTGGTATGTGCGCTTATGTAGGATTTCCAATGATGGGCCTAAAGAGTATGAAGTTGGAGACAAACTCTATGTTTCCAAATCAAAAGATCATTGGTTTCCCAACAAATTCAACAAGAAGAGGATGGGGCCCTTCGTGGTGAACAAGATCCATTCAGGAGGACTGCAGCTGATGGACAAGAATGAAGTCCTATTTGAAGCCCAAGCTACATGGACCCTGCAGATGCCACCTTGAGTTTAATGTAGAAAGTCGGCCTAGCGACTATAAAATCTAGAGCTTGTAAATAGACATTTATTTTTTGGGACTTTTGGACATTGTTGCTTTTGTTTTTTTTTTTTTTTTTGGTTTTGAACCTTTTAGTTTTTCTATTGTGGGTATATGTCTTCTTTATTTTTCAGGTCCATGGGGATAGAAGCAAGCTAAATCGGACTCGGCCCAGGCATGTTCACTCGACATTATGAAGCCCTGCACATCTGTCTAGTGAGTTTCTTTCTTTACCCTTGTTTTTATACAGTGAGGACATTGTAATGTTTAAGTATGGGGTGGGGGAATGGCTTACTTTGTGCATATTTGCCATATTTGACATTATTTGTGCATTAATTCTTAAATTGTTTATACATGGCTATTTTGGAATTCATTATTAATTTATGTGCTTATATGCATGTTTTCCAAAAGTTTGAAAAATGACCCCCATTGAAAAAAAATTTGATTAATGTCATGTAAGCTTTATATTGAACTCGACGATGCAAAATTGGATTCATTAGAGATATAGCATGAAATTGCCTAGTAAAGGGAAGTCACAATGAAGTGCATTATTTCGTGAAAACCATGAAAGAAGGTAAAATTTGATATTGCTTTTGACATGTTGCATGATAAGAGGATGGAGGACTTTATATTTCCATATAATGCTCATATTGTTTAAATTCCTAGCCTTACCTATGCTTATGCATCACAAAAGCCATATTATGCCTTATTTCATATATTGCTCCACATGATCTAAATATTTTCCATTCTTTACCTTATTTCCATTCGAGGATTATGTTGAGAATGATGTTACATTATGGAGATTATCATATGGTATTTGTGTTGTTGTTGTTATCATTATTAGAGTTTGGCGGGAAATTGTTTGAAAAATATATGGAAAATTTAATGAGTGAAAGAAAATCCGATCACCTCTGGAGATAAAGGTAGATCGACCCTGCTCGCTGAGATAATAGTTCAGTGAGATGGGACATATGTGAGGAGTCCAAAGCACTAAGTATCTGGGGCCATTCATGACACCCATATTTGCGACTCGCGAGAAGGCAGTGCTGAGGTTAGAGAGGTAAAAGCATAATATTGAAAAAAGCATTATGGAAGGTGATGAATCTTATGAGAAGGAATGTGGAAATTCAATTTGGAAATACTTCATTTCCCCGGATTATTAGCACCACATTGCCAAAAAATTGCCCACATTTAGCCTTTTACCAATCTACTCCTTATTGAGCTTAAATTAAAGTCCTCTTGATTATTAATGCTTTGTCACATGAATTGTTTTTACATAACCCTCTTTTTGTGAGTAGATGTTGCTTTTTAATGCACATGCATGGATTTGTGACACTAGTACCTTTTCGAGGATAGTAACTGATTGCGGGGACATATGGCAAATGAATCTGATATGTTGAGAGTTTTGTTTTTTTTCCCTGAATGACAATTAAAAGTATTGCTTGAGGACAAGCAAGCTTAAGTATGGGGTGTTTGTTGTGAGCCTAATTTGCCATGTTTTATAGTTACTTTTATATCGATTTCTGCATGCATTTCATGCATTTGGGTTAGAATAATACATAATTTTTGTAGTTTATGTTTATTTGCAATATATGGAGGTCTACACAAGTTTTTGTTATATTTCGCAGAAATCGGACGCACTTTGGAGCTTAAAGGAAAAGTAATGAAGAAGCTAAGGATGGTGCAGCTGGAGAAAAGACCATATTTCGACATCCATCATTCTGAATCATGCTTTGATATCTTCATGAGAGTTGTAGCCCTAGAAAAGAGTTTTCCAACGCATGGTCATATGCGTCAATCCGACGAACGAGGACTCTGGAAAGTGCGTTTCAAGAACAGAGCAAAATGCTGAGAAACTTAGTCGATATCGAGTTGTTTTACTCAATATCGAGTAACCCATATCGAGCTGGAGCACCAAGAATCGACAAAGCAAGCTGGGAGCTGAACATTCAAGTCGATATCGAGGAACTTTACTCGATATCGAGTAAACACTTTCACTTCTTGGAGCCGAGATCGACAAAGAAGCTGAAGACGGACCAAGCCTTGGTCGATATCGATGAAATCTTTTCGATATCGAGGAAAAATCAAGTCGACATGCATCCCCAGAAGCCAGAATCGAGTTGCTGAGCACAAGACGAGAAAATGTTACTCGATATCGAGGAATCCTACTCGATATCGAGGAAACCCAGAAGCCGACATCGAGCAGTCCGGGAATCTTGTTAAGTTTCTATCCCGAATCCAATGGAGATATTTTTTAGATCAAATTCCATCAAGATCTATCAAGTTGGAGAAGATATTTATCCACATTAGATATATTTCCTTTTAGATATAATCATTTATTTCCATGTTTTTATCTTAAGTAAGTAGATAGATAGATATAGATATAGATAGAGTTTCTTTCCTAGATTATCTTAGAATGAAGCATATAAATAAAGCCCTAGGGGGCTGATTTTTATTCATTCAAGTCAAGTCGTCTTAGGGCGCAAGGAGAGAGGAAAGAGAGAGAAGGCGAGAGAAGGCGAGAGAGAGAGAGAGAGAGAGAGAGAGAGAGAGAGAGAGAGAGAGAGAGAGAGGGAGAGGAGGCGAGAGAGAAGGAGGAGGAAAGAGACAAACGGTTGTAAGTTTAAGTTTTATTTTGAATGTTAAAGTTAATTTCTTTCATTATGTTTTGTTTCTAATTTCCTTCTTCTAGGGTTGGGGTGATCCCAACATAGATATGTGTGTTTGATTTATAAATCCATGAATTTATATCTCTTTATCATCATCTACCTATGTGATTAATCCTTTGCGAGAGTTGAGGAAATTCCTTATTCATGATATTGAAGCGAAAGTGATCTTATTATGAATTGGATAGTAATTAGGCTTTATTTGCGAGAGCTGACTAATCCTAATTAAGAAAAGGTAGAAACAAATTAGGTTTTTATGCGAGAGCCTCTATCACCTAAATTGTTGGAATTTGCGAAAGTCGATTATTTGATATAAAGAATGCATCTTTATGTGATTTATGATCTGCACATATGTTTATTGTTGTGGTGATCCCTAACCTTGGAAGTTTGCATCTTTATTTATTTTATTTCATTATTTTTATCCTGCAAATTTACCCGACACCGACCACCTCTTCTCCTACCATTCCCTCGACATCGACCAAGTCTTAGTCGACGTCGACAGCAACCTCCTCACCTTTTCCCGCTATCCCTGAACCCCAAAACACACTAAACCTAGAACCGCTTACTTCTCTCCTGAGGACGAACCTGACTCCACTATCCTATAGCGGGGTCTTGACTACAAATTTATTTGGTCGAGAAACCCTCTCGTCACTTAAGTATGGGGGGTTTGTTGTGAGCCTAATCTGCCATGTTTTATACTATCTTTTATATCGATTTCTGCATGCATTTCATACATTTTGGCTAGAATAGTTCAGAATCTATGTAGTTTATGCTTATTTGCCAAATTATGGAATCTACACTAGTTTCTGTTTAATTTCGCAAAAATCGAGGCAATTTACAGCAGTTTTAAGAAAGGAGGAAAAGCTTGAAGTCAACTACAGGAAGTCCGAGGTCAAGAAGTGGCGGAACCAGGACAAATCAAGCTGGAAGCAAGAAAACCGATACGACACACACTGGTCGATATCGAGTACCCTTAGTCGATATCGAGTGGCCAGTCGATTTCTACCCAGAAAGCCAAGAATCGAGCAAAGCCGAAGAAGTTGGTCGATATCGAGTACAGCAACTCGATATCGAGTAACCCAAAAATCGAGTGAGGATCCAGAATCGACCCGGGAAGCTAAGGAGGAAACACGTAGGTCGACATCGACCATCACAAGTCGATATCGAGTAACATCGAGTCGATCTGTCTCCTGGAAGCCGAAATCGAGTTGCTGAGCCGAAGCGAAGAAAAGCCAGGTCGATATCGAGTGGCCGAAGTTCGATATCGAGTGACATGCAGTAGCCGATTTCGAGCTAGTCCGAGTTCTAATCAAAGTTCTATCCAAAGTCCAATGGAGATATCCACAAGATCAAATTCTATCAAGATCTATCAAGTTGGAAGAGATATTTGTCTACTTTAGATATAGTCCTTGTTGATTTATTTCCTTTATTTCCAAGTTTTTATTTTAAGAATTTAGATAGATAGATATAGATATAGATAGAGTTTCTTTCCTAGTTATCTAGGGAATGAAGCCTATAAATAAAGCCTTAGTGGCTGATTTCTATTCATTCAATTTCAATTCAATTCTAGAGAAGGAGAAGAGGTAGTAAGTAGAGAGAGAGCTTGGATCCGAGTGGAGTTTGTGAAGCGATAGCGAAGTTGTCTTTATTCGGTTGTAAGTCTTATTTAGTTTATTTAATGCAATTTATTTTCTTGAAACCTTTGATGAGTTTATTCATGATGAAGAGCGAGTAGTCACCCAACTTCTAGGGTCGGGGTGAGCCTGACGGTAGCCATGTGAGATGATGCGGTAAAGGTACAAGCTTTTTATGCGATTCGTCTTCTATCCCTATGAGCATGATTCTCTTGCGAAAGTTGAAGGTGATCCTTGTTTGTGTTATTGAAGCGAAACTGATCTTAATGCAACTTGGATTAGTTATGTGAAAAGGGTTAGTAACAATTAGGGTTTATGTGAAAGCCTCTATCTTCCTATTTGTTAGTAACGAAAGTTATTTGATGAAAAGCATGATCTTTTATGCCTTTATGTGTTATTTTACATAGTTATCGTTGTAGTGTTGAAACCCTGATCTTGGAAGTCTTTTATTTTATTGATTTATTTCACGAATTTTCAATTTTAAGTTTCTGTCTTACTCGATATTGAGTTACTGTCAGTCGGTTTTTCTAGTCGATATCGAGTACTCCTAGTCGATATCGACTAACTTTTGCCTTTGTGTTCTGTTTCTGTTTTGAGTCGAAATTGAGTTCTGTTGGTCGATTTTCTTACTCGATATCGAGTAACAACAGTCGATATCGACCAAAGTTTTCTGCTTTCTGTCTTTTTCTGCTTTTTTCTATTATTTCTGTTTGTCTGGTTGATTTTCTGCTGAGATCTGGAACTGAAAAGGCGGGCGCTGACACGCTTCCTCGTGTATCGATCCTCACTGCCTTCTACTACAACGGGAGGAAGTCTTGTATTTATTTACTGAGACAGGGAGTCGGTTTGCTTTATATTTATTTATATTTCATACTTGACCATCCTCCTGCAACAACAAATTTGGCGCCGTTGCCGGGGAAGCTATCAATCGCGCCCTTTTTTTCTTTATATTTGTCTTTATTTTTAGTTCCTTTTTACTTACTTTTTCTTTTTTTGCTTTTCATGTGCATGCAAAGAACTGATCGTACGCCTATAGACCCTATTCTCGAGCCTGAGCGATTTTTCCACCTTCAGCAAAGGCTTAGAAGGAGACTCATGTCAACATCCGACAACGAGAATGCGGGCCCGCTCACACCTGTACAGGAGCTTGAGCAACTCCGCCAACAGATTGAGGCACTCGCCACCAGAGAAGCTGAACATACCCGACGAGAGGCGGAATAGGCACATAATCAACAACGGTGGGAGGCAAGGTTAGATCGCGAAGTCAACGCGAGAAGGGAACTTGAGGAGCGGATTGGGCACATCCCAGCCAACGCAAAGGAATATCTGCATTCTACTCTGGAAATTCCAGAATCAGCGATCATTCTTCTTGCTATTAATTTTGAAATCCGTCCTTCTTTTATTACAGAAATTAGAAGAAGTCAATTTAGGGGAAGAATTAAGGAAAATTTGCACAAATATACCACTTTTGGTATACTTTGGAAAAAGCAGCATGTGGGGGGTAAAAATAGCATGGGGGTAGCATTTACTACTTTTGTAATTTTTTTTAACCTCTTCATCCGGTTGTAGGTGAGCAAAGTAAAAAAAAAAGAGGAAAGAGTGGAGGTGTGATGTGTCAATGGAAATTGTGTGGAAAAGGGGAGGAGAGAGATGATTATTCCATGTGCATTAAACGTTGGCCCCCACATGCATTAAATACACAGACATATCCCAGTTAGCAGTTATATGCAAGACAATAGGAAACACGGGACAACAACCGATTATTACATGCCACGCAAAAGGTGAAACATGCCAAATCCAGATAGCATATATTAACAAAAATGGGTAAGAAAGCTTACGATATTTGTTTTACGTGCCAGATAAAATTAATGTGCCATTTATTATGTTTTATGTGCCACCAACATATAAACTTGTGCCATAAAAATAAAATTTCATGCCAATGATATTTCGATGCCTACGAATTGTTAACAAATCCATGAAGTCCACGAATCATACGATGGGGAATCTTAAGTTGCTGGCACGATTTATCGTTCGGTCAACACACAATATTAAGTTGTTGGCACGTATTTCGTATTGGTTGACATGGAACTGGTCACTGGGTTGTCCATAATTCCGATTTTTATTCAATGACATCACTTCTATTTTCTCTCTTTCCTCTACCTCTCTCCTCTACGAAAAGTGGATTCCCCCCTCTCTCATATGCATTTAATGTTATTCTCTCTCCCCATTTTTCATGTAATGATTCCTCTCCCCCCCCCCCCCCCCCCTTCTCTCTCTCTCTCTCCTCTTCCAACATGCCCACTTGCAGACCTCTCTCCTCTGCCCTCCCTCTCCTTTCTCTTTCCTCCCCCTCTGAGGCCTCTCTCCTCTGCCCATCCCACCGGCTACTTTTGCAAAAAAAAAAAGGGACTCGATGCTACTTTTGCTATTTTTTCATGGGGGGTGTTAGTTTTGCAAAAGGGTATGGGTTTTGGTATATTGGGTGCAATTCTCTCAAGAATTAATGAATGTCTTTTAGAGCATGTCACCACTTTTATAGACTTATGCGAAGCTATAGTTGATGGTGCTAATCTTGAATGTCTAAAACTAAAGGCTTTTCGTTGGTCCCTTGTAGGAATAGCCTAACAATGGCTGGAAGGATTGCCTGCGCGATCAATTCGCACTTGGAACGAGCTACAGGACCTGTTCCTCAACAAGTTCTTTCCTCCTATAAAGACAAATGCCCTCTGACAACAAATCATGGCTTTCAGACAAAAGTCAGGGGAACCACTAGCACAAGTCTGGGAGCGCTACAAGAGGCTTCTGAAATCCTGTCCTACTCATGGCCAGCCACCCTACGTCATCCAAGAGATCATCTTCAACTGCCTGGATGCGCCTACTAAGGATCGGATGAACAACTACACCAACTATGACTATCTTAGATACACTCCACGCCGAGCATGGGAGGTATTTGAGACGCTGGCCAACTACGACAACACAAGGATCGGATGAACAACTACACCAACTACGAAAGGTATGAAAGGCCTGCCCCATCTATATCGTTGTATGTGTCACCCAAGGAACTTGATCCAGATGTCAGGGACCAGTTCCACAATGATATGTTGCCTTACCAAACAATTCAATTCCTCTATAAAGATAAACCTTGTTTGGAATGTGGGTCTGTGAGGCACAACACTACTGCGTGCCCACACGTCGATCAAGTACATCAAGGAGAGACCCACGAAGAGGTAAGGTATGTGGGGGGACACTACTCAAGGCCACACCAGAATCAAAACTGGAGCTACTATCGCCATCCCCAGCATCAGAATCCCCTTCCCTACAGAGCACCTGGTCACCCTGATAGAGAAGGTAAGAAGGATGACCTGCAGACCATCCTGGAAGAAATGCAGAGGAAGCATTCAAACACCAAGAAGTCTATCAATTCCATCCACACTCAGTTGTATGGTGTCAACTCTAGGCTTGGGGTAATCGATATTTGGAGAAAATCGATTGACACACAGATTGGCCAGATGGCAGCATCCGTCCCCAGACAATCAGGTACGCTCTCTGGAACCTCTGAACCTAACCCTAAGGGTAAATCTACTGGACAGGTAGCTGCTATGAACATAAGGAGTGGGCGACAGGTGTAAACGCCGGAGCAAATGATAGAGGAAACGGGCGCTGGAGACTAGTCGATATCGACCAACCCAGTCGATATCGACCAGTCCCTAGTCGATATCAACCCACCCTTGGTCGAAATCGACCCGAATCCTCCACAAATTCCGAGGCCAGCCAATCCAGTCGATATTGACCAGACACAACTCGATATCGACCAAGCACCAGTCGATTTTGATCATCCCCACACAACATCAGCACCTCCGCCAAAGAAAAAGCTGCATTTCCCGATAAAATCTCCAAAGGACCCTGCAGAGAAGAAGTTCCAGTGTTTCATCAAGATGCTTCAAAGGCTCAACGTCACTATACCCTTCCCAGAAGCTCTTAATGAGATGCAATCCTATGTGAAGTTCCTCAAGGGGATTCTGAGCAAAAAGCGGTCAATGGCTGAGATCGCAGAGGAGTGCAGCCAGATGGACGTTCTTGAGAAGAGACCAGATCTAGGTAAGTTTGCTATAACCATTGGATTTGGTCAATATAAATTTAATGCTTTAAGTGATCTTGGAGCCAGTGTGAGTATAATGCCTCTATCAATATGGTCCAAGATTAAGATAGGTGCCCTAGAGCCTGTGGATGCTAAGCTTTATATGGCGGACAACACGGTGGTCATCCCAATAGGCATGGTGTACAATGTGCCAGTACAAGTAGGTAAGTTCTTCGTCCCTACTGATTTCTTAGTTATTGATATGGCGGAGGACCCTGCTTGTCCAATTATACTAGGAAGGCCTTTTTTGGCGACGGTGGATGCCAACATAAGCGTAAGGAAAGGAGTGCTCACTTTCAACATCAGCAATGAGGTAATTGAGTATTCCTTTAATAAAACTGAAAGGCATACAGGTCCCATGGAAGAGGTCAAATCCATATTAGCCGGATACATCACTTGTGGGGAGCCTAAGGTAAGAAATATGACCCCCGATGAGCTAGAAAAGAGGGAATTGGAAGCCCAGGTGGAGAAGATCATGGCCATCCTGAACGAAGAAGCAGAGAATCCACTCGACATGGACCAAGGTACGTCGATTTGGACTAACTATTTTTCGGATGCTTTGCCAGGTCTTAAGTATAGGTTCAAAATCGACCCAGAGAAATCGACTGAGCCAGAAAACGACTCGATATCCACTACCACAGGTCGATATCGACCTTCCCATGTCGAGACATCTCCACCAAAAATCGACCAAGGCAAAATCGAGCCAGACTACTCGATATCAACTTGCCCAGGTCGATATCGACCTACCTCTATCAAGCCGATTCCTCCTATCGAGCAGAAACCAGCCATTATCAAGCCAGGTAACTCGATATCGACCAACTAAAATCGAGTCATCTTCTTCTGCATCGACTGACATTCCACCAGAGCAGCAGAACTCGATATCGAGTGACCCTACTCGATATCGACCAGACACTGAGGTTCCAAATTCCGATTCTGCAAAGGTAAGCCAAGGTATGGATCTTTCTTCTCTTATTTCAATTAATGATCTATCTATACATGGGAGAGGTTTGCCTTGGTATGTGCGCTTATGTAGGATTTCCAATGATGAGCCTAAGGAGTATGAAGTTGGTGACAAAGTCTATCTTGCCAAATCAAATGATCATTGGTTCCCCAAAAAGTTCAAACAGAAGAAGATGGGCCCGTTCATTGTGAACAAGATCCATTCCGGAGGATTACAGCTGATGGACAAAAATGGAGTCCTGTTTGAAGCCCAAGCTACATGGGCCCTGCAGATGCCACCTTGAGCTTAATAGAGAAAGTCGGCCTAGCGATTATAAAGTTTAGAGCTTGTAAATAGACATTTATTTTTTGGGATTTTTGAACATTGTTGCTTTTGTTTTTGGTTTTGGACATTATTTTCTATTGTGGGTTTATCTCTTCTAATTTTTATAGGGACAAGGAAGAAAACAAGGAGTCGAAATCGAGCACCATAAGTCGATATCGACTAAGGCCAGTCGAAATCGACCAAGACCAACAACATTACACTCGATTTTGACATCCTGCACATCTGTCTAGTGAGTTTCTTTCTTTACCCTTATTTTTTATATATACAGTGAGGACACTGTAATGTTTAAGTATGGGGTGGGGGAAGGGCTTACTTTGTGCATATTTGATTTATTTGACATTATGTGTGCATGATTTCTTGAATTGCTTATACATGGCTATTTTGGAATTCATTATTGATTTATGTGCTTACATGCATGTTTTCCAAAGTTTATAAAAGTGACCCCCATTGAAATTTTATGAATAAGTGTCATGGAAGTTTAAAATTGAACTCGACGATGCAAAATTGGATTCATTAGAGATATAGTATGAAATTGCCTGATAAAGGGAAGTCACAATGAAGTGCATTATTTTATTAAAAACCATGAATGGAGGTCAAATTTGAGGTTGCTTTTGACATGTTGCATGATAAAAGGATGGGGGACTTTATATTTCCATATAATGCTCATATTGTTATATTTCAAGATATACCTATGTCGGATGTGCTGCTGATGTCGGAGGTGGAGCCAGAACAAATGTCGGAGGTGCTGCTGATTCTTCAACGTCGACTGGGATGTCCTCGACGTCGACTAGGTTGTACTCAACTTCGACTGTAGGAGTCGACTGAGTTCTTTTGTCGCGTAGAAGATTCCTCGATGTCCTGTCGACTACCATCATGTAGAAATGAACTAATGCAAGATATTTTATGCCATATCCCGTGGATGATAAAAGGATGGAGGACTTTATGTTTCCATATAATGCCCATATTGTTATATTCCAAGCCATACCTATGCTTATGCATCACAAAAGCCATATTGAGCGTTATTTCATATTTATGCTCCACGTGATCTAAATATTGCCTATTTTTTACCTTATTTCCTATCCGGGGATTATGTTGAGAATGATGTCACATTATGGAGATTATTATGTGGTTGTTGTGTTGTGATATATCATTATTTGGAGTTTGGAAGGAATGTCTGGAAAAAAAAATCTATGGAAAATTTAATGAGTGAAAGAAAATCCGATCACCTCAGGAGATAAAGGTAGATCGACCCTGCTCGCTGAGATAATAGTTCGGTGAGATGGGACACACATGTGAGGAGTCTGAAGTACTAAGTATCCGAGGCCATTCATGACACCCATGTTTGCGACTCGCGAGAAGGCAGTTCTGAGGTTAGAGAGGTACAAGCATGATATTGAAAAAAGCAACGAGCGATGAGAGAAAGGTGATGATTCTTATAAAGAAGGGATGTGGTATGAAAGTTTGGAAAGTACTCCATTTCCCCGGATTATTATCACCACATTGCCAAAAATTGCCCACCTTTAGCCGTTTACCAATCTACTCCTTCATGAGCTTAAATTAAAGTCCTCTTGATTATTATTGCTTTGTCACGAATGAATGTTTTGCATAACCCTTCTTTTGTGAGTAGATGTTGCTTTTAAATTGCACATGCATTGATTTGTGACACTAGTACCTTTTCGAGGAAGGTATTTGATTGCAGGGACATATGAAAATGAATCTAAGATGTTGAGAGATTTAATTTCTTCCCCTGTATGACAATTAAAAGTATTGCTTGAGGACAAGCAAGCTTAAGTATGGGTGTTTGTTGTGAGCCTAATCTGCCATGTTTTATACTATCTTTAAAATCGATTTCTGCATGCATTTCATACATTTGGGATAGAATAGTTCAGAATCTATGTAAGTTATGCTTATTTGCCAAATTATGGAATCTACACCAGTTTCTGTTTAATTTTGCAGAAATCGAGGCAATTTACAGCAGTTCTGAGAAAGGAGGAAAACCGAGTCGATTTTTTGCTGAGTTATTTCTGTTTGTCTGGTTGATTTTCTGCTGAGATCTGGAACTCAATAGTAGTCGATTTTGAGCAACTTGGATATCGACTACTGTTGCTATCGACCAACAGTAGTCGATATCGACCAAATCCAGTTGATTTTGGGCAGCTCCAGAAAGTCAGTCGATTTCGGCTTGTGCAACTCGATATCGACTTATGGTACTCGATATCGACCAAGCTGTGTTGACTCGATTTTCTTGTCCTTTGCTCGATTTATCCTGGATCCGCTACTCCTTGACCTCGGACTTTATGTAGTTGACTTTGAGCTTTTTCTCCTTTCTCTAAACTGCTTTAAATTGCCTCGATTTCTACGAAACTAAACAGAAACTGGTGTAGATTCCATAATTTGGCAAATAAGCATAAACTACATAGATTATGTATTATTCTAGCCCAAATATATGAAATGCATGCAGAAATCGATATTAAAGTAAGTATAAAACATGGCACAAAACATGGACATCAAATCACCCCATACTTAAGCTTGCTTGCCCCCAAGCAATAACTTGGATGATCATTCAGGGGAAGAATTCAAACTCTCAACATCACAGATTCATTTTTATATAACCCTGCAATCAATTACCATCATCGAAAAGGTACTAATGCCACAAATCCATGCATGTGCAATAAAAAGCAACACCTACTCACAAAAGGAGGGTTATGCAAAAACATTCCATGTGACAGAGCATTAATAATCAAAAGGACTTCAATTAAACTCATGGTGAAGAAAAGGTAAAAGGTAAAGCGGTGGACTGTTTTTGGGCAATGTGGTGCTAAATCCGGGGAGAATTTCTTCAAACTTTCCTTTGATGCACTTTCTCCTTCATAATTTCCACATCACTCATCCTCTCATAAATCACTCTTTGCTTTTTTTCACTTATATTCTTTTACCTCTTTAACCTCAGCACTGCCTTCTCGCGAGTCGCAAACATGGGTGTCATGAATTGCCCCGGATACTTAGTGCTTTGGACTCCTCACCTTAGTGTCCCATCTCGCCGAACTATTATCTCAGCAAGCAGGGTCGATATACCTTTATCTCTTGAGGTGACCAGATTTTTTCTCAATCATTACATTTTCCATATATTTCAAACATTCTGGCCAAACTCCAATAATGATAATAACAACACAACAACCATATAACAATCTCCAAAATGTGACATCATTCTCAACATAATTCCCGGATATGAAATAGGGTAAAGAATGACAATATTTAGAATATGTGGAGCAACAATTGAAATAAGGCATAATATGGCTTTTGTGATGCATAAGCATAGGTAAGGCTAGAAATATAAACATATGAGCATTATATGGAAATATAAAGTCCTCCATCCTCTTATCATGTAACATGTCAAAAGCAACTTCAAATTTTACCTCCTTTCATGGTTTTCAAGAAAATAATGCATTTCATTGTGACTTCCCTTTACTAGGCAATTTCATGCAATATCTCTAATAAATCTAATTTTGCATCGTCGAACTAAATTAAGCTTCCATGACACTATTTCTTTAAACAATTTACAAGCTTTGGGAGATGTCTCATAGAACTTTGAGTTTAGCAATTAAGCACAAAAAAATTAAAATTCTACTCAAAATTCACCATGTTAAACCAAAAGCAAGAATAAAACATAAATAAATAATATTAAGCTCTTCCCCCATTTATCTTCCTGACTGCCTTCGAGCAGCAATGGGTGAGAGCAGCATTGTTGGCTTCTAGTTCCCAGAAAACTAATTACATGTCGGGGATCCAATTTGTTGTAAGAGGAAATCGAGTTCAAAATATAATAAAATAAATCAAATCGGATTTTGCCCTTGCAAATGATTACAAGACTTCCTCCCGATGTAGCAACAGAAAGTCAGGATCGATCCTCGAGGAAGCAGGTCAGCGATCCTAGGCAGCAGGTGAATCTCACGAACGGTGATCGACCACAGGAGTACTCAACCTCGACTAGGTGGTAGTCGACGAGGGTCAGTACAGCCGATTTCGAGCAACAGAAGACGTTGGGTGGTGATCGACGTCGACAAGCCCTACTCGACGTCGAGTAGGTTAGTCGTAGTCGTGTAACTGGTCGAGTACTGCAGAGACACAAGCAACAACGATCTTGCTCGATCGAAGGTCAGTAGTCGACGTCGACTAGGGTCTAGTCGAAGTCGAGCAGAAACAGTAACTAAACGAATACAAATCTCGAACTTTAAACAATGTATGAAAAAGACTTCCAAGATCGGGGTTTGCAACAACGATAACCAAACATGCATAAGGCAAGATAAAGAAGAATAATCATGCAATCACATCGAAGGATCAAGCTTTCGCATTTTCCAACAATTAGACAACTCTTTCAAGAAACCCTAATTGTATCTACCGATTTTATGTTTATAATCCAAGTTGTTAACATGGATCTCTATTGAATAGGTAATAAACACATAAAAGGTAGTGGATGCTCAAAACACAATAAAGATCGGATCTTTACCTCAAACACGCATGGCTATCGTCGGGCTCACCCCAACCCTAGAAGTGGGTGGACTACTCGCTCTTCATCGCAATTGCAGACATCATTGATGGAAAAGAAACTTGCATTAATAAACTAAACAGAGCTCACAATCGATCGAAGCCAACTTGCTCTCGCTCTCTTGCTCCTACTCGGCCTCCACTCTCTCTCACTCACTACCTCTTCTCCTTCTCTAGAATTCAAATGTATGATTGAATCACTAAATATAAGCCCTATAGGCTCTATTTATAATGCTAAATCCTTATCCAAGGAAAGGAAACTCTATCTAATTTCTAAAGATAAAATTTAAATAAAAAGGAACATTTATCTAAAAGGAAAACTATCTAAATATCTTCAAGTGGATAAAATCCTTCTCCCCATAGATAGATCTTGATAAAACATGATTGATCCAGCCTTTCTTCGTGCCCAAGTTGTCCACATGTGCTCGGAATGGCCCAACAGACTCACGTCCCAAAATTGCGTAGTCGACTTCGAGTAAATCCTGGTCGACTTCGAGTAATCTTTAGCTTATCGAGTGCTTCTCCTCGTTGAGCTCGGGTAACCGCCCAGTTCTAGTCGACCTCGAGTAAAGTGTACTCGACGTCGAGTACGGCTCGTGCTCGAGTTGTCTTCCTCTTCCGCCCTAGATCAAGTCTGCTTCAGCTGTAGTCGACTTCGAGTAAGGCCTGGTCGAAGTCGAGTAGAATCCCGTCCTTTGGTTTCGTCCCGAAATGACTCCAAATTCTGCAATATTAAACCAAAACTGTCTAGACCTCTATTTTTGACAAATAAGCATATAAGACACAAATTCGACATATTCCCAACCCGAAATATGCAAAGTACTTAGAATAAGGAACTAAAATGTGTATAGAAATATGGCATAAAACATGGACATCAAATCCCCCCATACTTAAGCTTGCTTGTCCCCAAGCAATAACTTGGATGGTCATTCAGGGGAAGAATTCAAAACTCTCAACATCATAGATTCATTCTTATATGTCCCTGCAGTCAATTACCATCATCGAAAAGGTACTAATGCCACAATCCATGGATGTGCAATAAAAGCAACATCTACTCACAAAAGGAGGGTTATGCAAAAACAATTCATGTGACAAAGCATTAATAATCAAGAGGACTTTAATTCAAGTTCAATAAAGAGTAGATTGGTAAAAGGCTAAAGGTGGGAAATTTTTGGCAATGTGGTGTTAAATCCAGGGAAATGGATTATTTCCAAACATTCTCTACCACATTCCTTCTTCATAAAATCCGTCACCTTTCATAGTGCTTTTATCAATAATAATGATTTTACCTCTCTAACCTCAGCACTACCTTCTCGCGAGTCGCAAACATGGGTGTCATGAATGGCCCCGGATACTTAGTGCTTTGGACTCCTCACATGTGTGTCCCATCTCACTGAACTATTATCTCAGCAAGTAGGTTCGATCTACCTTTATCTCCTGAGGTGATCGGATTTTCTTTCACTCATTAAATTTTCCATATATTTTTCAATTTCCTGCCAACCTCCAATAATGATAATAACAACACAACAACCATATAAAAATCTCCAAAATGTGACATCATTCTCAACATAATCACCGGATAGGAAATAGGGTAAAGAATGACAATATTTAGAATATGTGGATCAATAATTGAAATAAGGCATAATATGACTTTTGTGATGCATAAGCATAGGTAAGGCTAGAAATATAAACATATGAGCATTATATGGAAATATAAAGTCCTCCATCCTCTTATCATGCAACATGTCAAAAGCAACATCAAATTTACCTCCTTTCATGGTTTTCAAGAAAATAATGCACTTCATTGTGACTTCCCTTTACTAGGCAATTTCATGTTATATCTCTAATGAATCTAGTTTTGCATCATCGAGATAAATTAAGCTTCCATGACACTATTTCTTTAAACAATTTACAAGCTTTGGGAGATGTCTCATAAAACTTTGAGTTTAGCAATTAAGCACAAAAAATTTAAAATTTTACTCAAAATTCACCATGTTAAACTAAAAGCAAGAATATAACTTAAATAAATACTATTAAGTTCTTCCCCCGCCCCATACTTAGAATATACAGTGTCCCTACTGTATACAACAACATAAAAAACAGAGGTAAAGGAAGGAACTCACCGAATAACGCTCTGTAGAGTCAAAATAGGGCCGTCGTGTAACTGAGGTAGTCGACGTCGAGTAGATCTCCTCGACGTCGAGTACAGATCCTGCGTCGAGTGAAAGTCTAAAGTCAAGGAAGCCTAACCGGTGGTCGACGTCGAGTGGCATACTCGACGTCGAATAGAACTGTGTGCTCGATCCTCTTCGTGGTCGATCTCGACTGGCCTAGTCGATTTTGACTGTTCTGTCAGGGACTTCTCCTTCCTCTCTTTGCGATACTTTATGCTTCTCGACCTGAAAAATTGTTAGCTTTTGCACGAAGACAAGACTTTCCATATTAAGTGTTCAAAACTAAAAACAAAAACAAACAAAACCAAAACCAAAAGTTTCAAAGACCCGAAATTTAAAAGTTTTATGTACATGCTCTAGATTTTAGAGCCGCTAGGCCGACTTATCTGGTTGCTCTTTAAGAACCCTCAATGTAGGGCCCTCTTGTGCTTGGCCCTTCTCCTGGATAATCTAGGTCCTGATGGTAGTATGTAAGCTCTGATGTTAAGTTGTTGATTGCATAGTCTCCCTTGCCTTTCTTCTTTTTCTTTCTAGACCTTATTCTGCGCAGGTTAGCTCTCCACGGGGCCTTATCTCCTCTAAAATCATTTACATTTTTATTAATAGACTGAGGAGGAGTAGAAATCATACCTGAACCTAGCTTTTCGTTCCCGAAACAGAAATCTTCGGGCTTAGGGTTGGTCGACGTTGAGTAGATCTGGTCGACATCGAGTACAAGGACCCCATACTTAGGCTCTTTGCAAGTCAGGTGCTCAACAGAGGAAGTCGGCTTCGAGTGTGCATGGTCGATGTCGAGTACGGTGGTCGACGTCGAGTAGCTTTCTAGTGTGTTTTCCTCCGTTGTTTGCTTGATCCCGTGGTTGCTGATGCTCTTCACCTCCAGCCATGGAACTTCCTCTTTTGCAGGGCCAAAAGAGAAATCTTAAACTTCATTACCTATCGTGAAGGTGAGCAATCGCTGCTTTACGCTGATTTTAGCATCTGTAGTAGCTAGGAATGGTCTACCAAGACTAATAGGGCTAGTAGGATCTTCAACACAATCTATAATAAGGGAATCAGCGGGGATATAGAACTTACCAACCTGGACAGGGACATTATCGACCATACCTGTAGGGATGACCACTGTATTGTTTGCCATGTATAGCTTGGCATCCACAGGCTCTATTGACCATATCTTCACCTTTTACCAGATTAATAAGAGCATGATACTCACGCTTGCTCCTAAATCACACAAGGCTTCATATTTATATTGTCCAAATCCCACAGTAATAGAAAACTTACCAGGGTCAGGTCTCTTCTCAGGGAAGTCCATCATTTTGCATTCGCTGGCGATTTCTGAGATAGAACGCTTGTTGCTAAGGATTTCCTTGAGGAACTTGACATATGCAGGCATTTCTTGAAGAGCTTCTATAAAAGGAATTGAAACATTTAAATCTTGAAGCATCTTAACAAAACGTTTAAACCTACTTGCAGTGGGATCTTTCAGCGCCTTGGAAGGGAAAGGCAGTGTCTTTTTCTGCTTTGGTGCCAGAACAGATGTCGGAGGTGCTGCTGAGTCCTTGACGTCGACTGGGATATCCTCCACGTCGACTAGGTTGTCCTCGACTTCGACTACAGGAGTCGACTTCGAGTTCTGTTGTCGCGCAGAAGATTCCTCGATGTCCTGTGGCTAATCGACTTCGGGTGAATCTACTCGACGTCGAGTAGACTGGTCGATGTCGACTACGTTCTGCTCAATGTCTAGTAGATTCTCAGCTTTGTCTTTCTTCTTTCCGACCTCTAGCTCATGTAACTGGTGCCCGCTCCTAAGGTTTATAGCTGCGACGTGTCCGGTCTTCCCCTGGGGATTTGGTTCTGTATGCCTAGGGAGTTTCCCGGTCGGTCGTGGAATCTGTGCCGCGAGTTGACCCAATTGGTTCTCAATGTTTTTCTTCCCGATGTCCATTTCTCCAAATCTTGTGTTAAGGTTTTGGAGTTGATGGTTGATGGTGCCATTTGCTTGCTTGCTTTCTGCTTGATTCCGGCGCATCTCATTGAGGATCATCTGTAGATCATCCTTCCGATGATCTCTCTCTGGATGTCCTAGAGCTCTGTATGGTGGGGGGTTCCTAGGGGCACCTTGGTTCCATTGTTGTTGTTGAAACCTTTGGTCCTCCATATAGCAATTGGTACCCCCTGCGTAAGCTACCTTCTTGTGGGTTTCCACCATCCTGACTTGCTTTGTATGTGGGCACTCTGTAGTGGTGTGCCGCTGTGAGCCACATTCGATGTAAGGTTGGTTGACAGAGAGGTACTTGACTTGCTTGAGGAGCTTGCGATTCTGATCTCTGTAGTACTGCTCCTTGACATCCGGATCAATCACCTTAGGAGGCTCATAGAGAGGCATGGATGGGGCTGGCCTTGCATAGTTGTTCTCGTCATAGTTTGTCGGAGCCCCATACTTATTGTCAAAGTTGGTGAGCTTTTCGAGAGTAGCCCATGCATCAGCTGGTGGCATCGTCAGATACTCATACTGAGTATATTGGTTGATCCTATCCTTAGCGACCAGATCAAGAGAATTGTAGAAGATCTCCTGAATGACATATGATGGCTGCCCATGTGTAGGGCAGGATCGCAGTAGATCCTTGTATCGATCTCATGCTTTTGCTAGCGGCTCCCCAGGCTTTTGCTTGAAAGCTGTAATCTTCTGGCGGAGGAGCGTTGTCTTGGCAGGAGGAAAGAATTTATTAAGAAATACCTGCCTTACCTCAGCCCATATTGTGAGGGATCGTGGAGTCAGTCCTTCAAGCCACTTCAATGCTGGACCGGCAAGAGACCAACGAAAAGCTTTCATCTTGACATATTCCAGAGTTGTACCTTCAACAAGAGTATGGCACATATCAGAAAAATTGGTAATATGTTCAAGAGGGCATTCATTAAATCTTCCATAAAAGGCATTATTTTTAATCTCAATAAGGAAGTTAGTGCGAATCTCAAAATTATTTTCAGGGATTAGAATAGCATATTCAGGCACGACAAGAGTCGGGTGCATGTAATCCTCGGCAGTGGTAGGGAATTGGGCAAGGTCAGCCTCCGCCTGCCTCCTCGGTTCTGCTTCATGCTCAGTGCGTGCTCTCTCAGCGGTGAGAGCAGTATTTTTGGCTTCTATCTCCGCTTGAAGCCTCTCTATCAGTTGTGCTTGTGTTTCTGCGGACACCATGGCTCTTTTCAATTTAGCGTGGACATGTATAAGGCGTTCTGGATCGTCTAAGGTGTCAAACTCAGGTTGTTGACCAAAACGGCGCATACACTACAAAATCAAAACTTAAAGGAAAACGTGAGATCTAACTACCTAAGGCGCGAATGATTGTTTCCCCGGCAACGACGTCAATTTGTTGTAGGAGGAAATCGAGTTCAAAAAATAATAAAATAGATCGAACCGGATTATGCCCATCCAAATAATTACAAGACTCCCTCCCGATGTAGCAACAGGAAGTCAGGATCGATCCTCGAGGAAGCAGATCAGCGATCCTAGGCAGCAGGTGAATCTCACGAACGGTGATCGACCACAGGAGTACTCGACCTCGACTAGGTGGTAGTCGACAGGGGTCAGTACAGCCGATTTCGAGCAACAGAAGACGCTGGGTGGTGGTCGACGTCGACAAGCCCTACTCGACGTCGAGTAGGTTGGTCGTAGTCGTGTAACTGGTCGAGTACTGCAGAGACACAAGCAACAGCGATCTTGCTCGATCGAAGGTCAGTAGTCGATGTTGACTAGGGTCTAGTCGAAGTCGAGCAGAAACAATAACTAAACAAATACAAATCTCGAACTTTAAACAATGTATGAAAAATACTTCCAAGATCGGGGTTTGCAACAACGATAACCAAACATGCATAAGGCAAGATAAAGAAGAATAAACATGCAATCACATCGAAGGATCAAGTTTTCGTGTTTTATGCCATATTTCTGTACACATTTTAGCTCCTTATTCTAAGTACTTTGCATATTTCGGGTTGGGAATATGTCGAATTTTTGTAGTATATGCTTATTTGTCAAAAATAGAGGTCTACACAGTTTTGGTTTAATATTGAAGAATTTGGAGTCATTCCGGGACGAAACCAAAGGACGGGATTCTACTCGACTTCGACTAGGCCTTACTCGAAGTCGACTACAGCTGAAGCAGACTTGATCGAGGGTGTAAGAGGAAGACAACTCGAGCACGAGCCGTACTCGACGCCGAGTACACTTTACTCGAGGTCGACTAGAACTGGGCGGTTACCCGAGCTCGACGAGGAGAAGCACTCGACAAGCTGAAGATTACTCGAAGTCGAGTACAAGCTACTTGAAATCGACCAGGCTTTACTCGAAGTCGACTACGCAATTTTGGGCCGTGAGTCTGTTGGGCCACTCCGAGCACATGTGGACAACTTGGGCACGAAGCAAGGCTGGATCCATCATGTTCTATCAAGATCCATCAACATAAGGAAGAAGGCCATGACCGATTAGAAGGGATTGAACTAGATTTAGCCAAGTAATATAGTTTGTAGAAGAGAGTTTGATGGTATTTTGAAAGTTGATAATTTGGAAGGGTTTTGACGGTTCGTCCGGATTCGGAATCTGGTCGGAGGTAAGATGAGCCATTGTTAACAAACGAGAGGAAGGAGGGATAAGAATCGAGGATCAATAGACTCTAATACCATATTAACTCACAAATCATTATTTGAAATATCTTGAAAGTGGATATAAACTATATGAGAAAGTGGAGTAAGGAGTTGGAGATAATCTCTCAACTACCTTTTGACCAAATCAAATTACATAAGATAAGAATTAATAAAATCTAAAAATATAAATAACAAGCTTAAATAAACTATTCCTTAATAGCGGTATGATTATTTTTTTTGAAATCACAGTGGTATGAAAATTTGTGTAGCCCTAAAACTCATCATTTACTTGAGCAATGAGTGGGTAAAAATTTGTTTTACTTAGCAAAAATTGCTTGAAGTGTTACTTGCATTTGGATCCAGCGTTTGCTAATTTGGGGGCCGATGCTCATCCGATCTGTTCATATCGAATCCAAACTTCTTCTTTTTTCATTTATAGGGTATTTCCAGCTCTAGGCGCGGGTATAGTATTTCTGAGTTCAGTGTATTTGTTTGCGACCGGGGACAAACTCTAATTTCGGCTTCAAGAATCAAGACTCAAGAAGTCATAGTTTCTCTAACTGCGCCGAGACCGACAATGGCGGATAATCGGCCGATCAATGTAGTTGAGATTGATGATAGCGGCGACGAAGACGATAGGGTTCTTGCAACCAAACCTAGTAATCGTTCGTCCAGCAATTTGCCATCTTCGCAGAAGCTGGAAGTTCGTAGTTTCTGGAAAGCCGGAGCTTTTGATGTTGGTCCCGCAAAATTCGATCCCGCAGAAGGTATATACTTCGTATTCAACCGTCTCTACTTCTTTGTGCTGCTTCGGAAGAATTTTGCAAATTCCTTTTCGATCAATCCTGCAGGTGAACTGGAGCATGCACGAGTACATCCGAAGTTTCTTCATTCGAATGCAACTTCTCACAAGTGGGCTTTCGGAGGTAGATTTCTTTCAAACCTTGTAGTTTAATCACGTTAGGTGCTGTCTGTGTTGCAATTTGAGCTGAGATATGCGGATTTGCAGTTTATAGGGTTTATGCGAATATCAGTGTTTGGCCTATGTTGCCTGGCTCACATTTTGTGGTTCTTGATGTTTTACTTCTACAGCCATTGCTGAACTCTTGGATAATGCTATTGATGAGGTCAGTGTTCATACTTGTGAACTGCCTTGCTTTTGTGATGTAATTTTCCATTCCAATCAATGTTGTCTTCTAGCTAATGGGAATATTTGTCCAAATTAGGGAGATGGTATAGTCATTGCTAAAATCCTTTGAAGATAATACTATTTTCCATTTGATTTGTTAAGTGCTTTGAGTTTTTCGCCCATTTAAAGACCTTGAAGAGAAAAAATGACTACTGTCCCATGAGTGGGTCATTGTGCAAGCTTTTTAGGATAATGTAAATGGGTTTAGTTTGCAGATATGTTTAATTTCTCTGGAATACGATTTCACCTAACAAATACTCCGTTCTAAGAAAGAGCAGAAGAGCAGATCAATTCCTGGATCTGAATGTGTAATGTGTTTTTCTTCATTGTAAGCCTGTCTTGTTTGGTGATAGGTTAAGTTTTCAGTCACATGAGGGATATGTTTACAATAACTTTATTAAGTTTATTTTATTTTTATTTTTTCTCGTCTCTCAAGTTTCTTTGAAATTGGGGCAACACAAATGATGATGCTATATCGTTTGAATGCTGCATCCAACAGTAATACTGGATGTTATTGCTTACACGCGTCGACAGACTAAACTACATTTTAATTTCTGATTTTCATTCAAACTTGCCTGTTTTCCTCATCTGCCTCTTTTCTCTCTGTCTTCTTCCTCTTCAGGTACCTAATGGGGCTACTTTCATAAAGGTGGACAAAATTCTTAACAGAAGGGATAATTGTCCTGCATTGCTTCTTCTAGGTGGGTTGTTTTTCAGTTTTGTTTCTATTACTGATACCATACCATTATCATTGAATGAAAAAGATGTTATATTTTTTACCACCCAGAAGTTTTTTTACCCTTCTTTTAGTTATTCAAAACCCATAACATTAGGAGTTTTTTTCTAATCACCCACCTCCCATGAAGCCAAATCAAATGGCTATAAGGAAAGACTGGAAAACTATGAATTCATTGTTAATTGTTATAATAGCAACCCTATTTTTTCTTTTTATCACTTTACCACAAACTATCTTTCCCAATCTTTCAATATAACCAACCACATATGACTCATATTATTCTTCATTTTGTCAACATACTATTGTTTCCTTTTTCAACATTGTTTCACTTGGTCGTAGGTAGAAAATGATATCTGTTATTGGATGGGTTTGTGAAAATTTTAAACAAATGAATTGTGAAATGAAACCATCCATATTAGAAGGCTGTTATACAAAGAAAATCCCAAAATAATCCTTTATATTTTTGCACAGTGAAATGTTCATTGTCTAGAATTGAATGTTGCGTAGTCTAGATATCTATATTCAAAATATTTTACACAGATGATGGTGGAGGAATGGATCCGGATGGTCTAAGAAAATGTATGAGCCTTGGATACTCTTCAAAGCAAGCAAATACAACAATTGGCCAATGTGAGTGTGCTTCAAGCTTCTTATGTCTTATAATCTATGGTCCTGTATTCATTAATTATGTTTTTGATGTTAATGTTTCGTTTGTACTTCCAAGAATTTATTTTCATCATTGTGTTTTAACAACGTCCGTAGAGATATTGGAGCTTATTTCTCTCATTACTATCAAAGAATATTAATATCTTTTTCTTGTTTTCTTTCTCTTGGTATCTTAACCTATGTTGAGTTCAGATGGCAATGGCTTTAAGACAAGTACTATGCGGCTTGGTGCTGATGTGATTGTTTTCAGCCGCTCAACTCGCTCCGGGTAATAATGTCTTTCGTGTATGCAAATGTTGTATGTATTTTCTCCATCTCGCCTGCAAGTATGATGGTTCTACAAGCTTAGACTTATTTGTCTATTATTCATAGCAATCTACTATATGGAGGTGGTTATATCTTCATTCTTATCAGATCTAAGGGTTTGTAAATTCCACGATTTTTAGGAGCATTTCTCTTGCTAGGGATATTATACAATGGAGTGAATTTCTAATTAAGAGGTCAACATCCTTGAGCGTGTGAACTTTCCCATCGTTCAACATTTTCCCTCATTGAACTTTTGTACATAATGTGATAATTAAATAATATAGTAGAGGTTCATCATTTGATGTTGTATTTGTATTTGTATGGGAGTGCTTTTTGAATTATGTGTAGTTCACATGCATCTACGGGAAGAAATCAACGAATGTTCTTGTAGGCTCTAGTCTGATAGAGAAGGGCTTAGGATTGCAAATGAGCCAAGCTAAACTCTGGGTTAAAGGGTTTTGGCTGTGTTTGTGTAAGTTTATGAATCTGCATAAGTGTCTAACTCAGGAAAATCAGTGTCTTGCTGAAGCTCCATTAACCACTTGGGCCTTTGTTTCACTTTTAAGATGGAGTTGAACAAACTGAATCATCAAATTGAAGCTTCTGGCATCAAAACATTCACCTTCAGTTATTTTTTTATTTTTTTGGGGTGTGTGTTTGTTGGGGGGGGGGGGGGAGGAATAAGTCTGGGTGTCATTCTCTTGGTCTAGGGCATTTGAATTGGCCATTGGTTTGGTCTGTATGGTATGTAAAGGTGTTTATGAACCTATAAGTAAATTTTTGTCCAACAATATATGGGCTTTTAGCCTTCTGCACAAGTTTTAATAAAACAATTTGGTTTTAAAAAAACATCATCATTGCATAACTTTTTCATAAACTTTATTATTTTTAAACACCCACATTTTAACCAATCAAATTATTTTAAAAAGTCAACAACACACAAACCAATACAAATCATTACAACTTCCTACCTAGAAAACATAAAAGCTCATCTATTGTTGGACAAAAATTTACCTCTAAAAACTCATGTATTATTGGATGGAGGGAGTATAACATATGATGTGTGTAAATTAAATATGAGTCTAAATGTTCTTATTTTTACATTTCCAGTAAAGCAACACAAAGTATTGGCCTTCTCTCCTACACATTCTTGCGGAAAACAGGTCAAGATGATGTGATTATACCGATGGTAATTCTTTGTGCTCTATTTCTCTTTTTTTATTTTTAAATAAAAAGTATCGTTTAGTTTAAATTTGCACATGGCAGGTTGATTTTGACATCTCTAGTAACTGGGCAGAGCCAATTGTCTACAGCTCACATGATGATTGGTCTACAAATTTAAACACCATCCTTGAATGGTCCCCATTTGCTTTGAAGGAAGAACTCATGATGCAGGTTAGATTTATTCAGGTTTATTGAATATCTTCAAGTTTGTTGATTGATTTATGGTTTACATCCATTTTGGTATATTTAAAATACCACCTTTGGACAATTTATTATTTAAAAAAAGTAGTTTACTGTTTTGGTGTGAAAAAAGTTCCAACTAAGCAACATCCATGTAGGTCCATTTTTCACGGAAAATCAAACTTTGTTCATTAGGTGCCCCATAGAAACCTTTCATGCAAAAAATTCCCACATTATCTTTTTTTAAATCCTTTTTCTTTCATAATGATCCCACCATTAATTAATACTCATTAGAAATATCTCTCTCTATTCGCGTATGTGTCATATTTTGATCTTGGTCCCGTATTTTTTAGCCACATCAATTTATGATCTCGCATCTTTTATCTAGGTGAACCAATGGTCCCACCTATTTTTATCTACTTGTAATCCCCTATGATCACCTTAATTGATAATTACATATAATTATTCGTAATTTAAATCAATAATGGGTAATTTAATCGTTTACAACATTTTAAAGGATTTCATTTTATAACCTTTAACCTTAACCCTAATTGGCTAATGGATCCCACCAACTCACATCTAGAACAAGAATAAACATAATTTATAAATCAAAATTCCATACTAATTTAAAAGATCAAATTTTATCCGTTTATATTTTATAGGATAAAATTTCAACTTATAACCTATAAACTCAACTCTAACTAGCTAATTAATACCACGGACTAAAATCTAGAACAAGTTAGAGTAAACATAATTTATTAACAAAAATTCCGTAATAATTCAAAAGAGTCCAAAATTTAATAAAAATAAAAATATTTATCCTTAAATTAGGTATCTTATGGAATAGACCCTGAAATTAGCTTTCTTATGTACTCCCTGTGATTCTATTTACATAAAAATTTAACGGTTTGTCATTTCAACAAAGCATTTATTTATCTTGATTGATTTACCTATGAAATATGTGCATGGTATATTGATTTTAATCGAATTTTATCTTGTTTTAGTTTATGGTTATTTCAAATATCCTTGAAAAGATTTAAACGTACATGATTGATATAATAAAGGGAAAACTAATTAACATACCACACATTTGGGGTATGATAAAAATATATCCTCAACTTTAAAATGTAATAAAAATATCACGACCTTCGAGGGTGGTGGTAATATGTTATACTGTTTTCTCACGGGTAAAAAATGCTAACAAGAACAAAACTAAACCAACAACAACAACAATGAAGAGGGAAAAAAAAACTTACCCACCCAAATCTGTGAACGAATCAAAGGGGAAGAAGATGTGAGAGAGACAGTTTAAGATAGTCCACCACGAGGGAGGAAGACGGACATTGAAGAGGAATCATGAGCTACATGGAAGACCCGGAAGGCAATTCAAGAGGCGACGACGGTCCACGGAAGAAGATATGAGGGAGAAAAAGGCGTTGAGTATGAACTCGATCCAACTCTTTATTTTTTTCCTAAGGACACTGTTCAAGAAAACCCTTGTAAAAATATGCGTAGGCTGCCTTGTCAGCAATTTTGACTCGTGAAAAAAACTTGTGGTAATATATTACCACTACCCGCAAAGGTCGGCATATTTTTATTACATTTGAAAGTTGAGGATATATTTTTACCATACCCCCAAAGGTGGGGGTATTTTAATTAGTTTTCCTTATAATAAAATACTCCCTTTGTCTCTAAATTTATGTCGTTTTAGGTTTTTATTCTTTATCAAAATAGATGTCATTTTAGTTTTTTTAGGTAGGAGATAGTAAAACCATTCCGGAATGGCTCACCGGAAAAGACTTGTGGGTGGTACTCATAGGTCCCCGGTTCGAACCCCGGAATGACCGCTCTTTATTTATCAATTCAAAGGTAGGGGATAGTAATGATTTGTATCGATTTGTGTGCTGTAGACTTTTTTAAAAGATTTTGATTAGTTAAAAAGTTTAGTGGGTATTAAAAAACAATAAAATTTATGAAAAAGTTATTGGAATGATGATGTTGATTAGAGGAGTGAGTGTTTTTATTAAAACTTGTGCAAAATCTTAAAATGACTTAAATTTTGAGACAAAGGGAGTATAATTTATTAAGAAACTCTACTAGAGTGCGGGATAATAAGACTAGTTAAATATATTGCTAACATGACCCACTATTAATCAATATTTACTAATTTAAATAACGATTAATTATTTTAATATAATCCAATTTCTTATTTTTATTATTTATAATTAAGAAGAGTATACGAACTTATAAATGATGCCTATGCATTTATCGTTCTATATAATCCCTCTTAATCACGATTCATGATGTTTTAGAATTTTGCGCACTTATTAAGACAACTAAATGCATATTTTCTTTCATTTTTTTAAGGGTAAATTACACACAACCACCCATAAATTATGTTGGTTTCACTTTCACATAACCACCCATAAAATTATAAATTACAGAAAACCACCCATAAATTTGGTATGTTTTCAAAAGACCACCCATTTGTTAAAGGTCCATTTGTTTTATTTGTAAAGATGAAAATGCCCCCATATTTTAGTTTTTTAAAAGTAATAATTTAGGGGTTTTTTAAGTACTCCATTTGTACTAGTCTATTTCCGCACGTTTTTTTAAGATGCTAAAAACTATATAATTTTATACTAGTCTATTTACGCACGTTTTTTTAAGATGCTAAAAACTATGTAAAGATGAAAATGCCCCCGCATGTCGTTTACTATTTACGCACGTTTTTTTAAGATGCTAAAAACTATATAAAATATTTATTTTTTAATAAATTTTTTATAATAATTTTATACTAGTCTATTTCCCATGCTATGCAAGGATTTAAGGGTTTTTTAAAATTATTTTTTGTAATATTCCTTCTCATATATGGGTATAAAAGAAAAATCATTTTTATAAAAATCGAGCCTCCCTTTTAAGCAACAATTGAGAAAGACCTCAGTTAAACATCCTTTATGTTAATCTGGATTTATCTTAGAGCTTATTCACATCTTATTCAACATTGCAAATCTAGACATTTATATATTTTTACAATGCTTAATTTCCTTACGTTTTTCAAGGTGAAATGTCAAATTAAAGTAAAATATATACAATTGCTTTACATTTAAAAAAGTTTGAATTAGGGGTATTTTAAGCTTTTCAAACAAAACAAATTGAGGTTTAATGGACGGGCGGCCATTTGAAAATAAATCTAATTTATGGGTGGTTTCTGTAATTTATAAATTTATGGGTGGTTATGTGAAAACTAGCCTAATTTATGGATGGTTATGTGTAATTTACTCTTTTTTTTAATGATAATTGATTTGTAAAAAAGGTTTGAATTGTTGAGTGGGGATAGAGGATGAGAAGAGTTGGGGTTTCCTTGATAATGTAAATTGTGTAAAATTGGAACTTACGATAATCATTGAGGATTCAAAAGGCTAAAATGACATATTTTAATACAAGCACAATGAACTAAAATGTCATGAAATGTGAGAGACTATATTATGTGTGTGTACGTACATGTATATTAACATTTGAGAAAAATACTAACAAGTTATAGTACAATTACAGGCATTGTGCCCTAACAGTTAAGCATGAAATAATAGAGTAAAAGAATTAATAAAATTTGTTGTAACAAGCTTGTCCTTTATTATTGGCAGTATAACATAGTATTATTAAAAATCAGTCTATTAGAATGATTTCACTATACAATATGGCATTATGCATGCAAAAATGACTGCATGTGTATTTCATTCTTTCTTCAATTATTATTGTGACTATTTTTTTTTTTGGGAAATTCCATGTAGTGGCCACAAAATTTAACAAATTCCGCGTGGTATACAAAGTTTTGAAAAATTCTTCGTGGTGCCTACGAAGTTTTGTAAAAGTCCACATGGTGCCCACGGGGTTTTTCAAAAGTTTATGTGATAATAATAATAGGTTTTAATATTGAAAAATTGAGATTAAAAATGATATTATTGTACATTATAATTTGGAAAACACTTAACAAGATTGTGTATTAGTTTGAATCTTTTTAAAAACTAATTTTTTATATACATTTTCTTACCTTAACCAAAAATTTTTCTCAAAAATCTTACGTATTTATTTTTTATTTGTTCTTAATATTTAGATTTTATTTATAAGGAAATGAGGAAAAAATTATAAGAACTAGGTAGTAATATTACCCATTTACAATGAACCAATATTAATAGAAAATTTAAAAATCACAAGAAGATATACACGTACACTTTTTCACATTAAACCAAATTTCATATTAGATAATTTGTAATACACAATTAAAAGTTTCACATTTTAATCGAGTATTAAAAATAGGAAAATAGTATGGCACCATGTTCTTAATTTTTATAAAATTTGATAAGTAAATAATTTGCTCTAAAATACAATTTATAAAATTAAATTGTTTAAATTTAGTTTTTACAAAAAATTGAATTTTGAGAATTTATGATGTCACATCACGTTATTAAATTCTTCAACCCCGGTTACTAAGTCAAAAAATTCACCGAAAAATTGTTTCATATGAAAGTTAGATTAATGGGGAAAAGTGTCTATATCTTCTTGTAATTTTAAAATTTTGTATCAATCTTGTAAAATGGAGAGAGGTCCTGGAGTCTCAAGGTTTCAAGTTGAGGAGAACTAAAGACTGAATATGTTGAGTTCCGTTTTGGAGAGCGCAGAGACCCGGAGACTGATGTTTATTTGGGGGATATTCTCGTACCTAGGAAAGAGTTCTTTAAATACTTAGGATCATTCGTTCAAAGCGATGGAAGTATTGATATGGATATAGAACATCGAATTCAGGTGGGGTGGCTAACTTGAGAAGAGTGTCGGCGGTGCTATGTGACAAGAACATCCCAACTGAAAGGGAAGTTCTATATGGTGGTTGTTAGGCCAACTCTTTTGTCTGCCTCTAAGTGCTGGCCTATTACGAATGCCTATTTCGAAAGCCCAAGAATAGAAGGTGGTAGTAGCTCAGATGAGAATGTTACGTTGGATGAGTGGGCTTACGAGACTAGACAGAATGAGAAATGTTGACATTAGGAGCAAGGTAGGCGTTGCGTGCATTGTGGACAAACTGAGGGAGTCCAAACTGCGTTGGTTTGGACACGTTCGTAAGAGACCTTTATCGACTCGAGTTCGTAGATGTGAGAACTTGGATCTTGGAGTCAGCCGCATGGGGAGAGGTAGATCTAAGAAGAGCTGGATGGAGGTCATCCGTCGTGACCTTCATCTTCTGAATCTTTCAGAAGATGTGGCTTTAGATAGGGACTAGTGGAGGAGGTGTATGCGAGCTGCCGATGTCTAGTATTTGAGGCTATGTTGCTGTGTCCTTGTGTCTTGGCCTCCTTTTTAGATTCTTTACCGTCCTTATACTTTCAGTAGCCTTGTGGTCCTTGCTCCGTGTTGTTATGGGTCTTTCGGAAGCACTCTCTCGACCTGATCAGGGTATTTTGCGTCCCCCAGACCACGCTTAATCGCGGGATTTACTGGGTGGTTGTTGTATCAATTTTTTTCAATGGTGAGTGGGTAATACTCTGTAGTTCTTTTTTTTCCTCTTATTTCCTTATAAATAAAAACTAAATATTGAGAACAAATAAAAATTAAAGACATAAGATTTTTGAGAAAAAAAATTGGTTCGTTTATCTCCAAGAAAATTTATATAAAAAACTAGTTCTAAAAAAAGATTCAAAACAATACCCAATCTTGTAGAGTGTTTTTCCAAATTATAATGTACAATAACATAATTTTTAATCTCAATTTTTCAATATTAAAACCCATTATTGTTATCACATAAACTTTTGAAAAACCTCGTGGGCACCATGTGGACTTTTTACAAAACTTCGTGGGCACTACGCGGAATTTTTCAAAACTTTGTATATTATGTGGAATTTGTAAAAGTTCGTAGGCACCACGCGGAATTTCCCTTTTTAAGTTCAATGCATATGTTTTTAATATCATCATAATATTTTAGAAAAATCTTGTGTATATGAAACGGGGCCTACACTAGTTAAAATTAAACTCTAAACTTGTTTAAAATCAAAGGATAAGATTTGATTTGGTTTGGGATAAAACTTAGATCAAACTGAGTTTGGAAATGTGTATAAAATGTTATGTCAAGAGGATTAAATGTGTGTTTGAGGGTTTTTCATCTTATACTGCTTTATTTTTGGGATTTGGAAATAAATGGCTTGCTTATAATCTGGTTTCATATAAAGACTTCTTGATTGCTAAATTTCTTTAAGCTGCTTAGTTTGTTGTTTTTTTTTTCAAAATATTATTTCAAATCAATGTTCCTTGTGTTATGTTATGGTGATCCTGGTGTTGCCAATTTTTTTTTTTTTAAAGTTTTTGTTTCATTTGTGGGTGTATGCTATCTTGAACCTGTGAATTTTGGTTTCTTCTGCTAGAAAATGAGCATAGACAGTATGTTAAGATTGGTGAAGTTTCTTGGAATATTTTTGTGGAATACACGAAGACATTAATTGGACAGCAGTTTAAGTGTCATCTTTGATGTACATCTGAAATCTTCCATCGGTTTTTGTTCAATGGGTAAATTTGAAGGAGATGAAAAGCCATTTACCAGGATTTAAGGTGCCTTGTCCTGATTTGAATTGTTATTGGTTCCTGTGTCAGACATGACATCCAGTTTTCTTATAAGGAAATAGATCAAGTGGATGAGTTGATGTGAAATGAAATTGCTATTTTTTGTTGTTTTTTGTAAGATTTATTTTATCTCACATAATGTTTTGGGTATGACCAGTTTGATGACATTGGCTCCCATGGAACAAAAATAATAATATTCAACCTTTGGCTGAATGATGAAGGAATTTATGAACTGAGTTTTGACGATGATGATGAGGTATGTTGCTCCGTTCATGTTATTTACCAGAAGTTTGTTTATACCCAACTACTGCTGCTGTTACTTTGCAATTTCGTAAAATCAAGGAACATGGAAACTTGTGTTTTGCAATTACGATGTTGCATGTGTAACATCGTAATTTTTAATGATGGTCTAATTCTTGGATTAATCATTAGTCTTGGTATTCCAATTGCTTTACGATGTAGGACATAAGATTGAGAGATGAAGCCAGTTGTGGAAACTTGTTAAAAATAACCAAACAGACAGAGCAACTGCGATCTCACATCTCATATCGAATCCGCTTTTCATTGAGGGTGAGTGGGTGACTATCCTTGAACTTTTCTACTTCCTTTATTGCATCTATATAGTTACTTTCAACACTGTTCCGAGTTGAGTGGATATGTATTTCTTCTCATTTTTAATGGTTATAACTTAGAGAATGAGTTGATCTTTATATTCTGTGCAGGCTTATGCTTCCATATTGTACTTGAGGCCATTCAAGAACTTTCAGATTATATTGAGGGGAAAACCTGTCAAACAATTTAACATTGCTGATGATCTGATTCATAAACAGACTTTGACCTACAAGCCACAACTAGCTTTGTCCTCTCGAGAGGTAAGTTACTGTTGATGATAAAGGGGTATCCCTTCTCTGTGTTGACCCTGCAGCCAGCCCGTTGGCCTCTATTTCATGTTCATCCCTTGCGGAGAGAGGATTAACTGCACGGCCATACTGCTTTTTGGTATATTTTATAATGTCTGTTGACTCTATAAATTCTACAATTGGGGATCACCCTCCCTTCCCCATAGATTTGGAAAAAATCAGTTGTATTAGGGGTAAGAGTTGACTTCTGAACAAGCTCTTGATAAAAACTGTCACATTACTTGTATTTCAATCCTGGTTGTGGAATCATCTCAGAGTTCCCTCCTGCTAAATGGGATGGGCTATGTTGATCCTCTGCTAGCTGTCTGCATTGAGTTCTATTCTTCTTCTTCTTTGTGCAAGATGTTTCTAATTATATGCATATCTTTAATTTATAGGTTTCAGTGACAACAACTATTGGGTTTGTAAAAGAAGCTCCTAAGCTTGCAGTTAGTGGCTTCAACGTCTATCACAAGAACCGCCTTATACGGGTATTCCTTAATGGTCAACCAATTACTATTATCCATAGAGAGATACAATTGCATTTTTATTATGTCTTTATATTTCCTCAGAGACAGTGTCTGAAATAGCTAGAGGCAAAGGCGACCGCCTTTCCATAAATATGGAAAAAATACTTTAAACTTTTGTTACTTTCAAGTTTAATAGTATAAATATTTTCATGATAAAATATAAACAAATTGAAAACCTAATATTATAATAAAATCAAGCCTAAAGCATCATAGATACTAAATACAAGTCTAAAACATAGGAGATTAAAGAGAAGAAGAATTCGAGTGGAATGGGGTGGACTGGTGGATGGTTAGGAAGTGGGTCAAACGAAATCATCAAGGTCCTCTGTGTCCTCTTCTTCCTCAATGTCGAGACAAGGAACGAAGCCCCATCACGTTCATCGACAGACTTGTATCCTTCGTCATCCTCTTCTTCTTGTGATCTCAGATGCTGAGTATGTGAGCTACTACTACTTGTTACACCTTGCCCTACTTTCGACCTTTTCTTGATCGTAGATTAAATCTATGTTCGTTCACACCGGAAGCACTGGCAATCTGCCCCCAAGTAAATCTTCATGCAACTCCAAAAAGGGAGAAGGATAGAAAATGGAGAGACCTACAATGGTAGGTGTGGGTGAAGAAGGGTGGAATCAAATGTGTAGGAGGAATATAGGAGGGCTGAACAGATTTATTAAAAAAGGTAAAGGATAAACAATGAAATATAGAAAATAAAATCTTCAATTTTGTTTAAATATATTTTCCAAAACTAAAAAAATATGAAAAGATCTTATAGTTAAAATAAAATGGAAGGTTATTGATCTTCATAAATCAATGAAATTAGAATTTTACATAAAAAAAGAAAAGCAGTGAATAGCGCGCCTTACGCCTATGGCTGCCTTTCCACTTTAGAGGCGCATTGGTCAAGGCAGGCGCATCAGAGGTTGCTATAACACGCTATGGCAACACTATTTTAAACACTGCTCGGAGATATATACTAGGTAGGATGAATCATATATTTTTTATTTATATCCCATAATGGGTCTAGAATAGGTCATAGTTCATTAAAGTTTTATACTCCGGCCAGCTTGTTAGTATAGATGAGCAAAATGTGAAATGAGAAGCTTTCTACACTAGTCAAAGATTTTCTTTCACAAGTGGAAATTGGACTCTATCCTTACTGTGGATTCATTTCTTCATATTTTCCTTCAATCCCTATTCTCTTCCGCTGTTCTAGCCTTTAAATATGCATGGGCTCAGTTCACATCTTTAACGTACACTTTGTACATGGTTTTAGCCTTTCTGGAAAGTCAACGCTGATGGTTCTTCCAAGGGAAATGGTGTTGTTGGTATGCTTCCTGAAAGATTCTGCTTGTAGTTTCTTGCAGTAAATCTATTTTTATAGATAAATTGAATTCTTATGTATCACAGGACTGCTTGAAGCAAACTTTATACAGCCAGCACATGATAAGCAGGATTTTGAGAGATCATCAGTCTTCCTTCGCTTAGAAACAAGACTGAAGCAAATGGTTAATGAATACTGGTATAATCCTTTGACATTTTATTTATTTATTTCATAGTTATTGCTGATGCATAAATGATAAAAAAAAAAATTGAAAAGATTAAACAAAGGGAGGTGTCATGCATCAAGCATCATATAAGAAACGACTTGTCAGACATAGTTTGTTTTTTTACTCCGTTTCCACCATGCGATGCATAGAGTATCACTCTTTCTATCGGAAATAAGAATTTAAATCTTAAACCATCAGATTATAATATGCTGACATCACTTGTCCTTTGTGAAAAGGATCTAGACGTGATGTCTTGTGAATCAAACTTCAATTTCCATCCTTTTCCTGTTCCTGTTAAAGCATAATTCACCAAATCTTATTTTCGTTTCCACAGGAAAAGCAGCTGCCATTTAATAGAATTTCGTGCTAATGGTATCCGCAATCCCCAGTCTCCTTCTATACCTCCAGGTAGGATGCAAAGTCAGTCACATACTCCGTTCTGCCCTGCATGCTTATATCCTTCCATCTAGTATTATGCACTAACCTATTAGATTTTTCAGGTATGATGTGGGAGCATCCAAGAACTGCAGTTACACAAAGTGGGAGCAGTGCTGACATGAGGAATGTACCTACGACCCAGCCAATGACACAGTTTGCTGCTGTGAGTAGTTCCACGTGTGTAAACAGATTAGGTGTTTACGTAATAAACCATTTGAACGTGATTAAAGAGTAATTGAAATTCACTTACAGTTGTGGTGCGAGTATCAGATGCTGATTGGCATGTGTAGGTTTTGAATGTTGTGAAAGCTTTATAAGTGGTCATGATGACATCTCTTGATAATGTTGATAATAGCACGTGGATTGGATAATTGGTGGCTTATTGTTCATGTTTGAAAGTCTACTGCTAGCAATGTTGTACCAAGTTCTTTCCAAATTTCGCTGATAGATTATGATGATTTTCGTTGGTAGCTACTAGCTGTATCATATTTTCTTACCGTGTTGCAATTATGCCAGGATCCTTCTCAAGTATCTCCTCTGCATGTTTCGAACGCTGCATCAGTTGACAACATGTGTGATGAGAACATTCAATTATTTATGAGGTAAACCTTTGATTTTTGAATCCTGTTATCATGCATGCTTGTTAGGAATTCTGACAATGTGACTGAAAAGTCTGCAAATGGGAGGGTGATACTGGTTCTAATTTTTGTTGTTTTTGGGTGCTATATATTTGTAACTTGTACTTGAATTGAGTATGGGCATAAAGGTCAAATCAGCCGCTGCCCGAGAATTTCATGGTTCTTTTGGAAAAATTTTACGTGCTCAAGGGTCGTTCTTTCTATTCGTATGATTTTTCTTTTTACTTGCCTGAGTTCTGTGGTTAGAAAACATTCTATTTCATGGAAAAAAAAGAGTCATGATCATACTGCTCTGAGTAAGCCAACCCAATGCTTTTAAGGAAAGGAATTATAAAGACCTGCAATGGCAAAACCTGCTTTAGTTTTACACTCTTTGTTCATCGTTCCTTGATGCAGGTGCGAGGAATATGCACAGCAGGAGAATGAGTTGAGACAAACGGTTAGTCGGATCTTCTCTCGGATTTTAGCCCATTTTTCTATTCTTCTTTTATCCCATATTCTCACATCTGTTCTGGATTCAAGCAGGTAACCAAGTTAAAAAAGGAGTTGGAGGAGAACAAAAGGAGAAATGAGCAATTGGCAGCATACATTGAGACCCGAAAGAAGCAAAAGTTATTGTTCCACCCAGTGGGGAAGGGTCCGTATTAGGGGTACAGTTCCTTAGTAAAAAGCGAAAGAATAGTCCGCTTTGTATCTACTGCAAGGCTCCACATTAGGGGTACGGTTCCTGTTACTGCTCTTGGAGTTGGATTGGATCGAGCGCACCGGTTTAATCCCTCTACAATCGTGTATCTAACTTGTTCGCTTGCGCTATTTGGATATTAGAACCATCAACTAATCACGCTGAATCTACCTTTTCTGCCCTTTCCTATGTATATATAAGCTTGTAAATTAGATCCAGGTAGGTAAATATTAGAGCTTGGATTAGTTATGAGAGGGGCTGTTTGAAGTTATACCCCTAATTTAGTTCATAGCTCAAATGACGGGGCCATCTTAGGCTTGAATATTGGGTTCAAATAAGACAACCTCCCGCTAGGCAGGGGGTCACGGTCGGTCGGGTGGATGAGCAATGTCTTAACGCACAATAGTTGTGGATGAAAGAGTATATGAACGGGGGAAGAAGTGTTTGATAAGGAAAAGTTTCAGCTAGGCAGTTAAGATCGAGGCCTATACTTCCCGAGTACATTTTGTTGGATCAGGGATTCAGGGTTAAAAGACCTAGGTGGTTCTCGATTTGTATCCCATTAACGTATTGATTAAGGTGTGCAACCTTATCGAGCATCAAATTGACTTCGTAGAATATCTAGCTAATGTTATCGGTTGTGAATGATGTCATGCAGACGATGGAATATGAAATGATAGTTTTCATAGTTTTAATTTCATATGGACAATTCCATAGTCCTTTTAAGACATTAATGACAATAAAAGTGCCACCTTCGATTTCAATTCTGTTAGAACCTAAAGCTTTTGCTATTAAGAAAATTTTGAGTGCAGCTAGAGCTTTTGCTATGTCCACAATTTACTTACCATATTTTTCCTATACAATCATCACACTTTTTCCTTGTTCATATTAGATAATAAGTCCGATTGTGCTCTCCCTTATTTTATTTTATTTTTTGATAAAATCCCATCTAGGGTTTCATCCATTTAATTTTACCACTAAAGAGTTGATCTTGAATTATCTAGAGTTGATATTGAATGTGATGACGTTGTTTTTATTAACTTATTCCTATTGTGTCATATACTTCACCATGTTTTTATGAATCATAATGAGATATATGAAATGTGAATACATGATGTAATTGGAAGGGCAATTCGGTACTTTTACAATTGGTCTTCTCTCATCTCTCGTGTATAAACATAAGGCATCAATTGTACATTGTATTCACTCAATTCAATTGAATCAAGATTCCTTCCAACAAACTCTGTAACAATCATTTCCAAAACCTCCATTGATGAACTAAGATCAAGCTCTCTTGAGCTCGGTTTTGGTTTCTTTGCCGGGTGATCATGCACATTTAGGTAGTGTTAATATAAGCATTTAGATGTGTTTAGGTAGGATAATATGCATGTTAGAGTAGTTTTCATGTTTTCATTATGTTTCAATTAGAGTCGGAATCTACGAGATTTGTGTATGATTTCAGGTGATTGTAAAGAGGTGAAGCTAAGCTCGAGCCAATGTTGGAATATTGGACAAGAATAGAAGAATACAAGAGCCGAGGAGATGAGCTAAAGCATGTAAAGGATTGGAGCTATCCAGGTTGGCGACGCTGCACTAAAACGAGTCGTTCGAAGGCTGTAGTTATCGGATCGGGGCGTACTTATACTTGTTGGAAAGAGGATTCGAAGACCTACAACTTTCGTGTTTACGACTTTTTCAAATTCGACCTTGAAAACAGCGAAATTGGGACGTCAAGATGGCTGCTGAAAGGAACTCGGGTGGAGCAAGAGGAAACTCGGCCGATTTATTTAGTTGGCATGCCCGAGTTTTATGCCGAGTGCGAGACAGAGCTGTTACTTTGATTCATTAATGAAATGTTTTATTTTTATTTTATGATTAATTTCAATTAGGAGGAAAATGAAACGGTGGTTCTGTGATGGACAGGGGGGCTTTTTGTTTTGTTTTTCCCATCGAACAGAATTCGGACATAGCAAGTTGGAGAACTTTGTGATTTTTCGATTATGAACAACTAATCCTCTTTGCTCGGGGAAATTAATCGAAGTTTCAGGTTTTCTATTTCATTGTGAAATTTTTGTTCTTAATACTCATCTTTGAATATTATCAATTCTTTACGCTGATTGTTTAGGGTTTTCGTGAATTTCCGTTAGTCTGATCAACTGATGCCTTTTCATGATAATTTATAGCTAGATATAGGTAATTTCTGGTTGAATTATCTATATTTTTAGTAGCGAAGTATAAATCTATGAAACTGGTTGATTTAGGGATTTGTATAAAGAATTGATTTGCAATTGATGCAATAACTGGTTGTGCGCGTCGATTGTCTTTGTTGATTTCCTTTATTCTTCATCAATTATTGAATTGAATCTTGATAGTTTCAGGATTGTTCGATAATTAGGGTTTTCAGGGTCTGGTTGTCCTGTTAACTGGTTTCGAAAAGGAATTGGATTCAAAAGACCTAGTCTTTCCACAACAAAGTATTCAAGAGGAAGTTATCTTTTCGATATCAATGATCAATGAACAAACCTGATTGCTGAGATTGATTGACCTGAGCTATTCTCTCATATTTATTCACTTAATCTGTTTTACTTTATTGTTTTGTTCACTATTGTTTCTTAGTTAGTTAGTTCAAACCATCAAAATTCCCCCCTTTATTTCGTGTTCTTGTTGACGCAATCTGACTTACATACGAATCATAGACTCTCTGTGGGATCGACCCGTACTTGCCAAACTACATTAGTTAGGTTAGTCGGATTTATTTGATAGGATTTAAAGCGACTGAAAATCCTTCATCACATGGTATCAGAGCGTTCGGTCGATTCGACGCTTAGCACTTGATCAGATTTTGGAGATGGAGACACAGATTGGAGCAGGAAATCCGATTGTTGCAGATCTCGGGAATTAGACGAACATGAACGATCCGTTGAGCTTGTCGAACTCCAATTATCCCGGAGCTTAGTTCGTTGCGAGTTCGTTCAATGGCTCGAACTTTCTGAGCTGGAGTAGAGGAGTCCAGATGGCTCTCTGAGCAAAGTACAAGACGTGCTTCATTGACGGGACTACACAACTGGAAAATGTTGTTGTCGGAGATTTACACAGATGGAAGATATGCGACTTCATGGTCCGGTGCTGGATTTTGAATTCGATGACGCCTAGCATCGCAAAAGGATTCATGTATGCCGAATCCTCGAGAGAACTTTGGCTGGATATCATTGAAAGGTATACCCAGTTAAGGAAGAAATTATGCAATATCGTTCAAGGTACCTTGTCTGTGCTTGAGTATTTTAACAAAATCAAGAAATTGTGGGATGAGATTCTCTGTTTGGAGGGAATTCCACAATGTTCTTGTGGTGCTATCAGTTGATGCACCTGTGATATGAAGAAGAAATTATCAGAAGTTGATAATCATTACAAGTTACTTCAATTTCTTATGGGATTGAATGATAACTATGAAAGTGCAAGAAATCAAATTCTTGCAACTGAACCACTGCCAACAGTAGGGAGAGCTTACTACCTTGTGCAACAGGTGGCTACTGGATTTGAAGGAGATGGAAAATCTCAGATTCAAGATGCTAGTGCTTTGTCTGTTAGCAAAACTTCAACTTACAAAAAACCTTCTAAGAAGGAGAAACAAGACAAGTCTGACAGGAAGTGCACACATTGTGGAATGAAGGGACATACAGTCGATGGTTGTTTTAAAATCATCGGTTATCCAGAGATGTTCAAGAATCCGAAAGGAAAGAATGAGACAAGAACATCTGCAACTGCACGCTTCTGGAATGTTTGATTCTCTTTTGGAGGATGGTGAAAGGTATATGGATATGTCTCTTGTAAACGCAGTCTGTCAGGAAGAGTTGAGGGCTATGAAGGGAAAGGAAGTCATGCGTTCAACCAGTTTTGCAAGTACTATCTCTGCCTTGAATTCATCTAAATTTAATTAAGAGAATTCAAGCATATGGATCATAGATTCGGGAGCCATCGATCATCTGACTTGCAATAGTCAATTTTTAATGAATAGAAGAAAACTCCTTAGACCTATGAGTGTTTGTCTTCCTGATGGTTTTGTTAGACAAGTTAAGGAGATTGGTGATGTCAAGTTGGCGTGTGGCATGTTACTGCAAGAAGTCTTTTATATTCCATATTTTAAAATCAATATTCTCTCAGTGGGAAGGGTTGTGGACGACACAAGCTAGCTATGATGTGATTTTTAAGAGGTCCAAGTGTGTGTTTCAGGACCTTAAATCTGGGAAGATAGTTTTCAGTGCAGCTCGGATCTCCAAACCGTTGTTCAAAGCTCAGCTAGATGCAGAGATGAAGCCTTGTCATGGATCACACCACCACTACAAAAAAAAAAAATTTGCTTCGGAAAAATGCCGTGACAAAAGGCCTTTCTGGGGTGGCAAAAGGCTTCTAGCTTCGGCACTGCGACGGCAAATATGAGGGGTGGCGAACCGGGCGGTGGCAAAATTTGGTAGCTTCGGCTACTAGCCGTGGCAAGATATTAGGCACGGCAAAAGCAACAGCAAGGCCACCCCAGACAATAGGCATGACACATTTGCCACGGCAAGCAGCCGTAGCTAAAGTGTGGGTGGAAAATAAAATAAAAACATGCTTTTTAGCCCCGATTCTTGAGGCCCGGGCTAAAAAGTCCAATATTTTTTTAAAAAAAAAAATAATACACAATTTACATATATAATAATATTTCATTAATTATAAAAAATTACATATCTAATAAAATGTTAAAAATCTACATAATTTATATAAAATAAATATACATAATTATAAAATTTACATATTTTCATTGCATCTCAACACTTAATGCAAATGTGAGCCTCCACGCCTCCACCTAACACCAGCAAAGAGTATCAAATGGCATTTGAACTCTATACTGCATGAAAAAAAACAGCAAATATGATCAATAAGAACTAGAAAAACAACAGATATGAACTCTACATATACTGCATGAAACCAATAAGAACTAGAAAACCACCAAAGCTGCACAATATCATGAATGGTGAATAAGGATGAGCAAACCTGTAATAGATGAACATAGATCTGGTATTAATTCATATTGATAAAAAGAAAGTTCAGTTATATGATTAAATTAACATGTTAATGCCTTGAAAATGATAAACCATAAATGAAATCCCCACTCATAATGAAAACTTCCATTACGATTAAAATAACTTGTTATTGCTAGTTACAACTTTACAAGCTACATAAAGTTAGATAATGAGAGTCGCATCCATTGGTTCAATATGTTAAAACCAGAAAGTCTTTACTCACCGGCTCATGGCACGATTAGTGAAAACCAGTTTTAGAACAAAAGGATAGCAGGGATCATAATGGCCATTATAATAGGACCGACATGGAGAAAGAGCTCTGCAGATTCCCCAGATTTAAGATTTCATAGGTCAATCTTAAACTAGTTTTCTATCATGTTCTTTAATCAAACTAAACATATTCATTTAGATCTCCATGCCATAAAAAAAAAAAAAAAAAAAATTCTAGACAAGTAATTCTATATGAAAAAAAAAGAGAGGAAACAACAGCAGCATATATTCCGCTGCCTTACCATGTTTCATATTTATGAGCAATTACCCACATAGAAGGGTGAAAGATTCATGTTATTCACAATGTCAGTAAGTTTTAAAAAGATATTGTCCATGTAAATATATAGTTAGCCATGCATTTCACATAATTATTACCACAGAAGTTCATAGGAATTAGCCAATTTCTAGGCAAAATAATTTCACAGGAACCGATAAGGTTCACTTACATGCACACTTTGCATCTGCTGAAGGTCTGCAACTACCTCTTACCTAGACTGCAGGAAAGGGGTCAAGAAGTGAAACATGAGAGACACATTCATAAATATTGAACATGGTAAGGTACAGCTGATCAAAAAAGAACTTGCAGGCCAAACACCCAGGCAAAGCCTACACGCTTGCATAAAGTGAGACAAAGAAAAGTTAATACTTTGATTGTTACCTAGAAAACAACTCCAATAGCAAGTGTAAGACTAGTCAAGATTATCCAGACTGGATAATCTTGATGTGTTTGTGCTGCTTCATAAACACATCAAGACCCATGTCGATAAATCTGCATGATTAAACAACAGAAGTCAAAATTGACAGAAAAGCTAATTAATTTTGGCATTCTTAACAGGGGAAAAAAAAAAGAATTTCTCACATGAATGTCTCTGCCAAAGATGAAATCAAATGGAAAAACTTGGACACAAATTGTTGCTCACAATGCCAGTGAACAACTTAGTTACTCACAATGCCAATAAACAATATTGAAAAATACCAGAGAGACCAAGCCCCTCTCTCAGCATATACCTACAAGGCTACAAGCCAAGCAAGCAAATCTAAATTGTGTCTAGACTAGCGGAACATTGAAGCCACAAAAAGGTAGAAATCATGTACGAGAAATAGGGGAAATAAGACAATAAGGCAGCATTCCAAGTTCTGTAGACTGCACAGTGCACAGATAATGGAAATGTTAAAGGAAAAACTAAAATCTAAAAGCTCACAGAAATATATTGCTATTACTAAAATGTTATGCGCACAAGTCTGGAATTTGATGGCTGATATAAGCTATTAAAAATGGTTACCCTGTGAAAATTCAAAAGGTGTTTTCACGTACATGGAATTTCTGGATGACAAGTTTGAATGATCAAACTATATTAAAAGGGGTTTTCAAATTCAAAGGAGGGTGGTGGCTTATCTGTAAGAAGCTTGCTCAATATTCAAGGGTTTATTGTCATTCTCAAGCCCTATGTAAAAGATGTTTTACCTCGAATCTGAATTGACCAATGCATACCTAAATCTCCAATTTAAAACATGATTATGAGTTGTCATAAGCAAGCTAGTTCAAGGTTAATAGCAAAATGTGTGAGAGAGATTAGATTAATATAATGTAAAATTGTCCTAGTTCACATCATACAAGTAACGATTTGATTGAAATAAGCAAAGACATGTCATATCCAAGTTGTCGAACATCTTCAAGTCTTCTAGTTCAAATATGCTTCCTTATTTTAAGAGTAAAACCTGATGGTGTATTACTCTTATATCCCTAAAGCAAACAAAAGAGGATAAAAACCTTAAACATACATTAACATTCATACTAAAAAACCTACACACCACTTTGTAAGATAAGAAATTTAAGGATAAATGTGTGTACCTGTCCTGAAGATAGGAGTTGTACTGACCAAGGCAGAGGACCAAAAGAACTTTTGTATGCAATAAGTTTGGAAAAGAACTTTTGTACATGCCAACCATATAAAAAAGGACCAATTAGGTAAAGAAATGAAAGCTATAATCTTAATCCAGGTCTAGGAAAAGAACTATTTGGACTACATAAATAAGAAAAAGCACTTACCATCAGCAAACAACGTTTCATCAATGCAAAATCAGTTGTCAATACAGAGCAACAGACTGCCAATACAAAGCAAATAATGCAAAATCAGATGCCAATCTGCTTAATTATAAGACTCCAATCACGAGATGTACATCATAACAGGAATCAAGAAGTTTAACAGCTATAAGTGCCTTTTATAATCATGAATCAGTATTCACTAGCTAGAGAGCTAGCTAATTTGATTTGATAAGAAAGCAAAATACCTGTTCAACATGCACATAAATCAGTCTCCACCAAAGCATCTAAACATTGACTTTCAAGTTTCAAAAGCATTTAAATGTTTGTTTGGCATCTTGTGTGCTTTGAAATAAAAAATACTGTAGTGTGACATAGCGAAAAAGAGGTGATTTCCAGAGACTGATTACAACAATGAACAACAAAGAAATTTTTAACATGGAAAAACTCTCACCCCAGCCTAGAATTGTAAATCCAAACAAAAGAATATATTACAGGTTTATATAATATACAGCCAATGCTTAGCACAAATTGAAAGCTCAATGTCAAAGGGGGAAAAGTTAAATTAGCATACCTAGATCAAACAGATGGTCGCGCTTCCCTTTTTGTCGGTTGTTTGAAGTGTGGGTGACCCTAGCTCCTCAAAATTTCTTGAACACTGAATCTGCTTGCCTTCTCATATCGATTGCCCTGATTCGAAAAGCCCCAAAATCACAATCTCTATAAAAAAAATCAGTCGAGTTTAGAAATTGGACACTTCACTGGAAGTAGATGTAAAAAGAGACTCAAAATTTGGAGTTTAAATCATTGGAATATAAAATAGCAGATTTGGATTTGGAATTTTTTGAATAAAACCCTAGAGCATACTTACTGAGCGCGCCCGCTTTGGATTGCTATAGCTCGTTTCGGATCTTCGGAGCCTGATTGCGTCTGCCCTTGCTCCCAATCGCCTGAGCTAGTCACCAAGCTGTCGTCTACCTCGGCGTGTTCGACCTATTGTAGCTTCTCTGTGATTCACGTTGTGGGGTTTCAATGGAGGTCTCGATAGAATATTGGAACAGCGCTGGATCTGAGTAACGAAATTTAACGAGAAAAGGGAAACGAAAGGGATAGATCTCAGATAGGGACTCGTAAGGAATCCGAAGCCGAGCTTACCAGCGCTTGGGAAGTAAGGGATAGATCTCAGATGGTGACAAAGAAGACGACACTGGAGGAGGAGGTGCTTCAATGGCGGTGAGGGCTTGGAGGAAGTGAGCGTACATATAGAGAGAAAGAGGAAGAGTCAAGAGGCGTAGATCTAGGGTTTATTTTCTCAAGTATTCTAATTTCCAACCAAATAAAGTCAAGTACTCCGTATTTCAATTTTCATGAGAGCGGGTGTTAAAATTTTTGGCGGAAAACTTTTATGATAGAAAAGATTAGCTTCGGTTAGCCACTGCCGTGGCTAAGTCATAATGTTGTGTGTTTGGCAAAATGGTAGTTGTTGGAGGAGCTGAAGTTGTTGGATTATTTGACTTAAATATATGTTAATAAGCTAGTACAGTGTTTGGTAAACCTAGCTGTTAAGGTAGTTGTTAAAAACTTGTGAATAAAAAACCAAAAGCTTCGAAAAGCTTGGGTGAATAGTTGTTGAAAAGCTTATATTTCAAAAGCTTTCAAAAGCTAATTAAACTAAAATCTTATATTTATTTCATTTAAAACTATAGAATATCAAAACCAAAAGCTCTGAAAAGCTACTTACTTTTGCCAAACATACCCTAAAGCCAACTCAAAGGCCACGGCAACAAACCTTGCCGTTGCTACAAAGGGTGGCAAAATCGATTAATTGCCACAACAACCTTTGCCGAAGCTATCATCGGTGGCTAATTTGTCTTATTTTTCAGATTGAAGGCTTACCGTGGCTAATGCCGTGGCAAAAGGATACCAATTGCCACGACAAGCCCCTACCGAAGCTACATAGTGTGGCAAATTTAATTTTTTTTGTAGTGCACATTGCAGGAGCCATTGCAAATAACAGTGTTGATAGTAGTAATAAAAGTCCATCTAGTCTCTTGTTTCATACTAGATTGGGTCACATTTCCTTTTCTAGACTGCAACATGTTCATTGTTGCCATTTTTTTATGATACAGACAAATTTTGTGAGCCATATGTATTGGCTAAGCATCACTCTCTTCCATTTCAGTTGAGCAGCTCTGTTGCTTTAGACAAGTTTTCTTTGCTTCATGTTGACCTATGAAGTCCATATAGAGTTCAGAATATTAATGGTGCTCATTTCTTTGTCACTATTTTAGATGATTTCAGCCAAGCTGTGTGGACACATCTAATTTCTAACTTCACAGGTCACTAGTGTGATTTCTGATTTCATCTTGATGGTGGAAAATCAGTTTGATGCTAGAGTAAAGGTCATTATGAGTGACCATGGTACTGAATTTTTGAGGAGTAATCAGTTCCTCAAAAGTAAGGGTATTGTGCATCAACAGTCTGCCCCCTAAGTCCCAAAACAAAATGACCATGTTGAGAGGAAACATAGGCATCTCATAAAGACAACTCGTGCTCTCTGATTACATGCTTCTTTGCCTTTGAAACTATGGGGAGAATGTGTGTTAGCTGCTACACACCTTGTCAATCTTATGCCATCTTTAGTTTTGAAATGGTCAACACCATATGAGAAGCTATATGGTAAGACACCTGATTACAGTTTTTTTAGAGTAATAGGGTGTCTGTGTTATGCCTTGAAGAAAGGTCCAAGTAAGGACAAGTTTGTTGCTAAGGCTCGAAAATGCATAATGCTAGGCTACCCTCCAGGCCATAAGGCATACAAATTACTTGATTTGGAAGACAATAAAGTCATTATATTAGCATAGATGTTGCCTTCTTTGAGACTCAATTTCCTTTTGCCAACACCTTGTCTGCAACATCTTCTTCTATTGTTCCCAGTCTTCCTCTTGTTAACCCAGCTCATTACCTTGACAGTGCTCCTACTACCACTCCTTTCATACCTTTTGCTGATGATGTGATCCCAAATACCTCATCTTCAGTTTCTCCAACCACCTCAGTTCAAAATAACCCACAAACTCAGCCAGATGATGATCTGTCTGTGCCAAACCCAAACCTTCAAACTACACCCAATTTTTCTTATCTTTTACGGACTCCACCCAACCACATAACAATTCCAATACCAATTCCCATGACCACAGAAGACCTGTAAGGCAGACTCACATTCCATCTTATCTCAAAGACTTTTACTGTCCCACTTTGTCCCCATCCATGTTTGCTTCTTTCATGGTTTCTTCTATGGACAATCAATTGTTCTACCCACCTGAATATGCGGCATCTCTAGCTCATGTTTTGTCCATTCATGAGCCTTCTTCTTATCGACAAGCCAAGGACAATCCATTATGGAATGAGGCTATGCAGAAAGAACTCACAGCTCTTGAAGCCAATCAGACATGGGTTCTTACATCTTTGTCTCTTGGTAAAGCAGCAATTTGTTGCCGTTGGGTATTCAAAATCAAATTTCGACCAGATGGGTCAATTGAGCGTTATAAGGCCCGTCTTGTAGCTAAAGGCGACAATCAAATCAAAGGCAAGGATTTCAAGCACACTTTCTCACCAGTGGCTAAATTCACCACTATTAGAGTTTTGTTAGCTCTTGCAATAATGAAGCACTAGAAAGTTCACTAATTGGACATCAACAATGCATTTTTACATGGTTTTCTCAATGAGGAAGTCTATATGGATGTCCCTCTCGGCTATAATCGTGCTTCACCTGGTCAGGTCTGCAAGCTCAAGCGTTCTTTGTATGGTCTGAACATTGAATTGTCTAAGTTCCTTATTGGCAAAGGGTTTGAGAAATCTATGTTCGATTTCTCCCTATTCATCAAGTCAGTACCTACTGGTTTGGTTGTCATTCTCGTGTATATTGATGACCGTCTTATAGCATGTGATGATGAGTATGAAATTGAAGCTATTAAGTGCGCTCTGCATTCGGCATTCACGATTAAGGATTTGGGGAAGGTGCGTTACTTTCTTGGTTTGGAAGTCTCTTGCACAGAAAAAGGAATGTGGCTCAATCAAAGAAACTATATCCTCGATATACTGCAAGATACACAGATGGATGATTGCAAGCCGTCTGTATTTCCTATGCCCCGGGGTCTCAAGCTGAGCACTGAAAATGGTGATTTGCTGTAAAGGCTCGGATTTTTAATCCTAATTTTTCAGAAAAAGAGAATTACAAATGAAATTTAATCGGTTTTAAAACTCGTTTAGCGGATTCCGACCACAATATAAATTTAACGAACAATTTCCGTCCTTTTACCTCGGAAATTCAAAATAATTATCGGATGGCGATATCCTTGTCGATTTTAAAAATCTAATTGATCGAGAAAGCGAGAGTCGGGAAAACTAACATTCAGGAACTAATTTCGGGATTCAAAATTCGCGTATTCGGAATTTATTTTCGGGTATTGGTTTACCCAAATTGACACTCAATTCTCACCAACTCCCTCACCTCACCTTACCCTGCAAACTGAACCCCTCTCCCCGTCAATTTCAGCCACCATCACCCTCTCTTGCTCTCTCCTTCACTCCATCTCCGTCACGCTTCACCATCACCATTTCACCTCCTCACCATCACCATTTCATCTCGTCACCATCACCTCCTCACCATCACCATTTCATCTCCTCATCATCACCATTTCACCTTCACCATCACCACCGAGCTCCATCGCCACCATCCTTCTTCTTCCTCGAGAGCGCAACAGCCACGGCAGCACCTTCGACACCTCCTCGGAGCCACCAGAAGCAGCCGCAGCATCCCTCGGAGCGACCTGCAGCAGCAGAGCCACCACTGGATCCGCCACGATAGCCTCCACCAGCCCTCGAAGCAACCCCGAGCCCCTAGCGCCACCACCAACGTCGCCGCCCTATTCGTTCTCGAACCAAACTTCCGGTCCGACGAGCCATCGCGAGCCACCGACGACGCCCAGACCTCCGATCTAGAGCTCCGAAGTCGCGAATCATCTCGGTGAGCTTCCGCCGTTTCTTTCCTTCCTCAATTCGAATCCATGCTTCCTTCGATGTTTAGATTAGTCGAGAGTGAGTGAGGGCTGAGTGCGAGTCGATCGGATGGGCTCGAGAGCTTCGACGAGCTCGAGAGCGTGTCCGAGAGGGCGAGGCAAGCGTGAGAACGAGGGAGCGATCGAGGCCGGGATTGCAAGCAGGCTGGGAAGGTCTGAGCGTGGGCAGTGCACCGGGAGCAACAGGTGCGACGAAGGAAGGACGAGGGAGGCCGAAAGGTGGAGCTCAGGCTCGCCGACGGGGTCTTCTAGTCGGGCGAGCAGGGAGCCATGGCGGGTCGTTGTGAAATTGGGAGGAAGAAGACTCGTGGGGCCCCCTCCTTGTTTTTATTGTTTTAATTGTTTTAATGTTAAACCGGTTGGGAGTTATAGATTAGAGGGTTCGGTTCAGTTCGGTTCGATTCAGTTGGATTTTAAATGGATTTGGTTCGGTTCGGGTTAACCGTTTACTTATTTAATTATTTAATGGTATTTAAAATGAAATATATTATTTGGACTTGAAGATTTAAAAGGAATTTGGAAAAGAATTTCAAAGTTGGAAAGTGATTTAAAATAATAAATTGAAAAAGAAATTTAACGAGTAATTTCAAGGGTCGGAATTCTTAAATGTTTAATTTGGAGTTTGAAATGGATTTGGATACAACTTGAGAATCCGACTTGTTCCATGACTAACTAGCATGATAATATGATCGTTTGACTAACGTTATGAGATGTGTGACTAATAGCATGACTTGCGGTGATTTATTATAAGAGATTAAATATTAGATATTATGATATTGATGATATACATCCTTACGTAAAGTATGAGTATAAAATGATAGTATGCGAATTTGACTAAGTATGATATGGAGGTTGTCATGACCTGATGAGGATGATGTTATGATCGAATTGAGGAAGATGTTAATTTATGAGATATGATGAGACAATATGAGAATTGAAGATGAGATGATAATGTTAATAATGACAAGATGGTTGAGTTTTCATATGTGTGTACCTTACATGTTTCATATGTGACTTGTGTGCTTTGTGTAAATTAGACTTATACTTATTATGTTATTTATGGGATTACTAGGTGATCTCTGATATGTTAGATTGCGTGCCATTGCTGATCATTGTTTGGATTCTGCGCTTCTCCAGGTAAGTTTTTTGAACTTACTCATGATGGGCGCTCTATGCACTGGGTGTTATATAGTAGGCTAGTGTTCATGCACCATACGACTTAGAATCACGCTTAGGATCTAAAATGGAAACCATATGACTTGCTATATGTCTTTGCTAGGAAATGGCCGTTATAGGTGTTTATCGGATGTGACCATTTTTCTTTATTCATGTCATCTTAGTGGGGCTTATTATAGAGAGTTGCTTGCACCTGACGAGTGAGGTAGGCTTTTTGGTAATAAGTCTCCATAGGACTCTTAGAGCCTTAGGCCTTGTATGGGTGTCGTTGTTTGCCTTCCCTTCATAGTTAGTAGGCTCTTTACGTAGGGATTACCTGCACCGTGGGTAAGGTAGTTCCCTTCGAAGGGAGTTGCTAGAGGATTCTTTAGGAGCCTAGAGGGACATGCTATTTGGCATTTCTTGTAACTGCGCGCCTCTTTATTTATGTCCGCACTTAATTATCCGTATACTTGTCTATTTAAGTTCCGCTTTGCAATACGCATTTCATCTTAGGGATAGGATGCTTATTATATGCCTCTTAGAGTGTGGTTACACACGCGCATGAGTGACCTGATGATTGACCCAGATCCTCCTCTTTTGTTTAGATTCAGGTACCCGTTTCACTCCTTGATTTCGTGCTGTTATGACGGGGTCCATTCATATGGCGGAGAGTGAGTGTTGAACTATGACTTCACCAGATTTACACTTTTTGGGATTTCTTCCTACTTATACTCTGTTTGACCCGGCCTTGCCGCGGAACTGGCTGTATCGTTTTCAGCACTTATGTCCTTTGCATGATAAAATGTTTTCCGCGTTGTAGACTTAGGACAGGTACAAGGGTTTATCCCGGGGTCTCCAACGGACTTAAAGGATTTGGGTGCGAAATCCCGCTTTAAACTACAAATCTTTGGTTTCAAACCTTCAACCTGTACTCGGAGCGCAAGATCCTAACGAGGGGTTTCATCCCTCGAAACGTAACTCGGGAATCATAATCCTGGGCCGTTACATTTGCTTGATGATCCTGAAAAATACAGGCGCTTAGTAGGGAGATTATTGTACCTAAACATGACGAGACATGACATCTCTTACTCGGTTCAGCATCTTAGCCAATTCATGGCTTCTCCTCGCGCCCCTCATTGGAATGCATCTCTCCATGTGGTACGATATCTCAAAGGTACATTCAATCTGGGCTTGTTGTATCCTTCTCAGAATCACTTGGCTCTGAATGCATTTTGCGACGCCGACTTGGGAAATTGTCAATCTACTGGCCGTTCTTTATCTGGATTTTGCGCTTTCCTGGGATTGGCTTTGGTTTCATGGAAAGCCAAGAAACAACCCACTATATCCAAGTCATCTGCCGAGGCCGAGTACTGGAGCTTATCAAAGGCTTCGGGTGAGCTTGTTTGGTTGGATTCCATCTTAAATGACCTTCATTGTCAGATTCCCAAACCAATTCCCTTGCATTGGGATAGCAAGTCGGCAATCCACATTGTTGAAAATCCCATTTTCCATCAAGGTCATTATGTTCGGGAGCGTCTTCAAGAGGGATTTCTCAATCCTTCATATGTGCGTTCTCAACATCATTTGGCTGATATATTCACAAAGCCCCTTGGAGAAGAGCGACATCGATTTCTGGCGTCCAAGCTTGGTCTCGTTGCTTCAACTGGCCCAGCTTGAGGAGGGGATAATGAGATATATGAAATGTGAATACATTATGTAATAGGAAGGGCAATTTGGTACTTTAGTGGTCTTCCCTCATCTCTCGTTTATAAACATAAGACATCAGTTGTACATTGTATTCACCCAATTCAATTGAATCAAGATTCCTTTCAACAAACGCTATAATAACCATTTCCAAAACCTCCGTTGATGAACTAAGATCAAGCTCTCTTGAGTTCGGTTTTGGTTTCTTTGCAAATCTTCTAGAATACATCTTGAATGTGGGGTTGTTTTTGTTGGCTTATTCCTACCGTGCCATATGCTTCACCATGCAATTGCTAACTGAGTTTTTTCATTTTTTTTTTTGTAATTTATTACCCATTTCGTTCATCAAGTTGGTTATATCATTTTTTTCTTCCCACAAATACTTTTGATAATGCTAGAGATCTTTGCACTAAGAATAGGTGAACGTCATCCTTTATTGAGTTGTTACAAAATTGGCACTCCATTGACATCACCACTTTTTTTTGTGCAAACTCGTCGATGTTGGGAGTCCTTTTTGCTCTAGTTTCTTAAAGAAAAAGTCAACTTTCGTTGGAGAGTTAATTTTCCGTATCCAACCAATGTTATTTGTTGAAGCCTTAGTTGGACTAGTAATGAAAATCATTGCACTAGTTATTATGAATCATCCATCCCGATTAAGCCACTAGTACAATTTGTCCTGTATCGCATTTGGAATATGTATTTTCATATCTTCGTCCGACATTTCCTTGGAAAGTACATGTTAAATTATGTTTTCAACATAATTCTCGTTCTCGTCAATATAGTTGCTTACTTTTTGGTTGATCTGTATGTCAATGTTGGGATTATATAATTCCACTATGGGGTGGGTGCCACCCATCTATTCGTCTAGAAATTTATCGATTTTCCACTACCCAAATTAGTCCTTTTTGAAATTTATCTTTGATTTCAATTAGTTTGCTCCATTGTCATGATGCGTTTTTATCTTCTCTTATACTCTAAAATGTTTTCTTTTAGATATTTTCTTTCACAATTCTCATCCATATGCTCTTTGGTTCTACGACTATTTTTCAAAGTAATTTCATCAATAATGTTTCATTCATTTTTTTTGCTTTCTTTATACCAACTCCTTTGTTGTCTAGCTCATTTGATTTAGGTCCTTATTCCAAAAGAAAATTATGCTAATTTGATCTAGCTCCTTATGGATACAGATGAAAATATGGTGGTTTATGGATGGATAAAGTTATTTCATCACCCGCCCCGCGGGGTAAATAGCGCGCTCTACGCACTTCACCCATCACCCACAAATATTTTCACCCTCATCTGACCCGTATGGGTGAGTGGTGTGACTAATGGATGAAATAAAATATCGGTGAAAATTGAAAAGTGGAATATGGAGACTCAATACTAGGATAGCGATTGAACAAAATGGCAGTAGATGCGAACAAAATGGCAGTAGATGCTTGTTGGATTCATAATGTGAAGAGTTATATGATTTCTTTCAAATATGGCATATGCTTTTTTCATAAGGCAGATTTTTGGGTTTGATCCACCCCCCAATAGCACCCTTTCGGATGAGGTCGTCGATCGCAACACTAGATCTCTAACCTAGGAAGTTCGCTTCAAGACCGAGATGGGAAAAGTGATCTGCCACTCGATTGCCTTCCCTACAAATGTAGGGAGAAGGAGATGACATCAAAGACATGACTGAAAGCAAGGATGCCAGAATTGAGCATCTCGATCTCCTAAGGACATGTGCAACATCCCTTAAGGACAGTTATCGTCGTAAGACAGCCGCTTTCCACCTCAAGATGCATGAAACCTCCCTTCAGAGCTTCCGAGAGCCCGTGGAGAAGGACACGAGTCTCCGCTTGCAATCCTGAAACCTACCCGCATCTAAAGGCGTCACACGTCAACGGTCTTCCGAGAGAATCACGAATCACAAAGCCGCAAGTCGCTTGACCCGAGGGAAGTTTGGCACCATCAAAGTTTAGTTTTACAAAATCTTATTTAGGTTTTTTCCATTTTATATTTTTTCTGTTTACGTTGGGTGGTCTGATTACCAAGGGGTCTTTTGGCCGGGTTTTCGTCTGCCAGATCCTCTAGTTGCATCTTTCTCCAATTTGTTCGTTTTGTTTTATGTATTAATTGTACCCATTCATCCACCATTCGGAAGACGTGGTCGTCACAGAGAATTTTGTTACTCATGTCCAAATACCCCAAAGGGATAGGGCCAAAGTAGCTTTACTGATTCATTTTCTCTATGATCATAAAGATTGTTTGGCACTCGGTAAATATGTGTGTTGAGTCTTCATTAGCGTGATTGCAGAGGATACATCTCAGGGGTACGTATATTCCTTTATTCTATAGTCTTATTTTTGTGGGAGTACCGTCGAGAAGGCTTTTCCAAGGGAAATTTTTAAGTTGGGTGAGCAGTCTAGTTTCCAGATCCAATCATATGCATCTACGCTATTTCTATGTGCTTTCGTAATATGCTCAAGGGTACTGGCCATTTAGAGCCATCCATTTCTTTTTGGTTTCCAGTATAGTCTATCCTCAAATTCTTTCATCGGAATGTAGGTCGGAAGAATTTGCTCGACGATTTCCTTAGGAAGTGTGTCATTTAATTTCTCCACGTTCCAAGTTTTGTTTTGTTTAATATGTTGATCAATTTTTTTCTTGTTCATCTACTTAGTCATATAGACTTTTTTGGACGAGATTTGAGTCATCGTTCACCCATCGTTTAGCCATTTCTCTATGGAGACATCTGATAAAATATGAACGGATATGACATATGATTTGATTATCAAAGAAGTCATTTGGCTTGATGTATGGGTTGTTTCTTGACCTGTCAAATCGGTCATTCGGGTCGGGTCACTTTGGGTCCCGGGTAAAATGGGTTCCGAGTATATCTGGGTTGACTGGGTTTCAGGTCATTTCGGGTCAATTTCAGATTTGTCAATATTTTCTTTGTTAAATTAAAAAAAATCATGATTTGATAATTTTGCAATAATTTTAAAATTCTAAAATTAAAGACGTTGTTCATAAGTTCTATTGTTTGTAATTATATACTATATCTGATCTAAAATATTTAATTTTCATTATTTCTCATAATTTTTAATAAAATGTAATAATATATAAATATCAAAATTTTAAATAATTTTTTTAAAATAATTTTATTAAACATTTGGTATTTTATATATTATTAAATTTTATTAAAAAAGATTTGATTTTTATTATTTTTTGTAATTTTTGATAAAATGTAACAATATATAAAATATCAAAAATTTAAATAATTTTTTAAAAATAATTTCATGCAACTAGTAATAAGTATAGAATTGTTTTAATATTTTTTAGAATTTTTATCTTCTTATAAAAATGTGTTGAAAAATTAAAAAATCAAATACTATCGACCGGACGGAATATTACACAATGCAAATAAATATAAAAGTTGATTTGAAAATGAAAGACTCAACTGATTGTAATTATAAAATGTTAAATTGGAATCTTCATAAATTTTTTTTAATCATATACGTATAATATAATTAATCAACCGGGTCAAAATTAACGAGTCAATTGGGCCACTGGTCAAAACCCATATTACTTGGAAAATTTCTAGGTTTTCGAATTCAGGTTGAAAAAAAATTTCAAATCAAAATTTCCGGGGTCGGGTTAAAAAATTTCGGGTGTTCGGATCGGATCAACCGGATTAGGTTGTGTTTTGACGGGTCTAGTTGTTTCACTTGTTTCTAATTTTATTTTTCAAAAACATATATGGGACCAATTTTATCAGTTTATAAACTGTTAAAATTGAGGGTTGAAAATAAAAACCTTGTATGGGAGTTGTTTAGTAGGGGGTTTTTGATTAAAATTGGGGGTTAAAAAAGAAGCTTGTTTTTGAAGGTTTTTTTGGGTTTTGAGGGTTTATTTGATTTGAAAAGACAAGTATACCCCTAAAACAACCAAATAAACTCCATTTTTACAAATAAACACTTTTTCGTCCCATACGGAGTTTATATTTTTTCATAAATTTTTAACTACTTTTTACCAACAGTTTATAAATTTTACCATATTTATAATTTTAGTCGTTTTATTAAGAGGAAATGGTAGTAAATACCACAATTTCTAAAATCTTTGCAAAAATGCCATCATTTTGGGAAAATTTGCAAGAATGCCATTTTTTCCCAAAATTTGCAAAAATGTCAAGGTAAACCCTCCCCCAAAACCTGCTATCCTAGGTTATTATGCAAAAAAAAAAAAAAATTACAGGCATTGTCAAGGTTCCCGGATCTGAGTGGTTGCCGATGGTGTTCGCCGGGGGGCTTGGTGGAGGGGGTGTGTGGTGGTCGGTCTCGGCCTGGATCTGGCCGGAGGTGGGCTCTGGCGCTCTGGGCTATTGCTGTTCTCTCTCCTCTCCCTTTCTCTTGCCTTTTTCTCAGATCTGGGCATTGGTAAGGGTTTCTCCGCCGCCGCTTGTCCGAGGTTGGTTGTCAGGCTGATAGGGGGTGGTCTTGGGTGTGAGCCAGGCGAGATGGGGCTAGTAATGTCGGCCTTCCTAGTTCGACGGATCGCTGCATCGGGATGGCTGTTCCTCGGCGGTGTTGTGGTGGGTGGAAGGCCGGCCCCAAGGTGAGGCCGGTGGCGGTGGAAGGCGTGGGCACCGCTTGCTCTCTCGCTCTCTACTTCGTCTTCTTCGTCCCTGTTCTCTCTCACCTGCCGCTTGCTCTCTCTCTAAATCTTTCTTCGTCCCTGGTTTGAGGTTCAAATTGGGTGACAGGGGTTTGACAATGGGTGACAGAGGTTTCCATTTTGTAGAGAAGGGTTCCGAAATGGGGTGACAGGGGTTTGACATTGGGTGACAAGGGTTTCCATTTTGTAGAGAAGGGTTCCGAAATGGGGTGACAGGGGTTTGACATTGGGTGACAGGGGTTTCCATTTTGGAGAGAAGGGTTCCGAAATTGGGTGACAGGGGTATGACATTGGGTGACAGGGGTTTCCATTTTGGAGAGAAGGGTTCCGAAATTGGGTGACAGGGGTTTGAAATTGGGTGACAGGGGTTTCCATTATGAAATTGAGTGACGAGGTGTGGAAATTAGGATATGTGGAAGTCGTAGGTGGCCAATTGAAGGAGGTTTGAGGTATTGGTTATAGGCTTCCGATTCATAAGGGGTGACATGGGTTTCACGTTGAGTGACAGGGGTACAGTGACATGGATTAGTCTGTTAGGTGACAAAGGGAGATGAATATAATTTGTAAACTGACTTTGTTCGTCTTTGTTCGTCTGATGGAAATTGCATGAAACAAATGGTGAGGACAAAATACACAGAGGAAAGAGAGTGGCTGAGAGAGAGAAGATGAGTCAAATCGTGAGGAAGAAGAAAGGTAGGCTGTGAAGATAGATCTGGCAGCTAGGGCGGCGGCTGAGTCGAACCTCCGGCCACCGCAGCCATCATCGGTGGGATACTGAGGAGGAGGAGCGGCGAGAAGCTTGTCGGAGCCTCCGGCGACGGAGTTTTGTCAGGTACGACCTCATCGACTACGACGACGAAGACTACTTAGATGACGACGATGACGAGTTCGACGAGGATGACAATACCGACGCGGAGGACGACGGCCGGAAGAAAAAGAAGAAGCTCAAGTTTGTGCTCAAGCTTCCGAATTGTTCCAGACTCTGAAGGTGAAGGGGACGAAGAGGATGAAGAAGAGGAGGAAGAAATTAGGGTTGTGAAAATCCCCCACCAAAACTCTCTCTCTCCTTTCTCTCTCTCTCCTTGTGACAATCTGTAACCGGTTTAGCTCTTCCCTAGTTTTATTTGCAAAAATACCACCAATGGTAGTTGTGCAAATTTTTCAAAAAAGTGGTATTTTTGCAAACCCACAAACAAAAAGTGGTATTTGTGCAAATAGCCCTTTTATTAACCCCGTCCCATTGTAAAATAAAAGTAGGAAGGCAGGCGCGCATAAAATGCCTATATAAATACGATAATACCCCTTTCGCTTGTCACAAACTGCAAAAATGCCATACCTATCCCTATCTACAATCTCCCGGAAACTGCAGAGACACCGGTGAAGCTACTTTGGCTGCAACCCATACAGCCGTCGCGGCGGTCATTGGAGGCCGATCCACAACCCAGACTCCCCCGTCTAACCTTCCCCGCTCCACTGCCTGCCTGAAACTCCCTCATTTTCTGCCAAAACTCCCCACTCTCTCTGCACGACGAAAAAGAAAGCTAATTTTCCGCGATTCCGTGCCACGTTTTGACATCATTCAAGGCGAAACAGTTATTTGGAACGAATATAGGTATGATCCTAGCAGTTTGGGCTTTCAATTGGGGGATTTTAGGTTTTGAAATTCCGACCTTTTTTGGCTGAATGAGATTTTGGGGTTTTAACATTTATCTGGGATTTCTGGGTGAGTTGTGATTTGGTTGTTGCAATTGACCCTTCCCTGATACAATTGCCTTCTCTTGATCTTTTGATGCATACACTCTTCTTTCCTGAATCATAAAATGCAAGAACTGATCTTCCTGGTTGCAGGAGTTCTGACAGTTAACTCCTACAATCTGATAGCATTACTGTTTTCAGAATTTGTTGCATCTTGTTATCGTTTTGGACCTTGATCTTGTGCATTTCCTCTATAATGTTGATTGTACCAAAAAGTTAACATTAATTTAGGCTAAATTAATGTTGAGAATTTGAACATGAATTTTAGAGGTTTTCAATTTGGGAATTTAGGGTTTGCATTTTTCACGAGAATTTAGAAACCCAGGGTAGAGGTTTGAACTTCATAGAAAATCTTGAGAATTTGAACATGAATTTTAGAGGTTTTCAAGTGACAAATTCTTGATCTTTTTTAAAATATGGATGCATTTTTCATTTGTTGCATGGAACAATAATAACCAATTTGCCCCAAAATCGATCACCTTACTCTAGGGTTTCAAGGCTCTATCTAAGTGAATGAACTATGTAATGAAACACATTGTTGGACAGGTTGGGAGATGGCGCCGACTGAAGGGGTGACTACACAGATCGCTGATCCAGAAATGGAAATGGCTTGGAGTAATGATATTTTGTGGTCGCAGCTTCCGCTTGATATGTTGGTCAAGATACTTGACCACTCAGGGGGCTCCTCGGTTGATTGTCTTGCACTTCGTTCTGTTTGTAGTCAGTGGCATCGACTTATCCCTCCTCCGAGAACCATTTTATCCTCGTTTTTGCCTGTCAAAATCCCTTCTTCCAGCTGCATTGGTCATCATCAGTTAAGCCAGAGCCTTGCTGACGGCGTTGTTGCAGCTAACTCTATCTGCCTTGCTTGTAGACCTGGTGAAGCCTCTTCGTCGTCTGAATCTGTTGGCGTTTTTTTCCTCTTTGTTGGAGAGTTCGTGGGGAAAAAATTGTGGCTCCAGAATCCGTTGTCCAAGTCATTGGTGAGTGAAATGCCGTGTTATTTGCCCCAATTTCTTAATCTGCTAGATTTTGATATTGTAGAAGTTGAGAAATACTGTAGTCTTAGCTCGGTTCCATTCAATTACAAGTCTTTGCCACCGTTCAAGCTTGATAAAAAAATCATTAAGGTGGTTATGTGCTCGAATGGTCGTGCCATCATTGCACTCACAGCTAGAGGAAAGCTGCTGATGTTAAAGTTTGGGCACTCGTCATGGCGTGTTTTGGATACAAGTATAAAGTTAAAATTTGACGACATGGTGGACTTTGAAGGTAAAGTCTTTGTGGTTAGCCGAACAGGGTTAGTATGTTCTGTTGATTGCGACGGGACAACAAATATACTTGCGATTTCAGACCTGGATCATGGTTTTAGAAGGAAAAGATTGGTCAGATCATCCAACGAGTTGTACTTAATTGTTCCATCCTTACACTCTATTGGAGAGTTTCCTCAGTCACTCAAGGTTCATAAGCTGAGGTTAGATGAGCCTAGTTGGGTTGAAGTTACTAGTCTTGGAGATGCCATGTTCTTCGTGGGGTACGATTCATCCTTCTCTGTTTCAACCCAGGGATCAATTGGTCGCCTGTGTAAGCGGGGTACCATACTTTTCACCGATGAGAGCTTTCCCTTTTTTTATATCAGGAGGGATCCTCGAGCAAAGGGAGAGAAAGATGTTCTTGAGCTTAGTTTCTTCCAGCTGGAATGTACCGGTTGTGATGAGGAAACTTCATCTGCAGCCTACAGCAGTTTGTTTTGGCCTCCTCCAACTTGGCTTCTGTCAAATATAATGTAAGCTCAAAAAAAAAAGGTAACAACATCTGTGTAGCATTGTTCGTCTTAGTAGTATATTGAACTGCTTTTTGCACGTTTATGACCTTGTTAAGACTTTTATTGTTTGATGTCCATTGTAGATCGATCATTATACTTATAGTCGTCGATATATATAGTAGTATATTGAACTGCTTTTTGCAAGTCAACATCCATGATTAAGTGCCCACACAAGTGTAGAAGCTTTAATTTTGTAAGCAATGAATCGGTTTTACGAGGCAGTCGATTAGCAGCAACAAGCTACCATGGGTACGGTGTTGCAATTGAGCTTGTGAACCGTACCTTATCTAAAGCCAGGCGTATCAGCGTATGGGATCAATTACATCAACTGGCTAACAAGCTAAGGAGGAGGTCATTGAATCATCAATACCATTACCAATTTACCATATGATCGAGTTCACTTTTGCAGTGACCGAAAACACGCACCACAGACTGTATTAATTTGCAAGTATTTTTTTTCTTTTTTTTGAACCGGAAAAAATTTGACCGTTGGTAGAGCCAACTAGCCCAAGAGCATCCTTACGGATGATACTGCACAAGACATCATCAGGGGGCAAGGCCGAGCTGGAGAACCCAAAATCTAGATGAGATAGTCGGTCAGCACCTTGATTGTCATCCCTAAACACATGAGAGACCTCAAATTCTGTAATCATATTCAGAACGCATAGAGTGTCGGATAGAAGCATCTCTATATCGCCACAACAAGACACACCTGCCTTGAGGCTTTTGATAACACTAAGATTATCACCTTCAATGCAGATACGCGGAAATTTTTAATTCAACTGCTTTGAGTACATCTCTCCAAAGGCCAAAGCATTTAGAACCAATGGCAGAAGCGAGTGGGGAGGAGCTAGATTCAACATGTCGAGCACAACCCAGGCACTTCCTGATTAAGAACCCATCGGTTCCTAGTTTGTCAGAGGAGAAAGATCCATCAAAATTTAGTTTGTACCAGTTATCTCTGGGTTTTTTCCACTTTGTGATCCTTTTCCTAGTCTTTGCTGGTTTGATCATTTTGTTACCCGTGTCCTTATTTGTGCTTAAGTCATCCAGTTTTTCCTTTTCCCAATTGGTTAATTATTCTTTTATGAATGATGCTATATTTTTTGGGCTGGCTTTGATTTTATCGAAAAGAGCTTTATTCCTGAAATACCATAAACACCACCAGGTAGTGGCAAGAAATGAGAATTCCGATTTACTTAAAGAAGCATGGAGTGCATATTGTAATTCGGTTATGTTTTGAGTGGTGTTATATACTCTTCGGAGGGTGTTGTAAATTTTTGGGGATAGATGTTGTAGTGTGATTGATGTTGCTGGGCAATGGAATAATAAGTGATCAGTATCTTCGAAGTTCATGCCACATGAAGGGCAGTAAGTGGGAATGCCCACACCTCTAGAAGCTAGCTTAGCAGATGTTGGTAGGCCATTTTTGGAGATGCGCCACAAGAAGTCTTTAATTTTTGGGGACACATCCAACTTCCATATCTAGTAGATCTCCGATACAGATTGATTTTTTGCTTTGTTTATAAGTTCCATGGCCGAGGCCGTTGAGAACCACCCGTTTTTACCGGGAGCCTAGTATGCCGATCTTGTTGGATATGTTTTGGGAAATTTGCAAGTATAGTTGAGGAATATTTGTTATATATTCCCTCCATCTCGCAATATGAGTCATTTTAGATGATTAATCTTATCTTATACTCCACTCCACCTTTCACAATTATGTCAATATCAATTCACAATGCAGATGGCTTTGTTAATGTAGATGACTCTGTTAGCTCCACTGGCTTTTGTCGAGTGGGAGAGTCATCTGGGACTCCAATTGTAATATAATTGATAGTTTTATTTATCTGAAAACTAGGAAAGATACAGTTTTACAGCAGAGGCTGAAGGGGCCTGTTTAGGTCTTCAATAGGCTGATGAGAATTGAAAGGCCTTAGGAAAATCATCATTGAAGGAGACAACCAAGTGCTAATCAAGGCGATCAAAGATGAAGCAAGTTAATTTAGTACGCAATAATTTGCTACAGAGAATCCAATAGCGTTTAGTCATTGCTACATAGAAGCCAATAGAGTAGTTGATTATATAGCTAGAAATTGTATCATTTGTAATAGATCGACTATTCCTTTTAACAAGGAATTGTATTCCATCATCCTTCTCGATGATCATGGAAGGATTCTGCGTTAGCCATAGAATAATTCTCCTACTTTTTGCCCACTGTAAAAAAAAATCAATTCACAATGTCAATTTTAATATATAATTTACATCTTTAAGACAACTTTATTTTATTAAATTTTATTTTAACTATTTTCCCCTACGAATTTACAAAAAAAAGTTAATTTAGTACGCAATAATTTGTTATAGGGAGAGTCTAATGATAAGATACTTTTCGTCTATTGTCAAGACAAAAATTACATATTTTCGCCGATGTCCTTTTAATTTTTTACAACATAACTACGGAATGGCCCGAGAGACGGAGAAAAACCAAAACACCGAATTGTCAAAAATTACATCAATCTCGTTGAACGTAATGAAAAACAGTAGATAATATTAGCTGTTGGGTTTTTACTGGAGCTGGCAATTCGCGTCATACAGTCGAGTTCGGGTCGATCACATTTGGGTCGGGCACTAATGAGTCGGGTCAACTCGGGTCAAAATTTCAGTGTCGATCTTGGTCATGTTGGGTCGGGTTGGATTCGGTTAAAATGAAATTCAGATTGGTTGGGTTTCAGTCAGAATCGGGTTGGACCGATTCGGGTTTTCGGTCAGAATCGGGTTGGTCTCTTTCGGGTCGGTACTCTGGTCGGTCTCATTCAGGTTTCAAGTAGAAGCGGGTGATGTCTACATTTGTTTTAAACTTTTAATCATTTGGATTGATTTGTTAAATCATGTTCGTTCGGGACTTTCGGGTAATCAATTTTATTATATCGAATATGTAATTCATGTTATTTATGTATTTCAAAAAGTATTTTAGTAAAATTAAATATGATTCAATATATAATCTACTCATTGGCTCGTAAGCTCCAATGTTGTTAAAAACTCGATTCGATCCTACGATTCCGATGATCCTACGATCTAAAAATGGAAAAACGATCCCGATTTTTTTTTTTTGCGATTATAACGATCCTATAAAATGTCTATTATAAGAAATTACTAATATTTATCCTTTATATCTAAGAAATTTATAATATGTTTAGTTAATTTATATTATATTTAGTTTATTTTTAAAATTTTACAATCTTTATGGATGTCTTATGATTTAACATAATATTTATCTAATATTAAACATATTAACTTCATTTTAAAAAAATCATCCATGCGGTTGGTAAGCTCATTCTATTAATCATTAACGTCATTGAAATTTGGCAATATATTGTTATCAAAATCATACTTGATTCCCTATCTAAAATATAATTCACGTTATTATATTGTTATTTGTGTCTTTCAAAAAGTAGTTTTCAAAATAAATTTCACTACGTATATGATTCAACTTATAATATCCTCATTGTACTCATCTTTTATTAGTGACAAATGAGAATTTTGAATTCAAGTCGATCATTCATCATTAAATGAGTAAACGAGTAATGATTTACATCAATCTATATGAATATATTATGAGTTGATGACTTTTGGAGTTTTGAGTAATCTAGTAAACCGATTCCTTTGTGAGTTAATCTTAAGTTATGATAAAGTAAACAAATTATTGCCTATATGTAAATAACTAAAAAAGATTACCTTAAACCTCATATATAAATTCATCTCCAATTATTCGATGAATTAGAATATTTGATGGATTCGAATATTCGATGCATTTAAAGTATTCCTTTCATCCCTCATCAAAATTTGGAAAAGAAAGTAATATAAAATTACGAATACAACTTATACAACTATCATATATTCATAATTCATAATTTCATATATTCATATTCTCGTAATATTGTTTGATTATTAAGTATTTAAGTAGATGATATAAAATTCATTTAGGGTTTAGGGTTTAGAGTTAAGGGTTAAGGGTTTAGGGTTTGATTATTAAGTAAGAGGAAATAAAAATAAGAGGGAAGATAGAATTGAGGAGTGAATACAATTTATTGGGAGGGAATGAAATTTAAGGAGGGAAGATAGAAAACTATAGGAGCGAAATATAAAAGTAAAAACAATAAAATGGTAAAAAAAAAGAAGAAATGGGTCTGTATAAACATGGCCACGGGTCACGGGTCGGGCGGGTCACGGGTCCACGGGTCGGCTCGAGTTGAGGGTAAGAGTTAGGGTTGGGGAAAAGATAACTCGTGACCCAGCGGGTCGACCTGGCGGGTCCGACCCGATTCGACCCGCCGGGTCAACCTGCCATTTTAAAATATTTTTTTTTGAAAAATTTATTTTTAATAAAAAAAATTTATAATTATTATGTAAATTATATAAATTATTCTTAGAATAATTCATAATATTACATAAAGTAATATGCAATGACAATGTGAGATAAATGAACCCCAATGCTTCTCCTTTTATAGACTTAGCAACCTTCCCCCTTTCCTCTAGTTTTCAATGTGGGACAAGAACAAAGGTAGAAACTACATCATGTCTTCAATCTCTACCATTCGGTTTTTTATGTCAATCCATACTTATAAATTTTTATCATATACAAACACTAGTACTACACTTTATATAAATATTATTTAAAAAAATATATTTTACCTATCAATTATGAAAGAAATAACGAACGGGTAACAAGAAAGTGTGAAGTTCAACAAAATACCTTAAACATTTGTGTTATTTGGTGGATCCACTATTAAATCATTCTATTTCATTCTATACGATACTAAGTTAGGAGTCTTTATGATATAATTTTAAATAATACAAAATATTGTTATTGATAAAGCCGTTACACTTGTATAGTATCCTTAATGTCGAGTTTTTGTTTATTTTCAAAATGATATAGAACTTCGGATTTTCAAACACAAGAATGAAATATAATATTGGCAATACTTTTTCAATGTGTCTTTTCATGTCATAACAAGCAACCCAAGTATGTAATTCTAATAACATCATCATAAAGTGTATACACAACATGTGGCTAATTTAACTTTAAACGAGAAAGTTTAACAAATCTATATTAAGATGAACCTAAATTTGAAATCATTGATCAAGAAATTAACATAATAATGCAAGTAAAATAAAATACTTATGATTGATTAATGGATCAACACAACTATCAATTAAATTAAATAGAAAGATTAATCCAACATAACTTGATATATTGTATCATGATGTTTCATCACCCTGTGTTATTCATTTCATTAAATCTTAAGAGGTAAACACTTTAATTATATTATATGTTACATCATATAATCCAAATACTTAAATTACATTATATTCCACCATATAATACAAAGACTTTAATTACATTACATTTTACATCATATAATTTGATTCGTCGAAACATCAATTTCTCACATTTTCTTTCATATCTCATATTTCTGTCCCACATCGAAAGTGGGCTATATACCTCTATTTTCTCTATATATAGATCATCATACCCTATTTGTCATTCCCACAATCCAACCTTTTCTTTTCCACATCTAAAGTGTGATGAAATAATGGGAGTTGAATGAAGATATATATATATCTTCCCACATACCATGTTTTGTCAATCTTAAATCTTTCCATTTCAAAAGTGTGGTGAAAGACTTGAGTTGAGTTTTATTTTGGGTTTAAAACAATTTTTTTTTTTATAAAAATGGTTGACCCGACGGGTCGACCCGCAAAACCCGTTGGGTACCCGATTTGGTGCCACGTGGCCGACCCGGCAGTCCGACCCGCCGACCCGCCAGGTCTCCCTCCCCGGGTTGTAGACCCGGCGGGTCGGACCCGTGGCCACGTCTAGGTCTGTATCGGCTAGCAATTGAAACAACCCGAAGTTTCCAATTGAAACAACCCTAGCGACATCAACCGACAGCAGCGACTAGCGACTAGCGATTCGAGCCCCGCCCGCACAGTCCCGCTGCTACTGCACCAGTCTTGCACCAGTCGACCCCCACCTGTCCGGTCCGAGTGTCCGACCGCCACCGCCACCGCCCATCTCTGCTGCAACTCGTCCCTCTTGCTGCAACTCCACTGTAGTCTGTAGTCGGTATTCATGGAGAAAGAAGATACCATTGCCTTGTCTGAATCTCCTACTGAAGGTAAATATTCCGAATCTGTAATGGCTTCTTGCTATCACCTCTACCGAATCTGTAATTTCGAATGTGTAATGGCTCCTATTGGTTCTTGTTGCTTCAAAAAATTTTGGTGCTTCGACAACTTGATTGGTTCTTGTTCCGAATATGTAGTCGGTATTCATGGAGACCTCTTTTCTGAACGATTATGTCATATACCAGCTATATTGTTATCTTTTGAAATCTAATGCTTCAACAGCTTGATTGGAGAACTCTGGTGCTTCAATAGCTTGCTCTATTGTTATCTTTTTAGGCTTCTTGTTAATGAATTAATGTTAATGGCTTCTTGTTAATCGCTATTGTTGTTCAGATTTTTGAGTTAGTTACAACTTACAATATATCTTTTCTAAATTTTTAGGTACAAGAACATCTTCAATGGCTGAAAATTCTGCAATGGGTGAACTTGAACTCGTGAGAGAAATTCAGGAAGATATTGATTGCCAAATTAAAGAAGAAGATGCTAAAGAAATAGAAAAATGCCGAAAGTGGAAACATTCAGTAGTTTGGAATAACTATAGTCTTGAGGCTCAACCTTCGGGTGTAGTGCTGGCTGTTTGTATGCATTGCAAAGTCGCCAAATATAATAGTGATGGGCAGACCGGGACAACAAATCTTCATAGACACTTAACTCGATGTGTTGAGTACAACAAGAAGGTGAACAACAAGGAGACTCGAGGCAAGCAAATTGATTAGTTTGAGTATCGAAGGCCGCTAGCTAAGGCTATCATAGATCATGGGTATAATTTCTCTTGGGTTGAACATCCAAGAAATAGGAAATTGCATACATGTCTGAATGATCAGATTCAACCAATATCCAGGAATACAGCAAAGAGGGATTGTCTAGTGGTTCATAATGAAATGAAAGCTTCCCTAAAGAAGGTGTTGAAAGATCTTCCTGGAAGGATATGTTGCACATCTGATTTGTGGACTTCAATAAACACTAAAGGTTATATGTGTCTCACTGCCCAGTACATTGATGAAGATTGGAAGATTCACAGCAAGGTCCTTTGCTTTCCTCATTGTCCCCCTCCGCATGGTGGATTTGAATTAGCTCAAGAGATGAGACAAGCACTTTCGGAATGGGGAATTGAGAAGAACGTATTTTCTTTGACTCTTGATAATGCCACCAAATCACCAATAATGATAAAATGATATCTATCTTGAAACAAGGAGTGTTCAAGGACATGGTATGTGGAGGCAAATATGGTCGTATTCGATGTTCTGCTCATATTTTGAATCTTGTGGTTATATATGGATTGCATCTGATTAAACCTCTCGTGGCTAAAGTTAGAGATGGTGTTCGTTACATAGTGGGATCTATTGAAAAGGATACAGAAGTTTGTCGAGTGTGTTAAGAGCTTTGAAGTGCCGATGTCAACTAAGTTGTCGTTGGATGTGCCAACTAGGTGGAATTCTACCTACATCATGTTGGATAAAGCTCTCAAATATTGCAATGCGATAAAATTTTATTTTACTGGAGTTGATGGTGGTTCTGATTATATTTTAAGCACTAGTGAGTGGGCTAAAGTTGAGAAGATATGCAATTTGCTAGAGCCATTCAATGCAGTTACTTAAATGTTTTCGGGAAGTGAATATCCAACTGCAAATTTATTCTTTCCTCAAGTATGGAAGATTCATAGCCGTCTGGAGAGCATAGCTGTTTGCAGTGACATCGATATTAGTGAAGCAGCGTTTCATATGCTAGAAAAGTTCGACAAGTATTGGGCCGACTTCGTGCCTATTCTAAAGTTTGCGATTATTTTGGACCCAAGATTTAAGTTGAGGTTTGTGCTATTTGCTTCAAGCAAACAACATGGAAGCATCGAGGGTAAAAGAATGACTAAGGAAGTGGAGCTTCAGTTTGACGAACTTTATTCAGCTTATGGAGGTGCGGGGGCTACTCCAGTTAGTGCACGAAATGATGAGTTGGGTGGATTTGATGATCTTGATGGACTGGAGGTATGTTTGTTATTCTGGATTGTACTCTATTTATATATGCCAATGAAATATTCTGAACATCATGATTAATTATGTGTCTTCAACTGTTTGTATATCTTATTCTGAATTGTACTCCATTTAATATATCTCAGTATGTCACTGTTTGTTATTCTGAATATCATGATTAATTATGTATGCTCTTTTCTTTTGTCTATCCATTCAGTAGCTGAAATCAGCTTGTTTTAAATCAACTTGTTTTTTTGTTGTCATTCATTAATCATTATAAGATTGCTTATATTTAACATTTATCTTTGAATAACATAGGAATTTGTTTCTCTCAATCAAGTTAGTATTTCAGAAGTTGATATTTATTTGGGAGAGAAAGCCTACCCTATTACAATGAAGCTTGATGTGCTAAACTTTTGGAAAGAGAATTCTTCCCGCTTTCCTCTATGGCTAGAGATATATTGGCTATTCCAATAACTTCGGTTGCTTCAGAATCAACTTTTAGCATGGGAGGAAGAATTCTAAGCAAATGGAGAAGCTCTCTTTTACCAAAAAATGTGGAGGCACTATTGACCACTCAAAATGGGTTGAATGGATACGGTGGTAAGATTTTATTTATAGTACACAAATTAGTTGTCTTATTTTATTTGTTATAAGATATTTAGTATATACCTAGATTGTATTATAATATTTAGATGTTTATTATATATTGTGTAGAAGTTGAATCTTTGGAGGAAGAAGAAGAGTAAGATTCTACATTTCTACCTGATGTTGCTGTGCTATTGCCGCTGGCTGCTGCGTTTACATATTGCTTTTTGCTGCTACAACTCTGCAAACCTGCAATGGTGTTGTCATGCTGGGCTGCTTCTTGTTGTTTTTGTGCTCTTTGTTGTCATGCTGTCATGTAGAACTGGTATTTGTTTTTGTGATGCCAAGTTGTTAAAACTTGAAATGATGTTGGGTAACTTGTATTTACTTATTGAGTTACTGCTATGGACTTTGGCTTATTTTGTTTTGTTTCTAAATCGTCCTCAAATTTACCATAAAGTTATGGTAAATTTAACTTTGTTAAATGGAATGCCCTTACACACTAATGGTTTTAAATTTCCATTTTGATCAATGAAAAATTTATTTTGTATAGAAATAGCATTAACTATCAATAGCTCCATAATGGATTACAATAATTTTTTTTTGTTTTATAGTATATATGTATAATATATATATATATATATATATATATATATATATATATATATATATATATATATATATATATATATCATTAACTATCAATAGCTCGATAATGGATTACAATAATTTTTTTTTGTTTTATAGTATATATGTATAATATATATATATATATATATATATATATATATATATATATATATATATATATATATATAGGGAAGCTTTAAAATGTAAAACATCCTTAACGTGTAAAATTTGCTTAACGTGTAAAATTTTGTATTTTAATGAAAAACCGGACCCGGACCTGATTTTAAACCCAATTAAAACAACTGAACCCGGCCCCTAACCTTTCCCCTCTATCGTTCCAAATCAGATTCGTCTCTCTCCAGTCTCCACCGCCCTCTCCCATCGTCGGATCTCTCGCCGTTCTCTTCTCCGAATCCCTAAACGAGCAGTGCCACCGCCACTTCACCTGCGCCACCATCCCGCACTCCTGCCGACCACCGGCCACAGCCAGTATCGCCGTCCACTCCCATCACCGTCCACTTCCATTGACTTTCGGTTTCCCCTCTACTTCGTCTTCTAGAACCGAATTCCAAATTTCCATATCTCTGATCAAATCTCCTTCTGCTAATTGAATTTCCCTATCTCTGATTCGCGTTTGGAGGTATGATTTCCATCAACCTAGCTCATGGTCAATTTTGTTTTCTGTTCTTCAATTAAATTAGCAGCATCTGTTTTCAATTCAATTACGCCTAGGGTTTCTATTTCCCGATTTAATTGCTTGGTTGGTTCATTCTTAATCTTGCTAATGTGAGCTTTGGTGGAAACACTAATGCCAATGGAGATGTTACCCATACCAATTATCAAGAAGCTGTAAAGCAGTTCTTTAAATCGGTATGTTGGACATCAGAAATTTGAACATTTCTTGAGAGTAATTTATCCTCAGAATCTCAATTCTTCTGCAAATCTTGTCTCAGCATTTGAATGTGGTGCCTAAAGAGAGGAGCAAAGCATTTGTTACTTTTGTGATTCCTAATAAAAAGGAGGAGCTTTTAGTAGTAAGAGTCGCTACTCTTGTTCAACCCAGTTCATAGTTCATATCTCCTTATTTTCTTCTGATCACATATGCATCAGGATTTCTTTGTTGAGCTTCAAGCTAGACAAAGTGAACTTGGCATAATAGACATCCAACTCGGTCTCACTACTCTGGAAGAAGTATTTCTCAACATTGTAAGACAAGCAGAGCTTGACAGCGCTGCAGCTGAGGAAAGAATGGAAACACTGACGGTGACATCATCCGGGGCTTCAGTTCTGGCAAGTCCATATAATGAAACACTATACTTGATAGCTTGTTCATTTTTGAGATATGATATCTCACTACAACTGAATATACAGGAGCTCTTGATGAAATCTAATATGAAATATACATTGGTTTGCTGTAAAGGCAACATTAAAACGTTTTTTAATGTTTTTCATTATCTCGTGTTGCTTTAATGCACAGATCCCTGTTGGAGCCCAGTTTGTGGGAATTCCAGGGACAGAATCCACAGAGAACCCTAGAGGAATCATGGTTGAGGTATACTGGGAACAAGATGATACTGGTGTGCTTTGTATTTCAGGCCAATCAAATGAGATGGCAATACCACCAAGTGTGCAGATTACTACCCCAGAGCCAAGATCACAATGGGGAGGAAGTAGCGAAATTCATGGGTTTATAATTGATCCTGTTCAGATCTATGACTCGTAATCTTTCTGATCATAGAATCTCATAGTTAAGATTCAGGTTTTAACAGCACTGATGAGTTGTTTTATTTGGGAGGTTCATTGTTTCATCTGTTCTTACTTCTTAGTGAGAGGGAAATGATACGAAAAAAATGTAAGGAGTTGACTGAGGCAATTGTGAGAACGGATCACTGACAAAATTCATACTAGAGATGCAGAAAACAAACACAAGGATGAATAGAGATATCATATATGTGTAAGATTCATTGATTTATCCTTTATTCTTGTTGAACATGTATTCATGTTGAGCACGTATAATATTTACAAGGCTGAACAAGCTACTGCATACAAGTCAATTATTTCTGTAATCTTAAGAGTATTTCAGAAACATGTGTTGTTTGTTAGTCTTTTCCCTATCTCTGATTTGCGTTTGGAGGTATGATTTCCATCTGCATTTGCTGCATATTTTGCATTTTGCATTCACTCTATTTCTTAGGATTGTTTATTTGCCTTTCTTGTACATGAAAATGAAAAGGGTAGGGAGCATGTTGACAATCAGATTCCTTGACAATCAGATTCCTTAAGCCCTTTTCTTGGCTCATACTTCACTGTTAGCTAGGATTTGCTGGTCTCGGAAGGAAAGTGCTTCCTCAATGGCCTTAAACCCTCAATTTACCCTTAAATTGTTTTGACCTATTAGCTCAATTGGTAGAGCGACGTGCGTATGCACAAAGATGTGGGTTCGAATCCCACATAGGTTATATTATAAACAAGAACACATCAATCCCAAATTGTTAAGCATGCACATTATAATCTTAGTTATGCACTTTTAAACCTTAATTATGCACTTTTTAACCTTAAGTATGCACTTTAATTTGAAATTTTTATACGGAAAAAAATCGATTTCAAAATCACATCTATCAACCTAAATTATGCGAGAGGTGAACCCAAACTCTCAAAAGTAAAAAAAAAATAAAATTAAAACATCGATTTCAAAAGCAAATCTTTTGTCTTATTCATGCACATTATGATCTTACTTTTGTACAATTTTATTCTAAATTTGCACAATTGTAACTTAGTTTTGCACAATTTAGTTTAAATTTGTATATTTGTATCCTACTTTACAGTTGCACAACTGCACTTTACGGTTGCACAACTTCACTTTAAAGTTGCACAAATGCACTTCACATATGCACAAATGCACTTCACAGTTGCACAACTGCACTTCACAGTTCCACAACTGCACTCCACAGTTGCACAACTGCACATTACAATTTTATTTTCACAGTTGCACAAATGCACTTCACAATTGCACAAATTCACTTCACAGTTGCACAAATGAACTTCGCAGTTGCACAATGCACTTCACAGTTGCACAACTGCACATTACAATTTTATTTTCACAGTTGCACAAATGCATTTCACAGTTGCACAAATGCACTTCACAGGTGCACAAATGCACTTCACAGTTGCACAACTGCACATCACAATTTTATTTTTGCACCTTATACTATTCACGAAGAGAAACATAACAAGAGATATCATATAGATAGCCTATACGGGATTTGAACCCGCATCTTTGTGCGTAGGCACATTGCTCTCCCATTTTGAGCTAATAGGCTTTCAGACAATAATTAATATTGACCCACATAAACAATTACACTAGTAATTAGATTCATCTCTACCGACACATTACACTAGTAAATTCTTCACGGAATCAAAGACCAGAAATAATATGCAGGCAGAACCAAATGAAAACGGAGAGAGACGTTTGTGTAAAGAATTTGAGAAACAATTTGAGAAACAACTGCAAATTGTACTAAAAACAATTTGAGAAACAACGGAGAAGTAATTCATACCAATACTGACTACTATTGTGAAAATATGTTTCTTCTCAACAGATTTTTTTTTAAGAGAACAATTTGGACAGTCAATGATTTGAGACGGAGTTCCATTACAGAACCTCACTTTCTTATTACTTCTCAGACAAAAACTGAGCACATTGAAACTGTTGGGCATACCTGGGGGACTCTGAACTACTTGATACCTCCTCCCCTCTTCTATTTTCAGTAATGTCTTTGTTTACCTTATTCAAGGCAGATTTCTCCCGTGTGTTTCCTTTTCTTCCCTTTACAAAGCAGCCAATGCCTGCACAAAATAGCAGAAAATGATGATTGTTCCAAATAGCGCGCAAAGTCAAGCACAATCATCATGATTTACTTCCAATTTGTCATCCATCTTGAGGTAGGATTCAACAGTCATACCAAATCGACTTCTTTGATCACGTTCTGCAGGGCCGTCAATTTGTCATCCATCTTGAGGTAGGGCCGTCAATTTGTCATCCATCTTGAGGTAGGATTCAGCAGCAACAACTAAGACGGCTCGTGATCGTGTGTAAGGTGCTCAATCTCTATAACCAAAACCACATCCTAGAACTGATCAATTGATCATAACAGAAAGAAAGCCAACACTGCAACATTTATTGATTCCTCAAAGGAGAAATAAAGCCTTTGTGGAGATGAAATTTTAAACGCCCTTTAAGACCCTTTTGAAGACTTCAAAGATGACAGATTTTTCACCAGCTGATCGCGATTTCGGAAATAAACAAATCTTCAGGTGCCAAACACATCAGTTTCACCCCAAAATGATGGACAAGAGGAACCGGCCAACAAATATTATTTAGCTAATTATCATCTCAGCAAATGAACTTGAAGCTGTGATTGATCACCACTCTTTGAACACAAGGGAATGATATAAAATTTGGCCTTATGCAATATGAGAACATATATAGGCATCGAAATCGATAGGTAAAATTTGGCCTTATGCAGGGAAAAATGAAAAACGCAATTGATAAGAACTTTTCGTGTAATTGAGCGCTAGCAATTACCAGTGTCCTGGCACTCGGACAGCCATAAATCTATCTGCTATGTGATATGATGTCTCGCCTTGTTGACTGCATCAGTAGAGGCACAATTTTTGGCATCACCTAAAAGAAATAAACTTGCATTTCTCAGAAATATAAATTAAAACCATTAGGTGCTTCTCTCCCTAAATTGCAACCTAATCAAACAAATTTCAGCTTAATTGATGTGATTATTCAAAACCACATTGAATAAATTGCAACCTAATCGAACAAATTGATTCTTAATAGAACAAATTGTAACTCAAAACAAAAATCCTACTTTTGACAGGACAATAGGGCAAAACCTAGGTAGAGCGGTAGGACCTGAAGAAGGACGAGCAGAGAAGCATATTTGAAGGAAATCTGAAGGGAGAGGAAAGGAGAAAAAATTGAGCACAAACCTGGGCGCCTTTGAGGGGGAGAGGCACCTAATTTCGTCGACCACAACTTAAAAGACAAAGACCTGCCATCTGCTTCGCCATTGCCGTTCTCCATTCATAAAACCTCCAAGATCGAAGTAGAAAGATGATGACGACGACGCGTGACAAAGGGTGACGAGCGAGGGTGAGATAAGGCGAGAGAGGAAGCGCGATATCAGATCTGAGGATGATGAGTGATGGAGGAAGGAGAAGCAATAGGAAGAATTGAAGAATGCGCTAAGTAAAATCACCCCAAACGGCCAAAAGCCCCCAAAACGCAGTGTCTCAGAATTTTACACATTAAGGATATTTTACATTTGAAGCAAACCCTATATATATATATATATATATATATATATATATATATATATATATATATATATATATATATATATATATATATATATATATATATATATATATTCAAGGATATTCGGGTTGGGAGTCGGGTCAGTTGAGAGTTGGGTCGGGTTGGGAGTCGGGTCAGTTGGGAGTCAGGTCGGGCTGGGAGTCGGGTCCGGTTGAAATTCGGGTCGGGTTGGAATTTAGGCGGGGTCCGGGTTGAGTCGGGTTTGTCTGTATTCGGGTAACTTTGGGTTTCGGGTCAACATCGGTCGAGCTCGGTTTCTGGTTCGAGTTATGCATAACACCAAATTTTCGGGTTCAGTCGGGTTTTGGGTTGGGTTTCTCGGGTCAGATCAGGAATTTCCAACTCTAGTTTTTCCATTAAGTTAAGGTTGGTGGGTTACGATAATTTTTTTTTTTTTTTTATGGTTTCGGCGTGATGCATATACTGGCAAAGTTTTTTGAGACTTTGCTATCAGCTCGGTATGTTTCACCGATGAAAGTATGAAGCCTCAACAAATATTACCGAGACTAATGCTTTAACTCGCCTAACTTTTACGAGCCTATTGTGAGGAAATACCTTCCCAATACTGACCGCGTGATTTGCGGAATTAGTGGCGCCGCAAAATTTTGGAGGAAAATTGGATCTGCGGGAGGAGGTTGATGGAGGGAAATTAGAAAAGAAGAAGAAAAAAGAAATTTAGGGTTTGGTGATGAATTATTAATATAAATAGGGCATATAAGATAGCTTAATTTAATTGTGCAGAGAAGAAAAAATGGTGACAAAGGCTGAAGCATAGAGACAGCATGTACGAGATCTTGTTGAGGCTCACATATTTATGCGGACCTTGATTGAAAACAAGGAAGTAGGTCCCAAGAAGGTTGCATCAGCCCTTGACAAAGAAAGAGGAACGTTAATTTAAAACCCTTGAAAAAAAATCTATAGAGAAGAGATGAACCATCAGGAGTACATCAACAACCTCGAAGTTTGGCAACTACTCCGTAGTTAAACGAGTGATGGCCCTCCCGATGACGGATCTATCCATAGGGAAAGTGGAAGGCCCAAGGAGATCCAAACGTTTACAAAACCGGAAGTAACAATAGATTTCTATTTATTTTCAGGGTTTTCTAAAAATTTAGTACTATTTTCGAGTTCATTATGTAACCTCATCAATATTTGTTGAGATTTCTAAATAGGTCCGGCCCAGATTATCGAGACTTTGCTTTTCACTCAGCCAAAGTTGTCGAGGCTATATATTGGACTCTTTTAATTTAGTCTCGTCTTTATTTGGTTTCTAAGATAAAGTTAGTCAGTTTTATCCATAAAAATTCACTGATTTTATTTTGTTTGCATAATTTTATATCTTTATAACTATTAAGTATATGATGAGATAAATACTTATCAAAATTTTATATCTTTACAGTGAAGATATAACGAGATATGCTTTTAAAAAATCATCAATACTAAAATTTATATCTTTTCTATATTTTATATAAACCATAAGCCTTCTCTTTCAAGGACAAACATATACGCAGAACATAACCTACTTCTCCCAGTCAAATTGATCCCAAAAAATTCTATCGATGAGAGAGTAAAATGAATAAATGTGGTGATTCAAACAACGAAAGTGAAGAGGTAATTATTAATGATGAAAATATTGATGTAAATTATAAAATATTTTACAATATATGTATTTCGTGTTGATTTATTATATACAAAACCATAGGTGAAGGGATTTGAATTGTTTAGCTTATTTACTTCCAATAACGATGTAACTTTAAGAGTTCGGAATCTGGATCGAGTATAATGTGTACCCTTGGCATATTTTAATGAGCATAAGATAGGAGCTCAGAGATCTGGGTCGAGCATACGTTAAAACCTCAAGAAATATTAATGAGTTGACAATATAAGCTCATAATGTTATAAATTGACGTAGTATTATGATGTTTTGGTTGACCGAAATATGTGATACTATTTTGTAGTTGGACAATATAGAATATATCATAAACTTCTCAACGAGTGATGAATTGTCGTCACTTTCTGTGCCCGATGATTCACTAGCAATATTCTTACCTCGTCTCCTTCGGGCAGAAGCATGGCATTCCCCTTGATCACGCCTACTCATCTGCATATTCATAAACTAAAAATCACTAATCTAACATATTTCAAGTAGCAAAAAAAAAATTCTTTGTAAAGCTAAACCAAATACTAATAACAGTATAGTATGATGAGCAACATTAAAACACTCTGCCTAGGTAACCGAGAAAAATTTATATACTCAATGAAAAAAAACTAAGGCTTAGCATTTTCCTCAATCATCTTGGACGAGTTTTGTCCTTCGGTTCAACCCAATCAAACAACTTCTTTCAAACTACTAACAATCCCATAAAGATTGCTTTGGCAGTAGAAAACATAAGCAATGTTTCTACCTCTTATTAGAAAGAGCTTTTGCTTTAGATTTTTCCCGACGATGCTTCAAAATTGCCAGACTTTCAAAAGATCATTGCCATATCTTATGAATTTGAAACTACTCTAAAGGCAATGAAGCTCATTTCAGCAGCTGATAAGAACGATGAAAGACTTAGCAGCTTTGCCGATAATGTTGAGGTACATACACTTTGCAATAAGGAAGAAGATTGAGATTTTGGCGACTACTAGGAAACTGATTTTACAATGTGCCTTAACATTCCCACAAGTAATGCTTTAATGCTTGAGTTTTTTCATTTAGACTTATGGCATAAGCTTCTATTAAACATATTTATGCTTAGACGTTTAAAACCAAAGGACCTAATTTGAGAGATTATGCAAGTACGTACGGATCATGTTGTTGGCATGATATTTTCTTCTGAGAGGTCTATCGTCTCAAATATATATAAAACACTCATGTAAATATCAATCATGTATTAAGATCATAACAAAGAACATGAAATATCCAAAGACAAACAGACGTGGGGAGGTAGAGGAAATGTAAACTACAAAGACAAATAGACGTGGGGAACAATAACAAAGAACAAAGAGATTCCTCATATTAAGTTGTCAAGTTTCTAATTTACCCTCAGCCCAAAACCACAAGCTCAAAGAATTTCCTCGGCCAGTTTAATAGACTAAGCTCAAGAAGATGAAGAATTACAGAGGAACCGTAGAAAATCGATCAAGGAGATTGTAGAACCCAAATCAGCACAAAAAATCACTCAAGAACATGAAGAATCGAAAATCATTCGGTAAAGAAGAAGATAGACAAATATTAGAGGGCACCTAATGCAAAACTTATATCTAAACCTAAATAAGGAGGAGATAAAAAAATCTCAGCGAGCTTAGTCTGTTTTCTCATATTGAATTGTTGAGTTTCTTCTTCTTCCTCGGTCAGATCGATTAACAGAATAAGATCAAGGAGATGAAGAATTACAAAGGAACCATATGAAATCGCTCAAGCACATCGTAAAACCCAAATCACCGTAGGAAATCGCTCAAAGAGTTGAAGAATAGATTCGATAAAGAAGAAGAAATCAACAAATTAGTCGAGCTTAGTGTGTTTCCTCGTCTAATCTAGCCGAGCTTCAGCTCTTTCCTCGGCCTAGAACGCCGAGCAGAGACAGTTTTCTCAGCCTAGATTGCCGAGTGCTTTCGGTCTGAAATTCATCCCAAAATCAACTCCTATCACCTACATTGGCATTCAATGTTCCAAATTCAACCTCCTATAACGAAGACAACAACAAAACACACAAAAATGCTCCAAAAAAACATAAAATCAATCGAAAAAACGGATTTTCACTATTTTGGTCAAAATTCAAAACACTTAGTTTTTTTGTTGAATCATCCGAAATCAATGAAGTTTTTACATTATATGAGAGAACATACCTTTGAGGTGCTAGATTGATGTAGATTTTGGCAAAAAAAAAAAAAAAAAAACGACTCCAAAATGGCTAGATCTACAAATAAAGTTGATGAAGATTTGTGTTGTTGGGTTGAAGATGAACGGGGGTTGAAGGATGAAGGAGGAGTGCAGTAATAAAAACCTAGGGTTAAAGGTGATTTTTTTTTTTATCTCCGGCCATTTCGTAATTATGTTGTAAAAAATAAAGAGGACATCAACGTAAAACTCTAATTTTCGTTTTGACAATAGATGAAAGATATCATGCCTATAGACTTTATGTTTGTTATATAGTAGTGAAAAAACATAATCACTACTAAGAAGATGACATTAATTGTGAGACCGAATGGAATGAGTAAATGAATTGAATAATAGACCCATTTTAAAAGAAACAAATATTTGAATTGAAGTGATCGAAACTAATGTAAAAGTAACCCATTTTGTATTAGGTAGGGTTGTTGGAGATCAATAAAATAGAACGATCTCTCATATATCCTCGAAGGTGAATTTAAAGGAGCTTTGATACCTAGCCAATGAGTTTGATCAAAAGCTTTACGTAATATGCGATCTAATTAATATGTCGTTACCCAAGTAATTCATCCATCTTAAGCTGACTAAAATAATCACATGACATACATAGCCCACACGTGGATGATATTTCATGAACAACCACAACAATCATCCCAATGTATTTCACATCTAGCAGAGTTTGGGGTTCTAGTAGTACACACCCTTACCCTAACAAAGTTGAGAGGGTATTTTCGTGTGATCCGACAACTCGACGACAAGTGTTAGAAATATAAAATATGAATTATGAAATATGAAGTATGAAATCTAAAATATGAAAATATGAAAATATGAAATATGAAATATATAGTGATATGTAAGAATATATACAAAGACAAAACTTTGGCCTTCAAATGAGACAGGCCAAACATGATGGCATGCAAAAATGCTAGCCGATGCCACCAAGTGCATGATTATAGAAAGGAAAGTGGCGGGAATATCTCAGGATCCTACAAATATCTCTCTTTGATAATAATTGATCTATTCTATTTTGATTTATCTTGTGCCAACTCATTAGCGATATCTAAAACGGTCAGGTCCTATTCGATTACCTCATTCTAACTCTTCTCCGGTCGCCCTCTAGCACATCGAACACTCTTAATAGCCAGGATATCACACTGACACACTATTGCGTTTTGGTCTCTCTTTTGCAGATGACCAAACCACCTGAGCTTGGACTCTCGCATCTTGTCCTTTAGAAGATTACACCGACCTTTTCGCGGATAACCTCATTCTTGATTCTGTCTTGTCTCGTGACCACACATCCATCTAATTATTCGCATTTCCGCTACCCTAACCCTTTGTTCTTGGGCCTTTGTGGTCACCCAACACTCTCCATATATGCCATCCCGTTTGAATCCTATGCTTGATATCCTTATCTATACCTCCATCACTCTATACAACTGATCCTAAATATTTAAAATCGTCTTTCCTTAATACAACATATTTGCCCAATATCAGGTCTTATTCCCCCTCTTTCTCCAAGGTTGAACTCCACATATTCTATCTTTGTCCTGCTGAACCTAAAGCCATTCTCTTCCAACTTCTTTGATGTGTCCCAGCCTCCATTGGATACGACTCCGACGTCGCTTTCATAGACTATTTATTATATTAGACTTATTATTATTATTATTATATTTATAAAGTTTCTACATAAAATTGGATCGGAGCCGGCTAACAAGCTGAGGTCCGCGTCCCTTTTGAAAACTAAACGCAATCCTAGTCAAAGTGTGAGAAGAATCCCTACTATATCTGAGTAACCCTTTAGCGACCCCACACACTCGCTTGAGAAGTCCCATAACATCATCCTCTAAATCACCAATAGTGGAAAAGGAATAGACAGAAAGTGATAACCGTTGGCCCCACAAACAGCCTCATACTTCTTCCTTTTGTTATCAACAGCCACTCTAGCCGCTTTACCCGAGCCGAAACTTGAAAGACCACCCAAACTAAAGATAGAAGTCCCTATAATGTCAACACAAGTGTCTTTGCCTTGGAACCAGTTGAGAACAGAATATCGGCTGGTCGAAGCTCCCTTCCCTTGTCATCAACCATACTATTAGACACCTTTTTACGAACAAAGATTCCGACATTCAAGCACTCATCGTACAACGCATCACACACCATATTATGACGATGCTTAACACTAATATCAGCTACACAAGCAAGTGCATGATCTCCCCATACATCCAAAATGCCTTTCTCACAAGCAGGGCATTTGGAACCCGCACTAAACAACTCAAGTCACATACAATATTTAATAACCGAGCGAAAGGTAACAGGATGCATAACCTAACCAAGACCGGGAATAAGAGCAGCCTTCAGCCAGTGTTGGGCCATAGGGATCTTCAGATTCGCAATAAGAGCTTCTTTCCTCTGAGTAAGAGCAAAGTCCACCTTGAGATGATTGTCCACATTTTTGTAGTAGCAGCTAGCAATTTTCTTCATTAGATAGGGGGCTGGCTGTAATACGCACATGTGATAAGACACATTTAGGTAGTGTTAGCATTTAGATAGATTTAGATATAATAAAGTGTATGAATTAGAGTAGTTTTCGTATTTTAGTTAATTATATAGAGAGTCGGAATCTACATATGTTTCCACATACTTTCAAGCATTGGCGGAGCCAATTGATGACATGTGAATGACCTAACGTTGAGCAAGAGGTTAAAAAGCAAGAAGAAATCTGAATATTGAGGAGCTAAACATGCAAAGGATTGGAGTTATCCAGGTTGGCGACGCTGCACTAAAATGAGTTGTTTGAAGGTTGTATTTTTCGGATCGGGGCGTACATATAATTGTTGGAAAGAGGATGTGAAGACCTAAAACTTTTGTGTTTACGACTTTTCCAAATTCGGCCTTGAAGACAGTGAAATCTGGACGTCAAGATGACTACTGAAAAGAACTCGGTCTGGGCAAAAGAAGTTGGCCGAGTTGTTTGCGTTTCACCCAAGTGCAGAGTGCTGATTTGTGGGCCACATGTGTGGGCATATTTTCAATGTTAAATTTTTAATTCATTTGACCTATTATTATTAGTAGTAGTATTATTAGGTTAAAAGAAGAGAAGAACGAAGTAGGTTGGGAGTCTTTTTGGGGATAGAACAATTCAAGGAGGGATTGGAGACTTTTGTGATTTCTCTTGAACTATGAACATCTAAACTCCTTTGCTTAGTGAGATTAATCGAAGTGTCAGGTTTATTATTTCATTGTAAGATTTTTATTTCTGAATACTCCTCTTTCAATATTACCAATTCTTTGCGCCGAATGTCTAGGGTTTTCGTGAATTTCCATTAGCTTGATCAATTGATGCCTTTTCATGATAATCTATAGCTGGATATAGGTAATTATTGGTTGAGTTATCTATAATCTTGAGTAGCAAATTATAAATATCTGAAATTGGTTGATTTAGGGATTTGTATAGAGAATTGATTTGCAATTGATTTGCAATTGATGCAATAACTGATTGTGCGCGTCGATTGTCTTTGTTGATTTCCTTCAAACTTCATCAATTATTGAATTGAATCTTGCTAGTTTCAAGATTGTTTGATATTTAGGGTTTTCAGGGTCTGGTTGTCCTATTAACTAGATTTGATAAGGAATTGGATTCAAAAGACTTAGTCCTTCAACACAAAGTATTCAAGAGGAAGTTATATATTTGATTTCAATGATCAATGAATGAAACCTGATTGCTAAGATTGATTGGCCTAAGCTATTTCCCTCATATTTATTCACTTAATCTGTTTTACTTTATTGTTTTCCTTACTTTCGCATTCTTAGTTAGTTTAAACCATCGCAATCCCCCTTATTTGTGTCTTTAGTTCTTATTTAGCACACTTTGACTTGCATTCAAATCGCTGACTCTCTGTGGGATTGCCCTGTACTTGCCAAACTACATTAGTTAGGTTAGTCGGGTATATTTAATAGGATTAAGGCGACTGAAAATCATCATGTCAACATGTCCAAGTCATCCTTATCAATAGCACTAACCCAACTGGCGACCGCTAATTCGAAGGAGGTCCCATCACCAGTCACTCTAGCACTCCTCAAAATATGATCTTGCAAACCGCAGGACTGGAGCCTCGAAGCAAGAAAAGCACAGTGTAGTGTGACCACCATAATCGAGAGGCATAGTAAACAAATACCATTGTCAAAGGCCAAAGCCTGATCCTCCAAGCGTAACTATCTGTTCCACTGAAAGCCTCAAATTAAAGAATCATTAAAAGCACGATGGGTATCTATAAAACAGGGAGGTGGGGTTGTCCGCAACGCAAAGTAAAGATGAGAGACTCCTGAGTAGGCTCGCAGGAGCAATAACTCACAATGAGGATCTTCCAACTTCTTGATGGCTTTCACTAGGGCATTAATTTTCAAAACTCTCCTCATCATCACCTCGTTGCAGAAGAAAAGATCCAACCTAAGAGCTCCAACAATGAGCTTGACTCCCCCTTTCAGACGTGAGATATGTTTGAGGAACAACACGACTTCCCTACACCGTGGGTCTTCACTCGGCCATAATATTTATGTTTTATCACCATTTTGGTGAAGCCATAGGCTCGGGCCATCCTCCTGAACAATGGAAAACGCCTTGCCATTGTTGTTGTTGTTATTATTATTATTATTATTATTATTATTATTATTATTAAGCTGAGGTAAGATGTGGCCACGGGTTGGACCCGACGGATCAAGGGTCGGGATTGGTCAACCCGAACCCTAAACCGAAAATTCACGGGTTGGCGGGTTCGGGTCGACCTGTTGACCCGATGGGTTAACATATTAAAAAAAAATTATTTTTTTATAATATTTTTTACTAATAAAAATAAAAAATTGATATACAAAGATTTTTTCTACATATCACTTTCTATATCCATCTATATAATACTTCATCCGTCCTAAAATACATGGGCTTTTAGCATTTCGCACAAGTTTAAAAAAACACTCTACTTTTAAAAAAAATTATAATTGCACTAACTTTTTCATAAATTTTATTATTTTTTAACAGTCACATTTTAGCCAATCAAAATATTTAAAAAAGTCAACAACACACAAACCAATACAAATCATTACAACTTCCTATATAGAAAACATAAAAGCTCATATATTGTTGTACAAAAATTTACCTCTAAAAGCTCATGTATTATTGGACGGAGGGAGTATTTTAAAACAGAAGACATTGGTTGTGGTGTCATCCTCCCTTTACTTTTAGTGGTTTTTTTTTCAAATTATAATTAAGTAACTTTTAAATCAATTTTTATAATTAAGATTTTGTTGGTGGGGATGTCTAAGATTGCTATCTCGTGCAATTTAATTTATTACATGTACATAATTTTCCTTTTATGTGCACCCAATCAACTATATCAATTTTAAATCCAGTATATATTTTCAATTAATATAATACATACAAATTTTTAAATTTAAGATTGACATGTTGCACGTTTTTATTTATTAAATCAATATCAATCTATCTTACTGTATATATGTAGATTTACAATCAATTAGCTAGCAATCTTGTATATTTATATCTAGATTTCTAATCGATCTATTAATTAGCAAGTTGATTATATAATATATATTTGTCATTTTGGAAAACTTCTTCTACCTATTGACTGACTCGATCCCTAATTTATTCAATGTCGGTGCTATAATTATTTATATGTTGATATTATCTTGCTCATCCGATCCGCAAATATTTGTTTTGTTGAATTGTTAACTACTTACTAGGATTTATTTTACAATATCTTCCATTGAACAATTGACCTTACAACTTTTATCCATCCATTTTTTGCATTCTATGCCTCCAACCTTTTTCTGTTTTTCACTATCGGAGAATAGTTCCCAAAATGGTTGAGATAAGAGATTTCTTAATCCGCTATCATCAAAATAAGAATAATGTGAACTTCTATATTCAAGGACACCTTTGTGTATATTTACCTCGAATGTTCCATTTGAAGTCATTGTCAAAGACTATTTTAACGTTGGTGGTTTTTCAGTTGATTGTAGGACGTTTCTACATTTTTCATCTCTTAATTATGACTTATGGAGATTATTAGGAGTAGTGAATCATGTAAATTTAATAAACATCCTCAAAATATTGATGAGTTGACTTATCCACCTTGATAATATGCTTATCCAATTAATTATATATGGATGCTTAATTATCAATTGTTAATTATTTTACTACCATCTTCTTCTTTTATCTTCAACTAATACTTTTCCCGTACCTTGTACGGGTGAGTATTTTTCACCGCTTTAGTTCCCCCATGAATATATTTTATTTAAATTGTTATCATGCTATCAATTACAATCCCTGTTATAATACAATAACACTTACAATCACACACAAAAGTCTCATAATTAATCCGAGGAAAAATGAAAATTATGTCATCAAACGTACAGAATGATGGGTTTATTAAACCCAATTTTTCGAACCTTGTTCGAGTTTTTTCATAATATTTTCGGTCGAATTTGACGTATTAAATAAAATATTTGACATGTCAATTTTCTACTAAAATATTATCCACGCTTCTTGTCATGATGTTCTTTAAAATTTTCTTTTCTTGAGATGATCGATACTTCAAATTTGACAAAGAATGGTAAATCAGCGCTTTCACGCATCTCCTAACATCCGTCCTAATTGAAGACAAAGAAAAGAAACCTTATATATTTTTTGTTTTTGAAAATTAAGATTGGATTCTCTTAAGATATTTTATCTATTACACACATCCACTATTCTAACTAAACCCTTCAAGACCGCCTAGACCCCTGCCTAAACACTTGAACTCGCCCCGCCGCCAAGGCCCTCAAGGTTGTCAAACCCGCCTAGACTACAGAGACCCGCCATGAAATCCGCCTACACCTCGCCTAGACCCGTGAGCCTACCCTACCGCCAAGCACCCGCCAATCGTTTTTTAGAACATTGCACACACCATGTCACACCTCTTAAATTGGTCAAAATAATAAACCGATTTGATAAAGATGCCTAAAGTCGAAATGTATAAACCCTATATAGCTAAAGAATTAAAAAAAAAAGATATTTAGTGTGTGTTTTTTTATAATGTCTTAGACCTTTAATTAGAAAGAGGTACTCTATGTTTAAGTATGAACCCTATGAGGCCAAAATATTTTTAAAAAACAGTTATACTTCTCAAATTCGTGTAAATTATAAATCAATTTCAATACGACCCACTTTAAAAATTAATTTTAAATTCATTTCCATATTTGAAATATTAAATATTTAGATGCATTTCATCGTACACTTTATGGACGATGATTAAACCCATCAAGTCACGATTTATAACCTTCTATTTCACTTGAATATCATCAATATCTTATGATAAATTTGATCAATAATTTATAATCTTCAATTTCACAAATTTCATAAATGGAGTAAATAGTTTATGCATTGCTATCTAAATATGTTTTGGGAAAAATATTTAGATAGCAATGCATAAACTGGGACCACAAATATATGATAGGTTGAGCATCGAATATTTTAGGGGTTTTTTTCTCATTTTATTTAATATTGAAAATCAATTTTCATAACCATAATAAATTTCACACTATGCTTGTGAAATGGGCCGTAGAAAATAAATGATTTATGTTTTTACTCGTTTTAAGGTGGTGTGTAAAATGTGAGAACATTTGAAAAAGTACATAGCAAGTTGATTGAAGATTGACCACGTGCAATCTTAGAATAGATTGTGAAGGAAGAAATTGGTTGGAGGATTGTAATGTTTAGGAAACACGCTTGATGATCCCAGTTGAAGTGAAAACCCTTGCGAAGAATTATGCCAAAGCCTCTTACATATAAGGGGAAAATGATTTTTTTAATCCTATTATATTTCATGATTAACTCTTAATTTAATTGTCATTTTTTTTCCATGGTTAGCCTATGGAACGAATGGAACAATATCAATATTGTGTGCTATGATTCATTTTAAGACCATGTTTATTTTCACTGAAGTCCAATTACATTATCACTTTCAAATGACTTTTTATTTTCTTTCTTCACGGTCATTTTGTATTTCATGACACTCTTGTGATATTATCTGCAAAACCTTTTGAAGTGTGTTATTAATTTAATTACGGTCATGATTATTTTCATAATATGGCTATAAAACACCAATAAAATTGAAAAATTCATGAAAAGTAGATTGAACCATATAACTTCAAACCACAACTAATTACTCATCTGATTTGCCCTCAAAGTTGGTGTTTTTTTTCCACAAAACATCATTAAATTTTCGAACGTTCGATTGCCACATTGAAAGTTTGGCCAAACATCGACGAAATTATAAGGGATGTGCATAATAATGATGGATTATAAGTTCTATAACGCATTGTATCGAACTCCAATTGAATCTCTTCTAATATAATGCATTGTAACATGGAAACTTTTCAGTGTAAATCAAGTGATGGAAAGATGACAATGAAGATCTTGCACTCTTGAGTAAAGCAGAAACCAGGAACACATTATCACATCAAGATGTGCATATAAAGGAGCTTGTTTTTGCTAGTCAAGGCGCCGAAGGAGGTACTCAACCTTGACGACCTTGGTAAGAGGAATCACCCACTCGTCGTGGAGATGAGATATAACAACAGGATCGACCTTGTAGGTGTTGCTGGCTGTGTCGCTGAGAGCCACATTTTGCCCAAAAACCATGGCCCTCTTGGCCACCCTTTGCTTCACCATCTCCTCTACTTTCTCGTCCGTCAACGGTCTCATCAGCGTGTCTTGGTCCTGAACTCAGAAGCCAGAAGATCATAGGAGCATTAACAATAAAGATATAATTGGTTTAGATGACGGATGCTTGTGCTCAAGGAAAACACGGATCACCAAACGTTCGTTTGGTCCATTTTACTGACCTTTGAACGGATTGGATGTTCGTAGTCATTATGAGCACCCCTGAACCTGGCTTCGGCAACAAAATTTTTGTAGTGTATCCTCCTAGCCAGGGCCTGTAAGATAACTCGTTTAAGTTTAAGTACTCATTAAGACCCAATTTAAGAGAAAAGTAGCTTCAAAACTGCTTACAAGTACAACTATGAATGCTGAAGTCATATGCAAAAGTCATAAGTTAGGCAATGACTTGTTTTTACCTGATGCATAGTTGTCATCATCTCCCTCGGAAGCAAACAGCGGAAGAAGCTTCTTGAAGTACAAGTCCCATATCTGACTACTCACATTGACTGAGGCAGCAGCAGGATACAAAACCAATACCGTCACAAGATTACATTTCGAACTTCATTTCTATCCGAAAATGGCATAACTCCCGAAACAGTAAATGTAGAATGGATTCAGAGAAGTAGAGAAACCCACCTTTGGGAAGCGGTAAGGAGGTACAATCGGAGGTAGACAGTTCGGAAAGAAAGGAGTCTCTTCGGTATTTTCATATCTGCCAAACTGAAACACATAAAAGGCTTAATTTGGGTTGGAATTATATATCAGCTAGACAAGCTCCAGACATGGCAAGAACTTAAATTATTATTCAAGATTCCTCCCAAGTATCGGTATGATTCCTTTCCTTTGTATATGTAGGAGAGGAATGTGACTTAACGAAGCGAATCAAACACCTTTCTAAGGGCACACAAACACAATGTTGGTACCAAGCCAGTAGCTAACCATTTGATTGGACATATCCAATTTGTCTGACCAATCTCATTAAACAATCTAGTTATTTCTTGATTCTTATAAACCATAAAAGTTTCACTTTCAATTCAATTCCATTCCAACACCAAACACTCTGATCTCACTAAGCTGTTTGGTATCCAAAACACACTACCAAGTATAAGTATGAGAATCCGATATTGTGTTTGGAATGTTAAATTGATATCAGCCTCCGATGTCCAAAATCCATACCAATACCGAAACCGATAATACAGATTCTAAGAAAATGCACTTAAAAACTAAAATGCAATCAGATAATTAAACCAAACGCATTCAAACAAACCCCCAAAATATAAAGAACCAAAAGGGGAACCAAAGAGTGCAAACCAGATTTGCAGATTGACTTCAAGAGGAACCAAAGACTCTCTCCTTAAAACCAATTGCCTTCATTTTGAATGGCACTCCATGCCACTATAGAAGGCCGGCTGTGTACACCGGCATTAACTTTTCCACAAGATTTCTCCGCTGAAGCCAACAATGAGCTAATGGGTGCAACAATTGAGATTACCATTCCTGATTCTGTCCCTACAACAAATTGAAGATGCTCATCAACTTGCACATCCAAAGCATCTTGCACCCTCTACTTTATGAAATCCAATATGCTCTGAGTCGAACCTACTACACCCATTCCTCGTTTCTTTAGCTTGATGAGTGTTAGACAAAATTAATCTACTATCCATCGCATCCTCCACCTTCATTTCGTCCATCTCAATTTGCCTCATCCTATTGCTTGAAAACCCTTTATTTCCTCTGTACAATTGATTCGAATTATTCCAATTAACAATAAAATTTTTTCAAAGTATAGCACTGTGAACTTCCCTTCCTCCCATAAGGCAATACCTGGTGGATATGATGAATCATACAAATTTCAAAACACTACCCAACAGAATTATACAATTTAGAATCAGGAAACTATATCAGCAGTTCAGCACTTGATAAATAGGTCATCTCAATTAGGTGAACTTAGCCCTTAAAAGGTTAGAAATCATTTACCCGAAAATCTCCAGAGCAAGAGCCACTTCTTCTTCTTTTGGTGCTTCAAGAATCTGATTAGACAAAAGATTTAACATGTGGTTAACTTACATGGATCAGAAAGTTCAAAAACTAAAATAAAATTTGTGAAAAATGGGAAAAGTTTAATTTTTTGAAGGGTGTAAACTTAAGTATAAATCATTTCATGAACAAGATGTAGGCAAATAATACATGAGAATTTCCCTTAAAATTATACCTGAAAATTTCCCTTATTGCAAACCTATGTTCAGGAGAGTTTTCAAACTTACCTGGGTTGGTGTCTTGAAAGTGGAAGATTGCTTGAGAAAAAACAGGCAAAATGCAATTAAGGCAGCTGCAAAAAGAAGTTTTCCAAATGTGTTGCTTTTGCGTTTTGGATCCTCAAGGTCCATGCCTGAAATAAGCCAAAAGAGAGTCGGTTAACACAATAGTGAATAAGTTGAAACATCAGCATAGACATTCATCTCCAATTGTATATTCAGAGCACTGAATAAAATGAAACATCAACATCAGCAAATAGATCATAGTTTAAAAAACAGTATTCACTATAAGAAATTCATCTCCATAGACATATTCCTATATTTACTCCTACGCCTGCTATTTTGTGCATCATACAGGCTAAATAATGAATATGAAAAAAGTTATGGAATCACTCAATAAAGAAGAGTAAAAATCAGGAAAAAAAAGAGCCAAGTCAGTTACTCGTAATAAATTGTATTTACTCACTTGATATCAACTTCTCTAGAAGGTGGAACCGCATGAAAGGCCAAATCAGTTGGCTCGTAATAAGTATTTTGGTCGTCCCTACGCAAAACGACATCATAAAAGAACATGACATAAGTTGAGGGAAAAAAAGGCAGGAGAAGAGGGTTTTGAATCTAACTCAGGTTCCAAGGCAAGAGCTCCCAGGAAAAGAAGTATATATAGCATATAAAAGGACTCAAAATGGGCGATTAAAATATCCAAGCACGATAGAACCAACTAATGAACAAAAGAATATGCAAGAAAGAACCTTTTAAAACAACTGACATTATATATTGATAGTCTAATCTTCTCGCCAAAATCAATAAGTGCCAAAGAAAATGATTTGATGATTAATCGTTTACACTATCGCTCCTAATTCCTAACTCGCTGAATACAGCAGCAAACATCCAATTCCAGAATTGAGGCATGAAAAAAGGTCAATAAGGGTGTTTTTTTGACCCAAAATGTGACTAAACATAAGAAGATTTATGCAAAGTTAATGCAAAATTTGCCATTACACATAATTGTTTTGCAATTTATATAAACATTTAAAATTTATATATATGTTGGTTTTTTATGGTAGTGATATTTTGTTTCTCTCTCAATTCATCAAACTTATTTGAAGGGTAAGTACATATTAATGATTTTGACACTTCCACGGTTCAACCTTAACAAACACAAATTGATTATTGATGAATCCACAATTACCTGAATCAGATGTATGATGCACCCATATCGATCATAGAGGACTCGATATGCTCGATCGACTCGAGTTGCGGTTGCCCCGATGACTCCTTTCGGTTTGTGCTCCAAACACAAGCAGACGCATTCAGCCTGAGACCTGCAATGGTCCTGTGGAATTTTGAAGCTTGTTAAGATGGAATCTAGTATCCTCAAGTCCCTTAAATTTGAGATGGGGAATCCAACAGTAAAGACGTTTTTGAGGTATGAACTACCCGCTACACTAACATAAGATGCTTTAATGATTTAGATTGTACTGTAAAAGGCTTGGGGGAATGCTTATAGCTTTTTCTTTCCTTTTTTTTGTACAATTTCAGGAAATTCATGAAAGTTGCACAAGAAAATCTCAGAGTAAGTTGCTGTTAGACTAACCTTGAGGAGAGGAGGGGTGCTTCGCTGGATAGGAAGGTTGTCTAGATCTCGATCAAGGACCATCACCCGACGTGTGTCACCCTTCTCGGCGAGTTTGTCCCCTCCAGTGCATCTGCTTTGTCTCGCGCGATCTCTTTTTTCCGGCCCGGCCCCAAATCTCCATATCACGAATTCTGAACTTACATCGACCCCTCTCCAATAGTCTTTCATCCGCCCTCTTTCTTTAGCAGACCCGAGACTCCGCCCTCTTCTCCGGTGGAACCGAAGCTCGGCACCGCTCTTCCTCCTAGCAATGCCTCCCGCTCCCTCAAAAATCTGACGGTTTCCAAACCTAAACCCTAAAAAATTAAAAACGGAGGGTGGATGGCTTCAATTTTGACGGAGAGTGGAGGCGCCGGTACCTGGGCTTGGCTTTGCTCCGCCAGAGTCGTCATCGGGAGCAAGATGTGAGGAGGTTAGATCTGGTTTTACGAGAGGCGGTCTTAGAGAGAGAGAGAGGGTTTTTCCAGAGAGTAGAGCATAGTAGTGCTTGTGGCGAGGAGGACGTGGTTATTGAAAGCGGTTTCTTAATTTTGTAAAGGTAGGACACGTGGCTCATTCTTTTACAAAGAGCATGCTTCTAAAATAATAAGTATAAGGGGTGGATGTATTTGTATACTTAAACGAGAAGAATTTTTTTTAATGATATTATAATTTCATGAATATTGCTAAGAAAATTTAATGATAATAAAAATTACACATGTTGTTAACGACTTGTTTTTCGAGACGGAGGGAGTACTAACTTTTGCTCATCCTCTATTTAAATTTGTAATTAATATTAATTTATTAGATTATGTTTTTTTTTATAAATATCACGCCATGGCGCGGGTACTATACTAGTTTCATTATAATATGGAGTGGAAAAATATGAGAAATTTTATATCCCTATAAAACTTTCTTCATCTACTACAATATAACTGTAGGATATAAGTTTTCTCAAACTTTACTTCATTTCAATATAGGAAATAAAACTTAAAGTGAAGTGGGGGTTAACAGAAGATGGGACGCGCGCGCCCACACACACACACATATATATCTCCATCCCTTCTCATTCTAACTCTTAATTTTTAATGTGGGACAAATGTGGGAGAATGCTCTTGTCCCACATTGGAAATAAGAGAATAGAGAAAGCCTTCCAAAGTTATAAAAAGGGAAGGGTGAGAGTGCTTTTAAGTTTCGACCCATATGGGACAAGAGCATTCTCTCCACTAAAACGGGAGGGATTCTTTTATTTTATTTGTTTGGACATGGAGTTAGTTTCGTCATTTATATTTGATATTTATTTTATAACTTTATTCCTCTCCACTAAAAAATTTTAGTAGAGGGGAATCAAGTTATAAAATAAATATCAAATATAAAAAAAATGAAACCAACTCTCTGTCCAAGAAAATAAAATACAAGAATCCCTCCCGCGCCATGGCGTGATATTCAGGATCGTATCCACGAGGAAGTGTGTCAGCGCTCGCCTTTCAAGTCCCAAGTTCTCCTCGAAATCGACCATAAGAGTACTCGATGTCGATCGATTAGAGTAGTCAATGTCGACTAAAGCAGTCGACTTCCCTGCAGCTCTGCACAACAAAAGATAGAAAACAAGTCGATGTCGAGTAGAAGGTACTCGACGTGGACTACAGTACTCAATATCGACTAGAAAGTGGTTGACTTTGAGTGTGTCTGTGCAGAAAAACGTAACTTTTTGCAATAAAAGAAAGACAGAAACAAACACAAAATTCGTGAATTGAATTCAATAAACTAAAAGCTTCCAGAATCAGGGTTTCAACACCACAACGATAACCATATAAGAACAATGCTAAAGGTATAAATGATCATGCATTTTCATCAAATAACTTTCGTCATTAACAAATAGGAAGATAGAGGCTTTCGCATAAACCCTAATTGATTGTTACTAACCCTTTTCACATAATTAATCCAATTTTGCATTAAGATCGCTTTCGCTTCAATAAAACAAATAAGGATCACCTTCGACTGTCGCAGAAGAATCATGTAAATCAGGGGTAGAAGATGAAATCGTAATAAAGATTGTACCTTTGATGCATTATCTTACATGACTACCATCGGGCTCACCTCGACCCTAGAAGTTGGGTGACTACTCGTTCTTCATCATCAAAACACGCATAAATAATATAAAGAACTAACTTGCATTAAATCAAAAAAAGCTTACAACCGAACAAATCCAATTCCGCTCTCGTCTATTCAACTCCACTCGGCCAAAGCTCCAAATAAAACCTCTAAATTGCCTTACTAGTGTTTGCTCAATTGCTTGAGAATAGAATGATCCTAAAACCCAACCCCTAGGGCCTTATTTATAGTGCTCAAGTCCTCGCTAATCAAGTAAAGAACAACTCTATCTCTATCTATATCGATCTATCTCTTTCCTAAAATATAATTTTGGTAAATATAACAAATAAACAATTAAAATTCCCTAAAGTAAATATGCGAATTACTAAAGTGGATAGACCTTCCTTCAACTTGATAGAATCTCGTGTCTTGGTGGATAAGCAAGCTTCTCACTCGGATTTCCTCTCGACCTCGACTAGGATTCATCACTGGGATGTACTCGACATCAACCAAAGTGGTCGACGTCGAATATAATTGGTGTAGAAGATAGCTGCTCCTCGGATTTGGACTTGATATCGACTCAGATTGCACTCAATAGGTACTCAACATCAAGTAGAGTACTCGACATCGAGTACACTTTGTGGTCTCGAGTGGTCTTGTGCTCAACTCGGTTCTCCAGGAGGTGATTTCAACCAAAAGTACTCGACATCGACCAAAGTGGTCGATGTCGACTAGTCTTGTTGAGTGGTGTTCTTCTCTTCTTCTGCTCGATGTGTTCTGGCTCAGCTTCTACTCGACCTTGGGATTTCTGTAGTCGACCTCGAGCTCTTTCATTGTTTGCTTCCTTTCTCTGAATTGCTTGTAAAGTGTCTCGGTTTCTGCGAAATTAAACAGAAACTAGTGTAGATCTCCATAATTGACAAATAAGCATAAACTACACAGATTATGTATAGTTCTAACCCAACGATATGAAATGCATGCAGAAATCGATGTAAAAGTTAGTGCAAAACATGTCAAAATAGACGCACATCAACTCACCCAGAAAGATCTCCGAATATGTGATGCAATTAGATAATGACAGGATTCCAAACAAAGACCTAGATTTCGTCGATGAGGAGGAGGTACTTGATGAAGTGTCTCAAGAGTTAGCAATTGTACCTCTTGGGCATGTTCAAGAGGTTCCAATTTCTGAAGTTTTTCAGCCTGTCGATCCTATGGTTATTGAAGATCAAGTCCTTTCAGTGATCGCACATGAAGTTGTTGTTCTTCAGTTTGCAAGATTTCGAATTCTACTAGCGCCTATTCCAACCGCTCCTCCATCGGGTTGCTGCTCCATTCTTGTTGTTCATCACAGGCTCAATGCAAGGAAAAGTGGAGGAGAATTATATTCTCCTCAAGTCTGAAAAGAAGGTGCCACCGTGGATTCCGACATTGATTTTTATATCTGTGATTTCCTAAAAAGGGGTATGTGTATATTTTTTTTATATCTGTGATTTTTAAAATATGTAAAAGTGAAGTAGTTGAAGATACAAAAAGACTACTGGGCTCATTGGTATATACAGAGACATGCCGGAAGGATTTTTAACTGAGTGAGTAATAAATCCATGTTCGAATCCTGTACGCTTCACCCTTTATTTTTCCAAACAGTAAAGCCCTCCTTTTTTTTTTTATTTAGATAGACACAACAACCTAACCCTAAGCGATAGCGAACCTGAGCCGCCCGCCGCTGCCAGCTCCAGCTCCGGCCGACGCACCCAGTCCCCACTACTCCTCTCCGGCGTGGCGGCGACACCGGTGGCGCCTCCAGTCCTCCCCGCGATTGTGCTGCGGCCGTTCTTCTTTATTTCACTTCTTTCTCTACCCCTAACAGTGAGTCCCAATTCCCTAATCCAAATTTGTTGAAGGCTGAATTGAAAAGGAGTGTTTTTTATCTTATATATTATACTTTGTCAATTTGTAATCTAAAATTTAATTTGATATTCAATTTATAGATAAGATTGAGAATTTAGGGCTTTGATTTTGGGAAACAATTTTGTGAAATTAGGTTTGAGAATAAATTTTCTGAATTGAATTTGTGATTTGGGTGATTATTTATGAGTTTCGCAAACAAGTAAAAAATTGAAATGCAGATTGAAAATTCACCAAACAAATCAGAACAACCTCTTTACAAACTCTCAAACTTTTGAGTTTAAACTGTGAGCAATTTATGAAAAGCTTAATCCCCCGAACACTAACAAATTAATTTGAAGAGGATTTAGAAGCAATCAATGCCCCTTAATTGACCCTCATCTTGTTCACCTTAGATTTAAGAATTTAGAATTTTGGTTGTGATATAGATATGATATTTGGTCATATTCAATATTGTAAAAATATTCTAAATACAAAGTAATTTGACTTAAACTAAAAATAACCTTACTTGTAATTAAATTGAAATCGGTCAAAAGTCCAACAACCTAAGGTGAATATCTTGTTATTTACGTGCATGGAAAAAAATGGCTATACTGAATTTGATTCTTGATATTAACATTAATCTCGATTCACAACTTATCATAAGTGTTTTTTAGCCCCCCTTGGAGAAAATCCTAGATCCATCATTGAAGAATCCTCTTTCCTCCTTGACGTTAAACCCTACCTTTTTCTTGCTATTTGATTTGCTGCTGAATTCAATTGATTTTTTTCAATTAACGGTTCTCGCTGAAATTGATTGAAGAAGGGGATCTCATCCTTTTTTGGAAGAGATTCGCGCTGGTTCCTTCTCACCATCACACCCTATCAGCCACCACCGCACCACTCCTCTCCTTGCCACCGTCGGCGAACTACCACCAACATCGCGTCGCAACGACTGTCGGACTGCTCGCCTAAGCCCTAACCCACTGTCGCTGTTTGTATTGCAATTAATGTTGTACGTGTCGGCTGATTGAGATCCAAACCGTCTCACGTACGCACTTGCACGTGTAATTATTCGTAGGTACCAAGTAATTATTCATATATATAACAATGTAATTATTTATATGTACAAATAAGTATAATTATTCTTATTTAACGACATGATTATTAGTGTGTATATAAACACACACGAATAATTATACTTATTATATATATACCCCACGAATAATCATGTTGTTAAATACGAATAATTATACTTATTTGTACTTACGAATAATTATACGAATAAGTTTTGACCTGAAGTTTATATAATAGAAAGAAACGGTAGCATGGGATGAGTTTTAGGCAAAATTGCAGAAAACCACCCTTTAAATAGGGTGTTTTGCGGAAAACCACCCCATAAAACAAAATGTGTAAAAAATCACCCGTTAAAACTGTTTTCCTTGCAAAGTCACACCCATAATTTAATTTTCGTTAATTAAATGTTAAAGTGTGTGGAAATTCAATTATACCCCCTATTTTACTATTAATTTACTCAATTCAATTGGTATTAGTTAATATTTAACTTTTTAACATGTTTTTCAAAAGCAAAAAAACACTATAAAACATCAAAAAAATATTTTTTTTTAAAATATTTTCATAGATTAAAAAAAACTCTATCAAAAACTAATGTGTAATTTATGTTTTATACATATAAAAAAATGTGTAATACTAGGGCTACTTGAATATAATACTTTTTTTTTAAAATAATGTTCCATATAGTTTTTATTATTCTAAAAATTTATGTGGAATAGTGAACATATTTTTAGAATAATAAAAACTATATGAAATATCATTTTTAAAAAATTTATTTTCTTTAAGTAGCGCTTTAGTAATATAAACTTTTAAAAATATATAAAACATCAATTATATATATTTTTATAGAGTTTTTTTACTAGTAAGTTTGAAATTATATATAAAAAAAGATGTTTTATAAAAAAATTACTTATGAAACACATGTTAAAAAGATAAAAAATAATTAATACCGATTGGATAAAGTAAAATAATAATAAAAACAAGGGATACAATTAAATTTTCACACACCTTAACATTTAATTAACGAAAATTAGGTGATGGGTGTAACTTTGCAACGAAAACGGTTTTAACGGGTGGTTTTTTACAATTTTCATTTTAATGGGTAGTTTTATACAAAACACCATATTTAAAGGGTGGTTTTCTTGCAATTTTGCCTAAGTTTTATCGTCCAATTCTATCTCATGGATCTATGAAACCTTGCAAAGCTCATCCTTAAGCTATGTAAAAAGTTTAGAGTGGAAACTATTCCACACACACATCGATCAACAAAAGTCCGTGTTGGAAACATCGGTCATGGGTGTTTTCATAAACATTTAGAAAACATTTTTTTTAAGACGAAATACGTTTTAAATTTGGATTGTACATCTTTAGCTCTGATAACACATTTGGTAATAAACCCCCTCTTTTTTACTTTATTATTTAAGAAATCAAGATCAGATATATCTGAATCTCGATGATCGACAAGTTTGACAGATGAAAGACCGTCAAAACATACACCCAACAATCTTCCATCTGCCAAACACTATAAAACAAAACCCCATTTTATACACTTATATCTCTAATTATTATTTTAATCTATTTTTACTTTTTTGAAAACGGTAACTAACAACCCCCCCTTTGTACATGTGAGGAAATGTCATTGCGTAAGTAGTTACTTGGATTTTAATGTCTAGGTCAGACCTGTGCTTGGGGCGGTTCAATAGGCCCACCAGAACAGGGCTCCCGAAAATTTAGGGTCCAATATCATTATAAAGATAGATATATAATATATATCTTCCATAAAGATTAACTGAATCAATTTGGCTCAATGGTAAGGAAATAATGCAGTTCCTTCAAATTACCCCGTCCACCCACGTTCGATTCTTACAATAGTACATTCCAACCCTCTGGTAGGCCTAATACATGAGCCGAGTAGCTCGGGTTCAGCTCGGTAAAAGCTCGACTCGGAATCGCTCGAATTGATATATGAGCCGAGTTCGAGCCTATTCATGAGCTCGATTCGAGCTCGAGTAGCTCGTTTTAGCATGTGTATTGACACATATACCCTTATATCTTAGTTATATCAGGCTCTTTAAATTCCTCCTTAAGCTCCTGGGCTTTCATTCTCAAACCCTAGTTCTCGTTCACAAGCCGCCTCGCCTCCCCTCTGAAGATCTAATGTCTCCGCTCTCCAGTCTCTAGTCGCTCGATCCTTTTCATCCTCTCGTCTCCCCTCATTGCTCTTTGTTGTTTCAGATCTAGATATGGATCCTCTCCATCCTCCCGTCTCCTCTCATCGCTCCTCGTCGTCCTCGTTGCTTCAGGTACGGATCTGGCTCCGCGTCGTCCTCCCATCTCCTCTCAGATTTGGATCTCACTCCTCCTCTTCGTTCTCGTTGCTGTTCAGATCTGGATCTATCTCCTTGTCGTCGTCCTATCGCCCTCCTTGCCCATAGTTGTCATTCGTCGCCCCTTGTCGTCCTCCCAACTCCCTCTTTTGCTCGCTCTTCGTACTACTTTCAACTATTCCTCTCCTTCATTCAATTTCATGTTTGCTGATTCTTTCAATTTGTATGTGTAGTTATGTTGCTTGTTTGTAATCGTAAGTTTTTTGATTCATTCAATTGTAAGTTATTTGATTTCAATTTGTATGAAATTGAAATTAGTTTACCCTTTGTCTGTAATTGTATTTCAATCATGAAATTGAAATTACGTTCCTTGTCTGTAATGGTAAATTGAATGAAATCTGGGTTGCCTTTACCGATTCCAGTCAGTTGAACAAATTCAGTAAAAACGAGCATACGAGCCCAAATTCGAGCCCAACTCGACTCAAAAAGATAAACGAGCTCCTTGAGCTCGAGCTTCATGTTCAACTCGCGAGCCGAGCTTGTTCAACTCACGAGCCGAGCTTGAGCAATAGTTTAGGCTCGAATAGAGATAGAGCTCGAGTTCGGGCTCGGCTCGTTTACAAACGAGCCGAGCTTGAACACCCGATACTCGAGCTCGTTGGCTCGTATATCACCCCTACCCTCTGGGCCCTTCTCATTTCTTTCCCCCTTCTTGGAGAAGCTCTATAGGAAATTTATTATTTAATAGGTGTGGTTATATACACCACAAATCACAAGGCTGAAAATGCACGTCCTTAAGGACGTGCAAGCCTTATGACTAATTAACTTTTACACGTCCTTAAACATGATTTGGGTGTATATAGTCAACGCGTATTTAATTGTTGGATTTCAATTTTCAGCCATTACTCTTTTTCATTGGGATAAACTCACAAAAATTCAGAAACTTTTTTCATCCTAAAAAAGATTAATAAATTAAGTTATCACCTTGTTTCTATTTTTTTTTATTTTAATAGTATTATAATATATTTTGCTGGTCGAATTTTTCAATTCAAAAATAGTGCATGTGGTTCGATTATCTTGTACTCCATCCATTTACTAAAACGTATCATTTTACCATTTATTAACATTTTTTTAAGCTAAAACGGTATAAATTATCAACTTTTGAAATAATTTTTTTGCAATAATTCATTACTTATTACTAATAAGTATGAGTTTATAAAATAATAATTTAAACTGATATTTTATATAATTTTTATCATAGAAAATGTACGTAAATAACACGTTTTTTTCTTAACGGATGAAGTATAACTACTTAGAAAATCTAAATTCATTGATACTATAAATAAATCCTAGTTACTTTTTTTCAGCACAGGGCCCTCGAAAAGATTGGCACGGTCCTAGTCCTGGTGATCACCTTTAGCTTATAGGAACATGTTATCATGCTCCCATAAACAACATGCAGAGTTTGTTCAGTTTGTTCGCTGCATCTTTTTTTTTTTTTTGTCTATTGTATGTCATATGGTTTCCGTCTGTCGATTCGTCAACATGTCGAGAATCAAGTTAGTCTTGATATCTCGAATTATTACCTCATAAAAAAAAGATTTCTCTCTAAAATGACATATTTTGCTTAATAAAGAGCATAATTTAACTACAAAATTAAATAAAAGTTAAAATATACGATCGAGTAGCCGGAATATAGGCGAAAACTTGATTGGTCCATGAAATTCTAATGTAATCTTTAGTAGCATTGATTTTAAATGTAGGCTCTTGTAGACTTGTGTATTAAAAAAGTGGGCCTTTATAAACGGGGCCCACCCCCAGAAAAATGATCATTTTCCCAGTCACTAACGCAACACTGTGGACGGTAATCCAATCCCTGATTAAATTAATTAATTAAAAGTCAAACACTATTGAGCCTCGCTTACCTAAATTACAGGTGATTAATATGTCATTTTAGATTTTAACTGTCAGCAGCCCCTATAGGCTATAGTTAAGCCCCCTCGTATTAATGTGCAAGTTGACTATCTTCATTTTTGCGTATGTATCAATCTCAAAAATTCAAAATGGTTCTTAATCTACTCCGTATTGAATATGGTGGGTGGGATACCCTAAAAATCAACCTTACAAATTTAATCCATAATTTTCTTGTGACGAATTGCAAATAATCCGTATGCGGTATGCCGTATGCGGTGAAGAGGAGACCAGGGTGTCAGTTGAGAGGGGATGGGGAGGACTAATTAATTACGGAACAGTACAGTAAAAAGAAGAACGTACGGTACAGAGGGAAACTGAACCAGAGACAGAGAGAGAGAAGGCCATGCGCGCCCGCCGGTATTGCACCCGTTTCTGTATTTCTGTCCCTCTTCCCCTGCCAAATCAATCTATATACTCGTAATTATCACTTAATTATTGTCACTAATTCTACTCCTTATTTTGGCCTCATTCCTTTAATGATGGGGAATTCCCGGTTAGTCGCAATATTTTTTTTTAATGGTGTGTAAATTTTTTAAGAATTTCTTATGGTAATCATGAGGTTTTGATAAATTTCATCTAATAACAATTCCATCCGATTCAAAAAAATTATCGTTTGGCTTTTTAACACATATTTTAAGGATCTAAAAACTATATAAAATGTCAACTTTTTTAAGATTATTTTTTTACAACTTAGTATTTGTTGGTAATAAGTATTAGATTATAAAAAAATAATAATAAAAAAGTTAATATATTATATAGTTTTTAGCTCCTTAAAATACGTGTTAAAAAGTCAAACGACAATTTTTTTGGATCGAAGGTAGTACTTATTAAAAATCATATACAAATTATATAAAATAGCAAAATATATTATAATTCATTCACATAATCACTCAATCATATAGAAGTGCGGGAAGATCTCTACTTTGGGTTTTACGCTCGATTTTGCCTCTGCTGCCTTCGTTCTTACTTGTTTCACTTCCATTCTTCTCATGCACTTTTCGGACTCTCCTTCACTTCTTCTTATAATCCAAAATAGCTTCAAAAACCTACAAAATTAAATCAAAGCTTGTGTAGACCTCCATATCTCAAGAAATATGAAAACCTACTCAAATGACACTAAACCCAATACAAAAATCTAAGAAAGAGAATCAATTTGACACAAAAAGACATAACAAAACATGACTGAAAACTTGGAGATCAATAGGGTTACTCCCAAAGTAGATGATTGACGGGACTCAGTCGGTCGTTGATTCCCGACAAAAGTAATTCCACATCCAAAACTTAGTATAGCAGTCAAGTACGTAGTCGATCCCACATAGAATGCATGCATTTTTATGTGTTCCCTTGCTAACCATGAGAAAAGATATATTTTGAAAGAAGAAGTAACAAAAAAAAAGAGAGTAATGGTGATGTAGAAACAATAGAGAGAAATATGGTTTCGCTTATGACTTTGCAACAATGGTTGATCTCTCGATCCTCGAGCTTCTTTCTAGTTGTTAGGTTTCTAATTGATTATTCTGATATTGGTTTAGATATACTAATACGCCAAATGCGCACTAAAAGTTCCTTACACTCTTTGACAATCTCACAAACCGATTGATGTTCCCTAAGAATAGCATATGATCTCAATGTACTTTGTATAGAGGCAGTACCTGGTCCGGTATGGGCGCCTTCTCACCTGGCTGTTAGCCTAGACAACACCTCCACTCAAAGTGATATTTAACTTAGATGTCAACTTTTTACACTTTCAAATATTAGCAAATGATCCTATAAGAACGTATTTGTTGCTACAAACTAATGCTCGAAACTATCAAAGCCATAACCCTATTGTGATGTGAATCAATCGAGCTGATTAGTCAGGATATAAACAACCATGTATAATAGAATACAAAGAAGTTGAAAAAAAATTAAATAGCAACTAAGTAGAATTCAGCCGCCACGGTCCATTAACCATTTCTTAAATCACTAGCAAAACCAAATAGGGTTTAGTCGACCACTCATGGCTTACGGTAAAACGTTAATGAAATATGAAAAGAGGCTACTAACTTCCTCCAAATGAAACTAGCCTATTTATAAGTCTATGGGTCGGCCAAAACCCTAGAAAAACTGGCCCTAAAGGAAGAACAAATCTGAAAAGGACTTGAACAAATCTAATAATCCAATCTTTGGAAATTCCGATTCCAGATTCGGATCTAGCACAATTGGCAGATGTCGATCCCCAACGGTGGGCGCCGACACTTAAGACTATGGAATCCTTCTCCATTTCTCCGTGCTTTCACCTCGTCTTGTCAGGGCTTCCCCTTGGACACTCGACCTCATCTCAACCTTCTACAACATCTACAAATCTGAAAAGGACAAGAACAAATCTAAACCTTCAACTAATAACGAGTATTAGAAGGTTTCAAGTACATGTCGATCCCATAAAGAGTGCATGTGACTTTGGCTAGACATAGTCAGGGAGCATGCAGTTCATAATGGTGGCAATAGTATAAGAGAAAGAAGCACTAGTAATAACAATAATTGAAATAATAGGTAATAATATGAGGAGAATATAGTTTCACTTATAATTGCAACATTGGCAATTCCATGATCATCGGGTTGTTTGGTTATGCTTGACTATCTTAGTGTTGATTTGTGCACATAGTTTTATAGCCCCCCTGATTCGATCACTATCAACTCCCTAAACTCTTGCATAGGGTTCGAAAAGCAATAAGTCCTTAATCACATGAGCACATAATTCATGTAATTTTCACATATTCCACTTGTCACCTGGTTGTTAACCCAACTACTACATCCGTAATAGTAGATAGAGCTATAATCACTTAGCATGTTGTTTATCTATCCTAGTGGCCAGTTATGACAAATAAATAACATAAACATGTAAAGAGAGTAGTGTCAGATGTGTTGTGTGAAGTGTGTGGTGATTTGCTGAGAGGAGAGCTGTATTTATAGGCTTAGGAAACCATAGGAGTGGGCTAAATGACGGTATAAGTAAAGCCCAATGGGCTAGATTCGACTGAGAAGATTTGCTGAGATCCTGCGATCGGCGGGCACTGGCGCTCAACGAAGGGCGTCGTCTTTGCGAGTGCCGAAGGCTTTCATCGGGTGCTGATGGATCGGCGGGCGCCACTACCAGGCCACGGGTGTCTCCTCTGCATTCTTATTCTTTCTTCACATCTTAGCTAGTTTGCTTCCTCTTTTGTCTTCTTCCTTGGCTCTTCTTAGGCTTCAATGGTTCAAGAATGTAGCTTTCCTCTTCTCCTTAGACTTAGTTATGAGAATCTGCATAAAATAAACATAAAATGCTTAGATTCCGTACTTTGCAAATTTTGAGACAATGAATGCACTTTGTGCTAAAAACATGTCTAAATGCAACCTAAATGACTTAAGAATGACTCAAAATGCCTATACAAATCATGTAATATCAGGCATCTCCAATGGAGTTGATAAAACCAGCTTCAAGTAAGAATGTACAGAACTCATTGTACCATTCTTGAGGGGCCTACTGAGCCCATATGATGTGAACCGGAATCGGTCTAACGAGCTTCAGTCCGACATCACGCTTCATGGAGATGGTCTTATCATGAGGGCTAAGGTTAAGAAGATGCCGAGTGCTCTCTACTCCTTGAATAGGTAAATAAAGAGCGGCCATTCCGGGGTTCGAACTGGGGACCTATGGGTACTACCCACAAGTCCTTTCCGGTGAGCCATTCCGGAATGGTTAAGAAGATGTCGAGTGCTCTCTACTCCTTGAATAGGTCTATCGCATTGGAAGTAAACATGTAATGGAATAGACGGTTATTAATCTTGTGATTGATTTTAATGGATTTCTAATTATCACTCTTTTGTTTGCTACAACCTGGGCATGATTCCTCTCTATTAAGAAGGAAGCATGTTGGACAATTTCGAATTTAACTGCAGGGAATATGGGCCAGATTCAGGTACTTGAGAATATGTCCTTGTTGCCCATATTCTGTTGATACTTGACAAAAATTTATCAGCTGACTTAATATCTTTGAGAGTTCTGCCTTTGTACATTGATACTTGTTTTGACACAATTTTTTAAGATGAAATTATGCTCCAAATAGAGTATTAAAATCTCTTAACTCCATCTGCTGAGAGTTTTGACTGTACTTGTTTTTAAGTTCTCAAGAAGTGGGCTATCAGTTGGCTAATTAATCATATATATTTTTTTAAAAGATGTTTGTTATTAAATATTAGCTTGCCTCACTTCATGAAGTGATTGATACTGCTTGCAACTCCTTATGCTGTCTTAGGTCAGTCCTCAACTTGGCAAGATTATAACACGTTTGCTCTACCATGTAGTTCTGGTTTTGGATTATCAATCTCCTTGATTCTGATTTAGCTGGAGTCTTTAGGCGGATGCTTAAATGCTATGCTTAGACTGTCCTTTCCAGTGTCATATCTATGTATATTTTTCTCTTGTATGACGCAAAAAGATATGTGTTAAACTAAAGTTTTATACAGATAATAAAAGTTGAGAGATGTAGTGCGTCTCTCAATTTGGTACATATAGGTAAGTGAATAATAGGGTTTGATGCATGTTCCCTTTTATTACGGTCGAGTCGAGTTAGAATGGTGTTAAATGCACTAAATTTAGTGATATTCTCTTTGCCATTGTGTTCTTATGTACTAAACAGGCTCTCATCGAGGCCCAACTTGTGGTTACTCTTGTGCACCTTCTCCAACTTGCTGAATTTGAAATCAAGGAGGTTGCATGGAAGCTCAAGCAATGAAGTCTGCCCGTAATTCTGCCCAGATGATGGAAGAAGCTTACTTAACCGGAGTCACTATCCTTTCTTTCAGTTTTTGTAATACTAAGCAAAAATATATGCATGTAGATGATATGAACAGATACTAATAGATAGAACATTATTGAATGCTTTGACCTATTTTGATTAATTGAGAATTAGCCTATTAATGGATACAAACAGGAAATGAGACATCATTTAATATAATAAAAAGTGATTTTAAAATGTATTGAAACACAACAAAATGAATACTAAAACCGATGTCTTTTATGAAATTATATATTGTTATTCATAAAGAAAATGATGTTGTAATCTTTTTAGACATCATTTCTTTTAAATATACTGATTTAAATATATACATATAACATTGTCTTTATAAATATTGAATGTTGTATACTATCTTTTAAACGAAATAACAAGACAAAATACAAAGGAAAAGTTAATAAACATAAAATGAATCACCTATAACTGATGTAAATAAGATATATTAACATTGTTTTTGGAAAAGAATATCGATGTTAATGTGAATCTTTTTATTGCTCTACATATCTTTAGATAGCTAAAAATGCAAAATAATAATGTTATAACATTAGGTGAATCAATCAAAATGTAATTATATTCATGCATTTAAGTCGATATTACAAAGAGAAACGATGTTAAATATCATTATAGACATCGGTTATAAACCGATGTGGTAAAGTTTGGATTTTTAACACCACCCACTAACACGTTGATTTTTTTTTTGATTAACATCGGTTTATACCCGATGTCTATGAATAGAATTCTAGTAGTGAAGGAAACTCATGGAGAAGCTAAGAATGGTGCATCGGGAGAAAAGACCATTTTTCACCATTCTTCGTTCTGAATCAAGCTTTGATGTCTTCATGAGAGTTGTAGCCCTCGGAAAGATCTTTCCAACGCATGGTCATATGCGTCAATCCGACAAACGAGGACTCGGAAAAGTGTGTTTCAAGAACAGTGTAAAAAGCTGAGAGACTTAGTCGATATCGAGTTGTTTTACTCGATATCGAGTAAGCCAAATCGAGTCAGAGACACTAGACATTGACAAGAAAGCTGGAAGCTGAACGTTTTTACTCGAGGCCGAGGAATTTACTCGATATCGAGGAATACTTAGTCGATTTTCACGTCCTGGAGCCCAGATCGACGAAAAAGTTGAAGACGGACCAAGCTTTGCTCGATATCGAGGAAATTTACTCGATGTCGAGTAAAAGTCAAGTCGACATGCGTCCTGGGAGCCAACATCGAGTTGCTGAGCGGAGGACGAAGAAAGTGCTACTTGATATCGAGGAATGCTACTCGATAACGAGGAAATCCCAGAAGCTGACGTCGAGTAGTCCGAGTTCTTGTTAAATTTCTATCCCGAATCCGATGGAGATATTTTCGAGACCAAATTCCATCCGGATCTATCAAGTGCTATCAAGAGAAGAAGAGATTTATCCACATTAGATATTTTCCTTATTTAATTATTAGATTTATTTTCTTTATTTATCAAGTTTTACCTTAGGATATCGATAGATAGAATTAGATAGAAGATATAGTTGTTCATTTCCTAGAATAGCTTGATGGAGCACTATAAAAAAGGCCCTAGGGGGCTGATTTTCATTCATAAAAGTCAAGTCGTCTTAGTGAGCAAGGAGAGAGGAGAGGAGGAGGAGGAGGCGAGAGAGAGAGAGAGAGAGAGAGAGAGAGAGAGAGAGTGAAGGAGACGAACGGTTTTAAGTTTTAGTTTATTTTATGTTAAAATTAATTTCTTTTATTATGTTTTGTTTCAAATTTCTTTCTTCTAGGGTTGGGATGATCCCAACATAGATATGTGTGTTTGATTTATAAATCCATGAATATATATGTCTTTATCATCATCTACCTATGTACTTAATCCTTTGCGAGAGTTGAGGAAATTCCTTATTAATGATATTGAAGCAAAAGTGATCTTATTATGAATTGGATAGTAATTAGGGTTTATTTGCGAGAGCCGACTAATCCTAATTAAGAAAAGGTAGAAACAAATTCGGTTTTCATGCGATAGCCTCTATCACCTAAATTGTTGGAATTTGCGAAAGTCGATTCTTTGATATAAAGCATGCATCTTTATGTGATTTATGATCTGCACATATGTTTATTGTTGTGGTGATCCCTAACCTTGGAAGTTTGCATCTTTATTTGTTTTATTTTATTATTTTTATTCGGCACATATTCTACTCGATATCAAACCACCATTCTCTCTCCATCCCTCGACATCTCATCACCTTTTCCTGCTATCCATGGACCCCAAAACACTAAACCTAGAACCGCTGACTTCTCATGAGGACGAACCTGACTCCACTATCCTATAGCGGGGTCTTGACTAAAAAAATATTTGGTCGAGAAACCCTCTCGTCAAATAGGCGCCGTTGCCGGGGAGATATCAATCGCGCCTAGTTTAATTGTGTTTAAGGTTCAGAAAAGCCCATCCATTTTTTACCCTATCACATACCCTAACACCACCTACCTCACCGGTACCAACTAGGTGTCAAGCTTTTGCTACTAATTAGTGTTCTTGATTGTGATTTCAAAGCTTAGGTACAAAGATGGAAGACTTTTGGGAAGGGGACTGCGAATGGGATAGATGGGTCCGAAATATGAGACGGAGGAATAGGATCGCAGTGGAGGAGGCACAATTAAGGGAAATAGCCCGGCTGGAGGACTTAGTCCGAATACTTGAGGCTTCCTATCGTTCTAAAGGATTAGAGCCTCCTTCTTATGAGGAAATTGAAGCTATGGAAAGTGATGAGGAAGAAGAAGATTGGAACGAACAATGGGCACTCCCACGGTACATGAGAGCAACAACACCAATCGATGTCGACTACCCCATAGTCGACGTCGACCACATTACAGAAACCTAGGTATGTCCTTCCCCGATCTCAATTCCACCTTTGCAATCTATCTTTGAAAAACCATTTGAAGGACCCCAAGAAGAAGATGCACTAGAAGAGAAGAAGTTGGACATTGTTTCCCAGGGCATTCCAAGATCGCTTTTACCTTGCAAAGTGAAGGCTATTCCCGATGATTTTGAGCAACCGATGTTCATATTCAAGTATGGGGTCCTAGCAAAGTGGCATGAAGCTCCGCATGATGAGGTGGAAATATCTCTTCCCACTCTACCGTTTTGCTATGGTGGAGACGCGCAACCAAGTCAACCTATGAAGCGGAAGAGGTATGATGATGAGGTATGTATATTTTCTTTATATCTTCCCTTATACATGCTAGCTCGAGCCAGGGAAGATGAATGGGTGGAGCCATGGAGCGTCCACTCGGGGAGGTTTAAGCTTCTTCATATGATGCCCCTGGATGACATCCCACGCTTCCCATCACCGGAGGAACCACAAGATCCACCTATACCTCCGAACAAAGATGAGCCAGACTAATGCTTAATGAAGAAGTCGGCCTAGCGACTATAAAATCTAGAGCTTGTAAATAGACATTTATTTTTTGGGACTTTTGGACATTGTTGCTTTTGTTTGTTTTTGGTTTTGAACTTTTAGTTTTTCTATTGTGGGTATTTCTCTTCTACATTTTTCATGTCCATGGGGAAAGAAGCAAGCTAAAATCGGACTAGGCCCAGCAACATTACACTCGATTTTCGACGTCCTGCACACCTGTCTAGTGAGTTTCTTTCCTTACCCTTTTTTTTATACAGTGAGGACACTGTAATGTTTAAGTATGGGGTGAGGTAAGGGCTTACTTTGTGCATATTTGATATATTTGACATTATGTGTGCATATTTAGAGTTTAATTCTTGAATTGCTTATACATGGCTATTTTGGAATTCATTATTAATTTATGTGCTTATATGCATGATTTCCAAAATTTAGAAAAATGACCCCCATTGAAAATTTTGATAAATGTCATGGAAGCTTTATTGAACTCGACGATGCAAAATTAGATTCATTAGAGATATAGTATGAAATTGCCTAGTAAAGGGAAGTCACAATGAAGCGCATTATTTCTTGAAAACCATGAAATGAGGTAAATTTTGATGTTGCTTTTGACATATTGCATGATAAGAGGATGAGGACTTTATATTTCCATATAATGCTCATTGTTTAATTCCAAGCCTTACCTATGCTTATGCATCACAAAAGCCATAATATGCCTTATTTCATATATTGTTCCACATGATCTAAATATTGCCATTCTTTACCTTATTTCCTATCCGGGGATTATGTTGAGAATGATGTTACATTCTTGAGATTATCATATGGTTTTTGTGTTGTTATATATCATATATGGAGTTTGGTAGGAAATTGTTTGAAATATATAGAAAATTGAATGAGTGAAAAAAAATCCGATCACCTCAGGAGATAAAGGTAGATCGACCCTGCTTGCTGAGATAATAGTTCAGTGAGATGGGACACACAGGGGAGGAGTCCAAAGCACTAAGTATCCGGGGCCATTCAAGACACCCATGTTTGCGACTCCCGAGAAGGCAGTGCTGAGGTTAGAGAGGTAAAAACATTATTATTGATAAAAGCATTATGAAAGGTGATGAATCTTATGGAGAAGGAATGTGGTATGGAAATTTGGAAAGTACTCCATTTTCCCGGATTATTAGCACCACATTGCCAAAAATTGCCCACCTTTAGCCTTTTACCAATCTACTCCTTATTTGAGCTTAAATTAAAGTCCTCTTGATTATTAATGCTTTGTCACATATGAATTGTTTTGCATAACCCTCCTTTTATGAGTAGATGTTGCTTTTTAATTGCACATGCATGGATTTGTGACACTAGTACCTTTTCGAGGATATTAATTGAGTGCAGGGTTATATGAGAATGAATTTAAGATGTTGAGAGTTTTGATTTCTTCCCCTGAAAGACAATTAAAATTATTGCTTGAGGACAAGTAAGCTTAAGTATGGGGTGTTTGTTGTGAGCCTAATTTGCCATGTTTTATACCATCTTTTATATCGATTTCTGCATGCATTTCATACATTTGGGTTAGAATAATACATAATTTGTGTAGTTTATGTTTATTTGCAATATATAGAGGTCTACACAAGTTTTTGTTATATTTCGCAGAAATCGGACGCACTTTGGAGCTTAAAGGAAACTCATGGAGAAGCTAAGAATGGTGCAGCTGGAGAAAAGGCCATTTTTCACCATTCTTCGTTCTGAATCAAGCTTTGATGTCTTCATGAGAGTTGTAGCCCTCGAAAAGAGCTTTCCAACGCATGGTTATAAGCATCAATCCGACAAACGAGGACTCGGGAAAGTGCGTTTCAAAATAGAGCAGAAAACTGAGAGACTTAGTTGATATCGAGTTGTTTTACTCGATATCGAGTAAGCCAAATCGAGTCAGAGACACCAGACATCGACAAGAAAGCTGGGAGCTGAACGTTTTTACTCGATGTCGAGGAATTTACTCGATATCGAGAAATACTTAGTCGATTTTCACGTCCTGGAGCCGAGATCAACGAAAAAGTTGAAGACAGACCAAGCTTTGCTCGATATCGAGGAAATTTGCTCGATGTTGAGTAAAAGTCAAGTCAACATGCATCCTGGTAGCCAACATCGAGTTGCTGAGCGGAGGATGAAGAAAGTGCTACTCGATATCGAGAAATTCTACTCGATGTCGAGGAAATCCCAAAAGCCGACGTCGAGTAGTCCGAGGTCTTGTTAAGTTTCTATCCCGAATCCGATGGAGATATTTTCGAGACCAAATTCCATCCGGATCTATCAAGAGCTATCACGAGGAGAAGAGATTTATCCACATTAGATATTTTCCTTATTTAAGTATTAGATTTATTTCCTTTATTTATCAAGTTTTATCTTAGGATATAGATAGATAGAATTAGATAGAAGATATAGTTGTCCCTTTCCTAGAATAGCTAGATGGAGCACTATAAATAAGGCCCTAGGGGGCTGATTTTCATTCATAGAAGTCAAGTCGTCTTAGGGCGCAAGGAGAGAGGAGAGGAGGAGGAGGAGGCGAGAGAGAGAGAGAGAGAGAGAGAGAGAGAGAGAGAGAGAGAAGGCGAGAGAGAAGGAGAAGGAAGGAGACGAACGGTTGTAAGTTTTAGTTTATTTTATGTTAAAGTTAAATTCTTTTATTATGTTTTGTTTCTAATTTCTTTCTTCTAGGGTTGGGGTGATCCCAACATAGATATGTGTGTTTGATTTATAAATCCATGAATATATATGTCTTTATCATCATCTACCTATGTGCTTAATCCTTTGCAAGAGTTGAGGAAATTCCTTATTCATGATATTGAAGCGAAAGTGATCTTATTATGAATTGGATAGTAATTAGGGTTTATTTGCGAGAGCCGACTAATCATAATTAAGAAAAGGCAGAAACAAATTCGGTTTTCTTGCGAGAGCCTCTATCACCTAAATTGTTGGAATTTGCGAAAGTCGATTATTTGTTATAAAGCATGCATCTTTATTTGATTTATGATCTGCACATATGTTTATTGTTGTGGTGATCCCTAACCTTGGAAGTTTGCATCTTTATTTGTTTTATTTTATTATTTTTATTCGGCACATATTCTACTCGATATCAAACCACTATTCTCTCTCCATCCCTCGACATCGACCCCTCTATTATTTGTCGACAGCCACCCTCATCACCTTTTCCTGAACCCCAAAACACACTAAACCTAGAACCGCTGACTTCTCTCCTTAGGACGAACCTGACTCCACTATCCTATAGCGGGGTCTTGATTATAAATTTATTTGGCCGAGAAACCCTCTCGTCACTACTTCACCTTGGATGCCAAAGGCTGAGTAAGAGGCGAGGGATCCTGGGTTAATAACCTTATTAGTCCAAGAGGACTCGAGCCAATGAGCACTACCAACACCTCGACGCACGGGCGTGAAACCATATTGCACGGGCGTGCACCCATGACACACGGGTGTGCACCATGAGTCATCAGGCTGATTGGACAACAGAAGCCAAGCGTGCGGGCGTGCACCCCTATCATGTGGTCGTGCGCCCCCTTGCACAGTCGTGCACGGCGGTGTTTTTCAGCATGAATTTCGGATTTAATACGCTATATTTTATGATATTATTTTTAGGATTTTATTTCCTTATTTAGCTTCTATTCTCAGCAAAATCCTTTGTTTAAATAGTTATTCAATTATCAATGAAAGCACGATCAATTATTATTTTCTCTAAAACAATTTTCGTGAGAAACGCTAACAGATGTGAGAAGCGTTCATCTTCTTCATGAGATTCGAAGAAACTAAGGACCTTGAGAAGCGACGCTGAGCGATTAGTTTGTGAGATTCAGGCAAGTTGAGAACGCATTGGTCTAAAGATGGATACATGAGATTTAAGTTCTTCCGGATATCTAATTCGGCTACCTCTTTGAAGCAATCGTGCACCCTTCGGCGTGAGATTCTCAATCAAGTGGTATCACAAGTTAGTACTTCAATCAAGGAAGTTGTCTATATCCGTTTTATTTGCTGATTTTGTTTAGTTTATGCAATTCTTTCATCAAAAAATACAAAATCTCAAAAAACAAAGTTTACCCTAATTCGCATTCACCGTCATCGCCGTCTTCCGCTCCATCATCCCCGACCACCAGTAGCCCTGCATCACCCCTCCTCCATCCTTCCGCCACCCCTTCGCCACCACTCCAGCCTTTGCCGCATCCCACCCTTGCTTAGCCCTAATTTGCCTTACTTTGTTATTTTGCTTCAAACCCTAGGTTTTTTTTCCATATTTTTGGCAAGTTACTTTTGATCTTATTTTGTTGATTTTCCTGCTGCGTTTGCTTCCCTTTTTGACACAAAAAAAAAATTCTTTCGAGTTGAAATGCTCAATTAAGGTAATCCTCTCGATTTCTTTCTTCACCTATTCATTGTTGGGTGTTATTTGTTCTTCATCTTAAAAAAAAAAAAACAAAATCAAAGTCGAGCAAGTGGAAGAGCGAAAATAAGGTAACCCTCTCGTTCTTTAGCATTTGTGTTGCATTGCTCTCTAAAACTGCAACGATTATTTATCCTCAACGAGTGGCCACCAATATAAGGTAACCCTCTCGTTTCCTTTATAAAGCAACTTGTGCCTACTTCCTTGTACTTTTGTGTTTGCAAAGTTAGGAGGTTGATGATAAGAAAGGGAGAACTTGCATTCTTGTGCCTTTGTTTCCTACCTTAGTCGCCTTCCCTATTATATTGAATTGCTTGCCTTTGATATTTGTGTTTTGAGTATTGGGATTGTCGAAGTTATTACACTTTCACGTTTATCTCGGGTTAGCACTCCTTTTCGCTGTGTTCGCTTTTGGGTTCCCCTAACCATGTCGCAGGACAAAGGAAATCGCCTAGCTAACGAGGGTCCGTCGGATGTTGATCTTAATGAGCTCATGGCTACTCTTGCTGAACTGATGCGAGCGGTTGCAACAATGCAACATTAGTCCGCTTGTAACAAACCACTCTTTGTGGACTTCGCAGAGACCGAAGAAGAACACAACCCTTTTGTTCATAATACCTCTCTTTGGTGTGTCGAGAGCTCTAGTGGTCCACGTGGTCCCCGTCGTGGAATCCCACGTCATTTCCTTGTCGACAATCGCTTTCAAGTGAATAAGCAGCTGCATCCTCACCATGCCTATGGTTTTCGAAAGCAAGAGGAGGAGCAAACCCAATGTCGAGTCGACCGAGGTATGAAACTTAAAATTGCTGATTTTGCAGGTACCTCCGACATCAAAGCGTATCTCCAATGGGAGCAACAAACAGAGGTTGTTCTAAGGTACTATCGGTACCTAGAGGAGAAAGTTGAGACAACCACCATTCACTTCACCAGCATAGCGCCATCTTGTGGCTCCAAGATGTGTCAGATCATGAGTATGAGATGCGAGATCCCATCACCACATGGGAGGATCTGAAGGAGCTCATGCGAGCTCACTTTGTACCGTTCGATTATGAGCAACGAATGCAATTCGGCCTAGACCTTCTCCGACAAGGCTCCTTTTCCCAGAGGAGCTCTATGCTGAAATGCGTCGTTTGATGCAACGAATGGACATTCGTTACCCAGAAAAATTGGTGAACAAGTTGAACGACAAAAGGTACTTTTCAATTAATGATGCACTTCACTTTGCTACTTTGTTATATGAACAACGTCGTGTAGGATCCACATTTTCAACTAGCTCCAACCATAGGTGGTCTCTGCAGCCCCTAGGACCACCTTCCACGTCGACGCTGCAACGACCATCGTTGCAGAGCGCCACACCTCCTGATCATACCATGTCCAGCCGCCCGAGGAACCCGCGTGGCTCTTAGGAGTTGCTTATTAGGCCTAAAGAGGCCCCATTGTTAGGAGGAAAATCAAGTATGAAATAAATATCAAATATAAATCTTAAATCGACTCCCTGAACCACGCAAATAAAATACAAGACTTCCTCTCATTGTAGTGGAAGGGAATCAGGATCGTGTCCACGAGGATGCGTGTCAGCGCTCGCCTTTCAAGCTCCTAAATCCTCTCGTATCGACCAGAAGGCTACTCGATATCGACCAAAGTAGTCGATATCGACCAGCCGTGTCGACTAGATCTACAGCTGCACAACAGAAAAACATAAAATAGCCAATGTCGAGTACAGAAGTACTTGACGTCAACTAGTGTACTCTAGATCGCCCAGAAATTTGTCGAGATCGAGTACGTCAGAGCACAATAAAAACGTAAATAAAAACAAAGCATAAACGAAAATAAACACAAAAACAACACGAAATTGGTGGGATGTAATTCAATAATATAAAAAGCTTCCAGAATCGGAGTTTTAATGCCACAACGATAACCATATAAGAATAATGCTAAAGGTATAAAAATTCACGCCTTTTCATCAAATAACTATCATCGTTAACAAGTAGGAATACAGAGGCTTTCGCATAAACCCTAATTGTTACCAACCTTTTTCACATAATTAATCCAAGTTTGCATTAAGAACACTTTCTCTTCAATAACACAAATAAGGATCACCTTCGACTGTCGCAGAAGAATCATGTAAATCAGGGATAGAAGATGAAATTGCATTAAAAGATTGTACCTTTATTGCATTACCTTACATGGCTACCGTCGGGCTCACCCGACCTTAGAAGCTGGGTGACTACTCGCTCTTCATCATCAAAACACAAATCAATACTATAAAGAAACTAAATTGCATTAAATCAAAACAAAGCTTACAACTGATCGAAGCCAAATCCGCTCTCGCCTTTCCACCTCCAATCGGCCACAAGCTCTCTAAAACTCGCTATCTATGTGTGTAAATTGGAATTGAAAATGAATTATAAATTGGATAGAAATTTGAATTGGATAGAATATCTAAGAACCAGCCCCTAGGGCTTTATTTATAGTATTCAATCCTCGCTATCCAAGGAAAGAATACTCTATCTATATCTAAAACTATGTATCTAAAGACTTAAGATATAACTTTGTAAATAAAGGAAATAAATCTCTTAAAGTAGGAATAGGAATTCCCAATGTGTATAAATATCTTCAACTTGATAGATCTTCACTTCTCTTGATAGATTTCCCACGTGCCTTCACTTTCAAGTAAACTCTCTCTAGAATCTTCACTCGATTTCGACTCGGAATGGCCCAGAGAAGTACTCGACATCGACCAGAGTAGTCGATGTCGAGTAGAGTTGTGTTCTCCTCGGATTTGGACTCAAGCTCAACTAGAATTGCTGACTCAACGTGTACTCAACTTCGAGAAAACTACTCAACATCGAGTACTTCTTGTGCTCTCGAGTGACCTTGTGCTCGATATGGAGTTCTGAAGCTGAAGTCGACCAACTGGTACTCGATATCGACCAGAGTATTCGATATCGACTAGTCCTGTTGAGTGCTTTCTTTCTTGTTTTCTGCTCGACGTGCTCTGGTTCAGCTGCTACTCGACCTCTAGTTTGGCATAGTCGACCTCGAGCTCTACCATGATTTTCTCCCTTCTTCGAATTGTTGTAAAAAGCCTCGATTTATGCAAAATTAATCAAAAACTAGTGTAGACTCTATAATTTGGAAAATAAGCATAAACTACAGAGATTCTGTATAATTCTAACCTAATGATATGAAATACATGCGGAAATCGATATAAACGTTAATGTAAAACATGGTAAATTAGGCGCACATCACCCATCTAATTCCATGCGGCAAGACATTCGGTGCTACAAGTGCCAAGGGCGCAATCACTTTTCTCGGGAGTGTGGCAACACTCAAACGGTGCTAATGACTGCATTGGTGATTGCATGGTCCAAGATGATGATGAGCTCATTGACCATAATGTGGTGCAACCAGTTTATGACGAAGAAACACAAATAGAGGACCAAGATCTTGACGAGATCGAGTGAAAGCTTGTTTTTGGGGAAGCTTTTATGGTAATTAAACAGGTTTCGACTTCAGATAAGGTACCCCGCTCTTCTCAACGTGAAACTATCTTTATTTCACGTTTTTTTATTCAAGATAAGGTTTGTAGTTTCGTTATTGACGGTGGTTCTTGGTACAACATTATTGATGCTCAAGTCGTTGAGCGTTTTAACTTGCCTACTATTGATCATCCTATCCTTTATTAATTGAGTTGGCTACCTTCCGCATGTAACCTCATGGTTTAAAAGCAAGCTAAAATCGCCTTTTCTATAGGCGAATTCAATGATGTGATAGCTTGCGATGTAGTTCCTCTAGAGGTTTGCCATTTGTTGTTAGGAAGACCTTGACACTTTGATCATAAGACCATTTATGATGGGTTTACTAATACTTATTTCTTCAATATGTAAGGTCGTTGTGTTACTTTGTTTCCGCTAACCTCACAGGAATGTTTGGAAGATCATATTGAGAGGGAGCAACGACGACAAGTACATCTCCAGGAGAAGTCGGCTCCTTTGCAGTCGGGCTCCACCGTGCATCTTAAGAAGAAGGCGTTGGTGCGGGACGAACGTCGTTGACACTTTCGCCTTTTGCCAAATAGTAATATAATCCAAACTCAAACACAAAACCAATAGATTAGTCAATCAATCACTTGATAAACCAAACAACTACTAGTATAGCAATTAAGTCCAGAGTCAAACCCACAGGGAGAAGCGATTTCCTATTCAATAAATCTTAACAAAGACTCTTATGACAAAGCAATGATTTGTAGCAAATAACTGAGATGTAAAAGGTACCAACTCTATGATTGAAAAGTAGATTGATAACAAAGTAGAAAGAATATTTCACGTGTAATTCTCTGACAATGGTTAGAATTCATGGTCCTAGGGATGATCTATCAATTATTCATAAACACATGTCTACTTGACTAAAGTTGAGAGATCCGCATGGATACAATCACCTTATTCAATACCACTAAAAAATAGCATTAAGGACCGAAGTAATTAGACCAATTGACACATTGATTCAATGCAATTAAGACAAACCGGAACAACCCTAATCAGCCCTAATTGACATATCCACAAGATAGATCAATTGAAATCATCTACTATAAAGGCAAAGAAATATCACTACTTCAATACCTTCGTTTGCTATCAAGAACACAATAACGAATTCATAGCTAAGATGCAATTCCTAGCATGGTGATCAATCATAGAAAGGAGCACGTACAAATATAATCAATAAGCACAAGATGATAACTATGAATATGAATAACTAAATAGAATCAAATCCTCACAATCCAAACAACCATGTCTTCGAATCATAGGCGAAACTATCAGTTTAGCAACTCATAGGCCAATTCTCTCTCTCTCTCTCTCTCTCTCTCTCTATAATGGTGTTCATAGTATCATAATAATCACCAATCCACATACGATGAATGAACTGAATAAACCTAATAAAGTCTCTCAATAAGTCGGCAAAACGCTAATAGAAATAATAATAAAATATTAGGAAATATAGTCTTCGGATCCAAAATCGCAATCGCTAGAACCCGGACCATAGCGGGCGTCGTCCTTACAGTGACAAGATTCCCTCGATTGACTTCAATAATCTCTAATGTCGTGTCTCCTCGCTCCTCTCTAGCTTCTTCCTCAACCTCCATATGCTTTAAAACATGCCTCTTAAGCTCTTCCAAAGTCCATTCAAGGTCAGAATGTAACTCTGCAGAATAAACACTAAAAAGACATAGATTCCGAACTCGAATACTTCACAACCAATATACGAACTTAGACTCAAACATAAGCAAAACCACTATCTAAATGCAATAAGAAACACTTATAATGCCTATATAAAATATGCCTTATCAAATCCCCCCACACTAAACTCTTGCTTGTCCTCAAGCAACCATAAGACAAAAACACCATCTACGCATCCCACAGGAAATTCTTTCATAACTTTACTCATCAAAAGCAACATCATCAATAATGCAAATATAATCGAGGCATATAAATTTGATAACATGTATATATGGGATCAAGCTGCTTGCATGCTAAAAAATCCAACCTTACCAAGGATAAAATGTGTATCTCTCACTCTCATGTATTTAGGCTTTAAGCATACACTCACCTCAATTCCATATATAAGCATCAACTCAAATATTGACATTTATATCACAAAATATCCACCGAATATGTCAATGCAAAAATAAGGACATCAAGATGACTTTTGCTCAATGGAAACCTTCATAGCAGATTCCATTCAGTGGGGTTATAATGAGGCTTGTTAAGGAAACATAAGGGCAAGGAATCGTATTTGGTCACGTGGTGCTATAAATTCTGGGAAAATAAGATTCCAACAACTCCCAACATAACACAAACCAACTCAATAACACTCAAGTTCACAAATACACAACATCTCTCAATATCATCATAAAAACACCAAAAATCATTCATCATCTCAACACATCACATCACCACATCACATATCATAAAATCTTCAAAACCCAACCAATGTAACATCTAACCAACATAAATCCAATTTTTCCTCATTATGCAGAAATAAAATAAACTTGGCTCTTTTATTTCTCTTTTTTTTTTCGGATTTTTTAAACTTACTTTTACCCCTAGGTGAATTTTATCCTCCCTAGGTTCAAGCTTTTAATTTTTTTCTTTCTTGAGCCGAAATACATGTAAGAACAAATGCATAAAAATGAGGGAATGACTAAGCACATAACATTACATCTTCTCAAAACCATAAAGGTAAGGCTTATCATAGGCTAGGAATAATATAATTTTGAGGAGCTATCAATAAAATAGTTTAAAGGCTCGAATTGGCTTCAAAACAAGATATAACATAAGGTAGACATGGATAAATACGTGGCTAAAAGGTCTCCTCTATCATTTGAACTTACCAAGCAATGAACATGTATATGATCGGTCATGAAAATAGATAACCATGACAATACTCAATGATAAATGCATAGCAAGAGTAAATCACACAAGAAAAGAAAAAGGAGTATAGATGTATCCCTTATAAGGCCAAAAAAATCTCACTAGGACAATTTTTTTTTGAATATCAAACATGCTCACAAACTTAGATTACATGCTCAATTACATATGCCTAATCATATTTCACATAAAAACCAATTTTAAAGGCAAGGTCAAATCATTTCAGAACTCCATGAGATTTATAAGGTCTTGCCCGTATAAAGTCAAATAGGACAAACTCAAATTAGATGGAAATCTTTGATAATACAATATGCAATGCATGAAGACAAGGCTCACATTTTTCTTCTTTAATTTTTTCGACATTTTCTCAAATTTTTTTTTTCATTTTTGACATTTTATATAACATAAAAGAAATAACATAAAAGAAAGAACATAAATAAAAAGACTAAAAATCAAACATGAAACAAAAATTAAACATGGACTGGCCTAAACTAACTAGTTCACTTCACTTCTCCCCCCACACTTACATGTTGACTAACCAATTATTGTGAAGACGGGGTCTGGGGTCCAAACCGCTGATTGATCATATCCATATATCAACAAGAGACAAGCATCTTGTAATTAATTGATCTTCCCAACCAGAATCGCATGGGACTTGGTTAACTTCGTCCGTTCAGCTGCTTGCTGCGTCTCAAATTCAGTAAATTTCTTCTCCAAGCAAGCGATGCGCAAGGCATCTCGAACACGCATGGCATTCTACCACTTCCAAGAGCACCTCTTCGAAATACCAGAAGCAACTCCAATTGCAGCATATGAGGAATTACAAGCTCTTCTTCTTATCCGAAATCGAACATCCTTGGGCAAGATTACATCCAAAGTAGTAAGGAACTCCTTGACCAGGCAAGGTTAGGTCGGAGCCCTTCTACCAATAAATTCGCGAAACCCTCCATGTGCCATCAGGGTGATTACAAAATCAAACAAACCAACATCTTCAATGTGGTTTCATCAAAGAACATGGCCGATGTGTAGGTACACTTTCCAAGTGCATTCCAGCATAGCACACCAGCATCATCAAAGTAGGCCGTCACCTCTTTCTTAATAGATTCACTCATGATTGCGAAAAGAGCAAGGTGAACAGAAAAGATCTCCACAAAGCACCGAAAAAACGAACTCTCTGCAGTGATGGCGGGCGTCGTTGATGGGGCGGCGGGCGTTGTGTATATCGAGCATTGAATCTGAGTGAAAGGTTGGATAACCGACGTCCACACTCTCTAAACTCAAAACTTTGACGATCAACTTGGTTTCAACAGCATCTCTGGTGATAGGTAGGGGAATGGTATAGGAAAAGATTGATTTTTGTGGATGTAGGATAATGGTGGAAAGTGTTTTGATGGCTAGCATCAATTGAAACACAAGGCTTTAGGTTTTTGGAGTGGATTCAAGTAAGCTTTTGACTTTTTTAGATTCCTTTAGAGAAAGTTTGGTTGATTCAAAATAGGGAGTGGAAATATATGGTGAGTTGGAAAGGGATATATATCAAAAAGAAAATAAGAAGGTATTAGAACTAGATAAATAGAAAATAATAAAATAGAACAGATAAATCCTAGAACTAAGATAAATGGAAACTAACCCTAGATAGATAATCTAATCCTAAGATAGATGAAAATAGATTGAAGATAATTAAACTAACCCAAGATAGAAAATAAATCTAACCTAAAGATAGATAAAAAATAATCTAAACCTAAAATAAAATAAAAAAATAAATCTAATACTAATAAGACATAAAATAAAAGAACTAACCTAAAACGAAATTAACCAAAAATAAAAGATAGAACTACTTCACTTCCAAGTTTACCAAAAATCCGGACTCGTGAAGAACACAGGGGCGGCATGCGCCGTGTGAAGGGCAGCGGTCGCCGTGTTCACAGAACGTGACTCCGTACTCAAATCAAGAAAAACTCAACTACAACAAAGGTTCTAACTTACCATAACTCCAAAATTCAGCGACCCGATCGATCCTACTTTATTGAATTGAAAAACTAAATGAAAAATTGAAATGATATTACCTAAACTACCTTGGGTTGCCTCCCAAGGAGCGCATTTGTTTAACGTCTTTGGCTCGATGTGATGCATTTCTTGATTAAGTTATTCCATCAAGATCCTCCACACTTGTCCTTTTCAAGACACGAGAGGGATCTTTAGGAACTTCTCCAACATACCCATCAATTCTATCAATCGATTCCTTATGGAAATGAGTTACTCCTAGAGGTTGCCCTGAAATTGCCAAAACCTCAACATTGTTAGAAATTGATTTCTTATAGGGAATAACAATAGAATCATTTGAATTAGACACATTGTCCTGTAACTTAAACAAGTTCTAAATTTTCCTTTCAATGTCATCTTTCCCTAATCCAATTTCATCTTTGTTAGAGGACTCAATATTCAAAGATCCAGTTTCAACAAAAGCATCTAACAAACCATTTGATTCATTCCTGTGATCACTTTCATTAGAGTCAAGAACATCTAAAAAATCATTAGTGGAAGAAACAATAGGCTCAAATATAGAAAACGCAATCTTTCTACCATCAAGTTCCATATTTAGTGAACCTTCAAAACAATCAATCTTAGTCTTAGTCGTTCGAAAAAATGGCCTTCCTAAGATAATCGGGGTTTCAAGCGTACCTTGTTCCATATCTAGAATGAAGAAATCAGCTAGAAATATCAAATGGTTTACCTTAACCAAAACATCCTCAACAACTCATCTAGGCTTAATACTAGAACGATCAGCGAATTGTATAGTAATACCAGTTTCAGATAATGCTTTGAGACCCAAAAACATGTACAAATTATAAGACATAACATTGAATGAAGCACCTAGGTCTAACATAGCTTTGGTAGAGCTAGCATTACCTATTGCACATGGGATAGTAAACATACTTGGATCTCCGCACTTTTCAGGCAATCTTTTCTGAAGTAAAGCAAAAACATTCTCACTTAAAGTTACCTTTTCTTTCTTTCGCATCATTTTCTTGCGTTTCATAGTGCATATTTCTTTCAAAAACTTCGCATAGCGAGGCACAATTTTAATGAAATTGAAAAGTGGAATATTTACCTCACAATGAGCAAAGGTGTCATAAAGAATTTGTTCATCTTCCCACCTACGATCAGATCTTAAGGCATGAGGCAAGGGTAGTGCAGGTCTTGAAACCTCAGAAGACCACTCCTTGGAAGATTTCTTCGGGGATTCAACAACGTCGAAAATCGGTTCCGTCACTAGAGGGGGTGGCGGGCGCCGTGGTGACGGGTGACGGGCGCCGTCTTTGCAATGTGTTGCCAATTTTGTTTCGCCCTCTTCTCCCACATCAATTTCTTCCCTAGGCCTCTCTTCAATATTCCTAGCGGACACATTCACTTGTTTACCTCCTCTAAGGATCATGGTACTCACATTCTCCTTCGGATTCAATACCACTTGTGATGGCAACTTCCCCGAATCTTTCGCTTTTAATTCTCCAATCTTCTTAGCCATTTGACTTATCTAATTTTCTTGAACCCCCATCTTATCCAGCAATAACCTGAATGTCTAATCTCTATCATCTTGTTGAGTGTTTCTCGGACGATTCTCAAATTGTCGCCTTTGAAAAGGAACTTGTTGCTGATAGCCTCTGCTGTTGAATCCACTTTGATAGTTTGCATTGTAGCCCTGATTGTAATTATTACCAAAGATGTGGCAAGGTCCATAATCCATAGCATTCAAGTCAGCGATGTCCTCTTGAATCAAGGGACACTTATCATTCAAATGAGTTGGATCTCCACAAACACCATAAGGTCTACGCTGATGAGATTGGTTCATTTGCATAGCCATCTTATTCACTATCTTCATAAGCCTATCTATGTCATCCTTGTGACCATCTCTAGAACTATCCAACTTATGAACTCCTCTAACTCCTTGGTGTCTCCCATATTGTTGCGATGCATTAACCTACCCTTCCAAAATTTGCATTGCTTCCTGAGGTGTTTTATCCAAAATACACTAGTACAAAAAAGCATATTAAGAGCGGTTTTTCGTTGGGAAGCATAGCGGTTTTCAAAGTGATGTTAACTGAAGCGCTGACAACACTATTTAAAGCGGTATTTAAAAAGCGCTGTTAAAAAATACAAGCATAGCGTTTTTTAAAATAACCGCTGTCTAACTTCAATTTTATAAAAAAAAATAAAAACAAAAATAAATACCGCTGGCCGGCTGTTGAATACGGTGATCCACCACCTCTACCTACAATAACCATATCTCCAACCATCTGATCTGGGTACAAAAAATAAAAGAATTGGCTATGAAACCAAATATAAAACATACTGTAAACTTGAACAAAACATCAAAAGATATTGCTATGTATGTATTAATAGGGAGATTTTATACAGTTCACTGATAAAAAAAATGAAAGTGAAGAAATTGCACAACAAATCAGACTTTACAAAAATCATTCTACTTATTGAACAAAATCAGCCTTATAGAACTTCAACAATATAAATTATCTCCTATAAATCGAAAAGCCAAAACACATGATTAGATACGAACCCTAGAAAATCAAAAATCCTAAAATCGAACCTAATGATGTCTTCAACTGCATAGATCTGGCGTGTGTTGAATGAATATTGTATAGATCTTATAGATCTGGCGATTTGCACAACAAATAAGGCGTTGTTGAAGGTGTTGTTGAAGATGGGTCTCGATCTGCGTGGTGTTGTTGAAGATGGATTTCGATCTTGTAGATCTGGCGATTTGTACAACGAATAAGGTGTTGTTGAAGGCGTCGGTGCGGAGGGTGGTTCTGTTGGCGTCGGAGCGGATGGAAGGAGAAGAAGAAGAAGGAGGAGCCGAGGAGGAGAGATTGTTGCCGGATATCTGCTGTTGGCGTCGGCGCGGATGGAAAGAGGAGGAGCCGAGGAGATTGTAGAGACGGTGGTAGGTGAAGGAGGCGTCAGCGCGGATGGAAGGAGGAGGCGCTGGAAGGTGTTGTGGGTGTGGGCGTCGGCGCAGCCGGATGGAAGGAGGAAGGATGTGGAGGCGGTGGTTTACAGACGGGAAATAAAAAGGCAGGGAGGAGATAAAGAAGAAGTTACACAGATTTTAGGTTTTTATTTTGTATTTTTTTTTAGAATAAAATTAACTATTAATAGCGCTTATATTAAAAACCCCTATGCTTCCCTTAACATAGACAGCGCTTTTTGCCAAAAACGCTGTTAAAGAAAGGTTGTTAGCGGTTCTTTCATAAAACGCTATGCGAAAATTTAATTAACATCGGTTTTAAAAAACCGCTTTCAAATTTATGCTGTTAATTAACAAATTTGTACTAGTGATATCTCCTCCACTAGTAGCATTTATGAAACTCCTATCGGTGTCAAGCAAGCCTTCATAAAGATATAGCACTAGATCATCCTCGGGTATACCATGTTGCGGACAACTACCCTTAAGCTTCTTGAACCACTCAACATACTCATAAAGACTCTCCGTAGGGGATTGCTCAATATACTAGACAGCTCCTTCTTAAGTTTTTTGAGGCGAGTCGCAGGGATAAAGCCAATCGCTTGCCGAATCTTTAAAGGTAAAAGAGAACACTCTCAACATCAATTGGTCATCAGTAAGGCCTTGGGGTCTAAGCCAATCGCTTGTTTGGTTCGCCCTGTTGTTGTAGGAGGATGGTAAAGTATTAAATATAAAGCAAACTGACTCCCTGTCTCAGCAAATAAATACAAGACACTTCCTCCCGTTGTAGTAGAAGGCTGTCAGGATCGATCCACGAGGAAGCGTGTCAGCGCCCGCCTTTCAAGGTCCAAAACTCAGCACGATTTCGACCAGAAGAGTCTTCAACGTCGACCAGATGTCATCGACGTCGACCACACTGTCGAGTAAAACAGACAACATAAACGAATAGAAACGAAAACGAAACGAAACTGGTCGATCTCGACTAAACCTACTCGACGTCGAACAAAAGTCCTCGATGTCGACCAACAGTGCTCGATGTCGACCAACAGTGCTCGATGTCGACCAACAATGCTCGATGTCGAGTAGAAATAGAAACCAAAATCATAACTTTTTGAACAGAAACGAATGTAAACACGAAATTTGTAAATAAAATCAATAAACTAAAATACTTCCAAGATCAGGGCATCAACACCACAACGATAACCATGCAAAATAACACATAAAGGCATAAAAGATCATGCTTTTCATCAAATAACTTTCGTTATTAACAAATAGGAAAATAGAGGCTTTCGCATAAACCCTAATTATTAATAACCCTTTTTCACATAATTAATCCAAGTTGCATTAAGATCACTTTCGCTTCAATAACACAAACAAGGATCACCTTCAACTTTTGCAAAAGAATCATGCTCATAGGGATAGAAGATGAAATCGCATCAAAAGATTGTACCTTTATCGCATCACCTTATATGACTACCATCGGGTTCACCCCGACCCTAGAAGTTGAGTGACTACTCGCTCTTCATCATCAAGAAACACATCAATAACAAAAAGGAACTAAATTGCATTAAATAAACTCAAACAAGACTTACAACCGAATAAAGCCAACTCCGCTCTCGCTTCACAAACTCCACTCGGCTCCAAGTCTATCTCCTACTTGCTATCTCTCTCTCTCTCTATATGTTCTCTTGTGGCTTGGCTTGGATTGATTGAATGAATAAAATCCAGCCCATAATGCCTTATTTATAGTATTCTTTCCCTAGCTAATCTAAGAAAGAAATATATATCTATATCTAAACTTTCAATCTAATAACATTAAGATAAAGTTTGGAAATAAAATAATTAAATCTAAAAGGAAACTTGACGTGCTCGGACCCGGGCTCGAGCAAAAGGACCGGCGACGAGAGTTCCGAGAGGTCGGGAAGCTTGGACAGTTTCTGGAGCAGCAGGTCAGTCTTCAAAGATTTCCAATTTCCCGTCTATTGGCTTGGCTTCTGGGAGCGTGCGAGTACTAGTTTTGTAGATCCTGAAGTCGCGGTCGCGGATTGGGGTAGATCTTGTCAATCGGAGATCAGACGAAGCGGGAAACCGAGTTTTACCGAGACGTCGCCTGGGCAGAGACGATTCCGAAATTGGGTTCGTTTGAGAGGTATTGAGGGCTGTTTTGGGAGTGGCGATTTGGGTATGATTGAGGGTGATAATGGGGCTGTGGAAGGCCTTAGAACGGTGGTAAAGTAGGGGATGGGGATTGAGGGTTATGTGATGCAAGACTCGGCCTCGCACTCCGAGCTCTCTCCAACACTCGATCGTCCGCACTCTCGGCCTCGCACACCGAGTGTTTCCGACCATTTGATTCCGTCGTCTCTCACTAGGGAATCGCTCTTAGCATCTCACCAAGAGGTTTTATCCGGCATCTCACCAAGATAGATTTGTTTCTTAACCCGAAACGAAGGAAGCAATGCTTAGTTTTGTTCTCAAATTCAACTTGTCCTCAAAAATGTTCTTACATCCCTTTATATAGGAAACATATTTAATCTATGAAAAATAAAAGAAATTAAAATAAGTTGATAAACTAATGACGGATAATACGAAAGGGTTTCCGAGATTTATGACGGAGAGATGGACAACCATAATGGCGGAAAACGAATGGCCTTGGTTGCCATCAAAGAGATGGAAGGTCGGAAACCCCTAAAGCCCCGTCATTTAATCCGTCCTTATTGAATTCATTCCGTCTTTATTTATTGCATTTCCGATGAGCTGTCAGAATTTCGGACTGATCCAAAGACCCTAGATTTCGGCCATGTTCCAATCTGAATTGATGATTGCATCATTCAATAAAGTTGTAGCCACTTAAAATATCTTTCCAACATGTGCTCATCGGCTTCAATTGGAATTTTATACAGCCGGAACGAGTCAAAATACTGAGGTGTCGCCAAACAGTCTTCACAAATGAAAGTTGATGTTCTGCTCCGAACAAAAACCCTTGTTGGAAAAAAGAGTCAAGCTCATAGGCGACTACGATCACATCATCCTCTCCTTGAAAAGGATTCGTCCTCGAATCCGTGATGGAAATGAACGACTTCTTCGAACATGCTTCTTCTTCCTTGAACAAATCTTGAATCCTTTCTTCTTCTTGAATCATGAAAGGCAAGCAAGACGGAATGAAAGAAGTTAAATCTAACCACTTACTTGACATGGAATTCAGAAAGCTAGGCATGTCGGTTGGCATTCGTTTCTCCTTCAGGAAAAACGTTGCCTTGGGAACTTGGATGATTTCCTCATCTTTTTGAAGCTCAGGCATGACCTCTGCAGTCCCAATTGGAACATCCTTGGACTTGCGTTCTTTAATCTCAAGAGTCTCGCCCATGGCTGTAGAGGATGTCATCTTTGAAGAGGAAGGTGGGGCTGTTGTGGACTTCGATAGCGTCGACCCCAATGAATTGACAAGATTTCGAATTTCTTTTACTTGTTGCATTGAATATTCCGCGAGCTTGCGGATCTCTTCCCAAGTGGTTCAACCTTCTTCTTACGCCGAGCCTCATCCTCTCGAGCCCTTCTCCTTCGATATCTCCTACGGATCTCTTGATCAACTACATCATATGTAGCGTCATCCATGTCACTCCAACGAAGATACCCATCATCATAGGCTCTAATAGCCCATCAGATGTACTCTTCGGACAAAGGCTTGGAACTCGTTTTCTTCAACATTTTGACCCGAAAGCTTGAGGAACCCTTGTCGTTTCTCTGATACCACTTGACGTGCTCGGACCCGGGCTCGAGCAAAAGGACCGGCGACGAGAGTTCCGAGAGGTCGGGAAGCTTGGACAGTTTCTGGAGCAGCAGGTCAGTCTTCAAAGATTTCCAATTTCCTGTCCATTGGCTTGGCTTCTGGGAGCGTGAGAGTACTAGTTTTGTAGATCCTGAAGTGGCGGTCGCGGATTGGGGTAGATCTTGTCAATCGGAGATGAGACGAAGCGGGAAACTGAGTTATACCGAGACGTCGCCTGGGCAGAGACGATTCCGAAATTGGGTTCGTTTGAGAGGTATTGAGGGCTGTTTTGGGAGTGACGTTTTGGGTATGATTGAGGGTGATAATGGGGCTATGGAAGGCCTTAGAACGGTGGTAAAGTAGGGGATGGGGGTTGAGGGATATGTGATGCAAGACTCGGCCTCGCACTCCGAGCTCTCTCCAACACTCGATCGTCCGCACTCTCGGCCTCGCACACCGAGTGTTTCCGACCATTTGATTCCGTCGTCTCTCACTAGGGAATCGCTCTTAGCATCTCACCAAGAGGTTTTATCCGGCATCTCACCAAGATAGATTTGTTTCTTAACCCGAAACAAAGGAAGCAATGCTTAGTTTTGTTCTCAAATTCAACTTGTCCTCAAAAATGTTCTTACATCCCTTTATATAGGAAACATATTTAATCTATGAAAAATAAAAGAAATTAAAATAAGTTGATAAACTAATGACGGATAATACGAAAGGGTTTCCGAGATTTATGACGGAGAGATGGACAACCATAATGGCGGAAAACGAATGACCTTGGTTGCCATCAAAGAGATGGAAGGTCGGAAACCCCTAAAGCCCCGTCATTTAATCCGTCCTTATTGAATTCATTCCGTCTTTATTTATTGTATTTCCGATGAGCTGCCAGAATTTCGGACTGATCCAAAGACCCTAGATTTCGGCCATGTTCCAATCTGAATTGATGATTGCATCATTCAATAAAGTTGTAGCCACTTAAAATATATTTCCAACATGTGCTCATCGGCTTCAATCGGAATTTTATACAGCCGGAACGAGTCAAAATACTGAGGTGTCGCCAAACAGTCTTCACAAATGAAAGTTGATGTTCTGCTCCGAACAAAAACCCTTGTTGGAAAAAAGAGTCAAGCTCATAGGCGACTACGATCACATCATCCTCTCCTTGAAAAGGATTCGTCCTCGAATCCGTGATGGAAATGAACAACTTCTTCGAACATGCTTCTTCTTCCTTGAACAGATCTTGAATCCTTTCTTCTTCTTGAATCATGAAAGGCAAGCAAGACGGAATGAAAGAAGTTAAATCTAACCACTTACTTGACATGGAATTCAGAAAGCTAGGCATGTCGGTTGGCATTCGTTTCTCCTTCATGAAAAACGTTGCCTTGGGAACTTGGATGATTTCCTCATCTTTTTGAAGCTCAGGCATGACCTCTGCAGTCCCAATTGGAACATCCTTGGACTTGCGTTCTTTAATCTCAAGAGTCTCGCCCATGGCTGTAGAGGATGTCATCTTTGAAGAGGAAGGTGGGGCTGTTGTGGACTTCGATAGCGTCGACCCCAATGAATTGACAAGATTTCGAATTTCTTTTACTTGTTGCATTGAATATTCCGCGAGCTTGCGGATCTTTTCCCAAGTGGTTCAACCTTCTTCTTACGCCGAGCCTCATCCTCTCGAGCCCTTCTCCTTCGATATCTCCTATGGATCTCTTGATCAACTACATCATATGTAGCGTCATCCATGTCACTCCAACGAAGATACCCATCATCATAGGCTCGAATAGCCCATCGGATGTACTCTTCGGACAAAGGTTTGGAACTCGTTTTCTTCAACATTTTGACCCGAAAGCTTGAGGAACCCTTGTCTTTGCTCTGATACCACTTGACGTGCTCGGACCCGGGCTCGAGCAAAAGGACCGGCGACGAGAGTTCCGAGAGGTCGGGAAGCTTGGACAGTTTCTGGAGCAGCAGGTCAGTCTTCAAAGATTTCCGATTTCCCGTTGATTGGCTTAGCTTCGGGGAGCGTGCGAGTACTAGTTTTGTAGATCTTGAAGTCACGGTCGCGGATTGGGGCAGATCTTGTCAATCGGAGATCAGAAGAAGCGGGAAACTGAGTTATACCGAGACGTCACCTGGGTAGAGACGATTCCGAAATTGGGTTCGTTTGAGAGGTATTGAGGGCTGTTTTAGGAGTGACGTTTTGGGTATGATTGAGGGTGATAATGGGGCTGTGGAAGGCCTTAGAACGGTGGTAAAGTAGGGGATGGGGGTTGAGGGATATGTGATGCAAGACTCGGCCTCGCACTCCGAGCTCTCTCCAACACTCGATCGTCCGCACTCTCGGCCTCGCACACCGAGTGTTTCCGACCATTTGATTCCGTCGTCTCTCACTAGGGAATCGCTCTTAGCATCTCACCAAGAGGTTTTATCCGGCATCTCACCAAGATAGATTTGTTTCTTAACCCGAAACGAAGGAAGCAATGCTTAGTTTTGTTCTCAAATTCAACTTGTCCTCAAAAATGTTCTTACATCCCTTTATATAGGAAACATATTTAATCTATGAAAAATAAAAGAAATTAAAATAATTTGATAAACTAATGACGGATAATATGAAAGGGTTTCCGAGATTTATGACGGAGAGATGGACAACCATAATGGCGGAAAACGAATGGCCTTGGTTTCCATCAAAGAGATGAAAGGTCGGATATCCCTAAAGCCCCGTCATTTAATCCGTCCTTATTGAATTCATTCTGTCTTTATTTATTGCATTTCCGATGAGCTGCCAGAATTTCGGACTGATCCAAAGACCCTAGATTTCGGCCATGTTCAAATCTGAATTGATGATTGCATCATTCAATAAAGTTGTAGCCACTTAAAATATCTTTCCAACATGTGCTCATCGGCTTCAATCGGAATTTTATACAGCCGAAACGAGCCAAAATACTGAGGTGTCGCCAAACAGTCTTCACAAATGAAAGTTGATGTTCTGCTCCGAACAAAAACCCTTGTTGGAAAAAAGATTCAAGCTCATGGGCGACTACGATCACATCATCCCACTTGATGTGGTCGGGAACTCTCCAAGCCGCCAGGATCGACGACGAGGTTCCTCCATTATTGAATGGATAAACCTAACCGGATATGTATGGCAAGATCCGCAGGCCTCTCACGCTTGAATCTCCCACACTCAATCTCAATCCTCTCGGAATCGCACTCTGAGGATCTTGACCCTTCGACACCTTCGCCTGTCACTAGGGTGTCTCCCTCGACATCTCACCAAAGGGTTTTGTTTTTAGCATCTCACCAAAAACATGATCCTTAACCCGAAAACAAAGGAAGCAAATGTGCTCAACTTTTCACTCAAAAATTCAACTTGTATTAAAAATAGGAAACCTTACACAATATATAGGAGAAACTCTAGCCTCCTATGTGTTTACAAGCGATGTGGGATACTTTTTTAAATAGAAAAATATAAGAAAAATCTATAAGTCTAAATCACATCATCCTCCCCTTCTTTGAAAAAGATTCGTCCTCGAATCTTGCGTTGCCCTTCCGAAAAATACGATACGCCCCTGTATGTTGGATCTGCGTAAGGTATCGATGGTCGGTCCCGCAAAAGCTCTCGAATCCATAAGGCCCTTCCAAATGGTACATTACGCCCCTGTACGTTGGATCTGCGTAATGCACTTCAATGGTTGGTCCTGCACAAAACTCCAACGGATGGTTGTGGATGCTTGTGACAACAACAAAAAAATATTGAGGAATCCTAGTCGGAAGCTCTGATACCACTTGATGTGCTCGGGAACTCTCCGAGCCGTCAGGATCGACGATGAGGTTCCTCCATTATTGAATGGATAAACCTTCTACTAGTAACCAGATATGTATGGCAAGATCCGCATGCCTCTCACCCTTGAATCTCCCACACTCGATCTCAAACCTCTCGGAATCGCACTCTGATGATCTCTACCCTTCGATACCTTCGCCTCTCACTAGGGTGTCTCCCTCGGCATCTCACCAAAGGGTTTTGTTTTTAGCATCTCACCAAAAACATGATCCTTAACCCAGAATCAAAGGAAGCAAATGTGCTCAACTTTTCACTCAAAAATTCAACTTGTATTAAAAATAGGAAACCTTACACAATATATAGGAGAAACTCTAGCCTCCTATGTGTTTACAAGCGATGTGGGATACTTTTTTAAATAGAAAAATATAAGAAAAATCTATAAGTCTAAATCACATCAAAACTAGGACTAATGTGGATAGATCTTCCTTCCATCTTGATATATCTTATCTTGATTAGATAAAATATCTTGTTCCTTTCCTTGCAAGTAATCTATCTTCTCCGGACTCCACTCGATTTAGACTCGGATCGGCCACTGGATTGTCCTCGACGTCGAGTAGGATTTTTCTCCCGGGGTTGCACTCGAGCTCGAGCAACATTCGGACTCTTCGGGTGTACTCGACGTCAACCAAACTCCTCGAAGTCGAGTAGAGTTGTTCTGCTCGAGTGACTCTACTCGACTCCTTGTAAAATCCTGGGCTCGATGTACTCGACTTCGACTAGATTTGGTCGACGCCGAGTAGAACTGGTTCACTCTCAACATTCTTATCTGTTCTTGAAACACACTTTCTCGAGTCCTCGTTCGTCCGATTGACACATATGAGCATGCGTTGGAAAGCTTTTTTTTTTAGGGCTACAACTTTCATGAAGACATAAAAGCTTGATTCAGAATGATGAATGGTGAAAAGTGGGCTTTTCTTCAGCTGCACCATCCTTAGGTTCTGTTGAGAGAGGAAATCGAGAGTGCGAATAGAATATAATTAAAGTAAAGCAAACCGATTGAATCCCAGCAAATAATGTTCAAGACTCCCTCCCGATGTAGTAAGAGAAAGTCAGGTTCGAATCCACGAGTAAGCTGGTCAGCGGATCCTAGGCAGCGGTGGAATCTCACGGACAGAAGTCGACTTACAGGTTGCTCGATATAGACTAGGGTTAGTCGATAGAAGATCGGACAAGTCGAACAACGCAGCAGCAGTCACAGGATGTTGTCGATATCGAGCAAGGTTTACTCGATATCGAGTAACTTTGTCGACGTCGAGGAGTTTCTTGGTCGAGTTCCTGCACAACAGAAGCTACGGCGATCTGGGATCGAAGATCTGTAGTCGATATCGAGTAGATACTCGATATCGAGGAGAAACAGAACGTAAAAACAAGCAGTTTTCGAATTGTAACTTGATGAATGAAAGAGAACTTCCGAGATTAGGGTTTGCGAAAACGATTACCATGAAAGCGTAATATAAATCATAAAAGGCGGTGATTTTATCGATAAAGGAGAAGGCTTTCACCTAATCCGAAAAGTAGGAATATAAATCTCGCGATAAATAACCCTAATTGCATCTATTCCTTTTCATAATTAGCATTTATAATCTTTCGAATAGAAATCTTAATTACTACCCAAGTTTTGCAAGATGAGTTCCTCAATTTCTCAATCAAGGATGAAGCACATAGGGAATAGAATATAATAACGACAAAATACCTCCTTTTGCAATCGCTAATCCACCAACATGGCTCTCGTTGGGCTCACCCCAACCCCAGAAGTAGGTGGACTACTCACGCTTGTTGATAAGGAGGAAATCGAGTATGCAAAATTGAATGTAAATAAACTAAGGCAAACCAGATTTCGTCCCTTGCAAATAATTATAAGACCTCCTCCTGATGCAGCAGTGGGAAGTCAGGATCGATCCACGAGGAAGCATGTCAGCGGATCCTAGGCAGCTATGGAATCTCACGAACGTCGACAACAGTGGTACTCGACCTCGACTAAGGGTTAGTCGACAGGGGTCAGGCACAGTCGAACACAGCGCAGCAGTCGCAGGCAGAGGCTACTCGATATCGACGAGGCCTACTTGATGTCGAGTAGAGGTCTTAGTCGACTTCGCTTCGTCTCGTCGAGTACCTGCACAAGTAAGCTACAACGACTTTGGGTCGAAAATCAGTAGTCGAGATCGAGTAGTGCTATTCGATCTCGAGTAAGACAGGGACTAAAACGAAATAAAATAAATGAAAAGGCTTTTGTGATTTCAACTAAACTTAATGTAAAAAGGACTTCCAAGATTGGGGTTTGCAACAACGATAACCAAGCATGCATAAGGCAGAACCAAATAAATTATCATGTGAATTGCATCAAAGGATTAAGCTTTCGCCTTTTCCAACAATTAGACAACTCTTTCAAGAAACCCTAATTGTCTCTACCGATTTTATGTTTATAATCCAAGTTGTTAGCATGGATCTCCATTAGACGGGTAATAAACACATAAACAAGTAGGAAAATGCTCAAAACATGATAAAGGTCGGATCTTTACCTCAAACACGCATGGCTATCATCGGGCTCGCCCCAACCCTAGAAGTGGGTGGACTACTCACGCCTCATCGCAAACTCAGACATTGATTGATGAAAAGAAACTTGCATTAAACTAAATTCAAAGACTTTACAATCCCGGCAATCCAACTCTCGTTGAACTACCAAAACCTTAAAACCTCTGAACTCCCTAAACCGTCTCTGTGGAACTACTTCTCTAACTGAAATTGTATTCTAAAACTGAGCCCCATGGGCTTTATTTATAGCCTTCTATTCCTTTCTACTCAAGGATAGAATATCTATATCTATATCTAAAACTATATCTAAAATGCTTAATGATAAATAAAAGCGATAAAGAAATTAAATCTAAATAGGGAATTATATCTAAATTGTCTTAAGTGGATAAATCTCTCTTCCATGATAGATGTAGATTATTCGGATAGATTTTCGTCTTCTCGGCTTCCAAGGATTCCAACTCCGAGTAGGATTCGTCATGCCACGTCAACAGCTTCTGGATTCGTCGTCGATGTCGACTAGGGTCTCCTCGATATCGAGTAGGAGTGTTGTCGACTGGCTCCTTGGGTTCGTCGTCTCGGTTAGCTGGTGCTCGATGTGGCTCGGACTTGGCTCATGGGTCTCGTCGACATCGATAAGGGCTCGTCGACATCGAGTTGGGTCTTTTCCTTCCGCTTCCGCGAGTTGCCTCTTCCGCTGCCGCGAGTAGGCTTCTTCGTCGACTTGGTGCATCCCGCTGGCAGCGAGATTTTTCGCGGCAGCGAGCCGTCCGCTGTAGCGGATTGAGTTGCTGGAAGCGAGTGTCGTCTGGTCATCTTCGTCCTCGTTTTGTCGACTCCGGGGAAGGCTCCCGCTGGCAGCGGGAATTTCCACGGCAGCGAGACGTCCGCTGCAGCGAGTGGAATCGCTGGCAGCGAGTGCCTCCTTGTCGGCCTCGACTTGTCGACTAGCTCTTCTTCTCGTCAACTCCGGGCGTGGCGCTGAGGTGTCGTCGATGTCGACTAGGATTTGTCGAGATCGAGTAGCGCTCCGGAGCTGGGTTGGTCTGGCTCCTAGTCGACAAGGCCTGTGCTGGGACATGCTCGTCTAGATCGAGTAAGGCCTACTCGAGATCGAGTAGACTGGGCTCCCAGCTTGATTCGCTAGGTTCCGCTGCTTATTTGGCCTTGGACTTCTGTAGTGGTTTTCCGAGCTTTTCTGGCCTTCCTTAGAGTTGCTGTAAAATGTCTCGAATTCTGCAAATTTAAACAGAAACTGATGTAGATTCCATAATTTGGCAAATGAACATAAACTACATAGATTCTGTACTATCTAGCCCACATGTATGCAAAGTATGCAAAAAACGATATTAAAGTTATTGTAAAATATGGCAGATTTAGCTCACAACAAACACCCCATACTTAAGCTTGCTTGTCCTCAAGCAATACTTTTATCTGTCATTCAGGGGAAGAAATCAAAACTCTCAACATTTCAGATTCATTCTTACATAACCCAGCATTCAATTACCATCCTCGAAAAGGTACTAGTGTCACCGATCCATGCATGTGCTATTTAAAGAGCAACATCTACTCACAAAAGGAGGGTTATGCAAAAACATTCATAAGTGACAAAGCATTGATAATCAAGAGGACTTCAATTTAAGCTCAAATAAGGAGTAGATTTGGTAAAAGGCTAAAAGGTGGGCAATTTCTGGCAATGTGGTGCTAATGATCCGGGGAAATGGAGTATTTCCAAATTGAATTTCCACATTCCTTCTCTTTAAGTTTCATCACCTTTCATAATGCTTTTATCAACAATAATGCTTTTACCTCTCTGACCTCAGCACTGCCTTCTCGCTAGTCGCAAACATGGGTGTCATGAATGGCCCCGGATACTTAGTGCCTTGGACTCCTCACAATGTGTCCCATCTCTCTAAACTATTATCTCAGAGAGCCGGGTCAATCTACCTTTATCTCCTGAGGTGATTGGATTTTCTTTCACTCATTAAATTTTCCATATATTTCAAACCATTCCCTTCCAAACCCCAATAATGATAATAATCACAACAAAAAGACCATATAATATCTCCATAATGTAACATCATTCTCAACATAATCCCCAGATAAGGTAAAGAATGGTAAATATTTAGATCATGTGGAGCAATAATTGAAATAAGGCGTAATCTGGCTTTTGTGATGCATAAGCATAGGTAAGGCTAGGATTTCAAGCAATGAGCATTATATGGAAATATAAAGTCCTCAATCATTTTATCATGCAACACGTCAACAGCAACTTCAAATTTTACCTCCTTTTTTGGTTTTCAATAAAATATGCACTTCATTGTGACTTCCCTTTACTAGGCAATTTCATGCTATATCTCTAATGAATCTAATTTTGCATCGTCGAGTTCAATATAAGCTTCCATGACATTATTCAAAATTTTCAATGAGGGTCATTTTTCTCTAACTTTGGAAAATTATGCATATAAGCACATAAATCAATAATGCATTCTAAAATAGTCATGTACCAACTCAAAGAAATAAATTCTAAATATGCACAAATAATGTCACAATATAGTAAATATGCATAAAGTAAGCCCTTCCCCCACCCCATACTTAAAATTTACAGTGTCCCCACTGTATAAAATAAAAACAAGAGTAAAGGAAGGAACTCACAGGATAAAACATCGAGGAAGGCGGATCGGTGCATGTCGAGTAGAGGTAGGCTCGTCGATCTCGAGTACTGGGTAGTCGATCTCGAGGAGCCTCGTCTGCGTCTAGTGGTTTCTGAAATCGAGGAGCGTCTGATGCTTGTCGATGTCGAGTTGGCCTACTCGAGATCGAGTACTGTCTGGGCTGCTCCTCTTTGTCGCCGTCGACTTGGCCTTCGTCGATTTTGACTGTTTTTCAGGGATTTGTTATTCCACTTTTCGCGATCCTTTTATGCTTGCCGACCTGAAAGTGTTAGATTGCACACGAAACAAGACTATCCACATAAAACATTCTAAAAGACATAAAATCCTAAAACAAAAACCAAAAACAAAACAAAAAGTTCAAAAATCCCAAAATCATAAGGTTTTATATACATGCTCTAGATTTTAGAGTCGCTAGGCCGACTTCTCCGTTGCGCTCAAGGACCATTATTGTGGGGCCCGCTCATGCTTGGCCCTTCTCCTGGATCATCTAGGTCCTGCTGATAGTATGCAAGCTCAGCTGATAGGTTGTTGCTTGCATCATCTCTTCTTGCCTTCTCCCTTTTCCTTCCAGCTCTCAGTTTTCGCAGATTCTCTTGCCACGGCGTCTTATCTCCCTTTAAATCATTTAAAAATTTCTTTATGGACTGAGGGGGAGTAGGATTCATACCTGAACTTGCCTTTTAGGAACCAAAACAGGAATCTTTGGGCTTGGGGCTAGTCGACATCGATGAAGGCTTGTCGACTTCGAGTACAGGGACCCCATACTTAGGCTCCCGGCAAGTTTCTGGATCTGCAGTGGTTGTCAACATCGATGAAGGCTTGTCGAAGTCGAGTAGCTCCCTTGTCGAGATTGAGTTGGTCTTGTCGATCTCAAGTACAGCATCTTCTTCCGCTGTTTGCTTGGTCCCGTGGTTGCTGATGCTTTTCACCTCCAGCCATGAAATTTCCTCTTTTGCAGGGCCAAAAGAGAAATCCAAAACCTCCTCGCCTATGGTGAAGGTGAGCGATCTATTCTTGACACATATTTTGGCATCTGCAGTAGTTAAGAATGGTCTACCAAGAATAATAGGGCTAGTAGGATCTTCAGCATAGTCAATGATAAGGAAATCAGCTGGAACAAAGAATTTACCAACCTGGACAGGGACGTTCTCAACTATACCTGTAGGGATGACTACTGTATTGTTTGCCATGTATAGCTTGGCATCCACAGGTTCTATGCATCCTATCTTTACTTTCCGCCAGATTGATAAAGGCATGATGCTCACACTTGCTCCTAAATCGCATAGAGAATCATATTTATATTGACCAAACCCCACAGTAACAGAAAACTTACCAGGGTCAGGTCTCTTTTCAGGGAAGTGGAGTACTTTGCATTCGCCTGCGATCTCTGAGATGGATCGCTTCTTGCTTAGGATTTCCTTGAGAAATTTGACGTATCCAGGCATCTCTTGCAGGGCTTCTGTAAAAGGAATAGAAACATTCAGTTCTTGCAGCATATTAACAAATCTGGTAAACCTACCTGTAGTGGGATCTTTTTGTGTCTTTGAAGGGAAAGGCAGTGGCTTTTTAAGTTTCGGAGCCTGATTAGCTGTCGGAAGTGCTACAGAGTCGTCGACGTCGTCCAGACGCTGCTCGTCGATCTCGACAACGGGCTCGTCGACATCGAGTAGAGTGGTCGACTTGGAGTTGCTGGTCTGCGCAGCGGAGTCCGAGCTCAGCTTCTGGTCTATGTCGAGTACTGGCTTGTCGACATCGAGTACACCTTCATCGAGATCGAGTTGGCTGTGCTCTATGTCGAGTTGCTGCTCTGTCCTGCTTTGCTGTTTTCCGACCTCTGGGTCGTGTAATTGATGTCCACTCCTCAGTTTGATAGCTGCGACGTGTCCGGTTTTCCCCTTAGGATTTGGTTCAGTTTGCCCAGGGAGTTGTTCGGACGGTCGTGGGATCTGTGCAGCGATTTGACCCATCTGCGTCTCTATTCCCCTTTTCTAGATGTCCAATTCCCCAAACTTTGTAGTGATATTCTGGAATTGGTTGTTGATGGTGCCCTGATTCCGACGCATCTCCTCAAGGATCAGCTGCAGATCATCCTTCTTTTGATCCCTTTCTGTATGTCCTGGAGCTCTGTAGGGTGGGGGATTCCTAGGAGGACCTTGGTTCTACTGTGGTTGGTAGGATCGTTGGTCTCCCATGTAGCGATTTGGACCCCCTGCGTAGGCTGCCTTCTCATGTGTTTCCGCCATCCTGACTTGCTCGGTGTGTGGGCACTCAGTAGTGGTGTGCCTCTGTGATCCGCATTCAATGCAAGGCTGGTTGACAGAAAGATATTTGACTTGCTTGAGGAGCTTGCGATTCTGGTCTCTGTAGAACTGCTCCCTGACATCTGGGTCAATCTCCTTTGCTGGCTCATATAGTGGCATTGATGGTGCTGGCCTTGCGTAAGAGTTCTCCTCATAGTTTGTAGGAGCCCCATATTTGTTGTCGTAGTTAGTGAGCTTTTCTAGCACACCCCATGCGTCGCTTGGTGGCATCGTTAGATACTCATAGCGAGTATAATGGTTGATCCTATCCTTCGTGATCTGATCCAGAGAGTTGAAGAAGATCTCCTGGATGACGTAGGGTGGCTGTCCATGAGTAGGGCAAGATCGCAGGAGTTCCTTGTAGCGTTCCCATGCCCTTGCCAGCGGTTCCCCTAGCTTTTGTTTAAAGGTGGTGATTTTCTGACGGAGAAGTGCTGTTTTGGCGGGTGGGAAGTATTTGTTTAGGAACTCTTGCTCTACTTGGGCCCAGGTGGTGAGAGATCTCGGCTTCAGCCCTTCAAGCCATTTTAGTGCAGGTCCAGCGAGCGACCAGCGAAAAGATTTCATCTTGACATATTCCAGAGCTGTACCTTCTGCAAGAGTACGACACATATCATGAAAGTTAGTAATATGTTCAAGAGGGCACTCATTAAATTTGCCATAAAAAGCATTATTTTTAAGCTCTATCAAAAATTGAGTGCGAATTTCAAAAGAGTTATCAGGGATTAGAATCGCCGATTCAGGCACGACAAGAGTTGGATGCATATAATCCTCAGCAGTGGTTGGATATTGGGCAAGCTCAGCTTCTGCTTGCCTTGCACGCTCAGCCTGCGGTTCCCTGGCTACTCTCTCAGTGGCGAGAGCAGCATCTTTGGCGGCTATTTCCCTTGTAAGCCTTTCGATCATTTGCTCTTGTGTTTCAACGGCCGCCATTATCCTTTTGAGTTTAGAGTGGATGTGTAGGTAGCGGTCCGGTTCGTCTAAGGCGTCAAACATAGGTGGTAGACCAGAACGACGCATACACCTGCGAAGTAACTCAAAAGAAATGTGAGACTTAACTACCTAAGGCGCGAATGATAGCTTCCTCGGCAACGGCGCCAATTTGTTGAATGTAAATAAACTAAGGCAAACCAGATTTCGTCCCTTGCAAATAATTACAAGACCTCCTCCTAATGCAGCAGTGGGAAGTCAGGATCGATCCACGAGGAAGCGTGTCAGCGGATCCTAGGCAGCTATGGAGTCTCACGAACGTCGACAACAGTGGTACTCGACCTCGACTAAGGGTTAGTCGACAGGGGTCAGGCACAGTCGAAGACAGCGCAGCAGTCGCAGGCAGAGGCTACTCGATATCGACGAGGCCTACTCGATGTCGAGTAGAGGTCTTAGTCGACTTCGCTTCGTCTCGTCGAGTACCTGCACAAGTAAGCTACAACGACTTTGGGTCGAAAATCAGTAGTCGAGATCGAGTAGTGCTATTCGATCTCGAGTAAGACAGGGACAAAAACGAAATAAAATAAATGCAAAGGCTTTTGTGATTTCAACTAAACTTAATGTAAAAAGGACTTCCAAGATTGGGGTTTGCAACAACGATAACCAAGCATGCATAAGGCAGAACCAAACAAATTATCATGTGAATTGCATCAAAGGATTAAGCTTTCGCCTTTTCCAACAATTAGACAACTCTTTCAAGAAACCCTAATTGTCTCTACCGATTTTATGTTTATAATCCAAGTTGTTAGCATGGATCTCCATTAGACGGGTAATAAACACATAAACAAGTAGGAAAATGCTCAAAACATGATAAAGGTCGGATCTTTACCTCAAACACGCATGGCTATCATCGGGCTCGCCCCAACCCTAGAAGTGGGTGGACTACTCACGCCTCATCACAAACTCAGACATTGATTGATGAAAAGAAACTTGCATTAAACTAAATTCAAAGACTTTACAATCCCGACAATCCAACTCTCGTTGAACTGCCAAAACCTTAAAACCTCTGAACTCCTTAAACCGTCTCTGTGGAACTACTTCTCTAACTGAATATGTATTCTAAAACTGAGCCCCATGGGCTTTATTTATAGCCTTCTATTCCTTGCTACTCAAGGATAGAATATCTATATCTATATCTAAAACTATATCTAAAATGCTTAATGATAAATAAAAGCGATAAAGAAATTAAATCTAAATAGGGAATTATATCTAAATTGTCTTAAGTGGATAAATCTCTCTTCCATGATAGATGTAGATTATTCGGATAGATTTTCGTCTTCTCGGCTTCCAAGGATTCCAACTCCGAGTAGGGTTCGTCATGCCACGTCAACAGCTTCTGGATTCGTCGTCGATGTCGACTAGGGTCTCCTCGACATCGAGTAGGAGTGTTGTCGACTGACTCCTTGGGTTCGTCGTCTCGGTTAGCTGGTGCTCGATGTGGCTCGGTCTTGGCTCATGGGTCTCGTCGACATCGACAAGGACTCGTCGACATTGAGTTGGGTCTTTTCCTTCCGCTTCCGCGAGTTGCCTCTTCCGCTGCCGTGAGTAGGCTTCTTCGTCGACTTGGTGCATCCCGCTGGCAGCGAGATTTTCCGCGGCAGCGAGCCGTCCGCTGCAGCGGATTGAGTTGCTGGCAGCGAGTGTCGTCTGGTCATCTTCGTCCTCGTTTTGTCGACTCCGGGGAAGGCTCCCGCTGGCAGCGGGAATTTCCGCGGCAGCGAGACGTCCGCTGCAGCGAGTGGAATCGCTGGCAGCGAGTGCCTCCTTGTCGGCCTCGGCTTGTCGACTAGCTCTTCTTCTCGTCAACTCCGGGCGTGGCGCTGAGGTGTCGTCGATGTCGACTAGGATTTGTCGAGATCGAGTAAGGCCTACTCGAGATCGAGTAGACTGGGCTCCCAGCTTGATTCGCTAGGTTCCGCTGCTTATTTGGCCTTGGACTTCTGTAGTGGTTTTCCGAGCTTTTTTGGCCTTCCTTAGAGTTGCTGTAAAATGTCTCGAATTCTGCAAATTTAAACAGAAACTGATGTAGATTCCATAATTTGGCAAATGAACATAAACTACATAGATTCTGTACTATCTAGCCCACATGTATGCAAAGTATGCAAAAAACGATATTAAAGTTATTGTAAAATATGGCAGATTTAGCTCACAACAACGCCTCATCGCAATTGCAAACATTGATGTAAAAGAAATAACTTGCAATAAACTATATTCAAAGTCTTTACAATCCCAGCACTCAAACTTTCGCAGAATGCCAAAACCCTAAAACCTTTGAACTCCTAAAACTCTATGTGTAATTGTATCTCTGAAATTGAATGAATAAAAACTCAGCCCCAGGGGTCTTATTTATAGGGCTTAATCCTTGCTAATCAAGGAAAGCAATCTATATCTAAATCTAATGATAAAACTTAAATAAGGATAAAACATTAATTCTAAAAGGGAATATCTAAAAATCTCTTTATCTTCTTGGCATAGGTAGAAAATCTTTCCTCCATGGATAAATCCTTGATAGACTTGATAAAACTCGATAAAACTTGATAGAACTCGGACGTCTCGCAACCCAACAACCCAAGTCATGATCGGACAGGCCCAGCAGCGTCGCGGCCCAGAAAAGTGGTACTCGATATCGAGTTGTTTCCTCGTGTGGTGTCGACTGGACTTCAGTGGCTTGCTCGGGTAACTGGTCCTCGACTTTACTCGGGTATGCGCTTCTGGTTTTGTCGATATCGAGTAACCTACTCGATATCGAGGAGTGGTGTCACTGACTTTGCTGGACTGTCTTTATCGAGCAGCTTCTTCTCGATGTTGCTCGGACATGTGCTCTGGGTTTACTCGATATCGAGGAGAATGTTGCTCTGTATCGGCTTGTCTGGTCAACTCGAACAGCTCTCCTCGGCTCCTCGATCAAGTGTTCCTCCTCGACTCCGGGTGTGACTTTCAGTGTTGTCGATATCGAGTAAAAGTACTCGATATCGAGTAAAGTTCCGGAGTCGGGTTGGCTTTGTCTTCCGCTTCTCGGTATGGCTTGTCCTCGATCTGGCCTTGCTCGGACTTCTTTGTCGATATCGAGGACAAATACTCGATATCGAGTAGAGTGCAACCTCCGTCTTTACTTCTTGGTTTTGTCCCGGAATAGCTCCAAATTCTGTAATTTTAAACCAAAACTGATGTAGATCTCCATTTCTTGCAAATAAACATATACTACATAAATTCAACATATCCCCAGCCCGAAATATGCAAAGTATATAGAACATGGAGCTAAAATGTGCATAAAAACCTAACTATTTTAGTGACATCAAATCACCTCATACTTAGACTTGCTTGTCCTCAAGCAATAACCAAACAATAACCAATAACTACAACACATCCTTCAAGTCTTCGCCTTTGTCAAAAGCAACATCTCAAGTACCAGCAATGTAAGACAAGTGATTTTAACGTCATCACACATATATGAGCGATCATTGGGCATAGGCAATATAAATCCAACCTTACCAGGGTAAAGTGTTTACACTCAACTCTCAATGTGTTTAGGCTATTTAAATAAACTCTCAACTCAATTCCATAAACAATCTCATAAACATTGCAATTTAAATATAAATCCACTTCGCAACCAATTATGTAAATGCAACAAGAATTATCAGGAGGATTTCGCTCAATAGAAGTCTTCAAAGAAGATTCCATTCGGCGGGGTTGTAATGGGGCTTGGTAAGAAATAAAAGGGTATGGAATTATTTGGCCATGTGGTGCTTAATAGAATTCGGGAATCAAGACTCCTAAATCTCCAACACAACTCAACCATAACTCTCAATCATATGCATCAACGAAACTCTCCAACTTATCTCAATGAAGTACGTAACCTTTCAAACTTAATTAACATCTCCAAAGTATGAATCTTGCGAAAATGAAAGAAATAAAGTAAATTTGGCTCATGCACTTTATTCATAATCACAAACTTTTCTTCTTTTGTTTTTCTCTTTTTTTTTCAATTCTTTTTTTTTTTCCGATATTTTTTAAACGAAAATAAAATAAGAATAGTGCATTTATAGGGTGAGCCAAAAATCCTATTACAAAACATGCATAGCAATATCAAACCAACCCATAACTTAATAAACTGAGAAATTCATCTCACTTGAAATCAAACACCAACTCATTCCTTCCACAAACCATTACTCCAACCTACTCTAAGTCTTAATTCCCAAATGGGGGTCAGGCTCAATTTGGCTAAGGATAATTTTGTGGAGTCTATAATAAAAGTCTCAGGCTAATGTTCTGGATTCAAGCAGGGGTAATGCAGGGTAGGTAAAGAGAGAATAAAATTGTCTTTAAAAGGTGCCTCCATCATTTAATTCTCATTCACATAAACATATAAATGCATTGGTTTTGAATAACTATCACAACATTTAGAGATGCATAGGAAGAGTAAATACACTCAAGAAAGCAGAGGGATTTTCAATGTTCTCCCTATAAGGCAAAAATTCTCACTAGGACAACTTTTGTTGGATTTCAACCTTTAGCCTACGATCATATGTGCTCAATTTCATCACAAGTTCACAATCCACATAAAAACAATTTCGAGGACTTAGGCTAAACCTTCCAAACATGCCATAGGATTTACATGATCAAGTCAATTATTATTTATCATCATAGGACATCTAAGTTAGGGTATAAAAACTAAGACAATGCAAAAATTAAACATACATTTTTTTTTCTTTTTCGATATTTTCTTTTTTTTTATTATGCAACTAAAAGCAAGATTTAAAGTAAAAGACTCGAATGCATAAAACTTAAAACATGAATGCATAACATAATCAAAAAAATGCAACACATAAATCGCATAAGAAGCAAGACTAAAATAAGGTTTCTGTATCCCCACCCCATACTTAAAATCGACAGTGTCCTCACTGTCAAAGAACTGTAACCAAAGGGAGGGAAAAGGAAACTTACAGAGTTGCTGACTATCGAGTCTCTTGGTCTTTTAGTAATTCATCTCCCGGCAAGTTGTCCCAACCATAATACCGCAAAATAACCCCATATTTAGTGCATAACCATCCGATTAGAAGGAATAAATAAGCCTGAGGAAGTTTATATTATCATGTAGTAACCCATATAATGAAACAATATTTGTAACATATATATGAATTTAAATGAAGGCACAATTTCAAGAAATTTACAAATATATCATGTAATATATCCCAAATTTTATGAATTTCCTTTGATAATATAAATGGACTAAGTATGACATCATTTAGATAAATAAAAATCAGCCCACCAAATATAGCAATTTCCATATATAACCCACCTTTAATAATAAATAGCAATTTTCCCAACAAATTTCAAACCCTAGACATTCAACACAACTCAAATTCCAATCTCTTCCTAGGTTCTCAAAGAATGCAATAATCTAAAAATTAAAGAGAGGAGAGAGAAATCATTCCAGAAGAGTTGCAAAAGATGGGAGGAAATCTGTAAATTAGAGAAATTAAGGGGTGGGTTTTCGGATTTTCAAACAAAACACACCAGGAGGAGGAATCCGGATCCTTTCCTTATATTAGGAGTCGTAATAAATCAATCCTCACCCTCCAAGGTCCTGGCAGATCCGCCAGCGACGTAGATCTTATTGATTTAAAAAAAAAAGAAAACAAAAAGAAGAGAAACCCTCCCGGAGACGGTGCGCCAGGAATCAGTGTCCGGATTGTAAGATTCCACCTCCGAGGTCCTGGCAAATCCGCCAGCGACGTAGATCCTCCTGGAGACGGAGGCAGCGGCGAACTTCTTGCGCGGCGAGAGCATCAGGGGGCGGAGGAGATCCAAGCGTCGAACTCGACGACGGCGTGGAGGCCGAGGAGGTAGATCTTGCGGCCGAGGGAGGCGGCGCGGGCGTGGGAGAAGTGAGATTGGAGGTCGGAGAAGGGGGAATTGGATGAGAATGGGGAAGAGGTGAGCCAGGGGGAGTCGTGGGGGAGAAGGGGGAGGGAGGAGGAGAAGAGGAAGAGGTCGGAGAAGGGGATCTGGCGGTCGAGGGAGGCCGCACGGGCGTGGGAGAAGTGAGATTGGAGGTCGGAGAAGGAGGAATGGGATGGGAATAGGGAGGAGGTGAGCCAGGGGGGTCGTGAGGGAGGAGGGGGAGGGGGGAGGAGAAGAGGAAGGGGCCGGAGAAGGAGAGGGAGATTGGGGCAGAAGAGGCGGCGGAGGTGGAAGAAGGAGGGAGAGAGGAGGAGCCGGTGCCAGTGGCTGGAGACGGAGGGGAGGGAGGGGAAGGTTGCAGGGGGCGGCGACAATGGAAGGAGCCGGGAGGTTGAAGGGGGGGTCGTGAGGGAGGAGGGGGAGGGGAGAGGAGAAGAGGAAGGGGCCGGAGAAGGAGAGGGAGATTGGGGCGGAAGAGGCGGCGGAGGTGGAAGAAGGAGGGAGAGAGGAGGAGCCGGTGCCAGTGGCTGGAGACGGAGGGGAGGGAGGGGAAGGTTGCAGGGGGCGGCGACAATGGAGGGAGCCGGGAGGTTGAAGGAGGGTTTCTTTTTTTTCTTTTTTATTATTTTTAAATCAAAGTGATCTTGGCCATCGAATTATTTGGAGGGTGAGGATTGATTTATTAAGACTCCTAATATAAGGAGAGGATCCGGATTCCAGGAGGAGCGATTGTGCGCTGTGCAGTGCTCGGGAATGGAGGAACCGGCTCGGCAGGGACTGAGGGCGGTGGATCCAGGGTTTAGCGGGCCGAAGGCGGGAAGGGGAGGCCAGATTCTTGGGGGGAGGTGGCCGAAATCTTGAGAAATCTGGGCAGCGAAGGGGGTGGCGGTGGCAGTGGGCGCTGCTGGTGCTCGGAATTCATCGATTCCGGTAATGGGGACGCCGGATCTGGTGGTTGTGCTTGGATTTTGGGAATAGGAGGTCGGATCTATTGTGGTGAGGTGGTCGATCAAGCAGTTCTGGGCGGCAACAAGAACAGGGATGGCGTAACGGCCTTCGGTGAGGGCTGTAGGTGCTCGGGGGTGCTGGACTGGGGCTCGGGTGGTCGGATTCCGGGAAGAGCGGCCGGATCCGGGCTGTGGTGGCTGTACTGGGAGCTCGAGAAGATGGAGCAAGAGATGGTTGCGCGAGTTATTTGGTGAGGAGGTTCAAAAAAACTGTAAGCTGTATATATATATTTTATTATTATTATTTTTTTTCTATTTATTTACAGATATAAAACTTACCTGGAACCTCCTACTTACCTGATAGGCTTACCTGATTTAGATGAACTCGACTGATAGAGAACCACCTTGAATGCCTGAATTTACCCATGAGAAGAAATTATGCACAAATTTTCAAGAGAATAAAATAGAATTGAAAGAAAAAGAAAGAGTAAGAAAAGTGGGTTGCCTCCCGTAAGCGCTAAGGTTTAAGTCGTTAGCTCGACCTACTTCCCTGTTTTAGGCTTTGACCAATGCTAGGGTGGCGCGAATCTCCTCTTTCGGGTCTTCTTTGTCATAATATTTCTTGACCCTGTGCCCGTTCACTTTAAAGGTGGTTCCATCAGTGCCAATTAACTTAACTGCTCCATGAGGGTATATGTGGTGAACCACAAAAGGTCCACTCCATCTTGTCCTGAGCTTTCCTGGGAATAGACGCAATCTAGAATTATATAAAAGCACTTTGTCACCTACCTCATATGTCTTGGGCACCAATTTCTTATCGTGCCATCTCTTGGTGCGCTCATTGTAGATTTCAGCATTCTCATAGCCTTTCAATCTTAGCTGCTCTAAATCCTGCAAATCAATAAAGCGTTTCTCAGCGGTGCCATCTCTTGGTGCATTTATAGGGTGAGCTCCTTAAGGGCCCACATTGCCTTATGCTCCAGTTCGACAGGTAAATGGCAAGACTTGCCATAAACCAAGTCGTAAGGAGTTGTTCTCAGCGGTGTTTTGTAAGTTGTCCTATAAGCCCATAGTGCATCATCAAGCTTAGATGACCAATCTTTCCTAGAGCGAGAGACTGTCTTTTCCAAGATGGCTTTGATTTGACGATTAGAGACTTCCACTTGACCACTAGTTTGGGGATGATAAGGTGTTGCCACCCTGTGCGTCACCCCATACTTAGCCAAAAGAGCCTCAAAACCTCTCTCGATGAAATGTGAGCCACCGTCTGAAATAAGAACTCTAGGAACACCAAAGCGAGGAAATATGTTAGTTTTAACAAACTTTGAAACTACCTTCGCATCGTTGGTCCTAGTTGCAACAACCTCAACCCACTTAGAGACATAGTCGACCACCACAAGGATGTATTTGTAAGGTCCTGACGCAGGGAATGGTCCTATAAAGTCAATTCCCCATACATCAAATAGCTCAACCTCCAAAATCCCTGTGAGTGGTGTCTCATTCTTCCAAGTAATGTTGCCCGATCTTTGGCACTCATCACATGAGGTGACATAAGCCTGCACATCCCTGAAAACATTAGGCCAGTGAAAACCACATTGAAGTACCTTAGATGCAGTTTTGAAGCCTTTTGCATGTCCGCCTATAAAAACCACATCAAATAGCTCCTCCTCCGGAATACAACGTCTGAAGATATGGTCCTTCCCTTGTTTGAACAAGTAAGGGTCATCCCAATAATATTGCTTGACGTCGTGGAGGAATTTCTTCTTTGCATGTGAGGATATATATCATGTATAGGACTAGTAGGAGGTGTAAAGAAGAAATCATCACCGGAATCCATACGAAAAACCTCACCTGATAACTCACCTGGGCTTAGTCGATATCGAGTAATATTACTCGATATCGAGGAGACTGCAGCGTCGCCTGGTGGTGTGCTCGGCCTCTGTTGGTCAGCTTTACTCGATGTCGAGGAGTTTTCCTCGATATCGAGTAAAACCGTACTGTCTGCTTGTGCCGTGCTTGGCTTCATGGGGTTTGTCGAGTTGGCCTTTGTCGATATCGACGAAATTTTGCCCGATGTCGAGAACCCCTGCAGCTCAAATCCATGCAAAGAAAAATACTTACCTGGTGTACTCGATGTCGACGAAGGTTGATCGATGTCAAGGAAAACCGTGTCAGTCAGCATCAGGTGCTCGTCTGGGCGAGAGTCGTCGATTGGTGTGGTGTCCTGGGCTTCATCTAGCATGTCTTTTGGGAGCCTGGATAGGTGATCAGCGACTGAATTCTCTATGCCCTTCTTGTCTTTTAGCTCAACATCAAACTCTTGAAGTAGGAGCACCCATCGTAACAACCTTGGTTTTGCATCCTTCTTTGTCATCAAATATCTAAGAGCAGCATGGTCAGTATGAACAATAACTTTAGAGCCAACAAGATAAGAACGAAATTTTTCAAAAGCAAAAACCACAACCAAAAATTCTTTCTCTGTTGTGGTGTACTTAGCCTGAACCACATCCAGAGTCTTGCTTGCATAGTAGATGGCATGTAGTTTCTTGTCCTGCCGCTGTCCTAGAACCGCTCCCACGACATAATCGCTGGCATCACACATGATTTCAAAAGGTAATGACCAATCCGGCGATTGAATGATTGGAGCAGAGATAAGAGCTTCTTTTAACCTGTTGAAGGCTTCAAGACATTCGCTAGAAAACACAAACTTAACATCTTTCATGAGAAGGTTAGTTAATGGTTTGGAAATTTTAGAAAAATCTTGAATAAACCTTCTATAAAAACCAGCATGACCAAGAAAACTCCTTATCTCTTTAATGGATGATGGTGGGGGCAATTTCTCCACTAGCTCTATTTTGGCCCTGTCCACCTCAATACCTTTGTTAGACACCTTGTGGCCTAGCACGATTCCTTCCTTTACCATAAAGTGGCATTTTTCCCAGTTAAGAACCAAATTTGTCTCTTCACAACGCTTGAGTACCCTGCACATGTTAGAGAGGCAAACATCGAAAGTAGTACCATAAACTGAGAAATCATCCATGAATACCTCCACTATGTCCTCAATCATGTCGGAGAAGATGACCATCATACACCTTTGAAAAGTAGCAGGGGCATTGCAAAGGCCAAAGGGCATCCTCCTATATGCAAAATTTCCATAGGGCCAAGTGAAGGTTGTCTTTTCATGATCATCAGGATGAATAGGAACTTGCCAAAAACCAGAATATCCATCCAAGTAACAAAAGTAATCATGTTCAGCTAACCTTTCGAGTACCTGATCAATGAAGGAGAGTGAAAAATGATCCTTCCTGGTGGCGGTGTTGAGCTTTCTGTTATCTATGCACATCCGCCAGCTGGTAGTGATTCTTTTAGGAACTAGCTCCCCCTTCTCATTTTCCTCAACGGTCATTCCACCCTTCTTAGGAACAACATGAACAGGACTAACCCACTTGCTGTCGGAGATTGGATAAATGATTCCTGCATCCAGCATGCGATGGATTTCCTTCTTTACAACCTCCTTCATGTTGGGGTTAAGCTTCCTTTGATGCTCAATTATTTCCCTGTGATTATCTTCTAAAAGAATTCTATGCATACAAGTAATGGGTGAAATACCTTTTATGTCCTCTAGAGAATAGCCTATGGCTTTCCTATGAGTGTAGAGGACTTCTACTAGCTTGTCTACTTCCTGTGTGTTTAATGAAGCATTGATAATTACCGGAAAAGTAGAGCTAGGACCAAGAAATTCATACCTAAGGGTGTCAAGTAAGGGCTTCACCACCGGAGAAGGGCCTTGTGGAATCAAGATGGGCTCTACTTCCCCCGTCTTCTTGATCTCCCCTAGGTAATCCGTTTCAACCCTCATGGAAGAAGCTACAAGAGTTGGCGTCGACCAAGCATACATCGATGACAACGCTGAATCAGACATAGGACTGTACTGCTGCAAGAAGCTACTCGACATCGAGTTAGAAATATCATAATCGGCCAAAAAATCAGAACTTACCTTGAATGCAGCGTTGGTCGATGTCGAGTTATTTTCCTCGATATCGAGGAAAATTGTCGAGTTGGCTTCTTCGGTTTCTGGTTTGCCTGCAGGGAAGAAGGTAGTCGATATCGAGGATAACTGCTCGATATCGAGTAGATTAAGAGGACTTACCATTTCTGGAGAACTGGTGCTGGTCGATATCGGGCAAGGTTCCTCGATATCGAGGAGCTTAGTCGATGTTGACTTGATTTGCTCGATATCGGGTGAGTCGTTTAGCTATGCCGATATTGCATCGTCGAAGATCTCTTCCTCGCTTGATTCTGCTACAACCAGTTCCTCCTCTGCTAGTATGGATTCTGCCTTACCTTCTTCTTGTATCAAGAGTTGTCCTGCAGGCTCATTGCAAGAGATAAAATTGAATTTTGAATATATTGCTTTAATTCCATTACCTCTTCTGTGTCTGGGTTGAAAAAGTATTCAATAATCTCATCTCCAATGATGAAGGTGAGAATTCCCCTCTTTACTCCAATGTTGGCATCAGCTGTTGCTAGGAAAGGACGCCCTAGGAAGATGGGGCAAGTTGGGTCCTCTGCCATTTCTACTACAAGAAAATCTGTAGGGACAAAGAATCTACCAACTTTAGCAGGAACATTATCAAAAATACCTGTAGGAATTACCACGGTGTTGTTTGCCATGTAGAGATTGTCATCAATTGGTTCCAGGGTGCCTATCTTTACCTTTGACCAGATGGATAGGGGCATGATGCTGACACTTGCTCCTAAGTCACACAGTGCCTTAAATCTACGACGACCAAGTCCAACAGTGATAGCACACTTACCTGGGTCAGGCCGCTTCTCAGGGAAATCCATCTTCTTGCATTCCTTGGCAATCTCAGTCATTGATCGCTTGTTGCTAAGAATCTCCTTGAGGAACTTAACGTAGGCAGGCATCTCGTGAAGTGCTTCTGTAAAAGGAATAGTAACATTCAGACTCTGAAGCAATTTAACAAAACGCTTAAACTTACCGTCAGTTGGATCTCTTTGGTTCTTGGAAGGGAATGAGAGCGTCTTCTTAGTTTTCTGAGCCAGAATAGCTTCCGGAGGTGGTGAGGACTCCTCGACGTTGGCCTGCTTCTTCTCGATATCGACAACAGGTTCCTCGATATCGACCAAAGTGGTCGACTTCGAGTTGCTGGGCTGTGCAGACGAATCCGAGCTCTTCTTCTCCTTTGTGTCGAGTAGAATGTTGTCGATATCGACCAAACTTTAGTCGACATCGGGTTACTATTGCTCGGTGTCGAGGACAGTTTTGCCATTTTCTTCTCCGTTCTCTGGCTCGTGCAATTTGTGACCGCTCCGTAGCTTTACATCAGCGACATGTCCGTGCTGCCCCTTGGGATTTGGTTCTGTATGCCCGGGGAGTTGCCCAGATGGTTGTGGAATCTGCGCCACGAATTGACCCATTTGAGTCTCGATGTTTCTCTTCCAAATATCCAGCTCTCCAAATCTTGTATTCATGTTCTGGAGCTGATTATTGATGGCGCTTGTAGATTGCTGCTGTTGTGCTTGATTTCTTCTCATCTCTTCAAGGATAAGCTGCAGATCGTCCTTCATTTGATCCCTTTCTGGATGTCCTAGAGCTCTGTATGGCTGGGGGTTCCTAGGAAGACCTTGGTTCCGTTGTGGTTGATAGAACCTTTGGTCCCCCATATAGCGATTGGGACTCCCTGCGTAGGCCGCCTCTTCATGAATTTCTGCCATCCTGACTTGCTCTGTGTGCGGGCACTCAGTAGTGGTGTGCCATTGTGAACCACATTCGATGCAAGGTTGGTTGACAAAGAGATATTTGACTTGCTTGAGGAGATTGCGATTTTGATCTCTGTAGTATTGCTCCTTGACATCAGGGTCTATCTCCTTAGATGGCTCAGAGAGAGGCATGGATGGGGCTGGCCTAGTATAGGCATTCTCATCATAGTTTGTAGAGGCCCCATACTTGTTGTCATAATTGGTGAGCTTGTTGAGTACACCCCATGCGTCGGCTGGTGGCATCGTCAGATACTCATATCGAGTATACTGATTGATCCTGTCCTTAGTGACTTGATTAAGAGAATTGAAGAAGATCTCATGAATGACATAGGGTGGTTGTCAATGAGTAGGGCAAGATCGCAGTAGCTCCTTGTATCGTTCCCATGCTTTTGCCAGCGGCTCCCCAGGCTTCTGTTTGAAAGCTGTAATCTTTTGGCGGAGAAGTGTTGTCTTGGTAGGAGGGAAGAATTTATTGAGAAACTCCTGCTCTACTTGAGCCCATGTTGTGAGGGATCGTGGTTTCAGTCCTTCTAGCCACTTTAATGCAGGACCGACGAGAGACCAACGAAAGGCCTTCATCTTGACATATTCCAGAGTAGTACATTCAGCAAGAATACGACACATGTCAGAAAAATTGGTAATATGTTCAAGAGGGCATTCATTAAATCTTCCATCAAAAGCATTATTTTTAAGTTCGATAAGGAATTTAGTGCGAATTTCAAAGTTATTTTGAGGGATTAGAATAGTCGATTCTGTCACGACGAGAGTCGGGTGCATATAATCCTCTGTAGTTCTTGGGTATTGGGCAAGCTCAGCTTCTGCTTGCCTTGCACGCTCAGCTTCATGTTCCCTTCCTGCTCTCTCAGTGGCGAGAGCAGTATCTTTGGTGGCTAGCTCCCTCCGAAGCCTCTCAATCAACTGTTCTTGTGTTGCTGCGGCCGCCATGGCTCTTTTTAGTTTAGCGTGGACGTGTAGAAGGCGTTCTGGTTCGTTTAAGCCATCAAACTCAGGTGGTTGACCAGAACGGCACATACACCTGCGAAATAACTCAAGGCAAACGTGAGATTTAACTACCTAAGGTGCGGATGATTGCTTCCCCGGCAACGACGCCAATTTGTTGAGAGAGGAAATCGAGAGTGCAAATAGAATATAATTAAAGTAAAGCAAACCGATTGAATCCCAACAAATAAAGTTCAAGACTCCCTCCCGATGTAGTAAGAGAAAGTCAGGTTCGAATCCACGAGGAAGTTGGTCAGCGGATCCTAGGCATCGGTGGAATCTCACTGACAAGAGGAAAACCTATCGTTGTTCTTGCCAAAGAATACTCAAACTCACAACTAGTATAGTGTGTAAGCAAGAGATCGATCCACAGGGAAAACTATTCAATTCAAGAATAAATTCTAATCGCTAGTAAGAAGATGGGGTTTTTGGTGTGAAAAGCCCCGCCTTTTATCAAAGCGGAAGTAAGCAAACAAAGGAAATTAGTTTTAGAATACAGTGGAGAGAAATAGGTTCACCTATAATTTATCACTTCGATTGATGAATTCGATCCTTGTTTCAGCCTCTAGTTCTTGTCTTTTCCTATCAATGTCCTTGTCCAGATCTTAGGTAAATTACTAGTCCTACGAGTCCTAGCAACCCTTATCTCTAAATAACCCTAACACGGTTAAGATTCAACCTAGAGATAGCATTAAGATTATGAATTAACCAAGGTACACATAATATCAAGCTACGAGTCGATATTCAACATGTATTCAACTTCCTACACATACAATTAGTCCTACGAGTCCTAAAGGGATATGATTGCCACTTGGGTTAAGGTTCTCTACGAGGAATCTGCAAAACCTTAGCAATTGAATGAATCTACTCTAACTAGTTGATCAGGCAAGAGAGAATAAAACACATTCAAGCAATTAAGCACAAAGAAGTCGAAACATTGAAATAGGAATAAGAACTAGATTAAGAAACTCACAATTCAACAATCAAAGATCCAAACTGTAGGCGAAACCTCGAGAGTTTAGTTGCTCATGCTCAACAGCGCTCTCAACAATGGAATAATGTGCACAAGGTGAATGAAAGAATAACTAGAAAAGCCTTAAATAGTCTTATGAAAGTCGGCCGAAATAACTAGATCAAACCCTAAGTAAAAATCCAGAATTAATGTTTAGTTTCTGTAGGGGCCGCGGGGCGGCCGGCGATCAGCGAAGTCTTCCGTTTCTCTCTTCGAGCCGCGGGGCGGCCTGCGATTCTTCCAAGCTTCTTCTTCTTTGTTTCCAGCAGCTCCTATGTATTTCTTTAACTTGTTTTCACTCTTTTCCGATTCATTTCACGTCCAATCTACTTTACCTGAAATAAACCATAAAATCATGTAGATTCCGCCTTTTCTAACTCAACAAGTAATTATGTAAATTCAACTAAATAAATGCAATATTCACAACTAAATTATGCTAAATGCAATCTATTATGTAACACTAAATATGCTCTATCAAATTCCCCAACACTTGAACCTTTGCTTGTCCTCAAGCAATAGAAAACTCAACTCTGTAGCCCCACATAATAGCAATTCATGTATCCACGCCTTAATATTCTTTAAGTGCATGAAAACTAGCAAACACAAAAGATTAATAACATCATAGCACATAATTGGAAAAATCAATGAAATCAGGCAACCATATTCATTCTAGACCTCAGAAAGGATATGTGTTTCACTCTCGCTAAAGTGTTTAGGTTTAAATGTTTACGCTCAAAACTCAATCTTAAAAAATTTAGCTACAAGAGCCTTGCACCAGTGTTCTAACTCTCCACCGCTGGTGACTCTACACAAAAAAAAAATGACGTCTTTCAATTGGGTTGTAATGGGGCCAAGGTAGAACATATAAGGTATGGAACAATTTTGGTCATGTGGTGCTCATAATCCGGGAACTAAGGAAGCTACCAAATCATAAAACCACTCATAAACTTCTCATACCATATCACTATAATGCCAAACAACACCAATCTCAAGCATCAAACTTTAGAAACCATTCTCAACTCATTCCTTTATTCTTTTTTTTTTCTTTTTTTTTCTTTTTTTTTTCCATTCATTCATGCTATATCAAATGATTTTCCCTGACTTTTGCCCCTAAGTGAATTTTATCCTCCTTAGGTCCCAAGTAATAAATATGCTAGCAAGAATCAAACATCTCATAAATACACCTCAACATACAATCCACCACTAGAACCATCATCCACACTATAGATATTCACCAACTATTCCTAAATTCCCGGATGGGTCAGGCTATCATTGGCTATGGAAAAATCTTGTGGAGCTACAAAAGAATAGGCAATTAGGCTCAAACTAGCTTCAAGAAGAGGATAATATGTAAGGTGGGAATAGAGTCAAATAGGGCTAATAAAGGTGCCTCAATCATGTTTAAGTCATGTGCAGAAATCATAATATACAGCCTTGGACAAGATATCTCAATGCAAGTCAAAGAGAAAGCAATTGAAGAGAGTACACACAACAAGCAAGATGACTCAATAAAGTGTAGTCCTGAATAGGCCAAAATAAGCTCACCAGGACATGTCTAGAACTTCAAGATCATCCAAAAATTCAAGATTTTATGTGCTCAATCATTAATCAATCATGCCTACTAAATAGTATAGAAAACATATATCAAAGGCTTCAACAATCCAAGCACATCATGGGGCATAAATCTCAATAGATAAAATGGAGGACAAACAGCATCCACATGGGGAAACAAAACCTATTCCTAATAATGCAATAACTAAAACTGTTTTTTTTTTCATTTTTTTAATTAAGAAATAATGGTAGAAACTAAATATGCATACAACCAATAGAAATAAACATGCAAACTTAAAGTTAAAATGTAGTGCAACTTAGAACCAAAATACAGAGAGTTTGCAAGTCTTCTCCCCCACACTTAGTTCTGACATTCTCCTCAATGCAGAAAAGAGAACAAAAACATCAAAATAAAAATAAAAGGGAAAAGAAAAGAAACAACTGACATGCTCACTGCTGAGGTGGTGGCGGCGGTGGGTATGGTGGAAACTGTTGATAGGCGAATCGATAGAAGTCCTCCTGCCTCTGTCATATCTGCTCCTGCATCCGTTTGATCGATGTCTAGCCCTCAGAGACATCCTCCAGGTGAGAAGTCAAACCACGTACATCCCGACGAATGTCGCCAATCTCCACATATATCTGCTGCTACTGGTCCCACATCACGTCCTGGCGCTGGGACATCCTCTGCTGGTGCTCCCACATGGCGTCTTGACGACGCGACATCATCTGCTGATGCTCCCATATAGTGTTCTGCTGGAGAGACATATCAGCTATCTTCTGCTCCAACGAGTAGTAGTCTGGACCAGCACCAGCTGTGCCAGAAGGTCCAGCTCCACTACCTCCAATATCCGTCTGAACTCTAGGAACATCTTCAGCATCTTCCTGCTCAGCATCATGAGCCTCCTCCTCCTCATCATCATCATCCTCATCCATCTCATCTCCCATATAAAAATCAGCTGCTGTAGGGCTAAAAGGGAGATGACGGGGCAATCTCAACTGGATCCTCCCCTGATGGCCTGCCCTTCAGATCCACATCGGCACCCTGCCCTCCAGGTGGCCAGCTTTCCTCAGTTGGGCTTCATCATACAGAAATGAGCCATGCTGAGCATCATGGACAGTGCTCACATCGATGCATGTGCGAGCTATGAGGGTGATAAGACCCCCAAAGCTGATGGTCGCCTTGTTGCGCTTGTCCAGGATATCCTTGTAGTTCATCAGAAATAGATCTACTCAACCTGGGCTCTTTGGCGTCAGAGATTACAGAAATGACATGTCCTTAAGCGAGATCTTGTTGACCTCCGCCTGAGCAAAGAAGGTGTTCGCCAGAACCTTATGAATCAGGCATAGTGCAGGATGGCGAATGCTAGAATTGTGCTGGCCCTTCTTGGCCTCAAAAGGCACCCTTGTAGATGCCATCCAGAAAGCCACAGGGCCCTCTCCCTTGCAAACATCAAGCCAACCAGCAGTCGGGGCAGCAGTAACACCCAAAATCTGTGCCAATCTCTCCTTTGATAGTGTGAAATCTCTCCCAAGCAACCGAAAATCAATAGATGCACGGTTCACACTCAAAGTTGCTAAAACTTCTTTACATAAGCTTGGATAAGTAGGGGCATTCTTCCCTAAAAACTTCCCTAGGCCCCCATGCTCTAACAATTGCATCGTGCATACATCCATTTGTAACAATCTAAGTGTAGGCTCATGAAAGAATTTTGTTACAAAGAAATTCCTAGTGTTGAAACCATTCCATCTCTCTTTCTGATTTCTACTCATTCCATGTGGTCTCGACATTATGAATCTGAGCTAAGAAATATTACCCAAAAGAATGAAGGTCAAGAAAAAAACTCACGAAATGGCAGCGTCTGCAGTGGCCGCGGGGCAGCCGAGGAGGGCGACGGGGCGGCTGGCGACAGGTTCGGTCGCGGAGCGGCTGGTCTGGTGATGGGGCGGCCTAAGAATCACCGGATCTGGAACTTCCGGTGTCGGATCTGCTCTTTGACGTCCCTAACTTCCTCCCTTCATGGTGGATTTGAAGAAAAACTTGGAGGTTTCTTGGGAGAAGGCCGGTTTTTCTGTAGATCTAGGAGAGAGAAGCGGTAAGGTGGATAGTGTGGAGGAAGAAGATGAGAAAGGAGAATTTATGTGGAGCTTTGGGTGAAAGAGAGCTTGGAGAAAGTGTTTTAATGGAGGATTTTGGAGAGAGGAGGAAGAAGATAGAGGATTGGGGCGACGGGGGCGGCTTGATAGAGATAGAAAAAGATAAAGATAGGGTTTTATGTGTGTATCAAGTAGTGGGCCCCTAAAAAATTTCCTATCCGGCTGAGGCCGTGGGGCGGCCAGGGCAGGCGACGGGGCGGCCGACGATTTTCGCGAAGGGACTTCGCTGTGACTCGGCCGCGGGGCGGCCTGGCTGGCGACGGGGCGGCCTGGCTGGCGACGGGGCGGCCCGATACTTTTTCGTCCTTTTCCTTTGTTCTTTCTCCCTGCAGTGTTAGTATCCCAAACAAAAACCAAAACTAAACTAAAAAGTAGTAAAATGCACAAATAAAATAGAATCTAAACTACTTAACTTGGGCTGCCTCCCAAGCAGCGCCTTTGGTTACCGTCGTTGGCTCGACGTTATGACTCCCTAATTATCCTCATCACTTGGTTCAGTAAGAACCAACTCATCACCATCCTGTTTGACAAAACTCTCATAATAGGGTTTAACTCTATGACCATTTACATTGAAGATGTCTCCATTCCTCTCATTTAGTAGCTCTACTGCACAATGAGAAATGACATTAGTAATCACATATGGTCATGTCCATCTAGAACGAAGCTTACCTGGGAAGAGTTGTAGGCGCGATTGAAATAGAAGGACCTTTTCCCAAATTTTGAGGTCCTTTCGCAAGATATGTTTATCGTGCAATGCCTTTGTCTTCTCCTTATAGGTTACGGAGTTATCATAGGCATCCAGTCTCAACTCTTCCAACTCCTGCAGCTGTAGTTTCTTGAACTCCCCAACTTCCTCAATCTGCATGTTGCACTGCTTCACTGCCCAATATGCTTTATGTTCAAGCTCGACAGGAAGATGACAAGCCTTTCCATAGACTAATCTAAACGGAGACATCCCAATGGGAGTCTTGTAAGGCGTTCGATAAGCCCATAGAGCATCATCAAGTCTGACACTCCAATCATTCCTGTTTGGGGCAACAGTCTTCTCCAAGATAGTCTTTATCTCGCGATTAGACACCTCAGCTTGCCCATTGGTCTAGGGGTGGTATGCAGTAGACACCCTCTGAGTCACATGATATTTCTTTAAGAGCGCACTCACAGTCTTGTTGCAGAAATGGGTCCCTTTATCACTGATTAGTGCTTTTGGAACTCCAAATCTAGAGAATAGCTACTTGAGGAAACCTGCAACTACTTTTGAATCATCAGTTCTGGTGGCCTTCGCCTCCACCCATTTGGAGACGTAGTCCACCGCAAGCAAAATATATAAGTTTCCAAAGGAGTTAGGGAATGGTCCCATGAAGTCAATGCCCCAAACATTAAAAATTTCACAAAATATCATGCGAGTTTGTGGCATCTCATTCCTCTTAGAAAGATTCCCAACTCTCTGACAGCGATCACATGATTTACAAAACGCATATGAATCATGAAATATATGTGGCCAAAAGAATCCTGCATCAAGTACCTTCCTAGCTGTCTTTTATGGTCCAAAGTGTCCACCACAGTCATGGGAATGAAAAAAATTAAGGACAGATTGTACCTCATTGTCGGGAAGACACCGACGTATCACTTGATCTGCGCAGTGCTTCCATAGGTAATGGTCATCCCAAACGTAGAAGTGAACATCGTGGCGTATCTTGTCCTTCTGAGCCTTTGAAAAGTTGGGTGGAAACTCTTCCGACACTAAGGAGTTGACCAAGTTAGCAAACTAAGGGCGTGGAAGAGAACTCACCTTGAGGAGAGATTCAAATTCAGATTCTGCAGAGGCCGCGGGGCGGCAAGGGCTGGCCGCGGGGTGGCCGGCGATTTCGAGGGAAGTTTTCTCCGAGGATTCGGCCGCGGGGCGGCCTGAGGTGGCCGTGGGGCGGCTGGCGATTGCGAAGACCTGTAGAAGCTCTTCGTCAGGAAAGCTCCCCAATATGCCTTAGATGGTTAGCAACTAGGTTCTCATCACCCTTTTTGTCCCTGATTACAATGTCAAACTCCCTTAATAGCAAGATCCATCTAATCAGTCTTGGCTTAGCCTCTTTCTTTGTCGAAAGGTAACAAAGTGCTGCATGATCAGTATACACAATAACTTTGGTACCAAGTAAATAAGATCTAAATTTCTCAAGTGCAAAAACTACAGCAAGAAGTTTCTTTTCTATGGTTGAGTAATTCCTTTGAGCTCCATTCATGGTCATAGATGCATAGTATATGACATGAGAGCTTCTCCCTTCTTTTTGTCCAAGCACGGCTCCCACAGCGTAGTCACTGGCGTCACACATCAATTCGAACGGCTGAGACCAATTTGGTGCTTGTATGATTGGTGCACTAGTAAGACAAGTCTTTAACTCATCAAATGCCGTCCTACACTTCTCATCAAAAGCAAATGTGACTTCCTTCTTTAGCAGCTCGCACAAGGGTGAGGTGATCTTTGAGAAGTCCTTAATGAACCTGCGGTAGAATCCTGCATGGCCTAAAAAGGAACGAACTTCACGCACATTAGTAGGATAAGGCAATGATTAAATGATGTCAATCTTTGCCTTATCAACGTCAATCCCTTTATGGGAGACAATGTGACCCAAAACAATGCCTTCCTCAACCATAAAGTGACACTTTTCTGAATTGAGCACTAAATTAGTGTCAACACATCTTCTGAGCACTAGCGCCAAATGGTTGAGGCAAGCATCAAAACTATCACCATGGACTCTAAAATCATCCATAAAAACCTCAATGAATTGCTCTATATATTCAAAAAAGTTTCTTACCATACACCGTTGGAATGTCCCAGGAGCGTTTCACAAGCCAAAAGGCATTTTGCGATATGCAAAAGTGCCAAACGGACAAGTGAATGTTGTGTTCTCTTGATCCTCTGGTGCAATAGCTATCTGAAAGTACCCTGAATATCCATCTAGAAAGCAATAATATGGGCGACCAACAAGTCTTTCAAGCATTTGATCAATGAAAAGTAAGGGAAAGTGATCTTTTTGAGTTACCGCATTCAGCTTACGATAATCGATGCAAACTCTCCAGCCTGATTGGACTCTGGTAGGGACTAACTCACCTTCTTGATTCTCAACCACTGTAATGCCTCCCTTCTTTGGTACTACCTCCGTTGGACTAACCCATTGACTATCATAGATGGGATAGATCATACCTGCCTGGAGGAGTTTGAGCACCTCCTTCTTCACTACATCAATCATAGGTGGGTTGAGTCTCCGTTGAGGTTGCCTTGAAGGTTTGGCTCCCTCTTCTAATAAGATCCTGTGCATGCAAGTAGCTGGGCTGATTCTCTTGATATCCGCTATGGTCCATCCCAGAGTTGTCTTATGCTCTTTGAGCACTCCTACCAACCTATCTTCCTATTCTTTGGTAAGCTTGTTAGAGATGATGACAGGCAAGGTGTCACCCTCCCCCACAAATGCATATTTCAGATGCTCAGGAAGAGGCTTGAGCTCAACTTCAGGTGCCTGTATGATAGAAGGTAAGAGCTTTTCATTTGGAATGGTTAATGCCATAAAGGTTTCTTCTTGCGATTTGGAAGGGAGGGAAGACAAGTCTCTTATGGTATCCTGCAGGTTAGTGGATAAAGCATAATTCAATGAGAACTCCTCAATAGGAGTTTCTAAAGCTACCTGCAGGTCATCTACACAACTCATGTCAAAGGTATCCTGCATACAAGTATCAATGGAATCCATAAAGCATAAGGAATGATCATCAGAAGGGAATTTCATTGCATCATATATATTGTATTCAACCTTCTCACCATCGAATTCCATAGTCAAAGAACCAGAATACACATCAGTTTTTGTTCTAGCAGTCTTTAAAAAGGGCCTTCCTAACAGAATAGGAGCCTCTTGGTTACCATGCTCCATGTCCAAGACAAAGAAATCAGCAGGAAAGATCAAATTGTCAACCATAACTAAAACATCCTCAACTATGCCTCTAGGAAAAGCATTTGATCGATCCGCTAGTTGGATTACCACTCTAGTCTCATGCAAAGGTCCTAAACCCAATGATTCATACAGAGAATAAGGTAAAACATTAATAGATGCACCCAAGTCTAACAAAGCTTTATCAAACTTAGTTTCACCTATCACACATGGGATTGTGAACATGCCAAGGTCGCTACATTTCTTAGGCACAACAGACACATGTTCGCTTACCTTAATTTTCTGCTTCCCCTTTAACTTTTAATTCCTCTTTATTGTGCAAGGTTCCTTGAGAAATTTGGGATAACGAGGAATAATTTTAATCAGATTGAGTAAAGGGATGTTTACCTCGCACTTACCGAACGTCTCAAAGATCTCTTTGTCATTGTCTGGTCTTTTTGTGTCTCTGAGTGCTTCATGAAAGGGAGAAACAGGTTTAAAAGAATTAAGAGGGGGGAAATCAGGTCGAACATACCCGTCAGAGGAGTCACTGGAAAGGCCGCAGGGCGGCTCGGCTTGGCCGCGGGGCGGCCGGCGATTTTCCGCATCGTCAGAATCGCCTTGGCCGCGGGGCGGCTGGCGATTTCGAACCTCTTCTTCTTCCTCGTTCGCACCTGTTTCAAAATTCTCTATGTTAGTATCATTATGGGGAGTGGTAATCAGTTCCTTACCACTTCTTAGCGTCATAACGCTGACGTTCTCCTTGGGATTCACCACCGTTTGAGATGGTAGCTATCCTGAGTCCTTCACCTGCAGTTCGCTCAGCGATTGAGCCAATTGGCTAATTTGCTTCTCCAAATTCTTTTGGTGCTCAGCTTGTCTCTTTTGGTGCTCAGCTTGACCCAGGACGATCTTTGTGAGAGCTTTGAGAGGATCCTCATTGGATTGATCATCAGTTGGTGGAGGTCCTCTTTGTCTTTGATCAAATTGTTGATGAGGTCTGAAATGGGGTCCTCCTTGTGGATTGAAAGGGGCTTGGTTATTACCATAGCCATACCCCTGGTAACCTGCATTATAGTTGTTATTGTATTGATTAGGATTAGGATAGTTACCATACCTCGGTCCCTAAGGAACAAAGTTCCCCATGGCATTCAACTCTACATTCGGCTCCTGCAGCATTGGACAAGTATCCGTTGGATGATAAAGATCAGCGCAAATGCCACATGCCTTAAGTTGTTGTGGGGTTCTTTGTAGCATGAACCTTTTCATCATATCCTTCAATTCAGCCATGTCACTATGTAATGCGGAAGTTGAGGAGTCAATGACGAGTACCCCTCTAGCATGAAATCCCTTGCTGAATTGTCTAGAGCCATCAGCAGGCTCTGAAAACACCTCCCAAGCAGCATTGGGTGTTTTGTTCAAGATGTTGCCTCCACAGGCAGAGTTCACCGTCTTGCGCTCCTCGTCAAGCAATCCATTGAATAGAAAGAGCACTAAATCCTTCTTTGAAAAACCATGGTGAGGGCAACTAGAGCAAAGCTTCTTGAAGCGCTCGAAGTACTCATAGAGTATCTCTGTAGCCTGCTGGTCAATGCTGCTGATCTCCTTTTTCATACTGTTCAGCTTGGTTGCAGGAAAGTCCTTTTCCAGAAAGAGATGCTTCAACTGTATCCATGTTGTTGCACTACCTGGTGGCAAGTAGTAGAACGACTCATTAGCAGTGTCCTTCAGCGAAAAGGGGAATGCCCTTAACTTGATTTGCTCCTCCGTGACGTTGCCTGGTTTCATCCCCACCACGACAGTATGGAACTCAGATAAGTGCTAGTGGGGGTCCTCACCACTCAACCCATGGAATTTGGGTAAGAGATGAACCACCCCAGATTTTAGCTCGAAATTGACACCTTCATCAAGTTCAGGGAACACGATAGCCAATGGTTGTTGGGCTAAGTTTGGTGTAGTGAGCTCATTCAGCGTTCGATTATCATCGTTAGCAGCCATCTCTATACTCTCCTCTTCTCCTTGATCGAAAAGTAACTCGCGAAAGTGATCACGGGCTTCTCGCCTCAATCTAGAGAGAGTCCTCTCAATCTCCGAATCTAAAGACGATAAAGATGAATTAGTAGCACGAGTGTGGACCATATAGGTGGTCCACACCAAAATTAGCAATTAAAACAACACAAGAATTCAATAAGAGTCCCCGACTTTTATCTTTGACAAGCCGGGGACTCTTTGACAAGAGGAAAACCTGTCGTTGTTCTTGCCAAAGAATACTCAAACTCACACCTAGTATAGTGTGTAAGCAAGAGATCGATCCACAGGGAAAACTATTCAATTCAAGTATCAATTCTAATCGCTAGTAAGAAGATGGGAATTCTAATTGCTAGTAAGAAGATGAGGTTTTAGGTGTGAAAAGCTTCGCCTTTTATCAAAGCGGAAGTAAGCAAACAAAGGAAATTGGTTTTAGAATGCAGTGGAGAGAAATAGGTTCACCTACAATTTATCACTTCGATTGATGAATTCGATCCTTGTTTCAGCCTCTAGTTCTTGTCTTTTCCTATCAATGTCCTTGTCCAGATCTTAGGTAAATTACTAGTCCTACGAGTCCTAGCAACCCTTATCTCTAAATAACCCTAACACGGTTAAGATTCAACCTAGAGATAGCATTAAGATTATGAATTAACCAAGGTACACATAATATCAAGCTACGAGTCGATATTCAACATGTATTCAACCTCCTACACATCCAATTAGTCCTACGAGTCCTAAAGGGATATGCTTGCCACTTGGGTTAAGGTTCGCTACGAGGAATCTGCAAAACCCTAACAATTGAATGAATCTACTCTAACTAGTTGATCAGGTCAGAGAGGATAAAACACATTCAAGCAATTAAGCACAAAGAAGTCGAAACATTGAAATAGGAATAAGAACTAGATTAAGAAACTCACAATTCAACAATCAAAGATCCAAACTGTAGGCGAAACCTCGAGAGTTTATTTGCTCATGCTCAACAACGCTCTCAACAATGGAATAATGTGCACAAGGTGAATGAAAGAATAACTAGAAAAGCCTTAAATAGTCTTATGAAAGTCGGCCGAAATAACTAGATCAAACCCTAAGTAAAAATCCGGAATTAGTGTTTAGTTTCTGTAGGGGCCGCGGGGCGGCCGGCAATCAGCGAAGTCTTCCGTTTCTCTATTCGAGCCGCGGGGCGGCCTGCGATTCTTCCAAGCTTCTTCTTCTTTGTTTCCAGCAGCTCTTATGTATTTCTTTAACTTGCTTTCACTCTTTTCCGATTCATTTCACCTCCAATCTACTTTACCTGAAATAAACCATAAAATTATGTAGATTCCGCCTCTTCTAACTCAACAAGTAATTATGTAAATTCAACTAAATAAATGCAATATTCACAACTAAATTATGCTAAATGCAATCTATTATGCAACGCTAAATATGCTCTATCACTCACGGACAGAAGTCGACTTACAGGTTGCTCGATCTCTACTAGGGTTAGTCGATAGAAGATCGGACAAGTTGAACAGCGTAGCAGCAGTCACAGGATGTTGTCGATATCGAGCAAGGTTTACTCGATATCGAGTAACTTTGTCGACGTCGAGGAGTTTCTTAGTCGAGTTCCTGCACAACAGAAGCTACGACGATCTAGGATCGAAGATCAGTAGTCGATATCGAGTAGATTACTCGATATCGAGGAGAAATAGAAAGTAAAAACAAGCAGTTTTCGATTTGTAACTTGATGAATGAAAGAGAACTTCCAAGATTAGGGTTTGCGACAACGATTACCATGAAAGAGGAATATAAATCATAAAAGGCGGTGACTTTATCGATAAAGGAGAAGGCTTTCACCTAATCCGACAAGTAGGAATATAAATCTCGCGATAAATAACCCTAATTGCATCTATTCCTTTTCATAATTCGCATTTATAATCTTTCGAATAGAAATCCTAATTACTACCCAAGTTTCACAACATGAGTTCCTCAATTTCTCAATCAAGGATGAAGCACATAGGGAATAGAATATAATAACGACAAAATACCTCCTTTTGCAATCGCTAATCCACCAACATGGCTCTCGTTGGGCTCACCCCAACCCCAGAAGTAGGTGGACTACACACGCCTCATCGCAATTGCAGACATTGATGTAAAAGAAATAACTTGCAATAAACTATATTCAAAGTCTTTACAATCCCGACACTCAAACTTTCGCAGAATGTCAAAACCCTAAAACCTTTGAACTCCTGAAACTCTATGTGTAATTGTATCTCTGAAATTGAATGAATAAAAACTCAGCCCCATGGGTTTTATTTATAGGGCTTAATCCTTGCTAATGAAGGAAAGCAATCTATATCTAAATCTAATGATAAAACTTAAATAAGGATAAAACATTAATTCTAAAAGGGAATATCAAAAAATCTCTTTATCTTCTTGGCATAGGTAGAAAATCTTTCCTCCATGGATAAATCCTTGATAGACTTGGTAAAACTGGATAAAACTTGATAGAACTCGAACGTCTCGCAACGCAACAGCCCAAGTCATGATCGGACAGGCCCAGCAGCGTCGCAGCCCAGAAAAATGGTACTCGATATCGAGTTGTTTCCTCGATATCGAGGAGAGGTGTGGTGTCGACTGGACTTCAGTGGCTTGCTCGGGTAACTGGTCCTCGACTTGACTCGGGTATGCGCTTCTGGTTTTGTCGATATCGAGTAACCTACTCGATATCGAGGAGTGCTGTAACTGACTTTACTGGCCTGTCTTTATCGAGCAGCTTCTTCTCGATGTTGCTCGGACATGTGCTCTGGGTTTACTCGACATCGAGGAATTTCCTCGATATCGAGGAGAATATTGCTCCGTATCGGCTTGTCTGGTCAACTCGAGCAGCTCTCTTCGGCTCCTCGATCAAGTGCTCCTCCTCGACTCCGGGTGTGACTTTCAGTGTTGTCGGTATCGAGTAAAAGTACTCGATATCGAGTAAGGTTCCGGAGTCGGCTTGGCTTTGTCTTCCGCTTCTCTGTATGGCTTGTCCTCGATCTGGCCTTGCTCGGACTCCTTTGTCGATATCGAGGACAAATACTCAATATCGAGTAGAGTGCTGCCTCCGTCTTTACTTCTTGGTTTTGTCCCGGAATAGCTCCAAATTCTGTAATTCTAAACCAAAACTTATGTAGATCTCCATTTCTTGCAAATAAGGATATACTACATAAATTCAACATATCCCCAGCCCGAAATATGCAAAGTATATAGAACATGGAGCTAAAATGTGCATAAAAACCTAACTATTTTAGTGACATCAGGTTCTTTCATGACTTTTCTTTAAGCTCCAAAGTGCGTCCGATTTCTGCGAAGTTAAACAAAATCTACTGTAGACTCTATAATTTGGCAACTAAGTGTAAGCTACATAGAATCTGTACTTTTCTAACCCAAATGTATGAAATGCATACAGAAATCGGTATAAAAGTAAGTGTAAAACATTACAAATTAGGCGCACAACAAACACCCCATACTTAAGCTTGCTTGTCCTCAAGAGATACTTCTAATTGTCATTCAGGGGAAGAAATTAAACTCTCAACTTCAAAGATTCATTCTTATATGTCCCTACAATCAAATACCATGCTCGAAAAGCTACTAATGTCACAAATCCATGCATGTGCAATAAAAAACAACATCTACTCACAAAAGGGAGTTTATGCAAAACAATTCATTCATTCGTGACAAAACATTAATAATCAAGAGGACTTTCATTTAAGCTCAATAAGGAGTAGATTGATAAAAGGCTAAAGATGGGCAATTTCTGGCTATGTGGTGCTAATAATCCGGGGAAATGGAGTACTTTCTAAACTTTCATACCACATTCCTTATTCCTTTGATTTCTCACCTTTCGCTCATTCGCTCAATGCTTTTTTTTTCAATATTATGCTTTTACCTCTCTAACCTCCGCACTTCCTTCTCACGAGTCGCAAACATGTGTGTCATGAATGGCCCCGGATACTTAGTACTTCGGACTCCTCACCTTGGTGTCTCATCCTGCGGAACTATTATCTCAACGTAGGCAGTGTCAATCTACCTTTATCTCCTGAGGTGACCGGATTTTCTTTCACTCATTAAATTTTCCATAATTTTTCAGTTTCCTGCCAAACTCCAAATATTATAACAACAACAACAACATAAACACCATATAATAATCTCCATAATGTAATTCCATTCTCAATAAAATCCCCGGATGGAAATAAGGTAAAGAGTGGGCAATATTTAGATCATGTGGAGCAAATATGAAAATAAGGCATAATATGGCTTTTGTGATGCATAAGCATAGGTAAAGGCTAGGATATAACAATATGAACATTGTATGGAAAATATAAAGTCCTCCATCCTTTTATCATGCAACATGTGAAAAGCAATATCAAATTTTACCTCATTTCATGGTTTTCAAGAAATATGCAATTCATTGTGACTTTCTTTTACTAGGCAATTTCATGCTATATCTCTAATGAATCCAATTTTGCATCGTCGCGTTCAATATAACTTCCATGACACTTATCAAAATTTTCAACGGGGGTCATTTTTATAAACTTTGGAAAACATGCACATAAGCACATAGATCGATGATGAATTCCAAAATAGCCATGTATAAGCAATTCAAGAAATAAGCCTTAAATATGCACACATATTGTCAAATAAAATCAAGTATGAACAAAGTAAGCCCTTCCCCCACCCCATACTTAAACATATAAGTGTCCTCACTGTATAAAAACAAGGGTAAAGAAAGAAACTCACTAGACAGGTGTGCTGATCATCGCAAATCGAGTGCAATATGGCTGCAGAAGTGGTCGACATCGAGGAGGGCTGGTCGACTTCGAGGAGGGTGGTCGACATCGAGGACACTTACTGGACATCGTGGAGAGTGTTGCCTCCAGGGTGGTTTTCCTCGATCACAGGCTCCTTTCTGCTCGTTATTTTTGGTCGATGTCGAGTAACTTACTCGACGTCGAGTAAGTTCTGCAGCTTCTCTTACATGCAAGATTTTGTTAGACGGAAAACATCCACAAATAGAAAAACATAAAAATAATGTCAAAAAACAAAAAAAACCAACAATGTATGAAAATCCCAAAAACTAAATGTCTATTTACAAGCTCTAGACTTTATAGTCGCTAGACCGACTTTCTCCATTTAGGTCAAGGTGGCATTTGCAGGGCCCATGTAGCTTGGGCTTCAAACATGACTCCATTCTTTTCCATCAGCTGCAGTCCTCCTGAATGGATCTTGTTCACCATGAAGGGTCCCATCTTTTTCTTGTTGAATTTGTTAGGAAACCAAGATCATTTGATTTGGCGACATAGACTTTGTCACCAACTTCATATTCCTTAGGCTCATCATTGGAAACCCTGCATAATCGCACATACCAAGGCAAACCTCTCCCATGTATAGATAAATCATTAATGGAAATAGGAGAAGAGATGTCAGTACCTTGGCTTACCTTCACAGATTCGGATTTCGGGACCTTGGAGTGTGGTCGACATCGAGTAGGGTTACTCGGCGTTGAGGACTAACCTTCTTCGGGTGGACTACTGGTCGAGGAAGTCGGAGTCGAGGAGGGTTAGGACTGGTTGGCATCGACCAAGTTACTCAACGTCGAGTTTAGCTCGGCTTCGGGTGGAGTGCTCGACGAAGGTCCGATCGGTGAAGGGCTTTGAGTTTGGTCGACATCGACCAGAGTACTCGATGTCGAGTACATCTGGTCGACTTCGACCCCATATTTAAATCTTGTCAAGGCATCCGAAAAGAAGTTAGTCGACGTTGACTTACCTTGGTCGATGTCGAGTAGATTCTCTGCGTCCTCGTTCAGGATGGCCATGATCTCCTCCACCAGGGCTTCCATATCCCTCTTTTCCAGCTCCTCGGGAGTCATATTTCTTACCTTAGGCTCCCCGCAGGTGATGTACCTGGCTGATATAGACTTGACCTCTTCCATTGGACATGTATGCCTTTCAGTTTTATTAAAGGAATACTCAATTACCTCATCGAGTCATCGCTGATGTTAAAAGTGAGCACGCCCTTCCTTACACTTATGTTGGCATCCACCGTCGCCAAGAAGAGCCTTCCTAGAATGATCGGACAAGCAGGGTCTTCTGTCATATCAATAACTAAGAAATCAGCAGTGACAAATAACTTACCTACTTGCACTGGTACATTGTCCACCATGCCTGTTGGGATGACGACCGTGTTGTTTGCCATGTATAGCTTTGCGTCCACATGCTCTAAGGCACCTATATTAATATTGGACCAGATTGATAAAGACATTATACTCACACTTGCTCCCAAGTCGCACAAAGCATTGAATTTATATTGACCAAATCCAATGGTTATAGCAAACTTACCTGGATCTGGCCTTTTCTCTAGAATGTCCACCCGGCTGCACTTCTCTGCGATCTCAGCCATTGATCGCTTTTTGCTTAAGATCTCCTTGAGGAACTTTACATATGATGGCATCTCATTAAGAGCTTTTGTGAAGGGTATTGTGACGTTGAGCCTTTGAAGCGTCTTTATGAAACGCTGTAACTTCTTTTCCGCTGGATCCTTTGGAGATTTCGTTGGGAAAGGCAACTTCTTTTTCGTCGGAGGTGCCGAAGGGTTGTCGAGCGGGGCGATGTCGACTAGGGTTTCCTCGACGTCGAGTACAGTGGTCGACTTTGGGGTAGGTGCAGCGTTCTGGTCGACATCGAGTAGGGTTTGGTCGATGTTGAGTAAGGTTTGGTCGACGTGACTAGCTTGTTCGATCTCGAGTAATCTGTTGCGTCCTTCTCCTCTGTCTTCTGATCGGCCGTCTGTGTCTGCCGCCCACTCCTTAGGTTCATGGCAGCTACTTGTCCTGTAGATTTATCTTTAGGGTTAGGTTTAAATGATCCAGGAAGCGTACCTGATTGCTTGGGGACGGATGTTGCCAGCTGACCAATCTGGATTTCAATCGATTTCTGCCAGATATCGATTTCTCCAAGCCTAGAGTTGACGCCATGCAGCTGAGTGTAGATGGAATTGATAGATTGCTTGTTGTCTAAATTATTCCTCCGCATCTCCTCAAGAATGGTCTGCAGGTCATCTTTCTTACCTTCTCTATCAGCGTGACTAGGAGCTTTGTATGGAAGGGGGTTTTGATGCTAGGGCTGGCGATAGTAACTCCAGTTCTGGTTCTGATGTGGCCCTAAGTAATGTCCCCCTGCATACCTTACCTCTTCGTGGGTTTTTGCTTTATGTACTTGATCGACGTGTGGGCATGCAGTGGTGTTGTGCCTCACAGACCGACATTCTAAACAAGGCTGATTTTTAGATAGGAATTTGACTTGTTTGGTAAGATGACGTACCTGGTCATTCTGGAATTGCTCCCTGACGTTCAGATCAACCTCTTTTGGTGGCACATACAATGGCATAGATGGGGTAGGTCTTTCATACCTTTCGTCAGAAGAGGCCGCAGAAGTCCCATATGTGTTGTCGTAATTGGCCAGTGTCTCAAAGACCTCCCAAGCACGGCGTAGAGTGTACTCGAGATATCCATAGGCGGTGTAGTTGTTGATCCTATCCTTAGTAGGTGCATCCAGGCAATTGAAGATGATCTCTTGGATGACGTAGGGCGTTTGTCCATGCGTAGGACAGGATTTCAGAAGCCTCTTGTAGCGCTTCAAGACCTGTGCAAGTGTTTCCCCTGGCTTCTGTCTGAAAGTCGTGATCTGTTGCTTGAGAGAAGCTGTCTTTGCAGGAGGAAAGAACTTGTTGAGGAATAGGTCATGTAGTTCGTTCCTAGTGCGAATTGATCGTGCAGACAATCCTTCCCGCCACTGTTGTGCTATTCCTGCAAGGGACCAATGAAAAGCCTTTAGTTTTGGATATTCTAAATTAGCACAATCTACAATAGCTTCGCATAAGTCTATAAAAGTGGTGGCATGCTCTACAGGACATTCATTGATTCTTCCCCTAAATTGAATCCTCTTAATTTCAGTAATAAAAGAATGACGAATTTCAAAACTAATAGCGAGAAATGCCCCATCTGCTCCTCAAGTTGCCTCCTCGTGTTAAGCTCACGATCTACCCTTGCCTCCCACCGGTGCGATCAGTTCTTCGCATGCACCTGAAAAACAATAACAATTCAAAAAGAAACAAGTAAAAAGAAACTAAAAAGAAAAAACAAATATAAAGAAGAGAAAAAGACTAACAAGGGCGCGATTAATTGCTTCCCCGGCAACGGCATCAATTTGTTGTTACAGGAGGATGGTCAGGTTTGAAATATAAATAAAATATAAAGCAAACTGACTCCCTGTCCCATCAAATAAATACAAGACTTCTTTCCATTGTAGTAGAAAGTAGTCAGGATCGATCCACGAGGAAGCGTGTCAGCGCCCGCCTTTGCAGTTACAAAACTCAGCACGATTTCGACCAGAACAGTCCTCGACGTCGACCAGATGTCCTCGACGTCGACCACACTGTCGAGTAAAACAGACAACAAAAACGAATAGAAACGAAAACGAAATGAATCTGGTCGATCTCAACTAAACCTACTCGACGTCGACCAAAGTCCTCGACGTCGATCAACAGTGCTCGATGTCGTTTAGAAACAGACACCAAAATCGCAACTTTTCGAACAGAAACGAATATAAACACGAAATTTGTAAATAAAATCAATAAACTAAAATACTTCCAAGATCAGGGCATTAACACCACAAAGATAACCATGCCAAATAACACATAAAGGCATAAAAGATCATGATTTTCATCATATAACTTTCGTTATTAACAAATAGGAAAATAGAGGCTTTCGCATAAACCCTAATTGTTACTAACCCTTTTTCACATAATTAATCCAAGTTGCATTAATATCACTTTTGCTTCAATAAAACAAACAAGGATCACCTTCAACTTTCGCAAAAGAATCATGCTCATAGGGATAGAAGACGAAATCACATCAAAAGATTGTACCTTTATCGCATCAACTAATATAGCTACCGTCAGGCTCACCCCGACCCTAGAAGTTGGGTGACTACTCGCTTTTCATCATCAAGAAACACATCAATAACAAAAAGGAACTAAATTGCATTAAATAAACTCAAACAAGACTTACAATCGAATAAAGCCAACTCCGCTCTCGCTTCACAAACTCCACTCGGCTCCAAGTCTATTTCCTACTTGCTATATATATATATATATATATATATATATATATATATATATATATATATATATCCCTCTCTCTATGTTCTCTTGTGGCTTGGCTTGGATTGATGGCATGAATAAAATCCAGCCCCTAATGCCTTATTTATATAGTATTCCTTCCCTAGCTAATCTAGGAAAGAAATATCTATCTATATCTAAACTTTATATCTAATAACATTAAGATAAAACTTGGAAATAAAATAATTAAATCTAAAAGGAAACTAGGACTAATGTGGACAGATATTCCTTCCATCTTGATATATCTTCTCTTGATTAGATAAAATATCTTATTCCTTTCCTTGCAAGTAATCTATCTTCTCCGGACTCCACTCGATTTCGACTCAGATCGGCCACTGGATTGTCCTCGACATCGACCAAAAGTCCCCAACGTCGAGTAGGATTTTTCTCCCGGGGTTGCACTCGAGCTCGAGTAGCATTCGGACTCGTCGGGTGTACTCGACGTCGAGTAGAGTTGTTCTGCTCGAGTGACTTTACTCGAATCCGTGTAGAATTATGGGCTCGATGTACTCGACTTCGACTAGATCTGGTCGACGTCGAGTAGAATTGGTTCACTCTCAGCATTCTGCTATATTCTTGAAACGCATTTTCCTGAGTCCTCGTTAGTCCAATTGATGCATATGAGCATGCGTTGGAAAGCACTTTTCGAGGGCTACAACTTTTATGAAGACATCAAAGCTTGATTCAAAATGATTAATGGTCAAAAGTGGGCTTTTCTTCAGCTGCACCATCTTTAACTTCTTTTATGACTTTCCTTTAAACTCCAAAGTGCGTCCGATTTCTGTGAAATTAAACAAAAACTAGTGTAGACTCCATGATTTGGCAAATAAGTGTAAAATACATATAATATGTACTTTTCTAACCCAAATGTATGAAATGCATACATAAATCGGTATAAAATTAAGTGTAAAATATTACAAATTAGGCGCACAACACCTCCCCAGGCAATCTATGAAAGTAGGGTAAAATAGAAGAACAATTCGACTTGTATTCAAATCTTGAACCCTCAGGAAGATCAGGAAGGCTAATTGCAAGTGGTTGAACACTCAAATTAGGTTATTTTAGGTTTCCTAGTGTTCTTCTTGACTGATCAACAACTTCGTCTGCCATCTCCTTGTTTTATCAAACTCGAGCCTCCTTTCCAACATAAGAGATCTTTCAATCTCATAATCAAAAGAAAAAAAGCAATGAATTAAAAGATCTAGTTTGAACCATACAAAGACATAAAAGACTCAAAGTAAAGAATGAAAACAAAACAAAAAGAAAGAGTAATTGAAAAAGATAAAGAAAAGCAAACTCCTTTCTTCTCCCCGGCAATGGCGCCAAGAATTTGGTGCAGGACGAACGTCGTTGACACTTTCGCCATTTGCCAAATAGTAATATAATCTAAACTCAAACACAGAACCAATTGAATAGTCAATCAATCACTTGATAAACCAAGCAACTACTAGTATATCAATTAAGTATGTAGTTGAACCCACAGGGAGAAACGATTTCTTATTAAACAGCTCTTAACATAGACTCTTACGACAAAACAATGATTTGTAGCAAATAAGCGAGATGTAAAAGTATCCAGCTTTATGATTGCAATGTAGATTGACAACAAAGTAGAAACAATATTTCACATGTACTCTGACAATGGTTGGATTTCATGGTCCTAGGATTGATCTATCAATTACTCATAAACACATGTCTACTTGACTAAAGTTGAGAGATCCGCAGGGATACAATCACCTTATTCAATATCACTAAAGAATACCATTCAGAACCCAAGTAATTAGACTAATTGGCACATTGATTCAATGCAATGAAGACAAACCGGAACGACCGTAATAAGCCCTAATCGACATATCCACAAGATAGATCAATTGAAATCATCCACTATAAAGACAAAGAAATATCACTACTTCAATACCTTTGTTTGCTATCAAGAACACAATAACGAATTCATAGCTAAGATGCAATTCCTATCGTGGTGATCAATCATAGAAAGGAGAACAAATATAATCAATAAACACAAGATGATAACTATGAATATTAATAACTAAATGGAATCAAATCCTTACAATCCAAACAACCATGTATTCGAATCACACGCGAAACTATCAGTTTAGCAACTCATAGGCCAACTCTCTCTCTCTCTCTCTCTCTCTCTCTCTCTCTCTCTCTCTCTCTCTAATTGTGTTCATAGTCTCGTAATAATCCTCAATCCACATATGTGAAAGAATTGAATAAACCGGATAAAGTCTCTCAAAGATTCGGCAAAACCCTAATAGAAATAATAATAAAATAATAGAAAATATGTTCTTCGGATCCAAAATCGCAATCACTGGAACTTGGCCCACGGCGGGCGCCGTGTAAATGGTGGCGGGCGCTGCCCTTATAGTGACAAGATTCCCTCGATTGACTTCTATAATCTCCAATGTTGTGTCTCCATGCTCCTTTCTAGCTTCTTCCTCATCCTCCATATGCTCTAAAACAAGTCTCTTAAGCTCTTCCAAAGTCCTTTCAAGGTCGGAATGTAACTCTGCAGAATAAACACTAAAAAAGCGTAGATTCCGAACTTGAATACTTCACAAGCAATATACAAAACTAGACTCAAACATAAGCAAAACCAATATTTAAATGCAATAAGAAATACCTATAATGCCTATATGAAATATGCAGTATCAGGCGTCATCCCCTTCGTAGCCGCCAAAACACTTCTGGTTGGACCGTGCTAGTGAGGTCAACAGTGCTATTAAGGGATGTAATCCTTGTTTTCTACTCTTGTTTAAAGAGTCTTCCTTGGCTTTGGAATCGTTGCACGATTTACCCTCTTCTATTGCTCCACTTTTGCAAAAATTCAAGGATATCTTTCCCGAGGACATCCCACCAAGCCTACCGCCATTGATAGCATCGAGCATCAAATAGAATTTAATCTGGGTGCTACAATACCCAACAAAGTGGCATACGTAACCATCCCGAAGGAAACTAAGGAGCTATAATGTCAAGTCAAGGAGTTGCTCAATAAGGGCTATGTTCGTGACTCCCTGAGCCCTTTTTTCCGTTTCAGCGATCCTAGTTCAAACCGAATGTACGACGATTGTAGAGTTCTAAACAACACTAACAATTAAGTATCGCGCAACTGTATCCCTTGTTTAGATGACATGCTAGATGAATTGTATGGCTCCACTCTTTTTACTAAAATTGATCTTCTAAGTGGTTATCATCAAATTCGCATGAAGAGGGAGATGAATGGAAAACAACATTTAAAACTAAATATGGTTTATATGAATGGTTGGTTATGCCCTTTGGACTCGATCACTAATGCGCCTTCTACTTTCATGAGGCAAATGAACCATGTTTTGAGACCCTATTTTTGGAAATTCGTTCTTGTTTATTTTGATGACATATTGATCTATAACGAAACTGAAACGTAGGATTTAGACCATCTCCACCAAGTTTTCACAATTCTTAGGAAGGAACACATTTATGCTAACCTTATGAAATGTCATTTTTGTGCGGAATCTACAATTTTTCTCGGTTTTGTTGAAAGGAAAGATGGCTTAAGAGTTGACGAGAGCAAGGTAACCGCCATTAGAGATTGGCCGCATCCCACACCAATGACTAATGTGCATGTTTTTAGTCATGTTTTTTCATATGTTTTAGCGTCAATTTGAGTCTTTTTATTAGGTTTTGCATTGGGCTTAGTGTCATTTACATAGGTTTTCTTATTTCCTTGAAGAATAGAGGTCTACACTATCTTTTGGATGTTTTACATGATTTTAGAAGCTGTTTTTTTGAAGAAATGTTAAAATGATAAAAGAAGCGAAAAATAATATGGAGAGCATAGGAAAAAGAATGGAAGCAATCGGAGTTATAACGAAGGAGATATGAGCATTTTACCGAGTTGTACCGATCCCGTACCGACCCCATATCTGATCGAGCAAAGCGAGTTATGAATCCAGTGAGTGTGCCGACCCTAAGGGGGTTCGGGGGTACCGAGGTGCCTCCACCTCGGTACGAGCCATCTGCGAGGAGTCCTAGTCCGAAATTAATTGTTTTATCCTTTTTTCTTAGATAGAACATAGATAGAATCTAGATAGATTGATAGAATTCTACTTTCCTAAGATAAATTATATGTTTTTAGTATAAATAGGACCATTGGGGTTAGGTTTTATTCATTCAAAAAATTCATTCAAACAAACATTACTTATCAGCATAGTTGTAGGGTTTTTTAGGGCGGAATTGATAGTTTTTCAATGCGTGTTCTTAGGTGAAAGTCAAGAACACGTGGGATTGTCAAGACGCTATTTTGAAGTTCTTTTCAGGTTTTTATTTCAAATAAATTTTTTTTTCCTGATATTTATGAATTTTGAATTATTCGCCATGACAATGTGTGAATAATCTTCTTTTCTAGGGTTGGGCCTGTAATCCCAACGACAGTTATGCGTGTGAAATTGCTATGAATCCTTGAGTTGAATGCTTTTATCTATTTAATTTGCCTAAGTAGTCAACAAAAGTTGGAAAAAATTCCTTTTTGCAATTAAATTGAAAGATATAATTGTGAATTAGATAGTAATTAGGGTTTTGAGATGAAAGTTTTGATAAACTAGTTAAGATTTATAGTAAAGTTGATTAATTTATGAAAGTAAATTTCTTGCTTTGCCGGAGTTTGCGAAAGTTAACCTATTCCATAGATAAAAGTGCGATCGTTATGTGATTCATGGTGTTCACATGCGTGATTGTTGTTGTGGTAATCTATATGCCCTAGATTTCATTTATATTTATTTTTATTCCAAAATTCAGCAACTCTCCAACCTCCTAAACCCTATATTTTTGCCACCTCTTCTTGCTATTTATATACCTTTCTTAAGCAACTAAATAAGAAACGCCGACTCTCTCCCGTGGACAATCCTGACTGCCTATATGATAATGCATATTTCAATAGGCATTATAGGATAATTTTTTTTGCATTTCATGAGTATTTGATTATGTTTTATAATTAATTTGATATCATTTTCTTTTGGTTGGAAAGTGTGGAAACTATGTTATTTATATTGATTTATGTAGAGTCGTAGTTCTTTCATGGTGATAAGCTTGGGACAGATTTAGATGGAGTGAAGAAGTTCAAGAATGTAAGGAAGAAGAATGAATGAAGAGCAAAGGTCAGGAGGAAGGAGCTCGAAAGAGGCATTTCGCTGTGGCGAGTTCTTAGTCGCCATGGCGAGACAGAACAACAACATAGAAGACAAGTTCAGCGTGAGTCGCGGCCGCGAGAGGGGAGTCGCCACCGTGAAAGGACCCATCTCGCCATGCTGAAAAGGCAGCGAGAAACAAAGGAAGATCAGAATGTGTCGCGGCAACGAAATCTTGAGTCGTCTCCGCAAGATCCTCAGCTTGCCATGGTGAATTGCCCGCGAGCCGCCAGCGATGAAAGCCATGAGTCGTGACCACGAGAGGAAATTCCGCTTCCGTAAAAACGTCCAGGGAGAATTCATTTTAAGGCCAAATCTTTTTTTTTTGGAAGGAGAATCGATCAAATCTCTTTAGTTACTTATTTCTTATGGTTTAAGGAAGTGAGATTAAGACTTATTTATTTATTATTTTCACTTTCAATATTTTTAGGATAATTTATATTATTTCACGATATTTTCTAGATTATCTTTAAGGAAAGTATCTAGGTTTTCGGGGTCTCTTTCTCCTCTACGGGTAGAGCCACAAAATAGGAGAGACATCCATTGTCATTCTCATACTTTCAATCATAATTTACCGTTGGTTTTTATACCATTTAAGTTTGGTTAATTTCCATCGATTCGAAGGAGATTTAGGTAGGCCATGAGTGGCTAAGTCCGTTATTTGTTTCATCCGTGCTTCGGAGACTTATTTGGGGACTTGTGAGGCTTAAATTCAGTTTTATCCTACTATTCTTTTGATTTCCCTTGTGTTTATTGATGATATTATTGTGATTCGCGACTATAATAGTATCTTGCTAGGCATTTGTTCTTTCTTTATTGAATGAATTTCATATTAGCATGCTTAGGATTGTGAAAACCTTGTTTGATCATGTCTAAGTAGGGATTTTGACATATGTCTTAAACATCGGTTACCTTGTTTACTTGGTGTTATTCATATGCCTAGAATTTTAGGAATTTATGCTATCTTTGTGTTAAATCTTTCATGGTTGTTTGGGTATGTTTTAGAGTTAATTTCATATTTTGTTCTTTTGGTTGGAATGTTCAAAAACTACGCTATTTTGATTGTTTTTTTGGAGGTTCGTAGATTCGGCTTGTGGTTAGCACAGAAGAGTTCTTAATGGAGTAAAGAAGAAGAAGAAAAGAAGAGAAAAGGAAGCAAGGAAAGAAAAGACCGAGTGCATAACACAAGAACACACGATTCCGTCACGAGTCGCGGACGTGAGTCCCATATCGCGCCCACGAGTCACCCTAGTTCACCGTGGAGATATGCCCACGAGAGGGTCAGCTGAAGCCCATAAGTCACGGCTGCCAGATACTTGTTGCGGCCGCGAGATACTTGTCGCGGTGGCGAGTTCGTGCAGAGAACATTAGGTCGAATGCCAAATTCTATCTTTTCGGAAGGAGATTCGATCCAATCTTTTGAAGAGTTATTCCTTGGGTTTAAGGAAGATATTTTGAGACTTATTTATTATTATTTTCAGTTTTAATATTTTTATGATATTTTATATTATTTTAGGATTATTTCCACATTATCTTTAAGGAAAGTATCTAGGTTTTTGGAGAACAACTATTTCCATACCCTGAATCATAATTTATAATAGTTCAATCATCCATTCAAGTTTGCTTATTTTTCCATCAATTCGAAGGAGATTTAGGTACGCTATGAGTGGCTAAGTTCGTTATTTCTTTCACTTGTGTTTCAGAGACATGGTTGGTGGTTTGTGAGGCTTAAATTCATTTGTTTCCTACTGTTCTTTTGATTTCCCTTGCGATTATTGATGATATTATTGTGATTCGCGACCATAATAGTATCTTGCTTAGTTTTTGTTCTTTCGTCATTGAATGAATTCCGTAGTAGCATGCTTAGGATTGTGAGAACCTTTGTTTGATCATGACTATGTAAGGATTTCAACATATGTCTTAAAAATCGGTTACCTTGCATACTTGGTGTTATTCATATGCCTAGATTCTTAGGAACTTGTTCTATCTTTATGTTAAATCTTTGTCCGTGCTTAGGTTGCATAAAGATGTAAGAGATTAATTGTGCTCTTTGTGCGTTAATCTATTCAAACTAAGATGTGAGAAATGTAAGTCAAATGAATCATACAACTTGAGTTTATGTCTAGGACCAATTAAGCCAACCAGTGTCGATTAAAGCGTAGGTGGAACTATTTTCTCCATTGATTTGTTATCAAAACCATCATCTTTATACTTTGTTACTTCATTTGCAATCTTGATATTTAGTTCTATTTCCCATATTTACTTGTTTATTTCCCACTTTTTGGTAAAGTAGCTTTTAGATTGAATCTTAGATTTCCATGTGGGTTTGACCCTGCACTTATTGCTATACTTAGTTATTTTGTGGGGATTTCTTTGGCACGTTTTACACACGACGGTTCTCCTCCGATCAAATTTTGGCGTCGTTGCCGGGGACTTCTATTTAATTCATTGTCTAATTGTTAATTTACTTTGGTGTGAACCATTGTATGGTTCACACCCATGCTGCTGACGCATCTCTTTTGTCTTTGGATCTAGCAATTCAACGCACACGTTCTAGGATGCGAAGAGAACACTCTTCCAACTTAGAAAGTGCAGGAGAGATGGGTGATGACGGTAATAACCCAAACGCCAACAACAATCAAGTTCTGAATGAGAACGGAAACAACAATCAAGTTCTGAATGACGAAGGTGATCCTCCAAAGAGGAGTCTCTAAGAGATTAAGGAGTCGAATCTGAATGTTCAACCTTTGGCTATTGTACTCCCGGATCTTCCTGAGGGTTCTTGATTCAAATTTGAGTAAGGATGGACTAGTTTCCTGCCTTACTTTCGTGGTCTTCAGAGCGAGAATCCCAACAGGCATTTCACTATGTTCCATGTTGTGCGCGACCACATCAGAGTTGGTGGTCTGAATGATGACATATATTTTTTACAGTCTTCCCCTTCACGCTGAAAGATGCAGCCAACGATTGGTTGTACTATCTTCCTGCTGGAAGTATTCGCACTTGGATTGAGCTGAAGAAAGCTTTTTTGAGTTAGTATTATCCTGCTAGCAGACACAACAAGATGAAGTGTGAGATCACTAGTATTGAGCAGCTGGCTATAGAGTCACTTTATGAGTATTATGAGCGTCTCAAATGGATTGTTGTTGCATGCCCCTATCATGGACTCACTAGGGATGATCTAGTCCTTTCACTCTATGAAGAACCGACTAATAGAGATAGAGGGTCAAGGAATAATGCTTGTGGAGGAGAATTCATCTCAACAGGAGGAGCGGGGAGATGACATGGAGTATGAGTACCCTTCCCATTAGGAGACTACCTACCCGGGTGAGAACTATTATGCTGGTGCTAGTTCATCTCATAGAGGTTTTGGCGCTGAGTTTCCTTCTCAGGTCTATTTTGAGGGTTTCTTCCGTCCTATTCAGGAGTTTCCTTCCCAGGTCTATTTTGAGAGTTTGACAACCAGTGCCATATGGTTCGTAACTACATGCGTATGGATGAGTCCAACAATCGGCGGTTCGCTACTGTTGATCAGAGGTTCACATCCATCGATTAGAGCTTCGGTACTGTGTCCTAGCGATTCGATTCTTTTGACAGCCAATTGACTGCCCGACACGATTCTCAGGTTGAGATTAGAGCTACTCAGGAGGCCCAAAGGACGAGTTTTGATTATCTTTGCTCTATGCTACGTGGACTGCAGTTTCCAAGCTATCCGCCTCAACCACCACATCCGTGAGCACGTCAGTTTCCTCCTTCCTCGCCTTAATTTTATTTGTCTATTTTTGTTGTCTTTTATGTTTCTTTGAGAACAATGAAAGATTTAAGTGTGGGGGAGGGATTTGGTGCATTTAGTTAGGTCATATTTCAATTTCTTGTATGCATTTCATGTTTCAATTTCAGTATGTTTTTACTTTTATTTTATGCATTAGAAAATCAAAGAAAAAATGAGAAAAAAATGTCAAAAATCCAAAAATATCATGCATATATATATATATATATATATATATATATATATATATATATATATATATATATATATATATATATATATATATATATATATATATATGTTGTTATTTAGTTACATAAAGGTGTAAGTGATTAATTGTACTATTTGTGCTTTAATCTATTTAAACTAAGATGGGAAGAATGTATGCGAAAGGAAATATACGACCAAGTAAGCCAACCAATGTCGATGAATGCATAGGCAGAACAATTTTCTCTATTGAATTGTTATAAAAACTATCATCTTTATGCTTTGTTGTTTCATTTGCAATCTTGATCATTAGTTTTATTTCTCATATTTATTTGCTTATTTCCCATTTTTTGGTAAAGTAGCGTTTAAACTATTAATCTTAGATTTTCTTGTGGGTTTGACGCTGCACTTATCGCTATACTAGCTCTATGTGTGTGAATTTCTTTGGCGAGGTTTACACACGACATTTTAACCCTCCGTTCAAATTTTGGCATTGTTGTCACAGAATTCTATTTGATTTATTTTAGTCCAATAGTTACTTTACTTTGGTGTGAGCCATTGTATGGTTCACACTTGTGCTACTGACACATCTCTTTTGTCTTTAGATCCAGAAATTGAGCAGACTCTTTCTAGGTTGCAAAGAGAACACTCTTCTAACCCAGAAAGGACAGAAGAGATGGCTGATAATATTGATAATCACGCGCCAAGAGGTATTTTAAACAACCAACAGAATCCTTCTCCTAATGACAACTACAATCAAGTTCTTTGTTGGAGCAGCTGATCCTCCTATGAGGACTCTGCAAAAGAGATTAGGGAGCCAAATATCAACCCTCAACCATTGGCTATTGTACTCCCCGATCTTCCGGCTGGTTCAAGGTTCAAATATGAGTCATGATGGACTGATATCCTACCTTATTTTCATGGTCTTCAGTGAGAAGATCCCCAAAACAAGCATCTCACTGTGTTACATGCTATCCATGATCGCATCAAGCATGGTGATTTGAATGATGATCAGATGTTGGTGAGAGTCTTCCCCTTCACTCTGAAAGTTGCAGCAATTACCTGTAGAGTCGGAAATCGTAATCTTAGCTCTCTGGCCTACGCCACCAAGCCAGGACGTCGAAGTCATCCGATTCGATATCAAGAAAATCAAAGTTAGTAGCCAAATACTCGTCGATCTCCGAAGGGGAGGTCGACGAGGTCCTCGATCTCTTTGTGCCAAAAATATCTCTGGCAAGAGCCTTCGTTCGCGCAGTAATGCTAGTGCGTGACGAGGTTGAGGACAAAGGGGGCGGTTGAGAGGATTGAGTACCGCTAGTAGAATAAATATCATATAAGCTTTGAAGTAATGTTCTAACCTTAGTAATTGTAACAAGCACATTTGGAGGTTCTTCAACCTGTAGCATAGGATAATAGTTGTCCAAAAAACTTTGAAGACCAGTGAGCTTAATTCGAGGGTCGAAAACCGTTGCTACGAGGAAAATATTAGGAATGTTTGTGTAATACTGTAACTATTTAGCCCTCATTTCCATCACGGGTTGGCAGATTGTCGATATCTGCAACCTGTCGTGAAGGGCTATTGCAACGTTCATTGCGGTAAAACAAAATAAATGAGAGGTAGGGGTGTAAACTTGACTAAAAGTTCTGGTGGCATCGTAAAAAACTTTAAAAACTTCCATCACGTTTCTCGCCGCTACCCAAACATCACTAAAAACTTTGGAGCCTTCGATGTATTGGGCATCGAAAGCTGAAAGGAGCTCTCTGTAAGCATATGATTCGTGAATCATTAAATATGTGGAGTTCCACCGAGTAGAAACATCCCTTGGAAATTTCTTCGGTCTCACCTTATTTTGCTTACAGAAGACCTTCCACTGATCACGGAGCGATTTGCTCTTCCAGAGGTTCTTCAGAACAAAACGAATAGGTGCGACCACATTTTGTACATATGATAAGGAGGTTTGAACACATAAGTTTAAAATATGTGGTGCGCACCGGATGTGGAAAAATGTACCTCCGCACTGGGGGCTACAATATTGAATTAATTCTTCAATAGAAGTCGTGTTTGCGGAGGCGTTGTCAAAACCGATTGAAAAAACTCTTTGAGTCAACTGGTATTCTTGTAAAACAGTTATAATGACCTTGGCTATTCTACGTGTTGTGTGTGACTCATCAAAAAGGCGGAAGGCCAAAACTCTCTTGTGTAAAAAATATTCGTTGTCGACCCAATGGCAAGTGATACCCATGTAAGAGTGCTCAAGCCAATGATCGGTCCAAATATCGCTACAAATTGAAACTTTCAAATCAGAGTGTTTTTGAAAATACTCATTAATTTGTGCTTTTCGACAAGCAAAACGTTTTTCAATTTTCCTCGTAACAGTTTGGCGGGAAATGGGGTGGTAGGCGGGGTTAATCGTCCTACTCACCCAGTTGTTAAAATGTAAACGATGTGCAAAGTTGTAAGCTAAAACGTTGCTTTTCGACTAGCCGTTTTTTTTAAAACGTTGCCGACCCGTCGGGTTGACCCGGCGGGTCGAAATCTGGATCGTTGGATCGTCAGATCAACGACCAGATTTGAATTTTTTAAAATAAATTGATAAAATACAAAAAAAGTGATAAAAATAAATTAACTTTCTAAAATAAGTTGAGAGATGAATTTTAAACTTGATATAAAAGTAATGGCAATTGTGAATTTGGGATAATAAAACTATTGTCATGAATTGATATATTTAATTATTGATAGATGATAGTATGATACATTAATTTCACAAAATAAAACAACGCATTACAAACTTTATAATCTTTCTTTATTAATCGACACATTACTTTCAAACTTTTAACTTATAAACAAAACAACTAACATAATCAACAACTTCACAAAATAAAACTACGCATTACACACTTCATAATCTTATAATGGATAGATAATAGATTGACAACGATAATTAGACCCAAATACAAACACAAACGTTCATGTTCATCTTCTCAATTTCATGAGGGCTTGCTAAATGCTAACCTTGCTTGCTTCGCCTTATTCTGTCGACCACTTTTCCGGATGATTCTTTGTAATGTGCATTTTCAATGTTCCATATCCCCATCCTCTCTTCACTTTAAAACCCTTTGAACAATAGTTACAAACCACAATATAATAATCATTACCTGGGATTTGTTCTTCTCGTCGGAAGTGATTGTACAAGATTTCACCAAGGTTTGTCCCACATCCTCCTTCATTTCGATTTGCCATTGAACTTGAAATATTTGGTATTGAATGTTTAAAATGATAAAGGTGTAATTATTAGGGCTGGGGAAAATTTCCCACGAAAACCGTACCAACTGGTACCAACCGAACCAATTAAATTGGTAACCAATTATATTGGTAACCAATTATATTGGTAACCAATTATATTGGTAACCAATTTAATTGATTCGGTATACCGAACCAATTGTCAGAAGTCGGTACGGTAATGGTAATCGAAATGGAAAAGTTGGGATTACCATTACCAACCGATTTACAATTGGTTGGTACGGTAATTACCAACCAACTACTACCAATATACATTTAGGTATTTTTTTTAATTATATTTTGATTGTTTTAAGATTACATTAAGTTGAAGTATTTTTTTTGGGTTATAAGACTTGTTGTTTGTTATTCAAGTTAATAAGTACTTCGTATTTCCTATTTCTTTTTTATTTGTTATTTTATTTTTGGTACTGGCATTACCTATTAACTTGATTTATTTTTATATTTGTTATTTTTATAAAAAAATTTTAATTAAGGGAGGAATACTAGCTCGGCTTCGGTTCAGACTAAAACCTAAATTTTATTCGGAAGCTAGTGGACATGTTATTTTAAATATTATCGGGACAATTTAAGTCTTTATATTGCTTTTGTGCTTAAATGTATGAACAATTTACGTATTTATGTTGTTGGTACTTATAAATTTTAAATTTTATTTAAGTTGTAGTATTGTCTTTGATTATTTGTATGCTTTTTTCACCAACACCCAAAACATGTTAAAATACCATTACCAACACGTACCAACCAACTTAATTGGTAACCAATTAAGTTGGTACAACCCCTTCGGTGGTTGGTAATGGTTTGGATTTTAGGATTACCAATTATAATTGTTTGGTACGTGGTAACGACAAAAACTAATTGGTACTGTACCAATTCCACCCCTAATAATTATGTGCTAGTGATATAGGTATTTATAGGCAACAAATACAGGTCACCAAGTTCACAACGGTCCGAAACCACAACGGTCGAAAAACTAGTCGTTGGGAACTTGGACAAGTGGGAGCGTATTTAAATATGCACGGGTCACGGGTCGACTCGCCGGGTTGCCGGGTTCAAATATGCTCGACCCTAAACCGGACCCTGAACCCGCCAAGATCCGCGACCCGCTTGACCCGGACCTGCCGTGGACAGGCCTAGTTTTAAATGATAGTTTTTTATTCAAAATAGATGAGGTTTTATATTTTTTTTTAAAGTAAATATTTCATTAAAACTTATAAAAAAATGGCTAAAAGGTCAGGATTTTTGAACGGTTGGGGTAGCAATTTAGCGAATGAATATATTCCGGATTTAAATGGTGATTTTACGTAATTTGTCCAATTTTGAGGGCCCGCCACTTTTCAATAGTGGGAAAATTCGGTAAAAGAGCCAAAGTAAACTGGCAAGGCAAATAACTTCGTACGATCAAATGGAGTAAAAAAGCTGAATCGTGCAGCCTGCCATTAAGCATTGTTGTTGAAGCAACCTCCCGAAATGACATTCCTGTCACTTTTTAAACTTTTCTATTTAGTCAACTCTTTTTACGGAGTACGGAGAGGATTATGGATGTACTCCTTCCATCTCAAAATTTAAGACATTTTAGAATTGTGTACAAAATTTAATACGGAGTATAAATGATAATGATACATACATATTTTATTAAATATGTACTCCATCCGATAAAACTTGTCATTGTATGGTGTTGTTTTTGTTAAAAAAAACTTGTCATTATAGGTATTTTTCTCTTCACTTTACAAAAATGCCCTTAACATGATTGATGGTTTGTTAGTTGTAGTTTTCGATAAAGTAAAAAAAAGTGTAGTAATTGAGGGTAAATTAGTACATTTGTTAATTGTATTAAAACTTTTGAAAGAAGCTAAAATGATAAGTTTTAACGAACAGAGAGAGTATTTAACTATTAATGAACGTTTTCTTAAAAAGTTAAAATTTAAATATCAATATTTTATGGGGGATTTGCATAGATAGACCAATTTTCTAAAGGGTTTGCATGGATAGACCGCTTTTTGGGAAAATGTAAAAGTGTGCTATGGGGTTATTTGTGCAAATAAAATTAGTGACCTCTTGGGCAGGTGATGGAACGGTTTTTAGTCGCCAAAACCGTATCAAAATAAATTCGAACTTACTAACTAATTAATGTAGTGTGATAAGCACGAGTCGATCCCACGGAGAATCAAGTTATTCCTAAGTTAAGTTTATTTATCAATTAAGAGAAAGAGGGGTTTTTGTGATTGGGAGTAAGAAAGAAAATAAAATAAACTATAAACAAATTAACGGATATAAAAATTAAAAGACTAGTTTCATCTACAAATATCCACTTTAATTTGACTAGTTGATCATCGATTCTTCTTCAAGTTCTCTTTTCATCCTATTATTGTACCTGTCCTGATCTTGTGTAAATTACTAGTCCTACGAGTCCTAGTAACCCTTACTAATTAGATAACCTTAACACGGTCAAGATTTAACCTAATAGTAGCATTAAGATTAAAGATTAACCAGGATATATGCAACACCAAGCTACGAGTCATCATTTAACATATAATTGATTCTCGACACACCAGTTTAGTCCTACGAGTCCTAAAAAGGCATGATTGCTACTATGGACTAAGGTTCGCTATGATGAATCTACAAAATCCTAGCAATAATCTCAACTAGTTGCGCGGACTAGAAGAAATCAACAATATTTGCAAAAGAATCAATACGAATCAATAGGAATAGAACAAGAATAGAAATCTCATAACTTTATCAAACCAAAGCTTCAATCCATAGACGAAACCAGAGAGTTTAGATCTCCATAAAAATAAGACAAAACATAATAAGGGTTTAGGGTTAGAACTGAGTCACCGCCCCCAGTATCTGTCGTATGAATGTATATATATGTTCTTCGAATTCTAATCTAACTAATCTATATATAATATAATATTAATATTAATATAAATCTAATTTATCTAACTATGTAAGCCAAAATAGTACTCCGTACTCCGTATGGATTCCTTCTGCCTTGGCACCGTCCGGATTCCATCAGCCCAGTTAATGTGGCCTTAGCCCTTAGCCCAACTATAATTTGGGTAATCTGCATCTCTCTAGTTCATCAAGATACCAGTATATAGCTCGGCCATCATGCTTTTAGTTTGCCCAATGATCCTTAAAATTATGATCAACCCCGCATTTCATACGATCCAGTCCAAAAATATATGAAATACATAAAAACACTAGTGTAGACTCCGAAAAGCAAATGATACCAAATAAGCTATAAAACATGTAAATATATCCTAAATTAATATGTAAAACTCTACTTAAAACATGACTAAAATAGATCCTATCAGCAGGTAGCAGGTATGATGTGACAAGAGAACACGTGAGGAGGGAAGAGGAGAAAGTGATTATGGGGTTTTGGCGCCAAAAAATGGAGAGAGTGTGAGGTGATGGGTAATGTGATTCCTTTTACCATTTTGTATGGCATAAAAGGGGATGAGGAGAGAGACTTTTCATTTTCTCCCTTCTCCCATAAGTTATGCAGTAGAAAGAGATGGAGAGAGAGATGGAGAACGTTCCACCATGGGAGACAAGCTCCCGGCTTGCAGTTCCCGTTGCATAGAATTTGTCGGCTTCAGACTGTGCCCTTGTTAGTCATCAAAATCCCCGTGTCCATGTGATCCTCTAGAAACCTTTGTCGGCAAATGAAAGAGGTAAGTATTTTTGACGAAGTAGTCCTCATCTATGGCGTTTGATACCCCTTAACCTTTCTTCTCATCCTTGGTTTCATTTTTCAGGTGGAAACACCTTGGTATGCGTCACTCTCATCTTCCATTGTTCTTGGGTGGTGGAGGAGGCCAAATGGGTGTATGTGGGTGAGAAGGCACACAAGAGTATCATGGTTCTTGGGTGGTTGAGGGAGGCAGATCGGTGTATGTGGGTGTGAAGGCACACAAGAATATCATGATACAACGGGACATCGACTTCATCTCTTTGAAAAAAAAATTAGGCTCAAGATCGGTGATGGTGCTTCATATGCAGAGTGGGCGTTGGCGTAAGTATCGAACTCGAAATAAAGGGGTCATCCGATCATAATAGTTGTTGATGACGACCTCAAGACGTTTAAATTTCTGAACTCAAAGTGTGGAGAAGGTCCATGGCCCCTTGCGATATATGTCGATCCATTGCATAATTAGAGCTTCGAAGTTAAGCAACCGGTCGAGGAAGAACACCCTGCTAGGGAAGAACGCCTGAGTGGGCCACCCTCCTCCCAAAAAGGGGATGATTTGGCTGAGATGGTGAATGCTGGGTCACACGGTAAGGCATAACAAAACTCTGTGTCTCTAGATGTTGTGTTATATGATGGGGGAGAGGTCACCAAGGTCTTAGGGAAGAGCAAGGAGCTAGATGCAGTGGGAACTACTGACACGGGTAAACAATAAAGTGGCGCGGGCATAGGATCTAGATGTGATTGAATTGGGTGACACGGATACCTTCAGGTGACATGGGTGACATAGGCCAAGGGTTGGAAGTGATATCCATTAGCAGCGAGGAGGAGGATGACGATAGGCCAACCTCCACAATCGACTTTGGGGTCTCGGATGAGAACGAATCTTTTGAAGTGAAGCTCGAAGAAGAGTATGATGATTTGGAGTTGTACGGTGCCACATGACATATTTCACGTATCACCTGTTTGAATTTCCTGATTTACATTTCTGAATGTGTCTTCCATTTTCCTAAGGAAATCATCCCTGTCACCTCTTTGTATGCCCTTGTCACATGACGGATTTCACGTGTCACTATTATTTCGACCCAAACATTATAAAAACAAGTACGTGGATAAAGAAACCCCAACTACATATGATGTTCATAGAAGACTAACATCTACTAACCAACCAATTTTATAAAATACTACAACTTATGACCAACATATATCATAATATCCTAAAAGATTTGGGCAATGAAGTTCATAAAGTACAATCACAACAATGTTCATTACCATCTAGTGAAAAGAAAAACAAGCTCTGATATAAAGTGGTCAGGTGTACCCTCTGTCTCCCCGCCCATGTGGTTGTTGTCCTCAGCTTCCCCATCTTTGTTCCTTGTTAAATCGCAGTCACCTCAACATTCATGTTCGGGTCCTCTCCACTCTTCCCCCCATCTTTAACAAGCACCTCCGCATCATCTTCCTTGCTAACATCTTCGACACCATCCTTTCGACGGACCATAAGAGCTTGCCTTATCACCTTGTCCTTGTAGGGGCTTCTCCCCGGCTTCAGGTGCAATCGTTGTAACCACATCAACAAAAATGGCCTGAAAAACAAATTCAAACTTTAAAATAGATCCCCGATTTCCCATGTCACTCAAGATAAAATATCATGTCACCCAAAAACAAACTTACCTCCTTATCCTTTCGTGCCCCCTCCCCCATCCCCTTCCTTTTCATCGACAAGTTTGTCTTCAGCTCCATATTTCCCAACATCACCCTCCTTTGCATCAATGTTAAAAGAAGTGCTAGCATCCCTTTCTCTTTCTTCCTCGGCTCTTCCTATCTCTTTAGCAACCCGCAGTCCATTGACGACCTCCTCCAACACTTTCATCTAAAGAGATTAGGTTTTTAGCATCAATCATACGGACTAAGGTGCACAAAAGCGTTCAGAAAACAACATCGATTGACCTCGGTATGTCAAAACTCATTTATAATTCAGAAACAAGCCCAATTAAAATAGAAAACAACATTGTTGTCTAGTAATCAATGAAATTTAAATAAAAAACAAGAGAATGACATCAAAGGGAATATGTCGCTTAATTTCATATCGAAATGATCGATTAGGACAGTATCCTGTAAATATCAACATTTACGTGTCACCTTGAAAATGTCACGTGTGAGGAGTGCATTTACCTCGTCACCTAAGTTATGTAAATTTTATAGAAAATGAAGATATGTGAATGAATGACGTACTTTCCCATCCAATTCAAAACCAATGTCACCCAATTTCTCTTTCAAACAAAAAAAATTCCAAATCAAACACGACTCAATTCAAAACCAATGTCACCCAATTTATCTTTCAAACAAAAAAAATTCCAAATCAAACACGACTCAAACCTCAATCGTTCTTCTTCAATCGCCCACCAATAGACATCCCCATATCCCAATTTCAACTCCCACCATTGCTACCCTCTTCAGCCTTCCTAAACCCTAACCGAAAATTTTCCTTAACCATACCGAAAACCACCCTCCTCGTCTTTCAATTGCACCCACCATTGTCACCCCTCCACAACTCATCACTCAACCCACCATTGACATTCAATCTCTAAACCACATAGCAAGTGCCTTCACACACACACCCCACAACCCATGTTCGCACAAAATGTAGAAGTGAAGTGAAATGGAGAGGGGTGCGTACCTTTACAATCCAGCACCGGCATTCTTCTCTTCGACACTCCGAAAACGATGGATCTTTCGGCCTCCTCCCTTTCGAAATCGCCGGTGTCTTCTTCCCTTCCTTGCTTACGTTTTTTTTAAATGAAGAGAGAGATAAGTGAAATGAAGAGAGTGTGATGATGATTCTCCCCCTTTTTTTTTGCTTCCCACCGGATAGCATTAAATGCCTCTGAATTTTTTCCCTTTTACCTTTTTTTTTATTTTTTTCCCGCTCAAATCGGTTATGAAAGGTGTGGTGATGGGCACTTTTGTGCAAAATTTTGGAAAAGTGTCTATTTTTGCAATTTTCCCCATCCGTGTGCTATTTGTGCAAGGTCAACAAAATGGTCTATCTATGACTATTCTGCCATATTTTATTAAATATGTATTTTTAAATAATATCATACATATTACTAATAAGTTTAGAATTATTTTTAAAAATTAATTAAAAATAGATATTTTATATAAATTTTAGCCAGTCCAAATCGCTTGTAGCTCTTAACGTAGGAAACCCTGTAGCATTATTTCATTTGGTCCACCTGTACTTGGTTTTAATATATAATTAACAATAAAATCAAAACAAATAAATCAAAAAAATCTTCAATATTTCCTATTTTTCAGCTTCTTTTCCATAACCGTTATTCCTCACCATCCGATCTCTGTGCGGATCTCCGTTCAGATCCGATCTCTCTGTTCAGCGCCACCTTTCTTCCACGAAATTTCTCCGTTCGACAAAGGGTTCACCCGTCTGTTGTACATGTCTTTTCACCAAAGATAATAGTAGCTTACACGAGATGTTGGAGTAAATGCTTGAATTTGAGGGAAGGTGAAAAGTTTTGTCTCACATTGATTTCTAGAGACATGAGGGGTTGATTTAAAAGTGTCTCCTATCCACCCGTGTTTTGAGTGATGGAAGTGGAGTCTCACACACACCCACCACCACCACCACCGCCGGTCCGGTCCGTGGGCCAAATGAGTCACAAAATAGCCGTTAAGATTTCTGTGACTTATCCTTTTGTTTTTCCGAATTAATTCTCATATTTATCCATCCGTTGTAACTGCTCCTGATTTTCCATGACGTTTTGAATGCGGAGCGCCTTTGTAACCCTTATGAGATTCTCGCCTGCACTACTGATTGAGGAGCGTCTTCTTTCTCCTTAAAACCAGACGTCTCCTTCCCAGTTTTACACACAGAAAACCATCTCTCTCTTTCACCTTAGTTTTGAGCAAAGTCTTTTGTGATTCCAAACCCTTGTTTCGAGTGCACGACTACGAGGGTGTGCTATGTAACCTTGGGGGGCGAAGCCAGTTGCCGACTTCCACCTACGATCTGGGAAAATTCGATTCTAAGGTAGTGGGTTCTGCATATACCACGCCACAACCTTTCTGGTTTTCTAAACACATTTTCGACGGTTTTCCCGACTTCGTTTTCCATCTAACGGTCCGACATTTGCACTTACAATTTAGAAGCGAATTTTACAATTTGTTCGTGCAATGGCTTTCCAGTTCTTCAAGCCTCTATTGGATTTGTCGAAGTTGGATCTGCTTGATGGAACTAATTACAAACGCTGGTCGCAGAAAATGCTCATCTTTTTTGAGCAATTGGAGGTAGACTACGTCCTTCTTGAAGTCGTGCCATTTGGATCCGCCGCTGTTGCAGAGGAGAAAGCGGAGGGCAAAACGGTTCCTGATGCGGTTGCTGATGCCTCTGTTGTTACCGATAAGGGCAAGGGCAAGAAGGTCGATGAGGAGACGAAGGAGCCTGATCCGACGCTGCTGAAGAAGTATCAGAAGGACAACAAAACAGTGCGCGGTCACATCCTCAACCATGTCTCAGACCCTATCTTCGATTTAATTTGAATTCATAAATCTGCAAAACTGATTTGGGATTTGTTGGAGTAAAAGTATGGTGCTGATGATGCAGGAAACAAAAAATATGTTTGCGGGAAATTCATGTAGTTCAAAATGGTGGATGATAAGCCAATCATGGAGCAAGTCCACGGGTACGAGAACCTGATGGCTGATATCCTCTCTGAGGCATGAAGATGTGTGAGGTGCTGCGGGCAAACTTCCTCATCGAAAAGTTACCTGAATCGTGGGCCGGCTATAGGAACCATCTGAAGAACAAGAAGAAGGATCTGACTTTGGAGGAGCTTGTCAAACACATGAAGATAGAGGAGGCAAATCGCCTCAAGGACAAGCCCAAGCCTAAATCTGCCGATTTTGTGAAAGCTAATCTGTTTGAGTCTTTTGTGAAACGTGACAAGTCCAAGCCGGGAAACAAAGCTGGTGGCTCTAAACCAAACATGAAGCCACAGAAGGGTCAAAAGTTCAAGAAATCTGGCAACCAGCAAGACAAGCAGCAAAAACAGGGAGGGACTGGGATCGACTGCTATGTTTGTGGCAAGCCAGGCCACAAGGCTTGGCAGTGTCGCAATCGGGCTGATCTCCAGAACCAAGGACAGCAGCAGAACAAGCCCTCAGCTCCAGCCCAGCAGCAAGCCAATGCTGTCCAGGACAACAACTAATTGATAGCCATGATCACCGAAGTCAACCATGTGGGCGGCCAGGTCAATTGGCTCCTGGACAGCGGAGCTACTCGCCACTTCTGCGCCAACAGGGACCTATTTGCTGAGTTTGAGGATGCTTCAGACATCGACCAGGTCTACATGGGGAGCTCGAGCATCTCTCGAGTGCTTGGCAAGGGCAAGGTTACACTCAAGCTCACCTCAGGGAAGTCTCTTACCCTAGTGAATGTGCTTTATGTTCCATCTCTGCGCTGAAACTTGATTTCATGTGGTTTGCTTGAGTTAGCTGGAATTAAGCAAGTGACTGATTCTAGAAAAATGGTTTTAATAAAAAAAAATGGAGAATTTGTAGGAAATTCTTATATGGCTGACTTTCTGTATGTGCTTGAGACCATGATTGAGAATAATGAGAATGCATCTACTTCTGCTTATATTGCTGAGGCTGTTGATTTATGGCATGCTAGACTAGGACATGAGAATGCGAGATCTATATGTCAATTGCATGATATAGGTTTGATTCCTAGCCTATCCTAACATGACCATAGCAAATGTGAAATATGTGTTGAGACCAAATTTCATAAACAACCTTTTAAAACGGTGAATGAAAGGACAATTGAATTGCTGGAGTTAGTCCATTCTGATTTGGCTGATTTTAAGAACACTGAGAGTAGAGATGGCAAGTGCTACTATATCTCATTTATGGATGGCCATTCTAGATATACTAAGGTATACTTGCTTAGGTCAAAAGATGAAGCAGAAAGCATGTTTTATGTGTATAAAGCAAAAGTAGAAAACCAATTGAATCGCAAAATTAAAAGGCTTAGATCTAATAGAGGCGGTGAATATGTCACTAATTCTTTGAGGGAATTCTGTGAACAAAATGGCATTATTAATGAATTTACAGCGCCTTATAGCCCACAACAAAATAGCATTGCTGAAAGGAAAAACAAAACTTTAAAGGAAATGATGAATGCTATGCTTTCTAGTTCTGGTTTGCCTGATAATATGTGGGGGGAAACTGTATGGTCCGCAAATTATATTTTGAATAAGGTACCTCACAAGAAGCGTGACAAAACACCTTATGATCTTTGGAAAGGGCATCCGCCTAATCTGAATATTTTGAAAGTGTGGGGGTGTCTCTAGCTAAGGTGGGGTTACCTTCGTTCAAAGTTGATACTATTGGATCTAAGACTTTTGATGCAATTATGATTGGTTATGCTGAAAACAGTGCTGCATATCGTTTTATGTGTTTGAATGATCGTACCTTGTGTGAATATCGTGATGCTGTTTTCTTTGAGCATGTGTTTCCTTTAAAGAAATTTGCATTGCCAACTAATGATTTTTCATCTCACGATGCATCTTCATCCATGCCTAATATTGTTGTGCCTAATGCTCATGCTGATTATGATGAACTTAGGAAAAGTAAAAGGTGTAGGAAGGAAACTAGTTTTGGTCCTTATTTTGTGATTGCATTTCTAGTTGAACTTAATGACTTAAATGAACTAGATGAGACGTTCATTAGTCTTCATATGATAGAAGATGATCATAAGACCTATGATGAGGCAATAAGTTCATTAGATGCTAGTTTATGGAAAGATGATATCAATAGTGAGATAGAATCCATTATGTCTAATCACAATTGGGAACTAGTTGATATGCCTAGAGGAAATAGAGCCATTAGTTGTAAGTGGATCTTTAAGAAGAAGCTTAAGGTGGGTGGCTCAGTGGATAGATATAAGGCAAGACTAGTCATTAGAGGATTCATTCAAAGATATGGCATTGACTTTTTTGACACATATTCTCATGTTACAAAGATTGCTACCATTCGTGCATTATTTGCTCTAGCTTCTAGCTATAAATCGCTTGTACATCAAATGGATGTCAAAACAGCTTTTTTGAATGGTGATCTCAACGAGGAAATCTACATGGAGCAGCCGCCAGGATGTGTGGTTCCAGGACAGGAGAACAATGTGTGCAAACTGAAGAAGTCATTGTATGGACTGAAGCAAGCGCCGAAGCAATGGTATGAAAAGTTCCATCAAACCATACTTAGCTTGGGATTTGAGGTAAATGGATTTGACGCTTGCGTGTATTCAAAATTGTTTGGTGCTGATTGTGTGATTATATACTTATATGTGGATGATATGTTACTTTTTGGTACCCACATAAATGCTATAAATTCAACCAAACAATTTCTATCCTCTCATTTTGAAATGAAAGATATGGGTAAAGATGATGTGATTCTAGGTGTTAAAGTAACTAGAAAATAAAATGGCTTCATTTTATCTCAACCTCATTATGTAGAGAAAATGTTGAAAAGGTTTGATAGTTTTGATGTTATGCCAGTAAAAACTCCTTATGATGCTAACATGCAATTGCAGAAAATTTTTGGGAATAGTGTTTCACAAAATGAGTATGCTAAAATAATAGGGAGTTTAATGTTTTTGATGAACTACACTCGGCCTGATATTGCTTATGTTGTAAGTAGACTCAGTAGATATACCCATAAACCTAGTAGTGATCATTGGACCGCACTTCACAGATTATTGAGATATCTAAAAGGTACAATGGATTGGGGGTTACATTATGTAGGGTACCCTCAAGCTTTGGAGGGTTACTGTGATGCAAACCGGGTCACTGATAATGATATGGTTAGCTACACTAGTAGTTACGTGTTTACATTATATGGTGGTGCTATTTCGTGGAAATCATCAAAATAAACTTGCATAGCTAGATCAACTATGGAATCTGAGTTCATAGCTTTAGATTTAGCTGGTCAAGAGGCTGAGTAGTTAAGAAGCTTACTGGATGATTTACCTTTGTGGGGGCGCAAAGCTCCATCTATTTCTCTACATTGTGACTCACAGTTTGCTATTTGTGTAGCTAACAGCAATACATTCAATGGAAATAAGAGACACATCCGGATTTGACATGAAGCTGTGAGACAACTAATTGTGATTGGTGTGATCTGTCTAGAGTATGTGAAGTTTGAGAGAAATTTGGCGGATCCATTGACGAAAGGACTAACAAGGAGTTTGGTTCTCGATTCGTCTAGGGGGATGGGACTCAACCCCATACGATGAGAGATACACCACATATCATTCCCCAGGACAGGTGTATCGGAAGAAGGTTGAGTCATGTACTTTTAATGAGTCCATAGCCCAGAGTTGGGTGGTCCTATTGAGAAGGACTTGATGGATTCACCGAAATCTGTAGAGGTTGAGCGAAATGCTCTTAATGGTTCTATAGCCCTACAAGGGTGGTCTATGTGAGATAGACTTAATGGAACCACCTACGAGAGTGTGAAGGGTTGGTCTTCTTCTATGAAAGATATGGGTAGTCTTTCTAGAGAACTCTTTAGCACCCAAGGTCAGAGATGACTACCAATTTTGCAGGTATTATCGCGGAATCAGTAAAGAACATGGAAGAGGTATGTGATGTTGATGCCAACTCTTGAATCAGAAGGTTCAAGACTCGTTCACCTATCTGATTTGAGAGTCTACTCAGTTTCACTATGTGTTGGTTCAATAGCAAGACACCAACATTTAGGTATTTTTTCCTAAACTTTGCTCAGAACACTGTTTCCAAGTTTTGTTATGAAAAAACTCAGTTCCTCCCATTTGTGGGGGATTGTTGGAGTAAACGCTTGAATTTGAGGGAATGTGAAAAGTTTTGCCCCACGTTGATTTCTAGCGACATGAGGGGTTGATTTAAAAGTGTCTCACATCCACCCATGGTTTAAGTGATGGAAGTGGAGTCTCACACCCGCGCACCACCACCGCCGGTCCGTGTTTGAGACATGTGCGCGATGGGGTCTGTTTTTGGGTCACGGTTTATTAATTTGGGCCAGATGAGTCACAAAATAGCTGTTGAGATTTCTGTGACTTATCTTTTTGTTTTTCTGAATTAATTCTCGTATTTATCCCTCCGTTGTAACTGCTCCTAATTTTCCGTCACGTTTTGAATGCGGAGCGCCTTTGTAACCGTTCCGAGATTCTCGCCTGCACTACTGATTGAGGAGCGTCTTTTTTCTCCTTAAAACCAGACGTCTCCTTCCCAGTTTTACACACAGAAAACCATCTCTCTCTTTCACCTTAGCTCTGAGCAAATTCTTTTGTGATTCCAAACCCTTATTTCGAGTGCACGACTACGAGGGTGTGCTGTGTAACCTTGGGGGCGAAGCCAGTTGCCGACTTGCACCTACGGTCGAGGAAAATTCGCTTCTAAGGAAGTGAGTTCTGCATATACGACGCCACAACCTATCTGGTTTTCTAAACACATTTTCGACGATTTTCCCAACTTCATTTTACCATCAAACGGCCCTACATTTGCACTTACACGAGACACATTCTAGGTAATTGGACTAATTTCATTTGCTAAATAATAAAGATTTCAGTACAATTGAACCTTATGCAGAATTCGTGTAAAGTGGACTTCAATTCATCTTTCCATACAAGTTCAAGACTTCATTTTTCCATATACTAAATTATCTAATGCCTTTGAGTTTTATCTAAACTTATTCATTTCAATAATTTACCTCAAAATTGAATTGTCTGCCTTTGAGTTTTCATCATAATTGTTCATGATCATTCAAGCAACTTCTGAATTTAGTTTAGATCATAACTGTTCGTGATCGCAATAGCTTACAGAAAGCACGCTCTTATGAAGAAATTTATGTCAAATCAATTGAGAAGAAGGTGAATTCGGAATTTGGATTGAAGAAGGTGAATTTGGAATTTGTGCAGATGGGTGGATCAAATTGCGAGCGCCGAACAGTGATAAAGCTCCCGATGGATGGTCTCTGACTTATTGGACGAAGAAATTTCAGATTCCGAGAGAGAGAGGGATTTGAACGGAGATCGGAATAATATCTCTAGGCTCAAAAAGAAGAAGACGGTTATAGAAAGAAGATTTTATCTATTTATTTAGTTTGATTTTATTATTAATTATATATTAAAATTAATTCCAAGGGCACCAATTGGAAACTTGTTACATGGTTTGCTACGTTAAGAGCTACAGGGGATTTGGACTGGTTTTTAGATCCTTAGAAAGCGTGCATAAATAGTCCAAAGACAACCATGGTAGGAGGGTGGAGAGTCCGGAGTTGGAAGAGTCCGGAAAAGTGGAAGCGTTTAGTATGACAACTCTTCTTCTTGGATGCCTTTACAGAATTACAGACAATGGCCTAATTCCGACTTGGGTCACATTGCCACCGGCGAGTAGAGTAGCAGAAGGTCCGGCGCTGGATATGTCATCGGGACTTTGGAGGATGAAATTTAAGGCAATTTGGGTTGTAGCCATAACCGTTGCTATCGACTTTTCTACACAAGAGGATTATATATAACGATAAGGTAAAGGACTAGTGTTCTCCAACTTGGTGTCGGTCGCCGCTGGCGGCTGTGTCGGCCTAGTTTCAAAGGGATTTGAAGTCAGGGGGATTGCCTCCCATGTTTGCTCTATGTCAGTTCTACTAACTGACACATGTGAAGACCAAAAAGCAAAAAAAAAAAGAAATTTGTGAGGCCGGGGTGATGATCAACAAACACATTTTGATTTTGTAAAGGTGGTGGCCTGTTGGTTAAGGATTGAACGAGAACTTATCCCACCAGGGCCGTCCAATGTATTTTGTGACCCTGTTCAATACTATATTCATTTAAAAATATTTGTTTTTTGTATAGTTTTTAATAAGAATAAAACTATATAGAATATAAAAATATATGAAATTATTAAAAAATAATAATTTAAAAGTCAACATTTCGTAGAGTTTTTATTTTTTAAACTCTATGAAAAAGTCAAATATACCTATTTTACTAGTAGTATTTATTAAGATTTACTAATAAATTAGTATAAAATAAAATTTAGGACTACATTCTATTAGATTTTTAGCCATTTTTACTCTTTATGTTTGTATCAATATAATAAGAGGTTGTGTTAAATTAACTAATAAAAATAGTTAATAGGAAAGCCCAAAATTAATTAAAAATAGTTAATAAGAAGGCCTCAATAGTTTTTCATGTACAAAAGGTTAAAAGATTAAACAAAAAAAGCAAACAAGGAATCGGCTACCACTGAAATTCGAACTCGAGATAAGTGGTAAATGGTAAAAGCAAATTAATTTGTTAGGCCCATTTACCACTGGGACAACATGACAACATGATTTTTTAGAAAAACAAATAATACAAGTCCTAAAAATTTTAATATGGGGCCCTAAAAAAATTTGGGGCCCTGTTACATTGGGCTTTTTGAACAACCCATTGGACGGGCCTGTATCCCACTAGGGCTCATGAAGGGTGAAGAAGATAGAGGAATTACGGGTGTTTTAAAAATTAATTACGGAACATTTTATTAAAATATTATAATTATTTGCTAACATGACACTTTTATACTTATCGGAAGCATAAAATTTAGATTTTACACTTGCTATATCTATACTTATCCTGATAAAAACACTAATCCCTCAATCAACATTATTATTTCACTAACTTTTTAATAAATTTTATTGTTTTTTCATATTCACTACTTTTTTTTAATCAATCAAAATCTTTTTAAAAAATCAACAACACATAAATATTATTAGGATATATTATTCGTTATGATATATTTTTATCCTTTGTGATTATGTATATATTTCCATATTTTTTGTGTATATATCATGTAGTCTCTTGGAGTCTAAGGATTGCATGTATAAATTCATTCAGAGATTAATGAAAAGATCAAGAATTACATTCACAAAACCCTAGTGTTTGTTTACATGGTATCATCCTTTTTTCGATCCTCCTAAACACTACCCGTCGCCGACCATGTCCTGTGATAGCAGCCCCGCCACCGCCGTCTCAACCACATTTCCCGACCCCAATGCTGGCACCAAGAGCACCGGTAACATCCTCCTCGTTGCTGCCGGAACCGGTCCCTTTCCGGCCCTTCAATTTCCCAACCTCAATGTTCGCCTTGATGTCTCCAATTACACCCTCTGGCGACAAACTATCAAATCTGCCTTAGAGGCCTTTGATCTCGAATCCTTCCTTCTCAAATCCAATGTTCCCGCCGCCACCCTCGATGTGCCGTCCGGATCAACAGATCCGCCGCCCCCAACCCCGAGTTTGCCGCTTGGAGGAATCAGGACCGCCTTGTTCTTCTTTGGATCCGGTCAACCCTCACCAGACCGCTTCTTGCTCATTTTGCTCGTGCTCGGTTTACCCATGAAGCCTTGGAAATCCTTGAGCGTATGTTCTTTGCTCAGACTTGAGCCCATCAGATGCATCTCAAGCAACAGATGAAAACCTACATAAGGGTTCGCTCCGTATTCTTGAGTATGTCGAGAAAAAGCATTCCTTTTCTGATGCCCTTGCTGAATGCTCTTACATTGTCTTTGACACCGACTTCGTCGAGTGCATCCTCAACGGTCTTGGTACATCTTACTCGGCTTTCCTCACGTCTTACAACATGCATAGGGATTCGATTTCCTCCGATGAGTTACTTGATCTTCTTCTTCGTGAAGAGGAGCACATCGCAACATCACTTGCTCTTGCCTCAAACTCGGCCTTCTCGGCTAATGTTGCAAGTCGCAGCGTCCGCTCCTCCCAATCAACAGAGCGTCCAAATCAGACTCCCAATGACCATTCTCGGCCGCGCCCTCAGCGTTAGATATGCGCCAGGACCGACCATGAGGCGATAAATTGCTGGCAGCGCCTCAACACCAATGATATTCCTCCCACAAATACCACCATCAGTCGTCGAGGTGGTCGGGGAGGCGCTCGACGCGATGATGGCCAATCTGGAAGTGGTCACGACTCCTCTCAGCAGCCCGATCAGCAGCGGTTTCAGCAATCCTCGTCACCAGCACAGCGCCACGCCTTCATGGTTGGGGCTCCTCCGTCCACACTAGTTGATCCCAATTGGTATTTTGACTCTGGAGCAACCAACCATGTGACATATGATTTCGGTAACCTTTCTGTTCACTCTGATTACACTGGCAATGAAGGTTTGCAGGTGGGCAATGGTATGTCCCTTCCTATTACTTATTTGGGCTCTTCTTCCTTGTCTGCCAATCCTAAACCACTTCATTTACATAACATCCTATTTGTTCCTCAAATTCGAAAGAGTCTTTTAAGTGTTTCTCAATTGACCAAAGATAACAATGCCTACATGTTATTTTACCCATCTGCTTGCTTTGTGAAGGACATGAAGGGACGCACCTTCCTCAAAGGAATCGTTGAGAGCGGGCTTTACCATCTCCAACCACCTGATCCATCCCGGCAACCCCAAAATGTTTTCCTTGGAGAAAAGACCGGTCTTCAGACATAGCATGAGCGTCTTTGTCATCCGCATGAGTCTGTTTTCCGGCGTTCACTCTCTAGATTTAAATTACCAGTTTCTTTGAATAATCTTAAAACAGTGTGTGAGTCTGGTAAACTTGGGAAGAGTCATCGACTCCCTATGAATAGTCCCCATGAGTCCAGTCAGTCTCCATTTGATTTAGTGTACTCTAATGTTTGGGGCCCTGTCCCTGTTGCATCCTTTAATGGCAATTCTTATTTCTTAATCTTTGTGGATTATCATAACAAATTTGTTTGGATATACTTTCTGACTCACAAATCACAAGTCCTTAATCATGTTCAGTTGTTTTATGAGATGGTTGAGACAAAGTTCTCTACCAAAATCAAACAATTTCAGTCACATTGGGGAGGCGAATATTGCAATGCCTCCTTTCTTCAGTCTCAAGGCATTATACACAAAGTCTCATGTCCTCACACTTAATCTCAAAATGGGGATGTTGAGCGTCGTCACAGAACAATCGTTGAAAAGGGTCTTGCCATGCTCTCTCACGCAAGCTTCCTCAAAGCTTCTGGGAGCATGATTTTCACAAGTCAGTCTATCTCGAAAACAGGACCCTCACTCCTATGTGCATTACAAATCTCCTTTTGAGCATCTTTATGGCAAAGTCCCTAATTACAAATTCCTTAAGACATTTGGTTGTCTTTGTTATCCATTTTTGCACCCTTACACCTCAAACAAATTAGAGTTTCGGTCCTCCCCTTGCATTTTCATTGGCTATAGTGACAAACACAAAGGGTACTTGTGTCTTTATGTTCCCACAAATCGATCCTATGTCGCTCGCCATGTCATGTTTGATGAAGCCACATTCCCTTACCCGTCCCATGCAGCCGCTCTATCACCCACACCATCCCTCTGAATTGGATCTCCCCACTCTTTCCCTATAACAGCAGGCCTCATCGGCTTGGCTACCATCGACTCCTTCCCCTACACCACCCCTGTCGTCAGCCACCACCCACTCGGCTGCCTCCCCATCGATGCATTCCAACACACCCATGCGGCAGCTGACACCCCTTGCTCACTCTCAAGCTGTCACTACCACAACTTCTCCCATCTCGGTTTCTCGATCTCTAGAGGAGGTGCTTGCGGCTTAAATGTATCCGAATCAAGATAAGTCTCCCTCCCTCATGCCTGATGAGCAACCAATTGCTTCATCCTACTTTTTCCCTGCCGCTCGTAGTACACACCCCATGCTCACTCGAGCACAAACGAACAAATTAAAAACCAAAGCTCACATCACCACAAATCACCCTATTCCACCTGCTCCTGATTTATATAATGAACCCAAAACCTTTCTTCAAGCCTCCAAATCACCCGAGTGGCAGAATGCTATGCAGGTTGAATTTGATGCCCTCATACGTAATGAGACTTTGACAATTGTGTGGCGCCCTCTGCATGCTAACATTGTTGGTTGTAAGTGGGTTTACAGGATGAAGCGTCGTGCTGATGGATCCACTGAGCGTTACAAGGCTCGCTTTGTTGCCAAGGGCTTCAACTAGGAAGAAGGGGTTGATTACTTTGACACCTTTAGCCCAATGATCAAACCCACCACCATTCGTATTGTGATCTCCCTGGCCCTTCATCAGTCTTGGCCTCTTCGACAAGTTGACATCAACAACGCTTTTTTGAATGGTGACCTTTTTGAACAGGTGTACATGGCGCAGCCTCCGGGCTTTGTTGATCAGTCTCGGCCCCAAGCTGTGTGCCTGCTTCGTAAAGCTCTGTATGGTCTGAAGCAGGCACAAGGTGCCTAGTTCACTAATCTTAGCCAATTCCTTTTACAGCATAGCTTCCGCCCCCGTCAGTCAGACACTTCACTATTTATTCATCGTCATGCTTCATCGACTCTTCTCATCCTGGTCTATGTTGATGATCTCATTATTATTGGTTCTGTGCCTGCAAAGATTGATACCTTTATTGCGCTTCTCAATCAGACATTTTCTTTGTGCGATCTGGGTGATCTTCATTATTTTCTAGGCATTGAAATGATACGTCAGCCGAATCAGATTGTCATATCTCATCAGAAGTACATTCGTGAGCTTCTTTTGAGAGGCAAGATTTACGATGCTCACCCCATTTCATCCCTAGCTGAGCCGGCCTCCCGCTTGGTTCGAGATGGCAATCCCCACTCGGAAGTACCTCTACAGAAGCATCGTCAGTTCTCTTCAGTATGCTACTATCACTCGGCCTGAGATTTCTTATGTTGTCAACTGGGTATGCCAATTCATGCACTCTCCTACTGAGGCTCATTGGTCCGCTGTTAAAAGGATTCTCCGGTACCTAAAAGGTACTCTATCGTCTAACCTTGTTTTCCGTCCACTTGATGACAACCTCCTTGTGGCCGTCTCTGACGCCGTTTGGGTCTCTGATGGCAATGATTGTCACTCTCAACATGGTTTTGCCATCTATTATGGTAGCAACCTCATCAGTTGGGCGTCTAAGAAGCAAAATGTTGTTGCTAAGTCCATCACTGAACCCGAATATTGGGAAATTGCCTTCGCCGCTACTGAGCTCATTTGGATTTAGCAATTGCTCTTTGAGTTGCGAGCTCCAGTTGTTCGACCTCCCATCATTCTATGTGACAATTTGAGTGCCACTTACATGTCCGCCAATCCTGTTTTCCATCAGCGGTCTAAGCACATCAAGATTGATTACTACTTTCTTTGTGAGCAAGTTGAGGATGGCTTATTTATTGTCCGCCATGTTCGGGGTCAAGATAAGATTGTAGACATCTTCATTAAAGCTATCGGTACGGCTCGATTCCTCTCACCGCGCTCCAAGCTCCATATTCGTGATCCTCCATGAGATTGCAGGGGGTATTAGGATATATTATTAGTTAGGATATATTTCTATCCTTTGTGATTATGTATATCTTTCCATATTCATTGTGTATATCCTGTAGTGCCTTGGAGCCTAAGGATTATGTGTATAAATTCATTGAGATTAATGTAAAGACCAAGAATTACATTCACAAAACCCTAGTGTTTGTTTACAAATATCAATACAAGTCATTATTATCCCCTAACTAGAAAACATAAAATGACATATATTTTGATACAAATAAATTAGTTTAAAGTGACTTTAATTTTGAGATGTAGAGAGTATTTTTTTTTTCCGATTAAACGGATAAAATCACGTGAAAGACACGGTGGCGATGACGGTTTTTAAAAACTACAAAAAAAAATTAGCCGACACAGTTTCGAAAACCATAAGGAATAAGATGCACGGTTGCTCTAATGGCCCAAATATTAATATTCAGGTTACGTTTCGAAGGTTAAATACCTTCGTTTGGATCTTGCAATCCAGGTACGCGTCGAGGTTTCAAACCCAAAAAGTTAGCTTTGAAAGAAGGGACTTTGAACCCCAAAATGAGCGTTGGGGTCGTTGGGTACCCTAAACATGTCCTACTTGACTAAGTCCCTCAAAACATTTTAAGTGCGAAACACGCAAAACAGTAATCATAGTACAACTCGCCACAACAAGGCCGGGTCAAAGCAAAAAACGAGTAAATTAAATGAGTTAAAATCATCCAAGTTTACAAGTCTGGTGAAGTCAGTCTCTCTCGATCGATGGAACGCCCAAAGACAACCTCGTCATTGAAGCATCGAGCAATCAAGTATCTGCAAGTATACCTAAAAAAAATACAGGGAATGGGATCAGAGTGAGTCTCACACACGGGACTCTGTTCCACTATGATCACACATATACGCCATACCGAAATAAAGATGCTTCTAATGCAAGACAGAATTTAAATCACTCAAGTCATGCTTATCAGTGGTGTGTGTGTGTGTGTGTGTGTGTGTGTGTGTGTGTGTGTGTGTGTGTGCACCCCTTAGGGTGTACTTTGTGCACAAATCTTAGCCATTGATCGGGGTGGATGGATGGTTGAGATTAAAATGATTTTTTCCATTATTTTTAATCTAAAAAAGAATGGGACCCGCGCACAAAGAACACAATTCGGAGCCACTCTCTTTCATTCCATGCGTGGCACGTGTGAAAATTGGGTTGTTGTGATTTTTGGCTTCTTGTGGGGCCCACAAATCCACTATTGCCATAAATCGGACGTCTTTGTATGGGTATAGAAGATTTAGTAGGTATTTATTTACTTTTATATTAATAAAAAAAGAAACCGGTGTTTGGATTTTTTTTTAAAAAAGAAATGGTTAGTGGATTGAAAAACAAAGATTTGGCAAGTATTTGCCACAAGGCGGTTTTTGGATTTTTTTTTAAAATAAAATGATTAGTGGATTTAAAAAATCAATAATGATACATATCCCCTCAAATAATTGTAAATCAATTTTTTGTTATAAGGATCTGGCAATTCCAAATAATGTTATAAAGATTTGGCAATTTTTTTGATATTACCCATCCAAAATAATTTTGTAAATGTGACAATTCCATCGAATAATAATTTACATTCCATCGAATAATGTGATGTTATTTTTTTCCATTAATTTAGATCACTAATTATCAATTCCAATGAATAATTTGTCCCATACTACCGAATATGTTTTACTTTTTTCCATCAATTTCGGATAAAAGAAACCAAATGCTTCGTATTTCAATGAATAATTATATTTCATCGAATAATATTTAGTTGTGTAATTATACTCATGCTTACAAATAATGAATCAAATTTGACCGAATAATTGCCCCAAATTTCATCGAATAATTGTATAATTGTTGTGAATAAGTAAATTTTTAGAATTATTCGGTTGAATCAATCGATTTAATGTGTACATTGAATGATAATTGGGAGATTATTCACTGGAATTCTTATTTTTACCAGGTTTACAAAAGCGATAATAATTGCATTATTGTTGTAAATAAGTAAATATTTAGAATTATTCGGTTAAAAAGGTCGATTTAATGCGTACATTGAACGATAATTGATGGATTATTCAGTCAAATTCTAATTTTTGTTCGGATGAATACTAACTACACATCTAGTCACCTAGTGTTATTGATTCCCCTTTGTGAACTCGGTTTATGTGCAATTGTGCAAATCCCCTCTCGGACGATTTTGAGAAGCCAGTGCCTCTGGTAGGCGGCGCCGCCGCCGCCGGCCACCTGTGCCCGTCTCATCTCCTGGGTATGGCGGAGGGGAAGGGAAATTAACGTAGGAGCTTCACGCGAATTTGGCTCAATGGGAGGGAGAAGGGTTCTTCAAACAGATCTGGATCGATGACGGTGGTGTGGACCTCGGTGCCTCACTTTATTGCCCGGAGATCTAGGTTCCGCCACCGGTGGGCTCATATCTGGGGAGTGGCGGGTGGCGATGACGAATGCCGACCACCACCGCAGTGCCACCGTTTGAATAGCCACCACCGCACTGCAACCGTCCGAATCGCCACCACCGTGCTGCCACTGTCCGAATCGATGCCACCGTTGCCACCGAGAGCGCGATTGGGGAGGATTGGGCTGAAATTGCTTCCCATCGGCAACTCGATCTCCAACAGATCCCGCGCTTCGACATCAACTGCTAGTCGCTTTTTTTGCTCGCACTTGTTGGTGACAAGACGCTCCTTCCTCTCCGGCGAATGTCGTGCTCATAGGGTCCGAGGCGGCAGGGAGAACTGAGGCCGAGATGGGATGCACCTCCGCTCGCATGCGCTGCTGCTTAGCACCGGTGGCCGCTGCAATCGATGCCGGTGGGCCGGAATAGGCGCCGCTGGTACACGGTCGGTGTGGTGGGGGTGAGGGCCGTTGTACACGATTTCAACCTCTTTGACGTAATGGCCGACTGTGGTATTTTAGGGTTTTAATTAGCTTTGGGTTGCACGCGCCCACTTTCTTCTTTGTAGTTGCAAGTTTTTTTTTTTTTAAAGACGCACACATGGTGTAATCTGGGTCATTCAATCCACCCAGATCTATGACTAATATTTGTGCACTAGATACACTCTAAGGAGTGTGCACAAGGGAACCACTCCTATATATATATATATATATATACACACACACACACACAACTACATTAACGAACTAATGTGGCGGTTTATGCAGCGGTTTTCATGATGCATATTTACTTGTAAATCCATTTTCCGTTTTTAAAGCTAAGGTGGCGGTTTATTGAGTCTAATGTAGCGGTTTAATAAAATCTGAAAAATAAAAAAAATGTGGCGGCATTAATATAGAATAGGTAGCGGTTATCCGCGCGGGAGATTTCCGCGCTCCATGAATATTTGGAAAATTTTCAATTATATTTTAATATTATAAAAAAGTACTTTCTCCACTCTAGTACTCCACCGCTTCATCGAGGCTATTAGTTTGGCTTCACCAAAATCATCCCCCCACCCCGAACGATCTCATGGTTTGCCCTTTTCGATTCAACCTTTGATTTCACTCAGTGATCCCCGATTTCAGTTTCGTCCCTCTCTAATCGACCTTCAAATTCACTTAATCGGTGCCTAAATCACTCATGGGGCCTGTCTGTTTCCCTTCCGGTGTATGTCTTCGGTGCGAAAATCAGTCCTCGAGCTTCAATTGATGTTGTCCTTCGGTGCGAGCAATTTCTTCTAGTGCTTGGAGATAGTTCTGGTTCGTTTCTTTCTCTCTATCTTCTGCTCTTTTTTTTAAAAAAAATGATGTATTATATATTGTCTGCTTCCAAGTTGCTGGGCGAGGTGTTAGGGTTTTTATGGAGCACAGAATCGGGGTATGGAGCTTTGAATTAGGGAATAGAAGAGAAGAGGAAGATTAAAGAGGGAAAGGTTCCTGCATGTATTCCCATTTATAATGCATTTAATGGCTTAAGAGCCCAAATCATGAGATCACCATTACACTGATAGATGAAGGATGATATGTTTAGGCTTGTTTGCATTTTAATTTTGGGTATAAAATGAATAGTTTTAGTTTTAAACTTGAAGACAGGTGGTCATTTATGTGTGCTAATAACAAAAGTCACTCCCCTACTCCCCTTGATCCAGGCTTCCATTGCGATTCGGTCTTCGATTTCAACAAGTTAAGGACCTCCAATTTATATTTCCCCCGATCAATTTGACCTTCATTTCACTTTGGTTCCCAAATCAGTAGTGTCATTCAATTTCCCATTTTGTGAACAATCAATCTCCTAGTACAAATTTTTTATTGGCATTAGTTTTGGAATTCACACTTTTCTTGGCATTCTTGTATATGTAACAGGTTATTGATGCTATGCTTGCCTAATCTCACTTTCAATTATTTAAAATTTTTACGAGAAACTTTGCTTCAGAACATCTTATGGTTTGGAACTCTTTTGTTTATCATATTCTTCAAGTTTTGTCCTGTTACACATGTGTCCATTACTTAGTTACCAAAAAGACTATGCCCCTAAACTCTATAATACACCTTTAGTCATCCTTGAGAGCTGCACCGCAATTCTATAACAAAATCCATATATAAAAAAAGGCTTTTAGTCCCTATGCATGAGTGCAAGGTCCCAATCTTCAATTGTACAAAGAAAAGCACTTAATCATGTACCACAAATAAGCTGATCTGGATAAGACTTGAAAGATTTTAACATTATTCTATATAAAAAATCCAAATAGAACGTTCTTGATCTCCATCCATGACCAAAACAAGTGTATCATAAAATGCTCTGTTCTATTAGTTGACTTACTAGTCTTGTGTTTAATGTTCTGTGCAACAAGACGGATTGAAATATAGATGTCTTATTGCTAAATTTTTAAATTGGAGTACCGTCTATGAAATTTTGTCCATCTGCATTTAACTAGCAGCATAAACACATTCAACTTCGAGCATAATATGAAGAGAGAGCATATTTGGAGTCATCATTCCCTTTATCAACTTGAGTCTCTCCACAAGCAGTGAAGGTTAGGCTTCCCTAATAAATTCTGAGAGTTAAACCCCTTACTTACACATTTGCATATTGTAAATGATACAGAATTTTATTAAGATTTTTATTAAGATTACAGAATTTACAGAATTTTTCTTCTAATTACAGTTTTTATTTTTTTGATTACAGATTACAGCTTGTAAATGATGCTGATTTTTTTAACATTACAGAAATTACATATTTACAGCTCTTACTTCTCTGATTACATATTACAAAATATTTTTTTTCAGATTACAATTTTTATTTTCTGATTACAGATTACAGCTTGTAAATGATGCTGATTTTTTTTAACATTATAGAAATTACAGATTTACAACTCTGATTTCTCTGATAACATATTACAGATTTTTTTTTCAGATTACAGTTTTTATTTCTCTGATTACAGATTACAGAACCAAATTGCTGTTTTACTTCTGAGAGTAAAAATGACTAGCGTCCTCTAGATAAGTGATTAAACTAGTTAGTATTTGCAGAAAGTATTTGCATGTATGCTTGATTCTAGTCTTTTTTTTTTAGTTCATATATTACCAGATTATCTTCCCTTCATTGCTGGAATTAGCTTCCCAATTACTCACGTGGAGTAGATTGGTAGCTGCTGTTGGAAACGATATTATTGCTGAAAATGAAAATGCAGGAAATAATAATGCTGAAAACGAGAATACAGGTAGTTTCTTTCATGTTTATAAGTCTTTTGATTCCTTCGTTAATGTCATCAGGCAATTTACATGTTCTTTTTATACTTATGATTGTCGGTTGATACATGATTTTGTTCACATTTTACATGTAATTATAACTAGAGCCTAAAGAGAAGAAGCGTCGAGGGAGAACTACTTTACTAGAGGTGCATGCTCGCACTATGGACAAGCGTGATGCTATAATTTTAAATAGCATGCATCAACCAGTCGGGCCAACCAAAGAAATTGTTGAGAAGTTCAGTCGATTTTCAGGAACCGTGGCTAAAGATCCCATCCTCACTCCTTTGAATTTCATAAGCTGGATTTATGTGCCGACAAAGGAGAAAATTTGGGATTATGTCACGGTAATGTACTTGTGAATGCTTTTTCCTCATATGAATTCACTATCCTTACATATATAGACGTTTATTAATTAATCTTACAATTTATCACTTGTTAGAAGAGATACATTGTCCCAAATGAAGGTAAGAAGTATGTTCTACAAACTGTTAATGCTTTGTGGCGGTCTTACAAAGCAAGGTTGAAGGATAAACATTACTATCCACATAAAACCTTAGAGGAAAGGTTGGCTGATCGCCCTGATCCTGTTCCGATAGATCAGTGGACGGACCTTGTAGAATATTGGGAAACAAGTGCGGCTAAGGTATGTATCTTTTATATAATTTCAACTACTAACATGTCTTAAGTTATTACAGCATGACTCATTCTTTTCCAGTAAATGTTACCTCGTGTTTTAAATGGTAATACGTAGGAAGTAAGTGCAACTAACAAAAGGAACAGAGAAATGCAAAGTGACAAGCATACCATGGGTCCAAAATCGCTAGCTATGTTACGTCATAAGTTGGTAATGTTGGGTTTCCTCGATTAACTATACTTCCTTTTTTTTGGAAAAGTTAAGTTCTTTAGGCTATAGATTTCTATTTAAGATTTATCTTATTCTATTGTACATATTTCTAAAGCAACAAGATGAACCAAACAAGAAGTTGCCATCACAAGCCGAAGTGTACATGGAATCGAGAAAGCGGACCGCTAGACGTACCTACCTTACAGAAAAGGAAGAGACGATGGAAAACATTATGAGCATAATCTTTGACCTTTTGTTTTTTATGTAATCTACCATTTCCAAAAATGGAATTTTGAGTTTCAATTCTGGAAAAAAAAGCAGCTGCATATGTTGAATATGCCATGTTTCTCATCATTACATAAGGAGAGACTCGTGGATTATCATTCTTTTTTTTTATAACAGGCCCTTCTGAATTTAGCCTATTATATATTCCTTTTTTGACTTACATAGGAGAAAATGAACTCTTTAAAAACATCAGAGGGTGGAAGTGACAAAGGTGATCCCTATTTTGATGTTATCACTAAGAAGGAGCACAGTGGTCGCATGCGTTTGTATGGGAGAGGTGCCACAGAGTCAAATGTGAAGACTAAGGTTGGAAAGACACCGTTTATAGTCCCCTCAGTTTTCTTAGAGAGTATCACAGAACAGCTGGAGGGGAAAGTACAAGAAGAAGTTGCAGCACACTTTGAAGAAACAATAGAAGCACGTTTGGAAGAAAAGTTAGCTCAAATGTTATCAAAGGTAAAGGAGGCCAACCCCGGAATGAATCTTGTTCTTCCAAATTTTCAAGAAAATGAAGTAAATGGATCTATCTCCCATGACAATTCAGTCGATGATGACTCATCTGGTCATTCTAGTTTGCCCTAAGGTATGTACTCTTAAAAGAGTTAGGTTAATGCTTTTTTAACTTCTCTCTATTACTCAAAGTAAAGGGAGCATCTAATGGCAAAGAAAGTAATGAAATCCTATAAGTGAAGGCAAATTGGGGGAGGTTTGAGGTTGATTAATCTAAATCAGGAATCTAGTTTTGTTTGTTAAGAGTTATCTAAGTGGTACCTAAAGTTGGATTATGAATTATGGATTGGCCAATTTGTAGTGTCTGATCAATTTCATGTTGGTTTTAAGGTTGCTAAAACTGGTCATTTTCCTAAATTTGTTCTCACCCTCCCTCGATTTGAAAAGAGTCTAGCTGGTATGTACACTCTCGGTCCCCTTTAATTTAATTGATCCTCAACAAATGCTCTAGTTTCTTTTGCTTTCTCCTCATTTTGTTTCTACTTTTTTTTTGCATTATTATCGTAGTTGATGTTGTTGGTGGTGATCCTTGTTGTGAAATATGTTTCTAGTAAAATATACATCTTTATTCGTATTTATATTGTACTTATCCTACTTTGTACTACATTACAATTTTGTTAAAACCAATTTACCAGAAAATAAGTTCAGTTTTATAACAAATTAAATTACAAATGACCCTTGCATTCATCTAGATTAAGGTCTTGGTAGCAGCAACATGTCGGTTGACTTGTCCTATCCTAGAGTGGCTAACAAATGAGGAATTATATATATAACATATATGACATAATCCATATAAGTAGCTGTTTTTATCCAAAATGATAAGTACGTATGTGTGTATGTGTATTAGTAAGTAATCTTCTCTTTGGTAAAGTTTGTTTCAATAATATATATATATCCTTATATTTTTCTTAGCAGGAATCAAGATGGACAATGCATTTTGATCGACTAATCAAGGACAAGTGTACATTTGATCCCCTTTGAAGATTATGACCTTTTTTGTTAGACGATGGCTGCACATATATGGCATGGGTAGTTACCTAGATAGCAAGTTTGTGCTATAAGCACTTGGCTTCATTTTGTTAAGGTAAATTTGCATAGATAAACGCTTGGTGGTCGGTTTTTTGCTTTAGGTGAAATTGACATAGCTTCTCCTAGCTTCAAGTACGTGCAACTAGCCAAATGGTTGGTTTGTGCTTTAGGTGGAATTAGCACAATTTCTCCTAGCCTCATGTACTTGCAGCAATTGCTAGTCCACTATCATTTTTGCATGAAATATCCAAGATTGATGGTAAAGTTTGTAAGGATGAATGCTATTTTGCATATAATTAATCGTGAATGATAAAATACCATTTTTTGTGCAAATGTATGAATGTGTATGTAATGTCAATTATAATATATATAATATTTATTATTCATATTGACAGGACAAAACGAATAAATAAACCGTCAGCTAAAGCCAAAAAAAATGCCATACTTAGTTCACTTGATATTCTTAAAACCGCCACCTATGCCTTTGAAAACTGCTACAATAACCACATTCATGATTCTCAAAACCGCCACCTTTTCCCTTAAAACCGCCACCAAAGGCATCAAAACCGCCACCAAAGGCATCAAAAACCGCCACCTAAAACAGATAAACAACTTGGATAAAACCGCTACATTACATCATAAGCTAGCGGTTTTTTAACTCTAATGTAGCGGTTTTTCATATGCTCTAGCATCCGCTACATTTGCCTTGAAAAACCACCACATTTGAGCTAAGGCAGCGCGAGCTGATGTAGCGATAAAAAAACCGCCACCTTAGACTTTAGGAGGCGGATTTAGCCCTTTATGTGTGTGGCGGTTTATTGGCGCCACTATAGCCTCTTAATTTAGTAGTATATATATATATATAAAGAGGAGATTTCACATGCATTCACTCCTTACAATGCACACATGAGAACATTTGTGAGCCATTGGATGAGTTTTAATGAATGGATGGATTTTAAACTAAAAATAATGAAATCTCACTAAACATATTGAAAATAATCTTTAAAAATCATTTTTAAAAAGTTAATTAGATTCTCTCTCTCCATATCTCTCATTCTCTCTCACCAATTTCTCAAACACGTTGAAAATTTAAACGTTCAAAAAATGAATATTCATTTGAATATAAGTCATAAATATTCATCCAAATATAGATATATTCAAATGAATATTTAGACAACTAATATTCATATTCATTTGAATATATGAATATACATATATGCAATCAAATGAATAGGGATATTCAAATGAATATTCATTTGAATGAAGAGGATAGACAATATTGGCCTAAGGAGAGGCGAACTCCACTTTTCTCACTCAAATGAATATTTATTTGAATATATGAATATACATATATTCATATTCATATGAACATGAATAGGGATATTCATGCGAATATATCAAATATTCACGTAAGTTTAACATGGATGATTTTAGGAGAGAGAAAAATCTTTTTTTTTTTTAATCCATCCATCAAAATCCAATCCAATGGTTCAAAATTGGTCTCATGAATGCATTGTAAGGAGTGAAGGCATTGGAAAGTTATTCTATATGTGTGTGTGTGTGTGTGCGCGTGTGCGTGTGCGCACACACGCAAAAAGTGCGATAAATGGATCCACACAGAATGGCAAGTGACATATCCCTCTCCTACCTCAGTCTCCCTTTCCGTTAGGGCAAACCCTGGCTAGAACGGTGCTATATAGCAGCATATCCAATCCATCATAAAGTGTGCGCATCAATAACTCATGCCCATATAATCATCTCGTCTTGTAATTATGCTCATAAAATGAATCAAGCTCGCAAGCTCAACTCATGGTATATATTTATATTAAGGACTCGAGGGGGACAACACCCGATGAGGTTGGGCTATCTTATGTTCCTAGCAATGACTCTAAGGACTCACAGATAACGACCGTTCTCTATCAAACGCATTGAGAAAACAAATGCTCTTTCAAATACTGCAACCTAAGCATGATACTATAATGATGCTTTTATGCACATGCAACCCTTAGTATATCATGTGACTACAAGCATATGGAAATCAGTTTGAGTAAGCTCCACGAGGGAACTTACCTGCAAAGCCGAACAATAAAGGCAAGTAGGTAGCAGAAGTTCAACAAGTCAATAAGCATCTAACATATATAATAATAATGATTACGTGATAAGTGAAACAATCCCACTAACTAACCATAAAGAGAACAGATACTCAAAAGCATTTACAAAATCCTCCGATAAGTCAAAACATTTCAAAACCATTCGAAACACAAGAAAATATCCGAAAGCCGAGATATCCAAAGAATTTCATTTCATATCAATTCTCATAACTTATCATCATTCATATGTCCAATTCTCAAAGTCCAGTCCAATCATATCCAGTCTGTAGGTCCAATCATGTTTCAAGGCAAGTCTAAGTCAAGTTCGGTTAAACAGTTTAAAGGAATCCGGTTAAAAGAGGTCCAAAAGTCCGATAGGTTAGATCAATTCGTTAAACAAGGTCCGTGAAATATAGTTAACTCGAGGTCATTCTCAAATCACTAACTCCAGTTAATTCGTCAAAGTTATCATTAAAGGTATCCCGGCATCTCAGTTGTAAGACACTAAACCTTCAAAAACATTCTCAAAATACAAGTTCCAAGGATCGTTAAATGATTGAACAACAAATAAGGTTTCAACACCTTTTGAAAAGCTTTAAAGCAACCAAAACATTTCGAGACATTTAATTTAATACAAACGAACACTTTTCAAAATCCTTAAAATCACATTTTAAACATTATAATACGCCCTTAAAATAATGTAATGAAAATCCATATTTTAAAATCACAAATAAAAAATAAACCCGACATAGGTTGGTTCAACTCAAAACCAAGCCACAATCCAAAGTACTCAAACGAGCTACCTCGGCCTGGGCTGCTAGGGCTGGTTTCGCCGCGGCGAAACCCATCCAAGGCTCCTCACGAAGATAGGCTCTCGTTTCCCGCAAGAGGCCACTTTCTCCGTTGAGAAAAGAGCACTTGCGGTCGCAAAATGCCTATTTTCTTCCTCTGGCTCAAGTTCTAACTCGCCGCAGCGACCATGGTTTCGCCACGGCGAGATTCGAACGTTTTAGCTCATTCTTGCCTTTAATCAACTAAGTTCTTTTTCAAACCAATTCTAAAATAAAGTAAAACCTTCCCCAACCAAAAACAACACAAAATGACACCAACAAGGACCAAAGAGGGAGAGCGGGAGAAGGATTACCAAAGGTCTTCAAGGAAATCTTCAAAAGCTTCAATGGTGGTCCTCCGAGCTCCAAATCGACAAGGAAAAAAAACGATCGAACCTAGGAAGGATACAGGATGAGTAAAAGTCCTCTTTTACATAAAATTGAGACCAAAACAAACAAAAATGAGAGAGATGAACCTTACCTTCGAAAAATAGGGGTAAGAAGGAAGGAGAGGTTGATTTTGCACTTCCAGGGGTTAGAGCTACTTCCCTATGACCTTGGAAGGTAGAAAACTTAGTAAAGGTTCAACTTTAAGGGGTTTGGAAAAGAAATGAAGCAAGAAAAGAGGAGAACGAGGGGATTACCGTGAGCAAAGATGAACAAAGTACCATCTGGGTTCTTTCTCATGATGGCAACAGAGATCTCGTAGCGTCGACTTGGTTCAGAAGCTTCTGCTATCTTCGATTTTGGCGTCGGTCATGACTCCTTTGCAACTGATCTTAAAAGGGAAGAGGTGGGAAGAGTGTTTGGGGTGTTGGGGGCTTGGATAAACACAAAACTGATTATTTGGAAGTGCGTTTGAAGATTGGAGATGGGGGAGATGAGAGTGAGGTGAGGGTTTCTTCCTTTGGACTTCAAATAAGGGAGGGAGAGAGAGAGAGTAGGGTTTAGGGTTTGTGTTTGGTGGCTCGGAATTTGAGGTGAGTGTGAGAGTTAGGGTTTTGGGATTGGTGTCTGTATATAGAGAGCAATAAGTGGGTTTTATGGGTATTATTGAACAAGAGGACAAAAGAGAGAAGGAGGGAGAGAGAGAGAGGGAGATGGTCCCGCAGGATCCGACTACGAATCCCGAAAATCTATCCCAAATTCCGACCCTCGGAAAATCCAAATTTAACTACATTGTTTCCTCGAATTGAAGTTGGTTTAGCCTCGGGACTTTCCGTAGTTTTAGGAACTGTAACCGCCTACATTTTCACGGTTTATTTTTTATAACGTTTTTTAAACAACTTTGTACTTACTAATAATAACTACGAAATTCTTAAAAAGTTTATTAAAACAAACTAGATACTTTATATAGTTTGTATCTCTTAAAAAAGTGTGCGTGAATAGTAAAGTGACATGTTTTGCCGAATGAAAGGAGTATAAAATATTCGAAAACAAAGTGGTTGATTATTCAAAAAACAAAGTTTATAGTTGTAAAATGATATTTGAGGTGCCATTTGATATAGTTGTGAAATAATAATTAATAAATTTTATAATCCACAATAATGTAGAGTCAACACCAACATTTAGAAAGGGGCACCGATTATTCATTGATGTTTCAACTTTCCTGGTTGTGGTTTGACGAGAAGAATATCAAATGGGAGACTCGTTATATGGGTGATGCTAAAAACATGGTTCTAGTGATACATCAATCATAGAAGAACAAACGAACCGAATTTTCGACCTTTAGACTAGTGTGTGAGCACTACGATGAGCGCAGGGAACCACCCGACATTGATTTGGATTTCTCCCCTACATCGACTAGGCTTGTGACGTCTAGGAAAGTGGGGTGTGAATTTGAGCTCAAAGGTCAATAAAATGAAAATGACAAATGGATAATATGTGTCACATGTGGCTTCCATAATCACGTTAGGAGGAAATCGAGTATTAATAAATATGAAATATAAAATCAACCCAAATCTTCTATCTGCGCTAATAAATTACAAGACTTTCTCCCGCTGTAGTGGTAGTAGTTAGGATTGATCCTCGAGGAAGCATGCCAGCGCTCGCTGAACTAGTCTCGAAAACAGCTCTCTGATGTCGACCAGAATCTCTCGATATCGACTAAAGTCAGTCGATGTCGAGTAAAGTAGTCGATCTCTAGTGCACAACATGCAAAACACACAAACACACTCTCGACATCGAGTAGAGCAATCGATGTTGGGTTAGACTAACTCTATATCGACTAAAGGCAGTCGATGTTGTCACAATGCAGAAAATAGAAAGTAACTTGTCGAAAAAGAACATCCGAGGAATGTAAGGATGAATAGGAAAGATGAATAGAAATATCGCAAAGGGTTGTAAACAATATAATAAAAGACTTCCCAACCCGGGGAATTACCATAATGATAACCTTGCAAATAATGTAATTAACTCATGAAAGAAACATGTTTTTCATCAAATAACTTTCGTTATTAAAAGATAAAAATATAGAGGTTCTCGCATAAATCTTAAGTGTTGTTATCCTTTTCATAATTATAACCAAATTCATAATAAATCCACTTTCGCTTCAATATCGTAAACACCGAATTTTCCACTACTCTCGCTACGGATTTAAGCACATAAGATAGAAGATGAAAATCATATGAGAATAATGAATAAAGCATACTTACATGAAGATCATCGGGCTCACCCCGACCCTAGAAGTGGGACGACTACTCGCTCTTCATCATTACAATCATAATCATTGACATAAAAGAAACTAACTTGAAAAAAAGAGTAAAAGTACAACCACAAACCGCTCTCCACACAACGTCTCTCTCTCTCTCTCTCTCCACCCCTTTTGGCCTACTCCTCTCTCTCTAACTACTATGGTGCACAACTGCTTGTGGAAAAAATGATTAAAATCTAGCCCTTGAGGGCTTTATTTATGGTGATTCTATCCTTGCTAGCCAAGGAAAGAAATATCTATTTAATTTCCTAAGATAAAACTTCCTACTTAAAATAATATAAAATAAATAAAAGTTCCCTATGGTAAATAAGATTTAACCCATAAGGATAGATGTTCATTAAGGAGATAAAAAATCCTTTCGTCTCATATAAGCAATCTCCTTCCCGTTAGGATTTGTTAGGAGGGAAATCAAGAATGAAATAAATATAAAATATAAATCTCAAACCGAATCTCTAGCCCACGCAAATAAAAATAAAAGAAACTCTCCCGCTGTAGTGGTAGGGAATCAGGATCGATCAACGAGGAAGCATCTTAGCGCTCGCCTAAACAGTTTCTTGAAAACAACCCTTAACGTCGACCAGCAGATCACTCGATATCAACATAGAAGTGTTGATATCGACTCGATCAGTCGATTTCCAGTGAACATCTGCACAAGAGATAAAAGAAGACTTGACATCGAGTATGGAAGGCTCGATATCGGGTTAGAAGGACTCGATATCGACTGATAGGGTCGAAATTGAGTGAGTGTACAAAAACATAAACGTGTAGAAATTAAAAGTAAGTGTCGGGAAAGATCGTCCGAAGAGTATAAGGATGAATAAAAAGAATAGATAAACAGAAAGATCGCAAATTGGTTGTTTTGTATATCAATTAACTAAAAACTTCCAAAGTCGGGGAATTTATGCCACAACGATAACCATATAAGACTTATGCCAAATTCATGAAAGATTATGCTTTTTCATCAAATAACCTTCGTTATTAACAATTAAGAATATAGAGGCTCTCACATAAACCCTAATTGTTACTACCCTTTTTGATAATTAATCCAAATTCATAATAAGACCACTTTCGCTTCAATATTACAAATAAGGATCACCTACTACTCTCGTAGAAGAATCATGCAAATAGGAATAGAAGATTAAATCGCATAAAAGATCATACCTTTAAGCACAAACTCACATGGCTATCGTCGGGCTCACCCCGACCCTAGAAGTAGGGTGACTACTTGCATCATCATAACAAACATCATAATCATAAGGAAAATAACTTGAATTGAAATATAAATGAAAGAGTACAAATCGAACAAAGCCACAATCACTATCACTTCACAACTGCAATCAACCTCTCTCTCTCTACTCTCTATATTGCTTAACTAGTGTTTACACAGTTGCTTGTATGCTTGAATGCATTAAAACTCGGCCTCTAGGACTTTATTTATATGGTTCAACCCCCGCCAATATAGGAAAGAGCATATCTATCTATTCCTAAAAGATAAAAATTTCCTTAATTAAATAAATAAAACAAATAAAAATCCCCTGTGTAAATATGGAATTCACCAAAGAGGATAGAAGTTTATCAAAAGAGATAAAAGATCTTCTCTTAATGGCCAAGTAATCTCCTCCAAATTCAGACTCCAAAAGCGCGTCGGACTGCTTTTGTAGGTCAGTCGATATTGAGTCAAAGAGTTGATATCGACTCAACTTGTTGTCTCGAGTTGATCTTCACTCGACATCAGGTCTTGTGTGTGGTGTCGCGTCTGGCGTCACTCAATATTGAATAATAAGACTCGATATCGACTCCTTTATGTGGTCTTTGAGTGCTTGGTCAATTTCGGGCCTTCAGGGGACTCGACATAGAGTCACTGGGTCGATGTCGTGTGGTTGGGTAGAAATTGGGTGACTTGGCATACTCAAGCTTGCTTGAGCGCACATCAACGAAAAACATGGCAAATTGAGCGCACATCAACACCTCATACTCAAGCTTGCTTGTCCTGGAGCAATACTTTTAATGGTCATATAGGGGAAGAAATTAAGCTCTCAATATCATATATTCATTGTTATATAACCCTGCAATCAATTACCATTCTCACTAAGGTACTAATGTCACCATCAATGCTTGTGAATAAAAGCAACATCGCACACAAAAGGAGGGTTATGCAAAAATAATTTCATATGTGAAAAAGAATTAATAATCAAGAGGACTTTTATGCACATGGTGAAGAAAAGGTAAAAGGTATAGTGGTGGGCTATATTTCGGCAATGTGATGCTAAATCCGGGGAGAACTCTTCAACTTTACTTTCTTTGCTTTCTTCCTTCATATGATATTTCCAGATCCATCGTCCTCTCATAATTCACTCTTTTTTTTCACTATTTATGCTTTTACATCTCTAACCGCATCATTGCATTCTCGTGATTCGCAAACATGGGTTTCATGAATTATCCTGGATACTTAGTGCTTCAGACTCCTCACCTTGGTGTCCCATCTCGCCGAGAAGAGTCGATCTACCTTTATCTCTTGAGGTGACTGGATTTTCTTTCTCTCATTAAATTTTCCATAAAATATCATTCTCCTACCAAACTCCTAATATAATGATACAACACAACACCATATAACAATCTCCAAAATATGACATCAATTTGTCAACATACTCCCCGGATAGGTCATAAGGTAAAGAAATAGGCAATATATAGAACATGTGGAGTAAATTATGGAACAAGGCTCAATATGGCTTTGTGAAGCATATAAGCATAGGTAAGGATAGGAATAAGGTGAGAATAAGTATTTATGGAAAATAAAGTCCTCCATCCTCTTATCATGCATATGTCAAAATCAACTTCAAATTTACCTTCTTTTATGGTTTTTATAAAATATACACTTTATTGTGACTTCCCTTACTAGGCAATTTCATACTATATCTCTAGTGAATCAAATTTTGCATCGTCGAGTTCTATTAAGACTTCCATAAAACTAATCAAATTTTTTAATGGGGGTAATAAAAATAAACTTTAGATAAAAACATAAAAGCATATAGATGAAAGATCATATCCAAAATACCATATAAAGAACAATTTGGGAAGTAGTCATGAATATGATAAAAGTAAGCCCTTCCCTCACCCCATATTTAAAGATTACAGTGTCCTCACTGTATAAAAACAAGGGTAAAGAAAGAAACTTACTAGACATGACGTAAAATCTTAAAACAGGTGCACTGCAGAATGAGTCGATATTGATTGAACCAGTCGATATCGACCAGTGTTCTAAAAATCGCGCCTAGGCGGTGCCTAGGCGCTAGGCATCACAGGTCCTCAGAATTTTTTGCCCTAGGTGGGTATCTAGGCGGAGGTAGGAACTAGGCGGGTTAGGCGCCGCCGAACCCGCCTAGTGTTTGCTCTCCGCTCCTTACTCTGGATGGTTCTATCCTCTCACTCACCTACTCAGTGTTGCTTTCACCTCTCCTTTTTCTGTTGCAACATGCAACACTCTTAACTCCCCTTTTTCTAATGCAGGGGCACGATGATGTAAGCCTATTTTGCCATGTTTTATATTGACTTTTATAACAATTTCTGCATGCATTTCATACATTTGGGTTAGAATAATATAGAATCTGTATAGTTTATGTTTATTTGCCAACTATGGAGGTCTACACAAGTTTTTGTTATATTTCGCAGAAATCGAACGCACTTTGGAGCTTAAAGGAAAGTCATGAAGAAGTTAAGGATGGTGCAGCCGGAGGAAAGCCCACTTTTCGCCATTCATCATTCTGAGTCAAGCTTTGATATCTTCATTAAAGTTGTATCCCTCGAGAAGAGCTTTCCAATGCATATTCATATGCATCAATCGGACGAACTAGGACTCGGTAAAGTGCGTTTCAAGACGAATGCAGAATGCTGATATCTGTCAAAGAGGTCGATATTGACCTAATTTGGTCGATATCGAGTAGATCAAATCGACTAGAATGCCAAAAATTGACCAGAAACTGGGAGCAACATTGAAGAGATCGATATCGAGTCAAGACAGGTCGAAATCCATTCTAGAAGTCGAGATCGAGTGAGCTGAGAAGACAAGGTCGATATCGACCTAAGTTGGTCGATATCAAGTAACCCCCAGAAGCCGATTTCGAGCCGTCCGAGTCCGAATTTTGAGCTGGATGTCTTCCACATGAAGCAAAGGATATTCTATCAAGTTGGAAGATATTTATCAACTTTAGTAATTCCCATATTTACTTTAGGGATTTATTTGTTTTATTTCCAAATTTAATCATTAAGCTTTAGATAGATAGGATTAGATATAGATAGATAGTTCCTTCCTAGATTAGCTAGATGGAGCACTATAAATAAGGCCTTAGGGAGCTGATTTTCATTAATTCAAGCAAGACGTCTTCGGGCGCAAGGAGAGAGGAGGCGAGATAGGAGAGAGATGAGGAACGTTTGGAATGTTTTGTAAGTTTAAGTTTTATTTTTAATGATTAAGTTAGTTTCTTTTATTATGTTTTGTTTCTAATTTCTTCTTCTAGAGTTGGGGTTATCCCAACATAGATATGTGTGTTTGATTTATGAATTTATGAATTTGTATGTCTTTATCATCATCTACCTGTGTGCTTAATCCTTTTCGAGAGTTGAGGAAATTCCTTATTTGTGATATTAAAGCGAAAGTGATCTTATTATGAATTTGGATAGTAATTAGGGTTTGCTTGCAAAAGTTGGTTGATCCTAATTAAGAAAAGGTAGTAACACTTAGGGTTTATGAGAAAGCCTCTAAATCCCTATTTGTTAATGACGAAAGTTATTTAATATAAAACATACTCTTTTATGTGATTTATGAGTTACATATATGTTTATTGTTGTGGTGATCGCTAACCTCGGAAGTTTGCATCTTTATTTGTTATATTTATTATTTTTATTCGACACAGATTCTACTTGACACCAACCACCATTCTCTCTCCATCCCTCAACATCGACCAAGTCTTCGTTGGCGCCGACAGCAACCCTCGCCACCCTTGCCCGATATTCCCGAACCCCAAAACACACTAAACCTAGAACCGCTGACTTCTCTCCTGAGGATGAACCTGACTCCACTATCCTATAACGAGGTCTTGACTATACATTTATTTGGTCGAGAAACCCCCTCGTCAAATTGGCGTCGTTGTCGGGGAGATATCAATCGCGCCTAACTTAGTTGTTTTTAAAGTTTAGGAATAGCCCATCCCCTTTTTTTTATTATCACATACTCTACCACCACCCGCCTCACCGGTACCAAAAAAGTGCCAAGCTTTTGCTACTAATTCGTGCTTTATTTTTATTTCAAAGCTTAGGTCCAAAGATGGAAGACTTTTTCGAAGGGAATCCCGCATGGGAAGAATGGTTCCAAGAATTGAGACGGCAAAATAGGCTTGCAGTGGAGGAGGCACGATTAAGGGAAATAGCTCGGCTGGAAGACGAAATCCGAAGGCTTGAGGCTTCCATTCAATCTAAAGGACCATGCCCTCCGCCCGATGAGCCAATTGACCCACACGTTGTCGACAACCAAGTATGTCCTTCCTCGAATTTCATTCCTACTTTTCTACAAGGTGAAGGCCATCCCCAACCAGGTATGTCTAAAGGACCATGCCCTCGTCCTGATGAATCATATGAAGGATCCCAAGATGAAATATCACTAGAAGAGAAGAAGTTGGACATTGTTGGCCAGGGCTTTCCACGGTCGCTTTTACCTTACAAGGTGAAGGCCATCCCCGACAATTTTGAGCAGCTGATGTTCATATTTAAGTATAGGGTCCTAGCAAAGTGGCATGAAGCTCCGCAGAATGAGGAGGAAATATCTCTTCCAACTCTACTGCTCTGTTGTAGTGGAGACGCACAACCAAATCAACCAATGAAGCGGAAGATATATGATAATGAGGTATGTAGATCTTCTTTATATTTTCCTTTATACATGCTAGCCGGAGCCAGGGAAGATGAATGGTTGGAGCCATGGAGTGTTCACTTGGGGGGGGTTAAGCTTCTTCATACGATGCCCCCGGATGACATCCCACGCTTCCCATCACCGAAGGAACCACCAGATCCAACTATACCTCCGTAAAAGGATGAGCCAGACTAATGCATAAAGGGAAGTAGGTCAAGATAAAGACTTAAATTTAGCGCTTACGGGAGGCAACCCGCTATTTCTTATTTCTTAAGATTTTAGATACTGTTGGTTTTTGGTTTTAAACATTATTTTGGATTTGCTACTGTGGATTTTGTCTTTCTAACACAGATTGCAGGTATAGAGAAGTTGCAGAAGTACTCGACGTCGAGTACTCTACTCAACGTCGACTACCCAAAACGATAAAAAATGCTTGTGATCGACGAGGATCACCCTGGAGGCTTGCAACTGTACTCTATGTCGAGTAGTAGTAGTAGTCGACGTCGACTACTCTCCTCGAAGTCGACCACTCCCGCAACTTCTTCAGCACTCGATTCCTACGATCTGCTTACATGTCTAGTGAGTCTCTTTCTTTACCCTTGTTTTTATATAGTGAGGACACTGTAATGTTTAAGTATGGGGTGGGGGAAGGGCTTAATTTGTGCATATTTCATCATATTTCTCGAATTGTTTATGCATGGTTACTTTGGATTCTATATTTCATCTATGTGTTTATATATATGTATTTTCTAAAGTTTATAAAAATCACCCCTATTGAAAATTTTGAATAGTGTCATGGAAGTTATATTGAACTCGACGATGCAAAATTGGATTCATTAGAGATATAGCATGAAATTGCCTAGTAAAGGGAAGTCACAATGAAATGCATATTTCTTGAAAACCATGAAAGGAGGTAAAATTTGATGTTGCTTTTGGCATGTTGCATGATAAGAGGATGGAAGACTTTATATTTTCCATATAATGCTCATATGTTTATATTCCTCAGCCATACCTATCCTTATGCATCACAAAGCCATATTATGCCTTATTTTCAATTATTGCTCCACATGATCTAAATATTGTCCATTCTTTACCTTATAACCATCCGGGGATTATGTTGAGAATGATATCACATTATGGAGATTATTATATGGTTGTTGTGTTGTTATTATCATTATTGGAGTTTGGAAGGAAAGTTTGAAAAGTTATGGAAAATTTAAGGAGAGAAAGACAATCCAGTCACCTCATGAGATAAAGGTAGATCGACCCTGCCTGCGTCGAGATAATTGTTCCGTAGGATGGGACACCAAGGTGAGGAGTCCGAAGCACTAACTATCCGGGGCCATTCATGACACCCATTTTTGCGACTCGCGAGAAGGCATTGCTGAGGTTAGAGAGGTAAAAACATATTATTGAAAAAAACAATGAGCGAATGAGCGAAAGGTGAGAAATCAAAGGAAGAAGGAATGTGGTATGAAAGTTTGGAAAGTACTCCATTTTCCCGGATCATTAGCACCACATGGCCAAAAATTGCCCACCTTTATCCTTTTACCAATCTACTCCTTATTGAGCTTAAATTAAGGTCCTCTTGATTATTACTGCTTTGTCACGAATGAATATTTTTGCATAACCCTCCTTTTGTGAGTAGATGTTGCTTTTATTCACGGGCATCGATTTGTGGCACTAATATATTTGCAAGGATGGTAATTGATTGTAGGGACATATGAGAATGAATCTAAGATGTTGAGCGTTTGAATTCTTCCCCTAAATGACCAGTAAAAGTATTGCTTGAGGACAATCAAGCGTAAGTATGGGGTGTTTGATGTGAGCCTATTTTGCCATGTTTTATATTGACTTTTATAACAATCTCTGCATGCATTTCATACATTTGGGTTAAAATAATACATAATCTATGTAGTTTATGTTTATTTTCCAATTATGGAGGTCTACACAAGTTTTTGTTTTATTTCGCAGAAATCGGACGCATTTTGGAGCTTAATGGAAAGTCATGAAGAAGCTAAGGAGGGTGCAGCTGGAGGAAAGCCCACTTTTTGCCATTCATCATTCTGAATCAAGCTTTGATATCTTCATGAAAGTTGTAGCCCTCAAGAAGAGCTTTCCAACACATATTCATATGCAACAATCAGATGAACGAGGACTCGGGAAAGTGCGTTTCGAGACAGATGCAGAATGCTGATAACTGTCAAAGAGGTCGATATCGACCTAATTTGGTCGATATCGAGTAGATCAAATCGACTAGAATGCCAGAAATCGAACAGACACTAGGAGCAACATTGAAGAGGTTGATATCAACTACATTTGGTTGATATCGAGTGAAGACAGGTCGAAATCCATTCTAGAAGCCGAGATCGAGTGAGCTGAGAAGACAAGGTCGATATCGACCTAAGTTTGTCGATATCGAATAACCCCCAGAACCCGATTTCGAGCAGTCCGAGTCCGAATTTCGAGCTGGATGTCTTCCACATGAAGCAAAGGATATTCTATCAAGATGGAAGATATTTATCAACTTTGGTAATTCATTATCAACTGAGTTTACTCGATTTCTACTGATTCCAAGCTTCAGGATGATCTAAGTTGACCACAACTTCTTCCACACTCGACATTTGCAGTCGATATCGAGTCCTCTTCGCAGCTTTCTTCGCACTTGTAATTTTGTTAGAAAGAAGAAAAAAGAAAAACAAAATAAAAACAATCCAAGAGAAGTTTGAAACAAAACCAAATGTATTCAAAACCCCTAAAAGCTCATTGTCTTGTTGCAAGCTCTAGATTTTATAGTCCCTAGGCTGACTTCTTCTTTAGATTGTTAAGGTGGCATCTGTAGGACCCACGTGGCTTCGGCCTCAAATAGGACTCCATTCTTGTCCTTTTGTTGCATTTCGCTCGAATGGATCTTGTGTACTATGAAAGAACCCATCTTGGTCTTTCTGAATTAGTTAGGAAACCAATGATTCTTTGATTTGGAGACATACACCTTGTCTCAAACTTCATAGTCTTTAAGATCGTCATTGGATATCATGTACAATCTCACATACCAAGGCAAACCTCTTCCATGTATAGATAAATCATGAATTGAGATAGAGGAAGAGAGATCCATACATGGGCTTACCTTCGTTGCATTTTCTTCATTCAGCTTATGAGGTTCTAGTCGATATCGAGTAGTATCAGTCGATATCAACTCAGTTTGCTTGCATAATGTTTGATCAGTCGATACAGGGAGAAGCGACTCGATGTCGGCGACTCGATATCGAGTCATATGACTCAATATTGACCCCATACTTAGGCCCTACAACAAAATCTGGAAAAAGGTCAGTCGATATCGAGTTACTTGAGTCGACGTCGACAGGATTTGCAGTGTGCTCGCTCCAAATTGCCATGATCTCCTCCATTTGGGCTTCCATAGCTCTCTTCTCTAGCTCCTTAAGGGTAATGGTTCTTACCTTTGGTTCCCCGTAAGTGATGTAGCCTCCCTTGACAAATTTAACCTCCATAGGACCGTCCTGCTTCTCCATAGGTTTGTTGAAAGAGTACTCGATTACTTCATCGCTGATTGTGAATGTGAGCACTCCCTTTCTTACGCTGATGTTGGCATCGACGGTTGCTAAAAAAAAGGCCTACCTAGGATAATAGGACAAGCAAGGTCATCTGTCATATCAATAACAAGAAAATCAGCAGGGACAAATAAATTACCTTCTTGGAAGGGTACATCATCAACAATGCATGTTGGTATAACCACAATATAATTCGCCATGTATAGCTTGACATCGACATGCTCTAATGCACCAATCTTCACCTTTTACCAAATTGTTAGGGACATGAAGCTTACGGTTGCCCCTAAATCACAACGTGCGTTAAAACGGTGTTGACCAAATCCTATGGATATGGTGAACTTACCTGGGACTGGCCTCTTCTCAGGAAACTCCATCTTGCTGCACTCCTCTGCGATCTCAGCCACCGACTGCTTCTTGCTCAAGATGTCTTTGAGGAATTTTACACAGGATGGTATCTCATGAAGAGCTTCGATGAAGGTAATGGTGACGTTGAGCCCTTGAAGCAGCTTCACAAAACGGTGGAACTTTTTCTCTGCGGGGTCCTTCAAAGATTTGGTGGGGAATGGCATCGTCTTCTTCTTCTTTTTAACTGATGTCGATTGGAGTGGGTCAACATTGAGTCTAGGAGACTCAATATCGAGTGTTGCAGGGTCGATATCTACTGGAGAAGTTGGCTTCTGATTGGTGATGAGATGATGACTCGACATCGAGTGGGGACTCAACATCGAGTGATGGTTGGTCGATATCGATTGGAAGAGTCAATATCGAGTCATCTCCAGGAGCTTTCTCTTCCGTCATTTGCTTGGGCGTTTGCATTTGATGCCTACTCCTTAGGTTAATTGCAACCACGTATCTAGTAGAGTTACCTTTGGGATTAGGCTCAGATGATCCAGGGAGTGATCCAGACGGTTTGGGGATTGATGCAATCAATTGACCCACTTGGGTCTCAATGTTCTTTCGCCAAACGTCGAGTTGATGCCATGCAGCTGAGTATAGACGGAGTTGTATGCTTGTTTGAATTCAGCATGGTTTCGTCGCATCTCGTCAAGGATGATGTGTAGGTACTCTTTCTTTCATTCTCTATCCAGGAGTCCAAGAGCTCTGGAAGGTGGGGGGGTCTCTTTGATATTGGGGTTGACGATAACCCCAATTTTATTGTTGATGTTTTCCTAAGTAGGTAGGACCTCGCGCGTAGCATGCCAAACAAGGTTGGTTATTAGTAAGAGACTTAACTTGTTTTTAAAGGCGACGTACTTGATCCTTATTAAGTTGGTCCTTAACTTCGGGATCAATCTCCTTCGAAAGTTCATAGAGCGATATAGATGGGACAGACTTTGAGTCAAAAGCCTCAGAAGTCCCATATGTGTTTTCGAAGTTGACCAATCTCTCTAAGGTCTCCCAAGCACATTGTGAAGTGTACTCGAAATACCTATAAGAGGTATAGGTGTTGATCCGATACTTATTAGGCACATCTAGGGCGTTGTGGATGATTTCCTAGATCACATATGACGCTTGACCATGCGTTGACAAGATTTGAGCAAGCATTTGTAGCGCTCCCAAACTTGTGCAAGTGTTTCCCCTGGCATTTGGTTGAAAGCTGTAATCTTTTGTTTGAGATGCACCGTCTTTTCCAGTGGAAAGAACTTGTTGAGGAACAAGTCCTTGAGTTCAATCCACGTGCGGACGGATTGTGGGGCCAAACCCTCAAAAAAATGTAGCGCCTATCCTTCAAGTGACCAACAAAAACCTATTAATTTCATATACTCTAGATTAGGGCCATTAACAATATTTTCTCACAAATCTAGATATACACTAATATGTTCTAAGGGGCATTCATTAGTCTTTCTCTCAAATTGATTCCTCATAATCTCATAAATAAAAGAAGGTCTAATCTCCAAAGAAATGCGAGGGAGAAAAATAGGAGATTCTAGCACTGCCAGAGTAGGATGCAGACATTCTTTCACATTTTGAGGATGTGCTGTAGTTGTTCTTCGAACTCTCTCCTGGCTTTGGCGTTGCGATCCGCCCTTGCCTCCCACCATTGTTGATTTTGTGCAAATTCTGCCTTCTTCCGGGCGAATTCCATTTGCTTACTGGTGAGCTCCTCTATTTACTTGCGGAACATCTCAAGCTCCAGCCGTAGAGTAAGTTGTACCTCATTCTCGTTGTCAGACGACAAGAGTCTTCTACTTAGTCTACGTTGATGATGAAAGAAGCGTTCTGGTTCGAGGTGAGGATCAAATTTTGGTGTGCGATCAGTACCTCGCATACACCTGTAAAACATACACTAGAAAATAGGCGTAAAAAGAAACAAAAGGGTGCGATTAATAGTTTCCCCAGCAACGGAGCCAAAATTTGTTAGCAGGGAAATCAAGTATAAAATAAATATAAAATATAAATCTCAAACCGAATCTCTTGTCCACGCAAATAAAAATACAAGAAACCCTCCCGTTGTAATGGTAGGGAATCAGGATCGATCCACAAGGAAGCGTGTCAGCGCTCGCCTAAACAGTTTCTTGAAAACAAACCTTAACGTCGACCAGCAGATAACTCGATATCGACTTAGAAGGGTTGATATCGACTCAATCATTGATTTCCAAGGAACACCTGCATAACAAAAAACAGAAGACTCGACGTCGAGTGTGGAGGATTCCACATCGAGTTAGAAGAACTCGATATCGACTGATAGGGTCGAAATTGAGTGAGTGTGTAGAAATTTAAAACGTGCAGAATTTAAAAGTAAGTATCGGGAAATATCGTATGAAGAGTATAAGGATGAATAAGAAGAATAGATGAATAGAAAGATCGCAAATTTGTTGTTTTGCATATCAATTAACCAAAAACTTCCAAAGTCGTGGAATTTATGCCACAACGATAACCATATAAGAATTATGCAGGAATTGTGTAGTTTATACTTATTTACCAATTATGGAGATCTACACTAGTTCTTATTTAATTTTGCATAAATTGAGACACATTACAAGCAATTCGTAGAAGAGATGAAAAATGTCGAAGCACTCGAGTGGAAGCTGGCCTAGAAGTCGACGTCAACTACACCTAGTCGATGTCGAGTAACCACCTAGTGGACATCACCTTCGAAGATCGAGATCGAGTGAAGAGTGAGTTGAGACACGAAGATTGATCGACGTCGACCACTTTGGTGAATGTCGAGTACATCCCCGGAGCGAATCCGAGTCGAGATCGAGTAGGAATTCGAGTGAGAGATTGCTTACATACCAAGGCACGAGAGATGTATCAAGTTGGAAGAATTTATCCACTTTAGTAATTCCCACTTTTACCCTAGGAGAATTTTATTTGTTTTATTTTACTTAATTGTTAAATATTTATCATTAAGGTTTTAGATAGGTAAATTTAGATAGAGATAGATTGTTCTTTCCTTGGATAGAAAGGGTTGAACACTATAAATAAAGCCCTAGGGGCTGAGTTATAGGATCCAAGCACACAAGCTATTGTGTTTACATAGAGTTAAAAGAGAGAGCAAGGCCGAGTAGAGTGGGAGCGGAGACGAGACATTTTGGCTTTGTTCGGTCGTAAGCTTTCATTTAATTTAATGCAAGTAGTTTCTTTTATGTTATTGATATTTGCTGCTATAAGGAAGAGAGAGTAGTCACCCTACTTTTAGGGTCGGGGTGAGCCCGATGATAGCCATGTAAGGTAATGCATCAGAGGTACAACTTTTATCGCGATTTCATCTTCTATCCCTATGTACATGGTTCTTCTACGAAAGTGGTAGGTGATCCTTATTTGTATTATTGAAGCGAAAGTGATCTTAATGAGAATTTGGATTAATCATTAAAAAGGGCAGTAACAATTAAGGTTTATGTGAAAGTCTCTATATTCTTAATTGTTAATGACGAAAGTTATTTGATGAAAATGCATAATCTTTTATAATTTGGCATGATTCTTACATGGTTAATTATCGTTGTGGCGTTGAAACCCTGATATTGGAAGCTTTTATCTTATTGATTCGAATCTTATCAATCTGTGTTTGTTTCTGTCTTTATTTTATTTGCAAAGTTACGATATTTCTGCACTGACAACTCGACATCGACTACTTTTACTCGACGTCGAATGCTTTTGTCTTCTGTTGTGCAGCCTTACAGGAACTCGATAGCTTAGGTCGACATCGACTACTCTGGTCGACGTCTAGTTAGCTTCTGGACAATTTCTAGGGTGATTTTGGAACTTGAAAGGCGAGCGCTGACATGCTTCCTCGTGGATACGATCCTGAAACCCTACCACTATAGCGGGAGGGATTATTGTATTTTATTTTCTTGGACAAGGAGTTGGTTTATTTGGTTTATATTAATTTTTAATTATTTATTTAACTAGTTTCCCTCCATAACAAATTTTGGTGCCGTTGCGAGGGAAGCTATCAATCGCGCCCTTTTTAGTTTCCTTTTACTCCCCTTTTTTTTTTTGTTTTACAGGTGCATGCGAAGAACTGATGACACACCCACATTCGATCCTCTTCTCACACCAGAGCGTTTCTTTCATCTTCAGCAAAGGTTAAGGAGAAGACTAATGTCGACCGACAACGAGAATGAGGTACAACTCACACCGGTGCAGGAACTTGAGCAACTCCGCAGACAGATAGAGGTGCTAACCACTAGGTAGACAGAATACGCCCGATGAGAGGTGGAACATGACAAAGCCAGGAGAGCACTCAAGGAACCAATTCAGCACATCCCTACAAACGCGAAAGAATATCTGAACCCTACTCTGGAAGTTCCAGAATAACTGATCTTTCTCCCTCGCGTTAATTATGAAATTTGCCCTTCTTTTATTTATGAAATTAGAAGGAATCAATTTCAGGGGAGACCCAACGAATTCCCTTTAGAGCAAATAAATGTTTTTCTAGATTTATGTGAAGCTATTGCAGATGATGCCAATCTAGAATATTTAAAACTAAAGACTTTTCATTGGTCGCTTGCAGGTAGACCCGGGCAAACGCGGGCGTGGGCTAGGATTGGGTCGGGCTTTACTCAAAAAAATTTCCCGTTATTGCAGGTGCGAACTGGGTTAAGCCCGCTTAACGGGTTGGAAGTCGTGTCCAAGCCCGTTCGCGAATGCGGGTGCGGGTAGCCCGCGGGTACCCGCAAACTAATAAAATTTTCTTTTTAATGCTATATTAAGCCTATCGTAATTCATTTTAATATATATATATATATACTAAAAAATACATATATAGTTACTATTTTTATTTTATTTTAAAATGAATAATTAATTTCATTTATATATAACACATATAGCTACTATATATTAAAATAAATACATCCATACATATATATAGAGAGAGTTTATATATATATATATATATATATATATATATATATATATATATATATATATATATATATAGAGAGAGAGAGAGAGAGAGAGAGAGAGAGAGAGAGAGAGAGAGAGAGAGAGAGAGTTATTGTATGTATGTATATATTACATGCTTTTTTAAATGAATAATTTATATTACTTACTATATATATATTAATTTTAATAAAAATAGGTGGGTACCAGTTACGGGCCGCTAAGCCCGTAATGGGTTTATTGATATGTCTAATCCCGTATCCACTTCGGCACGGGCTGTGCCCTAGCAGCCCATGTGGGCTTTTTCCCATGTCCAAACCCGCCTGCTAATGCAGGTGGACGGGGCTGGCCCAGCGGGCCTAACCGCTTTCGCCCAGGTCTACTTGCAGGGAAGGCTCAACATTTGTTCGAGGGTTTGGCTCCACTATCCATCTACAAGTGGAACTAACTCAGGGATTTGTTTCTTAACAAATTCTATCCCCCAACCAAAATAGCGCAGCTCAGACAGCAGATCATGACTTTCAAGCAAAAGCTAGGGGAAACACTAGCACATGTCTGGGAGCGCTACAAACGTTGCCTAAAATCTTTCCTACACATGGACATGCACCATATGTGATCCATGAGATCATCTTCAATTCCCTGGATCCACCAACAAAGGAGAGGATCAACAACTATACGACCTATAGGTATGTCGAGTACACACCACAACGCACTTGGGATACTATTAAGACGTTGGCTAACTACGACAACACTTATGGGAATACTGCAACCCTTGACGAAAGTTCTGCCCCATCTATGCCACTCTACGAGCCGCCAAAGGAAGTTGATCTAGACGTCAGGGACCAGTTCCACAAAGACCAGATACGCCATCTCACCAAACAAGTTAAATTCCTTTCTAATAATCAACCTAGTTTGGAGTGTGGGTCTGTGAGGCATAATATTGTTGCCTGCCCACATGCCGACCAAGTGCAGCTTGCAGAGACCCACGAAGAGGCGCGTTATGCAGGGGGGGGGGAACTACTCAGGGCAACATCAGCAAAATAACTGGAGCTATTATCGCCAGCCCCAGCACCAAAGAGACCCCCCGCCCTACAGAGCTCCTGGTCATCCTGATAGAGAAGGTAAGAAAGATGACATGCACATCATTCTTGACAAGATGCGGAGGAATCACACTGAAAGAAAGCAATCTATCAAATCCATCCACACTCAACTGCATGGCATCAATTCAAGATTGGGATAAATCGATGTTTGGAGAAAAACTATAGGGACCTAGATTGGTCAATTGGCAACATCCGTCCCCAAACAATCAGGTACGCTCCCTGGATATTCTGAAACTAATACTAAAAGAAAATCTGCAGGTCAGGTGGTTGCGATGAACCTAAGAAGTGGGGGTCAGTTGCAAACATCCGAGCTAAACACGGAGGAAGAAGCTACTGGAGACAACTCGACGTCGACTAACCCAGTCGACATCGACCAAAATGTAGTCGACGTCGAGCACCCCGTACTCGATGTCGACCAATAAGCAGAAAGCCCCCAGAAGTTAACTCCTTTAGTCGACGTCGCCCTAACTCCACTCGACATCGCCCTAACTCCATCACCGCCGAAGAAGAAAACACTTCCATTCCCAAAGAAATCTTTGAAGGACCCAGTGGAGAAAAAGTTCCAGCGTTTCATGAAGATGATTCAAGGGCTCAACGTCACCATTCCCTTCACCGAAGCTCTTCATGAAATGCCTTCATACGTCAAGTTCCTCAAGGAGATTCAAGGACCCATAGGAATGTAGCAAGATGGAGCTTCCAGATAAAAGGCCAGATCTATGTAAGTTTTCTATCACTATTGGATTTGGTCAACATAAATTCAATGCACTTTGTGACTTAGGAGCCAGGGTCAGGATCATGCCCTTATCAATCTGGTCCAAAGTCAAGATAGGAGCCCTAGAGTCTGTGGATGCAAGATTATATATGGAGAACAACACAGTTTTCATCCCTACGGGCATGGTGGACGATGTACCGGTGCAAGTAGGTAAGTTCTTTGTCCCTACTGATTTCACAGTTATTGATATGACAGAGGACCCTGCTTGTCCCATCATTTTAGGAAGGCCCTTCTTAGAAACCATGGATGCCAATATAAGTGCAAGGAAGGGGGTGCTTACATTCACCATCAGCGATGAGGTAATTGAGTATTCCTTTAATAAAACTGAAAGGCATACAGGTGCTCTGGAGATGAAGTCTATTACAGAAAGGTACATCACTTGCGGGGAGTCTAAGGTAATAACAATGACTCCCGAATAATTGGAGAAGAGGGCTATGGAAGCCCAAGTGGAGGAAATCATGTTGATCTTGAATAAAGAAACATAAAATCAACTCAACGTCGAGCTAGGTAAGTCGACATCGACTAACATTCTTTCAGATTATGTGCTAAGTTTTAAGAATGGGGTCAACATCGAGTACACTCACTCGACGTTGAGTGAGAAACTCGACATCTACCCAACTCTCAAGCCTATATCGATTTTTCCTGCATCGAGTGATCTACCAAGAGCAGAAAGTTACTCGGCGTTGAGTAACCATAGTCGACGTTGACCCGAACTACAGAAGCTGAACAATGAGGACGCCGCAAAGGTAAGCCAAGGTATGGGCCTTTCTTCCCCTATTTCCATTAAAGATTTATCTATACAAGGAAGAGGTTTGCCTTGGTATGTGCGTTTATGCAGGGTTTCTAATAATGATCCTAAAGACTACGAGGTAGGAGACAAAGTGTATGTCTCCAAATTAAATAATCATTGGTTTCCTACTAAATTCAACAATAAAAAGATGGGACCCTTCACGGTGCATAAGAGCCATTCTAGAGGACTACAACCGATGGACAAGCATGGAGTCTTATTCGAGGCCCAAGCCACATGGGCTCTGCAAATGCCACCTTAAGTGCAAAAGAAGAAGTCAGCCTAGCGACTATAAAGTCTAGAGCATGTAACAAGACAAATAATTTTGAGGGTTTTAGATACTTTTGGTTTTGGTTTTAAACATTAAGTGGATTTCTTTGTGGATTTTTTTTTCTGTCCAACATGATGGCAGGTGCAAGACGCGACAGAAGGTACTCGACGTCGAGTACATTACTCGACGTCGGCTACACATGTAGAGAGGAAGGGAGCATGTGGTCAACTCAAGACCACCCTGAAGTTCCCAGACACTCGATGTCGAGTAAGTCGACGTCGATTAACCTACTCGACATCGACTAACCCTGCATCGATTTTCAGCACCTATTCCGAGCTTTTGCACATCTGTCTAGTAAGCTTCTTCCTTTACCCATGTTTTTATACAGTGAGAACATTGTAATCTTTAAGTATGGGGTGGGGGAAATACTTACTTATATTTTATTTTATTCATGTTTGATATTTCTTTAATTGCTCCATACATTGTTACTTTGGATATATGATTATTTATCTATATGCTTCATGTTTTTATCCAAAGTTTATTAAAATCACCCCCATTGAAAATTTTGAATTAGTTTCATGGAAGCTTTAATAGAACTCGACGATGCAAAATTGGATTCATTAGAGATATAGCATGAAATTGCCTAGTAAGGGAAATCACAATGAAGTGCTTTATTTATTGAAAACCATGAAAGGAGGTGAATTGAAATTGGTTTTGACATATGCATGATAAGAGGACGGAGGACTTTATTTTCCATACATTCTTACCTTATTCCTAGCTATACCTATGCATATATGCATCACAAAGCCATATTTATGCCTTATTTCATATTTTGCTCCACATGTTCTATAAATTACCTATTTCCTTACCTTATTACCCATGTTGGGAGTATGTTGAGAAATTGATGTCATGTTATGGAGATTATTATATGGTGTTGTGTTGTATTATTATATTTGGTGTTTGGCAGGAGAATCATCATATTTTATGGAAAATTTAATGAGAGAAAAAATTCCGGTCACCTCAGGAGATAAAGGTAAATCGACCCTACCTGCGTTGAGATGATAGTTCCGCAGGATGGGACACCAAGGTGAGGAGTCCGAAACACTAAGTATCCGGGGCCATTCATGACACCCATGTTTGTGACTCGCGAGAAGGCGGTGCGGAGGTTAAAGAGGTACAAGCATATAAGTTAAAAAAAAAAAAAAGAGTGAATTATCAGAGGATGAATGATGTGGAATATCATATGAAGGAGAAAGTGCATCAAAGCAAGAAAGCAAGTTTGAAGAATTCTCCCCGGATTTAGCACCACATTGCCCAAAAATAGCCCACCACTTCACCTTTTACCTTTTCTTCACCATGCACATAAAAGTCCTCCTGATTATCAAATACTTTGTCACATATGAATTGTTTTTGCACAACCCTCCTTTTGTGTATGAAGTTGCTTTTATTCACATGCATGAAATTGGTGACACTAGTACCTTTTCCAGGATGGTAATTGAATGGAGGGACATATGAGAATGAATCTATGATGTTGAGAGTTTGATTTCTTCCCTTGTATGACCATTAAAAGTATTGCTTGAGGACAGGCAAGCTTAAGTATGGGGTGTTGATGTGCCCCTAATTTGCCATGTTTTGCATTAACATTTATATCGATTTATGTATACATTTTATATTTCTTGGTTAGAATAATGCATGAATTGTATAGTTTATGCTTATTTACCAATTATAGAGATCTACACTAGCTCTTGTTTAATTTCGCGGAAATCGAGACACTTTACGAGCAATTCGGAGAAGAGAAAAAAACCGTTGAAGCACTCGAGGTCGGCTGCAGCAAACCGAGGTCGAGTGAAAGTTGACCCAAAAGTCGATTACCCAAGGACCAGAAATCGACCAGCTGAGGAATGAAGTCAACGTCGACTCCCTCTAGTCGATGTCGAGTAACCACCAAGTTCACATCACCTTCAGGGATCGAGATCGAGTAAAGACTAAGCTGAGACACGAAGATTGGTCGATGTCGACCACTTTGGTCGATGTTGAGTACATCCCAGGAGCGAATCCGAGTCGAGATCGAGTAGGAGTCCGAGTGAGAGATTGCTTACACACCAAGGCACGAGAGATCTGTCAAGTTGGAAGAATTTATCCACTTTAGTAATTCCCACTTTTACCTTAGGGGAATTTTAATTGTTTTATTTTACTTAATTGTTAAACATTTATCATTAAGGTTTTAGATAGATAAATTTAGATGGAGATTGATTGTTCTTTCTTTGGATAGCAATGGTTTAACACCATAAATAAAGCCCGAGGGACTGAGTTTAGGATCCAAGCACACAAGCAATTGTGTTTTCATAGAGTTAGAGAGAGAGAGAGAGAGAGAGAGAGAGAGAGAGAGAGAGAGCTAGGCCGAGTAGAGTGGGAGCGGAGATGAGACGTTTTGGCTCTGTTCGGTTGTAAGCTTTCGTTTAATTTAATGCAAGTAGTTTCTTTTAGGGTCGGGGTGATCCCGACGGTAGCCATGTAAGGTAATGCATCAGAGGTACAACTTTTATCGGAATTGCATCTTCTATCCCTATGTACATGGTTCTTCTACGAAAGTAGTAGGCGATCCTTATTTTTATTATTGAAGCGAAAGTGATCTTAATGCGAATTTGGATTAATCATTGAAAAGGGTAGTAACAATTAGAGTTTATGCGAAAGGCTCTATTTTCTTAATTGTTAATGACGAAAGTAATTTGATGAAAAGGCATAATCTTTTATACTTTGGCATGATTCTTACATGGTTATCGTTTTGCCGTTGAAACCCTAATCTTGGAAGCTTTTATCTTATTGATTTGAATCTTACTAATATGTGTTTGTTTCTGTCTTTATTTTATTTGCAAAGTTACGATTTTTTTGCACTGACAACTCCACATCGATTACCCTAGTCGACATCGAGTACTTTTACTCGACATCGAGTGCTTTTGTCATTTTTGGTGCAGCCTTACAGGAACTCGATAGCATAGGTCACCATCAACTACTCTGGCCGACGTTGAGTTAGCTTTTGGACAATTTCGAGGGCGATTTTAGAACTTGAAAGGCAAGCACTAACACGCTTCCTCGTGGATACGATCCTGAAACCCTACCACTACAGTGGGAGGGATTCTTGTATTTTATTTTCTTGGATAGGTAGTTGGTTTAGTTGGTTTATATTAATATTTAATTATTTATTTAACTAGTTTCCCTCCATAACATTTATTTATAGGGCTCAATCCTCGTTAATCTATGAAAGAGGATATCTATCTATTTAAAAGACAAAAAGTTCCTTAATTAAGTAAATAAAACAAATAAATTACCCTAGGTAAATATGGAATTCACCAAAGAGGATAGAAGTTCATCAAAGGAGATAACAGATCTTCTATTAATGGCCAAGTAATCTCCTCCAAATTCGGACTCCAAAAGCGCATCGGACTGCTTCTGTAGGTCACTCGATATCGAGTCAAATAGTCTATATCGACTCAACTTGTTGTCTCGAGTTGGTCTTCACTTGACATCGGGCTTGTGCGTGGTGTCAAGTCTGGCCTCACTTGATATCGAGTAATAAGACTCGATATCAACTCCTTCATGTGCTCTTCGAGTGCTTGGTCGATTTCAGGCCATTAGGTTACTTAACATAGAGTCACTGGGTCGATGTCGAGTGGTTGGGTAGAAATAGAGTGACTTGACAGCTTCTTTTCCACTTCTCTGAATTGCTCCAAAATGCTTCCAATTTATACAAAACTAAACAGAAACTTGTGTAGATCCCCATATATTGCAAATAAATATAAAATACACAAATCTCATGCTTTTCCAACCCAAAAATATAAAATATGGATAGAAATCAAAACAGATTTAAGCGAAAAACATGGCAAATTGAGCGCACATCAGGATTCATCCAAAACGCGTCCGAGCACTCTTAGGTTTCCTCGACATTGAGTGATGTTCACCTCCTCAAATCTCGCCAAAATCTCAACCAATTTTCTTCTAAAACATTGCTCATGCATTATTATATGAATATCTTTAAACAATTTGTGATCTCATGCATTATACTGGCTTATCCCTCATTTCAAAGTTTTATCTAATCTGCCCAAAATAAGGAAAGGTTTTTATCAAATTAGCTAATTGGATAGCTTTTGGGGAGATTTTTATTTATCCATATGGATTCGATTTAATCAAATTTGGATGCGTTTGACATCGACTATAAATACGAGGATTGGTGTTCGTCAAAATTCGCACATTAGAAAGCAAATCCGAGTTTCTAATCTACTCTATTATGTACTAAACACCTATAGCAACAATTCCTGTTACAAAAGTTTCCCAAAATCATCCCGTTTCAAAACCCATAATTTTGATTCAACCCTTTGCCGGAGTCGCTAGCGCATTTCCATTTGCCACTGTCAAACCCGTTCGAAACCGCTAAGAGGAGCGCCTCAATTGCCACAAAGTTGTAGCCACCGCTCGTGTGTCATTCTGTATACTATCGAATCCACTTCGGCCTGTGAATTAACTAATTTTATACCAAAGAAGATTGTAGTGGTATTATTTCCGACTTTTTACACTAATTCGAGTTTTTATTGGAATTAAATAAGTCAAGTTTGTTATTAAAATTTCAATTAATAAATTCTTCCTTGTCTTTTATTTCATACCTATAGATTTGTCCATAGATTTCGTCAACTCTATCACTAAATACATTGAAGTCCATAGTGGGTACCGAAATCCAACAAGACGAATAAGGCAAGTGACTTTTCGAGCCTTTCTACTCATTTGGCGCCTTTCATGTCAAGTTGTTTTCTCTCTTTTGGTTGTTTGCCAAATTAATTAAAATAAATTGCAATTCACCTGCTTGTGTGATTTATTTAACTTTCCGTTTGATTTTTGCAAGTATAATTGGGTGACCTTAACCTAAAGTAATAACATAGTTACCCACTGTTTCGTTAAAGCATGATTTATCCTTACTCTTTCATGCTAATTGGTTAGGTATGGAACATGTCCTTTTCTTTGATGTTTTCATCCTCTATTTTATTTTATTTTACTTCGTTTGCCATCCATGTTACCTATAAAAAACATGGGTTATTATTGTGTTATGTGATCGCCTAGGATGTCTTAAGTAAATAGTTAACAATGTGTTACGATTGGAACTCAATTGAATCAAGATCAACCAAAGTAAAATATACCAATCAATGCAAAGTAAGTGAAATTAACATGTAAAGTAATGAAAGTAATGGGAACATGTCGGGGTTGCGAGAACCTGGTCTATAAAGGGTTTCATGAATCAAACAACATTTCTAAGAAATACTATCATACCGAAGTCGGAAGTAGGCTACTAACTACTAGCGAGGGCAGATGCCGGCATCATATTATAATGAACAGCATGTGGCGTGGAGCAAGTGGCTCTTATTAAAAGTGGTAAACGTGTAAAGTAAATTTATTTTTAAGTCATTCAACGTGAGAAAGTGAGTGAATTAATGTTTTAAAAAATGTTTTCATGGTGATTACAATTAGTCTTGTATCATATTCCATTCGTACTCGAAGTATGGTTCTTAAGAGTGTTTGTCGCTCACATCTTTTCTTACTCAATCATTTGGGGTTATCCGTGTCAAAGGAGTAATGTTTTAAAATGTCAAAAAATATTCTTAATAATCATATTTGAGTTTAGATGCATACAAAAGTCCCAGTTTTTAAGCTGTCATTTGCTATTTCTCGCGAACTAACCGTCGTTTATTTGGATGGCTGGTGTCTTTCATCATACCCAGACATCAGGCCAGTTTTGGCAGGTTTAGGTTGAGTCTCAGAAGAGAATATAAGGAAAGTTGAGAAGACATTTATGTTACTTTTAATGTTGTATTTAAAGTTTAAATTTCTAGATATACTATATAGGAGTTTAAATATTTCATTGAAAAGTATTTCGCAGTATTACTATCAAGTTGTAAATTTTCGAGTTATTTTATTTTCAAGTCTTTCACTATTGCAATTTATGTTACATAATATGTATTTGTTATCATCTTGTTTGTGGGAGCATGGTTGCATGTCCCTATAAGCCTAAGATGATTACAAAGACCTTTAAAGTCTGAGTAATCACTGACGCTGTGACATTACCTTGAGTTATAAAAGGGGATGTTACAGAAGGTTTCTCATCTATAAGACCCATGGTCTTAAGAGACGATGGCATATGCCACCCAACCATCTCAGGTTCGTTGTACTTATGATATTCGATGTGGGTGTTACAATCTCCCCCACTTGAAACACTAACGACCTCGTCATGCCCAAAGGACTGCGTTCCGAGTGGAACGTACCCGAGCACACTATTGGAGTACCTCCAAGCCCAAAACCTAGCTCTGATACTATGTGTAAGACTTGGGGTCTTAAGTGACGTCAACTCATGCCACCTAGCCCTCTCAGGTTCGATATTCTCACTTGAAGCCTGAAAAGGAAGAGCTCTTGTGACACGAGTAGAACTTGAATTACTCATAAATAACTCCAAACATTCTTATGATATTCGATGTGGTATGGGGTGTTACAAATATCACCTATCATACTTTCTCTCCTTCATCTAAGTGATTTTTATAACGCGTTCCCTATATACACCGCAAAGACTTCGTCAGATTGTACGTTGTAGCAACGCTGGATTAGACATTGTAGCAACGTCCAATCCGATGTTGTATTTGGTGGTGTATTAGTCGTAGTGGAAAGAGATCCGACGTTGTAACAATGTCAGATTCGACGTTATTACAACGTCGGTTTGGACATTGTAGCCTGGAACCCCAGCGGGCTCCATCAAGCATAGCAACGTCCATTTGGACGTTGTAACAACATTAGATTTAACGTTGTTACTACGTCCAAATTTCCTTAGGGAAACATAAGAGAGTGAGCATAACGTTGCATCCAACGTTGTTGCAACGTCAATTAGGATGTTGTATGCCCAGTAAGTTAGCCACCCCTATAAAAGGGGATGAGGAACGCATTTGAAAATGCAACACAACAATTCCACATTTTTATTTCTTCCATGGAGCTGGTTACAATTGAAACATGCGGATCAACCCCCCACATTGATTTTGTAATCAAATGGGTTCGGTACCCAATGCCCCCAGAGGAGTCCGATTGTGTTTGCCGCATTCCATAATACAATCACATTCATCCTTGCGCGCTCTTTCGAGTCGTGTGTGAAAATGAGAATCACATTTTTGCACCCTTCCAGTCCGGGTGTGTGTACTGTAATCGTTTTCATCAGGGCATTACTGAAGTGTATGAGTGGAGGGTTGGAGACCTTCTTCTTCAATGTATTCGGTCATTCTTCCTCGATTTAAATAGACATGACTACGTTTACGTAGCTCAAGTGGCAGGGATACTTTTGAGGGAAGCAAATATGGAGGTCCTAAGCTTTGCATTCCACGAGTTAAAGATTGAACTCATTCTGAAGACGAATTAAGTATAGCCTGGTTTATGTTGCTATCCGTAGTGTATTTGTTAGTTTTAGTAATGCCTTGATGTGTAATCTAATCGTTACCTAATCGTTATCAATGAAGTGAAGCGTTTGCATGTGATTGTTTATTGTTGTCAACAAGTAGAAACCATAAAAACAATAACGCAAGCAACACGAACTACACAAATATAGTATACCCACAAAATACAAAATGTATATCATAAACAAACAAAATATAATGTATCTACTTCATAAATCTCATGTAGCTCATGAAATGCTCGTACATCTGGTCTAGCTGGGGATGCCCGATCAATGCCTCAATACCCTGGGTCATATCGTCGATCCGGGCTTGGCGCGCAGCAGCCTCATCTTCATCTAGTCCGATGACGTCATCTGGGTGGGTAGGCGTAGCTGGTGGATCATCATCTAGTACCATTGTCATGGGCAACACATGACCTCAAATTTGGGACTAGAACCAAGCGAGGTAGTCAGTTGAGATGCCTCCCTGGCAGCTCTCGTCCGTCCTCTAGTGACCAATGATAGGGGGGAATCTCTCAAGGTCCTCTGATGCCCAATGGTGGTGGTGTAGGCCGAACGCCACGATGTAACGCCTCTGCATGTGAAACGGTCGCTGCGCGAAGGTGGGAGTGATGACGCCCAATGGGATCTCCTGCACGTGGTCGAACTATCGGAGCACCCTATTTGGTATGTACGGCTAAAAAACGCCACCGAATATAATGGTACCTCGATAGATAGAGAAACACTCCAAAATCTAGGTGTCTGCCAAAAGGCATCCACTCGACCTATGTTGTAAAAATGATATTAGGGAAACACTCTTACTCGACATATGTAGTTAAAATCAAAGAAAGTGATAAACACGTAACCTGATTGATGGTCAAGCGCTCAAGCTGTGCCCGAAGCTTCTTCTCATGCTTGCGTTTCTCCACATCGTTCCCCCTTTTCGCGGCCTTCGACGGGTCGAATCGTGTCATGTATCGGGGATCATTAGCCAGTGCATCCTTGTTCGGGTGAAGCGGACCCACAAAACAATAGAAGTACGACCAGATCCATGCCTAAACATACTAAATCATTAGAGCACTTATTATATGTAACTCGCAAGTAGAGCTACATATTTACCGTATTAAACCCACACTTACATGCAACAGCGCAGCACTCCCACGTAGACCCTTAGCCCCGCCTCTCGTTGTCTCCCCTAATCACCGGTAGAGGAAGGCAAGCACTCCTGCTCCCCAAGCGAGTCTTCCAGAGTGCGCCAAATCCCAAACTAGCCCGAACAACAAGAAGTGTACGCAGCTATGGGACTTGTCGATATAGAGCGTCGCACCCAGCATCGTAGCTAAGAAACAAACGACGAGACAGTGGTGGCGCTCTATGACCTCGACGTTATCGCCGACAAATTGATCCTGAAAGCAGCCCTTCCTTTGCCTCTACGCAGCAGTCAACTCCGAGATGGGCGTTCCGCAAGCGGTCATGTGCTTCTTCAACTGGCCCGCGTTCCAACCAAACATCTGTTGCAGCCGAGGCTCCAGTTGTAGTGGCAGATAGTTAGGGAAAGGCTTACAAGGGAGTCTATCAATCGGCAGCCCCATCAAACAAGCAACGTCATGGAGTGTGATGGTCATCTCGCCCCATGAGAGGGGTAAAAGTGTTCTTCTCCGGCTGCCAGTGCTCAATGAACACAGCCAAAAACTGGGCATCCGCTCCATCCCAGTTCAAATCAAGCAGCCCCAGTAGACCAAACTCAGCTGCATCCTGCACCCATGTCCACAAACCCTCGTACATTTCTTCCATATAGAGTGTTAAGCTAATGTGAGTAAGTTGTTACATTGCGTCCACAGGTACAATGTCGCGTTGTGCGAGATAGTCGGCTTAACGCCAATGGGAAATAACTTTTGCATCGCCTATGCCTTTATGGCTCGCGAGGACGAGGACACGTACGCTTGGGTGCTCAACAACCTACGTGTTATTCTTCAAGGTAAGGTACCCCATTCGATCATGACATATCGGGTTAATGAATGTCAGGTGCATGATCGTGTTATTCTTTCAGTTAATGAATGTTAGGTGCATTTGATCTCCAGGCTGCCTTGGAGATAGATCGTTTCAAATTGTCAGTCATCCTTGCACTTTTGATAGAGTATAGTTTAGTTATGTTTTTAGTATAGAATTGCATATTAATTTTAGAGCATTTTTACATGTTTTATAGCTTATTTGTTATTATTTAGTTTTCGGAGTCTACACTAGTGTTTTTATATATTTTAGGTATTTATGGGCTGGATCGTATGAATTTGGAGGTTGATCACAACTTATAGGATTATTTGGCAATTTGAAAGACAAGATGGGCTGGCCACATCAACCGAGTTCATGAATTACGGAAGGAGGTCCGACGCTTCGGTGAATTGGCTACTGTCACTTCATTTGATTAAGTTTGATAGTTATATATATTTATAAAACGTTTCGGCTATATACACCGCAAATATCCACGTCATTAAGGACGTGCTTGCACGTTTTTAAGGACGTGCAAGTGGGGTGAGAGCCACCCGAACCCGGACGTGCAAGCACGTTTTTATTTTTTTTTTAAAAACGTGCTTGCACGTCCTCAAGGACGTGTTGCACGTCCTTAAGGACGTGCAAGCCCGTCCCTTAAAGACGAAGAGGACGTGCCTCTTCGTCTTCGTCTTCATTCGCCTTCAGAGAAGTCGAGAGAGATGGAGCGACTGCTGGAGCTAGAGACCGAGAGAGAGAGAGATAGAGACCGAGAGAGAGAGAGAGAGAATGAGAGAGAGAGAGAGAGAGAGAGACCGAGAGACATGGACACAGAAAGAGTGAGAGATCTCGAGGCGGCGGTGGCGGCCATGGAGGCGGATCTGCTGGCGGCGACGGAGGGTGGTGGTGGTGCGACGGCGATGGAGGTGGAGGGTGGTGGTGGGGGTGGAGTATCGGGGGAGACGGTGCGGCTGGCGGCTTTGGCGGAGGAGGAGGGTGGTGGTGGTGGAGCTGTGTCTGGCGGCGGCGATGGAGGCCGAGCAGTGGCGGAGGAGGAGGGTGGTGGTGGTGGGGCGGCGTCTGGCGGCGGCGATGAAGGCCGAGCAGTGGCGGAGGAGGAGGGTGGTGGTGGTGGGGCAGCGTCTGGCGGCGGCGATGGAGGCGGACGACGGTGTATTACCGCCGCGGAAGCGTCGGACGATTGAGGTGTCCCCGATCCCGACTCCACCGGTATGTTATTTGAATTACTTTTTGTTTGATTTATTTTTATAGTTTTAAAATATAATTTGATAGATTATAATATAGTTTTATAATAGAAGTTTATAGAATGTGATATATTGTTTGATAGAATATAATTGATAATATTTTGTTTGATTTATTTATATATTATAATGTTTTTTTATAGTATATAATTTGATAGAAAAGAATATAGTTTTAATTTGATAGAATATAATAGATAGTATACATTCAAATACATAGAAAAAAATTACAATTGAAAGACAATAAAAAACTTTAAAATATATTACAATACTTCAAAAGTATTTAATTAACATTAAAATATATTTGAATATATTCAAATATATTCAAATACATAAAAATAAATTTATATTGAAAGATAATAAAAAATATTAAAAAATATTAAAATACTTCAAAATTATTTAATTAACATTAAAATATATTTGAATATATTCAAATATATTCAAATACATAAAAATAAATTTATATTGAAAGATAATAAAAAACAATAAAAAATATTAAAATACTTCAAAATTATTTAATTAACATTAAAATATATTTAAATATATTCAAATACATAAAAATAAATTAATATAATTGCAATACTTAATTAACATTAAAATATAATAAAAGACAATAAAACATATGAAAATATATTAAAATACATCAAAAGACATTAGAATAACATTAAAATATATTAAAATATACTGAAAAGACATAAATATTCAACTGGATCATAATAACAGGCATGGAGGCTCATGAGGGGTGATGGTACCCTTTGGCCTATTAGGTTCGGCGATCGGGCAGCGGTCAGCCAGGTACAGGAGTCTACGGTACCCCCCGATCAGACAGTCGACGATCTACTTGCGTCTGCAGAGCGCTTACAGCCGTCGATGGGGATGCCCTCGGCCAACGAGCACAACAGCTTCTGGAAGGGTCTGCTGAGTTGGGATCCTTCGGGCGATGCGATGATGGGGTTGCAGCCTTCATTAGAGCTCGCTGATGTTTTGAGTAGCTGTATTACCGACGTAGTCGGTGGGCGACGGGCCGACATGGGTAGACCGCCTACTCGTGTTCCACCGACCATCTCGGAGGCATCTACTTCAGTCGTGCCAGAGGCTTCTACATCCGGCACACACGAGCCCGAGCCTTCGACCTCCGCCACACCAGCGGCGATCTCCTTGGGCTCTACAGATGATGTGATCAATGACGTCGTTGAGGAGGCTGACGACGGTCAGGAGGGGCAGGCTAAGGGCCAGGGGGGCCCACAGGTAGAGCCCGAGCCCATCCCTGTGCAGGCTGCCGCACCGGCTGTGCAGGTCGACCCTTTATTACCGCCGGGAGAGCTGCTTGTGTCTTACATGCATCACCGTGCATATCAGGTGTGGAGAGATCCTACGGTGGAGCTGCCGCTGCTGAAGTTCCACCACCGGGCGACTCACGTGCAGCCTTTCGAGCCCTACATATTTGAGGGCCCGGGGACCTGGGTGCAAGATCTGCTCCCATCCGGCATCCCCCATCTGAGGTCCCTCCACTGGCAGTGTGTCGACGAGTTCACCTGCACGGCCTTTTTGGAGCATTGGCACCCGGAGACCAGCTCCTTCCACTTTCCATGGGGCGAGATGACCATCACGCTTCACGATGTTGCCTGTCTGATGGAACTTCCGATTGATGGCCAGCCTTGCACGTCACATCTACCCGCGGGCGCTTTGGTCCCCGCCATCACGGAGTACTACCAGCTCACCCTGCAGACTCTGAAGGCATACAGACACGCTGGCGGCCCTCCGGTGACTGGGTTTACTACCTAGTGGCAGCAGAGACACGGGCCGCTCGTCGACCTCGCCCCCGCCAATGACCCAGAGGCCGCGGCTGATCCTGACCAGATTCGGGTGCGCACGCATATGGAAGGGGGGGCAGCCCCAGGATGACCCTGCACAACGTCTGTTTCTGCACAGAGGGTACTTGGCAATCGCTCTCGCCGTGACTTTGTTTGTGGACAAGTCGCAGAGCCGGATCCCATGGAGGATATTCGGCCTTATTTGGGACATCCCACGTACGGCCACCCTTGCATGGGCTGCAGGTGCCCTCGCTTGTCTGTACAGGGGCCTAGGCGATCATACGGGTACGAGACCGTTGAATTAGAGTTTTAGTTTACAAATATTTATATTATATGCTAACGACATACTTTTTTGTGTCAAGGCTTGGATATGAGCGTACTTCCGTCGCTTCCGAGGTGATTTCTCCAGTGACCCGTCAGCCTCCCGTCATCCGTCCGGCGCTGTTAGCCTGCTTTCGTGAGGTCGAGGGCTATTTGAGGGCCCTGGCTAGCGACCCTCGCATTGAGCAGCTAGTGGACGAGGTGACGGAGATTTTGGATCATGTTGTACGCCATCCTGTAGACCAGTGATGTACATTTATACTTTCGCAGTTTCTATCTTGATATTATACTTTTATATTACGGATTTTGTATCTGTCTCTATATTTCTATTTCTATCTCGAGTAGACTCTTATCATTTCTTCCGAGTCATATTGAACGTAAACATCAAGAATGAAAACATTAATATGATATGGTTGCCCGATAACGAAAACGCGAAGCCATCCGTAATGGATCCTTTTGTGTATGTTGTTTATAGTGTTTTCCTGCATATTTTGGTTAGCAACTTCCCTCAGGATTTGTTAAGGAGCACGGAAACAGCTTGTCGAAGTAGATCGATATCAACAAAGAAAACGTTAATATGATATGGTTACGAGTCATATTGATCGCAATGGATCCTTTTAGGGTGGTAGGGTTTTAGGGTTTAGCTAGGGTTTAGGAAACAGCACGTCCTTAAGGACGTGCTGCACGTCGTTGACCACGTGTTGTTTCCTAAACCCTAAACCCTACCCTAGCCAAACCCTAAAACCCTAGCCAAACCCTAAACCCTTAAGGACGTGCTAGGGTTCTGCTTACAATGAACGCAACAGTGCCTATTTGAAGCGAAGGAGGACAGCTTGGTTCCGCACTCCAAAACAAAGTCCGACTTGTTTCGATATATTCTTTCACCGTTAGAATCGTTATGCCCGAGCCGCAAAGCAATCCTCGTCTCCAAGTATCCCAGGTACGGATTGATTTCGTAGAGTTAATATAATTCGTATTCCTTCCGTTTTGTTCATATTTCCAATAATGTTAATACAGTTTCGAGACTTTACGTCTGAGTTCTCGGACCCAAGGGTTTGGAATGACCGTGACGAAATGGTTACACATTTCAAGGACTTGGGTCGGAGACACTGCATGATTTTAGTAATCAAGCGGTCTTGGACGGGGGCGTCGAATCGTCCAGGCGGGGTTCTCCTTGCTTGCGAGCAGTTTGGGGAGTACCGACCACGCGGGAGGAAGCTCCGGAGCACGCAGTCGAAGATAAGTGGTTGTCCATTCTCTCTACACGAACACGAAGCTCCGCCGGGTCACTGGGTTATGACGGTAACCCACGGTGTTCATAACCACGAGTTTTCCACGAGCTTGAAGGGTCACGCCATCGCCGGACAGATGATAGATGGGGAAAAGAAGATGGCGAGGTGGATGAAGGAAATTGGCACTCCTCCAAAATCCATTGGGTACGGATTGAGGCAGTTGGATGAGACCAGCGTCACGTCAAGAAAGAGCCTTACCAACACGCTCGCCATGTTGGTCGCCGAAGAAAGAGGTAGTCGGACGATGACCCAGGATACCTTGCACCATCTGCGGGAAAGAAGGTACTACTACGACTTCAGACGACATCCGGATGACGACAACGTCTTGAGCGACCTCTTCCTCGCGCATCCCGACGGGATACGCCTTCTCCGAAGGTTCCATTACGTCATCATAATGGACAGCACATACAAAACAAATGCGTAAGTTACTTAATTACGATTACATTATTGCACATATAGCCAATTGTAAAGTATTTTATATGTAACATGTTTACACTTGCAGATATGGGATTCCTTTGTGCGAGGTGGTCGGGTTCACACCCTCAGGCAATACTTATTGCATCGCCTATGCCTTCATGTCGCAAGAGAACGAAGACACATACGCCTGGGTGTTGCGACAGCTTCAGATCTTGCTTGGGACGGTTCAGCCTCAAGCTATCATGATTGATCGAGAGCTAGGTCTCTTGGCGGCGCTGAATGTTGTCTTCCCCGACGTCCAACATCTCCTTTGTTGGTTACACGTGACGAGAAGATGCGAGGAAGCTGCTCTGAAGATCACGAAGAATTTAAACCACGCTGGCATCTTTAAGGGCAACTGTTGGAGGTTGTTCGAAATGAGGTCGGAGGAATCATTCAACCGACTTCGTCGGGCGCTACACGCTGCATGGCACCCATTCCCAGGTGTTGTGGCGTATTTAGAGTCGGTTTGGTTTCCATACAGTAGGAGCATCGTACGATGCTACGTAGATAATGTCTTCCATCTTAGCACCCGTACGACAAACAGGTACAACCTTCATATCTCCCATTACAATATGATATAATATTGAATATTTAGTGGTATGCACTTTAATGTGTATAGAGTTGAGGGTCAACACAAGGTTCTGAAGGAGGCACTTCACTCATCGACTGGTGACTTCCGCATCGTGATCGATGCAATCCATAGAGTCAATGATTGTCAACTGCATGAGCTGCAAACTCCTTTGGAGATCGACCGCTTCAAATGGCCTACAGCGGCATATAAAGTCAACCTTTTCGATGAGGTAAAGACTTTAATCTCTAAAAAGTGCTTCGATTATCTGTACAAGATGTGGCAGAACGTCGTGAACCAAAAGGTTTCTCCAGTATGCACGGACCGACATTGGAGGGTTTGTTACGGGATCCCTTGTGTCCATGAGATTCATGCATACGTCAACTCCGGTACTCCGATACTCGCCGATGACATCCACCCGTTCTGGATGGATTTGTCTTGGACTGACATCGATGACACCCCACTGTCGTATGAGCTGTCATCTTCATACACGGCTTCCAACGATGTATGCGAGGATTAGTTGCACCCACCCTCATCAGCAAGCGTCCGAAGGAAGGGGAGGCCTCGGGGGTCGAGGAATGCCTACAAAACCAACTCGTTTCCATACGAGGAGGTAAGGGAAAGGTTTGAGAGAGAAGAAGCGCGTGCTGCTCGAAATGCTGCTCGGCCTCGTCCATAAGTGACCTCAGCTCGACGTGGACGTGATGATGTGTTCGGAGGGTTCAACTGGGGTCGAAACAACGTTGATCCCTTCATGCTCGGTCATATTGAGACGGTGAGGGACACTGTTGGAGATGGTCATTGTGGCTACCGTGCTTTGGCGGCTTTGACATCACCGATCGGCGAGACTGCTTTCCCAGAACTCAAAACGTTACTATGCAATCACTTGGAGGATCACGCCGATCTTTACGCCGGTTGTTATACAGGAGGGTACCCATTCCAGCAGTTCGTCGACTACCAGAGATGGGCGGGAGCTGTGCATGGTGATAGGATACGGTGGATAGAGCTACCCATTATGGGTTTAGTATTTGCAACGGTTTATCAGATTCCTCTCGTCGTCCTAGCTTGGCATCATCCGTTCACATGTCTCCCCATGATCTTGCCGACACCTGCTAACAACCCTCAATCAGAAACTCTTGGTGTAGCCTGCATCGGAAACCAAGACCATTTTGCCGCGGTACGACTTCAAACGTCTTTTTTTTATTATCTATTCATGCTTTTCATATATATGTCAATACTCTAACTCTAGTTTTCCGTTCTCATAGATCTGGTTGCGTCCTAACGCTCCTCTTCCACCGCCTCCGCCAGAATGGGTTGAACATCATCATCCGAGTGTGGAAGGATGGGATGCTCCGTTTCAAGCTCCGATTGAGAGATTTCGAGCCTTGCGTATCGAGTCCGGCCGCCCTTTACTATTTTCCTAGATTGTATTCCACAACGTTATTAAAATTAAGAATGTAACCCTTTTTTCCGTTCTTTGTAACGTTATTCGCATATTATCCGATTGAAAACCTTAACAATTATTGTTTTCTATTTAATTTGACCCTAAATCCTTCAACTCCACTAGCTAAACACTTCAATTTTATCAATTAACATTACAAAACCGGCGGAAAATCTAAACCCTATACCTTAAACCCTAAACCCTAAACGCGAAACCCTAACTAGGGTTTGCACGTCCTTAACAACGTGCAAGTATTGCACGTCCTTAAGGACGTGCAAGTCATTGCTAGTGGACGTGCAAATCCTTAATCCGGATATGCGGTGTATATAGTGACACCCTTATAAAATTAGATAGATATATATTAATATATTATATAAATTAGGATATGTTAGTTTAGATAGATTTAGGTTTGGAAGATTACCTAGGGCTGTAATTTCTACTCTTTTCTCGTGTTTTAAGTGTGTTAGTACTTAGGAATAGTCATCTATCTTACTAAATTTTATGCTTTGATATTCCTTTGTTACTTAACTAATTGCTATGCAAGTTTTGTGCTTGTTTTTGTTGGAGTTTGTGGTGTTTCACAGGTCCTATAACTATGAGAAGTGTTGAATTTTATGGTCTGTTCAGATAAAACACCACCGCCTCTTCTTGAGCTGAATGATTTGTCTCGAATGCCTGATTACTTTGTGAGTTTCCTCTACCTCTTTTATTCCTTTTCTTTACTTTGAGGACAAAGTAAGATTTTAGGCATGGGGTGGGGAATTCAAGTGTAGCTCCGTCTTTATATATATGTTAGTTTTCTGTTTTTTGTTTTTCCAATTTTTGTTATGCATTTCATTGCATTTTTGTTATGAAATCTAGCAAAAACATAACCTTTGTGAGGTTTTGGCCTTATAGGGACTATTCATAATTATTTCCCTTTTGCTTTTATTGTGTGATTATACTCTCCATATGCTTGTTTTTCATGACCGTATTGCACATGTTTATTGCTTGTAAATTTCAAATGATTGAGACATGTTTTCTTTAGCCATATCATACCCTATCTGCCTTACATATTATCCTTTGCTTGAAGCTCGTCCGAGCCTTAAAGCCTATTCTTTTTTATAGCTCCACAAAAATATATCATAACCAATGATTAGCCTGACCTTATCCGGGAATTAGGACGGGAATTGGTGAAAAATCTTTATGTTGGAGTTGCTTTGAGTGGAGATGATGTATGTATGGTTGTGCATTGCGAGAGGCATAGCCGAAATAAGGTAACCCTTCTTGCATAATAGATATGACTTATTACTAGGGGCCTAAGGAGGATAAAATTCACTTAGGAGTAAAAGTCTAGTAAGCTTGGACCTAGTGAAGATAAAATTCACCTAGGGGCAAAAGTAAGCATAAAAGAAAAGAAAAGAAGTCATCATTCCCAGATGAAAAAAAATTGCATGAGTTGTATGGTTATTGAAATCGAAAAGTGCTTATTGATGTATATTGGAGTTTATGTTATTGGAATGGTTTGCGACGTATGGAAGTTTTGGTGTTGTTCTGGTTGGTTGTTGTTCTTTTTTCCCGGATTTTTAGCACCACAAGCCTAAATATTTCCCATACCTTGTGTTCCTACCAAAGCCTCATTACAACCCTATAAAAGTCCTCATGATGTTGTTTGCAAGGGATAACTTTCACGGTGTACAGAGCATTTTGGATTGAGTTGAGAGTTGAACTTTAAAGCCTAAACACATGAGAGCTTGAGTGAAACACATTATCCCGGTGAGGTTGGATTAAAATTTGCCTTTACTATTGGATCGCTCATATACTTGCTAGGATGTTTGTTCTCTTATTCATGACTTCTATTGTTTAATGTTGCTTTTATAAAATTAAAGCATGAAGATCTTATTTGTGGGATGATTAATTTTATATTTGTTTTTCATTGCTTGAGGACAAGCAAAAGCTTAAGTGTGGGGGAGTTTGATAGGATGCATTTAGATGGTCATAATAGGTTGCATTTAGCTTAGTAATGATGCATATCATGTACGGTTTAAGTACAAGGTGTTTTTAATTGTGATAGTTTGCTTGAGGACAAGCAAAAGTCTAAGCATGGGGTAGTTTGATAGAGTATAGTTTAGTCATGTTTTTAGTATAGAATTGTATATTAATTTTAGAGCATTTTTACATGTTTTATAGCTTATTTGTTATTATTTAGTTTTCGGAGTCTACACTAGTGTTTTTATATATTTCAGGTATTTATGGGCTGGATCGTATGAATTTAGAGATTAATCACAACTTATGGGATTATTTTGCAATTTGAAAGACAAGATGGGCTGGCCACATCAACCGAGTTAATGAATTACGGAAGGAGGTCCGGCGCTTCGGTGAATTGGCTACTGTCACTTCATTCGATTAAGTTTGATAGTTATATATATTTATAAAATTAGATAGATATATTAATATATTATATAAATTAGGATATGTTAGTTTAGATAGATTTAGGTTTGTTTGAGTCTTCGCACTCCCCCGTATTCTCGGCATTCGTGGCCCGCCTTGGATCTCCCTCGTCTTCTCTGCTGGCGGACGACTATTTCGGGTTGTTTGGGCTTTTTCTTTCATCTGTGTTTATTTGTGTTTGTAGTATGTTATTTTTGTCTGTAGTATGTAATTTGTGTCTGTAGTATGTTTTTTGTTGACGGCTAGTCCGTCTGCCGATTCGTCGGCCTCTCGAGCATCAGGTTTGTCTGAGCTCGAATTTTTTCCTAATAAAAAAAAAATAGATTTAGGTTTGGAAGATTACTCCGTAGTACACTATATATATATATATATATATATATATATATATATATATATATATATATATATATATATATATATATATATATATATATATATATTCGGGAGAGGCCGAACAGCCGTGTATACGGCGGAGACATTATTCCAAAAAATCTAATTGTCTTTTGTTTTGTTTTATGGAGACCTAAACTCTCTCGTTTCGTCTATAATTTGAAGCTTTATTTGGATTGATTGTGAGTTTCTAATTCTTGTTCTTTATTTCCTATATTGAATCTTAACCCAAGTGGCAAACTTGTTCCTGATTGTGAGTTTCTAATTCTTGGTAGAATCAATTCAATTGCTAGGGTTTTGTAGATTCCTGATTGTGAATCTTAACCCAAGTGGCAAACTTGTTCCTTTAGGGCTGGTTGAGCTAATTGAATGGGTAGGAAGTTGGATGTGTTGTTAAATCCCTCTTTAGGGACTGCAAATACCTTGGTTAATCTCTGAACTTAAAGCTATCAATTGGGTTAAATTCTTCTTTAAGGACTATTCGATTGATAAGGGTTTTTAGGACTGGTTGAACTAGTAACTATATTAGGTCGGGACAAGGGTATTCATAGGAAACTTAAAAGGACAAGAGGAAGTTGCAATATCAATTTAACCAACTAAAGTGGATAATTGTAGGTGAAACTATTTTATTAATCGTTATCTCCATTAATTTGCTTATAGTTTATTTTAGTTTATTTCTTATTTTCACCACCCAAAACCCCTCGTTTCATACTAATTGGTAAATAAACTTAACTTAGGATTAACTTGATTCTCTGTGGGATTGACTCGTGCTTACCACACTACATTAGTTAGGTAGGTTCGGATATATTTTGATACGGTTTAGGCGACTAAAACCTGTCCATCAACGTTGCTAATAAAAGTTGTTATTATCTGTGTTGTATTTGTTTGTTTTCTTGTCTATAAAGTCAAGAGTTGATAGTTGAATGCTTGTTGTTATCAAGACGTAGAAACCATAAAAAAAAAATCAATCATTCAAGCAAAACGAACATCAGTTGACGCCAAATCGAAAATTACAAACATTTTTTAACTTAAGCAAGGGTTGTTGTATTAAACGGAATAGCTACCGACGAACTCTTCAGGAATGTTTGGGTATATCCGAATATGCACCTGTTGGAACGCATATGTCATCTCATCTTGGGTAGGGCGCGCTACTATATCAACTGCATACTGTGCTATTCCACGACAACGTGCGGGAGACACGTCGTCGTACACAACGATCAGCATATCCTTTATCTGCTCACTGATCCGCCTATAGTACGACGCAGGGTCGTCATCACACTCTTTACACCCAAACTACAACTGTGTTGACCTCTCGAGGATGCGGCAACCCTGCACAGAAAATAGATTGCATCAAAATAAATGCTTCCATATCACAACGTCAAATCCGACGTTCCTATGTGGCATGACCAGGCCCAGTTTACAACTTCCAATTTGATGTTGTAAAGTGCCAGACCCGTTCCATCGTCTTTCAATTCACAACGTTGTGTATGCCAAATTACAACGTCGGATCCGACGTTGTAGCAATGTCACATCCAACGTTGTTGCAATGTTATATCCGACATTGTATTAGCAGCGTTTAACCGCGGATTTGCGATGTATATAGGGAGACCCTTTTTATAAAATTACCTTTGCTTATATTTCTAAAATATTGTTCCATGATGTTAATTTTTTTTTTCTTTCCAATGAGATCATTTTAAAACAGATATGTATATTTCTCTAAATGAGAAACGTTTTGATGGGTATTATCACCATATTAATTGTAGTTTTTTCAACCAATCATATACCTTTTTAATCTTATGCAAACTTTTATTAATATTTTATTTAATTTTATAATACTAATTTATTATATTATTATGATTTTATTTTTAAAAACGCGCAATGACACGGAGACTATACTAATTCTATTTTAAATCTCTATTTTTAAACTTCAGATTAAAACATACTTTAAATTTAAATAAATCTTTTAAAGATATTTATAAACACGTGAAAATGGCAATATGCATTTCAAATTTGTATATTGAATTATTAAGTAAAATAGCATTTTATTCCATTGAAATCACCTGTAAATATTTGATTATATTTCATTCTTATCATATGTGTGCTTAATTATTTATTAGAAATTCAACTTTTCATATCGATCTCTCGATATGTTATATTACTGGTACTTATAAGTGGAAATGAGAAAATTTAGCTTGTATTGAGAGAACTTATAATTAATTATACCCCAAATGTAACAAGAAATATTAAGGAGATATTCTAAAACTGTAATCTAACTAATTTTAACTTTCAATATATTTGAATTTATCCCGTTTGTTTTTTGGTATGGAAAGTAAATCCATAGTTAGAGAAATTTTGGTGAAATATTACCTTTTGCTAATTCAATTAGATTATTAGCACCCTAAGAAAATAAATTGACCGCTATAACACCATATGAAAAAAAAACTAGCCGCCTAACTCTCCTACCCTGTTCGCTCTCTCTCACGCTCTCTCTCGTCATCGTTCCCTTTCATTCCTCAGATCTGAAAGTGCTCCTCCGTTCGTACCGTTCCCATGGCTCCTGCTCGCCCTCGCCCTCGCCCTCTCTCGTGATTTGGGATCCGCATCTCCGTTGCCAAACCTCCTCCTTCCATGAATGTCACCCTCGAATCCGATCCGCCAAACCCTAGAATTCCCCTGAATTCTACCGCTTTGAAAGCGTCTCCTCCAAATCCCTAATTCTCGGCTCTCTCCAACAGTACTCCCATCACAGCCTATGTGGATTCCTGTGCACCATCCTCAGAGCCCCGCCGGAGTTTCCCCCCGATTCAAAGCCCCTTGAGCTCGGCACTCGTTGCGGAACGTTCTCTGATGGTATTCATCGCCTGAGTTTCGCGACTGTGTCGGCTCGCAATTGCCCTACCTCTGCTTCTTCTATTCCCGCCGCTCCCTTCGTAAAGGTCCGTTCTCTTTATTTTGTTCAGTTTCGGCCCCTAAATTACCTAATTGAATTCAATTTTCTTTTTGCTTGATCAGTTTGTGTCCATTTCTCTGTGTATTAAATAATCACATTACAAACTACAAAGAAGCTTTCTTGTTGGCATGGACCTCCCTAATTCATTATTGTTTCAGAATTAACGCCTATGATAATGGTTGCTGACACGTTTACGATGAACCGGGTGGTCTGGATTTGGTAGATGATTTCGGGTATTTGGTTAAGGAATTGGGTTTGGCAGGAATAGGGTGGGTGTCAAGGAAATTGGAGATGGGTGGGCACTGAGCAGTATGTAGTATTTATTCCCCATTCATTATTCCTTTATCAGATTTTTCCTTTGAGAATTCCTCGTTTTTGTCCTTGGCTATTTGCTTGAGTGCACAATTGGCTCGAGGAGTACTTAGTTTGGGAAATCATTGAGCATCAGTTCCAGAGTTATGCATATGACATTGAAATTCAAAGACCATCCAAGTGTTTTTCTCCCATGGATTAATAATTAGCCTATGATTAATCGCAAATTTCAGGTTGTCGTACTAGGAGGTGGATCATTTGGTACAGCCATGGCAGCTCATGTTGCCGAGAGAAAGGCTCAGATGGATCGAATTTAGAAGTGAAGGGTAAATAATCACATTAAAAGCCGCTTTGGAAAGGAGGTAAACCTGAAACATAATGAGCATTCGGTCACTATGGAGCTAGCTCCAAGCCACCTCTTCCAAATAGTGTCGCGGCACAGTTTCGTAAAGGCACATATCACGAGTCTTTGGACTTTGTACGGACCCTTTGTGATACATCGTATGGATTAGTAGACGTATTTCCCATTGAGGATCGTAAAAGTGCACTTAATGAGGTAGTCTTTTTCATGATGCTCCTTTGGCTTCAAATTTTGATTAAATTATGCACCTGTGCTTCATGAAGATTGTTGTTTTTCTTGTTTGTAGTCCCTTGTAGAAATCAATGTTCATTTGGTTGAAGCTCGGAACAGTGGAGGTATCACTCTATCAATTTGTTTATTACTTGTCTTTGCTAACTAAACCCTTTAACTTCTTTTATTATTGCTAAATTAAAGCCTATTAGCTCAAATTGGTAGAGCGTTGTGCTCAAGCACATAGATACGGGTTCAAATCCCGCATAGGCTATTTTTGAATCTTTTTTGGCGAAAAAATCTACATCTTTTTGTGATGAAAATTTTAGTGGCCAATAAAATAGAAACAATTTGTTGTCATCATTAACTCGTGATCTTTTAATTTTAAGAGATCGTATTGCCTTGTTTGGTGACACTGTTTTGATTCCACATTTCATACTTGTACTGACAAATGTGTCAACAGTGAATAAAAGTAACCAATAAAATTGTCATCAATAAAAAGATGTCATCAATGACGTGTAAAAAAAAGGTTATCAATAAAAATGTCATCAACCAACAATGTCATCACAAATGATTGAGATCGATGAAGTGTAATCACAAATGTCATCAATGAATAAAAATGTAGTAAAAATTTCACCACAAGTGATTGCATCAATGAAGTGTAATCACAAACAAGACATCAGTGAATAAAAGCATAATCGATGAAAAGATATCGATATACAATTGATTAAATTAAAAAAATGGCATCAAATTATATGATTAAAAAAGTGGCATCAAATAATTATATTAGAAAATTGACATCAAAACATTACTTTGAAAAATTGCATCACACATTAAAGAAAAAAATTGTCATTACAACACTACTTTGAAAAAATATGGCATCACGGTAAAAAAATATCATCAAACACGTGACATAAAAAAAATGTCATCAATATTCAACATTAAAAAAATTGCATCAATGATCAACGTGACATCACATTAAACAAAAAATGTTATCAATGTTTGAAAAAAGTAGCATTTAAAGAGTGTCATCAAACCATTTCATTATAAAAGTGGCATTAAAATTGAAAATAAAATATAATAAAAAAAAAGTGGCATCAAAATAGCAAAAAATGGCATCACAAAATATGTCACAAAAAAAATCCGAAGGAGTTGATCAACGTTGATCGTTGACCTTTAATAGTCAATTTGGGAAGGGTGCTAGGTTAGATAATTAATTTTGTTTGGGTGCTAGTTAGCTAATGAAATATTCATAATGTGCTAGTTGCCAAAATAACACTATTTAAATTCGAGAGTTATTAATTGATCAATATATATATTCTAATAATTACCCTCATTCCCCATATAAAATTTGTTACATTTCATTCCCTAATTTTAGGGAGGATAACTACTTTCCCTAGATGCTCTAATAATGTCATTTTTGTGTAAAAAATATCATTCTAAATACTTTTGTCTTTATTTTATGAAAACATCCTTATGAATATTAGTGGATGATTAATTATAACTTTAAAAAAGTAAAAAAATTAGAATAAATGATGATATAATGATATACTTAGTATTTGTTAGGTTTCTTAAAAAATGTACATGAAACTAAAATGACATATTTTAGTGGTCAAATGAAGTGTTATAATAATGAATTTTATAATGTATAACCATTAATCTATTAGAGCAAGCCCAAAAGAATCTGCAAAATAGAAAAAATGTGAAATTTTAGAGGAAAAAAAACCCATTTTTCACCCCGACGGCTCCTGCAAATTGATCTGTAAAATAGAGAAATTGATAGAGAGGAGAAAATCTGTAAATTTAGAGAAAGAGTTTTGATCTCTATAATTTAATGTTTTACTTCATCCTAGGTAGAATTTAATGTTGCAAAACTTCAACATGCCATTTCGTTGTTGCATTCGACGGAAGGAGGGGAGTTTCAAGGCTTGACGGCAACCAGCGGTGGTCATCAACGTCGGCTAGAGGCGAGACGTCCATCTAGCCTGCGATGGCGGTCGACATAGGAGGAGAAAGGAGAAGGGGCCTTGGTCTTAGGGGTCCCCAATGGGAAGGAAGGTGGGGAGAGGACTGAGGGCAGCCATCGAAAGCGGGGCTATAGCAGTGGCGTCCGAGAGAGAGGGCGGAAGCGAAAGAGAGAGAGGCCAAGGGTGTGCGAGAGGTCGAAGAAGAAAGATCAATTCGAAATCTACAAGATTAATTGCACAAGATTACCATGGAAGGGAGTAGTTGAAGAAGAAGAATGATGAGTGGTTAGCGGCGCTGGTATTCAGGATATCATATAGTAGTTACTAGTTAGGGTTAAAGTTTCTATGAATTTACAAAAATTAACCTATAATTCTATTTTTTTTTAAACAAATATCCCAATTTACTTTACAAAATGTAATTATTTATATTTATTTAGATTGAAACACCAAAAATCCCCAAACCCAACTTATATCTTAGAATAACAAAATTTTAACTAAAATACATAAATTATAAAATGTGCTTAATGTATTTCACAATCAAAATGTGAAAAATAAATTTTCAAGAATTCTAAATAGATTAAAAATTCGATAAAATACAATCAATAGCTCACCAAAAAGTTAAAATGATATGAATGTTAGAATTAGTAAAAAAATGTTAGAAATTAAGTTTAAATGTTAGTTTATATTAGAAATGTGATGCTAAATGTTAGAATTAAGTTTAAATGAAATTTTTAGAAATGTGGAATTAAATATAATTAATAAATGCACTTATTTATTATAGTATATAATAAATATAAAAATCTGTAAAATAAAGAAGATGTTGGAATTAGAGTAAAAATGATATGAATGTTAGAATTAGTAAAAAAAATGTTAGAAATTAAGTTTAAATGATAGTTTATATTAGAAATGTGATGCTAAATGTTAGAATTAAGTTTAAATGAAATTTTTAGAAGTGTGGAATTAAATATAATTAATAAATGCACTTATTTATTATAATATATAATAAATATAAAAATCTGTAAAATAAAGAAGTTGTTGGAATTAGAGTAAATTTTTTTTTAGAGATTTTAATACTTTGATCTCTATTTTAGAGAATTTTTGCCACATCTGTTGGGGTTGCTCTTATAGGAAACCTAAAAAATGGAAGAGTCATTTGAAAAAAAGGTCGTTTTCTTGTTTAATGCATAATTAGCTTTTAGTATTATATTTTCTTTTTACTAATTATTTCTTAAACTATTACATCAAATATTGTGGGGATACCACAAGTATTGACTTTTTTTAGTACTCATATCGATATATAATAATGATTATAATAATTGACTAATAAATAATTGCTTGTTATATAACTAAATTGATAGATATAATTTAAGTCCTTTTTATCAATAGATTATTTTTGTCAATAAATATATATTATTTAATTAGGGGCTAGGTGAGGTCCGCTCCAACCCGCCTCATTTAAAAAAAAAATTAAAGTTTATGAAAAAAGAAAAAATAAAAATAATAATTATGTATTTTTTATTAGACTAAGGGTTTTGTTAATAAAAATTATAAATTTATGAAAATTTTAGTCTATTCAACTTACTCAAATTTTATTTTCCGATTTCGATCATGCCAAATAATTAACACCCTCTAAATATTATGTACTCTATATATCACTACATATTTACACCACGGATAATATCAATTTCTTAGAAAAAATATCGCAACAGGTTTTTTTTTGTAAATATCTTAGAATTATATACGGAGTATACCAGGAAAAAAAAGGCATTTCTTTGTTTTTTTTCCCCACCGGTTCTCATTTAATGAAATCATATAATTGGCACTTTAGCAGTAAACCGATCGAGAACGGTCCCTAATCCCTATGCTGATAGGGGAAGGCAAATAATAATCCTATAACTTATTTTAATTTATTTTTTATACATTAAAAAATAATTAAAATATCTATAAAATATCATATTTTTTCATTAATTTTTAAAATAATATTATACTCATAATAATAATAAGTATTAAATTATGTAAAGAAAATTAATTAAAATATTTAATATTTTATAGAGTTTTTACTCGATTAAAAAATATGATAAAAAAAACAATATTTTGAGATTGCAGTAGTACTACTTATGCAACAAGTCACAAGTGGCACTTTGTTCCCACTTCCCACGTACATTTCGCACCCCAAAATTTACCAATCCTTCAAATTTATAGAGACGAAAATTTTATAACGAACGCAATATATAGAGAATTTATATATAGACTTTTATAGTTAAATGACTCTTATCATTAACGGTGACCATGGGATGGAACGGGACGGGATGGGATAAGAGTCTCAATGTCTCGTATCGCGTGATTTTTACAGGACGGAATCGGTACGAAATTTATTATTTATTTTAATTAGGTGTGGCCATGCATATATATATTCCTCACGGGATAGGATGAGAGGAATATAAATCCATGACCACTTTATAGAGAATTTTAGAGTCATCCAAAGAGTAAAACATATAGATTTAATCACGTGTGGCTCTCAAATCAAAAAAATTATAAATATATCTAAAATTCTCTTTATATTTTGCGATATCCAAAGAGTAAAACATATAGATTTATAATATTTTTATATTCACTGTTTCGCCTATATATATAGTTATATATATATATATATCCACTTTATATAAATACACATTGTGTATATATATCTGTGTGTGTATGTATATGTATATATACACACACATACACACACAGGGTATTTATGTGGGGTAAAAAAAATTGTCCATATAATAAAGGGTGATTTTGGTAAAGGGCTTTTTTTGAATATTCAATTAGTCACTTAGCCCCTAAATCAATTTAATTAGTTTTGCCCTAGACCCCTTCCCAATAGGGTGGGTTGGTCAATGGTCAACCGTTTGACCATTGACCGGTCAATGTTGACCAACCCATTTTGATGCCAACTTTTTTTTTTTAGTGATACCATATTTTACCGTTTTGATGCCAAAATTTTACTATATTTTATTTTCACTTTGATGCCACTTTTCTAATGGAATGATTGGATGACACTTTTTTAATGTCACTTTTTTTAAACATTGATGACATTTTTTGTTTACAGTAATGTCACGTTGATCATTGATGCCATTTTTTTTACTGTTAACGTCAGATGCCACTTTTTTTTATGTCAATTTTTTGATGATATTTTTTTTTACCGTGATGCCATATTTTTGATGATATTTTTTTTACCGTGATGCCATATTTTTGATGATATTTTTTCAATGTAGTATTTTGATGACATTTTTTTTCTTTAATGTGATACAAATTTTTAAAAATGGTATTTTGATGTCATTTTTATAATGTAATTATTTGATGCCATTTTTTTTAATCAAATCGATTGATGCCACGTGTTTTTAATGTAATCAATTGTATATCGATTTATTTTCATCGATTATACTTTCATTCACTGATGACACGTTTGTTATTACACTTCATTGATGCAATCACTTGTGATGACATGTTCATTAAATTTTTATTCATGGATGACATTTGTTATTACGCTTCATTAATCACAATTATTTATGGTGACAATTTTATATAATTGATGACATAAGAGATTAAAACGTGGAATCAAAATATTGTCACCTTATTACACATATAAAAATACAAAGTCTTTGAAACTACGATATTAATATTGGTTGTATACGTAAAAACACCTATTATAACATGTCATCAACTAAAAAAAATGCATCAATGTAAGTAATAGGGGTGGGCACAAATCCCGCAAATCCCGGTCCCGTCCCGGACCCGTCCCGGTCCCGTCCCGATCCCAGTGGGATTTCAAAAAAATATAGGGAATCCCGTCCCGGTCCCGTCCCTCAAAAATTATGCGGGACGGGACGCGGGACGACCTTCGTCCCGTCCCGTCCCGTCCCGCGCCCACCCCTAGTAAGTAATATAATGCGGAATCAATAAAATATAGGGTCAACCACTTCGGGGGTTACATATCATCTTCAGGATATGTGAATACTTCACAAGGACAAAATATGCATCCCTGGAAGTTTTAGGCCGCTTTCTGTAATTATATAAAATATAGGGCCAATTTGTAATTTTTAAAAATTTCGGGCCGATTTCGTGATTTATTATAAATTACAACACAACCCCCTTCTTCCCCGTTGGAAATTTGCAGAGATGGCGGCCGCATAAAATTCCCCGTTGGAAATTTGCATGGAAGGAGGTCGAAGCACAACTGCAGACGCCGAAGATCGTCCTTCATCTTCTTCTTCGCGAGATCTGTGAAAAACTAAAAATGGATGGAAGGATGAAGACGCCGATGGAGAGGCGATTCCAATGGTGAGTCGGCGCCTTCCCTGACCACAAACCCGACACCCTTCAAATTCGGTTTCCTCGATTCAGAATTTGGCAAACTCTCATTCGAATTCGGCTTCCTCACCATCGAATTCGGTTTCCTCGCGTCTGAATTCGGCGACCTCGCCTTCGATTTCGGTTTCTCCGCTTTAGAATTTGGCTTCCTCGCCTTTGAATTCGACGTCTTCAGATCCGAATCTATGCGGCGGCGGCGGACTCGGCGAAGTCGGTGGTGGTGCTGGAGGTTCTGCGGTATGGCCATCTCCTGTTCGTCCTCTCCGATCATACATTGGCTTCCTCCAGTTAAGAAAGGGAGAGCGAGGAGGCAGGTGGAGGTAGGGTATAGGGGCTAACCGGCTAATTGTTTTTTGTGGGGGTAAGGCACGGCTCATTGGTATTTTAAAGGGGCTGGATACCTAACAACAATCTCAAAAAGGTGTTTTCTACCAAATTCCCTCTATAATAAAACATAATTAATTAAATATCTACGATGCAAGCTTTTTTAATTAAATATCCCCGGACACCGTAACTATCTCACGTATTTCTTGTACATCAATCACAAGTAACAATTTCTCTCAAGCTCCCTAATTTCGTTCTCCAATTTCGCTTAGGTATTTATTAGCACATGTAAAATTTAGTACAATTTACTTGTTTTTTTTTTTGACGCAGAATAAAGATTAGGTCGGGTCGGCCGCAACAGAAGCCCTTCCGAGCGCATCCTTGCGGATGAGAGCACCAAGCTCTGGATCGTCGTCGTAGCTGTCGTTGGCAAGGGATGCATGTGCACTGCGAGCGAGATAGTCAGCCACTGCATTGGATTCCCTGAAAATATGACGGATAGCTACATAAGAGAAAGACGAAGTATCTAAAAGAATATCATATTGTAGCAACTCGATATTCCAGGGGCATTTCCAATCCCCTAGCAGAGCTATAATAATCAGAAGGCCGGTTATCACCCTCGATCAGGAGGTTGCAAATATTCAGCTGTTTAGCCCGTAGAATTCCCATTCTGAGACCCAGGTTTTCAGCAAAAGCGACCGAGACATTGATGCAAGTATCTTTACCCATGGCCACCACCCTGCCACACCAGTCCCTAATAACGAAACCGTAAGAAGAAGAAACCTCATGCCTTACAGATCCGTCAAAATTAAGCTTGTAGCAATCCATAGGCGGTTTGGCCCACAACCCCGTTCATCGCTGCCTCAAACCCACGATCGAAGCAGAGGGGGTGAGAGAGGCGGAAAAGTTAGAACGATTAACCTGAGATGGTAGAGAGGTCCCATTGGACGAATCAGCCTCAAGAATCTTCGACTGCTTCCAGCATTGAGTGAAAGATGTATAAAAAATTTCCATTTCTGTAATGGAGACTTTGTTCGTATGGTCAAAAGTCAGCTAGTTCCTGAAATACCAGATAGCCCACCAAAGCACATGCCAAGGGACCGAAAAGTTTCATCCCTATCGCCTCCAAAACTTGATTTAGCATAAAGGATGAACTCGAAGTGGTGGCATGCGACAAACTCGGAACACGAATACGTAGAGTCATAAAAAAGCAGATGGTCATAGGGCACTTAAGGAAAAGATAAGTATCTGATTCGTTAGTGTTGTTACAAAAATGGCATCCTGATGGTACAGACACATGAGACTTTTGAAGCCGTTCCGACGTAGGTAAGCCGTCACGAGAGATTTTCCAGAGAAAATGCAGAACTTTTGGCAAAACATCTTGATAACTCCCTCCCTTGATGGAAATCGGAATAAGTTTCAAAGGCCTTGACAGTATGTCTGTGTCAAAGGTGTTGGAGCTTTAACAGTGTTGATGAAATACAAAACATGTTCTATATGATATTTTGTTCGAAATATTATTTAATATTCTTATATACTTCCATTATATTATTATATATATAACTAACCTTTCATGAAGTATTTTCGAATGATTTCCTTCCTTGTGATACAATTTGAGAAGATTCAAATCGGAAAGATTGTGGCCTTCGAAATTTCCAAGGATAGAAGATCCAGCTCAAGCTATGATCTAGACTAGCCGTTGGAGAAGATCCTTGGCGCTGATTTGTCTCAATATAAAGAGAAGGAAGATGAAGACAGAAGACACACATTCATTGAACCCGAGCTTTCATACACTCCAAGCCTTCAAGAGAAATCTGTCTTCGCGTGCTCTCTGCTTGTCCTAAGAGTCTGTTATTTCATTTCAAAGCATTTGAGAGTTACACAGTGGGCTTATAGGATATATTCAGTTATAGTGTTATATTCGTGAGTTTGTAACTCGGGAAGTGAACACTAGGCAACTGATTCACTAAGTGTAAGAGGATTGTACTAGATAGTATAGAGAGGTGGGGCTCTTCTAGATTGGTCTAGGACTTCAAGGGAACGTGAGTTGACTAGATTGCAATTGTATAGGAGAGAGGCTTCTCGGGGAGCTACTAGGATCCTAAGTCTCGTGAATCAATAAAAGCCGGTTGAATCCTAGGGTTGTGGAAGAACCCTAGGCGGGGACGTATGCCAAGTTAGTGCCGAACCTCGTAAATAACTCATCGAGTCCTTTACTTATTGCTTTACCTTATTTCCGCACTTGGTTCGAATTGTTTAACGTTGTGATTCAGATTTTAAGAGAAAAGAGTAAGTCTAATCTCAAAGGGTTTTGACACGAGCTTCAAAAGTCTTGAGACTTTCTGCGAAAATCCGGCCTACTCTATTCAACCCCCCTTCTAGAGTATTTCTATATTACTTAGTTTTATATAATCGAACCTTCAATTGGTATCAGAGCTTTACTCTCTGCTTTTGATCTAACAATCTTGTGAGTTTTTCGATCATGTCTGGTGAAGCAAGCGGAGGATTTGCACAGGGAAGGTCTACCAGCAGACCACCACTCTTTGTAGGAAACAACTTTGTCCACTGGAGATCTTTGATGAAGATGTTCATTATAGATCAAGATCTGGAACTTTGGAATATTATAGTGAATGGTCCAAAGATTCCAGAGAAAGATGGACTAAATGGAACCAAAGTCGCAAAGAAGAAGTCTGAATACATCCAAGCGGATCTTGAACTCGTCTCCAAAAACTATAGGGCTATTAACTGACTTTATTGTGGTCTTAGCACTAATGAGTTTAACCGTATTTCATCTTGTAGGTCAGCTAAAGAGATTTGGGACAAACTGGTCGTCACCTATAAAGGAACGAGCCAAGTGAAAGACACCAAGATCGGCATCTTCCTTCGAAAGTATGAGCTTTTCAAAATGAAGTCTGATGAGTCAATCAAAGCCATGTTCACACGATTCACAGAAATCACCAACAATCTTGACTCACTCGGCAAGAGCTTTACAAACGTTGAGAAAGTGAGGAAGATACTGAGGTGTCTCCCAAAAGAAAAGTGGGGTCCTAAAGTAATAGCCATAGAGGAAGCCCAAGACCTCACCACTCTACCTCTTGATGACCTGCTTGGGAAACTGATCACGCATGAGATGATCCTTAATGAAGACGATGAAGAACTTCCAGCTAGCACTAAGAACTTGGCACTCAAGTCTAAGAAGGATGAGCCTAAAGATGGATCTGATTCCGAAGATGAGGATGACGATGAGGATGATCCTTTTGCTCTTATCACAAGAGGCCTTGCTCGAATTCTCAAAATGAAGAAACAATTCAACAACAAGGATGGATCAGAGTCTTCTAAATTTTGAGGTAAGCCTCAATACAACAAGTATGATAAGAAGACTAAACCCTTGTCTTGTTTTGAATGTGATGAAACAGATCAACTTGTGAAAGATTGCCCTCAAAAGACAAAGAGTCAGTCCAATAAGGGTGACAAATGGAAGAAGAAAGCCATGGTGGCAACTTAGAGCGATTCTGACTCTGACTCCGATGATGAGAAGGCCAATATTTGTCTTATGGCCTCCGAAGATGAATCCGATGAGAAGCTCGAAACTACTGTAAGAGAACTTATGGCAAGTCCAAAAGAGGTATTATCGGAATTCCTTTCTAATATGATTGCCAATGAAGAGAAACTTATTGCCCAGATTAACATTCTTATTAAGAGAACTGTGGACCAAGAAAGAACTATTGAGGATCTGTCTATGAGGGTTAAAAGTCTTGAAGCTTCTTATTCAGGTCTTGACATTAAAGTCAAGACGCTTTACTCAGAGAAATCTGAACTTAAGCAAGATCTCTCCTCTCTAAGAAATGAGCATCATGACTTAGAGAACGAGAAGATCTCCCTGAATAATAAGATTCAAGATCAACAGACAGCCCTTATAAGTTTTACCAAATCCAAAGGCGCTCTTGATAGGATGTTGGGTGAGCAACAAAGTTCTCTAAACAAAAGTGGTATTGGTTACAATCCAAGGTTTTTAAAGAAGCAGCACATTACCACCTTTGTAAAGGCAAAAGGAAGCAGAACATCTCTTATATGTCGCCACTGTGCTAGAAAGGGACATGTAAAAGAGACCTGCCCCTATAGAAGAAAGGATCCTTATATCATTCGCAATACTTTTCCTGTTCATTTGAGAAAAGAACGAATAACACAAGTTTGGGTTCCAAAAGGCACTATTTTACCAAATATGATTTACCCCAACAATGGATCCAAATTTACTTATTAGTCTAGCCACAAAGGTTGATGTTTGTCTTGCAGGAGATCACCAATGTGAAGGAACACAAATGGATTATTGATAGTGGATGCTCGAGGCATATGAGTGGGAAGAGTTCTCTCTTTCATGATCTAAAGGAGCAATCCACGTGAACAATCACTCTTGGTGACAAAGGAAAATGTGACATCGTTGGTATTGGTAGTGTTGGAAGTGATTCCAACCATAGTATTAAAAATGTCTATCTTGTTAATGGTTTAAAGTATAATTTGCTTAGTGTCTCTCAATTATGTGATAGTGGCAACAATGTCAGATTTAACAAGAAAAGATGTCTAGTGTGCAGAGAAGATACATGTGAAGTTATATTGACTGCATATCGTTACAACAATATATACGTTGTAAATGTTGATCAAGTGGCACAAGGAAGCTTAACCTGTCTAAAGGCTTTGACGGATGATCCAAAGCTCTGGCACAGGAGACTCAGTCATGTGAGCCCACATACACTATAGAAGCTGGTGTCCAAAGGGCTTGTAAGAGGGCTACCTGAGATGGACTTCAAAGGTATTGATATGTGCAATGCATGCACACGAGGTAAACAAACACGTAGCTCTTTCAAACCCAAAAAGATTTAGATCTTAACATCCATGCAGAGAACGAGGAAGGTGATGATGCTGCTACCAAGAACACAGAGAAGAGGAACATGCAAGAATAGATTCTCAACACTGAAGAATTGGCCCAAGGTGTTGAAGATTCGTCCAAAACCCTTGGTGTCCAATCCAACAGTGTTGAAGCGTCAGAAACTGCTATAACTGAACCTAACAGGACCACGGAGTCAGATGTACCACAAGTCAATCCTACTAGTGTGACGAATCAAGGAGCTGAGACTAGCAAAAGGAAATTCAAATACTCCTCATCACACTCATTAAAGGATATCATTTCTGACCCTACTTCTAGTGTTCAAACTCGTTCTAAACTTAAAGATCTTTGTGCTTTTCACGCTTTTGTTTCTCTTCTTGAACCAAAGAAGGTAGATGAGGCACTTCAAGAGCCAGACTGGATCATTGCCATGCAAAGTGAGCTTAACGAATTTGAAAGGAACAAAGTCTGGACCTTGAAGCCCAAGCCAAAGCATCAATCAGTCATTGGCACACGATGGGTATTTCGAAACAAGCTAGATGAGAATGGTAAGATCGTGAGGAACAAGGCAAGGCTTGTTGCTCAAGGCTACAATCAGGAGGAAGGTATTGACTACGAGGAGACCTTTGCTCCCATAGCCAGGCTTGAAGCTATTCACATTTTATTAGCATTTGCATCTTTTATGAGCATAAAGTTATATCAAATGGATGTCAAGTATGCCTTTCTTAATGGTTTCATAGAGGAAGAAGTATATGTGGTTCAACCCCCGGGTTTTGAAAGTTTGGAATTTCCTAATCATGTTTATAAACTTGAAAAAGCGCTTTATGGTTTGAAATAAGCCCCAAGAGCTTGGTATGAGCGCTTGTCAAAATATCTAATAGAAAATGATTTTAAAAGGGGGTTGATCGACAAGACTCTTTTTATCAAGACCAAAGGAAAGGACATTTTGGTTATTCAAGTTTATGTAGATGATATATTATTTGGTGCTACTAACACATCTTTGTGCAAGGAATTTTCTGACATCATGTGCAGTGAATTCGAGATGAGCTTGATGGGTGAACTCAACTTCTTTTTGGAATTACAAGTTCATCAATCCAAGAAAGGGATCTTTGTCGACCAAAGCAAGTACACTAAGGATCTCTTGAAGAAATTCAAGATGGATCAATCCAAAGCAGCCAAAACTCCCATGAGCTCAACATTATCTCTAGATCAAGACAAGACGGGGAAGAGTGTCAATCAAAAGAAGTATCGAGGAATGATTGGATCTTTATTATATCTCACAGCTAGTAGACCTGACATCATGTTTAGTGTTTGCATGTGTGCTAGGTTTCTAGCTGATCCTAAAGAATTTCACCTCGTGGTTGTGAAGAGGATCTTTCGATATCTCAATGGCACTAAGGAGCTTGGACTATGGTACCCAAAGTAAAAGGATTTCACATTAATTGGATATTCTGATGTAGATTTTGCAGGCTAAAAGGTGAATAAGAAGAGCACATCAAGATGTTGCCAATTCTTAGGAGCATCTTTGATCAGTTGACACTCAAAGAAACAAAACTCAGTTGCTCTATCCACTGCAGAAGCCGAATACATTGCAGCTGGAGCCTGTTGCTCCCAAATCCTTTGGATAGCTCAACAAATGCGAGATCTTGGCATCAACCTCAAAGGCATTCCCATTGAATGTGATAATACAAGTGACATCTCCATTACAAAGAATCTTGTTCGGCATTCAAGGACCAAACATATTGATGTAAGGCATTATTTCATTAGAGACCATGTTGAAAAAGGTGATGTGTCCATTTCGTTTATTTCAACTGATTATCAATGGGCTGACATTTTTACTAAGCCTTTGGCAGAGGACAGGTTCACTTTCATTATACGAGAGATTGGGATGCTTAATAAGGATGCACTTTCGTAGGGGGGGCTTTCCCTTTACGAAAGATAAAATCTACTTAGTGTCAAGACCTTTGAGAATTATGTCAAGGTTTGTGAACTAAATGGTAGATCACATATATCGGATCACATATATTTGGTTAATATCTTTCTAGATATTTAATCAATTATATTTTTATCGGATTTCAAAATTGTCTATTTATGTTATATTTTTATTCCGTTGTGATATTTTATTTTTGGAACAAAATATTTCGGTTATTCCCTCCTATTTTAATGGATTAATTTGAATTTTGAATTGGAAATGTTTTCAAAATTAGCAATGTTATAATTACCTTCCTTGGAACTCTAAACCCGTCCCATCACTCCATCATCATCTCTCTCTACTTAAACCAAATTCTGTACCCGATTCCCTCACAAAATCTGACTTATCCAAAACCCTTTCAACTTCTCTTTCTTCAACCTCTCAAGCTGTTCTAAAAACCCTACCCGATTTCCTCCATGGCTCCCAAATCAAAGAAAGCTTCCACACCCAAAAGACTTGGCGCCACCCCTAAGGGACGTCAGGTCATTGCCACCTCTCCCACACCTGAACCCGCTCCTCAAGCCATTGTCTCTGCTGTAGTCCAGAGCACCATCGCTGAGAGCACGGCCACTGCTACCAAGGACTCTAAAAAACGCTCTGCAAAGAAGCCTCTCAGTGCGAAACAAAAAGGGAAAAAGAAGATCATCGCTGAGGAGGTGAACAAGGAAGAGGATCTCGACGCCATCCTGGAAAGAGATGCTGCTAAAGAAGTCGAAGAGGAAGCTTTGAAGAAGAAGAAGAAGGCCGAAGAGGAGGCCGAGCTTGCTAGGAAACTTGTCAAGGAGGAGGCTGAGAGAATTCGGAAGGAAGCCGAAGCTGAGGAGGTTCCTTCTGAAGAGGAGCCTGAGGAAGAGGACGAAGAGCAAGACGGATCTGGAGAGGGCGAAGAAGCTGAAGGAGATGACCCGGGGTCCGGTGAGGACTCGGGGTCTGAGGATGAGGAGGAAGAGGAACCAGAAACTGTTGCCTCTCCTTCTCCTTCTCCTCCTCCACCGTCTCCAAAGAAGCGGAAAGCCCCTACTGCTGTCAAGCCTCCATCTCCCAAGCGCACAAGGAAGGGCACCCTCAGAGGCTTTGAGGCGCCTGCCAAGAGATCTGCTCCAACAATTTCTCGCAAGAAGAATGCCGATCCACCCGCCTTCATCCAGGTAAACCAATCCTTACCCTCTTCATGGTTTGAAAATGCTGAAACAGCTGGTAAGTGGGTAGATGAGTTTCTAACTCGTAGGATATGTTGTTCTGATTTTTTGGATATCGAGTTCTTTGAAGCTTTGAAGTTACCCTACATTGCCCTTCTAAAAAAATCCCCAGCCTGGACCCTTCTCAATCTTGAAACCGTCTACTATCCCCAGCTTACCCGCCTGTTCTACATAAACCTAAAAGCCAAACACGACGCCAATGGTTGGTCCTTGGAATCTGTTGTCAAAGGAGTTAGAATCTCTTTCAACTCCAATGATTTTGCAGATTTCCTTGGCCTACCTAGCCCATGTTCACCCTCTGAAATACACCCCTCTAAAGAAAACTGTATCATCCTTGCCCGATCCAAGTACCTACTACCCGAAGCATCTAACAGTACCTCAAAGCAGCCCACTCACTCATCCGTTACCCTAGAGGCAAAAATTATATTCAACATCATTGTTCGATGCCTCTTACCCCGTCTTAACTCTAGCTCGCTCCTTAGTGACAACGCCATGGTCCTCCTTTACCGAATCCTCAATGGCCTTGATCTTGATCTGGTCAACACCATTTTAGGATCCATGGCTCACACAAGAAAAGCCAGGAAAGGAACTCCCCTCCCCTTTGCAACCCTTTTGACCCAAATCTTCAAAGCTTCTGGAATTGATTTCAAAAATGAAGAACAGCAGCGTCATATGGGTAAGTTCGACTCCAAGAGCCTTGAAAAGATAGGCATCATTCGGTCTCCCCAAGGGACCTTGAGTCTTGCCCCTCCTTCAAAAGCTCTTCACACTGCCTCAGCTGTTGATGAGCGCATAGACAACCTGGAGTTGGGTTTGGAGGAAGTTCGCCTGGATCTCAAGGAGCTGCACAAAGAGATTATGACGGAGATGAGCGGGATAACCAAGATGCTGCAAGGTCTGTGGACGAGGCTCACTGATGATGCTCCAGACGACGAAGCTTAACCCTATCCTACCCTATCCCATCCCTGAAATCTGATACATTGCTTGGTTTTTGGAAACAATTTCAAAACTTTTGGTGACTATTTTACCTCCTCCCTTTGTTGAAAGACAAAAAGGGGGAGATGATCTATGATTTAGACTAGACTTGAAAACCTTTTGCTGTGAAGGTCGTGGAAGACCTTGGTTTTTGAGTTTTTAAGTTTTCGGTTGGATGGCTTTTCATGCTTTAAATTTTTGATCCAACATTTGTCTAACCCATGCAGGTACTTAGTCCGATTTCACTTATATTATTTATGCTTGACTAAGTTGCAGGGATGCACATGTTTTGTCTTTCATCAAGGGGGAGATTGATAACTCCCTCTCTTAATGAAAATCGGAATAAGTTTCAAAGGCCTTGACAGTATGTCTGTGTCAAAGGTCTTGGAGCTTTAACAGTGTTGATGAAATACAAAACCTGTTCTATATGATATTTTGTTCGAAATATTATTTAATATTCTTATATACTTCCATTATATTATTATATATATAACTAACCTTTAATGAAGTATTTTCGAATGATTTCCTTCCTTGTGATACAATTTGAGAAGATTCAAATCGGAAAGATTGTGGCCTTCGAAATTTCCAAAGATAGAAGATCCAGCTCAAGCCATGATCTAGACTAGCCGTTGGAGAAGATCCTTGGCGCCGATTTGTCTCAATATAAAGAGAAGGAAGATGAAGACAGAAGACACAAATTCATTGAACCCGAGCTTTCATACACTCCAAGCCTTCAAGAGAAATCTGTCTTCGTGTGCTCTCTGCTTGTCCTAAGAGTCTGTTATTTCATTTCAAAGCATTTGAGAGTTACACAATGGGCTTGTAGGATATATTCAGTTATAGTGTTATACTCGTGAGTTTGTAACTCGGGAAGTGAACACTAGGCGATTGATTCACTAAGTGTAAGAGGATTGTACTAGATAGTATAGAGAGGTGGGGCTCTTCTAGATTGGTCTAGGACTCCAAGGGAACGTGAGTTGACTAGATTGCAATTATATAGGAGAGAGGTTTCTCGGGGAGCTACTAGGATCCTAAGTCTTGTGAATCAATAAAAGTCGGTTGAATCCTAGGGTTGTGGAAGAACCCTAGGCGGGGACGTAGGCCAAGTTCGTGCCGAACCTCGTAAACAACTCATCCAGTCCTTTACTTATTGCTTTACCTTATTTCCGCACTTGGTTCGAATTGTTTAACGTTGTGATTCAGGTTTTCAGAGAAAAGACTAAGTCTAATCTCAAAGGGTTTTGGCACGAGCTTCAAAAGTCTTGAGACTTTCTGCGAAAATCCGGCATACTCTATTCAACCCCCCTTCTAGAGTATTTCTATATTACTTAGTTTTATATTATCGAACCTTCACATCTAGATCCTAGATCCAACCACATTCAAAGTCTTGTAACCCCCTCTTAGTTGATAGCATGGTATTTGCCGAGCTTGTCGAAAACCACCCATTGGTGCTAGGACCCCAGTACAGACGATCCTTCATGGGGTTATCTGGCAGGATGATACCGAGGAGATGGTTTATGTCATCCAATGAAAGAATGTTGGTTAAGCTTGAATGGAGAAAATTCTTTTTCCACTGTAAATTGTAGGTGATGAAATGAGAGACTTTTAACCCTAAAAGCTTGTTTGGGATCGGTTGTAAGATCCTAGTATCCAGTAATCGGAAAAGGCCCATTTCTTAGACCAGAAGTCAATAGAATTCCCATCACCAACAGACCAGTGAAGGGCCTTCTGAAAAAAGTGTCGGATAGACATCAGACGTCTCCACTGCCAAGAAGTATTGCTTTTCATTTGGTCAGATAGGATATCCTGGCCCTTCAGATATTTCTGCGAGATAATTCGAACCCATATATTATCTGGTTTGGATAGAATCTTTCATAGAAGTTTCATTTCTAATGCAATATTCATCGTTTCGGCTTTGTGAATACCCAACCCACCTTTCAAAGTGTCAGCACAAATCTTGTTCCAACTAATTATAAGCGGTGGGGCTTTAGAATTTTTGTTCCAAAAAAAGTGTTCGTAAACCTTATCGAGTTCCTAATGAATGTGAGATGACAGTAAGAAAGCTTGCATAAGAAAGAGTGGTTTGGCACTTCGATTTGCCTTGATGAGGACCTTACGGCCTTCGGCAAAGGTGCTTGACGCCTTTCATTTTGTCAATTGCTGCTTGGTTTTTAGCATGATATCGTTGAAAGTATCTCTGTTAGTTCTACCATTAACAATGGGGCAACCCATATATTTATCAAAATTATTTGCCTGAGGAATGCCAAGTACAGCTACCGTGGCGTTAATAGCTACTGATGTTGTATTAGGGGAAGCTTGGAAACTAGATTTATGTAAATTGACCTTTTGGCCTGAAATCAGGCAAAAGCGATCAAGAATCAACAGAGTTGAGGAACATGCCCACTGGGAGGCCTTACATAAAATGAGGATACCATCCGCGAATGCAAAAAAGGGATTTTAATACCCGGTTTGCCAAACACAATACCCATATCTTTGTTTACAACACTTTCTTGCTGCAAAGTCCTTGCTAATACCTCTGAGGCCATAATAAACAAAAAAAGTGATAGGGGATCACCCTGCCTTAGTCTCCGTGAGGGCTAAGCGTATTTGACTCATCATTGACCAGAACAGAGTATGAAACCATAGTTACGCACTCTCTTATCCAACAAATAAATTTATGATTAAAACCAAACCTGGAAAGGACATAAAAAAGGAAAGACCATTCGACACGATCATAAGTGTTCTCCATATCTAGCTTTAGGGCAACCAAACCCGACTTACCCTTTTTAAGCCTGAAGGATTGGAAAGCCTCATGGGCTATCATTTGTCAGTATATTTCTTTGAAAGTATAAGCATGAATAATTCTTTTCTCAACATATTTATCACATTGTTCTTTTTGACAGTTCAAGCAGTAATGTCAACCCACATTGTTATCGTTGTGTATGGGAGAGAATTGACGATTGTTGACAACATATTTTCTTTCATTTGTGGTCGAGACAACATCAAAGCCTTTTCTAGTGGATGATTCTCTTACATTGAATTCACTAACTATGAGAGTATTCAATGGATTCAACATTATCATTCCATTTTTTAAACTAGAATTTAGCTAGTACTTGTACACATACAAGAATTAAAAAGCACCTTTTATTTTTGATTGTGATGATGATTTACATGAATTCATTACAGTAAGTAAGCGATAAGAAGTGAATTTTGTTGTGGAATTGTATGTCATCAAAAGGAAGAAGGTCATACTGTCTATCATGCGTACAATAGATGACATCACCATACCAAGAAAGCGAAAATACATTTGAATCTGATGAGTATTTCAAAGACGTATGTGTTGTTGAAGACAAGGTAGTTGGCAACACACACACACATACATCATCATCATCATCGGGTTATGGGTATTGATATGGAGATGAAGTTGATATCGTTGTTGATGATGATGTAGCTGAAAAAACAACCAGGAAGTTGGGATTACAATGACAGATGAAGGAGACATTGATGTTGATTATGATTAATCAAATCGAAATGGAGAAGACTTGCAAATATGGAGTGAAAGATATGCTTTAATAAAGAGGAAATGGAATACAATAGAATAATGCAATGCTGATATTTTTTACAGTGCTAACATTGAGAGTTTTGGAAGCAATAAGTTCGCAACTGACATAACAATGTATATCGATATAATATTTGAATCTAAGCAACACTATTACAAAAAAACACCTTTTATTCACATAACCCAAATATTCCCGACGTTTAATTTTCATGATATATTACACTTGAAACTTGTAAATAAGATTTTTATATTATTTTTTAATGGTAAAAATAAATGTATTTCGGAGGTTTTTGAAATCGTTCATGATATTAGATAAATATGAATGGATGTGATAAATTCAAATAACTCGGATGTTAAAATAATGGGCACACGCCTTGGGTATTAGTTTGCCTTCATGTTTCATATCCCTCTTGATAAATATCATGGATAGTTAATCCAAAATATTAGATTTTAATATTATTAAAAAAAAAAAGCATATTCCCCAACCCCAAATCCCTCTTGCTTTTCACTCAAATTGTTCCACCGTGTTCTCGTCCAATCTCTCTCCCCCGAATTCAATCTCAAACCTTGTCCTAGCTAGTTTGTCTCTCTAGCTTTCGAATGAAGCCCTCAACCCAGTAGAGAGTTAGTATCCATCTTCGTTTTAGATGCCGCAGTTAATAAGATCAAACCTCTTTGAAGGGCAGTGGACAAATCTCACATCAGTTGTGAGAATCGTGCAGCGCCCTTCAAAGACTCATCAATTATCAATGCACTATTACAAACAATAGATAGAGTCATCCGTGAATGAAATTAAAGGAAAATTCAAGCACTTCCGAGAAGAAGCCGCCGACATCGTAACAAACAAACCAAGGCCTTAGAAGATTTGACCCGCATCGTCACACAATGGGTCAAACACCAGCAACACCAATATTTTTCACAAATATGAGGCGGTTAGTAACCTTTCTCCCATTTGCTAATTTTTTATTTTACTTTTGTTGTATTGTTATTTCCTTATTTATTTTGTGTTGTCTCTCATTGAATTTTCATTAACGACAATGAAATGTTTAAGTGCGGGGGAGGGGTGTAGTAGTTTGTTTCTGTTTTTCAGTTCAATTTGTGCATGTTTAAATTCCATTGTGCTCATGTTTATTGCTTTTCATCAATATAAGAAAATCAAAGAAAAAATTTGAAAAATGTCAAAAATCCAATAAAATCATTCATTGCATAAAGTATGTCGTTGTCTTAACCACCATCTGACCTAGTTTGTCCTCTAATTCCTTTTAAACATAATCATATAAGTTCCATGACATGTTTGGATTATTTAGCCTTGTTGTATACTTTTGGTTATTAAGTGAAACATGATTAGATGAACGTAATTGAGAATGCATGATCTATATTCCTAGGCATAACTGAAATCCAATAAAACATTTTCCTAGTGAGAAACTTTGGTCTTATAGGGATTTCACATATATTCCCTTTTGCTTTTGATGTGTGATCTACTCTTCTTATGCATTTACCTCTGAGTATTGAAATGGTTATCTATTTTTTAAGCCGATTATATACATGTTCATTGTTCACGGGGCATAAGGTCATTGTTCCGTGATGCGTTATAATTCCCAATGACTTGTTTTGCTCGGATCTTGCGATATCCTAAGTCGATTATTGAAACGTTCTTAAGGATCTTGATGGAATATTGACCCAACTTTCACAAACCCCTCGCCCCCTAAGGAAACAAGAAGATCGACCCCTAGAAACCAAAAAGTCGAGACCTTGATTGACCTAGGGTTCGACTTGCCATGGTGTAGGCTAGGGCGAATCAGTTTAGGGATAGGGTTGATGGATTCGACTAGGGTCAGGGTTGTAGTGATGATCCTTGATTGAGATTGTAAGCAATGAACTTGAATTGATTGAAGATGAAGGTAAGAACGTGAGATGAGTAACGTGAAAGATGAAGAGCGTATTTAGGGTTGAAGAAGAGAAACCACTTAGCCAAGTGCTTCTCTTTTAATTTCAACATAAGAATAAAAGTTAAGAGAAATACAACTTAAATAAGGTTTGATGGTGAATGAGAATGGCTCCTTGCAAAGGAACCCTAGCCCTCTCATTTTTATCTAAAAATAAATAATTAAAACATAAGATAAATACTCCTATTTTTATCTATCTAAAAATAGATAAATGGGCAAAAGGATAAAATATCTCCTCACTTTATTCCCTAAATAATTAGTAAGAAGAAAGCAAATAAAATGTTATAAAATCAACAAGGGCATTCGGCCCTGGACAATCGAGTTGCTACAAGCGGATATTTTGTCAGATATTTCGTCCTTTTCTTATGTTGCTATTCGTCATATTTTGAGGGAATCTAATGCGGTGGCTGACTACCTTGCCCGTAGCGCCCATGCATCCCCTGCCAACGTCAGCAGTGAGGATGATCCAGAACTGCATATTCTCGTCCGAAAGGATGCGCTAGGAAGGACCTCTGCTGCGGCAGACTCGACCTAATCTTTATCGAGCTTCAAAAAAAATGATCAAGTCTCGCCCCTCATTAAGGTAGAATGGGGACGAAGACTAACACCTTGGACCGTAGGTTGAACCTTGAGCATCGTGACCCATGAAGGTCGAAGTCCTTGGTCCATGGTAGAGCTGGCAATTCGGGTCATCCGGTCGGGTTCGGGTCGATCGCATTCGGGTCCGGTCACTGATGAGTCGGGCTTGGTCGGGTCGGGTCGGGTCGGATTCGGTCAAAATGAAATTCAGATTGGTCGGGTTTCGGTCAGATTCGGGTCGGACCCATTCGGGTTTTCGGTCAGAATCGGGTCGGTCTCATTCGGTTTTCGGGTCGGTACTCGGGTCGGTCCCCGATATATCGGCCGATATGTCGGAGATATTTAGAATCCGTTACCAATTTACCATATAGCCATATATCATATAGGTATATCGGATCAAAATTTAAACGTATATCAATTTGAATGTAAACTTTTTATTTTATTAAGTTTATGAGTAATTTCACAATTTAAATATTAATTTTTCATGTTTATTTTTAAAATTTGAAGTATAAATATAATACGACCCCGATAAGCGATATTTAGAAGTTAGAACCTTGCTTTTGGGTAATCAATTTTATTAAATTGAATATGTAATTCATGTTATTTATGGATTTCCAAAAGCATTTTAGTAAATTTAAATATGATTCAATAAATAATCTACTCATGGGACTCGGGCCGGGTTGGGCGTTGGGTCGGGTTGGAATTCGGGTCGGGTCTTATTTGAGTCGGATCCGGGTTGAGTCGGGTTTGTTTGTATTCGGGTCACTTCGGGTTTCCGGTCAAAGTCGATCGGGCTCGGTTTCGGGTTCGGGTTATGCATAACGCTAAATTTTTGGGTTCGGTCGGGTTTCGGTTCGGGTCGGTCGGTCGGGTTTCTCGGGTCGGGTCAGATTTTGCCAGCTCTAGTCCATGGTAACACCTAAATGAGCAAGAAGAGCATTGGTTGCATCTTGAATCATCTTTGCCCAAGCTCGAGTGATCCGGCGACCGAATGACACTCTCATCTTTTCGTCAATGTCGTCCGAAGTCATGGGACTTCTGGCACTATCATTCCGTGTCAAAAAAAAATAATAATAAATGAGAAATAATGCAAAGAAAGTAAAGAGAGGAATTATTGTGAATTGTTGACCAATAGGAGTAAAGCGATTCACCGGCAATTCTCAACAATGGTTGGTGTTCAAGATCATTGACTTGATTTCTAGTTAATCTAATTCAATTAAGTTATTCCGACTTTGGTTTATATGGATTGACATTCCTTACATCCTTCTAACCCCTTACAACTATATGCAACCCTAGCCCTCCATGGATTTAGCGTAGAAGTAGTACAAATTCCCAAAGTACATGGTAGAATGGTAATAACAACCCTCCTAAGAAACTAGTATGATGTCAAGAGATGTCACTTACTTAATCCTAGCAACTTAGGAACCGATATTTAACCAATATGTCATTACCCTACACAATCAAGATCTCATTTTACGGATCACTCGCTCGTGATTCCTACCAAATTTATAATTATTCTTGTGAATCAATTAAAACCCTAACACGATGCAATTCTATCAAGGTGATCAATTAAGAGAGAATTGACAACATAGAATAAGCACAAGAGTAATGAAATAATCATAGGAATAACTAATAAATCAAAGCCTCACAATTCAACCAACCATGTCTTCGAATCGCATGTGAAACAATGAGTTTAGTTGCCCATAACTTGAGAAAACTCTCTTATTCAATCCTAAAGTAAGTCTTATGCCAAAAGCTACTTAGAACCCATCTAAATAGGCTAATATTTGGGCCTTATAAAACCCTAGAAAATATAATAATAGTTTCCTAACTAAATATTCGGATAAAGATCGTCGTTTGCTGAATTTGCGATAACGATGGATGACGGTGGTATATCGGCGGGCGCTAGTATTTCCGTGTTGTGCTTTCCTCCGATCCTTTTTCTTCGATTCTCTTCCTCTTGGCTCCTTTTGTGACTCTTCTTGGCCTTTTTTAAGCTCGATACTAGCTTCTTCTCATGTCTTTTAGTCCAAAATTAGCCCCTCTTCAAGCTCAGATCGTAAATCTGCATAATAAGCACAAAATAGGATAGATTCTGAACTCGAATGCACTCTCTTCTTAAATCCTAACTCGATTGCTGAATCTGCGATAATGGTGGGCGTCAGTGGTAAAACGATGGACGCCGATATTTCTGTGTTATGCTTTCCTCCTTTGTCTTCAATTCTCTTCCTCTTGGCTCCTCTTATGACTCTTCTTGGCCTCCTTTAAGCTCAATAACAGCCTCATCTCATGTCTTTTAGTCCAACCTTAGCCCATCTTCAAGCTTGGATCGTAAATCTGCATAATAAGCACAAAATAGCGCAGATTCCGAACTCAAATCCCCAAATGAGTAACAATGCAAATTAACTAATAAACATGCAATAAACCTATTCCAATACACCTAAACTAACTAGCTATAATGCATATCTAAAATATGCATTATCAAACTCCCTCACACTTAAGATCTTGCTTGTCCTCAAGCAACAATAGAATAAAGCCTATGTCAGTGTATCCCATTGGAGACCTCTTCATGTCTTAACCCCGTCAAAAGCAACATCATAACAAGTGCAAACATGAATGAAGTAAACAAATATCCTAGCATGTATTTGGGTGATCAAGTAGTCTGCATGCTTATCCATCCAATCTCACATGAAAAATGTGTTTCTTTCACTCTCATGTTTTTAGGCTTTTAGAACATCTCTCAACTCAATTCTTTACACAAATATCAATCTTAAGCATTGACATTTATATTGCAATATTTCCACCGAATACGTCAAAGTAAATAAGCAACATCAAGAGGATTTTCGCTCAATGGAAATCTTCAAAGAAGACTCCATTTGGTGAGGTTGTAATGGGGCTTGGTAGAAATATAAAGGCAAGGAGTATATTTGGTCATGTGGTGCTTTCAATTTCAGGAACTAAGATTCCTAAAACTTCCCCATAACTCAAAAGAACTAAAAAAATTACATCAAGCTTCCATAAACATAAAAATATAAACTCTTAACCAAACATTTATCCAACTCTCGTATGTAGGAATAAAACTAAGGCTCTTTATTTCAATGCATTATATGTGTGTGTATTTCGTTCTTTTTCTTTCATTTTGTTTTTCGATAATTTTGTTTTTTCTCTTAGAGCCACTTAATTAATGAATACAATATGAGGAACATAAAGCACATACCATTACAATTCTTTGCAAAGCTTTCAACATTAAGCACAAACCATAACTTCAATTCTCTTTCTCTACTCAAAATGATCAATCCATAACCAATTCTAAATCCTAATTCCCGGATGGGTCAGGCTTATTATCGGCTAAAGATACATGTATTTTGCGGAGCTTCAAAGGGAAAGGTTAAAGGCTCAACTATTGGCTTCAAGCAAAGACATAATATAAGGTAGACATGGATAAATATGGGCTAAGAAACAATTGCCTCTATCATATGAAACTCATAAGCAATGTTCATGTATTTTAATCGGTCTCAATAATAATACCCATGTCAATACTCAGAGATAAATGCATAAGAAGAGTAAATCACACAACAAACGTAGAGGAAAAAATAGATGTAATCCCTGTAAAGCAACAGATTCTCACTAGGACAAATATTTGTTGGATTTCAATCATGCCTAGGAATTTAGATCATACATGCTCAATTATGTTTGTCAAATCATGCTTAAAAGGGATAAAAGACCGAGCTAATTCATCCAAAATTCCATGGAACCTACATGATTTTGTAGAAATGGAAATAGAGGACAGAATAAGCCAAATGGGTGTTCAGATAATCACATAAATACAATGCATGATATTTTTGTAATTTTTGACATTTTTCTATTTTTTTCTTTGATTATCTGAATTTAAAACATAATGGGAACTGACTGGTGAGCCCAATGAGTATGTCTCACAACTAGGCTATTTGCTGACTAAGGATGCTCTACTGACGAGCAGGCTCCTAGAAACATCTCTACTGCAGATGCTCTAGAGAATCAGATCCTTGTCAGGCACGATGTGTCGCAGCTCCTCATGTCTTTGTTGAGGCTCCTCCTAAGAATCGAAAATCAGCCCAGGGGAGTGAATCAGATCTCCATCATGCACGATGTGCCACATGTGGAAGGCCGCCAGGGTAAGGCGGATCGGCACAATGGAAGGGAGATACTGGTGATGCTCCCCACATGGTCTAGATAACCAACGAAAACTGTCACTGGCATGTGGAATCCTCACTCTCTCTCAATCTTGCGGGCTCCAATCAGTGTATCCATATCATAAGTGTAGAAAGGACTCATGGGCCACAGATAGTCTCATCTTCCCAAACATTTATAATAGTAAGGATATATATATATATATATATATATAATGTCACCATTATTTAAATATCTTTATACATAATGTCATCATTATTTCAGTACCTTTTTAGATGATGTTGGCATCATTCAATGTTGCATAATAAATACAATTCAATTTTTCATTTATTAAGGTTATTGTTGTTGATGGGATATTCTTTACTAGAAAGTATAGAGGCACATTTCTAGAAGTAGTTGCAAAAGATGCTAACACAAGTATATATGGGATTGCAAATCCTGGAGTTGGTTCTTTTAGTAGTTGAAAAAGGTTATACCACAAACAGAAGATCTGGTATTTGTCTTAGATAGGCACACAAGCATATCGAAAGCAATTTATGATGTTTACCCAAATGATATCCACTACATATGTACATGCCACCTTACATCAAGGTGACGTTCACAAAAAAAGCGGCTTTGTGAATTGTTCCAACAAGCATCAAAGAGTTACACGATTAGTGATTTCAATCACTACTTTTCTCAGGTAACAAAAATCGTCAAAGAGTTGTCAGCTTATTTAATAGAAGTAGGGTTTGAAAGATGATCTAGAGCACATGCATGATGGGATGGATACAATATGATATCCAACAATGTTGAGAGCTTAAATTCTATGGTAAGGGGTAAGAAATCATACCCTATAGTTGCCCGGCCTATTGAACTATCTTAGAGAGAGAAGTTGACAAACTGGTTTCGAAAAAGAAGGGAGTTGGCTGAATAAAACACACAAGGGATGTCGCCAATAACTGTCAAAAGGCTTAAAACATTGCAACATCAAGCTGAAGCATATCACGTTCAGAAAATGAATGGTTTCCAATTTAAAGATATGGGAGAAGGGCCAACAATGGCGGTTGATTTCTCAGCAATGACATGCACTTGTAAAGTGTTTGACTTGCAAAATATCCTATCCATACATGCTCTTGCTACTATATACCACTAAAAGGCCCTTGTAACACATTTCATTGACAACTTTTACATTAAAGAAGCTTTACAGTTAGCGTACAATGAGACAATTTACCCAGTGTTACCATGGAGTTAAGTTATTCCTTCGCAATTTCGACTTTAGAGATTTAGGGTTGGATGATTATAGGTTTCGAGATATCTAGGTTTCGGGATTTCGAGTTGAGATTTAGGGTGTGAAGAGGTTTTATCATCCTCTTCAATGATTAAAGTGGTGGTGAATGTTGCACAAGACGAAACATTTGAGGGTTATAGTTCCAAGAGGAAAGCACCAAGGGCGAAGGGAACTACTTATAGAGTGGGCAAAAAGGCTTTAGAGGTAAATGAAGAGGATAGGTCCCAAGGACAAGTTGATTTCCTCAAAGAGGTTAGATATTTAATCAATCCAAAACATTTTCCCTAAATTTATATTGCCAGTTTCACTTGTGGGATTCAACCAGTTTTTATTGCGAAGTTTTAAGTCCCATAATTCACATGTTGATTTATTTCTGCTCTTGAAATTTGTTCTTCAATTTCTAAAATGTGTTGTTTTGCAAAAACCAGTCAGTATGCTAGAAAATTACGGGATGAAGGTTAGCATTTAGCGATGTTGAAGGTTTAGATAAACTTGGTAGAAGCTTTCTTAGTCCTATAAACTGATTTATAGCATGACCTTTCATTTTATAAATTGAAATCAATGTTTGAGAGGTTTTAAATCTATTAGCTCAAACGGTAGAGCGTTGTACTCACACACAAAGATGCGAGTTCAAATCTCGTATAGACTATCTATGGTTATATGTATTTACCATGTTGCTTAGCTTTTAATCTTTTGTGACCAATTGAAATATAATATAGATAAATAATTTCATAAATAAAGATTGACATTACAGAATCTAAAATTACAAAATTCGAAAAAAAAAAAAAAAGGAATTTCACTAACTTAGACCAAATGAATTTTAGAAATAGAATTCAGAAAAAAAAAATTTAGAAACTAAATTATAGTAGATTACATTCCAAAAAATGCAAGTTTCATGTATGCTTGAAAACAAATTTTTCAGCATTGTATTTTCCAACAGATTTCAGCCCTTTAAAGGTATATATTTTTCAACACTATAAACACATTTGTAAAGAGAGTCTTTGCAGCAAATTTTTACCTTCAATGACATGTATCTTACTAAAATCATATTTTTCAGTATTGTAAACAATTAAGACAGATTTAGATATGATAGCTTTAGTTATGACAGATTTAAAAAAATAGTATGTATGCACCCAATTCATGAACTTTTTATTCAAGCAATTTGTTCAACTATGATAGATTTAAACTTCTTGTAAAATTTAAGCCAAATTTTGACTGAGCTTTTGTAGTGTAGGTATTTAACAAGTCTAAATCATTGTATTAGTGTATGTAGGAGTCAAACCCACATTTTGTGCATAAGCGGATTCGGTTTCGAACTTCAAACATTCGCTTTGTACTATGACTTAGTTATAGGTGATTGGGTGTTAATTAGAAGATGAATGTGGGTGATTGTGTTACGAATGCGAAAGTTGTGTTTCAATGGAAATGTTGGCCAATGCTCATTAGGTTAAATAGAGGATTTTTTTTAAAGAGAAGGAGGGGTGAGTGGCTGTTGTAAACAACGATTTATCTCGAATATATTCGTTTGTAGTGAAATGAGACTCACTGCTTGGGGAATCTACTTAATTTTTTGTGCATTTTCTCCTCTTTTAGACGCCAGGTAATTAGAAAATTAAAAAAAAAACACAAAGTCTTTGTTTTAAACAATGACTTTGTTACGTTGTTTAATAGTTGGAATCGATGGAGTCGTTAGGTAAAACGACGATTTAGTTCTGAATCCCAAATTACTTTCTCTCCTTGCTACTTCACAATTTTATTTTATTTTTACCATTTAAAAAAAGATTGTGAAAAGATGGGGGAGAACAAAGAAGGTGGGAAGAAGGGCCAAAGGGGTGACAATAATACCCAAGCACACACTACTACTACTACTTGTACTTGGTTATATGCCGGTGGTCCGGGATCGGAGGAGCAAACTAAAGCTGGCGACATGACACGTGTCACCTCTCTCTTCCGTCGGATAATCGCTTCAATAATATCAAAGATGACGATGGATAAAAAAGATTGGAGGAGATTGACCCACACATACAACTTTGTGTGATATAATAGTTTCATATATATGTGGGAGAAAGGGGGGGTTTTATAAAGCCCATACATACATTTCATATGCTATGGTGCCTCCTGTCAAAAAGAGCACTTTGAATGTATGAATGAAATCGGAGATGATGGAGAAATGAAGATTGGAATTGAAGTGTTTTCAGAGACACAGAGAGAGAGAGAGAGAGAGAGAGGCGTTGGCGGCGTAGCAGTGCTGCTGCAATTCTGTTGCGCACTAATTTGATGCTTCCAACGCTGCAAAAGAATTGAACGCTGTCTCTCGAGGTTTCTCCTCTTCTTTCAAGGTCCTCCTCCTCTTCCTCCTAAAAAGCCTGCCTGCAATTTTCTCATTCCCCTCCCCCCCCCCCCCCCCCCCCCACCTACAAATAAAACAAAAAACAAAATCATTAATTTTCAATTAAATTAATTGATTGATTCGGAAGAAATTAAAATCCCACACCCCTAAGCAGAGAGAGAGAGAGAAAGGCACAGAGAAGCAAAGGTCTCTCCTTTCAAGGCCGAGCGGCCCACCCACTCAATTTGCAGCTTCGTCTTCCTCTTATGGATGAATCTCCTCCCTCGCCAACACAAGAACCCAGTATAAGGCAGGCAACAATTCAATGGCAGGGTTTTTCTCACTAGGAAGGGGTAGCTCAACAACCTCAGCAGCTTCCACCACAACCAGAAATCAAGAAGCTAACCCAGAGATCCAACCGGAGAGCTGGTTCGTTTACCGCAACGACGAGATGATCACCTACAAGGGCTTCGAATTATGGCAGCAACAGCAGCAGCCTCCACCGGATCAAGATCTATACGCGACCGCCGTGGGATTAGGGGTGGGTCCCAGCAACAGCAGCCGATCAGGGCCGTCCATCATGATCGGAGGAGGAGGAGGAGGGATCAGCTGCCAGGACTGCGGCAACCAGGCAAAGAAGGATTGCAGCCACATGAGGTGCAGGACTTGCTGCAAGAGCCGGGGATTCGATTGCGCCACCCACGTGAGGAGCACGTGGGTCCCCGCCGCTAAGCGCAGGGAGCGCCAGCAGCAGCTCCTTGACCTGCAGCAGCGCACCCAGCATCAGGCGGGTGCCGCTGCTGGTCCCTCCAAGAGGCGCCACCGTGATAACCCTCCATCTTCCTCCATCGTTTGCACCCGCATACCCACCCCAGGTATAACAATTCATATATCTATATCTATATACTCCGTATTATATATTCACTTGACAGAACAAGAGAGAAATATGGAGTTTTGGTTGATTGCTTGTAGGATGGAGGAACAAATGAAAGCTGTTGATATATAGCTAAGATGAGTGAAAACCCTAAGTAATGTCTATCAGTTATAGAATATAGATATCCCTCTTTGTCTGTGTTTGTGTGTATCTACAGACTACAAATGTACATCTATATATGTATGTGTCCTTTGTTTGGAAAGCTTTTAGGGAGTGCTGTGGTATCTAAGTGCATGCCTAGCGAGTAGCAAGCTATTGGCCTTCCACCATGTTTATGCATAAACTATGATGCCCTATGTGCCCTAATGCCTATATCAGCTAACCAAAACAATTAACCAATAAGGTGTGATAGTAAATCTATATTAAATGATCCATTAATTCAGGGATGGAGGTTGGCGCTTTCCCAGCAGAAGTGAGCTCACCGGCGGTGTTCCGGTGCGTCAGGGTGAGCTCAATGGACGACGGCGGTGACGACCAGGTGGCGTATCAGACAGCGGTTAGCATAGGAGGCCATGTGTTCAAGGGGATACTCTATGACCAAGGCCTGGAAAGCGGCTATACTGGTGGTGGTGGTGGTGGTGGCGGTGAAAGTTCCTCTGGGACAGGCGGTGGAGGACAGCCACTGAATCTAATTGCGGCTGCTGGTGTTGGTGGTTCCGGGGGTGGTGCTGCTGGAGGGTCAACAGCCCAGGCGTTGACTTTTCTTGATCCTAATTCCTATTATCAAGGGGTTCATCAGGTGGGTTCTTTTATGGAGGGTGCCCAATTCTTCCCCAACCCAAGACCCTAAAAAAAGGAGAGCATGTTTGAATCTTGAGGATGTAGCTAATTAAAGAGATTGGCCGGTTTCACTCCAGATTTTCTCATAATCGATCTCAAATTTATTAGAGTATGTAGCTAATTACTTGTTAATTTAGCTAATCAAACTAATATATTTGCAACGTATTATTAATTAATTTCCCTCTACATTGTTGTAATAGTAGATCCATCGATCGAGCACATTATATAAATTACTAAATACGTACTTGAACGTCTTATTATATATGGTTTTGATCGATGTTCATTTAATTCCATTTGTTCTTATATATATACATGTAGGTACGGAGATGTTTAATTATATATAGATATAGATAGATAGATAGATATAGCTCCGGCAGCTTGGAGGCAGTTAAGCCGGTAAACATGTCCTGTCCGGTAGCAAGAAATGAATCTGGAAGTAAATTGAATGCTGGAGAGGGTTACTTGTAAGGGTGGATAAGGCTGGGGAAGTAGGTGCAGACACCTTTTCTGTTAATGGGGGCGCCCTTTCATTCTTATGTCCCCCCACAACCCCTAAATTAAAAAACCCCTATTCATTTCATTTCCATCTCCTAAATTAGTCCAGAATTCCTTCCTTCCCCCCCCACTTCCCCCTCTCCCGGGTTTCTTCTTTTCTCTCTCACTTCTCAGTCACAACACAGGACATCCCACTCATGTCTACTCCATCCCTACACTCCGGCCGCATCATATATATATGCATCTTCATTTTGCTTCATTTATGTATAACATATACTCCATTAGCTAGGGTTATGGCCAAACCTCATGTACATATATATTTTGTGTGTGTTTTTTTTTTTTTATGCATAAATTTTAAATAAAAGAGATTAAAAAGAGTACAACAAAACAGGTTTAATTAGTTCAGTTTGTAAGAAAAAAAAGAGTCAATTATCTTGTTAACTGTCATCTGTTCAAACTGCTTTAGCATTATTTTCTTCTTCTTTTTTTTTTAATTTCTCTTAGCTTTTCTCTCTAAAAGTAACATATGCTTAAATTACATTTAAAAATTTTGTTGAATGATACTCCTTTAAAATATATCATATATTCGCCACTGTATTAGATTGTGGAAATACATTAATTAATTTGTATATATAGGTGGGGAACTGGACTCGTTGCTAGCTAATTAATGGAGTTATCAGCTCCAATTTGATAACTTTTATTGATTCCTAATTTAATAAAATGATTCAACAATATATGTATAGCCATTTCATAGGTGATGTATATAGCTCTCTCAGTCATGAGTCATGAGTCATGAGTCATGTGAACGGAGGAGGAGCTACATAATGAATTATTGATTAACTTTCCTATTCCTCTCCAAAGAGTATGAGCTAGGCTGTAAACCATTGTTCTCTTCACTTTTTTTCACTTGTGTATATTCAAGTAGATACACAATCTATACCCAATTGCGCGGCCATAGCCCTGCATACCTATCTATATTCTCATTTTCTTCATCATTTTACCAAACTAAGAGGCAAATTATTAATCTCTTCCTACACTGCCTCTCTTTGTAGTTTGTACTTCAAATTCCCCTTTCATTACTCTTTATTCTTCCTTCACTTCCAATTTACATTCATTGTGTAATCTCTTTCTATCATTAGCCTTGGTGTCCTATCCTATATTTTTTCGTGTTGCCTATATACACCCAAAATCATGCACGTCTTTAACGATGTACATGGTTAAAAGAAGTTAATTTTTTTTTTAAAAGTTAATTAGTCACAAGGCTTGCACGTCCTTAAGGACGTGCATTTTCACCATTTGAATTTGTGGTGTATATAACCACACCCTATTTTTTTTATGGAATATGCGGACTTATCATATTAGTATAGTATTTGGTTTTTTTTTTCTCATTTACATTTAATTAAATATTTATATGTACTCATAAATTTTCATAATAATTTTATTATTTTAAAAAAGGAAAGGTAGTTGATCTTTTGAAAATTTCATCTAGCAAAACGAAAAAAGAAACCCAAAATTATAATGTTCAAAATTTTCATTCATTACGTCACAAAAAAAATAAAAAGAATAAGTTATTATTATTTATTATGATTAATACTATTAAAGTATTTAAGTATCTACATGAAATTAGATCGGAATCGGCTAACAAGCTGAGCTCCGCATCCCTTTTGAATACTAAACACAATCCTAGTCAAAGTGTGACAATAATCCCTACTATATCCAGGTAACCCTTTAACGACCCCACGTATCCGCTTGAGAAGTTCCATAGCATCATCCTCAAAGTCACCACTAGTGGAAAAGGAAAACGGCAAAAAGTGATAACATTTGGCCTTGCAAACATCCTCATACTTCTACCTCTTGTTATCAGTAGCCACTCTAGCCGCTTTACCCGGAATAAAACTTGAAAGACCGGCCAAACTAAAGATAGAAGTCTCCGTAATGTCCACACAAGTGTCTTTACCCTGGAACCAGTTGTAGAACAAAATACCGGCTGGTCGAAACTCCCCTCCCTTGTCATCAACCACACAAGTAGATGCCTATTTTCGAACAGAGATTTCATCCTTCAAGCACTCATCGTACAAAGCATCACGCATCACATTATGTCGATGCTTAACACCAATATCAGCATCACAAGCAAGTGCGTGATCTCCCCGCATATCCAAAATGTCTTTCTCACAAGCAGGGCATTTGGATCCCACACTAAACAACTCAGATCCCAAACGATATTTAATAATTGAGCGAAAGGTAATGGGATTCATAACCTGACCAAGACCGGGAATAGGAGCAGCCTTCAGCCACTATTGCGTCATAGGGAGCTTCACATTCGCAATAAGAGCTTCTTCCCTCCCAGTAAGAGCAAAGTCCAACTTGAGGTGCTTGTCCACATTTTTGTTGTTGTTGTTGTTGTTGTTGTTTTAATAATAATAAAACTTTATTATGATGCAAAAGATTTACATAAAGTTAGTTGGAAGCCTCGTAACAAATTGAGCTCCAACTCCTTTTTGAATAGTGAAACCAATTGTATGAAATATGAAATCACCATTATCAGACCCTGCCCCATGACTTTTTGTAACCAATCACCATTATTATTATTATTATTATTATTTTTATTATTATTATTATTATTATTATTATTATTATTATTATTATTATTATTATTATTATTATAAAAAGAACAGATTTACAAGAAATTAGTAGGCAACCGAGATACTATCTGGGCGCCCAATCCCTTAGCGATAACAAAGCTAAGTCTAGTAAAAATATAAGCGGCAGCACGAGCCCATCATCCTGAGATACTGAGATTCTGAATCCACTTCAGCAAGGCAACAACATCCGTATATAACTCCCCCAACGAAGAGAATGAGAAGGGTAGAAAACCATAACCAACCGTCGTGCACAAATCTCGATACTTCGCACACTTGCGCTGAGCAGCAATAACAAAAGCGCAACTGGGCACAAAGTCATCCATCCCAGAATGAGTCAAGGGGGAGGATCCCGTCAGATCGACACACACATCCCGCCTGTTTTCCCATGAATAAAGGAGGAATTCCACCGGACGAAGGGGCTTATCATGCCCATCAACCAAGCCGATATATATCGACCTCCTTACCGGCAGAAATCTCTGCCCTGTAGCAGATATCCAATAAAGTGTCGCACACGAGCTTATGTCGATGTTTAATGCCCACGGAACCAGCGCATTAAACATCAAGAAACAAATTGGGTCCCCACTCCTTTATAATAAGAAAAAACAACTCTAGTGAAAATAAGCGCAACATTCCGAGCTTGAGAAAATTTCTAAATCCTCTTTAGAAGGATTATGGCGTCTGACTCAAGTTCCCCCAGTGCAAAAAAAGAGAAGGGTAAGAAAGCATTACCAATGATTTTGCACTTAGCTTCATACTTGACTTGCTTACGATGGGCTGTCACACCCTGGAACAAAATTAGTCATCCCAGATTGTGTCAAAGGGGATGACCCAGCTGTTAGGTCGACACAAACATCTAGCACTTCATCCCACGCATAAAGAAGCATATTTGCATGGGAGAGGAATTTTCTGTCTCCCGTACACATGCCAATATCAACCTCTTTACCAACTGAGATCCCGGAACAAAAACAGACATTCACCAAAAGTATAACAAACAACATTATGTAGATGTTTAATCCCAACAATGCCTACACACGACACAACATGATCTCCAAAAAGTCCCCCTCAAATACCCGGGAGAAAGCAGAACAAGGCTCTGAAATGGAAAACAAAGGGATGCCTAATCAATAGCATAACACACAACGATACGTCTTAGCATTCGTAGTCTGACCCAAAATTGAGACCGGAACAGCCCTGAGCCAACCAGTTACACGTTCTCCACGCTGAGAACTCCACAAAGCCATCTGACGCAGTGACAAGAAAAAGGTATTTTTTGCATCTTTCCTAATCCATGTGAAATATATGTACGCCAATTTCTTCATGAGTTTGGGGGCAACGATATCACTGGGATTACTCAAAATATCAGCCCTGAACTATGTGTTGAAGACACGACATCATCGAAGGCATATCCAATAAGGATTACTCAAAATAATGCTTATCTAAAATCTGCATTATCACCCACGGTTTTTGTATAAGCATGTTATAAATTGGTTTAACTCCTTGCATCTAACACATCATTTTTTTGATAATATTTTTTTAATAATGGTATAAACTTAATAAATCTACTCCTTCATCTAAAATAAATCTCACAAATAAAAGCTTATATGAATACTCCAATAAAAGCTGACAGTATGCACCCTCTCTCTCTCTTCCTGTATCTCTCTCTCCCTTCTTTCGCTCTCCCTCAAATTTACTCTTAATTGGTCGTAAAGGCACTCCAATCATCAGGATTCTTAACTGCGTTTTCGGAGCGATCTTTGCTGGCAATCATATATTCAAGGATTAATGGTAAAATTCGATACCATTTCTGGCATTTTTTTATTTTCGATTGTAGTTTCAGGATTTAGGGTTTGATCTCAAAGCCTAAGTTACGGTTTGATTTTCGCGATTCGGTTGCATACCTAGTCTGAATTTGAAGCTAATAATAAAGCTATAAATCTTGTCTAATTAACTGCTTTTGAAGTTTTCGTTCGAGTGCGAAACCGTTCTTGTTTTCTCCATCCTCCATGATCGATTTGATGTTACAAATCTTTTCCTGATTGTGAACTTCCATTCGAGTGCGAAAGGGTTCTTGTTTTCTAAAATCTCGAGTTTGAGAGTGGCGTGTAATCCCGTGAAAGAGCAGATTGCATTTCTTTTACCTTTTTCGTTTTCTATTGCTTCTGTAATCTCTTCAAGTTTTATCTTCCCTCTGTAATCTTCGTTGTTCTTACTGGTGATTATGAATTTGGGTGCAAAACCTGTCACCGCAGGCTCGATTTTTTGCTTGCAGACAGTGATACAGCATCATTAGTATCTCTTACTTTAGTCTGCAAACTCCCAATTGGATCTCTAATCACCTCAAAGTTGATATCTTTTCTTTCAGGCGGCAATTCATTTCATGTTCGGGTTATAATGGGAATAATATTCAAGAGTGACAACGACAAGATCGACAAAGACAAGCATGAAGCCCCAGCAGTCCCAGTGGAACCAGCTACCTCTGCACCCGTATTTTTGAAGAGGTACGAGCTGATCAAGAGCAGTTTGTATAGTCTTTTGCCTAGCGTGCGATTCGCTAACAATAGAGTGACACCGGCTTTGCAGAAACCTACAGAATCGGGCCACAAGACCCGAGGCTCTGGAGGAAGAATTCGAGATCTCCAATGGATTAGTGGATATGGTGTCCAACAATCCTAACAGGGTGAGGCCTGATTTGAAGTTACAAATCTTTGCATGATTGTGAACTTCCATTCGAGTGCGAAACAGTTCTTGTTTTCTCAAATCTCGGGTTTGAGAGTGGCGTGTAATCTCGTGAAAGAACAGATTGCAGTTCTCTCTCCCTCTCTCGGGTTTGAGAGTTCTTATTTCTGAATTTTGAGTGAACATGTTGCTAAACAATTGTGATCAGTATGACATGTTTATGTGATTTGTATGTGAAATTGTGAACATGTTTCTGAATTTTGCTTGTTTAATTGTATATTTGTATGTGAATTGAATTGTGTTTGTTTGTTCAATTGTGATCACTGATCAATCGATACCTCACTTATTTGGAGTTTGGACTTTGAATTGGAGTATATTTTATATTTAATTCATTAGTTTTGTTAATGTAGTGATGGTAAACACTTTAGAAATGAATATTTATTATGTCATTTAATTTGTTTTTTCCGTCATGTATCATATTCCAGGTGTCATGTTAATTAGTGATGTTTATGGATAAGTTCATGACACCGGGAAGGACAAGGAGGTCACAACGGCGACCGAGTTTGGGGACACTGGGATGGACAAGGGGGGTGCGTCGGATGCACCTCCTAAGAAAACCGAAGAGGTAATTAGGGTCCCTTTGACTGTCATGTCAACTACAGTATGTAACATGTAATTAATTGATAAATGTCATGTCAACTGCAGTATGTAATTAATTGATGACTGTCATGTGTCAAATATTAAAATTTTACGAAATAATCAAGTTTTTTTCTAAGTCCGCCTAGGCGCTAGATGGCCACCCACCGCCTAGCGGCCGCCTAGCGCCTTTTAGAACATTGTGTAGAAGTGAGCTGTTCGTTTTGCAATCTAACTTATCATGCTTATATTCCCTGTATTCATCTCAAATAGGCTATCTAGGTTGATCCTTTGGTCTTTTTTCGATTTGAAACTTACAACCATCTTGACGGTAAAACAATTCAGTATGGTTGACGGGTAATTATATATGTCATGTTTCAAGTAAAACAATTCATGTGTCAAGTAAAATACAGTATGTGTCATGTAAATCCGGTATGGATGACATGTCAAATAAAACAATTCATATGTCAAGTAAAACAATTCATGTGGGAAGTAAAATACATTATGTGTCATGTAAATCTAGCATGGGTGACATGTAAATTCAGTATGGTTGACGGATAATTATATATGATCGGTTGTACTTTTTAAATCTCTCTCTCACATGCTTTTCTTTTTTCATTCATCTCTCAGCTTTCTCCATGTCAACTTTTTTCTCAAGTTGACCCCCACATTATCACCTGCTACCGGCTAGTCGGCTACCCTTGGCAAGCGGATATCCGTTTTTTAGCAATTTTTTTCCAGATTGGGTTACTCATGCAAAGAATTCGGATAATGAGGTTATTTTTGCAAAACCCCCTGGGATAATATATAAATGACGATTAGATTCATTTAATAAATTACTTTACTATAATTTGATTATATATTTACTTTAATTAATTATTCTCATTTCCATGATAACATATCAACATTGGAGGTTGTGTGTGTGTGTGTGTCTATATATATATATATATATATAGTATAGTCTATAGTCAGGTAATAAATTGCTTTATTACATTTATGAATAAAAATAATTAGTTTATTTTAGTTTAGTTGTGAAAGATAATAGATTTTGAAATTTATAGTATATTATTGAATTAATGCAACTATTATATTTTAAAAAGAATTTATATGAAGGAAAATCATTTGTTAAATGGGTGTTAATATGAAATTGATTTAAATTTTAAAAGGAATTTAGATAAAGTGATAAGAATCATATTATATTTTAACTTATATAAATGTTTTACATATGTATAAAATTATTATATAAAAAGCATCGGCACAACAGGACGGAAACTAATCTCGTTTTTAAAGAAGAAGAGAAGATATATATTGGCTAGAGTATTGGATTGGAATAAAGAACTAAAAAGAATATCTAGACCTGTCAAACGGGTCATTTGGGTCGGGTTTGGATCGGGTTCCTTCGGGTCTCGGGCAAAACGGGTCCTGGCGGGTTCCGGGTATTTCCGGGTTGACTAGAAACCGGGTTTGACCGGATTTCAAGTCGATTTCGGGTTTGTCAATTTTTTCTTTTTTAAATTAAAAAAATCATGATTTGATAATTGTGTGATAAATTTTAATTATATATATATATATAATTAATTATATTTAATTATAAATCAACTGGGTCAATCGGGCCACCGGGTCAATCAGGTAATTCGGGTCAAAATTACCGAGTCAATCGGGTCACCGGGTCGAAACCCAGATTACCCGAAAAATTTTCAATTTTATAGGTTTGGGTCGAAAAAAATTCCCGGGTCAAAATTTTCTAAAAAAATTCGGACGATCGGGACGGGTTATGTTTTGATAGGTCTAGACCTGTTCCATTTTTTTTTAATTCTATGGATCATAGAAGTCCATAACAACAAGGCTCCCCATTCCATTTTTTGTTTTTACATACAAAGTAATATAAAATTATAAATAAAACTGATAAAAGTATATAATTAGTAATATAACCCTTATTCTTTCTAAATGAAGTTATAATTTCACATTTGTATTCATTTTAAATTATTTGATTGAATATTGATTAGTTTATACTTTGAAGTATAATATACTAAGATTATACACTTTTTAACTTATTCACTTATATACAAATATTATACACTTATTAACATAGTATTATTTTTCATGTCTAAATGATTTACCATTATAATTTGGTGTATAGTATTATACACTTTATAAATTATGCAAACATACAATAATGATTAACACCTATCTATTTTTATTTATTAAAGGAGGGAAATGAATTATTATTTTTGTGTATTGTAAATTTGAGGCATTGTGTGTTTGTAATTGTCTACTCATAATTGATGATAGTCATGTTTAGGTCGGGTTGAGAGTCAGGTCGGGTTGGTATCGGGTCAGGTTTGTCTGTGTTCGGGTTTATTTTAAGTCGGGTCGGGTCTGATCGGGTTCGGTCTCGGGTTCGGGTTTCGAATGACTCTAGATTTTCGGGTTCAGTCGGTTCTGGGTTCGAGGGTCAGTCGATTTTCTCAAGTCGGGTCAGATTTTACCAGCTCTATGAGTACCCACCCTAACACAATTTGCCAATAGTGGGATTTGAACCCCTGACCTCACGACAATGAGGCAACGAAAATAGTATTAGAGCTTGAGCAACCTGTTAGGCTCTTGGATGGTAGTTGGCTTAACCGAATAGAGAGAGAGAGAGAGAGAGAGAGAGTGTGTGTGAGAGAGAGAAGAGAGTTCCATTTGATTGAATCCAAGTTGGTTTGATTTCCACCACTGCAAAGCATGAGCTTGATTATGTGTGATCCATAGACACACCTCTCCTGGATAGAGCATCAGCTACAGAATTGCACTTGCCCATTCTATACTGTATTGAGTAAGATAAGCCAAGGAGCTTTCTGATTGCCTTTTTCTGAAGGTGAGTGGTGACCTGCTGATCTAGCAAGTGTCTCAAGCTCTGATGATCAGTAATAATGACAAAGTGTCTAGGCTCCAAGTAATGATGCCACTTTTCAATTGCATATAGGATAGCTAGTAATTCCTTTTCGTAGACAACAAAATGTGTTGACCACTGAGAGCCTTACTGATGAAAGCAAGTGGCCTCTTTTGCTGCACAAGTACTGCTCCAATGCCCTCCTCTCATGCATCTGCTTCAATTTGAAATTGAAGGGAAAAATCTGGAAGAGCTAGCACTAGAGGACAAGAGACTACCTTTCTAATTCGATGAAAGGCCTCACTATTGGTTGTACTCCACTGAAAAGCTTCCTTCTTTAGTAAATCATTCAAAGGCTTGCAGATGGTCCCAAAGTCCTTGATGAAGCACCTGTAATAACCAGCTAGCCCCCAATAAACTCCTCAATTCCTTCTCAGTTAAAGGGATTGGCCATTTCACTATAGCTTCTATCTTGGATTGATCAGTAGCTACACCCTCAGCTGATATAACATGACCCAGATACTCCACCCTATACACAGCAAAACTGCACTTAGAAAGTTTGGCATACAACTGATGTTTTCTCATGCTCTCAAGCACCTTCCTCAAATGATTCACATGATCAGACAAGCAAGTGTTATAGATTAGTATGTCATCAAAGAAAACAAACACATATTTCCTTAAGTAATAAGCAAACACCACATTCATAAGAGACTGGAAAGTAGTTGGTGCATTTTTCAATCCAAAGGGCATAACATTGAACTCATAGTGCCCATTATGAGAACGAGAAGCAGTCTTATGACTGTCACAATCAGCCACTCTTACTTGATGATAACCAACACGAAGGTCCAGTTTTGAAAACACGGTTGCACCATGGAGTTCGTCAAGTAATTCTTCAATGTTTGGAATGGGAAACTTGTCTTTGCCAGTTGCATCATTTAACTTTCTGTAGTCTACACAGAATCTCCATGTTCCATCTTTCTTTTTAACAAGCAAGGTGGGTGAAGCAAAAGGATTCTGGCTATGTCGAATGAGACCCGATGCCAACATCTCTTTCACCTGCTTCTCAATCTCATCTTTCTGTCCATGAGGGTATCTGTATGGTTTGGAGCAAATTGACTGAGTGCTAGGGTTTAGGGGAATATTATGCTCACATCCTTTTTCAGGGGGTAAGTGCTTAGGCTCAGCAAAGACATCCTCAAACTACTTCAACACTTTCTGCATTTCAACTAGAACCGTGTCTTCTTGAGTAGACAAATGGAATGTCTGAGCAATCTCTGCCACCACCTTAAGCTCACTATTTTTGGCCAAACTCTGAAATTCATTCCCTGTAATATGCCTTACCATAGCCTTCTTATCATCATCCATAATACCATGCAATTCCACGCTCTTGCCCTCCTTGGAGAAAGCAATAGTGATCTTGTTATAATCAAACTGTACCGGGTTGTAGTTCTTCGTCCAATTAACTCCCATTAAGAGCTCAAATTCCCCTATCTTCAATGCTCTTAGATCAAATGAATAACTACCTCCCTGTATTGCCCATTTGAATCCCTTATATTCTTGCTTGCAAAACAGCTTCCCTTTATTCAAGCCTTCAACTATCATCAAATTGGTTGTGGTCAGCTTGAATCCAGCTTCCTTTGCAATCAAAGGATCTACAAAATTGTGGGTTGACCTAGTGTCAAACAGCACGTTGATCAGTCTATCACCTACATATCCTTTAACCACGATGGATGCATCAACTCCGTTCCCAGTTAGAGCTCTAACAAATCCTTCTTGTTCCTCAACCAACCCGTCTTCTATTAGTGGAGTGTGTCCCACTACATCGTCATCTTTATCCATTTCCTGGTTATGAGCCAACAAGTGTTTAACAGAAGACGTATTACACATGTGCCCCACGAAGTATTTGTCCCCACAACGAAAATCATACCCTTTTTGAAGTCTCATGCAATCTTGGTACCATTCAAGCTACCCCGAGTAATTTCTTGATTCCCACCCATTCTTGATTTCCATGGATTCTTGTTCATCCTGACTAAGGCCTGCACTGCATCATTGTGCAATCTAGCCAATTCCAAGCCTTCAGCTAAATCCCTTGTCCTACCAAGTTTCACTAGTGGTTTGATCTCCCGGCTTTAAACCACTAATGTAGCTTGTAACGAAATAACTCTCAGGAAGATGTGGATTGTATGAGAGCATACCTGCTCGCAATTCTTCGAACATCTCGTTAGTATTCTTCAAGATCGGAGGATTGGCTCAATTTATTGAATTCCTCTACGATATCTACCCCTTGTTTCTCCCCATATCTGCAACAAAAAGCCTCACTCATCTCTTTCCAATGAAATCCCTTTTTCTACATAAGGTATCCTTGGATCCATGTTTCAACTCAATCTTGCATATACATCGCTGCCAAATCAACTTTCTTATGTTCTTGAATCCCAAAGAGTGAAAAATATTTTTCACATTTCCGGACCCAGCTCCCGGGCTTCTTCCCGTCGAATTGAGAAAAATCGACTTTGGGAAAGCGGCTCTGTCCGGAAAGAAATCCCTCATTTCTCATCGGAGGTGGTCTGTAGGCATTCGTGTCCTGCGTAATTTCGCGATTAACCATTGGTGGAGTCTTTTCTTGATGCTCAAATGTCGGTCCCCCAACATTGAATTGCGGATCTGCTTTCAGAGACAAGGATCGCATCCACTCGCCAATCTGGGCAACTGATTGCTCCATTCAATTATGATATTCCTCCAATGACTTCTTCATATCGATGACCGTCTGTTGTTGTTCTTGGAGGACCATGCACTGCTCATCTTGCTTCTAAATTGTCTTCATTAATTGCTCGTGTGTTGTCGTTGAAAGCTGATGAAGCTGCGAATCGATACCTTCTCGGTCACTTTGAAACGTGTACCCTCCGCCATTGCCAAAGATCGCAAGCACCTGATACTAATTGTTAGGCTCTTCGATGGTCGTTGGCCTAACCGACTATATATATATATTAACACTCCCTTGAACACCCAGATAATGTTGAATAGGTTGCTATTGATTTGGAAAAAAAAAGGATTATATATTTGTATGATTTTCCTTAGCAAATTCATGTATATTCGGATCATAGTTTGGGTATTCGAGTCTTGGATGATTGTTAAACATTTGTAACATCAGTTGAAATTAAGGATTATTGACAAGATTTGAATTAAAATGAATATTGGGGATGTGGGTATTTGGATACTTGTGATCCATAGTTTATGAAAATAGAAGCCGGCAAAAGAAGTGCAAAATACAATAGGTTAAGATGAGGTACTTATAGGGAAAACGTTATACTCAAATTATGGATAAAAATAAAATAAAATTAATGGTATAATTTATATGTGAAAAAAAATATATATATATGTATTTATAATTCATTTGATATTACTGTAATATACTAAACAATTAAATATGGATATGATATGGTGGACCACTTGTGCATTTAAAAAAAATAAAAATAAAAAAAGAAAAAGGTTACCTTGATAAAGAGAGTTAAACCTTTCCAACCTCTTACCTTAAGATTTGGATTTACAACTATGGAGTTACCTTATAAGGCCTATAAGGTAATGAAAACCGATAGTTGCTCATGGTCTTAATCGGTAAGGATCCAGTATAGTTGAACTCCGTGAAATTGGTAGGATTACCTAATAGAAATACCTTGACCCTAAAAAATAAATTAAAAAAATGGCTAAATACATTTAAATCTAAACCATTTATTTAGAATTAAGTGGTTATGATTTAACCAACTTCATATGAAGTTATTTTACCAACTCCATGAGATCCAAAGTGGGTCTCAATACATTGTTTTTATGTACTAGCTAGATCCATGCTTTCTGTAGACCATGCTAGCTATATACATATATGGTACTATTTCAAGAAAAATAATGGTATGCCTTTAAATTCAGATCTGCTAGAAGTTACTGTAATAACTAGCTAGTGTGTAAGATGGTCAATTTAATTAAATTTCCAGTACGCATTAGTACAGTTTCAGAAGCTGATTTTCAAATCAAAACAAGTCGATTTATGGATCAGTATATATTCCCTATATATAGGCTAGAGGCGGTATATATAGATAACCAAAATTAAGGTTTATGCATGCAAATTCTTGATCCAAAAAACAACGTTCAGTCAAACTAATTTAAATTTGAGTTTGGTGATGAATCAATTATTAAAAATTTTGACCAATCTAGCTATAGATCGAGATTAAATTAATCATATACTGTATAACATAACAGGAGGCAAACATGCATGCTATATATGCCTTTATATATTATAAATTAATTATGGATCGGATGTGATAGAACAACTGAATTATGCTTACCCCTATATATATAGTTAGCTACTCCATCTGTATTTGTAGATTAAAAGATGTCATATTTTAACTTTTGAGGACATAAATTAAAACATTTTTAAATTCTTACTAATTAAATTACAAAACTCATGGTAAACCAACTAATGGATGGATGGGAGAGTTATCATCAAAAGGAAAAATATTTGCAATTTTGAACAAGAAATCAGTGGCAGACAAAATTAATGACATTTTTTTCCTAAACAAATTAAGAATATACTCCCTCTGTTTGGTAAAATATGTCATTTTAGAGTACTAATTTTGTTTAGAAAAACAAGTCATTATAGATATTTTGGCAATTATTTAAAAAAATTCCCTTTTAATGACTAATTAATTGGTAATTTAGTTTTTTTTAAAATAAAAAAATTGTGTAATAAAATAAGAGTAAAATAGTATATTTGTGGATTTTCTTAAAATTTGTCCACAAAGCTAAAATGATATGTTTGATGAACGGATGAAGTGTAAAAGAGGGGGATCTTTCTATTAAAGAATGGAGAGATTATTGAAATATAGGCTAGAGGAGTAGAGGTAGTAAGAATTACCATAGAGGAAATCATGGATGAAAAAAGATGCTTCACCTCACCGTAGATCAATGAAATGTCATAATAATCAATAAAAAAAAAAAAAAAAAAAACCCTAAGAATTTGATGAGAGTAGCTTAATTATATATAAATTCTTAATCCGTATACATGATTGTTGGGATTGATGACTTTAGGTAAAAAAGATTCAATTATATAATGACTTTTTGAGCAGATAATTCCCAAATATGATTGCTGGGATTGATTCAACCTAAATGAAATATATAGGGTCTGTTTGTAGGGGGTGGCAGCAATTAGAGACAACTAGAGTGCTAGTATAATGATCACCTCACTAGCTAATTTTCTTAGTAAAACCTGCAAACTTTAGTTAGATTCTCTAGTTTCATCCCCAACTGGCAGATGTAGGTTCAAACATGTATATGGTACCCTATAAGTATATTGTAGATCCATTTCAATGAATTACCCATATATGTATATATGCTGCGCGCAGAGTATAGTGCAGCCCAATAATTACACTATACATTACATACGCTTTGGCTGTCGTTAAAAACTCAACCATAAGTATACCTCCTTGCAGGAATCGAACTGGAGATGGATGGATGTTTGTTACCTAGCTAATATATTATGGGCGCAGTAGCTATAGCTTAATTAGCTAGGCATGCAATCTCTAATTCCTCCTCCTGCACTAATTAATTAACTAGGTCTTTATTATAACTAGAATTCGTTATAACTAGAATTCGGTTCTTCTGTGTCAAACTTGATCCAAACAGGGTTCCTGCATGATCATTACTAGTATTATTAAATTAAACTATTTTTTTTAAATAAAAAAAAAAAGAGCGTTGAAAGAAGGTAAAGATATGATGGAAGTGGACCCGAGCTGAGCCAATTAAAAAAAAAAACAAGAAAGGAATAGGGGAATTGGGGGTGCCCCTAATTTGGCATATGTGTTTGTAATGGTGTGTGAAGGGATGGAGTGTTGTTAAGATTCGAGGAGTCGTGGTCACGATAAACCAACAAGGGGACGGGGGCCATCATCTCCCAATAATTGCTCAAAGTCCACACTGATGGATCTCAGAAAAGGATGGATATAAGAAGCCATTAGAAACTGATGACCCGATGAAGACGGTCGGCAGAACGAAGCACCTCGATCTGATCTCATCTGAAATTTGGCAGAGGAGTCAATCTCAACCAGACCTAACTGCACTGCACACTCCTTTCTGTCTCATATACGAATTAATTGCAATCTGTCTTTCTCATCAAATTCTCATGACCCTATTCAATTTCACACTCCCGTCTCCAACAAACAAACAAAGTGAACAACAACAATATATTAAGCGCGCAGGGAACGTGATCCAGTAGTAGTAGTAGTGGCCTGCCCTCCCCCTTATATAGCCCCATATAGCCCTCTCTTTTCCCTTTCTTCTTCTTCTTCTTCCTCTTCATCTTCTTTGAATTGGATCAGTCAATTATTTTGCACGGTGCCCTATTTTTGTTGCTATTATTTTTATTAATTATTGTGGCCTTATGTCAGGAGTCATATATATAGGGGACATAACGTATGATCCTCCTTGTGTTCGTATATATAACAAAAAAAAAAATTTTAATTTTATTTCAGAATTAATTTTAGTATTAAATTTTGAAAGTGTTTGGAATTAGGGCTTAGATGTATATGTAAGCATAGGGCTCGAGGCATGCAGTGTGTAGGGTAAGGCCACATTAATTTCCAAGGAGGAATGTGTGAAAGATGTATCCCATTTGTCGTTTTGAATCTTTCAAAATTGTCTTTCCTTTTCCCCTATATGGGTGGTCCACCCTCATTCACTTGGGTTTCTCACTTCTCCTCTCAAATTTTTAGATTTAATAAATTCAATAGATACTAGCAATTCCATTTTAAATATCCCCCATTCAATTTATTTTTTTAGATTTAATAATTAAATTTTGCTAGAGTTTAACCCTTGAATTGGTAAATAAAGAGCGGTCATTCCGAGGTTTAAACCGGGAACCTATGACTATTATCCACAAGTTCTTTCTGATGAGTCATTCCGAAATGCTACAGTTTAACCCATAAACTTAAAAATTACCTTCCTTTTTATCAAAAACCCCACGGTAGTTTTATAAGCCCATATAAGAATAGGTCCATTTCAAAATCCAAACCCATCAAACAGGTCCGTTTCAAAGCCCAAACCCATCAAACACTGAAACGATGTCATTTTGGAGCCCCTAAGATCCTCCAAGTCTCCAACACCTCCCAATTCGACGTGGTCACTGATCCGACCCACCAAGATTGACTAACCCGAATGCCCGATAACTTTTTGGGCTTAAACCGGGTGTTGATCCGAAACCCAAAAACGATTAGAAACCATGTAGACACCATAGATGCACCACATAAAACCCACACAGACTCGTCATGCAATTGTTTTCGTTAATGTCACTCGTAAGTTAAATAACATATATATTTTATAATTATAGTATGTTTAGAGAACTTATTTGTATAAATATGATATTTTTATGCTTAAAATATCTTCTATATAATATTGTTATAATAATATTTATAAATTTAATTATAATATTATTATTTTATTTTATTTTACATATTGATATTATAATTTAGTTTTGATAATATTGAATATTCTTAAAAGAATTTTAAAAAGTTTGAGTTTTTTTACCCATGGGGTCCATCCAAAATCGGGACAAACCCGGTTTGGCTCGACCTGGAACAACTCATCACCTGATTAATCTGAAATCCGATCTACCGAAACCTGAATGACCCGAATGACCCGAACCCGACCCTAATGACCCAATTGACAGGCCTAGCTAGTTACGATGAAAGAAAGACGTACATTTTTGGTGTCCTAATTCTTGAGAAAAACAGGTCGTGGTGCCACAAGTATGAACAATTCTTGAGACAAACACGAAGGGTCTTTGATCCGGGACCATCCAAGACACTTCCGGACACACCTATACTTGGGGATGGACCTATGATTCGAGCTCGTGAGAATGTTTTCATCCTCAAGAGGAAGAAGAAGACTCCACCATGGGAGAAGGTCCAAAGGTGCAAGCTTGATGGGTTGTTCATTTTGAGATTCGTTCAACATTTGACAGTTTTTCAACGTCTCAGTAAAATGAGTCATACGGATTCAATATTAATTGGATTTGATCGTGTCATATCTTGTCGGAACGAAGACGAAGAGATCTACAACTTTTCTGTTGAAGGTTTTTCCATATTCGACCTAGAACCTGACCGAAAATCAACATCTTGGAGCCGTCTCTGTTTTTACACGGGAATAAGCAAAGTGCGTGGGCGTGCAGGTGGGTGCGCGGGCGTGCGCGACCTTGCTGTTGGAATACGGACGCTGGAATTCTTCCTTCCTTGGGCAAATTGGTTGATTTCAAGTATTAATTCATGTGACTTAATTAGTTAACCTATTTTAAGTTATTTTTAGGATATTTAAATAATTTCTTTTATTTATTATTTTAATTAGTAAATTGGCCTTTTAGGGTTATAAGAAGGCAGATCTCCATTGTTGAAGATTCACGTCTTCCATTATTCAGAAATACAGTACTTTGTGTGAAGCACAACTATGAGAAAGTCAATCGATTCGTAGCGTTGCTCGTCGATTGCACAATTGGTTATAGATCTAACTTGGTTTGCTTTGAGTTCGTCAACCTCGCGAAAGCTTGGTGATCCTGGTAATCACAAGTCCCCTCCTTGTGCCTCCAAGTTGTCCGCTTGGTTGTGTAAGGTTGTAGAGGTGGGCTTTATAGTCGTTGGTATTTGGTTCCTACCCTCTTAGGAGGCCTGGGGTCTTTGTCTCGTTCTATTTTAGTTCGAATCACCCATCTATCGGTCTTTAATTCATTATTTTGTTGAGTCTAAGTTGCTGCGTTTTGTTTCTTTTGTGTCGATATCGAGTCGTCGTTTGAGTTTCTTGAGTCGTTTGCTTCCGTTCTTGTCTTTGAGTCTTGATTGTCGAAGATCGGGTCATCCTACGGCTAACCCCGTATCAGTCTTACTAACCATAACCCGAACTCGCTTACCCGCCCAACCTGGTCAACTAGCAACCCGAACCTGATGGTCACGATAAACCGTGACCCATGACCATGCCTACTTCCAATTACGAGAACAACTAGATGGGGGAATTTGGGGGTCATGCGAAGCGAGTTCCTAAGATCTATACCCTTCCTTTAAGAAATTCATGAGATCCGAGTTGGAGTAATGAAAGTTAGACTAACTCCAATGCTTGTGTGTAAATGTCTAAATGTGTATTTTTTAGACATTTTTTTGCTCAATTGGTTACTTTTGGGGTGTGCAAATGTGCACATTTGAGCATATAATGTGCAAATTTGAGCACAACACCCACTACAAAAAATAATTAAATTTGTCACCCTTGGTAGCTTCGGCAAGCTTGTGCCGTAGCAATTGGTACACTTTTGCTACGGCATTAACTACGGTAGGCGTTGCATCAGGAAAAAAACCAGGACAATAGCCTCGGGGCAAAGTTGCCGTAGCTAAACTTCCGTGAAAAAAGAAAATAGCCACGGATAGTAGCTTCGGCTGGAGTTGCCGTGGCTATTGACTTAAATTTTCCTTTAGTTATTACTCCTTCCGGAATTCCCTAACCCTAGCCAGTTGTATCGTTTCATTCCCCTACCCCGCTACTCCTGGACGCCGCCGAGATCCTCTCTCCAGATATGAAAGAGTTGGAGTCTGATGCCCTCTCCCGGCGACGGCGACGACCTCGCCCAGCGACTCCGGCACCCTCGCTGCCCTCTCCGGTCTCTCTCATATCGCCTCTGATCTCCTCTCTCACCAGCCTCCATTGTCGATCGCAGTCTCTCCATTCTCCCCTCGCTGCCTCCATTGTTGCTGATGCCCTCTCCCGCCGACTTCGATGCCCTCGCCCAGCGACTCCGGCACCTCGCTGCCCTCACCGGTCTCTCTTATTGTCGATCTCAGTCTCTCCAGAGTCCAGTCTCCCCTCGCTGCCTCAATTGTCGATCTCAGATCTGGTACCCCGTGCTCGCTGCCTCCACTATTGATCTCTCTCTCACACAGATCTGGCTCTCGTCATCGTCCTCCCGGTTCTCCTCATCAGGTATTCTTCCAACTTCTCAAATTGGTTTACACTTTACAGTGGAATTGGCATGAAGTGCTGAAATTAGGGTTGGATACTTAGGTGCTTGCAAGAGACTGGTTTAAAGTGTAATGAAGCACTTTACAGTTCTCTAATTGGTTTACTATGGTTCACCTGCATCAATTAGTGAGGTTTACAGTGGAATGGGTATGATATTAAGAAAACGATACTAAGGAAAACCAGTGATGGATGCAAGTGTTATTAAGAGGTTATTTGATTTAAAGTGAGTTGGAAAACCAGGTTTTGGCTTCCTAAGATTCTTATCTGTCTTTGAGTAGTAGTTGTATTAGAAATTGACCTTTATGATATAGTGGAATGGGTATGATATTGGTATGAAGTGCTGAAATTGACCTTTGTGTATTGACAGTTACGGTTCTTAGAGCTATGCATTCAGAAGTGTCAAAGACTTACATATTTAGGCTTTGTGCAATTGTGCTTGGTTGAGAACATCAGCAGAGGAAGTATCCAAAAATGAGACTTGGGTCCCCGTGTCTGTAATTGAAAGGAATAGATCTCCTTATACAATTTCATCCTTACCTTTGGCATTCCGATCAGTCATGGTCTCTGCAATGAATCAAATAAATGTGTAAGTTTTTGTGCTTTTGACTTTTGGATATTTTAATTATTACATTACCACTTCTTTTCATATGCTTGTGAATCTGCATATGTATAATATGGCAACAAAGAAAGAGTTGTCAAGCTTCAAGGATTAAATTTTTGCAGTACTATTTGGCTTTCATATACTTAATGAACAAGGGGTTAACTTTGCTTCACTATTTTAACCATCTAAGTGAACTAGGGGTGTTTTATGTGAGACATGGGAAACTTGAGACGTAATGAAGGTAGGTTTTAGTGTATAGAGGGGACATTTTGGGAATAGGTTCCTATTCTTCACGAGACCCGAAGTTTGGTCTGCATTCTTTTGTATCTGGTTACACCACATCTATATAAGTGATTCTTTGACCTGTATTCTTTATTTTAGGAGTTGGCTCTCCTAGAATAATCAAATCAGCCAGTGCTCGCACTTTCACAATTGATCTTACGCTCGATTCTCTCCTAAGTAATTGCCTTTGAGAATAGCTGAAAATAGAAATTACTGGACTTTCCCCTTTGCTAGTCCCCTTTTGATTTTGTTGTGTCCTGATGAGCATTAGTTGGTTGATGATGTTTGACCCAAGTAACCAATCCTTGCAGAAAATCACAAGCTTATGCCAGAAAGCAATGCCATATCAGATTACTCTCCAATTTCTGCTGCTGGTCATATCATTCCTCAAAGCTATGTTCTCATTCCCATCTTTGTAAGTCAGTTTATGGTAGAAGTATTTAATTTTTTGAAGATAGTATATATGTTTGCTTCCACGATATCTTCCTCATTCATCTGAAGCTTTGATTGAAGTATAAACATTCTAGTTAAAAAAAGGCCGAAGAAAGTTAAAGTACTTGATATGGGTTTGGGTGAAATTTTATTAAGAATAAAATTTAGAACTTGTTTCTAAGAAACAAAATGTCACAAGGGGGGAGATGTCGAATATGAAGATGCTTAGAGAGTCAAAATGTGGCACTTCATAACTTGTGAAATTCCTAGTTCCCCATTATAATTTAGTGTTTTTTGTTTGCTGTTTTTATTATGCTAGGTTCATTTGGCAGTTGTAAACTTATAATTCAGTAACCAAGCTGTTTTCTTACACAGGAGGTCAGTGGATACCTTTGCCTTTTGATTATGTTCTCTGTTAGGCAATGTATTAAGGAGTTACTCTACTTCCTGATTTTGCATTAGCAAATCAACCTCTCTTTCTTTTATCATGTTATGAAATATTGGACTTCTAGAAAAGCTATATTTTATTGATTTATAATTTAAAGTTTAGGCTATATTGAATTTGCTTCTTTTGCCCTTTTCAGTTTGTAATTCAGTTTGCTATGTTCTAAACCCTGAAGCCTTTGGCCATTGTCTTATGAGTCTTAAAATATTGATTAATTTGCCAACTGAGTTAGTGTAAGTTTTCAAGACCAGCTACTATATTTCCGGAATTGATCCTTTTGGTGATTCATTGGTTGTTCTAGCCTATATCCTTGGGGATGAAGACGAGAAAAAAGAATTCAGTAGCACTCCTCCCTCACGGCAGGTATTTTTCTTTTTCCTTTCATCCTCTGAATTCATTAAGTGCTACAAGTGAACCACCTTTATTCATGTTTTCTCAGTCAGGTTTGTTTTATGCTGGTCATTAGCCTCTAAACTTGTTACTCTATATGTCCTTGGATTAGATGAAGCTTGAAGTCATTGCTCATAAGTTTTGGGTTTGAGCATCTCTTTATATGTATTATTTTTTGGATTAATTGCCTAGCTATGTGATTTAGTTTGTTCTGTTTTTTTTTCTATGCTCAACAACAACTTCAGTCTTTTGACTCGGGTGTGAGAAAAGTGGGTGGTTTTGTAATTGTTCCCTGTTTTATTTCTTTAATTTCAAATACCCTCTTCTAATGATTCTTTGATGCTATATACTAAAATTTAATTGCTTTTGCTCCTAGGCAGATTCCCTATGCAGTTGAACATTACAAGGAGCATAGAAATAAAGTATCACGATTGAAGAAAAAGATAACTTGCAAAGAAGAAATCAAAGAATACAAGAAAATTATTTCAATGGATACTCAACTTACTCACCTCGTGTTGCAGCTTTTGCTATCTAAGATTATTTAAAGGAAAGGCTAAAATTAGTTAGGTAATTAATATAGTTTTGGATTTTTTTTGGGTTAAAATGTAGTTTTGGACATTTTATTGTATATGTATATTTTATAATTATGTATATTTATTGTATATAAATTATGTAGTTTTTTTGACATTTTATTTTATATGTAAATTTTGTATAATTAATGGAATTTTATTATATAGTGAATTGTGTATGATTTTTTATTTTTTAAAAAATATTGGACTTTTTAGCTCGGGTCTGAAGAATTCGGGCTAAAAAACAGTTTTTTTTTTTAATTTTCCACCCCTACTTTAGCTACGGGAAAGCTGTCGTAGCAAATGTTTCGTCCCTTTTAGTAGGGGTCGCTTTGCCGTCGCTTAGCCGTAGCAAATAACTTTGCTACGGCTACTTGCCGAAGCTACCAACTTTTGCGACCCCAAGCTTCGCAACCCCCCCCATTTCCCGTAGCAATGCCGAAGCTAATGGCCTTTTGTCACGTCTGGACAGCCTTTTGCTACGGCTTTTTGCCGAAGCTAAATTAATTATTTTTTGTAGTGACCTCCCCCATGTGCAAAAACTTTTTCAAAAAACAAGATGATTTTATTGGTGTTATAATATTATTATATGTGTGGATATACATGAGAAACCCTAGTTGTGCTTGGGGCCCAAGACTTGTAGTCCCTATAAATAAGGCTCATTGTTTACCCTAATATACACCAGTTTCTCCTCTTTTCTCTCCGTCTCTCTTCTATATTTTCTTTTATACTTTTAGTTTGGAAGAAGTTTATAACACGTTATCAGCACAAAGGTTTGCTCTTTGATTTTCTCTTTTCTACGGTATGAGCGTTCTTAATATCATTCTAGCTATACACATCAAAGACAATGTTGACATTTGACCATAAGCTCATGAAGACGGCGACATTAAGAAGAATGAGAAGACTTAGGATGTTGAATTCAGGGGGAGTATACATACACTGCACTCTTTTTTCCCTTCGATCAGGTTTTGTCCCACTGAGTTTTCTTGACAATGTTTTTAATGAGGCAGTATCATCAAAGCGTATCGTATGTCATTTGTATTTTCCCCTGGTCCTAGTTTTGGTCCCACTGGGTTTTCTAGGCAAGGTTTTTAATATGATAGTTTTGTAATATTAGTGATGTGTATCCAATGGGGAGTGTTATAATATTATTATATGTGTGGATATACATGGGAAACCCTATTTGTGCTTGGGGCCCCAGAGTTGTAGTCCCTATAAATACGACTCTTTGTTTACCCTTAATATACACTAGTTTCTCCTCTTTTCTCCCTGTCTCTCTTCTATATTCTCTTTTATACTTTTAGTTTGGAAGAAGTTTATAACAATTGGTGTATTTTTTATGATTTCTGTTTTTTTTTGTGTTAAATTAATTGTATTTGAATGGTGTGTAAAAAATACACATTTGACCATTGGAGCAAAATACCAAAAAATAAGGTGCATTTTTACACATCTTGTCTAAATGTATACATTTGAGACAAAACCATTGTGGATAGTCTTAGTGTAGATTAATTGGTTTGGAGTATCAGAGCTCAAGAGGCATAAATTACAATTTCAAATTTTTGAAAAAAAGTGAATGATGATTGATCAGAGAAGAAAGATATTCTCAAATCTCAATTACTCATTTGTGATGCTTAGCATAATCTTATTGAAGCTTTTCGCTACAATTTCATGTTCCTTTAATTATCGGTGGATTACCTTTATCTATTTCCTTCCCTCTTGGACTGCCTCAAATGTTGAATTTTAAAAATTGTTGCTTCTTTTGATTTAATTCATTGTAATATTTAGGGTTCTTATCTTTATTCCGTCTTCTTTTAGTGCATCTTATTTTCTCACTATTGTGGATGATTTCTATAGTGCAACTTGGGTATATCTAATGGTTAATAAAACAAAGTTCTCTCGGCTCCTCTTTATACAATTTTGCACCCTGATTATCACCCAATTCAATAAAACCATTAAGTTGTACTAATAATGGATTCGAATTTATTGCCTTGCATTCTTATTTTACCGAACATGGAATTTTCTTCGATTCATCTTGTGTCACTACACCTCAAAAAATGGTCAGGTCGAGCGTACATAAATATTTTCAATTCCACATTCTAAATGTACAATTCAAACTTTAATGTTTCAAACAAACTAACCAATTAAGTTTTGGGGGAAATGTACTCTCAATTCAAGGCTTGTTTCCTAATCAATCATACTCCATCATCTATCCTTAAAGGTAAAACCCCTAATAGGTCTTAATTATGTTAGGATTTAGAGGTAATAAGAACACGAGCGCGCAACGAAAAGAACGGAATCACAAATATAGAGAAATAAGGCAAGATAGAACACACAAATTTAACGTGGGAAACCCTAGTATCGGGAGGAAAACCCACATGCAGCAAAAACCAACAAATCTACTATCAAATAAGAAAGAGTACATCGAACCTTGTATGGATTACAATGTGTAATAGAAAAGACTCTCTCTTTACAAAAAAAGTGGAATATGATGCTTGAAAGAAAAATAATTTGTGTGTTGGCTTTGATGGGCAAGTGTTTGTGGACTGATTAAAATGTGGGGAGGAGCCTTCTATTTATAGCCATCAAGCATTGGGACCTCTTGGACTGTGGAAGCTTGAAGAAGAACTTGGAAGAGGTAAGAAGCTTATAGATCCATGGAAGAATGGAGAAATTGGTGGATTCAAATAAAACACTAGAATTCTCCAAATTTGATGACGTTTGTGTAGGCTTCTAGAGAATAGAAGAAACTTGAAATATACCAAGTTGAAAAAGCTTCTAGAAGAAGCTCAAGATAACCCCATCGTCCTTGGCCCATTGATTCAAGCTTAAATGAGGGTGTTTATGCAACCACAACAAACTATGTCTTACATCAATATCCTAATAAGCTCATGCCGCATAAAGCTCTGAAGGGCACTTGCTACTCAGAAACACAAACCAAGTCCAAACAACGTTTGGAGTCGGCAATCGGGTCAGAATCAACATTTACACGACAAGGACCCCGTAAATTAGAGTGAGCATAATCCAAAACACCTTTAGGTGAATGACGAACTTTGGAGAAGTTGGCCTCCTTTTGTTTGCCAAAGACACAATGCCCACATAAGTTGATCTTGCAACAAGTATGATTATCCAAGGAACCTTTCTGTAAGAGCAAATGCATGCCCTTCTCACGAATGTGGCTAGAACGTGCATGCCACCTTTGAGTATCATCATGACGAGAGGTAGAAGATGAGGCAACAAAAGCTGAACCTGCAACAATAACACCTTCCAACACATAGTATTTACCAATACAGTTAGCTTTCAACAAAACCATAGAGCCACAGGAAACTTTCAACAATCCGCCTTCACTTGAGTACTTGCACCCATGAGATTCAAGGGTGCCTAATGAAATCAAGCTTTCTCTCATCATTGGGATGTGTCTAACACTCGTCAATGATCAAATAGTACCATCATGAGTTTTAAGCTTGATAGTACCTTTCCCGATAACCTTGCAAGGAGTGTTATTTCCAAGAAAGATAGAACCACCATCAATAGCCTCATAAGAAGAGAACCAGTCTCTTTGTGCACATACATGGAAAATGCATCCAGAATCAAGAATCCACTCATGACTACTAATATCACCAGTGTTAGCAACCAAGAAAACATCACCATCAGAGAAAGCATCAACAATACCAGCTTCGACGGATTTATCATCATATTGTTTCCCTTTAGACTTTTCCTTATTCTTTAGTTTATAACATTCAGAAATAAAGTGGTCTGATTTCTTGCAGTAATTACATGTCTTGTTGCATTTAGACTTAGAAGAATTACTGCTAGTGCCATTTTCAGTGCATGCTATGGCCCCTGACAAATAAACCTTCTCCAAATTTATCAAACCAGTTATCAACATCATACTTTCTTTAGCAAGAAGATTATCCTTAACATTTTCCAAGAACAAACTATCAACATTATTCTCAAAAAGCATGATGTCCTTAAAAGTGCTTGTAAGAAGGGGGCAAAGAGACAATCAATAAAACAGCTTTATCCTCGTCATCAATCTTAACATCTAAATTCTCAAGATCAACAAGGATAGAAGAGAACTCACTGAGATGAGTTTGAATTGGGGTACCTTCAAGCATACGAAGAGTATAAAGGTGCTCCTTCAGACGCAACTTGTTGGCAAGACTCTTCGTCACACTACTAGAATTCTGTTATTTAACATCAGATGATTAACATCGATTAGAAAAACCTGCCACGTTAAACATTTTTTTAACATCGGTTTATAAATTTGAGATGTAAAAAATAAAATAGACATCATCCTATATATTAGACTGACGTTAAATATTTCTTTTGAATTTTTTTATAAAAGAGGCGGAATCTTGTCATGAAAATTTTTAAACACCCGCCCATAGGATTTCCCGACTAGGAACCCTAAACAGTCGCCACTTCTCCTTCCCTCTTGCTCCCAGTTTCCTTCTCCTCCTGAACACCGCTCTTCACTCTCATCTCTCTCAATATTGCTCTGCCATTGAATCCTCCTGAACACCGCTCTTCTCCTCCTGAACATAGCTCTCCACTCTCATCTCTCTCAATATCGCTCTTTCAGATCTGAAGCTTTCTTCTCTCTCACTCGCTTCTCTAAATCTATACTCATCCATCTCCTTCTTGACCCTCAGATCCATCATGACCGACCTTGGGGGCGATTGGCTAGTTGTGACTCCTTTCGGGGGAAGGAGAGGATTCGTGGCTAGTTCTCGTGTGTTAGGGTTCAGTATCAGTGCAGAGCAAGGCAGGTAAAGCGAGAATAGATCTGAGAGAGATGGATGGGTGCTAGGGTTCCTATGTCCTTAAGATCCTTCGACAATGCCTGAGTTTAGAAAAGAGGAGTCGAGAGGCAGATTGAGCAGGTGATTTCATTTCATTTATGCTTTACGACTTCGGTTTTTGAAGGTTTCAGATCTTTATTCGATTTAGTGGGAGTAATCTAGGAAAGTGAACAGAATATATCATTGATTTTGCTCTGGATTTGAACCCTACGCCGCCTCTAATTGTGCTGTTATATTCGACCAATGGAGGTTAGAATCAATGGGGGTCAGAATTTAACAAATTTGGTTTATGCTTTAGCCTAAGCTCATACCTCTGTTATTTGGTCACGAAGAAATCGTTAAGATTACAGGTTTGTTGTTAGGAGTTGCCTTGTTTTACTAGTTGTTTAGCAATGCTTACCTTCATGTGGCCACATTTCTTCTTTTAAGAGGAGGTATTAATCCACTGTTCTTCTGTTGCCTTTTCTTTTAATTTTTCAGGTTTCTGATGATCAAGGTGATTATGATGCATCTTTCAGAAAACAACAGTCAGTGCTAGGATTACTTGGTCAGCTTCTCAATACAGTGATAGGAGCTCTTGAAAGTAGTATTCATGAGAAGTCATCCTTACTCAACAAGGTTAGGCTCGGTTATTGAGTTGTCATTCACAATACTTAACTTTCTTAGCCCTCTTATCCCTTCCCCTTAGTATTGTTGAAAATTGGGTGAAGAACTGCGGGGTATTGTTTGTTTAAATACAGAATAAACTAGATGAAGTAGTGGAACAAAATATAACTAGATGATTCATGGTAGCAGAACAAGTTGGACAATCTAGCTAGATGGTTCATACATTTTTGCAAGTTTATCTACAAATCTTGTTTTCCTCTTTAGTAACTCACTTGCGCTTAAGAGGTGGATAATATGTTTTTATGACCTCTTGAGTTTATTTTCTAATTGATGGTTTGGTAAATATGAGTCACTTGTTGATGCTACTATAGTCAAATTTTTCGATTTCAAAAATCTATAACGAAGTTGTCGATGTGGATACCAATAAAAAGAAATGGGCATGTAATTCTTTTGGTTTTGTGTTGTTTTGATCTTTTCCTTTTGTGATTCCAGTGGATTTAGTTATCTTTATTTAGTTCAGTAGTTGTTCAACCTTGTTGAGTTTTTAATAAATTTTATCTTTCACCGGTAACCTTAGACATTTACTTGTATAGTTTGATAGAGTTAGAGATCAGGAATCAACAAAACACATGCACACACATGAGATAAACCAGAGCCAGAGGTAGCCCTTTGGATTTTACCCCCAAATCCACTATAGGAAAATCTTAAAGTTAAAAGCAAAAGCAACAATACAAAGATAGATTTCTGGATACCCTTGACCTGATGCGTTATTTGTACTAACTACTACCTGTTACCGTCCTAACTGTGTGCTTCTAGCAAGAATCCAGTATTGACTAGCGAGTTTGCTTTGCTTGTCTAGTTCTTTCTTGACACCTTTATTTTGAATTTAGAAAAAGCTGTCGTGGAGATAAGATATGACAAGCCAAAAACCTTATGTGATATCATTTATATGGTTAAGTTATTTACTTTTCTCGCAATGACATGATTCTCATTTTCATGGTAATTTGCTCAGAGCAAGGCTTAAGTTAGAAGCTGCAATTGAGCAATCAAGTGTTGATGTAGAGGGAAAAGTTGCTCTTGATTCAGGATTGTCCACCGGAGGGTTCAATGATTGTTTGCTTCAACATGGTTCTTCATTTGTCTATGGTGTTGACGTGGGTTACATACAGGTATGATTATAAAGCAATTAGTTATCTTTGAAGCTTTGGACTAATTTGTAGTTCTGGCTTGTTAGCTCGTAGCTGAATGGCCGACTAATTATTGGTTAGTATATTATAAATTTATGAAGTTGTCATGCTAGTGCTTCATTTAGATGATTCCTTGTTCGATTTCTCCCTGCTAGATTTTATCATTTAAGATCTTGAGTTTCGTTTTGTCTGTTCTGAAAAATAGGTGGCAGATAAAATCCGTCTGGATGAAAGGGTCTCTCTCATAGAGAGAACAAACTTAAGATACCTAACCGACCTCCCCTAGAAAGTTGATTCGGTTACTTTGGATCTTTCTTTCATTTCGATACTTTTGGTGAGCTTCCCACTTATTTGGAGTTTATACATTTTCATATCACAACTTGCTATGTTGGGGGTGAGGAACACTAAGTGCATTTGATTATCAGGTGCTATATGCTTATTATAAGTTAAGCATGTGTTCTTATTTCATGAAATCAAAATCTTTAATATTAGGTCTTCTCAGAGTCCCAGCAGTGCTTAAAGTGATGAAGGAAAAGGCAACACTAATTACCTTGATTAAACCACAATTTGAAGCTCGCAGATCTCAAGTAAGAGCTTGATTTTTTGTTTTTTCTCTTAACTGTTCTTGTTCCTGCTGTCATATATTTCCTAAAAGCGTCTGGCTAAGTAAACCTTTTATATCTTCAGGTACATCAGCCTGCTAGATCTTCTGCTTGCATGTTTTTTTTTGGTATAAGTCCTGCTTGCGTGTTTATTAGTCAAAGGTTCAATAGCATGTTTTTTAGATGCATGTTTTTTTAGATGCATTTGCAACTCATTTCTTTCGATTCTTTCTTAGATTCTAGATATTAGATTCAATTTTAGTAAGTTCAGTTTTAGATTTTAGTTTTAGGTAAAATACATATTTTAGCTTTTAGTTTAAGTAAAATGCAGATGCAGATTTCACTACTAGTAAAATACATATTTTTTTTTAAATTTTTTGGCAGATGAAAAGAAACAGATAGAAGCATACCATACACTTGTACGCTTATTTGAGACGCCCCAAATGGACAATCTAAAGATCCTTAAAGCTTTATACTCGTTGAAGGATTCACCAAGCAAATGGTTTTCTAGCCGATCATTCTATATCTGTTTGACCCATCACATATGTCGAAAATTAAATTCATGAGTTCATGATTTTTGTTTATACATCCTAAATCATGTTTGTTTTGTTTACCAACGCTCCCTCTATATAATGCAGGTTGATATTAATGTATTAAGAAGAAAGAGTGTCTTACTCCTGAAGTGTAATATAGAAGCTATTAGGGGAAACAAGAAATGGGTTCATTAAGTGTAATATAGAAGCTAATGATAGCACAACACTTGTGCTGGATTTTCATAGAATAATTGTATACTCTTTTGCTACTAGTTTATTTCCCTTGTTTCTTTGCTTCTTAAGTTTCACATGCTTTTTTTGCTACTCGTATTATATAAGAACATTTTATATAATTTAAAGCCTATTAGCTCAAATGGTAGAGCATTGTGTTCAAATGCAAAAATGCGGGTTCAAATCCTGCATATGCTACGATTAAAAAAAACCGCAAATATGTCATTTGACATCGGGTAATAGCCGATGTCTATAAAAAAAATCGATGTCTATGTTGGTGATGTAAAAAGTCAAAACGTTTTAGCATCGGGTAATAGCCGATGTCTTTGTATGTTATAACATCGGTTATATTTTATAATCGATGTTATAGGATAACAAAGACATCATATTTAAAAATATAAACGATGTTATAACATACAAAGACATCGGGTTCTGGCCGATGTGAAAAACTTTTGACTTTTTACATCCCCACATAGACATCGATTTTTTTTTTTGAAAGATATCGGCTATTAACCGATGTTAAATAACAAATTTCTAGTAGTGTCATATAAAGCGATTCAAGCTTTAACAAAAAACCAGTAGCGGTGGTCTCATGAATTACCTCGCGCAAAACTTCGCGATATAAACAAAGTTGGATGGTTGACAAGAGTTTCTCATCCAACTCGTCCTACTACTCATCCGTCATAGTAGACGGCTTCTTGGATTTCCCATCCAAAGCTTTCTTCAAGCCGTTTTGGGTAAGAACGGCCTTCATCTGGACTCGCCAGATGGAGAGAAGCTAATCTTTCCATCAAATTTCTAAATATCAAACTTGGTAACACCGACATTGAGAACGTGATTCCAAAAATGATCTTAGAACGCTCTGATACCACTTGTTAGGATTTAGTGGTAATATGAACACGAGCGCGCAGTAAAAAAGAACGGAATCACGAATAGAGAGAAATAAGGCAAGATAGAACACACAAATTTAACGTGGGAAACCCTAGTATCGGGAGAAAAGGCCACAAGAGGTAAAAGCCAACAAATCCACTATCAGATAAGAAAAAGTACAACGAACCCTGTATGGATTATAAGGGGTAATAGACAAGAATCTGTCTTTACAACAAAGTGAAATATGATGATTGAAAGGAAACTAATTTGTGTGTAGGCTTTGATGAGCTAGTGTTTGTGGACTGATTGAAATGTGGGGAGGAACCTCCTATTTATAACCATCAAGCATTGGGACCTCTTGGAGTGTGGAAGCTCGGAGAAGAACTTGGAAGAGGTAAGAAGATTATAGATCCATGGAAGAATGGAGAAATTGGTGGATTCAAAGAAAACACTAGAATTCTCCAAATTTGATGAGTTTTATGGAGGCTTCTAGAGAATGGAAGAAACTTGAAATCTACCAATTTGAAGAAGCTTCTAGAAAAAGCTCACGATAACTCCATCTTCCTTGGCCCAGTGATCCAAACCTAAATGAGGGTGTTGATGCAACCCCAACAAATTATATTTAACAAACCTTTTGACTACTACACACATCTTGGTATTTGGTTATCTTTGTTACTCATCGACCATCCCATGCCCTACAAAAAATTTCTCTGCTTGTACTAGAAAGCACCTCTTCTTAAATATCTTTTTGGGCAAAAATCATGGAGTCTTTATGATCTCACAACTTTTCAATTTTTTTATATTTCGAGACATCTAGTTTTATAAAGATACCTCACCATTAAACCAAACTGCCTTGCCATAATCTTCATATCTATCGTACCCTATCCAATCATGACATCCCTCAATTGCCCCTACTGAATCCACCCTTATTTCCTGGAGCCGACAACAATTCTAAACTAGTAAATATATATAAATCTTCAAACAAGAAACTATACACACCACTTCTCTTCTTCTTCGTTCAACTTATTCTCACACTTAATTGGTGATTCAAGAAACATAAACCAGTGGCAATGAAATAAGAGGCAACATGGCAAAAAAAAATCAACAAAATCAATAACCTATAGAAAGCCACACTAGCAACAATACAAAATGAATAAATAGAAAACACTCTATAACAAAACCCTGGTGCCCTACATGCCGCCACCAGCACTTCGGCCCAAACGCCGTATGTTGGTCCTCCGACCACCGCCTCCACTCAGCCCAAGCCTTCTTCTCCAACCAAGAGTGGAAGAATCAAAAGAGTTAGTCGCTCCAGTAAATCTGAAAAGTTTGAAAAAAATCAAAAACCTTCTACAAATCAAATCAAACAGAGTGAAGATATGTTATTGGACGGTGGTTTTGGTGGCGTTTGGCCCTCGATCTGTTGTCGTGTTTGGGCTTGGCGATGGCGGTTCAGGCGGCAGCTCAGTGTTGGGATGCTTATTGCTGGCGGTTCTGTAAGGTTAGGCATTTGCCGTCTCATCTACCTATACATTAGGAACTCATCAAATCAAGTATCATCTACCCTTTTTGGTTGTACAGTCACGATTTTTAGCTACGATCACTTTATTTTGGCCTACAGATCCGTACCTATACAATCTATCCTAAAGGATACAATTGGGATTACAACCCATCTTCTACATCTCCTAATTTTCCATCGGCCACTCGGGCTGATGGAATTCTTTCACCTTGTTGGGTGCATAAGGTTATGCCTGTCTGATGTGCCTTTTGTCTATGGGTTCAGAAAACCCGCTATCTAATTGTTTCCAATACCTTTGTAAACATGGTGGTTTCGTTTGTTAGCCTTGTTCTATTTGATTTTAGCTTGAGTTTCTGCTTTGGTTTTGGGCACTGCCGCTGTCTTTGTCTCCTTTGCAGGTCTTCAGTGCCGCACTGCATACTCAACTATTTAAGTCTTCCCTCTTCCCATCTAATTAAACACCTATGCTATTACTTTCACTCACTACATCCTATTGCTACCAAGCCTCTCTGTTTTATTTATCATTCTCATGAATGGTTTGTGATTCATCGTCTTCTTCTTACTTCTGTGTTCCATTTTCTGACAAAAAACATGCTCGTTATCCATCGTTCTTATTTTTACTTAATGATGGCTTTGAATTCTTTCATGGATGCTCTTACCCAAATTCAATCTTTTGGTGGCAGATCCTCTAGGAGTTTCGATTGTCTGTTATTGGGTAGCTTATCTTACAATTGTCTGCTGTTCACAACTCTATGTTTTATGATAATAAACCTTTCTATTCCTTGGTTTTCAATCAATTTCTCTTTGAATGGTCTTTCCACCGTTCTTTTCTACATTGTTTTCGGTTTGTTTACTTTAACTTGCTTGTTTCTGTAGCTTTCGGTCCTACATTGCCTCAACCTTGTGGTGTTATTCTTCTCTACTGGAGTTAATGCTTTTACATTCTAATGTCTTGGTTTTTTACTCAGTTTATTTACTCCTTGTATTGTTTCCTGGTCGGTTGTCCTCGCCTTTGTGTTTGCTGTCTCCTTTGCTGTTCTTGCAGGGTTTTCCTTCAGTTCATGGTGGTTGTCGGAGGCTTGTTGGTTGCTATCAAACTTGACTACCGGTCGCCTTCAGCTTCTCCAGTCCACCCTTACTACACACCCGTCACCCAGTATTTGGCCTTACCGGCCATAAAAAAGCTTCTCACCAACACCTATATTATTATACAAACTTAAATTAAACTATATACCCTCGCCTTCGGTGTGTAATACCGCCCTGCCTTCTCATCATGATTGTTTTTGTTTACCCCCTTGGTCCAGGATTGTGTTTCGTGGATACTTGCGGTTCCTCCAGTCTCGGCATCATTTCTGCGTCGTTAGACCTGCTCTCTCTATGTCTTGGTTTGGAGACTTCTCTTGTTCACTCCACCAACATGCTGCTACTGCATTCGATGGCTCACAAGCCTTTATTTCCCATTATCAATTTGATTATAAGCCTTATCGGGCACAACACTTGTATGAATGTTCCTATACTCACTTGTCCAATTGTATTATTAAACCAGACTTAGTTACTCTCATAACTCAATTGAGTTTCGCCTACTGCTTTACTCTTTGGCTATCCATGGTGCTTATCGGATATCAAATCCACTTTGGGTCTTCTATGTCCTTGCCAGACTTTTAGGGTGGGCTATTTGTATGGGATTTTCGAGCGGTTCACGGCAGTTTTGTGTACATTATTGTGGTTCCATCTGTGGAATCCTCTCTTTCTGTCTTTGTGCAGTTGGTGTGGTCTCCACCGCCTCATCCCTTTGTTTGGTTTAGTCAATATCATGCTCATTATTATTTATGTTATTCCTCTATCATTACGGTTAAAGGCTTAACTATTTGCTTGCTCCCGGCTGGTGTTCTTGTTCAACACTATCTCATTTATCTATTGCCTTTTCTTAGGGATTTGCCTAACTCAATTACAGTTTGCTACCAGCTAACTTGTACGGTGATTTGGAGTGCTGTGTATCTTAACGTTTGGTCACAATTACAATTGCCCTCCAAGTGGGGTTTGCTTGATCTTTGCTACGGTTGTTATGGAGCAATCATAAAAGCTCATGAGGTTCACTACCTATTGTCCTTACCGGACCCTCTCATTCTTCACAAGTGTTCGGAATTGATTGCAATTCTCCTACAAGTAACTCGTATTCTAAACCAAATTGTTATGAGTACCGTACATACTTTTAATAGTCTTTGGGATCTTAACGCCTTCTCTCGGTCCCCTATTTTGGTTGCCAAACGCTATAGAATTGTACAAACAGCTCGCCAAACTAGTTTTATATGAATATATGTACTTGGAATTCCTGAGGTATCCGTGGTAGAAACTTCTGGACTAATATTGATATTTTCTGTAAGAACAACTGTATCAATGTTCTTGCTTTATTAGAAATGAATACAAGTAAGGTACCAAAAGAAAATGTTTGGAGGAAATGCGGTTTCACAAACTTAGCCTTCGATCTAGCCTTGGGGTTTTTCGAGGGTGTCTGTTTACTTTGGAATGATATCCCTTCATCACAGGGTTCTATCAAACTCATTTCGGTCCAACACAGGTTCATCCATTTCAATTATTCGGATTATGTAACTCATTGAACTATTGATTGCCTAGTCATTTATGCACTACCGGATGAACGTCGGAAATTGATTTTTTGGGACTCTATCTCGCTTTATGTACAAAATCTTCTCATTCCTTTTCGTATTATGGGGGATCTCAATTAGATTTGTTCCCCCGGTGATAAATTAGGGGGTATTTTTCCATCTGCTTCTAGGTTTACACGCCTAGACAACCTTAAAAACAACCTCTTCTTGCTCGATGTTCCTTCCTTTGGGGGCCAGTTTACTTGGCAACGAAAGGCTAATGGTTTCGTCAACTGTTTGGAAAAGCTAGGTCGATTACTCATCCACACAGATATTTTACCATTTTTCGACTCTCTTCGAACTCAAATTCATCCGTTCACAAGACCTGATCATTCACCAATCTCTACGGATTTTCGCCATAATATTCAACCCAAAAATAGACCTTTTAAATTTGAACAGGCATGGGCTAACCTCCCATATTACAAAAACCTCGTCTCACAAGCTTGGCGTTTGGACTCACAAGGTTCTCATATGTTCAGACTAGTTCAACAAATGAAATTACGAAAGCGACTCTCCAAAACTTGGCACAAGAGAACCTTTCGTAATATAAACAACCAAATTTAGATTACCAATCAAAAGCTTTTACAACTACAAGCTTCCCTTCTTACTAATTATAATACGAAAGATATTCAAATTCTCAAACAGCTGCTCAACAAAAGAGAAAGAATATTGGATTTCCACCGATGCTATTGGAACCAAAGGGCCAAAGTAAAACATGCTAAATTAAATGATTCAAATTCCAGCTATTTCCATAAGATTGCGTCTGCCAAACGAGGCAAGAAAATGATAAAGTCTATTTCACTTCTAAATGGGGAATCCTCGATTGATTTTCATATTATTCAACAAGAGTTTGAAAAAGATTTCAAGGCTCGGTTTCGTTCATCTACGTCTGGCGGAACTGACCTGGCTTTGGATTTAGCGGTTATCCCGGCACATGTATCCCAATCAGATAATACCATGCTCACAGCTCCCGTCTCCAACGAGGAAATTAAATTTTCCGTTTTCTCTATGAGCCCGGATAAGGCACCAGGTCCTGATGGTTTCCCACCAAGTTTCTACCAAAAATTCTGGCCGACCGTTGGGCCTTCTGTAATCAAAGAAGTGAAGCTTTTCACTCTTTTAGCCAGAAGAAAGGTAAGTCTGGTATGGTTGCTTTAAAACTGGATATGGAAAAGGTTTACGACCGAGTCGCGTGGCCTTTTCTGTTCCAAGTTATGTCCAAATTCGGATTTGATAACCATTTCATCGGTTGGATTCGGGAGTGCGTTTCAACGGTCTCTTATTCTGTTTTAGTGAACGACGAATCTACCACAATTATTGAGCCTTCACGGGGCCTAAAGCAGGGGGATCCCCTCTCCCCTTTTCTCTTTATCCTCACGTCAGAGGTGTTAGCTCGCACTCTGCATCAAGAAGCTCTAGTCAACAAAGATATTGGAATGCCTTTCGACAGGCCGGGAATTAAAATTCCCTTTTTGGCTTTCGCGAACGATATCCTTATCTTCTGTAAAGCATCTCAATTGGCTTGCACATATGTTTTATCTATTTTAGACCATCAAGTTTCCAAGCATCTACTAATACAACAGCAGCGGCTATCACATCAACAATCTCGGTTCTTGGTATTCCCCAAACAAATAATTTCGACAAATACCTGGGTTGTCCTATTGTCAATGGTAAGGTCAATAGGGACACCTTCGCTGAGGTGGTTGATAATGTACATTTCTAATGGGCATTATAGGATAATTTAGTTGCATTTACATTGTAGAATATGCATGTTTTAGTGTTAAATTAGATTAAACTCTTTTTGTGGAAAAGTTCGGAATCTACGCTATTTCGGTTGAATTGTGCAGAATCCTAGATCCGACATGGTGGAAAGCAAGGGAAAGTTGTTAAACATGGCCAAGTGAAGTCAATAAATTAAGCTAAGAAGAGAAAGAAAGGAGGAAAGAAAGAACGAGGGAAGAACAATGAAGAATCAAGCTTCTGGGCATCAGTCGCTGCCAGCGAATGCTCCGGTCGCTGCCAGCGGGTGGAACCAGAAGCCTGGAGCCCAGCAAGCGACGAAGGCGAGCCAGCGAGAGAAGAAGAGGCCAGCGAGAGAGGAAGCTGCCCAGCAAAGCGAGCAAGCCAACACCGTCCGCTGCCAGCGAGAGGCACCATGACGACGAGGACTCGACAAACTCGTTCCAGCGGAAGAGGGCTCTCACGCCCGCGGATGGACGAACTCGCTGCAGCGGATTGGGGGACTCGCGACAGCGGAATCACGAGGACCATGGAGGCTCCAACGGAAGAAGGAACTCGCTCCAGCCAGTTGGATCTTTCGCAGCAGCGGATTCAGTGTCTCACGGAAGCGGAAGGAAGGACTCGAAGAGGATGGAAAAAATTCTAAGGCATGAAGATTCGCTGACAATGAGTGTGGTAGAGAGGTGGTAGCAAAAATCCAACAGGAGCTCAATGATGGTCATTCGCTGCCAGCAGAATTTCTCGCTGCCAGCGGAATCCGACGCTGAGTTAAATTAGAAAAGTTCTATCTTTTATCTAGTTGGTTTAGGAAATTTCTATCTTTTATCTATCTTTTATGGAAGACATTAGGCTTATAAATAGGATGTTCTAGGGTTAGTTTAATTAGATTTTCAATTGGAGTAATCACCATAGAAGAGAAGAGAGCTTAGGTAACCCATGAGCGGCTAATTTTCCTAGTGTTTCCCCTACGTTTTCGGAGACTTGGTTGGTGAATTGTGAGTTTTTAATTCAAGTTATCTTTCCTCTATTATAATTCCTTCAACTTCCTTGTGCTTATTGTTATGTTATTGATGTTATCTTGCTTGGCCGACTTGATAATATTGATTTCGTGCTAAGATTTAATGCTTTCGTATTTGCGTTATTTCTATAGTAGCATGCATAAGATTGTGGATTCCGTGTTTGATGCATGATTATGTAGAAAGTTGACATATATCTTAAACATCGATTTACTGTGTTTAATTGGTGTTATTTATGTGCTCAAGTTCTTGGGATGTTGTGCTATCTCTTTGTTAAATCTTAACCGTGTTATGATTGCATTGAGGTGTAAGGGATTAATTGGACTCGTAGGACTTTTAATCTATATAAAACAAGACGAGAGGAATTTGTAGGAAAGTTAATAGCTTGATAAGAATTCGATGATCGATAAGCCAACCAATGTCAAAGAATTCGTGGGTGGAACCATTCTTTACTCTTGATTTTACAACAAAATTCCATCTTTACTTTACTTTACTTGTTCTTATTTAAAAGTCGCATCTTTTCCCACTTTTGTTACTTGTTGGTGATCAAATTGCATTGTGAAATCTTAAATCTCCTGAGGATTCGACCCCTTTCTTGCCAATTATATTAATTTGTGAGAGTGGGAACTATTTGATTGGGAATCAACGATTTTCATCCCGTCAAGTTTTTGGCGCCGTTGCCGGGGAGATTTAATTAGTTTTCTTTGTGTAGTTTAATCATCAACTTTTGTGTGGACCACTCGCATGGTCCACACCCGTTCTACTAATTCCAATCTCTTACCTTTTGATCCAGAAATTGAAAGAACAGCTTCTAGGTTGCGAAGAGAGCACTCATCCAACTCGGAAAACGAAGAAGAGATGGGCGACAACAACGGAAACAACAATCAACCACCGCCAAACGGCGGCAATGTGCTCGTGGTTCCACAACGACGCACTTTGAAGGAGCTAAAGGAGCCAAATTTACAAACACAACCATTGGCTATTAGGCTCCCACCACTCCCGGAGGGCACCAAGTTTTAATTCAAGTCACCATGGGTCCATCTTTTGCCAATGTTTCATGGCATTAGTGGAGAGGACCCAAACAAGCACCTTGCGGAATTTCATGGAATATGCGATCGTTTGAGACCTCACGGCATCACGGAGGATCAAATGATGCTAAGGGCCTTCCCATTCACCTTGAAGGATGCGGCCAACGATTGGCTCTATTATTTACCCACGGAGAGCATTACTACATGGATGGAGATGAAAAAGGCCTTCTTGCGCAAATACTTCCCCGCCACTAGACACAATATTTTGAAGAAAGAGATATCAAGCATTGAGCAATCGGCCACGGAGACTCTCTACACATATGTGGAGAGATTCAAGAAGCTAAAAGTGATTTGCCCCTATAATGGCTTTTCGGATGATGATTTGGTCCTATATCTTTATGAGGGGCTACTCGATAATGATCGTGGGACGGTTAACTCGGCTAGTGGAGGGAACATCCTCAACAAAACACCGGAGGAAGCTATGGAGATATTTGAGGAGCTTGCTAATGCTTCTCAACAATATCGACGGTCTCATAGAGCTAAAGGAGTCTTACACTTGGACTCCCCGACATCAAGCATGCAAAACGAGCTTAAAGAGATTAGAGAGGCTCTAAAGAATCTACCTTTGCAAAGAGGTCAACAACAACAACTCAAAGCATGTGGGTTGTGTGGAGACCCATCCCATCATATGGATCAATGTCCCGACGTGCAAGATGGAACCATGGAGGTCAATGTTATGGGAGACTACGGTCCACGCCGCAACTATGGTAACAATCTCTATAATTCTAATTTTCAACAACAAGGTTATGGTGGCCGGTTCAATCAACAACAACAACCTCCCTATCAATAAGGAGGACCCCAATATAGAGCACCCTATGATAATCGTCAAAGGGGGGCTCCTCAAGCTAATCAACAAGGTGAGGATCCATACAAGCTCATTCTAGAAACCCTCAAAGCTCAAACGGAGAAGATGAATGCACAAGAGAAGATGATGGGCCAAATGGCTCAAGCAATAGGAGAATTACAAGAAAAAGACTCGGGCAAGCTACCACCACAAGTGGTGGTCAACCCAAGGGAGAATGTGAGCGCCATCACCCTAAGGAGCGGTAAGGAACTGTTTGTCGCACCTAGGGGGGAGAAAGAAGCCTTAGAAGGGATCATGGAAGAAGGCTACGAAGAAAACAAGAAAGAGACAAGTTCTGTGCAAATTCCGCTGACAGCGAAACCAGACTCGCCGGCAGGGAATTGGGTGAATGCATCTGCTGAACTAGGTACGATCCCAGTCGCTGACAGCGGAACTCGACTCGCTGCCAGTGAACCTGACTCGCTACCAGCGAAACACGATTCGCTGACAGCGGGTTTTGCCCAGAAAACTGACGTCCCCAAGTCCGAACACGTTGTTGCCGATTCCAAACCTCCTCTTGACGATTTTAAGCCGGTGGCACCCTTTCTGGAGGCTTTGAGGAATCCAAGGAGGCCGGAGAGCGACACCGAACTCTTCGAAACATTCGCCAAGTGTGAGGTAAACATCCCCCTACTCAACCTAGTTAAAGTTATTTCTCGTTATGCAAATTTTTTGAAGGAATTATGCACGGTCAAGAGGAATCAAAAGTTGAAGGGGAAGCAAAAAGTTCAAGTAAGTGAACATGTCTCCGCTATGTTAGAAAGGCATATGCCTGAAAAGTGTAGCGATCCGGGTATGTTTACTATCCTTTGCACAATTGGAGATGCTAAATTTAATCATGCTTTGCTAGATTTAGGAGCATCCATTAATGTTATCTCATACTCACTCTATAAATCGCTTGGTCTTGGTGCTTTGCAAGAAACAAGAGTTGTGATCCAATTGGCAAATCGTTCTCAAATCTATCCTAGGGGGTTTGTAGAAGATGTTTTAGTTATGGTGGACAAGCTAATATTTCCCACAGATTTCTTTGTTTTGGACATGGAGCATGGAGTAGCGGAGGCGCTTATCCTCTTGGGTAGACCCTTCCTAAGGACCGCCCAAACAAAGATTGATGTCTATGCCGGTTCACTCACTATGGAGTTTGATGGCGAAAAGGTAGAGTATTGCATATTTGATGCAATGAAGTATCCTCATGATGAACACTCTCTATTTGCTATTGATACTATTGAACCTTGTGTGGAAGATGTTTTTGAGCTTAATGGAAAATATGAATTGCAAGTAGCTTTAGAAACCCCTCTAGATGAACTTAAACTTGAATATTCTATTTCACCTTACTTGCATAAAGTTTTGGGAGCATTAGAGGCACAACATACTCACCAAAGAAATGATGCCTTAACACTAACCCTCCCAAGCGAGAGGCTTTTACCTTCTATTGTTCAGGCACCCGTGATAGAGCTTAAACCATTGCCGGATCACCTCAAGTATGCCTTCTTGGGTGATGGAGATACCTTGTCGGTCATCATATCAAATAAGCTCACTCTTGATCAAGAGGATAGGTTGATAGCGGTGCTTAAGGAACACAAGACGGCCCTTGGATGGACAATTGTGGACATCAAAGGAATAAGCCCAACCATGTGCATGCATCGCATACTCTTGGAGGAAGGAGCCAAACCATCAAGACAACCCCAAAGGAGACTCAACCCACCAATGATGGAGGTGGTCAAGAAGGAAGTTCTAAAGCTAATACAAGCCGGTATGATCTATCCTATCTCCGATAGTAAATGGGTTAGTCCTACGCAGGTGGTTCCAAAGAAAGGAGGCATCACGGTCGTAGAGAACAAAGAAGGAGAGCTAGTGCCCACGCGAGTCCAAACCGGATGGAGAGTTTGCATCGACTATCGCAAATTGAACGCGGAGACTCGCAAGGACCACTTTCCTCTCCCATTTATTGACCAAATGGTGGAGCGCCTCGCCGGAAGAGCTTACTATTGTTTCTTGGATGGCTACTCGGGCTACTTTCAAATTGTCATCGCACCGGAGGACCAAGAGAAAACAACATTCACATGTCATTTTTGCACTTTTGCATATCGCCGAATGCCTTTTGGACTATGCAATGCTCCGGGCACATTCCAAAGGTGTATGGTAAGTATTTTCTCCGAGTATATTGAAAAGTTCATTGAAGTTTGTATGGATGATTTTACCGTTCATGGCGATGACTTAAACTCTTGCTTAGACCATTTGGAATTGGTTTTAAAAAGATGTGTTGAAACAAATTTGGTTTTGAATTCCGAAAAATGTCACTTTATAGCTGAGCAAGGGATTGTTTTAGGTCACATCGTCTCCCGAAAGGGAATTGAGGTTGACAAGGCAAAGATTGACATCATTCAATCTTTGCCTTGCCCTACTAATGTGCGCGAAGTTCGCTCTTTCGTTGGTCATGCAGGATTTTATCGCCGATTCATCAAGGATTTCTCCAAGATCACCGCACCTCTTTGTGAACTACTCAAGAAGGACACCATATTTGAGTTTGATGAGAAGTGTAAGGAGGCTTTCCACGAGTTGAGAAGTCATCTTGTCACCGCACCAATCATTCAAGTCCCGGTGTGGACCCTCCCATTCGAGCTAATGTGTAATGCTAGCGACTACGCCGTCGGAGCGGTTCTTGGACAAAGGATTGACAAAGCCTCACACGTCATCTACTATGCTTCAATGATGCTAAATGGAGCCCAACGAAATTACACAACCACGGAGAAGGGGCTATTGGCCGTGGTGTTCGCCTTGTACAAGTTCCGCGCATACTTGCTAGGCGCAAAAGTAATAATTTACTCCGATCATGCAGCCCTTAGGTACCTCATGAAGAAGAAGGACGCCAACCCAAGGCTTATTCGGTGGATCTTGCCCTTGAGCGAGTTCGACATCGAAATCAAAGACAAGAAGGGCGCAGAAAACTATGTGGCCGATCACCTTAGCCGCATTGTGCACCCGAATAGTGTGGGGGAGAAGCTACAAGCACTTGGAGAATTTCCGGACGAAACTCTACACTTCGTTTCAAGTTGTGCTGAAGACTCGATGACAGCGAAGACTCCTGTAAGCCAGTGGATCCAACTCACTGACAGCGAACCCAACCCGCTATCAGCGAGTCAAGTCACCAGCGAACTTCTCCAGTCGCCGGCACCAGCTCACATTCTGACTCCATTCGCTGACAGCGAACCTGACTCGCTGCCAGCGGATTCTGCCTAGAAGGTATGTCCAGACTCCTTTACACCTTTGTCTTTGATGGCAGGCAACGTTCCTCGGCCATGGTTCGCGGACATAGTCAATTTTCTTGTCACGAAGTAGTTTCCGCCAAACTTTTCCAAGTACAAGAAAGACAAGATTCGCCACAATGCTCGATTCTATGTTTGGGACGATCCGTTTCTTTGGAAGCATTGTGCGGATCAAATCATTCGGCAATGCCTTCCGGATAATGAGGTAATGTCCGTCCTTAGCTTTTGTCATTCTTATGCATGTGGGGGACACTTTGGACCAAACAAAACGGCTAAAAAGGTACTCGATTTGGGATTCTATTGGCCCATGATTTTTCGTGATGCATGTGCTTTTTGTAAATCTTGTGATCGGTGCCAACGCATGGGGAATATTGCAACTAGAAATGAGATGCCTCAAACTAGGATGATGTTTTGTGAAATTTTTTATGTTTGGGGGATTGATTTCATGGGACCTTTTCCTAGTTCCTTTGGGAATCTTTATATCTTACTTGCAGTGGACTACGTCTCCAAATGGGTGGAGGCGAAGGCCACCAAAACTAAAGATTCTAAAGTGGTTTCAGGATTCCTTAAGGATTTGTTTACTAGATTTGGTATTCCACGTGCATTAATTAGTGATCGAGGTACCCACTTTTGCAACAAGACGGTGGCCGCTCTCTTGAAGAAATATCATGTCACACATAGGGTATCCACCGCCTATCACCCTCAAACTAATGGGCAAGCCGAAGTGTCAAATAGAGAGATCAAGAGAATCTTGGAGAAGACGGTTGCACCAAACCGAAAAGATTGGAGCCAACGGCTAGATGATGCTCTTTGGGCCTATCGCACGGCCTACAAAACACCAATAGGTATGTCTCCTTATCGCTTAGTTTATGGAAAATCATGTCATCTTCCGGTAGAACTCCAACACAAGGCCTATTGGGCGGTGAAAGAGTGCAACATGAGAATAGATGAGGTTGGCGAATTCCGCAAGCTCCAAGTTCAAGAATTAGAGGAGATTCGTTGGGATGCATATGACAATGTCATCACTTACAAAGAAAAGACCAAAGCATGGCATGACAAGCACATCTTGAGAAAGGACTTTAAGGTAGGTGACAAGGTACTTCTCTATCAATCTCGCCTTAATCTTTTTCCGGGAAAGCTACGCTCAACATGGAGAGGTCCCTATACCATCATGCACATATATCCACATGGAGCGGTAGAAATCAAGGATGAGGAGAATGCACACGTGTTCAAGGTAAATGGCCACCGGCTAAAACGCAACTATGATGGCTTCTCCGACAAGATCATGGAGGAGATGAACCTCCAAAAGCCCACCAAGGAGACCCATTGAGGGATCATACCGTCGAGCCTACGACATAAAATAAAGGCGCTTCTCGGGAGGCAACCCGAGTTAAGTTTTTTTCGCCTTGCAATTTCAATTTCATAATTAGTTAATTAGTTTTAGTTTTTTTGTATTAGGCTAAAAATTTCCTTATTTTATTAGATATATTTTTTTTCTTCCGGAAAGTGTGGAGCTAACCTTTCAGGGTTAAGAGAATAAGTCAGAAAAAGGAAGCACTGGGCTGTTTTCGCTGGCAGCGAACCTAATTCACTACCAGCGAGAGCAACCAGCAGCAAACCAGGAGGAGCCGAGCCAAGCAGCCCGACTCGCTGCTAGCGAACCCAACCCGCTGGCAGCGGGTTCCGATGCTCCGAAGACCACCAGGATTTTCCAAAAAAAAAACAAAAGAAGAATAAAATAGTGGAAATCCCTTTTACCCCTTTTTACCCACTTACCTTTTAACCACTTTCCTTTTTACCCATTATTCATATTTCATCATCCCCCACTTTCCATTTTTACCATCTTCTTCCTCCTTCCAAAAATCCCATCAAACCTCCATTGGAACACCTCCAAGCTTCACACCTCCATAGCCACATCATCATCTCCGTCACCCCGAAAACCAATTCCGGCACCGGATTCCGACTCTCGACGATCTGATCTACGCAACCACACCACATTCACCACATTCCGACCACCCATCAACCACCACATAACCACAAAATCACCCAAATCCCTTTTATTCTTCCACCATTGCGCAGATCGAGTCGAGTTGGGAAACTTTTGTGAAGAAATTTTGGAATTCCGACGTCCGGACAACGACGCCGGAGTCTTGGAAGCTCCGACTCGCTCCCGCGGAATAGTAGCCGCCACCACAGCTGCCACCAGCGAAGCAGCAGCCACCGAGCCCAAGAGGTGATCTCAGTCGCTGCCAGCGAGCATTAGTCGCTGCCAGCGAGTCGCATCCATTACGCAGCAGCTCCGGAGCCCGTTGGTGTCACCCTGTTCGCTGCCAGCGAGTAGCCTTCACTGCCAGCGAGTCTCACCCATACCGCAGCTTCCCCGGCCTGACTCGAGTCGCTGCCAGCGGGATCCCACTCGCTGCCAACGAGAATCCCGCAGTGAGTCGCTTTGTTTGTGAGTTCTCGATCTCCATCCTTTGATTATAATTTTTATGGCTTCTTGACAAGCCTAAGGTCGTTATGCCAAATCAAAGTAAATTCCTAAGGTTCAAACTATAACAAGTATAGTAGGTAAGTTAGGGTCGAACCCACAGGGAAACAGAATCAATTGTAAGAGCAAGTATTATTACCCAAAAGTAACCAATTCAAGGGGGAGTTTTGTGTGTAAACGATAGTGACCGAACAAGTTGCAATAAGAGGTTGCGAATATATGATGGAAAAGTATCACACCAGGTAATTATCCGCACAACAATTGAGATGGTTCATCATCGCATTCTATGAGTCTCAAGTTCTAATGTCCAGTAATTATTCTCAATTCAGATCGTGTAATAGCTTTTAGTCCTACCAGTCCTAAAATCACTTATCACCAAATTACAAGGGAAAACCTTCACCGAATAATAAAGCGATAGCATTCAAACATGAATTATAATGAGATACAAGCGATTCTAACAACCCGTTAAAATAGCCTGTAATCGAATCTCCTTCACAATCTACCACAAGCAACCTGCGTATGATGATTGTGCTTGCTACAATGAATCTACAACCCCAAACCTGGAATTGGAAACCCTAGCAATATGACTAGTATCGATAAACCTAGGTGATCAATCCAGATTAACCAATAATAAGCAATCAAGCAATAAGCTCAGGAGATCGAAACAATTAACAAAGGACGAACAAGAGTAGAATACTCACAACCAAATCAATCGAAGGCTTCAAAGAACCAAGGGCAACAAAGGAGAGTTAGTTCTCCATAGGGTTTGTGAGATGAAGAAGGGGGAAAAATACGTCTCTGGAAAATAACCTAAAAATTATAAACTAAAACTGCCCCCTTCGGAAATAATATAACCTAATTAAAGGGTTTTAAAATCCCGTAAAAATATAATATTAAAAACTAATAAGATAGGGGAAAATCGGATAAGAATCCGTCTCCAGGGACTGACGCGGGCGCGCCAGTAGCAGTGCGGGCGCGTCAGTGAGTGTCTTGCTACTTCTCTCTGATGCAACGACGCAGGTACTCCCTCCTAGCAGCGCGGGCGCGTCAGTAGCAGCGCGGGCGCGTCAGCTCACCAGATTCCAGCTGCTTCCGAATTTCTTCACTTCAACTCTTCTATAACTTGCATGATCCTATGATTTCTTCAACTTCTTCAACAGGTTCCGAATCGCCAGGTTCATACAAATATCTCTCACAATGACATGTAAATGATGACAAAAACTACTAAATGCGCTATAGAATATATCGCATATCAAATTCCCCCATACTTAAACCTTTACTCGTCCCGAGTAAGCATAGAAGCTAAGCCTACTCTCGCCATAAATCTCAAAGGTTCACAGACAGTACAAGGAAAATGAACACTAAGTACTAGTAGTTTCCACCATCTCAACAATCAGCACAAAAGACAATCAAAATAGGAAATGAGACTTACAATTGTATCTCAACCATCTACACCTTATAGCTCCTAGTGGCCTACCCGAAAACCTCCTTATCACTCCACTTCTTATGTCGCCTTCGCCAAGAGATCAATCCTAAACACTCAAAGTAAACGCTCATCTTGCCAAGGCGCCCTTTTGGGGTTTTCACCAAGCCACTCATTTTTTTTTCTTTTCAAAGATGGTACTCACATAAACATTCTCACTTCCCTCAAGTCTCATATTGCCAAAGCCTAAGGCTCGCCAGACTACGTGCTTTTTGCCTGAGTCGCCCTTTCGGGTTTTCAACTCATCCCAGGATTTTGATTGCCTCTTTTCATTTTTTTTTTTTATTATTTTTTTATTATTATTATTATTTTTTTAACAATAACAAGTGCAGAATCTGTACAGAAATAATGCGGAAATGAATATGTACAAGATATGTAAATCCTGTCCCTCCCCCATACTTGAATGAAGCATTGTCCTCAATGTGAAAGAAGACAGAAATAAGTAGGGAGAAAGGAAACAGAAGGACTCACTGAGGGGGTGGATAGTGGCGAGAGTAATCCTCTCGCATGCGGCGAAGCTCTTCCCTCATACCTCTGAACTCGCCAAAGCCTTCTAGGATGTCGGCCTGCTGGTGGAGAATCTGGTTCTGCACTCTATCTTGGTTTTGAACCATCGTCGTCAAACTCCCTACGTCTTGGCGCAGAAGGCCAATCTGGTCAACCAGGTAGCCCCACTGGTGAGGCTGCTGATGAGCATCCTGAAAAGCTTGTGGGGGCCAAGGGGCCCACTGATGTGAATCCTGCTGGCTCTGATATGTCGGGTGAGAATCCCAACCGTGAGACGGGGTATGATAAGCAGGTACCTCCTGCTGTGGGTTCTGCGCGAAACCCTGAGTATCTGTCTGAACAAAAGCCTGCGGAGCCACAGGCGCATCCTCAATCGTGGCAGCTCCAGCTGTGCCACTACTGCTACCGACTTCTAGGCGACGCCGTCTACCCAGAACTGATGTCGGAAAATAATCAGCCTCAATATACCAATCAGTCCAAGTCTCAGACCAAGGAAAGGGCTTAGGGAGCCTGAACTGATGCTCTTTCTTCTTGCCTGTACACCAAATGGTTCCCCCATCCGGCGCAGTGTCAAGCATCAAACACCTCCGCAGATACTCCTCTGTGTAGGTCCTTGCTATGACCTGCTCCTCCAGCTCTTGCAAACCACCTGGCTCAACGCCTGCAGCAATGGCTACCCGAGTAATAAGTCCGCCTTGGACCATTTCTGGTCCAGCGGCACTGCGATCCCTTCTGACCCTGTCGAGCCCATCGAAGAAGAGCCGAAGCCAGTCAGGCGTATAATTTGCAGTAGGCACAGCGCTGTAAGCAAACCTCAGGTGTGTCATGGAGAGCTTGGTATCTGTGGTCAGCCCATAATATGTCCCAGCGACGATCTTGCACAACATACGGAAGACAGGATGAGTAATCCTGCTGTTGTACTCGTTACTGGTTAAGAATTCCTCTCCAGATACCGCTCTAAAGAATGCAACGAGGTCTGTGTCGGTCGTGGCTGTCACCCATCCATCAGTTGGGGCTCTAGTGATCCCCAAAGCAGCTCGCAACCTTGCTGCAGAAATCCTGTAGGTAGTGCCATTGAACCTGAAAGAAACCCCTCTAATTCTATTCTCCCCAAGGGACAGCTGATATGTCGCAAGGAACTGCTTGCACAGTTTTGGGTATCCTACAGCTCTCAACTCCAAAAAATCACCAATACCAGCGTGAGCTAAACACTTCTGCATACAATCTAGCATCTGAAGTCTCTGAAGTATCTCTCTATGCAGATATTTTGTAGAACTGACACAGTTTACCTTATTATAAATAGCCCACTCCTCTTCAGACAAATCTAACTCTTCATCAGATCGACTCACCTCTTCCTCCGATGAACTCATATTCGACAGATAATAAGACTAGATCCGAATCGAAATAAGGACAGCGGAAAGAACTCACAAAGAACAGACGAGGTTCGGCTCAGGAGGCCGACGCGGGCGCGACAGGAATACGGCGCGGGCGCGTTGGAGAGTGGCGCGGCTGGAATACGGCGCGGGCGCGTTGGAGAGTGGCGCGGCCGCGTCGGTGGTGTCAGCCTCTTGGTTCGTAACTCTGATAGGCGCGGGCGCGTTGGAGAGATGGCGCGACCGCGTCGGCGATTTCTGCAGACTCGAAAATCGTCAGAAGCGGTTGTCGACGCGGAGCTTCCGGGATTCACCGGGAGGGTCTTCAGTGCTCGTGCCGGCGGCTGAGTGTGGCGGGGTGGTGTGAGTGTGAGTGTGGCGCAGGGGAGTGAGAGTGAGTGTGAGTGTGGGGTAGATTGGGTGTGAGAGGAGAGGATGTGGGGAAGGGTAGGGTTTTGGTTGTATTTAAGGGATGGTGATGGGGGAGTGATGATGGGGCTTGAAAATGGCGGGCTGGCCCGAAGCGGGTTTTCCAGCCCGTGGTCTTTTTTTTTTTTGGACAGAAAATTAACACTCAGGAAGCAGTGGGTTCGAAATGCGGATGCAATTCGTCACCAGAAACTCCTTCTTTATTACCTACAAGTTAGAATAAAATCGAGTTAAGGGAAAGAATGCAATACCTTGGGTTGCCTCCCAAGCAGCACCTTTGTTTCATGTCGCTGGCTCGACTAAGCCTTTTTGATTATTCTAACTCTGCATTTGGCTCCTCCAAAACTAACTCATCCATAGCCTCCTTTGGGAACCCTTCATAGTATGTCTTAAGCCTTTGACCATTTACCTTGAACTTCTTGTGGCTATTTGGGTCATATAACTCTACAGCTCCATGTGGGAAAACTTCAGCAACAATGTATGGTCCCCCCCACTTTGACCTGAGCTTCCCAGCGAAGAGTTTTAGGCGAGACTGAAAAAGTAGGACTTTGTCACCAGCTCTAAAGTCCTTCCTATGGATGTGCTTGTCATGCCATGCCTTGGTCTTCGCCTTGTAAATTGCAGCATTATCATAGGCGTCCAAGCGTAACTCCTCGAGCTCGCCTAACTGTAGCTTCCTGTGTTCTCCAACCCCGTCACTCTGCATATTGCATTGTTTCACAGCCCACCAAGCCTTGTGCTCCAGCTCCACTAACCTTTCTTCCTGCTCTGCTGAAAGCTTACTTGACACAATAACTGGTAAAGTGTCATCAACTCCTAGGAAAGCATACTTGAGATGACTAGGGAGTTGTTTGAGTTCAATTTCAGGTGCCTGCACAACAGATGGAACAAGCACTTCGCTTGGAGTCAGTAGATTGGGGCCAATGCCCAAAAGAGTAGAGAGCTTACCTTCTACATCCATCTGGGCTACTAATTCCTGCATGTTAGATGTAATTGAAAAATCTGTATAGGACTTGTCAATAGCATTCTCAATAATTGACTGCAACTCATCTTCCCTAGAAATATCAAATAGATTTTGAGCTAATGGTTCAATCACATCAATAGAGCACAGAGAATGGTCATCAACAGGATGTTTCATAGCCTTGTATAAATCGAATTCAACCTTTTCTCCATCAAATTCCATTGTTAGTGTCTCAGAGACACAATCAATTTTTGTCCTAGCTAAGGTCTACCTAATAAAATAGGCGCATCATTCTTATCATGTTTCATATCCAGGACAAAGAAATCTGTAGGAAAAATCAGTTTATCGACCATGACCAAAACGTCTTCTACTACTCCTTTAGGGTATTTATTAGACCTGTCAGCTAGTTGCACAATTACTCCAGTTTCATGCAAAGGTCCTAAATCTAGCGATTTTTAAAGTGAGTAGGGAAGCACATTTATGGAAGCGCCCAAATCAAGCATAGCTCTATCAAATTTTACATCTCCAATGACACAAGGGATAGTAACCATACCTGGATCAGTGCACTTTTTCGGCATTCTCCTCTGAAACATAGCGGAGACTTGCTCACTTACTTTCACTTTCTTTTTACCTTTCAGCTTCTGATTCCTCTTTACCGTGCAAAGCTCCTTCAAGAACTTTGCGTACTTGGGCACAGTTTTTATCATTTTCAGCAGAGGAATGTTCACCTGGCACTTGCTAAATGTCTCGAAAAGCTCTGAATCATCGATTATCCTCCTCTCTTTGAGTGCCTAAGGGAACGGAGGTTTTGGTTTCTCCGACCCGAGAGGGGGAAAATTCGGTCGTACATATGTATCGACATAGGGCTCGGATTCAGGCGAGATCGGACTCGACGTGGGCGCGCCAGTATCCAGCGCGGGCGCACCAGTGTCCAGCGCGGGCGCGCCAGTGTTGGGCGTGGCCACGTCGGAGACCTACGTGCTTTCCTCCTCATCTTCCTGACTTTTCAGCTCTTTTCCATTCCGAAGAGTTATAGCACTGACGTTTTCCTTTGGATTGACCACCGTTTGAGATGGTAGACCCCCTGACGTCTTTGCCTCTATTCTCGTGATTGCTTCAGCCATTTGCCCCATTTGTTTCTGTATATCTTTTATGCTCGATTCAGTTGTCTGAACATGCGCAGTAAAGTGCTGTGTCAGGGTATTGAGCATGGACTCAGTAGAGGGAGCGTTACCCTGCTGCCTCTGATTGTAGGGAGGTGACTGTTGCTGTTGTGATTGGTTTGGTGGATCCCTCCATCTGAAATTTGGGTGATCCCGCCACCCTGGGTTGTAGGAGTTTGAGTAGGGGTCATGTCTGGGTCTCTGAGGTCCATTTCCACCTATAACACTTACTTCAGTGGTGTCTTCCTGGAGTGTAGGACATGCATCAGTTGGGTGGAAGTTATCATTGCAGATCCCACAAGCCTTGAGTTGTTGAGGAGTCCCTTGCAGAGTGAGCCTCCTAACCATATCCTTCAATTCAGCAATATCTTTGGCTTGGTTAGAGTCTACCGAGTTGACTCCTTTCTTTCTGGTGGACTTCCCAAAATTTCTAGTCCCCTCAGCCATTTCCTGAATCTTCTCCATGGCTCCCTCTGGCGTGGCATTCAGAATATTTCCTCCGCAGGCGGCATCAATCATCCTTCTATCAGATTCCAGCAATCCCCCATAGATGTATAGGACTAGGTCCTTCGTGCTGTAGCCATGGAAGGGGCAATTAGCGCAAAGCTTCTTGAACCTTTCATTGTAATCATAGAGGGTTTCATCATCTTCCTGCTCTATATTGCTGATTGCCTTCTTAGAGGTGTTCTCTTTCTTAGCAGGGAAGAATTTCTCCAGGAAGGCCTTGTGGAGCTTAGGCCAAGTATCGATGCTCCCTGTAGGAAGACTGTAGTACCAGTCATCCGCAGCATCGACCAGTGTGAACCCAAAAGCTCTCATCTTTATCTGTGCTTCATCTATATTGGCTGGTTTCATGCTCATGCACACATTATGAAACTTCCCCATGTGCTTGATGGGGTCTTCTCCAGCCAATCCATGGTATTTGGGCAGTTGATGAATCAGCCCAGACTTTAGCTCAAAATGGTTGTCATCCCCCAGAGCAAGGATTGTCACAGCAGGTGCCTGCTGTGTGATGTTTGATGCTGTCAGCTGTCGCAGCGTCTGATTTACATTTCCAGCCATTGGATCAGGTTGTTGGGAATGTTGGTGTTGTTCTCTAAGGCGGCGGTGGTATGTCCTGTCAATTTCCCAATCAAAATCAACAAGATGGGGATCAGTAGCACGAGTGCGAACCATGCAAGAGGTTCGCACCCAAACAGGTAATAAGACAAACAAGAACAAAGGTAATCCGTTTCCCCGGAAACGGCGCCAAATTTGACAGGCCTAAGGTCGTTATGCCAAATCAAAGTAAATTCCTAAGGTGCAAACTATAACAAGTATAGTAGGTAAGTTAGGGTCGAACCCACAGGGAAACAGAATCAATTGTAAGAGCAAGTATTATTACCCAAAAGTAACCAATTCAAGGGGGAGTTTTGTGTGTAAACGATAGTGACCGAACAAGTTGCAATAAGAGGTTGCGAATATATGATGGAAAAGTATCACACCAGGTAATTATCCGCACAACAATTGAGATGGTTCATCATCGCATTCTATGAGTCTCAAGTTCTAATGTCCAGTAATTATTCTCAATTCAGATCGTGTAATAGCTTTTAGTCCTACCAGTCTTAAAAGCACTTATCACCAAATTACAAGGGAAAACCTTCACCGAATAATAAAGCGATAGCATTCAAACATGAATTATAATGAGATACAAGCGATTCTAACAACCCGTTAAAATAGCCTGTAATCGAATCTCCTTCACAATCTACCACAAGCAACCTGCGTATGATGATTGTGCTTGCTACAATGAATCTACAACCCCAAACCTGGAATTGGAAACCCTAGCAATATGACTAGTATCGATAAACCTAGGTGATCAATCCAGATTAACTAATAATAAGCAATCAAGCAATAAGCTCAGGAGATCGAAACAATTAACAAAGGACGAACAAGAGTAGAATACTCACAACCAAATCAATCGAAGGCTTCAAAGAACCAAGGGCAACAAAGGAGAGTTAGTTCTCCATAGGGTTTGTGAGATGAAGAAGGGGGAAAAATACGTCTCTGGAAAATAACCTAAAAATTATAAACTAAAACTGCCCCCTTCGGAAATAATATAACCTAATTAAAGGGTTTTAAAATCCCGTAAAAATATAATATTAAAAACTAATAAGATAGGGGAAAATCGGATAAGAATCCGTCTCCAGGGACTGACGCGGGCGCGCCAGTAGCAGCGCGGGCGCGTCAGTGAGTGTCTTGCTACTTCTCTCTGATGCAACGACGCAGGTACTCCCTCCTAGCAGCGCGGGCGCGTCAGTAGCAGCGCGGGCGCGTCAGCTCACCAGATTCCAGCTGCTTCCGAATTTCTTCACTTCAACTCTTCTATAACTTGCATGATCCTATGATTTCTTCAACTTCTTCAACAGGTTCCGAATCGCCAGGTTCATACAAATATCTCTCACAATGACATGTAAATGATGACAAAAACTACTAAATGCGCTATAGAATATATCGCATATCACTTCTCCACCAATGGTTAGGCCTAGGGGATTGACTAGAGCTCAAAGGACTAGGTGGGATGATCTTGATGCTCGTCGATATATTTCGACGAAATTTTTTGATATTCCCACATTGAGATTATTGGGACTTGAGGAAAGTGTGCGGACGTTTATGGGAATCGAAGATATTGATGGTTTGGTAGACAAGTGTGTCCGCACTTATCCGGATTTGGTTAGGGTGTTTTTGGCAACCTTTGCAATGGCTAGTGAGGATGGTTTTACTTTTCGATTGGGTGGGGCAAATCAAGCTATGACTTTTGAAAAATTGAAGAATGTATTTGGGATCACGGGCAATCCCTCCGCCCATTGGTCTGAATTGCCTCGTAGCTCCATCCCTCAACAACGATGGTTGGAAGTCACACAAAGGGTTATGACCTCCGGCAACGACTATAATTCTAGCATCGTCCACCCTTCCCTTAGACTTTGCCACAAGGTCTTGAACAACACCTTCTTCGGTCATGCCGAGATCAACAAAGTTTCCAAAGGAAGTTGGGCATGGATGACTTGCTTATTGCCCGAAGCACATGAGACCCCGGATTGGGTAGAGCTCTTCTTTACCGCTTATAGCGAGGCGACTAAAAAGCACTCAAGGAAGGAAGAGGTGAAGATTGGCTTTGGAGGCTTAATTACCTTACTTGCATTGGAGCTTGACATTGATTTGAATGCCTATGTCTCTTGTGCGGACAACTATAGGCTCAATTTGGCTTCACTAAAGAAGGCTAACATCGTGAAGGAAAATGATTATTGGGGGAGCTTCATTTGGTATGCCGGGGTAAATAAGTCCCACACTTTGGTACTCCCTCGCCCACTACCCACCGGTCCGTCCCCCGCTAATTTATATATTCCATCCGACGCCTTACCATTGGGCCCACCTCCGAACGCTAACGAAGGAGATGCTTATGAGGAGCCTTATGAAGAACCAACGAAGATGGAGTATGAGTCGGAAATGCATGTGGAGACATTCCATCCACGAGTGTCTTATGGCAGGGGAGCTAGTTCTTCACATGGAGGATACCATGGCGAGTCTTATGATGGATTTCCCTCTCATGGCTATTTTGAGAGTGCCTTCCGTCAAATCACCGAGCGTCAAGATGCCACGGATCGACAAATTGCGGAGAACCATAACATCCTCATGGAGCAACAGCGAAAGAATCATGAGGAGATCATGACCCAATTCAACGCTTGGGCACCCTTTGGGTGGCAAACCCAATTTCCACCACCACATTGAACTCGTGAGTTTCCTTCTCCCTCACCTATTTCAAATGTTTAATTTTTGTTGTCTTTATTTCATTAGGGACAATGCAATATTCAAGTGTGGGGGAGGGGTTTAGTGTACATATTGCATTAGTTAGGTCATATTTAAAAATTTTCACATGCATATCATGTTTATTTCTAGCACTTATATTGCATTAGAAAAAAGAAAAAAAAAATCAAAAAAATTCAAAAACCCAAAAATATCATGCATTGCATTCATGTATTATTCAAATACCCATCTTGCCTTCATTGTCCTCTATTTTATTTGAATTTTTAAGCTTGACCTATAAATCCCATGATATGTTTGAATTGGCTAATCTTGTCACATACTTGTGTGATTTTCATTGGAGCATGACTTGTTAGTTTAATGGAGCAAATATGATTCTTATTGGCACTATTGCAATCGGACAAAACTTGTCCTAGTGAGAAATTTTTGCCTTATAAGGGATTTTCATCATATTTTCCCTTTTGCTTTCTTGTGTGACATTACACTCTCCTTATGCACTTACCTCTTGAGATTGACATTGTTATCTATATTTGAGGCCGAATTTATATGTCTATTGCTTATGAGTTTCAAATGATAGAGGCATGATTTTTCTTAGCCATATTATTATCCATATCTACCCTACATATGTGTCCTTTGCTTGTAGCAAATTTGAGCCTTAGCCTTTTCTTTGAAGCTCCGCAAAATTTATCCTAGCTGATGATGAGCCTTACCCTATCCGGGAATTAGGATTAGAATTGGTGAATGATTGATTTGGTTAAGTGGAAAAGAGATTATTGTTGAGAAAGTTACAAGTTTAGGATGAGTATGTAATTTTAGTTTTAGTCCTCACATTGTGCATTATTGTTTTGGCTCTAAGGAAAAAAAAGATGAATAAATGAAAAAAAAAAGAGAAAAAAAGAAGAAGAAAAGAAAAAAAAAGAGCATGAGTTTGAGCTTTTTATTATGAATGTGAGAGTTGGAAATAATCTTTGGTTGAGAAATGAATGTCTTTTGTAAAGTTGTTGTGAGAGCTTGAGTTTAAGATGATGTTTTTGAGAGAGTGGATGGTTGATGTTTGATTATCTAGGATCTTGATTCCCGGATTTTGAGCACCACATGACCATAAATTCTCCTTGCCCTTAATTCCTTACCAAGCCCCATTACAACCTTGATAAAGACCTCTTGATGTTGCTTGTGAGTGATGGCATCCGCGGTGGAGAATATCTGATATATGTGTCAATTTCTATGTAGCTTTTTGCATTTTGGATTGAGTCGAGAGATATATTGTTAAGCCTAAAACACAATGAGAGTGAGAGCAAACACATAATCCCGATGAGGTTGGATGATATGTGCCTTATTTTGAATCGTTCATATACTTGATAGGATGTTAGCTTTCATGTTCATGGCTCCTCCACTTTGATGTTGCTTTTGACAAGGTTAGTGCTTGAAGATTATATGTGTGGGATGATGGTTTGGATCGTCTTTATTTTGCATTGCTTGAGGACAAGAAAAAGGTTAAGTATGGGGGAGTTTGATAATGCACATTTCTAATGGGCATCATAGGATAATTTAGTTGCATTTACATTGTAGAATATGCATGTTTTAGTGTTAAATTAGATTAAACTCTTTTTGTGGAAAAGTTCGGAATCTACGCTATTTCGGTTGAATTGTGCAGAATCCTAGATCCGACATGGTGGAAAGCAAGGGAAAGCTGTTAAACATGGCCAAGTGAAGTCAAGAAATCAAGCTAAGAAGAGAAAGAAAGGAGGAAAGAAAGAACGAGGGAAGAACAATGAAGAATAAAGCTTCTGGGCATCAGTCGCTGCCAGTGAATGCTCCGGTCGCTGCCAGCGAGTGGAACCAGAAGCCTGGAGCCCATCAAGCAACGAAGGAGAGCCATCGAGGGAGCTAGCGAGAGAAGAAGAGGCCAGCGAGAGAGGAAGATGCCCAGCAAAGCGAGCAAGCCAACACCGTCCGCTGCCAGCGAGAGGCACCATGACGACGAGGACTCGACAAACTCACTCCAGCGGAAGAGGGCTCTCGCGCCCGTGGATGGACGAACTCGCTACAGCGGATTGGGGGACTCGCGGCAGCGGAATCGCGAAGACCATGGAGGCTCCAGCGGAAGAGGAACTCGCTCCAGCGAGTTGGATCTTTCGCGACAGCGGATTCAGTGTCAAGCGGAAGGAAGGACTCGAAGAGGATGGAAAAAATTATAAGGCATGAAGATTCGCTGACAACGAGTGTGGTAGCGAGGTGGTAGCGAAAATCCAACAGGAGCTCAATCAAGGCCATTCGCTGCCAGCGAAATCCGATGCTGAGTTAAATTAGGAAAGTTCTATCTTTTATCTAGTTGGTTTAGGAAATTTCTATCTTGTATTTATCTTTTATGGAAGACATTAGGCTTATAAATAGGATGTTCTAGGGTTATTTTAATTAGATTTTCAATTGGAGCAATCACCATAGAACAGAAGAGAGCTTAGGTAAGCCATGAGCGGCTAATTTTCCTAGTGTTTCGCCTACGTTTTCGGAGACTTGGTTGGTGAATTATGAGTTTTTAATTCAAGTTATTGTTGTGAGCTAAATCTGCCATATTTTACAATAACTTTAATATCGTTTTTTGCATACTTTGCATACATGTGGGCTAGATAGTACAGAATCTACGTAGTTTATGCTCATTTGCCAAATTATGGAATCTACATCAGTTTCTGTTTAAATTTGCAGAATTCGAGACAATTTACAGCAACTCTAAGGAAGGCCAGAAAAGCTCGGAAAACCACTACAGAAGTCCAAGGCCAAATAAGCAGCGAAACCTAGCGAATCAAGCTGGGAGCCCAGTCTACTCGATCTCGAGTAGGCCTTACTCGATCTAGACGAGCATGTCCCAGCACAGGCCTTGTCGACTAGGAGCCAGACCAACCCAGCTCCGGAGCCCTACTCGATCTCGACAAATCCTAGTCGACATCGACGACACCTCAGCGCCATGCCCGGAGTTGACGAGAAGAAGAGCTAGTCGACAAGCCGAGGCCGATAAGGAGGCACTCGCTGCCAGCGATTCCACTCGCTGCAGCGGACGTCTCGCTGCCGTGGAAATTCCCGCTGCCAGCGGGAGCCTTCCCCGGAGTCGACAAAACGAGGACGAAGATGACCAGACGACACTCGCTGCCAGCAACTCAATCCGCTGCAGCGGACGGCTCGCTGCCGCGGAAAATCTCGCTGCCAGCGGGATGCACCAAGTCGACGAAGAAGCCTACTCGCGACAGCGGAAGAGGCAACTCGCGAAAGTGGAAGGAAAAGACCCAACTCGATGTCGACGAGCCCTTGTCGATGTCGACGAGACCCATGAGCCAAGTCCGAGCCACATCGAGCACCAGCTAACCGAGACGACGAACCCAAGGAGCAAGTCGACAACACTCCTAATCGATGTCGAGGAGACCCTAGTTGACATCGACGATGAATCCAGAAGCTGTTGACGTGGCATGACGAATCCTACTGGGAGTTGGAATCCTTGGAAGCCGAGAAGACGAAAATCTATCCGAATAATCTACATCTATCATGGAAGAGAGATTTATCCACTTAAGACAATTTAGATATAATTCCCTATTTAGATTTAATTTCTTTATCGCTTTTATTTATCATTAAGCATTTTAGATATAGTTTTAGATATAGATATAGATATTCTATCCGTGAGTAGCAAGGAATAGAAGGCTATAAATAAAGCCCATGGGGCTCAGTTTTAGAATACAATTTCAGTTAGAGAAGTAGTTCCACAGAGACGGTTTAGGGAGTTCAGAGGTTCAAAGGTTTTGGCAGTTCAACGAGAGTTGGATTGCCGGGATTGTAAAGTCTTTGAATTTAGTTTAATGCAAGTTTCTTTTCATCAATCAATGTCTGAGTTTGCGATGAGGCGTGAGTAGTCCACCCACTTCTAGGGTTGGGGCGAGCCCAATGATAGCCATGCGTGTTTGAGGTAAAGATCCGACCTTTATCATGTTTTGAGCATTTTCCTACTTGTTTATGTGTTTATTACCCGTCTAATGGAGATCCATGCTAACAACTTGGATTATAAACATAAAATCGGTAGAGACAATTAGGGTTTCTTGAAAGAGTTGTCTAATTGTTGGAAAAGGCGAAAGCTTAATCCTTTGATGCAATTCACATGATAATTTGTTTGGTTCTGCCTTATGCATGCTTGGTTATCGTTGTTGCAAACCCCAATCTTGGAAGTCCTTTTTACATTAAGTTTAGTTGAAATCACAAAAGCCTTTGCATTTATTTTATTTCGTTTTAGTCCCTGTCTTACTCGAGATCGAATAGCACTACTCGATCTCGACTACTGATTTTCGACCCAAAGTCGTTGTAGCTTACTTGTGCAGGTACTCGACGAGACGAAGCGAAGTCGACTAAGACCTCTACTCGACATCGAGTAGGCCTCGTCGATATCGAGTAGCCTCTGCCTGCGACTGCTGCGCTGTGTTCGACTGTGCCTGACCCCTGTCGACTAACCCTTAGTCGAGGTCGAGTACCACTGTTGTCGACGTTCGTGAGATTCCATAGCTGCCTAGGATCCGCTGACACGCTTCCTCGTGGATCGATCCTGACTTCCCACTGCTGCATCAGGAGGAGGTCTTGTAATTATTTGCAAGGGACGAAATCTGGTTTGCCTTAGTTTATTTACATTCAATTTTGCATACTCGATTTCCTCCGTATCAACAAATTGGCGCCGTTGCCGGGGAAGCTATCATTCGTGCCTTAGGTAGTTAAGTCTCACGTTTCTTTTGAGTTTGTTCGCAGGTGTATGCGTCGTGCTGGTCTACCACCCGAGTTTGACGCCTTAGACGAACTAGAGCGCTACCTACATATCCACTCTAAACTCAAAAGGATAATGGCGGCCTTTGAAACACAAGAGCAAATGATCGAAAGGCTTACAAGGGAAATAGCCGCCAAAGATGCTGCTCTCGCCACTGAGAGAGTAGCCAGGGAACAGCATGCTGAGCGTGCAAGGCAAGCAGAAGCTGAGCTTGCCCAATATCCAACAACTGTTGAGGATTATATGCATCCAACTCTCGTCGTGCCTGAATCGGCGATTCTAATCCCTGATAACTCTTTCGAAATTCGCACTCAATTTTTGATAGAGCTTAAAAATAATGCTTTTTATGGCAAATTTAATGAGTGCCCTCTTGAACATATTACTAACTTTCATGATATGTGTCGTACTCTTGTAGAAGGTACAACTCTGGAATATGTCAAGATGAAATCTTTTCGCTGGTCGCTCGCTGGACCTGCACTAAAATGGCTTGAAGGGCTAAAGCCGAGATCTCTCACCACCTGGGCCCAAGTAGAGCAAGAGTTCCTGAACAAATACTCCCCACCCGCCAAGACAGCACTTCTCCGTCAGAAAACCACCGCCTTCAAACAAAAGCAAGGGGAACCGTTGGCAAGGGCATGGGAACGCTACAAGGAACTGCTGCGATCTTGCCCTACTCATGGACAGCCACCCTACGTCATCCAGGAGATCTTCTTCAACTCTCTGGATCAGATCACAAAGGATAGGATCAACCATTATACTCGCTATGAGTATCTGACGATGCCGCCAAGCGACGCATGGGGTGTGCTAGAAAAGCTCACTAACTACGACAACAAATATGGGGCTCCTACAAACTATGAGGAGAACTCTTACACAAGGCCAGCACCATCAATGCCACTATATGAGCCAGCAAAGGAGATTTACCCAGATGTCAGGGAGCAGTTCTACAGAGACCAGAATCGCAAGCTCCTCAAGCAAGTCAAATATCTATCTGTCAACCAGCCTTGCATTGAATGCGGATCACAGAGGCACACCACTACTGAGTGCCCACACACCGAGCAAGTCAGGATGGCAGAAACACATGAGCAGGCAGCCTACGCTGGGGGTCCAAATCGCTACATGGGAGACCAACGATCCTACTAACCACAGTGTAATCAAGGTCCCCCTAGGAATCCCCCACCCTACAGAGCTCCAGGACATCCAGAAAGGGATCAAAAGAAGGATGATCTGCAGCTGATCCTTGAGGAGATGCGTCGGAATCAGGGCACCATCAACAACCAATTCCAGAATATCACTACAAAGTTTGGGGAATAGAGACGCAGATGGGTCAAATCCCTGCACAGATCCCACGACCGTCCGGACAACTCCCTGGGCAAACTGAACCAAATCCTAAGGGGAAAACCGGACACGTCGCAGCTATCAAACTGAGGAGTGGACATCAATTACACGAGCCAGAGGTCGGAAAACAGCAAAGCAAGGCATAGCAGCAACTCGACATAGAGCACAACCAACTCGATCTCGATGAAGGCGTACTCGATGTCGACAAGCCACTACTCGACATAGACCAGAAGCTGAGCTCGGACTCCGCTGCGCAGACCAGCAACAAGTCGACCACTGTACTCGATGTCGACGAGCCCGTTGTCGAGATCGATGAGCAGCGTCTGGACGACATCGACGACTCTGCAGCACCCCCGACAGCTAATCAGGCTCCGAAACTGAAAAAGCCACTGCCTTTCCCTTCAAAGACACAGAAAGATCCCACTGCAGGTAGGTTTACCAGATTTGTTAATATGCTGCAAGAACTGAATGTTTCTATTCCTTTTACAGAAGCACTGCAAGAGATGCCTGGATATGTCAAATTTCTCAAGGAAATCCTAAGCAAAAAGCGCTCCATCTCAGAGATCGCAGGCGAATGCAAAGTACTCCACTTCCCTGAAAAGAGACCTGACCCTGGTAAGTTTTCTGTTACTGTGGGTTTTGGTCAATATAAATATGATTCTCTATGCGATTTAGGGGCAAGTGTGAGCATCATGCCTTTATCAATCTGGCGGAAAGTAAAAGTAGGATGCATAGAACTTGTGGATGCTAAGCTATACATGGCAAACAATAAAGTAGTCATCCCTACAGGTATAGTTGAGAACGTCCCTGTCCAGGTTGGTAAATTCTTTGTTTCAGCTGATTTCCTTATCATTGACTGTGCTGAAGATCCTACTAGCCCTATTATTCTTGGTAGACCATTCTTAGCTACTGCAGATGCCAAAATAAGTGTCAAGAATAGATCGCTCACCTTCACCATAGGCAAGGAGGTTTTGGATTTCTCTTTTGGCCCTGCAAAAGAGGAAATTTCATGGCTGGAGGTGAAAAGCATCAGCAACCACGGGACCAAGCAAACAGCGGAAGAAGATGCTGTACTTGAGATCGACAAGACCAACTCGATCTCGACAAGGGAGCTACTCGACTTCGACAAGCCTTCATCGATGTCGACAACCACTGCAGAGCCAGAAACTTGCCAGGAGCCTAAGTATGGGGTCCCTGTACTCGAAGTCGACAAGCCGTCATCGATGTCGACTAGCCCCAGGCCCAAAGATTCCTGTTTTGGGTCCGAAAAGGCAAGTTCATGTATGAATCCTACTCCCCCTCAGTCCATAAAGAAATTTTTAAATGATTTAAAGGGAGATAAGACGCCGTGGCAAGAGAATCTGCGAAAACTGAGAGCTGGAAGGAAAAGGGAGAAGGCAAGAGAAGATGATGCAAGCAACAACCTATCAGCTGAGCTTGCATACTATCAGCAGGACCTAGATGATCCAGGAGAAGGGCCAAGCATGAGCGGGCCCCACAATAATGGTCCTTGAGCGCAACGGAGAAGTCGGCCTAGCGACTCTAAAATCTAGAGCATGTATATAAAACCTTATGATTTTGGGATTTTTGAACTTTTTGTTTTATTTTTGGTTTTTGTTTTAGGATTCTATGTCTTTTGGAATGTTTTATGTGGATAGTCTTGTTTTGTGTGTAATCTAACACTTTCATGTCGGCAAGCATAAAAGGATCGCGAAAAGTGGAATAAGAAATCCCTGAAAAATAGTCAAAATCGACGAAGGCCAAGTCGACGGCGACAAAGAGGAGCAGCCCAGACAGTACTCGATCTCGAGTAGGCCAACTCGACATCGACAAGCATCAGACGCTCCTCGATTTCAGAAACCACTAGACGCAGACGAGGCTCCTCGAGATCGACTACCCAGTACTCGAGATCGACGAGCCTACCTCTACTCGACATGCACCGATCCGCCTTCCTCGATGTTTTATCCTGTGAGTTCCTTCCTTTACTCTTGTTTTTATTTTATACAGTGGGGACACTGTAAATTTTAAGTATGGGGTGGGGGAAGGGCTTACTTTATGCATATTTACTATATTGTGACATTATTTGTGCATATTTAGAATTTATTTCTTTGAGTTGGTACATGACTATTTTAGAATGCATAATGTCATGGAAGCTTATATTGAACTCGGCGATGCAAAATTAGATTCATTAGAGATATAGCATGAAATTGCCTAGTAAAGGGAAGTCACAATGAAGTGCATATTTTATTGAAAACCAAAAAAGGAGGTAAAATTTGAAGTTGCTTTTGATGTGTTGCATGATAAAATGATTGAGGACTTTATATTTCCATATAATGCTCATTGCTTGAAATCCTAGCCTTACCTATGCTTATGCATTACAAAAGCCATATTACGCCTTATTTCAATTATTGCTCCACGTGATCTAAATATTTACCATTCTTTACCTTATCTGGGGATTATGTTGAGAATGATGTTACATTATGGAGATATTACATGGTCTTTTTGTTGTGATTATTATCATTATTGGGGTTTGGAAGGGAATGGTTTGAAATATATGGAAAATTTAATGAGTGAAAGAAAATCCAATCACCTCAGGAGATAAAGGTAGATTGACCCTGCTCTCTGAGATAATAGTTTAGAGAGATGGGACACATTGTGAGGAGTCCAAGGCACTAAGTATCCGGGGCCATTCATGACACCCATGTTTGCGACTCGCGAGAAGGCAGTGCTGAGGTCAGAGAGGTAAAAGCATTATTGTTGATAAAAGCATTATGAAAGAGAAGGAATGTGGAAATCCAATTTGGAAATACTCCATTTCCCCGGATCATTAGCACCACATTGTCAGAAATTGCCCACCTTTTAGCCTTTTACCAAATCTACTCCTTATTTGAGCTTAAATTGAAGTCCTCTTGATTATCAATGCTTTGTCACTTATGAATGTTTTTGCATAACCCTCCTTTTGTGAGTAGATGTTGCTCTTTAAATAGCACATGCATGGATCGGTGACACTAGTACCTTTTCGAGGATGGTAATTGAATGCTGGGTTATATAAGAATGAATCTGATATGTTGAGAGTTTTGATTTCTTCCCCTGAATGACAGATAAAAGTATTGCTTGAGGACAAGCAAGCTTAAGTATGGGGTGTTTGTTGTGAGCTAAATCTGCCATATTTTACAATAACTTTAATATCGTTTTTTGCATACTTTGCATACATGTGGGCTAGATAGTACAGAATCTATGTAGTTTATGTTCATTTGCCAAATTATGGAATCTACATCAGTTTCTGTTTAAATTTGCAGAATTCGAGACATTTTACAGCAACTCTAAGGAAGGCCAGAAAAGCTCGGAAAACCACTACAGAAGTCCAAGGCCAAATAAGCAGCGGAAACTAGGGAATCAAGCTGGGAGCCCAGTCTACTCGATCTCGAGTAGGCCTTACTCGATCTAGACGAGCATGTCTCAGCACATGCCTTGTCGACTAGGAGCCAGACCAACCCAGCTCCGGAGCCCTACTCGATCTCGACAAATCCTAGTCGACATCGACAACACCTCAGCGCCACGCCCGGAGTCGACGAGAAGAAGAGCTAGTCGACAAGCCGAGGCCGACAAGGAGGCACCAGCTGCCAGCGATTCCACTCGCTGCAGCGGACGTCTCGCTGCCGCAGAAATTCCCGCTGCCAGCGGGAGCCTTCCCCGGAGTCGACAAAACGAGGACGAAGATGACCAGACGACACTCGCTGCCAGCAACTCAATCCGCTGTAGCGGATGGCTCGCTGCCGCGGAAAATCTCGCTGCCAGCGGGATGCACCAAGTCGACGAAGAAGCCTACTCGCGGCAGCGGAAGAGGCAACTCGCGGAAGCGGAAGGAAAAGACCCAACTCGATGTCGACGAGCCCTTGTCGATGTCGACGAGACCCATGAGCCAAGTCCGAGCCACATCGAGCACCAGCTAACCGAGACGACGAACCCAAGGAGCCAGTCGACAACACTCCTACTCGATGTCGAGGAGACCCTAGTCGACATCGACGACGAATCCAGAAGCTGTTGACGTGGCATGACGAATCCTACTCGGAGTTGGAATCCTTGGAAGCCGAGAAGACGAAAATCTATCCGAATAATCTACATCTATCATGGAAGAGAGATTTATCCACTTAAGACAATTTAGATATAATTCCCTATTTAGATTTAATTTCTTTATCGCTTTTATTTATCATTAAGCATTTTAGATATAGTTTTAGATATAGATATAGATATTCTATCCTTGAGTAGCAAGGAATAGAAGGCTATAAATAAAGCCCATGGGTCTCAGTTTTAGAATACAATTTCAGTTAGAGAAGTAGTTCCACAGAGACGGTTTAGGGAGTTAAGAGGTTTAAAGGTTTTGGCAGTTCAACGAGAGTTGGATTGCCGGGATTGTAAAGTCTTTGAATTTAGTTTAATGCAAGTTTCTTTTCATCAATCAATGTCTGAGTTTGCGATGAGGCGTGAGTAGTCCACCCACTTCTAGGGTTGGGGCGAGCCCGATGATAGCCATGCGTGTTTGAGGTAAAGATCCGACCTTTATCATGTTTTGAGCATTTTCCTACTTGTTTATGTGTTTATTACCCGTCTAATGGAGATCCATGCTAACAACTTGGATTATAAACATAAAATCGGTAGAGACAATTAGGGTTTCTTGAAAGAGTTGTCTAATTGTTGGAAAAGGCGAAAGCTTAATCCTTTGATGCAATTCACATGATAATTTGTTTGGTTCTGCCTTATGCATGCTTGGTTATCGTTGTTGCAAACCCCAATCTTGGAAGTCCTTTTTACATTAAGTTTAGTTGAAATCACAAAAGCCTTTGCATTTATTTTATTTCGTTTTAGTCCCTGTCTTACTCGAGATCGAATAGCACTACTCGATCTCGACTACTGATTTTCGACCCAAAGTCGTTGTAGCTTACTTGTACAGGTACTCGACGAGACGAAGCGAAGTCGACTAAGACCTCTACTCGACATCGAGTAGGCCTCGTCGATATCGAGTAGCCTCTGCCTGCGACTGTTGCGCTGTGTTCGACTGTGCCTGACCCCTGTCGACTAACCCTTAGTCGAGGTCGAGTACCACTGTTGTCGACGTTCGTGAGATTCCATAGCTGCCTAGGATCCGCTGACACGCTTCCTCGTGGATCGATCCTGACTTCCCACTGCTGCATCAGGAGGAGGTCTTGTAATTATTTGCAAGGGACGAAATCTGGTTTGCCTTAGTTTATTTACATTCAATTTTGCATACTCGATTTCCTCCTTATCAACAGTTATCTTTCCTCTATTATAATTCCTTCAACTTCCTTGTGCTTATTGTTATGTTATTGTTGTTATCTTGCTTGGCCGACTTGATAATATTGATTTCGTGCCAAGATTTAATGCTTTCGTATTTGCGTTATTTCTATAGTAGCATGCATAAGATTGTGGATTCCGTGTTTGATGCATGATTATGTAGGAAGTTGACATATATCTTAAACATCGATTTACTGTGTTTAATTGGTGTTATTTATGTGCTCAAGTTCTTGGGATGTTGTGCTATCTCTTTGTTAAATCTTAACCGTGTTATGATTGCATTGAGGTGTAAGGGATTAATTGGACTCGTAGGACTTTTAATCTATATAAACCAAGACGAGAGGAATTTGTAGGAAAGTTAATAGCTTGAAAAGAATTCGATGATCGATAAGCCAACCAATGTCAAAGAATTCGTGGGTGGAACCATTCTCTACTCTTGATTTTACAACAAAATTCCATCTTTACTTTAATTTACTTGTTCTTATTTAAAAGTCGCATCTTTTCCCACTTTTGTTACTTGTTGGTGATCAAATTGCATTGTGAAATCTTAAATCTCCCGAGGATTCGACCCCTTTCTTGCCAATTATACTAATTTGTGAGAGTGGGAACTATTTGATTGGGAATCAACGATTTTCATCCCGTTAGTGGTACTGAAAACGAAACAACAACTTACCAAATGGAAGGCGTCGGGCCTTCTGCTGAAGGACGTAAGGTCCTAATCAAAGCAAACCTTAGTGTGAAACCAATCTTCCTTATGCAAGCCTTTTTATTACCATCTCATATCCTTCACGAGTTAGACAAGGTTTTTACAGACAATTCTTTTGGAACAAGTGTTCAAAAGCACCACCGCTTATTAGTTGGGATAAGATCTGTTCGGACACTCTAAAAGGAGGCATTGGGATCCACAAAGCTGAGTCTATGAACATTGCGTTGCAGATGAAGCTTTTATGGAAAATTATGTCCGAGCCAAACAATATTTGGGTTCGTGTAGTCTTACAAAAATATTTAAAAGGGCAAAATCTGATCACTTATCAGAAGAAAAATATCTCCTCATGACAGTGGAATCGTCTAATGTCCATCAGACCCTTATTCCAGTCGGCTATTCAGTGGAGTGTTGGAGATAGTCAATCCATTGACTTTTGGACTCATAACTGGGCCTTTTCTACACGTTTAGACATGAGGATTCTTTAGCCTATCCCGAAATGCCTAAAAGGTATTAAGGTTTCTCACTTTCTTAACACTGAACGGAAGTGGAATAAACCGTTATTGATCTCCTCTTTATGTAATATTCTGTCGAGGGATGACATCAATCTCCTGTTGGGAATTATTTTGCCTACAAACCCTAAGTGGGACCGCCTTTACTGGGGTCCAAGTAACAATGGTTGGTTTTCGACCAGTTCGGCCAACTCCTTGCTATCAGAACACATAGGTTCACCGCATTTTGATTGCGGTTGGATTTGGAACTTAGATATTCCGCCAAAAATTCGTCATTTCCTCTGGAAGATCTCTTGTGATGGTCTACACACCACTGATAGATTACAAAAATGCCAGCTAATAGATTACAAAAATCCCATCTGGCAGTTCCTTCTAGTTGTGTCTTTTGTGGAAACACTATCGAATCTGCTGTTCATCTGTCCACCCAGTGTCCGATGGCTATCAACCTACTTAAGGCATTACGTCTCCACCTTCCATGTTCTTTGGCTTCGAATTTGGGGGCGGGTTTGCATCTCCCTCTAAATAACATCAAATTAGCGGTCGGTTTGAAATCATTTGGTGCATTGGCATGTGCCTGGTGGTCGCTGTGGTTTTTCAGAAACCAACTGGTTTTCAACCACACAAACAATGTCACCATTACAGAAATGAAGTTGTTATATACAACCTTTACTCATTGCTGGAAGCAAACAAAGGCTCTAGATGATGAATCGCCTAATGTTTTTCGTTCTAAACAAGTTGCGGATCATACGTCTAAGGTTCGATGTCACACTATGTCTAGTATACCCATGGTGCAGCAACAACAACGTTCTGGGTTATGGGACAAGCCTCTTGCTGATTGCTACAAGCTAAATTTTGATGGATCGGTTAGGCCGGGTGATTATGCATCATACGATTTCGTTATTCAGGACTCGCGGGGTGTGGTGGTTGCTTTGGTTCGGGGAAAATGCATTTATAACTCGATTGTATATGCTGAAAATCTTGGCCTGAAGATGGGTATTTCAAGAGCAAAACAAATGAAAATTCAAAACCTTCTGATCGAGGGAGACAATCTACTTGTTGTAAAGGCTCTCCTGGGGGGTTGGAAATGCCCCTGGAATATCGAGCTGCTTCAATTGAATATTCTGTTAGATTCTTCGTCCTTCTCTTATGTTGTTATTCGTCATATTTTCAGGGAATCAAATGTTGTGGCTGACTATCTAACTCGTAGTGCCCATGCATCCCCTGCTGACGTTTGCTGTGAGGATGATCCAGAACTGTGTGTTCTCATCTGTAAGGATGCACTAGGAAGAGCCTCTACTACGGCTGACCCGACCTAATCTTTATCTAGCGTAAAAAAAAAGCAACAATACAAAGTAGAAAAATTTTTGACAACACAAATTTAAGGAAACTTTAGAATAAAACCTAAACGCTCTCAAAGGAGCCTTGCCGCCGCCGCCGCGGGACTTGGTGCCACAACACCTTTGCCCACAAACCACCGGCTACAACCACCCAGGCCCTTCATCACCCTTTCTAACATAGGTTTGCACCGCCGCACTCGGCTGCCGCCTCCTCCACCTCCCTCCTAGCTACCGCTGGTATCCCTCGGCTCACGACCGCACTTTCTTGGGCCTTCCGCCTGCCTTGAACTCTCTCCTCTTCTCCCTCTGGCTTCCCCATCTTCTTCTCTGGTCGATGGTTCTTTGGCCTGGGAGTCCATCGCTTCCCGAAACATCGTCGGCTCCACCGCTATCATCCGATTCCCCCGCCTCTGGATCCCACTGCCTTGTCTGTTTGCACCGCCTCGGCTCCACCCTCCGGTGCTCCGGGGAATCCTCCTGCGCCACCAGCTTTTTTTTTATTGTTGTAGTCCGTTCTTTCATTCGCTTTCTGGTTCATCACTGCTCTTCTTGTCTTCCTTGTCTTGTTTTTTATCGCCTCTATTTAGGTTTATCCTTGTGGTAGCCTGCCCACGATTTTATTATCGTCCTTGAGGGTTGAGATGAGTGCTTGGGTTTGTTTGAGCCTTGATGTGGTTTATGGTTGAATTGCGGGTTAGTGTATTGTGCTATTCTTGTTGTGTTGCATGCTTCTTGTGAGCGATGGTTGATGTGTCATGTTCGATGACGTCGTGGACATGCGATTGACATCTGAAGGCTCTTTCAGTCCATAATTTGAGGTGTCCGCTGGTCTCCAGAGTTTGCTGTGCGCGTTGTCCCTTTGGCCGATCGTTTCGTTCTTCTTTTGACTTGTGTTTCGCAGTGTAGGATGGCTTGTACGTTCTTTTTTTTTTATTTTATGTCATTTGCTTCTGTTATTTTATTTCTGTCATTTGCTTCAGTTATTTGTTTTTTGTTGTACATGATGGTTAATCCATCCACCGACTTGTCCGGTCCCTCGATTTCTCTAAACAAGTCGAACTGAAATTCTTATTTTGCTTCCAAAAAAAAAGGACACTTTAGAAAATGATAAATTTCACATGGAAAAAACTAGTAAATTGGGAAAACACAAGTGATGCGAGTAAAACGAAATAAACAAACAAAAATAACCCACTCTACCTAGAAAACAATGTCATCTGAAATGGAACAAACCGTAAGCAGGAACATTCAAGATAAATTTCGATAGTAGCAATTCAAAGTTATTACGCTATAAAATTTGATTAATTTCAGGGTAGATTGCTATAAATTTATTATTTGTGGGTGTTTTTCTAAAACATTGATTAATTTCAGGGTAGATTGCTGTAAATTTAAGTTTTTATCGGTGGTTTTCTTCACCGCTCAAAGACCCCTCTCACTCCACGTCTCCACACACCCAAATGGTTCCAAACAGAACAACAGCACATCACTTCCGTCAGTACAGCTACCATCCTCTAATTTGTTCAATCAGCTCTGCTCAAGGTGAGTAAGAACCTCTTTTAGTTTTTTGTCATCGCTTATCATTTTGTTCAATTGCTTATTATTTGTAACCAAGATTTGTGAGATACCAATATGAGTTTCGAGTCAAAAGCTTGAACATTTAACATAATAACCCCAATATTACTAATTGGGATTTCCACCCTCCTTGTAGCTTCTTGGTGGAATGATAAACTTCTGTAAGGGTTTGCGTTCAATCTTTTACCCTTCAACAGTATAAAACAACTGTATGATATCACTACTTGATTACACTTTTGGCATTTCAGTTCTGCAATTCTAATTTCATCTCCATTGATATCACTACTTGATTACACTTTTGCCATTTCAGTTCTGTAATTCTAATTTCATTTCCATAGATTTTAAATTGGGCAGCATCTTGACAAAACATTGATTTCAAGGATGTGTTCGATTCTATTTCAAAAGCAATTTCATGAAATACTCTTTTTCTTTTCTTTTTTCTTTTTGTTGGGGGGGGGGGGATTTTTGCCAGAATGGGTCAAGTGGGAGAATTATATATCTATATAATCCATCCAAAAGTTTGAACTTTGCACATGATTGATTGATGAACTACTGAGGACTAGTTGAGATTTGCAACGCTCTCCTAATTGGGGAACTTGCAATTGAGTACATGGGCAGCAAAAACAAATTACCAGAATAGTGCTGGTTCTTTATAATACACTTTCTCTTATTGTTTGTCAGAATTTATCAATGGCTTCGGAGCCAGTGAATCTGAAAGGGTTTCAAGAATTGGCAAAACAAGCCCTTCCCAAAATGTACTATGATTTCTACGCTGCAGGAGCCGAGGATGAGCACACTCTGAGGGAAAACGAGAAGGCTTTCTCAATGATAACGTAATGGCTCTTACTCTCTTTTCACTATCTGGTTAATTGCTATTTGCTGTCATATATCATACCAGTTGGTTCAATGATCGTCCAATATTTGCAGGATTCGACCAAGAATCCTAGTTGAGGTGAGCAATATAGATATGTCAGCAAGCATACTGGGATACAATATCTCAGCACCGATCATGGTTGCCCCGACTGCCATGCATAAGTTAGCTCATTCTGATGGTATATTGGGTTGCTGTAGGCTGTGTTGCCTATTTTGTGGTTATTCAAATAAGTAACAGGAAATATGGCTTTATATATGGTTATTGTTCAGGAGAAGTGACCACGGCAAGGGCAGCAGCAGCCTGTAAAACAATTATGGTTAACCTCTTTCGGCTTGATCGATAATCTCCTTTGGATCTACTGAAAGATGGGTGCTTATATGTGTTTTGTTTGTAGGTGCTATCCTTCTCAGCCACTTGCAGCGTAGAAGAGGTTGCCGCGAGCTGTGATGCTGTACGATTTTTTCAGTTATATGTAAGTGAATTTTTTTTATTTTTTTCAAGTTTTGAAGCCAGTTGATGTCTCATTTATCTGTAAGCTTGTTGAATTTAGGGAGATCATAAACTGTGTTTTGGTATGTAATGTCAATCTGATATATGAATTAGCTTCTGATATTTGGGAAATCTGTTTATTCCCCTATTGAGCAGGTGTACAAAAGACGCGAAGTAACAACTCAACTCGTGCAGAGAGCGGAGAGAAATGGGTACAAGGCCATTGTTTTAACAGTTGACACACCAAGACTCGGTAGAAGAGAGGCTGATATCAAGAACAAGTAAGACAAAATATCCTTTGATTGGCTTCAATTCACATCTGTGTTTTCGTATTGCAGTTTGACTTCTTCTCACAACGCAGAATGGTTTCACCTCAGTTAAAGAACTTGGAGGGTCTTGTCTCAACTGAAATTTCCCCTGTGAGCTCTACGATTTCATTTCTTTCTAACTTTTAAAAGTTTATTTAGCTAACCATGATTAGTTAATGTTATGAACTTGTGTAGGAGGAGGGTTCGGGTATTGAAGCATTGGCATTAAGAGCCCTTGATCAGTCCTTGAACTGGAAGGTAAACGTAAACCATTGAAGACAAGTTATAAATACCTCCAAGTTTAACTGAACAACCTTTTACAAGCTTTGCAGGATATAGATTGGTTGAGATCAATCACAAAATTGCCCATTCTGATCAAGGGGGTGCTGACAAGGGAAGATGGTACGATAAATCTTTTAAATTTAACATTTGTAAACCATTGAAGGCAACTTTTCACGATGGAGTTGTCTATGTCTTGGAATTCCATGAACTGTCTTCACACACGAATAATCAAACAGCAACAAAAGCGGTAGAGGTTGGAGTAGATGGGATCATAGTCTCAAATCATGGAGGTCGCCAATTGGATTATGTCCCGGCCACCATTTCTGCATTGGAAGAGGTTCATCTAAACGCTTTCAACTCAAGTAGCAGTGCAGAATCATTCAACACATGTTGTGCTAATAAGAATCATGGTGATACGGATTTGGCTCTATTTCAATACATTCCTAGGTTGTCCATGCTGTCAGAGGAAGAGTTCCCGTCCTCTTTGACGGAGGAATTCGACGTGGAACGGACATCTTCAAGGCTTTAGCACTTGGTGCACAAGCGGTTCTCGTAAGAGTTTTATTACTTGCAAAGAGTGATCATCAATCCACTATTCCACTGCCATAATATCTCAACTTGATCATCTGGGTTGCAAAATACCATTTTCGTATGTGCATAGGTTGGAAGGCCAGTGATCTTCGGATTGGCAGCCAAGGGAGAAGCCGGAGTTAGACAAGTACTGGAGATGTTGAAGAATGAGCTGGAGATTGCGATGGCTCTTGCAGGATGTCGTACTGTGAAGGATATTACTCGAGACCGGGTGAGAACGCAAGAGGAAAGGTTCCAATCCATGCTTTAACTAAAGCATCAATAAGGGTATTGACTATTGAGAATGTAGTATGGCTCGAGGAAATATCATCGGATAGAAAACTGTGGGATAAAGTTGCTTCAAGATGTTGGACATAATCAGCTAGGCAGCTTTGTTCTCTTTGTTTTGCTTAATATGTGTATTTAGTGTGGTTAATAAAAGAGGGAAATGAGCTGCTATGCTGGTGAATTGAAACGTACTGGTCTCTCTACACATTTGTAGCAGTAGAAGTACTGTGTTTAAGATCTTGTCTGAAGAGAGACAGGTGAGATCCAGGGGAGAGTGTGATTAGAGGTTATTTCGGATTTTTTGGGTTTGGGTAACCATTCCGGAATGGTTCAAATAGAAAGGACTTGTGAGTAGTATCAAAGGTCTCCGGTTCAAACCCCGGATAACCACTATTCGAGAAATAATTCGCAATTCTAGACGACCATAGACGGATCTAGGCGGGGGCAAGCGGGAGCATACACCCCCCCCCCTTTCATCCGACGAATCACCTATATTTGTTCTACGCGTCGATATCTTCGTTTTGATATATTATAAGTCTGAATCTGATAAACGAGTAAAAAGTTATGACCGTTTGAAAATTAAACACAAATTAATTATTTCAAATGTCTTTTAATAAATCACAATTCTTTTATATTTTACTTAATTTGATATTTTGTCAATATAATTCAACCAGAGAGCTTCGAAACAAGAGGTTATATTACTAAATTCGATAATTATATAAGAAATTATACAAGTTTAAAGCAGTGTTCTAAAACTCGCGCCTAGGCGCTAGGCGGGACGGGACCTAGGAATTTTTAAGCCTAGGCGGACCTCTAGGCGGAAATTCGTCCAGGAACCGCCTAGGCGGCGCCTAGGCACCGCCTAGTCCTGCCTAGGCGCCGCCTGGGCCCGACTAGTCCCGCCTAGGCGCCGCCTAGGCCCGCCTAGGCACCGCCTAGTCCAACGATTATTCAATTTGCGCTTCTAAGCATATGATTAGTTGACTTAGGGTTTTTTTATCCCCCATGTCGGGATGCATTTGCTTTTCAATCGAACTTATAGTTTTGGATTTTAGGAGGTTTAGAATTGTTAGTCAGACATGTACTTTTGCATTTATTTACTTTAGTGTTAGTTAACTACTAAAAATTTGGGTTTATGAGTGATATTATGGATTATTATTGCATTATATGAATTATTGACAAGTGTTATTCGTCAAAATATAAGGAAATAATCAAGTTTGTTCTAAGTCCGCCTAGGCACCCGCCTAACCGCTTAGGCGCTAGGCGGCCACCCACCGCCTAGTGGCCGCCTAGCGCCTTTTAGAACATTGGTTTAAAGTTTGTATATCTTGTTACACGTTATTGTATGCTAAGAGAACAACAAGTTGCACGTTGACTTTGTAGGTTTCAAATGATATATTTTCAGACGAAAAAAAAAACGACATCGTTTTTTTCGTTTAAAGATAAAAAATATATAAAAACTAATTACACAATTTTCAATTAAAATACCACCAGTTTGAACGAAAAACATGAGAAAATTTGCACCGAATGCGCAAATTTTCGACCAAATTAACGGAGTGTCCACCACCCTTGTTCAATTAACTTTTTGTCCATTTCTAATTTTCTGGACAAAATTATCCCTCAGATCTAAACCTAATCTCACCGTTTTAGCACTGCGCTCACTTCCTCCAGGCCCCCCTCCTCTCTCCTTCCTTTTCCCCGCTTCTTCCGATGATGGCCGCCGCTGCCAATTCCTCTCCTCCTTCCTTTGCCCCCGATTCCTCCTTCCGATAATCTTGTCGTCGGCGCCACCGTTCCTCACCACCACCGCCGCGTGCCACTTCTCTCTCGCACCTCTCTTTCATACGCTCCTCTCCTCGTTGTCTTCTCTCTCTCATACGGTCCTCGTCGTCTTCTCTCTCTGATATCCACTGGATCTGCATTTGAACCTTCTGATCTGAGCGGGACAACAACGCAGTGGAGCTCGTCGGCGGTGCACCGCCATCGGAAGTGCGGTGGAGGAGCGCTTGTTCAGATCTGAGGAGCACCATCGATCTTCGGATCTGTTGCTGCCGCCCTGAGGGAGCGACGGTGGACTCGAACTTCCTCGCCATCGTCTTCGACGGATCTAGTATCAACAAGCGCTGGGAAGATCGATGAAAATCGTCGGGTGGACTTGAATCCGCCTCAATCTTCCTGCTCGTTTCCGTCACGCATTGATTCCGCCGGATCTGTGCGACACATGAGATCAACGCGCCTGCTTTTCGCTCAGATCCACCTCCTCCGGTTGCAGTTCCGGCGATTTCAACTCCTCCACGCGCCTCCCTCTTGCCGGATCTCATATCGGTGCCGGATCGTTGTTCCTCTTTTCTGCGTCTCTCCATTGCTGAAACCAATGGTTTTCGTGCCGATCTGTTGCGGGAGCTAGATGCGGTGATTTCCGCATGGCCTGGAGAGTGACTGCCTTATTATTCCCTTCTTGGAGAAAAAGAAACGAAGCAATCGTCCGCCAGGTGCATTTTAGTAGTTTGATGAATTTCAGCATTTCAGCCATTGCTGAAATCCTTTACCATTTCAATTTCTTTCTCTTTCATTGATTAATTTATAGATATATATAAATTATTGTGAATACAAATGTCTGGTGTATATTGAGTCTTTGTTATCAAATTGAGCCTTTTTCTAGACTTTTTTTGTGCAATTTCAGCAAATTATTGTGAATACAAATGTTTGGTGTATACTGACTAGTGTACTGGTGTATTTGGTGAGAATGCAAGCGAGCGAGGAAGTTAGGAAGGATAAAGAGAGCACGGAGAACCCCAGTTTCAACATTTCAGCAACATTGGTAGAGTGAGGAAGAACAAAGAGAGCACGGAGAACCCCGGTTTCATCATTTCAGCAGGTAGAGCCAATGTTCTTAATTAGCTAATCTAAAAGGCCGGTAGAGGTAATGTTCTTAATTAGCTAATGAGAGTTTGGATATTGGTAGTTTCAGCAAAAAAAAATTTGCCTTGCTGAAATTAATTCTTATAAAATTGTATGAGCTAAATGTCTGCTTGATCATTCGTTTTCACATTATGCGGGGTCTTGCTAATCGATCTAAATTTGTGTTGCAGATCATAACAGTTGAGGAGGCAAAGAGGTTCTACCCGTGCTTAGGTCTTGGAGAAAATGTTGCTCTCATTCTCTCAGGGAGAACCCCGGTTTAAGCATTTCAGCAGGTAAAGTCAATGTTCTTAATTAGCTAATGTAAAAGGCCGGTAGAGCTAATGTTTTTAATCAGCTACTGAGAGTTTGGATATTGGCAGTTTCAACAAATTGTATGAGCTACTATATCTTACAAGCATATATGACAACATTTTAGCTTTTCTGTTTTCAATATTTCAGCATTTCAGTAGCTTGTATGTATAACATTTTCAGCAGTGTCAACAATAATCACTTCAACATCAACAATGTTGTTGAAACCGGAGTTTTAACATCAACAACGTTGCTGAAACCGGGATTTCAGCATCAACAACAGTGTTCAAACCGGGGTTTCAACAACTTCGGTTTGAGCAACGCAGAAAAAAAACTAAAAAAAAAACTGCTGAAACAGAGGGTGGCACAGGGGTTTCAACAACTCTGGAAACGCGAAAAAAAAGCGAAAAAAAAAACTGTTGAAACAGAGGGTGGCACAGGGGTTTCGGAAACTTTATTTTAGGGGTGAACATTTTGCAAAATGGAGAGGGTGATGGACATTTTCCTAATAAAGCCAAAAATTTTGGACGTCGAGGTAATTACCCAAAAAACATTGTGTTTTGAACTAAAAAAACACTGTCTTAAACTAAAATATCATCATTTAATATAAAATATCATAGTTTTGGTTTGCTAAACGTACTATAAAAAAATCTATATCGAAAACTTCGCCCCCCCCCCCCCCCTCGATAAATTTCTGGCTCCGTCCATGTAGATGACAACATAAATCTAGAAAAAAAACGAGAGATCGAAGGGAATCGGCAGATGGGGTAACCGTCATGAAACAACCCTAAAAAAGCAAAATATAAAAGGACACCCGAAAACCAAAGATCTCAGCCAAGTAGACTAACAGCGAGACACGACACTCGTAGGACACCAAGTGAGAGCTGCGAATGCCTAGAACATGTGAAAGTCGATGGACTGACCCGACGTCTTGACGCCGGAGAGATATTTGTATTTAATTTCCTATAAAAATAAAAGTCAAAACAAACAAACTAGTTTGTACTATTAACTGGTTGCCGTCCGAACTCCGAAGGGCTGCTTGATTCCACACCACCGCCCAAACATACTCTCGTTCGCAGCTATCATCAACCTCTGATTTGATCAACTCAGGTAATTAAACGCCTCTCTCAGTCACATGTCCTGGATTTTGCTTCTATGTTACCCCTTACCCCAAGATCTGTAACCCAGTTTGATTTGGTTTTCAGTTCAATACCTGCCTCTTACAGTATAAAACAGCTGTATGATCAAAATTACTTGGCTCCTCTTTGTATTTCCTTTCTGAATATCGAATATCATTACAATATATCATGATTCCAAACCAGCTTGTCGACTACCAACCCTAAAAATTTGGGATTAATGAACTATGAAAATATGATAGCTATGTGATTCCGTATTACTAGCCCATATGCAGATACATCAGTCCAGCCCATCACTATCAGGCCCATGGACAAGGAACAAGGCAACACACACTCGGAGGAACCTTCCTGAAGATCAATGCATTTGTTCTGTTGTGTATTGCACTCTCTATTTAATGAATGAAATGAATTTGTAATGGACAAGCGAAATTAATGAAATAGTACAACCATAACAATGGTGGTGTTTCCTCTCACTTTCCAGTATAGTATCAGAGCCTTCTGATAGGCTAACGCCCAAAACCCATAAAAACACTTAAACCCAGAAAACCCCACACAAAAAAAAAAAAATCCTATCTTCCTCCATGGCTGATTCTTCCTTAGCAGCAGCCATGTCTCAAATACAAGCTTCTATGGCACAGGTTACCCTTTCACCACAGTCACCCCTCCCAAACTTCTCCTCTCTCAACACAATCAAGCTTTCCCCAACTAATTTTCCCACTTGGCAACGTCAAATCATCCCCTACCTACGGTCGCAACGGCTCATGGGATTTGTAGATGGCTCGAATCCCTGCCCAACACCCACCGGAGACAACACAACCACCATCGAAGATTGGACAGCCAGGGACCAACTGGTTGTAGCCATACTCTCAACCTCACTTACCGAGCCAGTAATGGTGCAGGTTCTCGATCGCGACTCCGCCAAGCAGATGTGGGAACGACTCCATGGGTTGTACGCTTCAAGATCAAACGCCCAGATTGTGCAATTGAGACTCCAACTGGCTGCCTTGAAGAAAGGAGATGAGAGTGCAACAGAGTACTTTAACAAGGCAAAAGGCCTTGCTCATCAGATTCAAGCGGCTGGTCAGAGCGTCTCCGATCATGAGTTCATCACTTACTTGATGGCTGGCCTCGGCAGTGAATATGATGCAATGGTCACCACCATATCCACCCAAAAGGTTCTTCCTCAACCCTATGAAGTACTCAACTATATGCTTCTCCAAGAAACAAGAATTGGCAGGAACAATGCTTTGCTTCAAGCCAATACCCAGGTGTCCCTGAATTCCACAACCGTCGATTCTTCTCCGGAAGTTAACTTCACCAACACAAGAGGACGGGGACGAGGCAGAGGTGACTCATCCTCCAGAGGCAGAGACAGTCGGGGAGGTCGATCCTCTTCCCGCGGCGGAGGTCATCCCAATCAGACCTTTACAGGAGTACTAGACAATCGCCCTATATGCCAATTGTGTGAGAAAATGGGACATGTTGCATCCCGGTGTTGGAATCGGTTCGGCCATTCCTTTCAGCCACCACCTCCTCGTTCCTTCCAAGCAAACAATACAACTAGCAGCTGGTTCCCGGACACCGCCGCCTCCCATCATTACACCCCCGATGTGTCGAACTTGAGACTTGATCGACTTCCATACGAAGGATCAGAAACCGTTTCCCTTGGCGATGGGTCATCACTTCCGATTCAATCTTACGGTTCTTCTATCCTCTCAACACCTTCTCGTTTGTTTCAACTTTCTAATTTGCTTCATACACCACATCTCAAGAAAAATTTAATTTCTGTTCTCCATTTCTGTGAAGACAACAACGTCTTCTTTCAATTTCATAAAAACCATTTTCTTGTAAAGGATTCCGTGACGGGGGCTCCGCTTCTCAAGGGACCCGTGGATGAAGCTGGTTTTTATGTCATGAAGGTTGAGGACACGCCATCACCACCGCCATCTGTCAACGTCACCACCACCTTCGCCAGTTCTTGCTCCTCTACAAAACCGTCCCCACTTTGGCATCAACGCCTAGGGCACCCTTCAAGCCAAATAACCCGGTTGGTAGTATCCAGTTACAACCTACCTGGCCCATCTAGCTCTACCTTTTGTTACCCTTGTGTCTCTTGTTCTTGGGCTAAAGCCCATGCCCTACCTCATCGTACTAGTCCTACCAGGTCCACTAGAGTTTTAGCTCTTTTGTTTATGGATATTTGGGGTCCAGCCTACACCTCTTCTATCAATGATAATAAATATTTCTTATCAATTGTGGATGATTTTTCAAAATTTATTTGGATATTCCCATTTCAATCCAAGACACAAGTCTCTCAAATAATTACCATTTTCATTCCGTTAGTCACTAATTACTTTAGCCAAAACATTGTGGCCATTCAAACCGACAACGGAACCGAATTCAAACCTCTCACACCTCTCTTTCAAAAATTGGGAATCCTACATCGTCTCACTTGTCCTTACTCCCACCAACAAAACGACTCCGTTGAGTCTCGCCACCGACGTATTGTTGATATGGGTCTCACCATTCTCAATCATGCCTCATTACCCATTCGATTTTGGGATTATGCCTTCCAAACAACAGGTTACTTGATAAACCAGACTCCCTCACCCATCACACATAATGACTCACCATTTACCCTTCTCTTCAAAAAGCCACCAGAGTACACCTTTTTACGAGTTTTTGGTTGCCTTTGTTTTCCCAACCTTCGTCCCTATAATCACCACAAATTGTCCCTTCGGTCTACACCCACCATATTTTTGGGATATAGCCCTCACCACAAGGGGTATATTTGTTTTGATTGGGTCAATTCAAAAACGTACATCTCAAGGGATGTAGTGTTTCATGAAACAATTTTCCACTTTTCCCATACCAATCCACTAAAAAGCCTAGCCCCAACCCCTGAAGCCCAACTTCCTATTCTACCATCTCCACCTAACCTTTGGTCCAGCTCCTCAGAAGCCCACTCCTCACCCAACATACAACCCAACCTAAACACATCTCCCAACTCAGAAACACAAGCCACTGAATCTTCTCCTTCTGAAGCACCGTCGACGTCACACCCTCCTTCAACATCCACCCATCACATGACAACAAGAGCTCAGGCTAACATTTTTAAACCAAAACAGAGAACCGATGGCACTGTTAATTGGCCGAGTTGCAATGGCACAGAAACCATTCCCGAGGAGCCAACATGTTTCTCTGAGGCGTCAAAATTCAAGGAATGGCGCCAGGCCATGTCGAATGAATTCCAAGCACTGCTCGACACACACACTTGGACCTTGGTTCCTGCCAAGCCATCAGCTAATGTTTTGGGAGTAAAGTGGGTATTCAAAACGAAACGGAGATCGGATGGTTCGATCGAGCGTCGAAAGGCTCGACTTGTAGCAAAAGGCTTTCACTAATTGCCGGGTGTGGATTTTAAGGAGACATACAGCCCGGTTGCTAAGCCGTCTACAATTCGATTGCTTCTCTCCCTAGCAGCGATGTACCGATGGTCGAATCACTTTACGGACTCAAACAGGCACGAGGTGCCTGGTTTGCCCGTCTTAGTGATTTCCTCATTTCAATTGGTTTCTCCACTTCACCAGCTGATGTGTCTCTGTTCTCCTATCGCCGGGCAAACGATCTAGCCTTCGTCTTGGTCTACGTCGATGATCTCTTGCTCATCACATCTAACCCCTCATTATCAGGGAAATTTGTGCCCTCTTTATCTATGCAGTTTCCTGTGCGTGATTTAGGGCCTGCCAATTTTTTTCTTGGCATTGAAATTAGCCGGGATGCATCAGGATTTTGGCTAAGTCAATCGAAGCACATCTTAGACCTACTGCAGAGAACCGGTATGACAAATTCAAGGCCAATCTCCACCCCTGCTTCAGCTAACCTGGAAGTTGTCCTTGACTCTCAACCATTTGAAGACACTCACCTTTACCGCAGCACAGTGGGTAGTCTTCAATATCTTAGTTTCACTCGACCGGACGTCGCCTTTGCGGTCAACAAGGTGTCTCAATATATGCACAAGCCAACCGTTGTACACTGGCAAGCTGTCAAACGGATTCTCCGTTGTCTAAATCACACCATCAATCTCAAGTTTCATATCTCCTCCACACCACAAAACGAGCTATCCGCCTTCTCCGATGCAGATTGGGGCACCGATCGTGCAGACAGGCGGTCTGTCGGAGCTTATTGTATTTACCATGAAGCCAACTTAGTCTCATGGTCTTCGAAAAAGCAATCAACCGTTGCCCGCTCGTCCACCGAAGCCGAGTATAGAGCCCTGGCCATTGCAACATGTGAACTCATATGGCTACAATCTGTCTTAGCCTCGATTGGCATCTCTCTCTCCCAAGCTCCAACGTTGTGGTGTGACAATCTCGGTGCAACCTACCTAGTGGTCAATCCAGTCTTACACCACCGTATAAAACACCTCTCGATGGATTATCATTTTGTCCGAGAAAGAGTTGCAAATCGCTCTCTTCGAGTCTCCTTTATCTCAACGAAGGATCAAGTTGCAGACCTCCTCACAAAGGCACAATCCTCTGTCCTATTTCAGCGAAATCGCTCCCATCTGTGTCTCCGACAGATCGGATCGACGGGGAGTACTAGCCCATATGCAGATACATCAGTCCAGCCCATCACTATCAGGCCCATGGACAAGGAACAAGGCAACACACACTCGGAGGAATCTTCCTGACTGTTGTGTATTGCACTCTCTATTTAATGAATGAAATGAATTTGTAATGGACAAGCGGAATTAATGAAATAGTACAACCACAACAATGGTGGTGTTTCCTCTCACTTTCCAGTACGTATGCATAACATATATCGTATGACAGAGTTAAGTTACCGATGGGTTCGGAGCCTGTGAATGTGAATAAGTTTAAAGAATTGGCAAAGCAAGCCCTTCCCAAAATGTACTATGACTAGTTCGCTGGAGGTGCCGAGGAGGAGCACACTCTGAGGGAAAACGAGAAAGCATTCTCTCGGATCATGTAATTTTCGCTTTCATCAATTATGTTTCTGCATTCATATCACCTGTTTTTTTTCATCCCCTAATATCTGCAGGATTCGACCGAGAGTCCTAGTAGATGTGAGCTGTATAGATATGTCAGCAAGCATACTGGGATACAATATCTCATCACCGATCATGGTTGCCCCAACTTCTATGCATAAGTTAGCTCACCCTCATGGTAAACTCAATTGCTCTAGTTTCAGGCTGAGTAGCTTATTTTCAGCTTCTTCAAATGACTCTCAGTCACCCTTTTTTCGTTTCCTGTTCAGGAGAACTGGCAACAGCTTCCTGCAAAACGATTATGGTCAACCTCTTTACTTGAAAATGAAGGACTTCTGTTGTATTTTTTGGGGGTGCTTATATATGCTGTCTTGTTGGTAGGTTTTGTCCTTCACATCCACTTACAGCATTGAAGAAGTTGCTGGGAGTTGTAATGCTGTACGGGTTTTCCAGCTACATGTAAGTCAGAAATTTCCAATCAGTGAGTATTCAGGTTGTTTGATGGCTCATTTATCTGCTAGCTTGTTGAATTCAGGGAGATCGTGCATAACATTTGTTTCACAGTATATGATGTCATTAGTATTTGGAAATGTGATATTTGGGTAATCTGTTTTACTCCACTCTCGAGAAGATGCTCAAGAGGCGTGATATAGCACCTCAGGTGGTGCAGAGAGCGGAGAGAAACGGATACAAGGCCATTGTTTTAATAGCTGACAGACCAAGGCTCGGTAGAAAAGAGGCGGATTCGAAGAACAAGTAAGACATAGCGTTCTTTGATCGCCATGATATCCATGTTTGTGTATCACATTTTTACCTCTCCTGGCAATGCAGAATGATTTCACCTCAGTTTAAGAACTTGGAAGATTACATCTCTGTGAGTTCTAAGAGTTCATTTCTTTCTAATAAGTTATGTCTGTAATGTAATTCGACAATCACAGTCGTCAGTTAATGTTACTAACTTGTGTAGGACAAGGGTTCGGGTGTTGAAGCATCGACAATAAGAGCAATTGATTCGTCCTTGAACTGGAAGGTAATCCTAATTAGCTTATAAATACTTGATACTTGGAAAGACTCCGTTAAAGCTCAGGTAGATTAAGAGAAGTCGAAGCTTGAGCTTGTAATCTTTACAAGCTTCGCAGGACATAGATTGGTTGAGATCGATCACAAAATTGCCTGTTCTGATCAAGGGGGTGCTGACGAGGGAAGACGGTACATCCACCTCTCCTAAATTCAGTAGTTGAAGACATCTTTTCATATACCTGTGATTGCCTTTATGTATGTCTTAACTCACAAATCTTCAAACAGCAACAAAAGCAGTGGAGGTTGGAGTAGATGGTATCATAGTCTCTCGAATCATGGAGCTCGCCAATTAGATTACTCCCCAGCCTCCATCTCCGCGTTGGAAGAGGTTCATGTCAAAACAAAATCAAATACACCCTGTGCTAATAATTAGTACGTTATGGGTAAATGGGTTGGTTCAAATACATTGCCAGGTCGTCAATGCTGTAGAAGCAAGAGTTCCTGTCCTGTTTGATGGAGGAATTCGACGTGGAACAGACATCTTCAAGGCTTTAGCGCGTGCACAAGCTGTTCTTGTAAGAGTTCTTACTTGCAAGGATTCACAAACTCATCTGTCCAGCTTAGCTTGATACCGTTTTGGTATGTGCGTAGGTTGGAAGGCCAGTGATCTTTGGATTGGCAGCCAAGGGAGAAGGCGGAGTTAGGCAAGTACTGGAGATGCTAAAGGATGATCTGGAGATTACGATGGCGCTTGCTGGATGTCGTACTCTGAAAGATATCACCAGGAACCGGGTAAGAACAAGTGAGGACAAGTTCCAGTCCATGCTCTAATTTGGAACTTTATTGGTTGCCTGTTCCAGGTACGGAGCGTCATTTATTCACATCAACAACAAAAAACTGTAGAATAAGTTGCTTCAATTCAGGTATCTTGAATAATTTATTCATCAACCTAGGCTGATTTGTGAATCGATTTGGGCGGAATATGCTGGGTTGATGTTGTTGTTGTTGTAGTGTATCATGGAGGCAACTGTTATCGAGTGTGGAGCGTGAATATCTTATAGAGGTAATCGTATTTGTTTTCTTATGGTCAAGTAGAAAGTTAAGTTCCCAAATGGAATTTCAGAGGTACATGCTTGACGAAACAGTGCCTTGCTCCTGTGTTGATGATTTTAGTAAAATTTCGGCATTTTGTTGTAGTCGGGATTCACTCCAAACCAACAACTAATTGTTCTTGTAAAAGTCTTGTAATGTTGTAAAACTCTAGTAAGTCTTTTCATACTTATGTGCAATAGTTTTTGGATATCTTATCTGAAGGGAAAAGAATTTGTGTAAGTTTTTCGCTCTTCTTTCCCAATAAATGACTTGAAACGCAACATTATTCACACACCCTAGATATTGGAATATGAAGTTAGACTCTTGCATGATTAAGCTCGGCTTTCATAGAAGTGAATTTGATACTTTTATTTCAAAGGTGCTGGTTCACACTCTCCTTTCTATATGCTCTTATACGTGGATGACATTCTTATTGTATCCAATTCTATGATTCTCGTTTCTAGAGTTAATAGAGATTTGAAATTGCATTTTGATATGAAAGACTTAAGACATGCTCAAAAGATCCTTGGTATTAATATTCACAGATATATAAAAAGAAAACTTATGTTGTTATCTCAGCCTGAATATGTTCATAAGGTCCTTGATAGGTTTCTTATGCTTTAACTCTAAACTTGTGGGTGTCCCTTTAGGAGGGTACTTTGAGTTATCTAAGAAGCAATGTCCACAATCCCAATTTGAGATCCAGAAAATGAGCAAAGTGTCTTATGATACAGCAGTAGGGTCTGGTCTGGTCTGTCATGTATGCTATGTTGTGTACTCTATTGCCTTTTCTAATAGTGTGGTGAGTAGATTTATGTCTAATCCTGATGAACCCCATTGGAATGCTATGAAATATTTGTTGAGATATATGTGTGGTACTGAGAACAAATGCTTGGTTTATTCCAAACACAACTCTAAACATGATCTTGTTGGCTATAGATTCTGATTATGCTAGTAATAGAGATAATAGAAAATCTATTATTGCCTTCTTTTTCACTTGGGATGGCAATTGTGTGTCTTGGAAATCTTAACAGCAATATGTAGTAGCTCTCTCTTCCACATAAGATGAATACATGGTTGCTACTGAGCTAGCTAAGGAAGCTATTTGGCTCAGGCGACTTCTAGAGGAAATTGAGAAGAAAACTTATCTGTCAAATGTGTATATTGATAACCAAAGTGCTATTTATCCGTGCAAAGACCCCCTATATCATGAAAGAACAAAACATATTGATGTTAAGTTTCGTTACATCAGGAAGAAAGTCAAACACAAATTGCTTAATGCATGCAAGATTAAGAGTGCTTTGAATCCTTATGATTTTGGCACTGAGATTGTCACAATATATAGATAAGTTTGCTTATTGCAGAGATGCCTTGCATATCTGGGATGCGCCTTAGCAAAAGTTACAACCTGGATCGAGGACGGACGGGAGAGACACCAAGTCCCTAAGGCGGCAGAGAACTAAGGAGTAATGTCAAGTTTAGGAAGGCAAATTGTTGCGATTCTTTAAACTTGTACATTGTAATAGTTTAGGCATGTGTGCGACATTAGCACTTAGACATTAACAATTACAAAATCATTCATGTGATGAAATAATATTTGTCGTGTGCTCAATAATATAGGACACATGTTTGAGGTTGCAAGGACCCTTGGCCATAGTCATATGTCTAGGTTTGGACTTGATCTCAAACTAGTGACCATATTATATGAGATATAACGTGTACATTATTTCAGAAAGCCTTTATCTGAAAACCATAATTGAGATTCTTTTTAGTTGGATTTGATCCAGTCCAATATAATCAAAAGCTCACACTCTCTCAGTGGTGACCCGGAGGAGCTCAATTGAAACCCTAGCTCAATGGAAGATATAAAAGGCTTCCCTCGTCCACTGTTCATGAAAGCCTCAAGTGTGTGAAACCCTAGCAGAGTGACTCGGAGGAGCTCACTTGAAACCCTAGCTCAATAGAGGAGTATAAAAGGTTTCCCTCGTCAACTGTTCATGGAAGCCTCAAATCCGGGACTTCTTCTTCCTTCTTACTTCCTTTCTTCTAGTGTTCGAGTGTGAGGTTCCTTAGTTGCTTGTGTCGTCGTAGAAAAAACTTGTAACTTTGTTCTCTAATGCTTAGTAGATTCTGGGACTGGATCTCCCCTCTTCAAATCCGACATGGTAAGGTTTCCTGAATTATGTAAACAAATCGCGTGTTTTGTTCCTCATTTTTCATTTCATTTCTTCGTTTTCACTAAGTCTAAGCGAGATATGTATATCATTTTAAATCAACGAATTTCATCAAGGTAATTTTGTTCAAAATATTCACCGAGCCTCCATTCTTACCTCAACCGAGATTATCGAGTGGACAACGAGGTTTGAATCGAGAGTAAATGCTACTAAATCCGATATTTCTAACTGATATTTAAGCCATTCTTTACAAATACCACACCTATGGTTTAAGAAAAACAAAAACAAAAAACAACCAAAAATCAATTAAGATTTGTAGTTTTTTTTAAAAAAAAAAAAATTTGATTTTCAAAAGAAAACCCTATTTGACCACATATCTACCCAAAATTAAAGAGAAAGTTATATTATATGTCTGAATTTATTGTAGTGATATATAGATCGGTCTACAATCGAACCAAAATCATAAGAAATTCGTGGACATGAGGAGGAGAGATGGACAAACGGGAGCAAGATTTTTATCTTTCAGGACAAAACTATAAATATTTTATAAAAATGAAAAAGATTATAATGTAATTTTTTTTTATTATCTATATTGTCAATATTCAATAGGTAAAATGGTATTTTGCTAATAGACTTTATGATTTCCAAGTCATCTACCACCACCTAGTCTTATTTTCTCTGCGTGTCTTTTCACCTCCTTCAGAATATGCATTTTGTTTTGTATGAACACATTCTAAAGAACACGTCTTACCATAGAGGTATATGTCAACACCAGTAAATCCCGAAAGGGTTCGAACCAAATCCCGTAAGGGCTTGAACAAAATGCCGTGAGGGTTTGAACAACAACCCGAAAGGGTTGCATTTGGTGCGCTTTACTTAGGTTGTTGGCGGCAGGGCATCTGGTGTGTCTCGCGGTTCCTCTTTTTCATTTGGGGCTCTAGCGTCTGAAGTCGAGTCTGGCTGGGTCGAGATAGTGTGTATCGTGGCAACTCCTGAGTCGGGAAGGAGCTTTCTTGGAGGATCGTCTTCACTATCGACAGGATTACCTGATGTACCGCCGGTCAACAGTGCTACTGTTAAGTGGTGCTAGGCTTCGGTTGTAGTCTATGTTGTCCCCTGTTTGCGAGGTTTTGGTGACTTCGATTCGGCTGCGCTTGTGTGCTTGCCTTCCTTTGTATTGCATCTTTTTTCCTCTGTTGTATGTTCCGATGCTTTGCCGTCTGCCGTTTATTGGCCTCTCGGGGAGTCAGGTCTGTCTTACTCTCGAATCTGTACCTTATCAAAAAAAAAAATTGCCAACACCATTCATTTCGAAAAGTTGATAGCTGCATTGGTCTCTTAGGCTTACAAGAATAACCATTAAACATCAAAGGTCCCTGGTTCGAACCCCGAATGACCGCTTTCTATTTACCAAATTCAAGAATAACCATTAAACTAAATTACTTCTTCCCTAAATTTAGATGATCATTAATTATATTTTATAATTCACAATATTACACTATAAATTATAATGATGACAATCCAAACACGTTTTTTTTATTAAAAAAAATGTAACAAGACTAAGTCTTTCAAGTGATCTCTTATTCCTGGTCTTTTGGATCTGAGCATCAAGTATTACCCTCCACATACCCCAATCACTCTTCTTCCTTGTTCGCCATTTTCCAACTTCGTCATTTTTTTTTTTAACCTAAATGATCCTCCTCTGATCTTTACCTGAAACCTCAGGCAGCCATTAGAAGCCAGAAAAAGAGACTAATGGCGGTTGGGAGGGTGAGAACCAATAAGAGATCCTCCGGTTCATACACTTCAACTATCACAACAATTATCCTTATAGCCCTTTGTGTTGCTGGCTTATGGCTTCTAACCTCCGACTCCGTTGTGAACCCTCAAACTACCACCCATGAGTCCTCTTCCACCACCACCACCGCCACCAAATTTGATGACAAACCCACCACCACCAAAATAGTCGACAAACCAACAACCACAACCTCTACCATTGTTGTGTCTAAGCCCAACTCATTTGAAGACAACTCTGGATATCTACCTGCTGATGCAATAAGGAACGATGATTCTCGGAAGCAAGGAGAGCAGAAGGCGGATCCAGCCAGGGGCGACAGCAAGCAAGATAATGTTGCGAAAGGAGAGGAGAAGGATGTGGATTTTGCTGCTGCTGGTGCTAATGAGAATGCGCAAGGTTTGGGCGGCAACGTGTCTGTCGAAGACCACACTAAACAGAACGAACATGAGATACTGGCGTCTGAGGAATCGTCATTTACGCAAAACCAACGTAGTAATGTCCGTCGAGAAGATGTGGATCACCAGAAAGGTTCACAAGATGTTGCTGACAATGTTAAAAATGAAGATGAGAACGTTGAACAACAAGAGAAGGTAATGAATTAATGATACTTGATCCTTGTTTGGCAATGTTATGTGATGCCATTTTTTTCAAGAGGTTGGAATTATTGTTGGTGTTTTTGTAATTGCAGCCTCCCAAAATAGATGAATTAAACAATCCCGAAGAAATCAAAGGCCGTGATGAGAAGGCTGAAACTGGAACAAATCCATCCCAAACGCAGAAACAGCCCCAAGAGGAAGAACCAAATCAACCTGGGAAACCAGTTACATTCACTGATGAGACCAAGAAAGACCAACCAGGAAAGCAAGAGGGTGAGGACCAGGCCTCAAAGGATGAGGCTCAACAAGGTGTTAAAACGCCCCAGGAGCCACTGAATGACTCAGCAGAAGCACAAGATGAAAGCTCCAAATCGACTTTAATCCAGGAGGCTAAGGAACAGTCCACAACACTACCAAACTCAGGAATTCCCAAGGAGTCGAAAGAATCGAAGAAAGCCTGGTCGACTCAGGCTGCCGAATCACATGATGAGAAGGAGAGGCACAAGGAAAAATCAGAACCGAAAGTTGAGGATACTGTGTATGGGTACACATGGAAGCTCTGTAATGTCACAACTGGAGCAGATTACATACCATGTTTGGATAACTTGAAAGCAATTAAAAAACTGAAGACCACAAAGCATTTTCAGCACCGAGAGAGGCATTGTCCCGAGGATCCCCCAACCTGTCTAGTTCAGCTCCCTGAGTTCTACAAGAAACCCATCCCTTGGCCAGACAGCCGAAACAAGGTGTGCTTTCTGTGTCAGGATTCTAGTGTAAAATTTAGACCTAAAACACAAGCACCTATTGATTCGAAGAGAAATACAGAGTATTTATTTTTATCGTTTCTGATTTTTGGTTTGGCAGATATGGTTTCACAATGTGCCACATACAGAGCTAGCAAAGGTGAAAGGGCACCAAAACTGGGTCAAGGTTTCAGGGGAGTTCCTAACATTCCCAGGCGGTGGAACCCAATTCATACATGGTGCCCTCCACTACATTAACTTCATCGAAAAGGTAATTAGCTCAACCTATGGTACGCCTGCGTGTGAAATAAGGGCATATGTAGAACTAGTTCCATTACCTTTCTGTAGCAAATCAAAGGTTACCAAGTACACTATGGTGCATATCATATTATCATCTATACGACTGTTGTAAGGCAAAAGAGCAACTATTTGTATTATTAACACATGCATGATTAAAGTAATAGCCAAACAAGAAAACAGTGGTTCAAGTGCATCTCAATGCCTCTTTGTTCTGCAGTCAGTTCCTGATATAGCATGGGGGAGACATACCAGAGTGGTATTGGATGTAGGATGTGGAGTTGCTAGCTTTGGGGGCTATCTATTTGAGAAGGATGTGCTGACCATGTCTTTTGCTCCCAACGACGAACATGAAGCACAGGTTCAGTTTGCTCTTGAAAGAGGCATTCCTGCAATCTCTGCAGTAATGGGTTCCCAAAGACTCCCATTTCCCAGCAGAGTCTTCGACGTTGTCCACTGTGCACGTTGTAGGGTTCCCTGGCATGCAGAAGGTTAAAATTTTACACCTACTGGTACAATCAATTTTGTTTTTATTTTGAAGCTTAAGCTGAGAATTCTAAGGTGTATCATTTCTGTACCTTTCTTGTGAACTTTTGGAAATAGGAGGGAGACTCCTTCTGGAATTGAACAGGGTATTGCGTCCTGGGGGTTGGTTTGTCTGGTCAGCTACGCCAGTGTACCAAAAGCTTCCAGAAGACATCGAGATCTGGAATGGTAAATGACAGTTTTTCCAACATAAGTTACCATGTATCTTGCTTGGTGTTTTGGAAATGAACCAATGAGAATGAACTTGAAACTATGGTTCATGTACCTATACAGTAAGAAGTGACCCTTCATTATTAAATTAGCAAACAAAATTGATGTTTATGAGTGACCAGTTCATCTACTCAGAACCCACTTGCCTTCCACATACATATAGCTTTAGGTCATTTCAGTTTGTTGCTATGGCTTTAGATGCAGAACTAGTATGTTTGACACTTTGACATGATTGACTAAAAGTGTAATTCTTGTTCCTCAGCAATGACCAAGCTCACAGCATCTTTGTGTTGGAAACTGGAGACAATCCAGAACAACAAAATAAATAAAGTTGCAGCTGCCATATTCAGAAAGCCAACAAGAAATGACTGCTATGACCAACGAGAGCAAGAAAATCCTCCTATGTGTAAGATTGATGATGACCCAAATGCTACCTGGTATTGTACTTTATCTTCCTTTCCCTCTTGTTAATGTCTACATAGTTGATTGTTTACATTACCATGTCTTTTTATGCCATTTTTTAGCTAGTTCTTTCAATAGTTTCATCTTATGTATTACTTTGAACAGTGTTCCTCGGGTGTTTAGCCTCCATATATTGTCGTTATGAACAGAGAAGCATGAATAAGTTAGCAAGTTGATTTCAAGAGTTTTTTTTTTTAAAAAAAAAAAAGCTTCCCTTCAAGGTGCATTTTATGTACCATATCCACATGATTTTCAGCGACTTTTTACAACTCACGATTGAAATTGAATAGTATAAGAGGTAAAGTGAACTAAATAACCGTATATATTGAGTAATGTTTCCCAGGCACGTACCGATTCAGAAATGCATGCACCGGGTGCCGGTTGAGGAGTCTGATAGAGGAAGCAAATGGCCACCAAGATGGCCAAAGAGACTGAGGACAACTCCATACTGGCTAAATAACTCACAAATGGGAATCTACGGGAAGCCTGCTCCAGATGACTTTACAACAGATTATGAACACTGGAAGTTTGTGGTGAACAAATCATATCTAACATCCCTTGGTATCACCTGGTCAGACGTGAGAAATGTTATGGATATGAGAGCTGTTTATGGCGGGTACATTTGATCTTCTCTAGTAGCTTCATATTTAAACCTCCATTGCAATTTGAACAGTAGTGTATAAATTAGAGAGAAGATATAGTTTTGTGTAATTATAGACTTGCTTCTTACAGATTTGCAGCTGCTCTTAAAGACCTCAAAGTCTGGGTTATGAACGTTGTGAGTGTAAACGCTCCAGACACACTGCCCATCATCTATGAAAGAGGTCTCTTCGGAATCTACCATGACTGGTGTGAATCTTTCAGCACATACCCGCGGTCCTATGATCTCTTGCATGCTGATCATCTCTTCTCACAGCTGAAAACAAGGTAAAAATCCCAATTTTAATATGATCATTTACACAAGCAAGAATGTAGTTCTCCTTCCTTATGGACCCTAACTGTAATGTACTGAAAAAATGGCATATCTGATATGGCTGCATTTCCTAGGTGCAAAATTGCACCCGTAATGGCAGAAGTAGACAGAATAGTCAGACCTGGAGGTAAATTGATTGTTCGTGATGAGTCCAGCGTCATTGGTGAAGTTGAGAATCAGCTAAAATCATTGCACTGGGAGGTTCATTTAACCTTCTCAAAGGACCAGGAAGGGATCCTCAGTGCCACCAAATCTGATTGGCGACCAGAAACATTTGCTCAAGCTGCCTGATTTCCGCATAAAAGAAGTAGCTGGCCCAGCTGTGTTACAACTGCATTGACAGTTCAGCAATACCTCACTCTGGAATAGGAGTAACTTAAACGTAATGTCAATTGACTTGGTTCAACAGAAGACTAGTGTCAATCAAAATTGTGCGTGTAGTTTGATGACAGTAAAGCAGCACAGCGGGGACAAAACACCTACAAACATTGGTATTTCCACCTGCCAGGATTAATTGCGTGTTGAGGGGTTGCCCAGAGCTTTACTTTGTCTATTTGGAAGCTTCAAAACTTCGGTGTAAAAACATATTTGGAAATGAAGTGTGAAAAACACCATGATCAAGAAAATGTTCAAGCTTTCAACCCCATGAAGGCATGAAGAACTATACTTTTGAAGCATATTTCAATGTATTGAAAGGTCTAAGATAAACACCAAAATACAGTGACAGTTTCAGAAAATAATGTGCCTTGAGAAGCCTAAGGAAGTAAAGGTTATAAATAAACCATGGATGAGCTTCTGTATCTTGAAGCGGAATAGTTATTGGCGTGCACTTAACTACACGGCAAAGATGAATCCTTGAACCTGATCCAAGTTGGCAACGGATCGCACATAACATAAAGAAAAGAGGTAAATGCTTCTTAAACACTTCTCCCAGCCTCACTTACACAATGAAGATAGACAGCTGCGTAGGCACCTATAAAATGACATACTTTCCAGAAGAAAAGGTTTGATTAACCTATGTAATAAACTTTGCATGGCAAATAAGATGCGATTATTGTACAATACAACTGCAGCTGCATTCAAGAACAAAAAGTAGTACATCGATTGAAGAAAAGAGGCAGTTGTAACCCTTGAAAGTTTCATAGATCATGTATTATCGTACAACCAGAAAGAAATTGTTAATGAAACTTGTTGTGCAATGATCTGACATGTAAAACATATAAAGTTGACTTCCAGTTCCCAAAAGAGTCTGATCAGTGATCCACTTAGCCGTCTGTTCATTGTCATGAGTCAGCCTTACCAAGTAACTTCTGCAATTGTCCATTGAGATATGCACTATGGAGATCTGCATCACAAAAGATTAGGTGGCCATTACCGGAATTTAGCAACCTTAAGGAAGGAAGTATGCAATCTGGCTTCATTACTTAGTGGCTTACCATCAGAGCCTCCTATATGTTTTCCGTTGACAAATACTTGAGGGACTGTGCGCCGACCATACAGATCAAGCAGAACATCCTGAATTTCACCCCCATCATCTAAACATATCCAAAATAAAATTACGTTCATCTATTGCAGCTGGATTTTAATTTAGAACTACATCTTGTAACAAAGTGAACTATAATGACAATCCAGATTTGCAGTTACCTCGAAGGTCAAGCTCCACAACAAATGGCTGTTCATGCACCTCCCTGAATATTCGTTTGGCACGCAAGGAATATCTAAACACGTAGAAGAAAGGGGCAACAATCAATCGTTTGAATCCATGTAAAGTTCCAAATCCAGCAGCATTGAAACAACAATGCAACTCCAATGATATATTTGAGGCCTTAACTCCAACAATTTGTCAATCCACCGGCACATTTGACTACAGTAAATTTGCAACAAGAATGCAAAGTAACAAGTAGTGGAAATCACCAGTTAAAAAATAAAGGTAGTGGAAATGATCAAATTCCAATTTGAACTGGTTCTTGGAATTCAGAAATTCAGCAGTTTAATGTTGACATAAAACCCTAACATGGCTCCATATGAGATAACACTAACAGCTCCCTGATCCCACTTGAACACAAGCAGTAGAACCAATTCAATCCTCGATATATTATTATCAATAGATGAAAAAGGAGCCGTATCACTCAAAAGACACTGAATTTTAAACCCAGAATTCCATTATTTTGGCAGGTGGTCAAGCAATTGAAATGAAATGCTCCTTACCCATGAAAGTAGAAAATTACGGATCGAATGAATTAGGAATAAGATATGAAGATAAGGAAGAGAGGAAAGTTACGGGCAGTAGGATTTAGAGAAGACGGCGATGCGGTTGGAGAAGACGACGTTTTGAACGAAAGCAGAAGGGGAATTGGATGCCGCCGATTCCTTGACTGCAACTGTAAAGAGAAACACAATTAACAGAGCCACCGTGCTCGATATCTGATGACGTCTTATCCTCATCGTTGACATCTCCCTATCACCCTCTCCCGGAAAGATTCGGCGCCGTCTGAGCTTTGCCGCAGCGCGTAGCGCTATTTTGCTTTCCGTAGTTTTCTACCCCACGGTCTTATTTGCAAATTTTCGGGTATGTATTTCGCTACCAAATTTTAGCATAATTCGCATACTTTTTTTTTTTTTTGATTAGGTAAAAATTCGAGTTCAAACATACCTGAAACTCGATTGTCGAATAAGTCGTCAGACGGAAAACCGTCAATACAAGCCGGACATAATAACACAAAACATCAGAGAGGAAAGAAAATCTCAATCAACACATATAAGTCGTCAACCAGCGGAGAAATCAACCGAGAACCGAGACACGCCGCGAGTGCTAAGAACCTGAGAGAGTGCAATGACTCAAGACAGTACCCCAATCGGAAAGGGCGACTCCTGCGGAGGTGTGGATCACCGACGTTGCCTCCACCTAAATAAAGGATCTTCGAAGACCACGAACACTACCACGATCCGTCGTCGATCAATCAGGACGCCCGATACTGTAACCCAACACAAAGCAGACACAACCACACCAAAGCACCGACCAGACGCCAGAAGACGAGCCAAATACGGGCCAAAAAGAGAAGATCGATCCATAGTCAGAAATGTGAACGGAACTCCCCGAACCAAATAGGACGGTTCGATGAGCATTATTATTCTATAAATATATAATTATTTTTCAAACCTTTACGAGATTTAGTATACGCCCTTTCGAGCGGGATTTGAAACCATTACGGGATTTTATAACTATATATACATATAAGAATCTTTTTTTTTTATTTTTTTTATTGACCAAACCTTGGGCTGCCCCGACCCAAGACAAAGCCTTGGGCCAAAGGACAAGCCCGAACGGAGGACACTCATCCCAAACCCCAAGCAAATTGCACGCCAGGAAATCCAGATCGGAGGACAAGATACTGCCGGACGACAGAACACCAGACCGGCGCCGCCGAGGATAGCCAGACGAGATCCGGCGCAGGCGAGTCCAGCCCACCGCAGTGAAAAGAAACCCCAACAGACAGGACTGACGGAGAAGCCCAAGCCGGAGAAGGAAGGTAACCCGACGGAGACAGTACGCCAGAACCAGAGCTGGAGGAGAACAACCAAGGGCGGAACCGGTGTGAATCAAACCGGGCCGAACCAGAGGATGTGCGACAAAGGGTTTCAGGGCAAGCAGCAGGGCATGAAACGCCACCCGACGGCGGCCGAGAAGACGACCCGAGAGGGACGGGAGCGACAAGGCTGGTGGGGAATCTTCAATAGAAGGATTGAATTTGCCAAGAACAAGTGCAGAAACCAAGACAATAGTCCCGAATCTACAAAAGCCCCAACAAAAAAAAGGTAATCGACGAAAATCCAAGAAAGGAAATCGGATTTAGGGTTTCATAGGATGTGAACATCGTCGGAGTGGTGGTGTCGCGGTGTCGCAGCGACGGCCGGAGATGGAGAGAAAGGTAGTTGAGGAGGTGATTAGAACCCGTAGAACGGGAGTTGAGACCCAAATAGGGAGTTCGATTCCTCCGAAGAGGTGTTTATTGGTGAAGAACACCTACCCCAGAATGGGGCTTAAAAAAATTGAGGTGTTTATTCGCATACTGTCTTGAAGTTTTGATTTTTCACCTCATGTCCCTCCGTTTTTTTTTTTTTTTTTTAATGACGTAGAGATTCCGAGGTTATCGACTAATGAAAACCACTCCCATTTAAAAAATATATGTCTTTTTATTTTTTAGCACGTTTTTATAGGAGATACAAACTATATAAAATATTAACTTTTTATTAACTTTTTAAATAATTAGAAACTTCCGGGGCTTAAAAAAATTGAGGTGTTTATTCGCATACTGTCTTGAAGTTTTGATTTTTCACCTCATGTCCCTCCGTTTTTTTTTTATGACGTAGAGGTTCCGAGGTTATCGACTAATGAAAACCACTCCCAGTTAAAAAATATATGTCTTTTTATTTTTTTGCACGTTTTTATAGGAGATACAAACTATATAAAATATTAACTTTTATATTAACTTTTTTAATAATTACCAACTTATTATCAATAAGTTTCTAATTATTTAAAAATTTAATAAAAAGTTAATATTTTATATAGTTTTTAGCTCCTAAAAAAACTTATATGAATAGTAAAATGACATGTATTTTTGTACGGAGGTAGTATTAATTTTTGTCGTTAAATAAAAAAAAATGATTTTTCTATCCAAAGGCATAGGATAAGAGGTTACAAATAGAAAAACTTTTAAACTTAAATGATTTTACCCATTTTTAATAATGATTTCCTAGGTTCTAGGGTCTATGCATCCAAATATAGGGAATCTTTCCCAATATGGGTTGGTTATCATATACCTTTGGGGCATAGGATAGAAAAACCGATAAAAAAAATATGAAAAAATTGAAAGAAAAGAACATATCTTACTCCCTCCGTTTGAAAATATTTGTCGTTTGTCTTGCACGTTTTTTAATGAGCTAAAAACTCTATAAAATATATTTTTTCAAATAATTTTTTTTATATAATTTCATACATATAAATAGTAAGTATAAGATCATGAAAAAAATTTAATTAAAAAAATTATATTTTATAGAGTTTTTAACTTCTTAAAAAACGTGCCGAAAAGTCAAACGACAAATATTTTCAAACGGAGGGAGTACTTCATAGGGTAATAGTCGAGGCATTCGCTGATTCAGAAGGTGCGTACATCATCGATCCAATAGATAAAGGTCTACAATGAATTAGGGTGGACATTTAATAAAATGAATTAAATAATTAAAAACATCACCTCTCGCTATTTTGCTATTAGCAACCATTTCCCTAACTATCACCCTCTAAATTAAAATGTCTTCTTCTACGTTGAAATCATATTTCAATTAATTGATCGAATGTCCACCCCTGGCGATTATGAAAACCTCACTGTCAGTGTGTCGACTATGATGATGCGTGATTTCGGTGCTGTGACACACATGGAGTAAACTCTCTTTTCAATTTTGGCTCAGGGATTTAGGATTTGGGAATTTAAAGGTTTTGAGATTCTCTTAAAAAAATTAGGAAAAAAGGATTTATATGAATATCGAGATAAAGTTATACTGAGCTAGTCCCTTAATTGATTGTTTCTTATTTATTTTCATGGAGGAATCATTTATCATCCTGACTTGTACCTAATCTCTCTCTCTCTTGGGAAAGGTTTTGAGATAAAGGTTTTGAGATTCTCTTAAAAAAATTGGGAAAAAAGGGATTTATATGAATATCGAGATAAAGTTATACTGAGCTAGGACCCTTCATCGTCAGGCAACTGTCTCCAAGGATCTTGGTTTCTGTCTTGGGAGGGGGGGGGGGGTGTTAGGGTCCCGTTTCTGGCTTTCGCAGATGATATTATGCTTTTCGGTAAAACCAACCAGACAACATGTAACAATCTATTGCACACAATCCGCCGATTCTGTCTTATCTCGGGACAAAAAGTTAATTTGAACAAATCCAGCTTCCAAGTTTCAGCTGCAACTACAGCATCAGCAGTGAATACTATTTCCACTACTCTGGGAATCCCACAAACCAATAATCTTGAAAAGTACCTTGGGTGCCCGATCATCAACGGAAGGGTTAATCGCGATACCTTCGCGGACATTATACTTAAAGCTAAACAACAAATGTCCAAATGGAAAGCTTCTTCTCTGTCAGCTGAGGGGCGTAAGGTTCTCATTAAGTCCAACCTCAGTGCCCAACCAATCTTCATTATGCAAGCATTCATGCTCCCCTCTTCGATTCTTCATGAACTATATAAAGTCTACAGACAATTCTTTTGGAACAAAGGGCCAAATGCTACTCCTCTTGTCAGTTGGGACAAAATCTGCTCAGATATCTTGTTTGGTGGCTTGGGTATTTACAAAGCGGAGACTATGAACCTAGCAGTACAAATGAAATTGTTATGGAAGATTATTGCGGAGCCTACCAATATATGGGTTAGGGTCATCTCTGCAAAATACCTAAAAGGGGCAACGCCGTTGGATTATACTAAGAAAGGCAACACTTCGTGGCAATGGTCCAAACTGGTAGCCATCAGGCATTTATTCAGATCGGGGTTGCGCTGGTCTATTGGGGATGGGCGCTCAGTTAAGTTCTGGACGGATAACTGGGCCCTCAACACCCCATTATCAGATTCTGCTTTGGTACCAATCGAGGGTGCAACGGCGAGTTGGTCTGTAGACCGATTTATTACCAATGATAATAAATGGGATATCGACGCCATAAACAATGGGTTACAGAGTTTGCTCACTCCAGCTATCATTAAGAATATCACAGATATAAAACTCCCAGATAACCTTTTTCTCAACAGGCTCTATTGGGGGCCTAGTAGGGATGGCTGGTTCTCAACTAGCTCGGCCACATCTATCATCCCGCTACACGATGGGGACCCTCGTTTCGATTGTCATTGGCTCTGGAAACTAGACATTCCTCATAAGATCAAACACTTCCTTTGGAAAATAGCTCGTGATGGTCTGCCAACGTCAGATCGCCTACAACGCTCTCATGTGGCGGTTCCGTCGGGTTGCTGCTTCTGTGGCGGTTCAACAGAGTCTACCTACCATCTTCTGCTACAATTCCCCATGACCATTGCACTTCTTGTGAATCTTCGCATTACTTTCCCAAGTCCCCATGGCTTAGATATCAACACTAAACCTAACACAATCCTTAATCAAATCTATAATTCCGTTGGTAAGAAAGCTACTAACAATCTAGCTTTCACTTGGTGGAGTCTCTGGTTCTTTAGAAACCAGTTGGTATTTCAACACACCACACCGACTTCTTGTCAGGCAATTGCGCTTTTCTGTAACTCTAGCCAGAGGACTTGGGCGGATCGCTTGGATAAAATAGACGACACTAACAATAGGATATCTAACGTACCCTCAAGGGGCATTAACATCGGATCTACTGTCTCCGGGATGCCCAGGAACCAATCTCAAGCTTGGGAAAAACCTCCATTAGGTCATCACAAGCTTAACTTCGACGGCTCTCACTGCCAGTCCGGGGCGGGTTCGTACGGCTTTGTCATTCGCGACCATCTAGGGCAATTATGTTCGCTCGGATCGGGCATTTGTAATAATACATCAGCGGTGTACGCTGAAGCCTTAGGCCTTCATATGGGGGTTGCTAGGGCTAAGTTGATGGGCATTCAAAATCTCTTAATAGAGGGAGACTGTTTGGTCGTCATAAAAGCTCTCATGGGCGACTGGTCGTGCCCTTGGAATATCGAGCTGTTGATGGCTGATACGGCTTAAATAGTAAATTTATCGCTAATGTTGCTATTCGTCATGTTTTCAGGGATTCTAATGTGGTTGCTGACAGGATTGCGCGTCTGGCTTACTGCATCCCTGCCGATGATAGCTTGGCTACTGATCCAGAACTTCGGGTTCTCGTCCGCTCGGACGCTCTAGGAAAGAAGCCTGCTCGGCGGCGGTTTTCCTAACTCTTATCTTGCTTCCAAAAAAAAAAAATCTCTCTCTCTCTCTCTCTCTCTCTCTCTCTATATATATATATATATATATATATATATATATATATAGGGATTCCTTCAAATGTAAAAAGTCCTTATCGTGTAAAATATGCTTAACGTGTAAAATTCCTAAATTAGGACACGCTACTCCCAAAATTAGAAATTTACCTCCTCCCATGACAACGCGCTCAGTTCCTTTGCCTCCTCCCATGGCAACGCCGGCTCGGGGAGCAACTCCTCCTTCCTCTCGTGTGCTACCCGGAAACAGACCTTCGGAGACCGGATCAAGACCTCTCTCCGCCGATTCCGATGCCTCATCTTCCTCCACTTGTGCTCCGCCTCCGCCACGTCGTCTGGTCGCGCCTCCTCTCCTCTCTCTCACTCCTGTCGTCGCCTCGAGGCTGAATCCAAGCGATTCCAATCACGAATCCGATTTCGATGCTAATCGTACCTCCAAATCCGTCTGGTCGTGGGATTGGGCTGTGCAAGTACCCCTGAATTTTCTCCTTTCCCGTTTTTAATTCTGTATCGGTTTCAAGTTAGGGTTTCAAAAGGTGTAATCTAGGTTGTCTTTGGGTTGTGATTTATAAATTTACTTGAATTGATTATATTTGAATCTCGAGTTGTTGCATGGTTTAGTTCCTTGCTTGCTTGATTGATGAATTTGACAGGAAACTGGGTGGGATTCGGAAAATAACAAAAAGTGTGCAGCATGGCATATCACTCGAGACTCCAAGAATCGTTCGAGAAGTGAACAACCGGTGAATGATGATGATCGGTGGCGGTTTGGATTGCTGTCAACAATCTGAATTCCTTCTGTTGTTGCTGGCTAAAGGTACATATATCTTTTGTCCTCTCGCTTCTGAATATTGATTCTTTTTCCATATATCTTATGTTTATTTAAGCATCTCTGCTGCTGAGATTGAATTATTGTTGTTGATTAGTGTTTGGTTTGCTCCTGGTTTTAAATTGAGAGATGTTGCCTAAACTCAGATCTCCAGGTTTAGTTTGTGTGATTTACAACATGAGGAGTTTTCCTAATGGAAAACATGATAGGTTAAGAAAATAGGACAGGTTAAGGAAATAGTTGAAAATTACCTTGCAGTGTGATTCTCTTAACAAAGATACACAGTTCCTTGTACTTTGGTCTGTCAAGTAGCTTGCTGCTCAATCTTGATGTGTTTGTTATCTTTTTCTTTAGCTTTCCCCCCTTTCTATGAAAATTACCTTGCAGTGTGAGTTAACGAAGATTGTTAAGAATAGGGTCAATGAACAATATTCCGTCTCTTAGCCATCATTCCTGAAGAATTGCTTAACCTTTACTAATTTGTTCTCTTTTTAATGAGTCATTACATTTTTTGCTTGCATCATATTTTAGGCAGTATCATTAAATCCTTACAAGAATGCTCATCCATGTTTGCATATGATGAGTATATATCTCTGTGTGATACTGTGATGTGCATGAAGAGACTGCTTCGTATGGATTTGTTTCTCCATGATATGGAGATTTGCCTTTTCCTTGTTTGGTCATCGATAAAAATTTTGCATTTGCAGACATGGGTCAAGTGATGCTGATGCTGCAGAATTTGCTTCACTGACCGTTTGGAATATTAAGTTATGGAACACTATGGTATGCACTTATTTACTACATATCATTTTGCATTTTGGAGCATATGTTACTGCTGATATGAGTTAAATCTTAGTGACACTTCATCTTTGTGAAGACAGTCCTCCCTCTTGGCGACGACCCCCCAGCAATTAACTCCCTGTGCTTCAACCACAATGGAAAGATTTTGGCATAGATGGCATGATTCACATGTTTGGTATCCTGATTACATTTCTCTTTAGATCTATTTTTTTTAGGTTTGATGAAACTCTACTGATTTCTATTTTATTAAATAAATCCGTGTTTACTTCTTTTCATGTTAGCTTGCCACACTTTTGTTTTTATAATAAACTTTTTGACTACTGTTAGAGTTGCATATAATGGTTTAGCTAGTTCTGCCCAGATGCTGCAAGAATCCCTTTACTTAACCTGCATAAGACATGCTTTGGGACTGCAAATAACTGGGTGGCCTGCTCATTATACAACCATCAGCTCTTTGCTCTTTGGGCCCGCTGAAACAAGTATTTTCAGTCTAGGATTAGACAGGAAGGCATGTGCTTTTCATTATGTATTGTTGCAGAGTCGTCTTGCCACATCTAAAATAGCTTCAGTTTTCTGTATGCTTTTCAAAATTACATCACTGATGTTTGTGACCTTTATTTTCTGCTGAAATTATTTTTACTTTTATAGGGCAAAATCCATCACCATTATTCTAGGTGTTTGATAAAATGCCTATGAGAGAAATTGAGATTGAGTACAAGATTTCGCATACCAAAAGGATTTAAAGCCTTTTGAAGTTTTGCACTAAAGCCTATTAGCTCAAAACGGGAGAGCAATGTGCCTACGCACAAAGATGCGGGTTCAAACCCCGTATAGGCTATCTATGTGGTATCTCTTATTATGTTTCTCTTCGTGAATAGTATAAAGTGCAAAAATAAAATTATAATGTGCATTTGTGCAACTGTGAAGTGTATTTGTGCAATTGTGAAGTGCATTTGTGAAGCTGTGAAGTGCATTTGTGCAGTTGTGAAGTGCATTTGTGCAGCTGTGAAGTGCATTTGTGCAGCTGTAAAGTGCATTTGTGCAACTGTGAAGTGCATTTGTGCAACTTTAAAGAGCAAATATAAGAATATAAAGTGAAAAAAATAAAATTTTAATGTGCACATTTAGAATACAAGTGTGCAAAAGTAGGATACAATTGTGCAAATTTAAACTACAATTGTGCAAAAGTAAGATACAATTGTGCAGATTTAGAATACAATTGTGCAAATGTAAGATCATAATGTGCATTAATAAGACAAAAGATGTGCTTTTGAAATCGATGTTTTAATTTTGTTTTTTTTTTTTTACTTTTGAGAGTTTGGGTTCACCTCTCGGATAATTTAGGGTGATAGATGTGAGTTTGAAATCGATGTTTTTACCTATAAGCTTTTAAAACTAAAGTGCATAAATAATGATCTATAAACGATTTGACAATCTTATAAACATGAAATTAGCTCCAAATCAACCCACTAACACAACCATATCATCAATTTCAGTCAATTTGGTTTTTGGCAAAAAACCCCAAATTCTAAAGCATATCGCACTATAAAATTCTAAAATCCAATTAGCTAATGATCTATAAACATTTTGACAATGATATGAACATGAAGTTAGCTCAAAATCAACCCAAAAACACAACCATATCATCAATTTCAATCAATTTCCTCCGCTCCTAAATCAAACCCTAGATTTTCAATCTCAACCTAAATCATTCAAACAATCTAAATAATTGTAATAAACAAGTTTAGAGTTATAAATCATACCAAATTAGAGTTGAAACAAGGAGCAAAATCGGGATTTCGAAGGTATTCCGAGCCAAAAATGTCGAACAACACTTATGGGAGAGATGGGCTCAGTGTGAGCTCGGCTGGGCTCGAACCATGGGGGTTCCGGTCTCGGGGGGTGCGCCTGAGGGAGGGGGTTCGAGCAGGTGAGGGTTGGTGGCCGGAGGTGGCTCGTGGGTGGCGTGGGAGGCCGACGAGCGAAGATGCGACGTGAGGCTTCGAATGGTCAGGTGGGCGCGTATGGGCTCGAACCAAGCCAAGCCATGGCTCGGGGGTTGCGCACCGAGGTGGGCTCGAGGGCGGCTGATCGCTGGTGGCCAGAGGTGGCTCGATGTGGGTGTGCCGTGTGGGTGCGGGAGTCCGAGAGTGACGTTGCTTCTACTGTTGGACACGCGTATGTTTATGTGGGATTTGAAAATTTTACACGTTAAGCAAATTTTACACGTTAAGGTTACATTTTAAAGCTTCCCTATATATATATATATATATATATACTCTTACTCTTTAGTAAAAGAAGCTTTTTTGTCATAAATGAGGTGGAATAAATGAAAAATATTGAAGATTTTAAAAAGAAAATAAATAATCTTTATAAGAAAGTAAAGAGACTAAAAAGACAATAAATAATATTTATAAGAAGTTAAAGAAACTAATTTTCTAAGTATTAATACACATTCAAAAGAAGATAAAAAAGTATAATTAATGTAAATAAAAAAATTTGTTACTATTTGTAAAAAAAGTGTTTTAGTATAAATTATAGTATATAAATTCATCATAAATTTATTTATTTTTAGAAATTTAAATTTTAAAATACTCATACGAACATGGTAGTAGAGTAATACTTTTATTTTTGTATTTGAATTTAATAAGATTTTAATACACGAGTAGGAAATAAAATAAGATTATTACAATTACATTTTATGAGGTAGCGTAAAGAATTTAAGGTCATTTATTGAAAAATTATTAGCTTAAACATATATAAAATTCTTTGATAGTCGAAAATTGATAGACTACGCACGGGGTAGTCCACTAGTTATAATTATATTATAAAAGAAGCTTCAAACATCTTTCAACGCTTTTTGCAATAAATGATGTATGAGTTGATTATAAGAAATAAAAATATTCAATTTTTATATATATAAAGAAAATAATAAAGGCTTAAGTCTAATAAATATTAATATAAAAGAAGCTTCAAACATCTTTAAACGCTTTTTGCAATAAATGATGTATGAGTTGATTATAAGAAATAAAAATATTCAATTCTTATATATATAAAGATTCGTATATATATAAAGAAAATAATAAATGATTAAGTCTAATAAATATTCAATTCTTATATATAATAAGTCTAAAGATATTAAAAATATTATTATAATTATATATTTTAATTAATTTTCAATATTTTTGGTCATAATTAAGGATATTATTTATTTTTTACATAGTAATCAGTTTAGAATCTATCCTAATAAGACTAGATGATAATAATTTAGGGTTGGCATGGTACGGTAAGCACCAAAAACTTGTGATTACCACGTACCAACCACAAACTGGTGGTACGCAAATTTTCATACCACGTATCAACCACAAGTCGTGGTTACCGCATATGTGGTAACTACGACTTGTGGTTACCATCGGTATATTACCATGTTTACCAAGCTGTAATTCTGTTTGTATTTTTTTAAAACCCCTTGGCTACCTTCCGGTAGTCATCAAAGTTATCGAACGAAAAAATATGGTTACCAAAAATAATATAGTTACCACTTATTAAAAGTTCAAATAAATCAAGTTCACAACTAAAGTACAAACCAATTCAAACCAACCAAGTTCAAAGTCTTGAAACAAATCAACTTTAATTGTTCAAACATTCAAAATGTTTCTACTGTTTCTAGTAGAAAAAATAAAAAGGACCAATTTTGATCAAAATCAAAACACAAAATATAAATTAAAAAACTTAAAACTTAAAGGTAATAAAACATTAAATAAAAAAATTAATATATATACTTGGTAACTATGATAACCATGGTATTCAGATTTCATTACTATTACCGTACCACATTCACGTGGTTACCACTAAAATGGTTACCACCATGTTGGTTACCACAAGTGTGGTTACCAACATAGTTGGTTTGCGGTTGGTACATTGTTGGTATAGTAATTTCTGTACCATTTGCCAGCCCTAGATAATATAAACAAAAAATAATTAGAAAATATTTAAGATTAAAAATAATTAAAATATATTTATTTAGAATAACCATTTTAATTAAAAAATAATATTATAAATCATAATTTTTCATATAAATTTGCATAAATGTCGATAATTTATTTTATTAAAAAAATATCTTAAATTGTAATAATTAACTTATAAAAGAGGTTTTTTGCCCAATAAATTTATTAACTAAGTGTCTCATCAACAATTAGAAAAAACTTTTAGATTAACAACAACGACAACTACATATCTGTTTACATTAACCATTTTAAAATTAATAAATAGCACACAACATAATATATCATAGAATTTACAATTTTGCATAAACATTGTCTTTCTTTATTTAAAAAAAATCAATATCTTAAATTTTTCGAATGAATAGAAACAAGTACAATCTTAAATAGTATAATGTTTGTGTTATTAAATATAAATTTGCGTATAAACTCAGAAAAACTATACAATTGATAATAATTTAGCGATTAATGTTAACTATAAAGAAAATCTTAATATATTTGTGCACAAATATTTTCAATAGTAATATATTATAAAAATCAATTATATAATATGAAAGATTATTATATATAATATCTATAAAAAAAAAATTAGTCTCGTGCATAGCACGGGCTAAAACCCTAGTTAGTTGGGATGAGAAAGATTTAGTGTCTCATTGATGACTCATTTTTTGTATGAGTCCCTTATTTCGTTTCTCAAATATTTAAGGTTTTGGTATTTGGGGATTGTAGATGATTTAGATTTCAAAATAATTCGCGACTAGGTTGAATATTGTTGATTTGGGACACATATTTTGTAGGATGATTAAGATTTAATGTCTCATGGATGATACTTGCTTGATTAGGGACACATATTTGCCTGAGTTTTGTCTACTATCAGCAAATAGAATTTTGATAAAGAAAAGCAGCCAATTCTAGCCTTGTTTATGTAAAGGTTTGGATTTTTAAATCTTAATTTTCGGAAAAAGAAATTAAAAATGAATTTAAATCGGATTTATTTTGGATATTTCAAGGAAAACTCTTCTTTAATTTACTAAATCGCAATTTAAAATTCTTAAAGCAAGTTCCGGCCCAATTTTTAACTTTAACGATCGAATCCGTCTTTCACCTCGGGATTCGAAAATTCCTTCGGATAGCAATATCCTATTCGAGAGAGCGGAACTTGGGAAACCAATTGTTGGAAATTCAAATTTACGACTTCGGGATCACAATTCCATCTCATATCACTTATTCTTATCCAATCCAACTCATCTCCTCTCCCTGCCAAATCTCATCCTATCCTTTCCTCCCTCTCCTTTTGATTCCCCTTCTTTTGGGAAAACAAACAACACAAGTTACACAACACATTGCCCTCCTTTGAATAGGCAGAAGGACATCTGAAAAGCACACATTCCCTCTTCAGAATGAGGTTCCTTGACCAGATCCCCCTCCCACGTGATTCAGCGGAACCAAACAGCCCCTTAGACCATCAGCAACAAAGAGTCACACGAATCAAAACTCATTTCAACCACATCAGCAACTATTCCTGCCACGTCAGCTTTCCACTAACTTTTCAGCTTTTTACATTTTTCATCCACAACAAAGAGTCGCGAAAATCAAAACTCACTTTACACATTTTTATATTTATTAAGCTAAATGTTGATATATGTTACTTAAAAGTTTTTGTTAATGAAATTATTAATATTAATGTTAATTCATATAGTTACAATAAAAAAGGCACATAATTAAATTTAGAAATATTTTATTAAATTGATAAAAATAAAAAACACGGAAAGAAAAAAATTACAAAACCTAAACTTCCAAACAAAAGATAATTAATTTGACCAAAAAAAACATATAATTAAATAAGTTAATTTTGTTTAGTTTAAAAAAAATCCCAAATATATATATGTGACTATAAATCTTTAACCTATGTTACACTTAGCAAAAAACAAATTTTTTCTAAATATATGCAAAATGGGTGTCATTGGATAGATAAAAATATATCCTATTCAAAATTTTTTTTTTTAATTTTATTTATGGGTAAAATGGGGATTTTAAATTTAAATAAAACCCCTGACACATGACGTGTTCCCATTGGCCGAAATACGACCAATGGGAAAGTGCCAGCGCGCCCACCCAGTAGCTGAATGGGGCCAACAAACGCCACGTTTTTGTCCCAAAATACCCAAAACGAAGTCGTTTTAATACGGGCCAAAAAAAATAAAAAAATTGAAATGCGGATGAATCGCTTTTGATCCGAATGAATTGTAGGCGTCTCTCCCATGAATCAAATTTCTCTCTCCCCTCCATCTCACCGAAAGTGCTGAGCTGGCTTCCTCTTTTGATTCGATCGACGCTCTATTGATGGTGGTCTTACCTCTCCTCTTTGAAAGTCTACCGAGAGCAACCCACTTCCCCCATTTCAGCCGCAACACCACCAGTACACCTCACCACCACCAGGTCTTAGCCACCATCACCACCTCTCATCTCATTGCGCGGCCAACACCACCACTGCACCGCCTCCCAGCAACCAGCAGCCGAGCACCCCTATCCCGAGAACCCCGAGCGCTTTGTTCTCAGCACCGAGGAGCCAAGCAACCCAGCTCCTCCTCCCTCTCCTCTCTCTCGAACCCAGCAACAATAGTTAGCCATCTCCGTCCTCACTCCGATGTCCCATAGTGAATATAATGATAGGAGAATGATAGGAAATGATTGAAAATTCTTCGTTGCTTTCATTCATGAACAGAGACCCTCATATATACAAGAATGTTTCTTGGAGAGGAGGAACATTATTGGAATACAGCTGTCCTTCTAGACTCTTTCTATTTTGTCTTAACATCAATGTCTATGTGTGGATAGACACACAAGGTTTGGGCTTGTCATTGGGTTGATTGCTCTTGGGCTCCTATCCTTCATCTTCATGTATGTGTTGTGGGCTAGTACCCCCTGCGCTTCCAACTGGACAACATTCATGTGGGAGCGAATTTTCTGAAATGCAACAGAAGCAAGAGGTTTTGTGAGAAGATCAGCGACTTGATCTTTCGAAGGGATGAATGCGACTCGTAATGAACGATTTGCCACACATTCTCGGATGAAGTGATAGTCCATAGAAAAGTGCTTAATCCGATGGTGAAGAACAAGATTGACAGTAAAATATGTTGCTCCAAGATTGTCACACCACAAGGTAGGAGCTGTTGGTAATGAAATTCTAATGGCGGCCAAAACCGATTGAAGCCAAAGTGTTTCATAACTTTCATAGGTGGCCAAGGCTAGAGCTTTGTACTCAGCTTCAGTTGACGATCGAGACACAATGGACTATTTCTTTGAGATCTAGGATATTAAATTTGGCCCATGGAAGATGTAATATGCACTGACAGATCCGCGATTTCCTCGATCTCCACCCCAATCGGCGTCTGAGAAAGCAGATAGATGATGATGCTGATGGCGAGCAATCTTGAATGTGTAGCCCTTAGTGTAATTGAGATAACGAAGTATTCGTTTGACGCCTTGCCAATGAACAATTGTGGGATTGTGCATAAACTGTGAGGCCTTATTGACAACAAAGACAACATCGGGTCGTGTGAAGTCGAGATATTGTAAACTCCCAACAATACTCCGATAAAGACCTGGATGAGAGAAGGTCGGTGACTACTGAAGGGAATCGTAATTTGAGGCCATAAGAGTATTGATTGGCCTACAATTTGTCATGCTAGCTTTGGACACTACATCAATAATATGTTTTGATTGATAGAGAGAAAACCCATCGGAGTCTCGGCTAATTTCGATTCCCAGAAAGAACATCGCAGGGCCGAGATCTTTGGTTGGAAATAACCTACCGAGAGAGGACACACAAATAGCAGAAATTGAAGGGTTAGATGCAATGATCAGCAGGTCATCAACATATACGAGGATAAAAATACAATCAGACCCATGGCGATAGGAGAATAAGGACGAATCGGCTGGACAGGGAGAAAAACCCATAGCAATAAGAGCATCGCTCAACCGAGCGAACCAGACTCGGGGCGCTTGTTTTAAACCATTGAGGGATCGATTGAGTTTGCATACATAAGAAGGATAGGATGGGTTTTAAAAACCTGGAGGTTGTTGGACGTAAACTTCCTCTGTCAGAAAGCCATGGAGAAAGGCGTTTTGTATGTCCAACTGTCGGGTGCTCCAGTTGTTCATCGCAACCAAGGAAAGAAGTAGGCGAATTGTTGATGGTTTTGCGACTAGGTAAAAGGTTTCACTGTAATCCACTCTGGGAAGTTGATTGAAGCCTTTGGCCACTAGGCGAGCTTTTCACCTTTCAATTGTACCATCAGACTTTCTCTTGGTCTTAATGACCCATTTGGTGCCTAAAACATTGTATGACGGAGATGGAGGAATCAATGTCCATGTGTGCGTATCAAGCAAAGCACGAAACTCGAAAGCCATGGCTTCCCTCCATTTGGAATAGCGAGAGGCTTTGGTGAAGCAACACGGCTCTTCCGGGGTTACAACAGTCAAGGAGCGCTGAGGCCAGGGAACGGTTCCATCAGTGCGAATGAGAGGTCTGGATTTGTTATCCTTGTTTCTGGTGGTCATTGGATGTGAAGGTAGAGCCAGCTGATGTGGGTCTGGTGTCGGCGGCTGCTCTGTGGGAGCGCAGAGAATAAGATTTGGTATTTGTGGAGAATTGGGTTGTGTATTGGATGTGGGCTGAGGTATAATGGGATTGGGCCTGTTTTCATTGGATGTGTTTGATTGCTGAGATAGACCCGACAAATGAGTCTGGGATTGTGTTTGTGGCATTTGAAAATTTTGTGGAGGTTGATGAAAGATTGGGAGATTTACAGAAGCTTGCAATGATGAGGATGTGGAGGTTGGGCAAGCTGTGTCTGCATATGGAAACACCGTCTTATGAAAAATCACATCCCGAGAGATATACATCTTCTTCTTCATCCAATCATAGCAATAATAGCCCTTGTGATTGGGACTATACCCCAAGAAAAATGCCGAAGTGGAACGAAAATTTAGCTTGTGTTTGAGGTAGGGGCGGAGATTAGGAAAAGCCAAACAACCAAACACTTTGAGAGATTTGTAATCTGGGATTTGGTTAAACATTACTTGGTAGGGTGATTTGTGTTTGAGGACGGGAGAGGATAAGCGATTGAGGAGGTAGGCGGCGGTTTGAAAGGCGTGATCCCAAAATTGAAGTGGAAGGGAGGCCTGCTTGAGCAATGTAAGGCCCATGTCTACAATTCATCGGTGACGTGTTTCGACACTCCCGTTTTGTTGGTGAGAGTAGGGGCAAGTAAGCCGGTGATGAATCCTCAAGCTATGAAAATAGGGTATGAGTGGGTTGAACTCCGTGCCATTGTCCGTTTGAACAGAAATAATATTTTTCCCAAAGAAATTTGTGACAATCTTGCTAAAGTGTATGAAAACAGGGGCAACTTGATTTTTTTTATTGTAAAGGAAAGAGCCAAATAAATCTTGAGAAGTCATTAATTATAGCAAGATAATATTTGTTTCCATTTGAGGATATAGAGTGGGCAGGGCCCCATAAGTCACAAAAGAGAAGTTCCAAACCTGCCTTAGACCGGCTAGGACTACTTGGATGGGGCAAGTTGTGGGCTTTGGCCCATGAACAACTAACACAAGGAAAGTGGGAAGGGGATCTGGAAAAATTAAACCGGGTTATTACAAAACGGGCCGTATCCAAACTGGGATGACTTAAACGAGAGTGCCAAGAAGGAGATGAGGTTGAGACGGCGGTGGCTTGGAGAGACGGAGAAGAAACGGTGGTGGAAGAAGATGTTGTAGCAGCCGGATGCCAGACATACAAACCGCCATTAACGTGGCCCCTGAGAAGAGGCAGCTCCATCGCCGAATCCTTCACAAGAAAGCAATTGTTATGAAATTGGAAAAACACTTTGTTATCTTCACAAAATTTTTGAACGGAGATTAAATTTTTGTTCAGAGATGGAGAATGGATTAAATGTTTGCGATGAAAGATGTGAGATGGAGTGGAGATAAAGGAAGAACCATGGTGATGAATGGGTAAGGAAGATCCATCGCCAAGAGCAATTGTATCCGTACCTCGTATGCTGTTCGGTCAAACCTGAGATTCATCACATCTGGGATTCATAATAAAGCATGCCATGTAGTATCCTTCTAGGATTGCACTCATGATTGAGCATTCGTTTACTCATTGCTTTTGTAAACAGAACGACCGTTTTATGTGAAGTAACTAGAGTCTTTGCTTGGGTTATAGGACGGCCCAGTCCCATCGGGTCCCGTCCTGAGTCAATCGAGTCATGAAACTTCCTTTACTTATATTATGAGCTGCCTGCAGGCTTTATTTTATTGTGGATATGGGTCGGGTCTGCAGACCGTCCGATTATAATGAAATGCATTCATGAGCTGGCTAGTCTCCGTCCTATCGGAAGGGGGTGGAGGTGGAAGAGGGATATACCACTTGGTATTCGGTGCCAAGGCCTTATTATATTTAAGCATTTGATCTTAGGAGCATGTTAGTGTATTAATATTCCGCCTTGCATCTAGAAGCATCTTTATTAGGACTAGCGTGTGTGTGTGTCTACTGGTTTGGGATTATATTGCGTAGGGCTTCGATCTGACACCGCCCCGCATACATATTTTTTAGATTTGTTTTGCAGCATGATTTTTACCAGCTTCCGTGACGTGGGAACTCTCTTGGGCGATTCCGAAGAAATGGTCTAACCCCTCTAACATTGCCTATTAGATTTCGATAAATGTGCTTATTAATTTGGTTTTTACTCGGCTCTGCCATGGCACCCTCTTGTATTACACATTGATTCCGCTATTTGCATGACTACTGGTTCTTCACGCTTAGACTTACGACAGGTAAATGGGACTTCCCCGGGGATTCCAACGATCTCTTCGAATTTTGGGTATGAAATCCCACTTGAAAACGTTAGAGTAGAATTTCAAACCTTCAACCTGTACTCGGGGCGCAAGATCCTAACGAGGGGTTTCATCACTCGAAACGTAACCCGGGAATCATAATCCCGGGCCATTACAATTTAAGGCATAACCTGCAATAATATTCTATCAAGATGACATCCTCTTCTACTCCTGGGTTAGAAGAATAAAATCACTTCCCTTGGCATGGCCACATCCATGTATTCCAAGAGTGTCTGCATCAAACATTCCATGAGCACTTTCTTCTACCTTCTTGGAAGTTTTATTGTAGACATTGTAGGCTCTGCTATGAGGAGAATAACCTAGAAATATCCCCTCTATACTCCATGCATGGGTCAATTTGCCTAGCTTTTCTTTTTCATTGTTATGAATAAAGCACTTGCAAACCCTTAGATGAGCGATGTTAGACTTCCTTCCCATGAGCAACTCATAGCATGTCATTCCCACTCCAAGACGTATCATGGCTAGATTAATGATGTAGCCAGCCATACTTAGTCCTTCAATTCAAAATCGTTGAGCTACTCAGTATTCGCACAATCCTGATCATGTATTCTAGAGTTCTATTCTTTCTCTTTATCACTCTATTCTATTGAGGGGTCCAAGGAGTTGAAAAGTTGTGAGTCACTCCATTCTGGTTATAGTATTCCAAAAAATTAGCATTATCAAATTACATGACATGATCTGATCTAATGGCAACAAGCTTATTCCCTAGCTTCATTTCTATGGCTTTTACCCAAATCTCAAATTTGGAGATTGTATCATTTGTTGAAGACAGAGAATACACAAGTCTATGTGAATCATTTCGAGTGATTTTGCCGTGTTCACATCCTAATTTGAGCAACAAAAAAAATCCCAACTTGTTTTCCCTTAACACAATCTTTGCAAATGATGTCTTTGTAACTTGTCACCTTTAGTAGTCCAGTTACCTACTCCCTACTATGCAACTTGTGGATCAACTTTTCACTTGCATGTCTAAGTCTTTTATGTTAGGCTCCATGTTCTCCCTTACTTTAGATTAAACACAACATTTCTAGGGATTCAAATGCCATGTCTATTTTATAAAAACTAGTGTGTCTTCGTCCTTTGAGAATTACTTGCTCTGTGTTGAGTAGTGTCACATCCATCTCATCAAGCGTAAAGAATAATTTGTTCCTCACAGAGTCACAAAGTTGAGCAACACGGACTAGGTTGAATCCCAATTTATTGACTAGACTAAATTTTTTTATGTCCACTTGATTTGTAAGTTGTACCTTTCCAAGACTAGTAATCTCACGTACACTACTAGAAAAACGCAATTAGACATCTGTTGTCAACAGATGTCTTTTAAAAAAAAATTGATCTCTTTGTGCGTGTAGTAAGAGATCAAACTTTCCACATCGATTTTAAGCAGATGTCTTTTCTTAATTAGAACCCCTCCATTTTGGTTAAGACATATTCACTTGTTGAGGAATATCTATGATTTGTCATTTGAAAACATGTGAAGACATTCACCGAAAGCAAAAAAGTGAAATTTATATCTTTATTTATAAAATAAGTAATGTCTTAAGACAAAATAGACAACAGTTTTTGTTTTAGTGAACACGTTTATAATCATTTTCGATATATAATTTATGATTTTATATTGTTTTAATTTAACCGACCATATGAAATATAGGAATAACTGGTGTATTTCCATATTATCGACATCGCATTCAGAATATTCATTCTATGTATATTAATTTCATGTTCATTATATATGATATTATATTGTTCTAAAATAACGCATTATTGTGGTTGTATAGATAGAAGGTGTCGTTTCCCACATTTATATCAGTTTTTTCAGAATAAAATGATGTTGTTGCTGCAATGACACATCAATTTATTTGACCGATAATGATGTTACTTTGACAAATATATATCAGTTCATATATCATTTTAATGTTCAAACTAGTGTTGCACATTGATTTAAATGAATAAATTGATGTGTATAATTATACCGGCATTTGTTTCCATAGACTGATATGATGTTAAACATTTGAACACACTCGTATCTTCATATATAATCCGATGTTTTTTATTTGGATACATGATAATGCATATTTTAGATAGGCATTATAGGCATTTTTAGTTTAGTTAGGTTGCATTTCTTTCATACTTTGTTGCTAAATTGCATCTTGTGATTATTTTAGAAGAGTTCGGATTCTGCGCAAATTTGTGTTTATCTCGCAGATTGAATCGGAACACATTTGGGAGATGCAATATCTCGAAGAGGAACACAAGAAACATGGGGAGGAACAAGGAAGGAAAGATGCAAGACAAGAGGAGAAACCCGCAATTGAAGGCAAGAAGCTACGACAAAACAGCATGCCGCGGGCGCAGCATAGCCCGCTGCAGCGGGGAACGAGAAGCTTGAGTGTGCGGCGGGCGCAGCATTGGCCGTCAGCGTTTATACGCGGCGTTTTGAGGAATTAAAAAACCCTAAATCCATTTGTTTATTTTGGGGCCGACTTTGGATGTTTAAGAAGGCCAAGTTTTATGTTATTTTCACTACTTCTATTCTATTCATTGATCAAACACTTTAGAGATTTTGAGCGATGTCTTCCATGAGAAACTAAACTCATCTATTCTGCCTGCAATTTGAAGCTTTATTCGGATTGATTGTGAGTTTCTAATTCTCGTTTCTTGTTTCCTATATTTGAATGTTTCAACTTCTTTGTGCTTGATTGTTTATTGTTTTGTTCGATCTTGTCTGGCCAACTTATTAGATCAATTCAATTGCTAAGGTTTTGTAGATTCCTGGTTGTGAACCTTAACCTAAGTGGAAAACTTGTTCCTTTAGGGCTGGTTGAACTAATTGAATGAGTAGGAAGTTGAATGTGTTGTTAAATCCTTTTTAGGGACTGCAAATACCTTGGCTAATATCTGAACTTAAAGCTATCAATTGGGTTAAATCCTTCTTTAGGGACTGTTCGATTGATAAGGGTTGCTAGGACTGGTTGGACTAGTAACTATATTAGGCCGGGACAAGGGCATTCATAGGAAACTTAATAGGACGAGAATAAGTTACAAGGATCGTTTCAATCCAATAAAGTGAAAAATTGTAGGTAAAATTGCTTCTCCTAATTGTCTAAAACCAAATCCATTTACTTTACTTGCTTACTTCGCTTTGATAAAAGGCGGATCTTTTACACTCTCAAAACCCCCCTTTTTTGGTTACTTGATTGACATCTTAATCACACTTGAATAGTGAATTTCCCTGTGGGATCGACCTCTTGCTTATTGCTATACTAGTTATAGGTTTGAGATTTACTTTGACGGATCAACGACATATTTTCCCTCCGTCAAATTTGGCGCCGTTGCCGGGGAAATTTATTAATTCTTGTGTGTTTTTAGTGCTGATTTTTGGTGTGGACCACTTACATGGTCTGCACTCTTACTACTAACATATGTTGATGGTTAGGTTATTGCAGTTACCTGGAGAGAATTTTCATCAATACTTTATCAGACTGCAGGAGTACATTAACGATGTTTATTCATGGGGATATCAAGCTAGTATAAGGGAAGTGCTTCTATGCATCTTTGATGGCATGACTGCTGAGACACGAAGTCTTGCCGAGCGCCTGAGTGATGGAGGTTTATTAGATATAGGACTCTCGGAGATGTGGGAATTTTTCTCCTACATGGATAATCAATGTGCGCAGAACGAGTCACTTTCTCCAGTATCTCAAATCGTTGAGACCTCTGTTGCACCTCTTGAAGTCATTGTGGAAAATCACATTGAGAAGATTGAGGAAGAAGACACTCCATCTGATGAGATCATCCCTAGCTCGCCCATTGATGAATCAGGTCTAGAGCCTATTGCTGAGGCTACAGAGCAGGTAAAGGTCGACTCCTGCACTCGAGAGAATATTGGTGAATACATTGATCCATTTGACTGCTACTTTGAAAAGCCACTAGTAGAACTGAATTGGTGGTATTATATACCCTTTGTGGGTAGTCAAGCTCCTGAATACAATAAGTCTAAACGGTTCTTAAATGTATTATTATTTAGTTTCAATTTATTTGTATGTAGCGCATGCTTGTTTGTTAGTTGTGCACAAGAGTTTGACAGGTTGCTGAGGGCTTTGACTATGCCTGATTAGTGTCGTAAGCTTAAGCAAAAACGTCGAGCCAATGACTTGAAACAAAGGCGCTTCTCGGGAGGCAACCCGAGGTAAGTTTTTTTTTTTCCTTTTTTTTTTCCTCCACTCTGATTATATTTGATTTACTTTTGTTGTCTTTATTGTTTCATTGAGGACAATGAAAACTTTAAGTGTGGGGGAGAAGAACTCTGTATATAGATGCATATAGGAGATCATATTTAAATTTCTGCACCATGTTTAATTTATTTCATTTTTTTTTATTAATTTCTTGTTTATTTTCGTTATTAAAAAAAATTCAATTCAAAAATCCCAAAAATAAGCATGCATTGCATACATATGTGTTATTCAAATACCCATCTTGCTTAGTTTGTCCTCTATTTTAAATTTCAAGCATGATTCATAAAAATCCCATGGAGTTCTGGATGTTTTGATTATTGTCTTTATTTGATTTTTGTGGAACATGAGCTAGCAAATATAATTGAGCATGTATGATTGAGCTAAAGTATGATTGAAGTCCTAAAAACATGACCCTGTGAGAATGTTTTGCCTTGTTTGAATTCTTTTGCTCAGTTGTGTGAATTACTCGCCTAGTGTTGCTATCTCTTGGCATTGACTGCAGTATCTATTTTTAAAGACCGATGCACATGTTTGATTGCTTGCGGAGGTAATGTTATATATTGAGTCTTTTTGTTGAATTTGTGAATATTTAGTGAATAAGGTGGCAATGTTTGATGCACTGAGTAACCGGATCTATGCATGACACCCATGGGTAGGATTCGCGCAAAAAGGTGTTGAAAACTATCCACTAGGAAAGAAAGCTTGATCATTGAGTAACCAGGTTCATTCATGACACCCATGTTTTCAACTTGCGTCAAAAGATGTTCAAGTGGACTTCATATTAGAAGGTTGAAGTGTTGATAGACCGCGGCCATTTATGACACCCATGTTTGCGCTTCGCGTAAGGAAAGCACCACGACAAGAAAAAAAAAAGAAAAAAGAAAAAAAAAAGAAGAAAAAAATTTGTTGCATTTTATTTTCTTTATTGTGTCCCGCAAGTAATGATATTTCGGTAGAGAATTGGTGATATGGTGGTCAATGTCTATGAGCTTAGTGCATGATTGGTTTGAGTTGAGAGTTGTATCTTAAAGTCTAAACACATGAGTGAAACACATACTTCTGGTGAGGTTGGATAATGTCTACTTCTAAGCTTTTGATCACTATAATACATGCTATGACGTTGGTTTGCTTGATTTATGTTTTCACCTGCTATGATGTTGCTTTTTGATAAAGTTGAAGCTTGAAGGGATTTCCTGTGGGATACATTGATTCATGTTCATTCTATCATTGCTTGAGGACAAGCAAAGGTTAAGTGTGGGGGAGTTTGATAATGCATATTTTAGATAGGCATTTTTAGTTTAGTTAGGTTGCATTTCTTTCATACTTTGTTGCTAAATTGCATCTTGTGATTATTTTAGAAGAGTTCGGATTCTGCGCAAATTTGTGTTTATCTCGCAGATTGAATTGGAACACATTTGGGAGATGCAATATCTCGAAGAGGAACACAAGAAACATGGGAAGGAACAAGGAAGGAAAGATGCAAGACAAGAGGAGAAACCCGCAATTGAAGGCAAGAAGCTACGGCAAAACAGCATGCCGCGGGCGCCGCAAGCTTGCCGCGGGCGCAGCATAGCCCGCTGCAGCGGGGAACGAGAAGCTTGAGTGTGCGGCGGGCGCAGCATTGGCCGTCAGCGTTTATACACGGCGTTTTGAGGAATTAAAAAACCCTAGATCCATTTGTTTATTTTGGGGCCGACTTTGGATGTTTAAGAAGGCCAAGTTTTATGTTATTTTCACTACTTCTATTCTATTCATTGATCAAACACTTTAGAGATTTTGAGCGATGTCTTCCATGAGAAACTAAACTCATCTATTCTGCCTGCAATTTGAAGCTTTATTCGGATTGATTGTGAGTTTCTAATTCTTGTTTCTTGTTTCCTATATTTGAATGTTTCAACTTCTTTGTGCTTGATTGTTTATTGTTTTGTTCGATCTTGTCTGGCCATCTTATTAGATCAATTCAATTGCTAAGGTTTTGTAGATTCCTGGTTGTGAACCTTAACCTAAGTGGCAAACTTGTTCCTTTAGGGCTGGTTGAACTAATTGAATGAGTAGGAAGTTGAATGTGTTGTTAAATCCCTTTTTAGGGACTGCAAATACCTTGGCTAATATCTGAACTTAAAGCTATCAATTGGGTTAAATCCTTCTTTAGGGACTGTTCGATTGATAAGGGTTGCTAGGACTGGTTGGACTAGTAACTATATTAGGCCGGGACAAGGGCATTCATAGGAAACTTAATAGAATGAGAAGAAGTTACAAGGATCGTTTCAATCCAATAAAGTGGAAAATTGTAGGTAAAATTGCTTCTCCTAATTGTCTAAAACCAAATCCATTTACTTTACTTGCTTACTTCGCTTTGATAAAAGGCGGATCTTTTACACTCTCAAAACCCCCCTTTTTTGGTTACTTGATTGGCATCTTAATCACACTTGAATAGTGAATTTCCCTATGGGATCGATCTCTTGCTTATTGCTATACTAGTTATAGGTT